>OW121773.1:4925481-7388222 GCA_933228765.1 Miltochrista miniata
TCGTCCTCAGACCCTCGGTCATGACTGTCGTCTATATATTTCCTTCATAGAATACTACACTCCAATTTCGACGTGTAGCAGGAATGGTAAAAAATATTTAAATGTATTACAGACTACCAGATCTCTTAAGCGAGGTGCGAAGCTTTCAACAGCAATTGCACCGTCCACCGATATTGGAGCAGGATCGCGACGTACTGGTGACCAATGGCAGCCAGCACGGTATCTACCAGTGCGTGGAACTCCTCGTGGAGCCTGGGGACCCAGTGCTCACTAGTGAATACACCTATACTGGGGTTTATAGCGCGGTGAGTCCATTTTCTAAGAGATTTTCAGCTTCCAGAAGGTCAATTTTGCTATTTCGGGGAATTGGCGAGAGTGTTTCGAAAAGGTCTTCCACTTAGTTTCATCTTCTCCTTTTTTGTCTCGAACAACACGTGCCAGGTTAAAATGCCGCTTTAGTGTAGTCAGTGGAGAGAAACTTCGCCAGAACACAGCGATTAAGATATCATTCCCTGGTCGAAAACCATAGAGCTCGTCCGTTACTCAGTAGTGGTGCACCCACATGCAGGTGAGGCTGTCTCGGGACCCGAAGATCTGTATGGAACCCTATTCTACTTCCACTATGTAGGTGTAGGTTATAGGCACGCGAATACAACAACACATTCTGAAAGGCTGTTTCAGAAAAGAACTCTAACTCTTTGGAATGAAACACTCAAGCGATTTGCCTGTACATCTATACTAATATTATAAAGAGGTAAAGTTTGTGCGTTTGTATATTTGTTAAATTGTAAGGGGTAATCTCGGGATCTACTGCACCGATTTTAAAAATTCTTTCACCAATAGAATGCTACGTTATTGCGGAGTGTCATAGGCTATATAGCATCACGCTACAACGAATAGGAGCGGAGCAGTAATAGTAAATGTTTCAAAAACGGGGGAAAAGTTATTCCTTTTGAGAACTTCGTTGCGTGTGCTGCGTGACTAATATTATTTACCGACTTCAAACAAGGAGGACTCAATTCAACCGTTTTTTTTAAAAAAAAATTTATGTTTTTTTCGCGCAGAACTCCGTCGTTTATAGACCGATTTGAAAAATATTTTTTCATTCGAAAATAGATACTCCCAAGGTGGTTCCATTTCAAGGAAGCCAGGATCTGTTTATGGCATCCTGGAGAAATCGAAAGGAACTTTCAAAAATTGTAGGTGCATCTAGGGCGTTTGTAATTTTTTTTATTAAGGGCCTTAAAGTAGTACAACTTAATGAAGGCCTGGAGTCGATCTGATGATGGAGACGATAGACAGTAGAGAGAATTCCCTAACGATATACAGCAGTTACTTTGTGTTTGGGTTTGATTAATTTGTACTGTCGAGAACTTTACACCTCGATAGATAGATTTTCAGTCCACACCACACTAAAAATAGTGAAAAAGAAAATTGAACAAAAAAGAAACCGACTTCAAACAAAACTAAAACTGAAAAAAAATATTTATTTAGCACAAAGTTAGTATATTCTGATTTATCAGATATCATTAAATATAATACTGAAGTCAGTGCCAATATGACTATGAGAGACATTAATAATGTCTACCTAAGCCTACATAGTTTTACTAGGCACTGATTTCAGTATTATATTCAATGATATCTGATAAATCAGAATATACTAACTTTGTGCCAAGTAAATTTTTTAAGAAGTAAAGTTTGTGTTTGTATATTTGTCTCTTCATCTTAGGATCTACCGAACCGATTTTAAAAATTCTTTTACCAATAGAAAGCTACGTTATTGTGGAGTGTCATAGGCTATATAGCATCACGCTACAACGAATAGGAGAGTAGAGTCATAAAAAAATTGACAAACCTAAATATATTTTTTTAAAATTTCATAAGGAATAAATTTTATTTTATTTTATTTTATTTTATTTGATTTTTTATTTTATTTTATTTTATTTTTTATTTTATTTTGGAGCAGAGCAGTAATAGTAAATGTTTCAAAAACGTTGGAAAAGTTATTCCTTTTGAGAGCTTCGTTGCGTGTGCTGCGTAAATATTTATAGTTATGTAAAAAATATGCACCTACTACAAAATAGTTTCTCTTAAAAAAGTTCTAAAAAAATTGCGCGATAGCATGTGTCTATCTTTGGGTTGGTGCACAATAACCATTTTAATGGCATTTATTTTTTTCTACAATAATGCCACGGGATACCTCTTTCATAAATGAAATTGTTCTTAAAAATAATGCGACGGGAATGCACGCGACGACAAACCTTTCTATCTCTCTCTCTCTCTCTCTCTCTCTCTCTCTCTCTCTCTCTCTCTCTCTCTCTCTCTTTCACGTAGTATTGAATATTAACGACGAGACGCTACGGGAGTAAACGCAACGTGACGGGAGTAAATGCGACGGGAACAGGTAATACTCTCTCTTATGTGGCGCAAACGAAGTTGCGCGGGTCAGCTAGTAATTAATAATCATATTCATGTTTTGAGTAATTTGGGCTAAATGGGGTTTTGTGTCTGACTGCCACCTTTATTTCCAGCTAAAACCATACCAACCAGAAATAATCGGCATACCAGAAGACGAAAATGGTATGATACCAGAATCGCTAGACTCCATTCTGGGTGAGAGACAACGCCGTGGTTTCAAAATGCCGAAAATGTTGTACACCATTCCCACTGGGAACAATCCCACGGGAACTGTCATACCTGAGGATAGAAGGAGACGGATATATGAGTTGTCTTGTAAATACGACTTTTTGATTGTGGAAGATGATCCGTACATGTTTTTGAACTATAGCGATGTAAGTATTGAATGATGTTCATTTTGGTTTGTTTACACTTTCTTTAAGTTGTTTATTAAAGATCTGAAATGGATAGTGGCTATCTTGCAACTTGTGACGGCTATGTGCCAATAGCAACCTAAGCTTGCGAAAGTCTTCAGGGCAAAGGCATTTGGGTTAACGACAGCTATGTTTCTGGCAACCGGTACCAACGGAAAAGTTCGGAATGCAACTACGTCGTCACCAATATATGATGTTAAATATTTTATTGGTACTTAATTATTTACAGATCAAGCCCACTTAGCCATAATTGAATGGCATGCAAATTACATATTGTATGGACAATTTCATCAAACGATGTAACATTAGAATCACAATTTCTTTACAATTCATAATTTTAATAAGCATTTAGGAAGTCATCAATAGGGTAATATATCCTTTCCACGAACCAATCACCTAAAGCTGAAATAAATTTGTTTAAAGCAGTGATTGTTCGCAGAACACTTAGCAAGCTTGGTGCTCCAACCACACTTGCGCTTTCTTGTTTCCCAGGTGGCAAATGCTTAGAACTAAACAAGCTTTTTACGTTTCCAGACTCAAATCCCTTCATTCCTATCCCTGGACACCCACGGTCGAGTGATCCGCCTGGACTCAGTGTCGAAGGTAGTGAGTGCAGGTCTGCGCGGCGCCTGGGTCACGGCGCCTGGCCCTCTGCTAGAGCGGCTCGTACTGCACATGCAGGCTGAACTGTTGCACTCCTGCACACTGTCGCAGGTGAGTGTACACACGATAATGACGAGATGAGACTAGACAGGACAAGACTAGGCTAGAATCGACTAGATAGGACAAGACTAATTATGACAACCTTAGACTGGACAAGAGGGAACAGTACGGAACAAGACGTGAAGAACATAAACAAAGCGATTGTACAAGACGGCAGAAAGTAAGATGGGCTGGGTATAGACGGGATAAGTTGGGAAAATGCAAAGCAAAAGGAACAATACGCGGCCAGACGGAACTAAATCAAACAAGACGGGGTAATCGCGGAGGAATGATGGGACAGGACGGGAAAAGTCGTGTGATTTTGAAGACATACCGATAGATTTTGTACTTTTGGGATGGGGCTGGACTGGATAAGTTGGAAAAAAAACAGAGCAAAAGGGAACAAGATGCGGCAAGACGGAACAAAGTCGAACAAGACGGGGTAATGGCGGAGAAAAGATGAGACAGAATGGGAAAATTTGTGTGATTTTAAAGACATACTGACATAGATTTGTATTTTTCACTTGATCGTAATTGTGGAGAAAATACTACAGATAATAAAAGATTAATACGACGAATAACATGTTTCTCCTCTTTCAGGCAATCCTGCTACAACTCCTGAAAGACCGTTCCTCATTGGCCCAACACTTGATAGGGGCTAAGAAGTTATACCAGGAGAGACGCGACGCGTTGCATACCGCTCTTGAACCGATTTCTGATCTCCTGCCGTACTGTCTTCCGAAAGCGGGGTTATTCTTTTGGGCCAGAGTTAATGGGGTTTCGGATGTTTTTAATATGGTGAGTAATTTTTGAAATAATATTATACGTAGATATGTACTGATCTGATAGAAGTTTTTTTTAATTGTCAGTCTCTCAACACGCAGTAGACGAAAAATAAATTATGATTATAATCTTGTCTACGAGTAAATAACTTACTTCTTAAACCTACTAATATTATAAACTGGATGACCCCGCAACTTCGTTTACGTCACATCAGGTGTATGAAAGGAGAGGTATTTCTTCATCAGACTCATCAAGCTGCGTGTGAAACTGCCCTGAGAGCTTAATGATTAAGACTATTTTCTAAAAATTCAGTCCGCGCCGAAGGCGTGGACTGAATGGTTTTAAAATAGTAGTAAAGCCAACACGCCAGTTTAGATTTACACTCACATTCAAAGAAACCCCTACAATTAAAATTTTCAAAATATCTGATTCTTAAAAGTGTTATAACTTTTTTATTTATAAACCGATTGACATGAAATTAACGCTAAATGTTAAGTGAAGCAAACCTCAACACAATAAACCGCATTGAAATCGGTTAAGCGGTTACTGAGATTAGCGTGCTCAACCATACCTACAGACAAACAGATGTACATACAGACAAACAGACAAAAATTCTAAAAATCATTGTTTTGGGTTCTATTGCGTTTATAAAGCCCCCATAATTTATTTTTTTTATGTTCCATGTACAGACAGCGACTCGTTACAATTTTATTATATGTATTGATGTGAAAGTTTGTGAAGATGTTTGGATGTTTGTTACTCAATCACATTCTAACGGCACTACGTATTGGGCCAAAATGTGGTACAGAGATAGCTTACAGTCTGGATAACACATAGGCTACCTTCTTTTTATCCCGGGAATTATGTTCCCACGGGGAGCGGGAACGAGTAACGAATTTCACGCGGGTAAAGCCTAGTTATAATATAAATCTAGTAATAGAAATCTAGTAAGTAATAATATAAATAAATACGAAAGTTTGAGTGTGAATGTTTGTTATTCAATCACGCTCTATCTAACAGCTAAACGGATCTGGTTGAAATTTCATACAGGGATAGATTATAGTCTGTAATAACCATTTATCATGGAAGAACGTTCCCTGAAATAGGCTTTTTCATTCCAAGCGGGCGAAGAAAATTAATCTTGTGAAAGATTTTAGACGTTTTAAAACAATAGTTTCTATTTACTTCCAGGTATTCCACACAGCTCTCCAACGAGGTCTAATGTTAATCCCTGGACATGCTTTCAAATATGAAAGTAACATCCCATGCCAACACATTCGGTTAACATTCAGTAGGATTCCTTTAGAAGACATGGAGACTGGAATACGTCATCTAGCGGAGCTTATACGAGACGAACAGCTAGTGAAAACGAAACGTTACGCTACTGACTTATAGATGGCGCTGTTTTAAAAGTTTAGTTTTATTACTGTTTACGTTGATGAGACGTTGTGAGTACTTTTGTGTAGCTCAAGGACCTTCGAATAGATGGCGCTGCATTTAATTTTGTGGTATAATGTATTCTACGTATTCATAGAGGGCGCTGTAAATTAAAATTTGTGAAGTACTTTTATCAAAAATATTGGAGTATTCCCGTTCGTGAGTAGTTATTTTACGTAGTTTAAAGAAAGCCACAACGTACATTTAGATCTTTCCGTCCCTATTTCATATTTTTCTATTTCAAATAATAAAAACTTATGTAGGTAACAGAATTGAAAAGTTTCACTACGGTGTGAAAATTTGATGCAAACACTCGATTTTTAAACAATATGCTGAAAATATTACTTGGCTATAATATTGTAATAATATTTAGTATTTAACATAGTTACTTAAGCTCTAGATTTTAATATTAAGTACGTAAGTATAAAATAGGACAAATAATCTTTGGTACTCAGCATTAATAATACATCAAAATATCTTTATTTATAATTCTTCACAGTAATGAATATAAAATGTACAAGTTATGCACTAATTACACAAATGTGCACTATTTTAATTTTTATGTTTACAAAAAAAAAAGATTGAAAAGTAGTTTCATAAAAAACACATAGCGCCATCTAGCGTCGACTAGCAGATACGCCTTCTTCTACTCGACGGCAGATGGCATTATCTACTTAAAAGTGTGACGTTGTTATTGTATTTTTGAATTTTTTTTAAATATTACTCATATTATTATTAATTAAGTAGTTATTTATAGAATAGAATAAATTAAGCTGTATAAAACACAAACAACCTTTGAATTATTTTAGCAACATAAAGCTCCATAATATATTTTTTTGAATATAGGCATTAGACATTAACGCCCAACAGCCTATGGTTGGGAGCCGCGGGTAAGCCCTCGGAAGGATGTCCCAGGACTCCCAACAGACCCACGGCCGCCACTGCGGCCTCGCCCAGGGGGTGGTTCGGGTGTGATCCCGATTGAGTTCCTCACGTCACGCTGCCGTCATGGGTCTGCTTCTGTAAGGACGGTAAGCCGCCCTCTCACCGACCTCAGGCCCTTTATATACACAATGCTATCTGATCCCAAATAAACTAGCTATTAATAACTTACTTGTGGTAGGACTTATAAGTGTCAGACCACGGATATTAAATACTTTTAAATACATACATAGAACCTAGTCTATCGAGACAACATTTATGGGTCACACAATTTTTTGTCTCCGGTGGGAATCGAACCCACGACCGCAGTCGCACCTTTAGACCAACGAGGCAGTTAAAGGGGTTGGTTTGGTACAGACCTACAGGGTTTAAGATTATTTTTGAAAAGCAATTAGTATGCTAACTGATCATATATTTCAAATATGGAAAAAGAATTGGTTTCGAGCAGGATTCGAACCTGCATCTTCTCGCATCCGTGCAAGATGCTTAACCAAACCTGCATCTTCTCGCATTCCGTGCAAGATGCTTAACCACTTCGCTAAGTGGTTAAGCATCTTGCACGGATGCGAGAAGATGCAGGTTCGAATCCTGCTCGAAACTAATTCTTTCTACAGGGTTTAGCTTCGAGCGTTCCTTTTCTTCGCCAGGAGCTCGTTCCTCAGCTGGTACACCATGTGCAGTTTAAGCTCCGAAGAAACTGAACTTGAATAGGTGTTTGCAAGATTAGTTTCAAAACGAAGTAATGCAAGGAAGCAATTATTGCAATGACTGTCGAATGCACATTTCTTGTAGTTACTTTACTGTACGTTCATTGGGTTCCCGCCATTTGAGTGCATAGAGTAATGTTACATGTTCAGAGGGTTTAAGTTTACGTGAATGCCGTATTACAGAATGTTTATTTTTGAAGTAAAACTTCTTTAGACGCGACTAGGCAGTAACGCAGATTTTTTTTCTCACGGAAGTAACGCTTGATTTTATATTTGAATGAATGAATGAATGAATGATATTAATATAACATTTTGATGCCGTCAATGGCAAAGGAGTTTTACTTCAATCGCGCGTGAAGGTTATACCTACGCACACACTTTTTTTTAACGTGAGGGAAAATCCTCATGGATGCTATGCCGGGCTCTTACCGACTAAAAAACCTCACGTTACGCCCAACAGCCTATGTTTGGAAGCCATGGGTAAGCCCTAGGAAGGATGTCATAGGTATTACAGAATGATACTGAAAGTTCATGAAATGTTTGGATCTTAAGAACTAAATCCTGGGACACTCTCCCGAGGTCCTGGGACATCCTCCCGAGGGTTTACCCAGGGCTCTCGACCGTAGGCAGTGCCAGGGCACGTAAGATTTTAGTTGATAGGAGTCCAAAATAGCATTTATGAGGGTTTCCGAAAAGCCAAGAACTAAAATTTGTAAAGATGTTTGTTACTCATTTACCTACTAAAACTTTTGAACCAATTTGGCTGAAATTTCGTTTTTCATTTGTAGCTGAATCTCTGAATTAACACAATACATAGCTTTTATTCCCGTGAATAAGTTGTATGAATGGGATATTGGCGAAGGGCAGAACATTAGCTACAACATCTTACCTAGATAAATTGATATACAAACAAGGCATTTCTAGAAATCCTTGGAATTACTTCCAAGGACTTTCCCGGGGCTCCCGGCTGTAGACAGTGGAAGGATATCATGTGGTTTTAGTTAGCAAGATTCCGGCATAGCATCCATGAGAGATTTTCATACGATAAATGGCGTTTCAGTCACTTATTTTGCTTTACAGACGACTCATAAAGCATTTTCTTCATAATTTAGACTCGCTACAGACCAAATTTACTACATATTTGTGGACAATCTCACACAACATCTAGCAACAATTAAGCTAATACAAGCTTGTGCTATGGGATCTAGACGACTGATAGACGTACCCATATATTTGTAAATACATATCTACATTTATACAGAAAACACCCAAACTCTGAAACAAACATTTGTGGATCACACAAATATTTGGCCCGACCCGGGAATCGAACCCAGGACCTCAAGCGCGGCAGGCGGTTACACTACCGACCGACTGCGCCACCGCCCGAGACAGTCGGTAGTGTAACATAAACATAATGCAGTCTCTGTTTCAAACTCTACACTGTGCATACTTTCTCATTATTAGCGCAAAGAGTTGTTTTATTCCGACGTCGACGAGTTAGCGTACAATTTCCCATTTACTTCGCTTTATCATCGTATTTACATTTTAAATTGAACCTTATTGTACTGAGATAAAGTTTAAAATCCAATACAATGCATTTACTGTAAGATTAGGTGAACATGTTCTTCTAAAATGAACTTTATGCGTTTACCTTAAGGTGGAGTTTTGTTTGTGGTTTGCTGAACGCTTTTTAAGCGTCCGATTGCTCTGAATTAAGGAAATAAGCAGTTTTAATTGCTGAGCGATCATTGGAGAGCATTTCGCGTTTTGTCGCGTTTCGAAATTAGTCGCCCGACATAATCGCGTTCGGAGATGATTTTGCTCTTTAGTAGTTAGCTGTCTGTTTTAAAATTGAGATTGGAATTTGTGATTAAATGTTAAACTAGTTAATGATGTTCAGGAGATTTTGTTAGATTTCTATTAAGGAGCCTGCTTAGGAGTTCGTATGACACTAATCATAAGAAGATTGCAGAGATTACATTTCAGCGTACAAGAATGAGATAGAGGCGCTCGGTTTTCGTGCGTTTTCAACGAAATAAATCCCTACTAATCTAATAGGTATATAAAATTCTCGTGTCACAGTTTTCGTTGCCATACTCCTCCGTAACGGCTTGACCGAATCTCATGAAATTTTGTGGGCATATTGAGTAGGTCTGAGAATCGGCCAACATCTATTTTTCATACCCCTGTGACCGGGAAAAATATTGCACGCGGGCGGAGCCGCGGGCGTCAGCTAGTATTATATAAGTGAAAGTAACTGTGTCGGTCTGTCTGTTACGCTTTCACGCCTTAACGGCGATTGAGATGAAATTTGGTATAGGGATAGTTCGAGGCCCTGGGAAGGGCATAAGCTACTTTTTAACCAACTGCGCAAAAGGAGGGTAATTCTTCGAATTGCCTTAGGATTTGTCAAAGTCGAATACGGAAGTCTTAAATACTTTAACCATGTGGTTCCATGCCACTGGTCTACGGCTGCTAGCCATAGGCAGTGGTAGGTCGTCATGTGGTTTTAGCATAGTAAAAATAAACAAGAAAGCCGTGAGATCGTTCTCACCAGACTGCCCCTCTCTAACACGTTTATTGTGAAAGTGAAAGTTCAATCCGCTTGACGTTGTCATTTTTGTTTTATTCCAAACTTTGAACAGATGATCCACGTGACCTAGTGACGTAGTTTAATGCAACAGAGTCACAGACTACAGACACACGTCTCGCCATAAGCCCCTCTGCACCCTATTTTATAGAGAGGGGCTAAAACATAGTAAAAATATAAACTCTGGTTTTGGTCATAGTGCTGCATGTTACGGGTCTACGAGCGCGTCGAAATTGGCGAAAATGCCAATTCAGCACATATAAGCAGGATTTATCTATATACGTTTTCATTGTTCCCATCAAAGGAGAAATTTACTCTGGACAATTCATTAATTTAATAGAAATGTCTTAAACACCATTATTCTAAAAGGGTAGGTAGAAATAGAAATGCATACTGCTCATCGTCATTTCAATGTCAGTTTTTGTTATGAGCTGTAGACGGTAAGTCAATCGATACTAGTATACCACCTACCGACATAATATTTTCTATTAAAGTACATGGCAATAGGCCGTGTACTTTAATAGAAAATATTATGATTAATGTTTTTTAACGGTCCTATTTTGGCTCAGAAGGTAAAATAAATAAAAAATAATTAGGTAACAATATAAATGCCTCATAAGGGTGAAATATATTTTATCAGTTTCGACTGTGTGACTCAATGGCTTAATCGAAGAATAAAAATATTATATTTAAAAATGTCATCGAGCTATTAATATTAGTTCAATGGTAAAAATACAGATACCTACTTACTAGTATTTTTTGTTCCGCGGGCTAATTGGTTGGTTCATCATCACGCCTTTATCCTCGAAGGGGTAGGCAGAGGCATATTATATACCCACATTTCACCTTTTTATAATTTAATTGGTCAAGTAAGAATACATGAGTTCGAATTTCTCCTGACTATAAAATTTCGATAGCGTCTTTATAAACCGAAAAGCTTAAATAAAAAAAAATTGGGTATATTAGCACTCCACGATACAAACACCCGGATAATAAACTTTAACACCCGCCGAAAGCATTATTGTGACCAAAAAAAATGTTTTTAACACCCGCCGCACGCTCTCAATCAGCATCAGATTATAATACACACTCGAAAATTGCACAAAAATACTCCAAAACATTAACAAAAAATCGTATTTTGCGTCAAAACTGACGCCTTTTGACAATAGAAATAAAACCAATTTCATTTTGCAGTTCACAAACATAATATTTCTGACGTTTTGTTTGCAAAAATGTTGCTCGCAGCTGCAAATGTAACTTTGTTCGGCGGTTTACATAAGTTTATTTTTGTGGATTAGTTACAACTATTTATGATAAGACTTGTACTGTACTGCATCGTGATAAGGTCTAAAATTGCTTAGCAGTTGTTTAAGATTTAATACAAAGAGGATAGATGAGAGTCTGTTCTTTGAAGATGGGATATCACACGTGTATTTGTGCAAGGAAGGATATATTACACAAAGGAGCTTAAACCTCTAAGTATGGTTCTGATAGGAATGTGAGACGCTTTGGCAGGTGCGCACGAGTGTAAAATATGTATGATCTAGGCGCGATTTTTTTCCCGGTCCCGCTTTTCATTTTTGTTTAACGTGAGGGAAAATCCTCATGGATGATAAGCCGGACTCCTACCGACTAAAAAACCTCACGTCACGCCCAACAGCCTATGGTTGAGAGCCCCGGGTAAGCCCTCGGAAGGATGTCCCAGGACTCCCAACAGACCCATGGCCTCTACTGCGGTCTCGAACGGAAAGTTATTCCTGGGATAAAAAGTAGTGTTATTTCAGACTATAATCTATCACTGTACTAAATTTCAGCCAGATCTGTTTAATCGTTAGAGCGTGAAGAGTAACAAACCTCCAGAATTCTTCTTTTCTGTTATGATCGCTCCCGTCATTTCATCCAGATATCGTTGTTGGTGAATAACATAAATACCTTACTTAGGTACTAAAAAATATTATATTAGTGAAAAAAAAAATGGGTTTTAGATTTAGATTTAATTCTTTATTGCACAAAATACATTAACATTAAATACTAAGAACAATGATGTACAAAGGCGAGATTAACTCAACACTGAGTTTTCTCCCAGCAAACCTTTGGGTGATAGGAAAAGCGCAACGGAAGGTTTAATAAGTGTGCAACCAGATAGAAGATAAGATAAAAGTTACTAAGTTTTATAGTATAACATACATAGATACCATGACTATTATATACATACACGTCTGGTATGTTACGGTATGGGTGGCGTGCAAATCATAATAATGTTCATGCAATAATCACAATCATAATCTCGAAATGTCAAATTAATAATACCGAAAGTCTCATCATTCGTCATATTCTATTCTGCCACGTTACCCGCTAGAAGAAAACTAGCGGATTATGATTACCTACTCAAACCTTCGGAATAATTTCAGCCAGATCCTTTCAGTCGTTAGAGCGTGATCTTATATCAACAAACAAACATCTTCACAAACTTTCACAATTCTATTATTAGTAAGATTCTTATATTTCATTTAAATAAAACGAATTCCACGTAGAAATGCTAATTGTAGATGAAATTGAAGGGAAACTGCAAGCGAATGGAAATGGAAAATATAATGCGATTAACAACACTCATTCATTGTGATCGGGTGTGGGATTTGTTATAAGCTGATAGCGATTAGCGATTATTGGCACAACCTCGTGAGACAGGCGTTTATATTTATTTATATATTTATTAAACTTTATGCACAAATTTTAATTGTACAAAGGCGGACTTAATGCCAAAAGGCATTATCTACCAGTCAACCTTTGGGTGATGCAGAGATAAGTTTGAGTAGGTGCTCAAAAATACGGTGAAAGCTAAACGGTACAAGACTTCAAATTTATAAATTATAATTACTTAATATTATTATCTATTAAATCATATAAACATAAAATGTATACATACAAAAAAAAATAAGTACATACTTATCATATATATATACATGTATATCATATAAAATACATATCTATCTATATTTATATAATATATACCTAAAACATATTTTATACATACACTCGAGAAAAGCCTTAACAATATTGTTCTACCTATGGGTTCATATAGAGTTCGCGTACTCTGTTCCAAATGTTAACCTATTAGTCAACTTTCTGACTTCAAGAGGAAGAGCATTCCAGAGAAGAATAGAACGCACTAGAAAAGAGGAATGGACAAGGTTAGAAGAGTGAGTTGGACAGTGCAGTAGAAGATTGTTAGAGGAGCGCAGATGTTTGTCGTGGTTAGAGCCAATTAGATGCAGTTGAGATTTTAAGTAAGCAGGAGCATTGGGAGAATTGAATAGTGAGAAAAGTAGACAGACAGCTCGCAGACTGCGTCGCCGTCGAACAGGTAACCAACCAAGCTCTGTCCTACAAGCCGAAACGTGATCGTACTTCCTAAGATTGTAGACGAATCGAATGCAATTGTTGAGAAGTCGGTCAAGCTTATTGAGCAGATCTGCATTCAGGTCGAGATAGCACACATCACCATAGTCGAAGATCGGAAATATTAAAGTTTGCACAAGCATTGTCTTGGTTTTGACAGGTAAAAAATTTCTAAGACGATAGAGAGCCCGAAGCATCCCAGTAACTCTTTGACAAACATTGGTCACCTGAACCCGCCAACTCAAGGTTGAGTCAATGTTCAAGCCTAAGTTCTTAACACTGAGTGTGACAGGAATAGCTTTATCATTAAATGTTATTGATGGCAGAGTTACGTCCTTCAGCCGGTTAATCATATGATTAGTGCCAATTATAATGCTCTGGCACTTATCAGGGTTGACGGCTAGACCGAACCTTTTACACCAACTATCGATCAAGCCTAAATCTGCGTTAACACTGTTTATAGCATCCGAGAGATTGTCCACAGAGGCTTGGCTATACAATTGCAAGTCATCAGCATACAGGTGATACGCACACTGAAGATTAGAGGTCACGAAATTGATGAATATTGAAAACAGAAGAGGAGATAATATGCCGCCTTGAGGGACCCCAGAGTCAAGTTTGCACCAGGTCGACGACTTCTCGTCAACACAAACTGACTGCTGACGACCCTGAAGATAAGAGGAAAACCAATCCAGCTCGTCAGAAGAGATCTTAATATGGGCAAGGATTGACAAAAGAATGTCGTGGTTAACACAATTAAAAGCATTTGAGAAGTCAACTAAGACCATCACGGTCGCCTTAGCCTTTTCCATCCCATCCTTAATATCACCCGTTATCTTGAGGAGTGCAGTAGTCGTACTATGGCCTGGCCTGAATCCCGATTGCATAGGAGTAAGTATGGAATTATGCTGTACGAAACCAGACAACTGCTTATGCACGCATGCCTCTAACACTTTTGATAGAAAAGGAAGGATAGAAATTGGACGAAAATGTTTTGGAAGAGAGGGATTGGAAATTTTAGGAAGGGGGCGAACATAGGCTTTTCGCCACAAGATTGGAAATTGACCAGATTCAAGTGAAAAGTTTATTATGTGTAAGATAGCAGGAAGAAGTAGGTCAAGGATAAGCGTAATCATACGTTATAATCGATCATGATTGTAATAAATTTGCAATACTTAGGTGTCCAGAGTGGGAATAATGGCAAACGTTTCAGAGTGTGGCTTGTTTTCTGTATTAATATATAATTATTAAATAGGGTTATTTTTTCTGTTATCTAAATCCTTTAGGGCTTTAAGTACGAGTATTAACTTTATTTGGTCTAGACGGCGATGAGTTTCAGCTTGTTTTTTTTCTCTAATAATTTTTACTTCAAATATTCAAGCCGGAAAAAGTCACGAAGAGCTAAACTCGCCTTTGTACATGATATTTTGTGTTTATAGTGTGTTCACAGTTATTTTACCTCTGACTGACAGATTGTCTATCGTTTTCTGTGTGATGGCATAGCAGAAAAGTCCCCCTATAAGTGCCAGCTTCAAACATTTTACCGAATATTAGTGGAGATTATAACATCCAACCGTTAGCACGAAAAGTTATGTTTTTATGTCATAAAATACCTAATTTTGCTGAAACAGTGCTCCTGTTACGATACGGTTGTATTTGAGACTTATTTATTTTTTATGAATATATTAAAAAAAATATTATCATTACTAACTAAGGGAAAGTTGTTGCGTCCACAAAGTTTCACATCTCAAATATTGGCCACGCCCGAAAACAGGTCAGAAAAAGTAGAAAGTAGTTTCAACTTATGGTTGCAGTAAGTACATGGCAGAAACAAAAACCTATTGGGGTAACACAGCAATCAAAATAGGCAACATATGTGCTAGAGGATAACTCTGAACGAACTTGTAAACGCCGTAAGCTCATTACTTGTACCAAAACACAAATGCAGCAGAGTGAATGCATTTTCTTAACTATTTCCGCATAAATTTGCGCATCCTTATGAATTAATCTATCAGGATTGCATATTTATTGGGTTCACTTTATGCTAAAGTCTGTTTAGCTGTAGGTACATAGCTATATACCGTATGCAAAGAATAAAAACGGGACTCTATTACTGGAACTCCGCATTTTGTTCAACGATCTGTCATAACACATGTGTAACGCCACGCCTCAAATCACTATGACAGTTTACATAAGGAGTTGCGCAATTTCCGAGGGTACATCTATATAAGACAGTGCGAGCACATTTGTCGGTCATTCTGTACTGTATACTGAGACTAGTCGAAGCTCTGCCCAAATTATTGTGTGTCTATACAGAAAATGAAGTAATTAGCTGAGTCCTGAAGTGTTTAATTGCCCCTTCTGTTACACATGATAGACATAACACACACACACACACACACACACACACACACACACACACACACACTTATATACCATAATACAAGTATCTTACGAAATAGTGGCAGGTACTTACATTTACCGTATGTAAAATCAGTTCGGTAATTCCAGAATTTATCAATTACAAACCAACATACATCTCGTTATTATATTTGTAGATATACATAGATTTGCTCAGCTATTGGTGTTTACAGATCCTGGTACATACTTCCGAGGGCTTACCCGGGGCTCCGAACCGTAGGTAGTAGGTAGGGAGCGTGTGGTTTTTAGTCGGTAAGAGTCTGACATAGCATCCATGAGGAATTTCCACATGAAACAAAAAATCGGTTGTCTGTAAAGTCGGTTTACTGACGATAGTTGAACGTGACAACTCAGCCTTTAATGGAACGCCTCAGAGCGTGGTAACGCCGCATACGTCATGTTTTTTCGTCCGTGCAGCCGGCTCCATCGAATTATAAGACGTTTTCACATCAAAAAAAACACCAATGATACTTACTTTGTAATAGGGAACTAATGCAAATAAACACGCATTTAAATATTTTTATTAATACGTAAGTATGTACAGATTTGCTCGGCTATGGGTGTTTACAAACAATAAGGTAGTCATTACCTTGCATACACCACGATTAATAATAATAGTCCCAATAATACATAACACATTAAACCCAAATCCCATAGAGCCCCCGCTGTTAGTTCGCCTAAACCGTGAAATATGTTCATTCATTGAGTGAATGAATAATGAATGAGCGGATTATATCGAGGTGTTGGTGATGGTGATGCGTTCACGGTGTGATGCGTGATAATAGTGATAATTAGCTCATATTTATCACGTTATTATCACGCCTCACATTACTTTTATTCGCAGGGCATTTTAATGCGTGTACCTAATAAGTTGTTTGTGTATGTCATCGCCCTAATCTTGACGTGAAAGAGGAACTTGTGCCCGATATACAAAAAATGCACGAAAATACATGGAGAAAAGTGCACTACAGCTACTTCTTTACTAAAGTAGGTATGTACTGAAGTATATGTAGGTGCTTTTATTTTTTTCGATGGTCCCTAGTTTTTGACTCGTACAAACTGTTCAATCAAACATCGAAGTGCTTGTGGCCCTGCGTACTCATTGTTCTGTAAACTGCTCTGTGTACAGGTATACTGTATTTCAATAGCTTTGCGCAAAAATGTAAACAAACACATTTGATCCTATATATCCATAGTTACTTGCAATTTAATATTCACCCTGATTATATTCCAGTATCTAGGAGTCATGCAGTGTTCTTACAATCATTTCGACACCAAATAACTTCTTTATGATAGTTTATTTTCATTTAAAATACCTACTCAGGATAGTAAAATTTCAGTAATTTGTCATACTATATTTTTCTACTCATCTGTCTTAGACAACGATTGTCAAAACATGACATGTTTACATTATTGCCAGATCAGGCAGGATTGGACTATACCTAAGTATATTTTTATTTACTTACAACTCAAAATTTATTTCCCAACGAACCTTTTAAAACACAATTACAAAGTTCATTTCTTCACTTTTATGTCGTTAAAAGTAAATTTTTCACAAATTTTCACTTCATCCCTTTTTCACGGACACCCTTGATTTGTTTTTAATTGGTTTTCTTCACTTAATTATACTTTTTGTTTGGTTCCTTAAAAGGGTCGTGTTGGATTATGTTTATTTTTGACTTGTTTTATATTTAGCTCGCCAAAATGGCGTCCAGAGCTTAATTTATTGTATTTCTGTGGAATTCTATAAATTTGAGCGTCCGCACTAGTTGGACGCGCCACTATGGCTTCCAAACGGCTTGCAGAATCCTTGCCATGAAGATATGTTATTCGAAGCGACAGGAGAGACTTTGCCTCCTTATGCGTGTTCTACCACCTGTACAATGGTATGTGCTCTGAGGAATTGTTTGATATGATGCCCACGGCTACGTTCTATCATCGCACCGCTCGCCACAGACAGAGAGTTCATCCTCACACTCTGCGTCTGAAGCGTTCGAGCACGGTTATATCCGATAGGGGTTTACTTCCGCGAACGCGTAGGTTGTGGAATGATCTCCCTGCCTCGGTTTTCCCAAACGCCTACATTATGGGGTTCTTCAAAAGGGGTCTTAGAAGGTTTTTAAACGTTCATAGGCTACTGTGACCACCAGTCTATCAGGTGGGCTTCTGCTTGTCTGCCACCTTAGTGGTATGAAATAAAAAAAGCGAGCATATTTGTGTTATAAACAAGTCTATCGCAGTCCACCGCTGGCTGTTGTCCTCTCCCAAATCTCGTCCTTGATTCGGAAATCTTTAAGGTGATTAGTGTATTGGGACCTTTCTTGTTTTACTGTACCCCACTGGTCATCGACAGGACAGTAGGTATATTTGTTTCGAGTACCTACTACTGTTAATATTACTTCTCTATTTTCATTCTGTAACTAGCTGACCCGCGCAACATCGTTTGCGGCACATGAGAGTTAAACAGAGAGAGGTATGGTATTAATATTTTGAGTAATATAATGTTTCCTATCGCATTTACTCTCGTCGCGCCTAGTCCCGTCGCGTCGCTTATATACATTAGAGCTGACCCGCATAACTTCGTTTGCGTCACATGAGCGTGAAAGAGAGAGGTGTAGTATTAATATTTAAGGTGATATAATGTTTTACTTCGCATTTACTCCCGTCGCGTCGCTTATATTCATTAGAGCTGACCCGCACAACTTCGTTTGCATCACATAAGAGTGAGAAGGAGAGAGGTGTGGTATTAATATGTAAAGTGATATAATGTTTCCCGTTGCATTTACTTCCACCCGTCCTTTTTTTGGTACGGAACTCATGTGTGTCCGACTCGCACTTGGCCGGTTTTTATCGTTCAGTTGATTGGCTACCACTGCAGACCACGTTTATTCCCGTCGCGTCGCGTCGCGCATACTTCAAAACTTATTAAAAGGGGTTATTGTAAGTGAACCTTAAAAGATAGGCATATGCTGTTGACGACATTTTTTTGTAACTTTTAAAGGTAAACATTTTTGTAATACAAAATTTTCACGTAACTTTTACTATTTAAGCAACGTACGCAGTGGAAGCTCTCAAAATAAAGAAATTTTCCCCGTTCTAGAAACATTATTTGTGGCTGCTCCGCTCCTATTCGCATTAGCGTGATTTTATATCGTCAATAGCCATCCTCAATAAATGGACTATTAAACTGTAAAATAATTTTCAAAATGCAACCAGTAGTTTATGAGATCCTAGGGCAAACAAACTCTTCAGTTTTATAATATTGTAAGCGAACCTTAAGAAACAGACAAATTAGGTTATTGTGAGCGAACCTTAAAAGATAGACATATGCTGCCGCGGACTTTTATTTAGATCTTTTTAATAGAAACAATATTGTAATACACAATTTTTACTATCTCTAACTATTTACGCAGCGTACGCCTCGGAAGCTCTCAGACGGTAAAATTTATTCCCCGTTTTAGGAACATTATTGATTGCTGCTTCGTCCCTATTCGTCTTAGCGTGATTTTATGTAGCCATCCTCAATAAATGGACTATCAAACTGTAAAATAATTTTTGAAATCCAACCAGTAGTTCCTGAGATCCTAGCGTTCAACCATACAAACAAACAAACAAACTCTTCAGCTTTATAATATTAGTAGATACCGGCGAGCGTGTATTAAAGCACTTATGAAAGTAGAAGAAGCGAAAGTGGTATGCCAGGATCGTAGCAAGTGGAAAGCCATAGTCACTGCCTACCCCGATGGGAAACAGGCGTGATAATATGTATTGATAATATGTAGCATTTATTTTCTATAGATGCAGTATTTAGGATGTGAAAGCAGCCTTATCGAGTTATCTTTTTTTTAATCGGTTGTCAGTGGTGACATTTCTGCTGTCAGAATGACAGGATGTCATAAGTTCGGTGACGAAGCGTTTCGCATTTAAAGGAACGGGTTTTTGTTAAGATTTTTCGTGAAAGACAAGACTTTTGACCGAGACCTGCTTTGGGGTAGTTGGAGGTCCTTTGGCTTTTGCTCTGAGACTGTGCCGCGAATCAGTTTTTCGCTCAAGCGCGATTATTTGTTACCTCGCGTGGCCTAACGGGCTGTGATTGGGTTGCTGCATTGCATCTTGCTACATTTTACCCAGAAAACTGGTGAGTCACTTCTTCTTTTGCAGAGCGGGTCGATTGTCGTCTGTCGCGCAGCCAAGATCTTAATTTGTCGTTTCTTTCATGACAGGGTTTTTTACTACGGGGCTAGTTGCCGGATGAAATATTTGGTGCCGCACCTATAAGTTAGTGGGCTGCACGTGGTACGACAACGTGGAAGTGCGGACTACACGAGCTTCTCGTGTGAGAGGTATCTGCCGTCATCACCTGGCAGTAACAACAGGCAGTCACTCTCACTCAGCTCACTCTGCAGGCCAGTAAATCCACTACTTATGTGTAGCTTAGTAGCATAAGTACCTAAGCACTGACTATACTTCTGTGTACCTGTGATATTTGTGTCTATCAGTGAATAAGCTCTCTGTGTGTCTCTGTGTATCTCTGTGTTATATAAATATATGTGTGTACACCCTACCTGACTGTTTTCGTCAGAGCCCTGGCCTACCCTTGCACGCACACTGGAATCTCTGTAGTAAGGCGCCCTGGGAAAGAGTTCTCTGCAAAGCTACCTCGCGCTAGTTGGTGAGTAACACTGATCATCACTGTGTTATAAATTGGCGCCCAACGTGGGTTATCCGAGTTGTCAAGTTCTATGTTGTCCCAGGTATAACCACCTCCATGATATTTGGAGTGGATTTCTGGCAACAATTTAAGTTAAGTGATAAGTTAATTTTACAAAATATTAGTCTTGATAGCTTTAGTGATAATAATCCTATAGAGTCTGTGTCCCTTAACGGTGGCCTCGAGGATTACGACAACCTGACAACTAAACAAAGGTGTGTAATCAACGAGGTCATTGAAAAGTACTGACTAATAAACAAAGACAACCAGCTAGGTCCTTCAAACACCAGCTGACTACGACCATTACAATACCAAAGAAAGATCCTCCTATATACCTAACTAGACACTGACTCGTGTACCGGTTAGGCTAAGTAACTAGAGTCTAATGCCCTTCATAGAAAACGAATGCTCCCTTTACTCACTGCCGATACCCTAACACTACCCAAGCTCTCAGGATAATGTAGAGTACTAAGAAGCGAATGAGAGAAAAATGCTCGGTGCGGTGCATAGAAGAAACTACAACGTGACAATTTAAAGTCACGTACACATATAGAAATACAAACAAAAGATTAAAATAGTCTTACATAATGATCACATAGCACTGGTTTAATAAACTAGAGAAACAGTGCTATGTAGTTACGTTAAGTATTGGAGACTGCTCCTCCTGATACTTCAGGATGTCCTTGATATGGTACTCCCCAAGATCCTTACCGTCCAGATCTGACAGCCTATATACTAAAGGGGATCGTTTAGCAGTCACCACACATTTAAGGGACATTTAAGGTAGGTTCATATTAATAGTTAGGCCAGCATCCTTGAGTTGCTGATAGACTCTATGTAAGAGCTCTACATGCTCCTCAAAGGTGCTGGACACACAGACTATGTCATCCTGAAACGCAAATACCTTGTTGTCGAACTCGGGACCAAACAGACGGTCCATGAGGCGTTGCATCGTGGCACTGGCACCGACAAGACCGAAGCACATGGAATTGTAATGGAACAATCCTCTCCGGGGAACCGTAAAAGCAGTCTTCTCAGCAGACTGGAGTGAGTCGAATGGAATCTGCCAGTAGGCCGCACTCAGATCTACAGAGGTTAAATACTTAGCATTATTAAGATGGTCTAAGATTTGATTGATATAGGGTAAGGGGTAGGCGTCACTCTTAGACACAGAGTTCAGCTTGCGAGAGTCCAAGCACAATCTGAGGTCGCCGTTCGCCTTCTCCACCATGACCACTGGAGAGTTCCAGGCGGACTGAGACGGGGACACTACTCCCATCTCCAGCATTCGGTCCAGCTCGGCTTCCAGGGCCTTCTGCTTAAGGGGAGAGAGCGGATAATAACGCTGCTTGATCGGCTTGCTGTCACCAGTGTCAATGACATGGTGCACAAGTGAGGTCCGACTACTTTAGCAAATACGTCATGTTGTGCCCTGTTCGGGTGGCCACAGGCGCTGTAGTCGCGAGGTTCATAGAGAAGAGTGTGTTTCTCGTGCACGGAGTCTGCAAGACTATTTACATGGATAATGGCCCTCAGTTTGTGAGTAAGCCATTTAAGGATCTGTTGGCTAAATACAATGTACCTAATATATATTATAACCCTAGGTATCATGCCCAAACTAATCAGGCGGAACGAGCTATTCGCAATGTGGTTCAAGCGATCTCATGCTATGTGAAGTCACAACACAAGTCTTGGGATCAGTTCTTGGTTGAGATACAGTGTGCTTTAAACACTGCAGTTAACGAAGCAACTCGTTTCACCCCTTACTTTTTGGTACATGGTAGGGAATTTATTGGGGATGGAGTGCTGTACAGGCAGACAGATATCGCGTGCCATCCTACTTCAGTCTCTGTAGACGATCCATCAGCCTTCGGTGTCAAGCTGAGAGAAATACAACGCATTTACGACCAGGTGAGGAAACATTTGAATGTTGCCCACCAGCGTAATGAAAAGTATTACAACCTCAGAAAAAGGCATGTAGAGCTGAAAGTGGGACAGATAGTTTACAAACGCACGTTCTACCTGTCCAACAAGGCCAAGAATTTTACTGCTAAGCTAGCTCCTAAGTTCCTTAAATGTGTGGTGACTGCTAAACGATCCCCTTTAGTATATAGGCTGTCAGATCTGGACGGTAAGGATCTTGGGGAGTACCATATCAAGGACATCCTGAAGTATCAGGAGGAGCAGTCTCCAATACTTAACGTAACTACATAGCACTGTTTCTCTAGTTTATTAAACCAGTGCTATGTGATCATTATGTAAGACTATTTTAATCTTTTGTTTGTATTTCTATATGTGTACGTGACTTTAAATTGTCACGTTGTAGTTTCTTCTATGCACCGCACCGAGCATTTTTCTCTCATTCGCTTCTTAGTACTCTACATTATCCTGAGAGCTTGGGTAGTGTTAGGGTATCGGCAGTGAGTAAAGGGAGCATTCGTTTTCTATGAAGGGCATTAGACTCTAGTTACTTAGCCTAACCGGTACACGAGTCAGTGTCTAGTTAGGTATATAGGAGGATCTTTCTTTGGTATTGTAATGGTCGTAGTCAGCTGGTGTTTGAAGGACCTAGCTGGTTGTCTTTGTTTATTAGTCAGTACTTTTCTGTTTTCTTTATTGTGTATTTCCAGCGTGTCATATCCGCAGGAAATACTATTAAAGGGGGGGTGGTTGTAGCATTTATTTTCTATAGATGCAGTATTTAGGATGTGAAAGCAGCCTTATCGAGTTATCTTTTTTTTAATCGGTTGTCAGTGGTGACATTTCTGCTGTCAGAATGACAGGATGTCATAAGTTCGGTGACGAAGCGTTTCGCATTTAAAGGAACGGGTTTTTGTTAAGATTTTTCGTGAAAGACAAGACTTTTGACCGAGACCTGCTTTGGGGTAGTTGGAGGTCCTTTGGCTTTTGCTCTGAGACTGTGCCGCGAATCAGTTTTTCGCTCAAGCGCGATTATTTGTTACCTCGCGTGGCCTAACGGGCTGTGATTGGGTTGCTGCATTGCATCTTGCTACATTTTACCCAGAAAACTGGTGAGTCACTTCTTCTTTTGCAGAGCGGGTCGATTGTCGTCTGTCGCGCAGCCAAGATCTTAATTTGTCGTTTCTTTCATGACAGGGTTTTTTACTACGGGGCTAGTTGCCGGATGAAATATTTGGTGCCGCACCTATAAGTTAGTGGGCTGCACGTGGTACGACAACGTGGAAGTGCGGACTACACGAGCTTCTCGTGTGAGAGGTATCTGCCGTCATCACCTGGCAGTAACAACAGGCAGTCACTCTCACTCAGCTCACTCTGCAGGCCAGTAAATCCACTACTTATGTGTAGCTTAGTAGCATAAGTACCTAAGCACTGACTATACTTCTGTGTACCTGTGATATTTGTGTCTATCAGTGAATAAGCTCTCTGTGTGTCTCTGTGTATCTCTGTGTTATATAAATATATGTGTGTACACCCTACCTGACTGTTTTCGTCAGAGCCCTGGCCTACCCTTGCACGCACACTGGAATCTCTGTAGTAAGGCGCCCTGGGAAAGAGTTCTCTGCAAAGCTACCTCGCGCTAGTTGGTGAGTAACACTGATCATCACTGTGTTCGGAAGAACCCTAGGAAGTCACCAAATTATGACATTCGTGACAACCTTCTATATAGGTTAACTAAAAATAAATATTCTTTGACTTCAGACTTTGACTGGAAGCTGGTGGTACCTCAGGAGGATCGCTTGCCCCTGCTCTCTAAGTACCACGATGACACACTTAGTGCCCATGGTGGCGTTTGGAAGACGCATAAAAGGTTAGCCCTAAATTATTACTGGCCCAAGATGTACGAGGACGTCAAAGAATATGTTGGGAATTGCGAAACATGCAAGCAGTACAAACCCGTAAATACGTCTCGTCCCGGCCTAATGGGTAGCCCGAAGCGGGTTTCGAAGCCATTCGAAGCTATCTCTGTCGATCTGCTTGGTCCCTTTCCCACTTCGAGCAATAGAAACGTACACCTGATCGTGGTCTCCGACTACTTTAGCAAATACGTCATGTTGTGCCCTGTTCGGGTTGCCACAGGCGCTGTAGTCGCGAGGTTCATAGAGAAGAGTGTGTTTCTCGTGCACGGAGTCTGCAAGACTATTTACATGGATAATGGCCCTCAGTTTGTGAGTAAGCCATTTAAGGATCTGTTGGCTAAATACAATGTACCTAATATATATTATAACCCTAGGTATCATGCCCAAACTAATCAGGCGGAACGAGCTATTCGCAATGTGGTTCAAGCGATCTCATGCTATGTGAAGTCACAACACAAGTCTTGGGATCAGTTCTTGGTTGAGATACAGTGTGCTTTAAACACTGCAGTTAACGAAGCAACTCGTTTCACCCCTTACTTTTTGGTACATGGTAGGGAATTTATTGGGGATGGAGTGCTGTACAGGCAGACAGATATCGCGTGCCATCCTACTTCAGTCTCTGTAGACGATCCATCAGCCTTCGGTGTCAAGCTGAGAGAAATACAACGCATTTACGACCAGGTGAGGAAACATTTGAACGTTGCCCACCAGCGTAATGAAAAGTATTACAACCTCAGAAAAAGGCATGTAGAGCTGAAAGTGGGACAGATAGTTTACAAACGCACGTTCTACCTGTCCAACAAGGCCAAGAATTTTACTGCTAAGCTAGCTCCTAAGTTCCTTAAATGTGTGGTGACTGCTAAACGATCCCCTTTAGTATATAGGCTGTCAGATCTGGACGGTAAGGATCTTGGGGAGTACCATATCAAGGACATCCTGAAGTATCAGGAGGAGCAGTCTCCAATACCTAACGTAACTACATAGCACTGTTTCTCTAGTTTATTAAACCAGTGCTATGTGATCATTATGTAAGACTATTTTAATCTTTTGTTTGTATTTCTATATGTGTACGTGACTTTAAATTGTCACGTTGTAGTTTCTTCTATGCACCGCACCGAGCGTTTTTCTCTCATTCGCTTCTTAGTACTCTACATTATCCTGAGAGCTTGGGTAGTGTTAGGGTATCGGCAGTGAGTAAAGGGAGCATTCGTTTTCTATGAAGGGCATTAGACTCTAGTTACTTAGCCTAACCGGTACACGAGTCAGTGTCTAGTTAGGTACATAGGAGGATCTTTCTTTGGTATTGTAATGGTCGTAGTCAGCTGGTGTTTGAAGGACCTAGCTGGTTGTCTTTGTTTATTAGTCAGTACTTTTCTGTTTTCTTTATTGTGTATTTCCAGCGTGTCATATCCGCAGGAAATACTATTAAAGGGGGGGTGGTTGTAGCATTTATTTTCTATAGATGCAGTATTTAGGATGTGAAAGCAGCCTTATCGAGTTATCTTTTTTTAATGGGTATTTCAGTGGAACCGGAAACGACAGTGTCTGGCCTTCGGAGTGAGCTAAGAGCGGCACACCGACTCGTCCGTCGAGGTAGCATCAAAGCGAGTGCTCCGGTACCCGCTGATGCATCGGCTGAGCTCTCGATCTGCCTCCCGAAGGTGTCCGAGCTGGAGGAGGCTATTCAGTCAGGTGACATCTTCATTAATAAGGGTAGTCGTCTTGGGGTATCCCTCAGGGCCAACTACTTATTGAGTAGGTTAGCTCGTTGTGGTCTGGATTGCCCCGACCTGGTGGATATTCGTGGTAGGCTAGTGAAGATCATCGCTAGGGCTGAACCCAGTAGTGATTCTGAATCCGAAGGTTCGGATGATGATGGTGATGATCCTTCGGGTCGTGACCAGGTGGAATATACTTCACCAGTAGTGAGAGAGGACCGCTCGGTGCGAGCTAGTTCAAGTAGGAATAGTTCTACATGTAACATAGTGTATAAAGAACGTCCCCTTAACTTATGTTCATTTAACTTAAAATATGATGGTTCTACTTGTGTACGTGTGTTTTTAGAGAGATTAGAGGAACTTAGATGTGCTCGGGAGGTTACTAAGCCTAGACTCCTTATGGCTTTCTCCGACCTGTTGGATGGACCGGCTTTGTCTTGGTTCCGTACAAACAAAGCTAACTTCATCTCATATGAGGATCTTATTAGTGAGCTTAGAGATACCTTCGATATTCCTGATTATGATTACCGCCTCAGGAACGAGATAAGACAGCGTACACAAGCCCGCTCTGAGTCCTTGGTTAACTATATATGTACAATGCAAGCCATGTTCTCAAGGTTGTCGTGTAAGATGCCCAGTGAGGAACAGCTGGACATTCTCATGCACAACATTAGACCTGACTACATGAAGGAACTGGCCTTGCATGATGTCAACTCTGTAGATGACTTGAGACGTTTGGGTAAGCGCTTGGAGCTTGCGCGTACTAGGGCAGACGCTTTCCATGAGCCTGCTCTTGACAAGTTTGAGATTACATCTGACTTACACCAGCTTAAGAACAAAGGTGTACAAAAGCCCGGCTAGCTCAGTCGGTAGAGCATGAGACTCTTAATCTCAGGGTCGTGGGTTCGTGCCCCACGTTGGGCGCCAATTTATAACACAGTGATGATCAGTGTTACTCACCAACTAGCGCGAGGTAGCTATGCAGAGAACTCTTTCCCAGGGCGCCTTACTACAGAGATTCCAGTGTGCGTGCAAGGGTAGGCCAGGGCTCTGACGAAAACAGTCAGGTAGGGTGTACACACATATATTTATATAACACAGAGATACACAGAGACACACAGAGAGCTTAAGCACTGACTATACTTCTGTGTACCTGTGATATTTGTGTCTATCAGTGAATAAGCTCTCTGTGTGTCTCTGTGTATCTCTGTGTTATATAAATATATGTGTGTACACCCTACCTGACTGTTTTCGTCAGAGCCCTGGCCTACCCTTGCACGCACACTGGAATCTCTGTAGTAAGGCGCCCTGGGAAAGAGTTCTCTGCATAGCTACCTCGCGCTAGTTGGTGAGTAACACTGATCATCACTGTGTTATAGTATGCATGTAATAAATATTGTAAAAAAACATTTTTCAATATGTGCAGCAAGTTATAGCAGTTTATAAGATAGTATACTGTTGATTAATGAATCAACAGTATACTATCTTTTAAACTGTTATATTTTTATCACCCTCTGCCGCACCATAACCCAACAAAATCATTTTCAAAAACAAATACCTACAAAACCTTTCAAAACGTCCCTAAGTAACGAATTTTGTCCAAATCAATTGGTTTGTTACGATGATCCTGTCAAATATAGTAGGTCAGTTAATAAGGAAGCGTTGGTGTAAACGGTCCACAATCGAATTTAGCCGTGTAATAACAGAGAAATGATCGCTTGATACGTCCGCGTCTCCCGAGAAATACTTTAATGTTTAAACTGTAAGTGATGGGAAAAGGTTCACCTTAGTTATCGATGGACTATGATTTTTGATTTAAATTTAATTGGTATTTTTGTCTTTCACCGAATACTGTTTTCAATTCCGTTCCCAAAGGGTAAATCGGTACTCTAATTAATGAGACTCCACTGTCCGTCTGTCTCCAAACTGTATCTTAGAAACCTTAATAGCTAGAGAGCTGAATTTTTCACAGATTAGTTATTTCTGTTGCTGCCATAACAAAAAATTAACACTAATAAAAATAATCAACATTTAACAATAAAGGCAATTGTGTTTTAGTGTAAATTATTAATAGTGAGAGCAAAATTTTAAAAAAATCATAATCCAATCAGAGTTAATAAAAACCCGTAAATCATATTGAATTACTACAATTCAATATTGCAAAAATCGGTTCTGGAATACCAGAGTTTATTGATTACAAAGAAATCGTTAATCGTAGATCTATAGTAGTATGATAAAGAGCTACAAAAAATAAATGTCTTTAGCGATGAAAATGAAAATAATTACATAATGTACTATCGATATTAAATTACCACAACACTAGATGGGCGGAGGCAAGAGCGCAAAATTGGAGGAAAACTTTCGTAAGGGGAAATGAAATGGGATTGATAAAAATTGGAACCAAGCCGCCCGTGCAGGGACGGACTACAACGATTTGTAGTATGCACTTATTTTTTATAACATTTTTCTTTTTTATATGCCAAGGATGGCTCTCAAAATTCAAAAGAGGTTTAAAGGAGCTTTGAAAAGATTTTGGACGGTACAAGTGCCTCTGGTACAGCATCCCTACTAACTAATATCCCTTCTAATATTATAAATACGAACGTAACCTTGTTGGTCTGTCTGTTACGCTTTCACGCCTAAACGGCTGGAGCGATTGAGATGAAATTTGGTGTAGGGATAGCTTGAGGCCCTGGGAAGAGTATAGGCTAATTTATAACCGACTGCGCATAAGCAGGGTTATGATTTTACTCGGTAACGACTTCCACGCGGACGAAGTCGCGGGGATCAGCTAGTACGTTTGTAAACTGCGGTGTTCACTTTTGATCAGCTGTATAATTAGTAGTTTTTTCATACTGGATGAAAAGAAGTACTTAGTTAAAAAATATTAATAAAATAATAACAAAAATTCTAAAAAACACAAAAGCGCAGCTACCTTGCAGTTTAAAGTAGAGATTTTAGATGTAACTGATCTTGACGAGTAGTGCTTGAAAAAATATTAATTTAGGCGTTAGTATACTGCCAAAGACTTTGCTAAGTGAAGTTCACGCGTTTTCTTATCCGCTTCCCTAGAGTTTTGGCAGGTACCCCTGTAGACACAAATTCGACACAAACACACAAGCATTATTTAAGACATATTTTGCGGAATGACTAAGGTAAAATTTTATTAAAAATACGTTATTTTTGAGTTTAAAAATATGTGTTTGAATTTCTTTACTGCTAAAGGTAGGACCGCACTGGGCGGATCTGAATTGCAGCGGAACTGAGCGACACGACGCGTAATTTTTTGGTAAACCGCACTTAAACTGCAGCGGCGCTACAAAAATGTATTCAGCAGCTAGCCAACCTCTGAGCAAAATGAACGTCGAAACGGATGACGCTACGAAGCTATAAAGATAAATAAACACTTTGAATTGTAATTCTATACCGTAGAGTAGGAGCAAAGCGAATACCAGCTAAATCTCCATATAACTTATTTAAAGACCTAGGATTGTCGAGAGCTTCAGTAAGTTATTCGGTAGATACAAACTATGCAGTATGCATAATATCTCCGTATGGCTCATGAATACAATATTTTTTTCTTCATCTATTAACATTTTTGAGAAACGACATCGCTCTTCCAAGAATCTCATTTAAATGACTATGAAAATGAAGTTTGTCTAAACCGCAATAAGTGGCAACGGTACTGCACTGCAACGTCTGCAACTGCACATCGCGACTGCTCACGACACCTTTGCTCAGTTCATTAACTTTGCCACGCAGATCCTCTGCAGTGTAGTTCCGTTGCCGATTAGTCCGTGTTGACTCATATAATTTAGTCCAGTTCCAGTAGTGCGGTCCTACTTTAATTTTTAAATACAGCCGAGATAAGTTATTTGCGCTAAGAAATTCTCAGTATCAATACAATTAAATAGTTAGATACCTACCTACCCATATTTATGTAAAGTCTTTTAAATATATTTTCTAACTAACACATCAACCCAAGTGCGTCCCCTTTTTTTCGAGGGCTCAAAATTCACTTAGCTTCGTTTGTCGAAGCTTTTCGCCTCTTGAAACTTTTCAATAGCCCGGAATCGAATTCAGGCACCTCCCATCCCCTCTCTACCCTCCCTATACCCCATTTTACTCTGAGCGATTCTATGAACACCTGGTTGGGGGCATATATATGTAACATGAGTGTGTGTATGTATGTACCTGTATATCTACAATATATTTGAAGTTCAGTCTTGCGGAGAGGAAAATGTTATATTAGATTATATTTATTAAGTGCTCATTTTCTTTTTGTACTGCTAAAGTGGCAGGTTGCGTCCGGAGCGCTCGAGCACGGTTAGATCCGATAGGGGCTTTCTTCCGCTCACGCTTAGGTTGTGGAATGATCAACCTGCCTCGGTTTTCGCAAACGCCTACAGTATGGGGTTCTTCAAAAGGAGTCTTGGAAGGTTTTTACAGGGTCGGTAGCGCGAGTGTAGCGCCTCTGGTGTTGCAAACGTTCATAGGCTTCGGTGACCACCGGTACATCTGGTGAGCCGTATGCTTGTCTGCCAATTTAGTGGTATAAAAAAAACAAGAAATTCAAGTACATATAAAATTATAAGAGACTATAATTCCCTTTCAAATATAACTTTAATCAATTCAGATATTGTTTGTATGATGTTAATTTAAATGTAAAACCATCCCTCCAAAGTTTAGTGTATTACAGAGTAGATTTGAACAGTTTGTTAGCCCCGGGATATGATCCCGTGAACGTCACACCCCACCCGGGATCGAACTCCGGACACCCGCTGGCGACATCCCGTCTCTGATATTGTTACTTTCTAATAATTGTCGTTGGTTCCGTATAGATTAATAGAGCATTTTGTTACTATTACAGTAAACAAATATATTCACGGACATTTCACACAACGCTAACTGATCCCAAAGTAATCTAGGAATAACCTGCTTGTGTAATGGGTATCAGACCACGGATATTAATACTTATATACTTTTTAAATAAATACAGATACATATTATACATAGAAACACCCAGACTCTTGAGACAAACATTTATGGGTCACACAAATATTTGTTTCCGGTGGGAATCGAACCCACGACCCCCAGCGCCCCAGGCGGTATCACTACCGACTGCGCCACAGAGGCAGTTAAAGATTTTAGATACGTCGAACTTTTTGGTATTGATGGTCACGCCAGAATCCCTCCATGTGATCTATAAGTTAAGGCCATGGAATCGTTGTTTTAATGGAGTAATAGGCTTTGGAGGGGTGCCAGGCCTTTGCACCGAGAAAACAAGACTCAGCGGTCCCAGTTTAGTCATCAACTCATGGAGACTTGGAAGGTGCGAGTTGAGCAACCGTGGTGGGGAGACGCCGCAATAGGAGCTTTCAGACCCGTTAGAACTACAGTATGGTACTGTAACATCAGTCCTGACTGTTCAAATTTTGATTCAAATTACAGAATGGTTATAGATTTTCCACTGTTTGTCCCGATGACGGCAATAAGTTTTCAGTCTTTTTTTTACGGGTAGAAATCCTACATGGATGCTATGCGGGATTCCTACCGACTAAAACCTCACGATGGCTTATAACTGTCTATGGCTGGATTGGCTGGGTGTCCCGGGTAAGCCCTTAGGAGAATGTCCCAGGGTAATTTTGTTCCGTATCATGTAAGACTATAAAAACTTCTTGCAAAGTGTAGATGCGTAATTCCACTCTGTAAATCTACGATTTAAGTAGGTGTGATTGTTGATAGGGGTTTCTTCTTCACTTTACGGACCCCTAAACGTATTGGCAACAACAAAAGAGTGCTATCTCGATTGTCGCAAGTCTCCCGCAGAGATAAACTGCACGCTAACTTATAATAACTATTACAAATTGCATATATCGCACACTCGTTTCCTACAAACGTATTTAGCACTGTAATTGTGTTGAATTTGATATTGTGGATATGAAATTAGTAGGATTTGTTTTTTTTATATTTCAAACTCCGCGGACGCGGTGTGCTGTAAACGATCACTGCAGTAAGCAACTTTCCACACGACAAACACTTTTTCATTACAGAGCTGCAGAAGTGGCAGACAAGTCTTCGTCCCACCTAACGGTTGGTTACCGTACCGTACCCTATGGACGTTTGCAGCAGGAGAAGCGCTACACACGCGCTGCTGACCCGGGTGCAGGTTGTGACGAACCACAGGTGTAAATTTTTCAATCCGCCCATAAGGCCTTCAACTTGGCTTAACGACAGTCATATTACCGACAACATCCGGGACCAACGACTAGGATGACTCACGCGAGACCGTGCCGGGTCCGAGCCGAGGAAAAGCTCGGAAACAACTCGGTCCCGAGTTGTTTCCGAGCTTTTCCGTTGTCCGTTGCTCGGCTGTCACTCGGTTGCCACTCGGTATAGCGTGAGCGTGTTCATACAAAATATTTGTAACATTTAGTTGACCGTGCTACGGCCGACACTCGGCTCGGACCCGGCACGGTGTAGCGTGAGTCATCTTTCGTGCCTTTCGAAGCACGTAAGCGCTTTGTAACATTCTCTAGATAAAGGCGTGGCTATGTATGTATGTCTTTAGGACGCTGGCCGCCTGGATAGTCATGGAGACACATCTAGCTAATATTATCTCTCTTACAATCCATATTTATTGACAGTGGCCCTCAAGTTAACGATCCAATGATGATGCTCCCCACGCTTCGCTGGAAGAATTCGGGATTGTAAGAGGAAGAAACCACGTGCTCTGACAGATCGTTCCAAGTTCTAACAGTTTTTCTAGAGACACGATCTTTTAAATCGCTCGGTTCCGGAGAAGATTCTCTCCATATAGGACCTTGAAGAGTTAACTTTTATTATCGAGTGAAGATAGACGAGAAGCCACCAAGACCTTCAAGGTAACATGGTACAACCGTTGGCTGAGTAGAGAGGTCACTCCTAAATCTTATACAGGTGATAAAAATTTAAAAAAAAAAATGGCTGCTTTAAGTTTCTTTGACTGTAAAGCCGATCAAACTATTTTCTGGCTATTTTCTGTAGATGTTTTCTAGCCACCCATATATTTTTCTACTTGGCTCAATAAATACATGTTAATGGCAACTAGGACCAAAAGAAATGTCACCAATGGTAGCGTAAAATGCTTCACGTTATGTGATGTGACCAGTTCGAACGCTTCAAAAGATTACTAGAGTCCCAGCAATGGAAGTTCTGGCAGGAATAGTCTTAATTTTTTTTGAGATCGTCCTACCGGATCTAATCATGTGGTCATCTTTAGCATAATTATGAACGTTTACAACACCAAAAGAATTAGGTATACTCGCGCCAAAAAGAGTCATTTTGAAGAACCGCATACTGTAGAAGTTTGGTAAAACTGAAATATAATGATATTATACGATCAAAATTAAATCAAAAACACGCCAAACAGCTTTCGATGATATTCTCGTTACAATACAAAGAACTCTACAGATTAATATCTTAATACGCCCATCGCATTTGTTCGCGGCAAATTGCTTGATATTTCGCCGATCTGATAACGCCTTAATAAAGGTATGTTCAGAAGATTGTGTTTTTTTTTGTTACGCAGCTGTTATGCAACGTCATTTTGGAGGTAAGTGGGTTTGAATAGCTAGTCAAATTATCATTTTATGCGTGTTTTTTTTATCGTAAAGAAAGTCCTACATATTATGATGCTATGCCAGACTCCTACCAACTAAAAAACACACGTATCCTACCTAACAGCCTACGGTTGGGAGCCCCGGGTAAGTCCTCGGAAGTATGTCTCCAGGACTCCCGACAGACATACGGCTACCACTGCAGCCTCACCTACCTATGTACATTATATATTATTATAGTCACTTCGCACAATAATATAGAAGATTATCTGTGTAACCATTCTGTAATCCGAACAAAAATTAGGTAGGTAAACAGTACAGTTATTAATTAGACAAAAATTGAAGCAGTGATTTTTCATACCTATTTATTTTCTTTTGTTAAATTTAATTATTTAATTTATATTCAAGATTTTTTTGTAGTTACCACTATTCGTAAACCACTGTTCAATAAACAAATAATAAAATTTTGATGGAGAAGGACGCAATGGACCGATATACCAAAACTAAACTAAGACTGTCAGTCATCACCTCAACCAATTTCGAAGCAAATGCTATTATACCATTATTTCCGGTTTTGCAAAATTTTAGGTCTAATTTTTCTGGACTACAAGTTCAGAAGGAAGGTAAAAAACCTATGAAATCGCTCTCCTTTGTATTTGAATGCTTCATTAAATACGTAACGAATCATTAGCAGTAATAACATCACATATAATAATGTTGTACGCCGTGTTTGGATGGCAATTGAAACGTTTACCCTACGTAATGAGGCCAGTGGTTCTACAACTAATAGTTTTTTTTTAAATTATAACTAGTTGACCCGCACAATTTTTTTTTCAATTTACACAAGAGAGAAAAAGAGAGAAGAGAGAGAGGGGCATTTATTCATTAAGCTAAAAAGGAGTGTGCAAAACTGGAGTGTTTGCTTTATCATAAAAGATCAACAACAATCTTTATCTGAAAAATTAAGTTTTTTTGTGAAATAAGTCAGTCACATTGGCGGCTCAGGTGGCGTGTTAAAAAATTAAAACATTTTTGAACTGCATCAATCCTGTATATTTCAAACTTCAAAGAACAAATGAGCTGTTACTACATAGTGTTTTGACGCCAACTCTACTGGAGCAAAACTTTGACAACCAATAGCGTTAAAAACCACAATGCAACAAAACAAATCATATTACATACTGTCATCTCTTTCTATGTCGGACCTCTTGGTCGCACAGGCTCCCTGCTGACTCGTTAGCAACGAATAAACGATGTAATACAATAAAAGAGAAAATAGTAAAAAAAAAATTGTTAGTTTATTTTTGCAGCCTTAACGACTTTAATCCTTTGACATAAAGGCTATTTTCCTCATTCAAATTCGATTCAAAGTACAGCTATAGTGACATTTGTTTGAGGCGTTCTCCCAATATGGTGTTAGAGAATAATGAAATTGTATTTTTCTGTTTTTAATTGGAGCAAATTGTCGTTTTGAGAAGGGACGATGAATGAAAAAAAAGCAGTTATTTTGGATCGAAATGTATTTACTTGGTAAAATGTTAAATCAGTATTAGTTATTTTAGCAAGTTAATAAATCCCATATAGTTACTAGGCATAAAAGAATTGTAAACTAATTCAATAAATTGAATACAAAACAAAACAGGTCAAGGCGTGATTGAGTAACAAAAATGTTTTAAAAAATTGACATTTATAAAACTTGTAGGTTATTAAGAAGCATACTTATTTATGGACATAATTTCAAAAGTACACTCCACTGGCTATCTAAATATTGTAAGAAAATTGCACAGTGTATTTCCCTCTGATTATTTACGAAAAAATATTCTAAAATGGAATAGAACGTTGCGGTTACATGTTTTGTCACATAATTACTATGTATACATCCGTCTCTAACGCAATTCTATGGTTAAAATCAGCAGTTCATCACAAGATTATGTTACACAAAGATAGCCGATGTAACATAACCTTTGCAATCGAACTTGAATTGAAACTACCTTTGATTGTAATTCTATAAGATTTAATGTTTTTTTTACTATTGATGTGATTCTGAATGCATGTAAATTTTTCTGAAATGATGTTATTTTTGTAATAATGCTACTAGGTACTGGTTTGGCAATGTGACCGTTGTCTTTGAGACTTAGACTGGCTGTTGACTAATTAGCGAGGAAGCGGCTAAGATAGCAAAACTTGGAACAAAACTCTGTTCTCACCCTTCTTGGTACAGTAATAGCACTGAGAGCATTAATCCTCTTAAATAATTAGTAGAGACCAACGTTCAATTTCTTGACGACAATTGATGTTACTGCAATATTTCTGACAAAAATACCAAATGTTATCCTATAAACTTAAAATTCATATATCTTCACAGATCTTAACGTTAAAATCTCCCTTCAATCTAAAAAAAAATGTATTGACATCTGTTTTTAATTATATCATGTTATACAAAAATCTATTCTCGAAAATCTCTAAAGAAACTAGTGAAGTATGAAATCCGTCACGCACGACAGTAAAAACTTACAACGAACGCCTCCGAACAAATCCCTTACTTTACTTCTCTTTGAGAAACCGATCTAATGTGAACTAAATCCTTTTATACTTACAATAAAAAGCCCATAATACCACTAATAAAGCCGCAAATTTCGCAGAATCTTTTGTCCGGAGTCCTCAAGGAATTGACCACTGTGCGGCTAAGACGTTACAATAAGATACACACAAATCGGTTTTGTGTTGAATTTCAAGGGTCTCGCATTACTGTGCGTAAGTGTGAGGCACAATGCACAGTGTGTTGAATGAAAAAAAAATGGCCAAATGACCATTGGTTGGATTATGTTTTTCGAGTGCAGTATTTGTATAGTGTTATTATTGATATGTTTTTAATAACATTCTTGGGCGTGATTTTGATCGCTATAGCAGATTATGAAAATGTTTGGATTGATATTGTATGGTTTGAGATTATAGTGCTATGCAGTGAATTTTTGTATATATAGAAAAAAGTTTGTAGACTTGACTGACTCATTAACGCCCAGTCAAAACTGCTGAAGATAGAAACATGAAATTTGGACAGTGATTTTCTTTTGTGACGTAGAGATCCACTAAATCACTTAAATTTGTCGTAATTCATGCTCTAAAAGAAGCAAAGAAGCTGTTGTCTTTATATTCAGCAACCTTTCAATAAAGTTTAAATATTTGAAAAAATCTACATGTGATACGGACGGATCCCGTGTTATACTACTACTATATACTATACGACTAGCTATGTCATTGGCAAAGCAAAGCGGTATAGCTAGTTTATTTACAATATTTACATAGACACCTAATAAAAACTAAACATTTTATCCTATTTTGTTCTTGGCGCAATGATTTGGGTCCTCGACTGTGTATGATATAAATTGTCAGTCAACAGTTATTATAGTAGGGTGAACGCACCCGTTGTTGGCTCACTCGCGACGTCATTCGATTATATGGACAAAAAATACACTGTGTCCATATACGGACAACAGTGATACTGGAGTGGACATCACATGTTTTTAATCGATTGTTTTCACCAAAATTATTAGGTAAATTTTTGGTTAACTTTGGATGAAGAATTTTACAAAATTTTGCTCGCCCAAATGATGCCATCGCGGGATAAAAAATCATATCATCTAGCGATTGGGATTACCTCTCACAGTTCAGACTCTTGATACTCTTGATAGTCAATGAAACTCATCATTGAGCTGCCTCTATGATGAGCTTCAATACGCCCTGCTTGAAGAACCCGGGGTTGGCAGAGCGTGTCAAGTTTCTATAATCCACAGACATTGTCTTTGGAATCTCTCAATCTTGGTAAAGATTCTCTATGCTTATGCTGTATTAAGAGTGGCAACTCTGCTCTATACGCGTTGTTTGGCATCAAAAATTAGATGAGATTAAGTTAATGGGCTGTTCAGAACACTAACCGTGACATATACGGTAGAATGTGGACAATTTCGGAAGGAAATCTTGAAACAAAACCCCTTATAACCCGTCTGGCCAGCGTGGTTCAGTAGAGATAATCATCCTTTCAAAATCTGAACATTTACCGAGTTATGTCCTTTTTTTTAACTTGAGGGAAAATGAATCATGGATGCTATGCCGTACTCCTACTGACTAAAAAACCTCACGTAACACCCAACAGCCTATGGTCGGGAGCCCCGGGTAAGCCCTCGGAAGGATGTCCCGGGACTCCCAACAGACCTACAGCTACCACTGCGGCCTCGCCTAGGGGGTGGTTTGTGTGCTATCCCGCGACTTCGAGTTATTTCCTGCAATGGACTGATTGCTCAAAATTATAGATTTCATAGGTTTTTGTGCCGCTAAAATAAAATTGTTCCCTTAGGTACGCACGCAAAGACACCGTCATTCGCTAGTTAAGTAAAACAATGTAATCTCCACACCTTTCGCTGCCCTTAGTTAAGTGATGTAAAACGACAAAAATTGCTTGCCAAATCACTGGCGTTTTTTAATAATTGTTTTATGCTCTAACAAATGAGTTTGAAATTGGATCGGGCTCGCAGCGCTTACAAAAATGGATGCTTAATACGATTAGAGAGAGCGGGACAGAGCTAGCTGGGTAAAAAGAGATAGAGATGCCCTGAAGTATTGAAAGGTTTTTGTTCTTTTAAACTCTGTTATTCTATATTTGAATTCGTTAGATGTAATGATTCTATTTGACATTCAATTTAAAGACTCCAAATAAATGATCTTTGAGAATAACTGACTTTGTCTTTTTTAAATTTATTTATAGCATTAGATATTAAATTTGAATTTGATTATGAAATGGCGTTTTAGTAATATTTTATTGGTATTTTTAGTTATTATTGCATTAATTTTTTTTATTAATGTCGGAGCATAGTCTGATAAACTATATAAAATCTCCATCAGAGCCGTCGGTCGATAACAAAATTTCTTAAAAAAATTCGGGCCCATTATTTTTTTACAATAGCTATCTAGTATTTCTGGCGCGACTTTAAAAACATGGCCGAGCGGCAGACTTACTACGAGCTTGCAAATTTTCTTTTACTTACGTGTTTACTTTTCAAGGTTTTCAAGCATGTTTTATAGGGACTTTTGTAGTTGTGGCGCCCTCTATAAGAAACTAACTTCTAGTAAAATCATTTTTCAGTTTTTGGAAACATCTAGCAAGTTATTTTATTCTAATACTGTCTAATCCGCTTTTTCTTCTATATACCTACATAATTACAGTTACGCTTTATTCCGCGAAGGGGAAGACAGGGGTAAACGCTCACATTTCACAAGTTACTTAATTAATACATTTTGTGCCTTGTATAAGACGTTCAGCCTAATGCCGTATTGTGTTTCTTGTTTGTTAATGAATAATTTAATAAATAAATTCAGTTGCTACATAGTTGAGAAATAACCTTCATTTAAATTTACTTTAGAGCAAATGATATAAATCTAAGTGAAAAACAGATTTCTTAACAGCAAATTGATAAAGGTACAAAATAATTAGATTGCCACTTCATCTCAAAGCACCAATAATTATCCTTAGCTGGACGAAGAGATAGACAAAAGGAGTATCCAAGAGTGACAAGGATAGCAACAAAACGGCTTAGGTGGGAGGGGGAAGGAAGATTATGTTGTTCCAACTTAATAGGCTTTTTATTGTTTTAAATTGTGCTGGAACAACTAAGTCGGTTACTGTCTGGTGATTTTTGTGTTTGGGTAACTTTGAAAGTTTGAGGTATTTAAATATTAGCTGTGATAGTATAAAATTAAAATTGATGCTATTTTTTTTTAAACTACTGAGGTAATAAACAACCACACGTCTATCTAACTAACGTAAGAGGCGACTAAGGAAATACTTTCGTAGAACAATCCATTGCGTAGAGAAGGAAAACTCAAAATGAAACCCGGTTGTCAGTAAAATGACAATCGTTAAGTCAAGTTGAATATTATGCCTTATTGGCTTGAAGAATTTCTATTGGAGTAATTTAGCAATCATAACGCTATTTTGGCTTGTTGCTGGTAACTGCGGCACATGTCATCTTAAACACGGTAATGCTTTTTAATAGAAATTCCATAAATGACACATCTCAGGACGAACCTAATACTACGGCCACACTCTCGTCAACGGCCACACTTCCATGTTTTTAGAGTTCGACAGAGGAACGATCTTTTGAAACGCTCAGTTCTGGTGAAGATTCTCTCCACTGTGTGTGAGTGGCATCTTTGCCCAGCACGCGTTGTTCGGGATCGGGAAGGAGAGGGTGGGATCAGGTTGAAGAGCTCTTCAGAACAAAGTTTTATAGTAAATACGGGCTCCGTAAAGATCAATGCGACTTGACCAGTCTGTTGAAATGTGAATGAAAGTAACTTCAAGTGTGTGTGCTTTGTTTGCACGTGTGTCTACGTTGCAGTGTACGTACACGTAAGACATGTCAAGTCGCATTGATTATCTCCGGAGCTCATTAGTTTGTATGTAAAGACATTTACCCTTATCATTATCTCACTTAAAAATCAAAAATCGATATCGAAATAGAAAATCTTCGCCAGAACTGAGCGATTCAAGAGGGCATTTCTCTGTCGAACTATAAAAACTTGGAACGACCTGCCCGCATACGTGTTTCCCTCATCTTACAATTCCAGGTTCTTCAAGCGGACCGTGAAAAGGAACATCACAGGGCCGCCAACTTGAGGACCACTGTCAGAAATCTAACTGTGAGAGTGATAGAGAGGAAAGTTTTGATTGTTAGTTTGTTTGCATCGAATAGGCTGCGAAACTACTGGACTGTTTTCAAAAATTCTTTTACTGTTGGGAAGCTGCGCTTTTTGCGGTGAACATAGGTTATATTTTATTACGAGAACGGGAATTACGCGGGTGAAACCGCGTGACGTCCGCTAGTTTAATATAAAAAAAATTGTGATTTTTCAAATCTCGCTTTTAGTGTACCAAATGAAACAATGCCCAACCAGGAACCGTCCGCAAGCTCTTAAAGTGTGCAATTGTCTACAAATTAGTCTATGCTTACACAACATTACAGCGAGATGTTTCTCTTGAATGAGATTATTTCTCGTTTGCTCGCTCTGTTTACACTTAATTTGTGTTTCAAATCATTCCGATGTAGACTGTTTAATGAGAGACTTGATAAGCTTACAATTAGCTGGGAGATTTTAATTTAAGACGAGTTTAAGACGAACTTCTACAAAGACTTTTGTTTAAACATTCACAATGGCGACTTTTTCACAATTTTTACTTATGGTGACGTGCAATACTCATAATATACTTCTTTTTTAACGTGAGGATCCTATATGGATGCTATGCTGGACTCCTACCTACCGACTAAAAACCTCACGTACCCTAACAGCCTACGGTTGGGAGCCCCGGGTAAGCCCTCTGAAGGATATTAGGTATCCTTCCGAGGGCTTACCCGGGGCTCCTGGGTAAGCCCTCGGAAGGATACCCCAGGACAACTCATAATATACTTCACATCTCCAAATAAACAAAATCAAAAAAAAACCTAGAAAAGGCTTTACCTAATGTCAAATCGACGCCAAGATGTCTGTTACAAAACTCTACAACCTTTTTTTCTAACGCATACATATTTGCTACCCCCAAAACCATTGTTAATCCTTTTAAAATGGTTTTAAATTTAATCCTTTTGCTTTCAATATATAATTTCCAAATTTATTATAACTCACGTTCAATGGGAGAAAAAAAAATCTGCGATTTATCGATTAAGAAAGGTATTGAATGGATGATCAATTGATCATTGACCACTTTGATTTTTGGGTTGTTAAATCTATAATTATACAGTAAGAATGAAATGGACAACAAAGACTCCATGAATGTAGATTTATTATTCTGTATTTTGTCACCGTAATATAAAATTGGAAATTAATTAAACGAGTGAGCGAAGCGAGAGTCTCCGATTCGACAATATGGACGATTTTGCATTCGTTCGTATGTATGTGTGTATGCCAGTTCCGGTTTAGAGGACGTATTTTTTAACCGATGTTGTCGCGTTATTGAGCGGATCTTGATGATTTTTGCTATAACAAAAGATATGTTACTAATTATTTTTTTTAGTAAATTTTCTGGGTGCTCTTACTCTTCGCAGAAGTACTTGTAATCTACATAATACAAGATTGTAATTTAGGTACCAAGCGAGATTGTAAAGTGTCAAGTCGAGAGAACCGTAAAAAATGACAACCTAGATGGTTAGGTTTGAACCGTAATAGTATTATTTTTCATAATATTTGTTTAGTTCATAATCTAACGAAAAATAACCCGTTCTCTTTGTGATGAGCATATTGATGTATTCTGTGTCTGGGTCTAATTTATCTAAAATATGCATCTATTTCAAATTGTATAACTATGTCTATCAGTCGTCTAGATCCCACAGCATAAAGCTTAGTTTGGGCTAGATGATGTTGTGTGAGAATGTCCAACAATATTTATTTTATTAATCACACAAGGTGAATAATTATCTAACAGTATTTTTTTTAAATTTGACCGTGACATAAGGGAGATGTGCCCAAAGCGTTATATAGCCTATAGCCATCCTCAATAAAGGGACTATCAAACTGTAAAAGAATTTTTGAAATCCAACCAATAGTTCCTGAAATCCTAGCGTTCACCCATACAAACAAACAAACTCTTCAGCTTTATAATATTAGTATAGATGATATTTAAAGGGAGTGCCTGCTTTGAGCACAGTGCCCGCTTTGAGCACATCTCCTAGACCACATGCCTCTGCTTACCCATTCGAAATAAAGCGTGACTATAATATATATGATTCTACAAAATGTTTCAAACAACCAAATCTATAGTTGTCGGTAATAGGCACTCAGGCGCACGCATCTAAGTGGCAGACAAATTATAGAGACGCGCTTAACATTATGCTGCGTACACACTGAAGAAATTGAAAAAATACAAAATTGAAAAACTAAGAAAATGTTTTCTATTCTTCTTCTATCGTGTCAGTGATTCACTAAATTGACTTTCGAATAGTATGGGCATAATACTTAACAAACTTAAAAACTGTAAAGGGCTTTTTTTGTGAAAAATCCTTCATGTTATACCGGAATCTTACCAACTAAAACCACACTTGCCCTAGCGCTTCCTGCGGTCGGGAGCCCCGGGTAAGCCTACAGAAGGATGTCGCAAGATTCTCGAGACTTTGGCCACCAACACGGCCGCATCTCGGAGTTCAGGTACCATCTAGCGTCTGTAGGGGTTAGTTCAGGTGTTATCCCGCTTCTTGGGTGTCTAGTCTCGTAAAAACTTGTAGTTCTAAGTAACATGAAGCGGTTCTTCACGCTACTTAGAGATGTTTGCAGTACAAAACGCAGAGTTGTCCCTACGTTGAATTACTGCTCACACCTTTGGGACGATTCTGCGAAATAATTACCCAACGCGCTTGACGCTATACAGAAACGTGGTATCCGCATTATCGATTGTCCTGAGGTGACGAGAAGTCTTGAGCCGTTTGCACAGCTATGAACTATAGCATTTTCGCTAAATGTTTTGAAGAGCTTTTTAACATATTTCCTCCCTGAAGTAACAGTTTGGGTCCCATAGCACTCAAAGAGTAGCCATGACTTTTATTGTCAGGTTATTTTCTCTCCGGCTGTTACCATTACGTTGAGTATTTGGCAGTAAATGTAGAAGCAATCATTTTGATGATATTACGTGTTACTTTGAGACCTATATCCTGAAGCTTAATTTGAGCTTAGTACCTACCTGGATGACAACGACCCGTCAGATGGACCGACGACCTGAAGAAGGTCGCAGGAAGTGACTGGATGCGAAAGTCGCAGGACCGTGTATGGTGGGATAATTTGATAGAGGCAGTACAGTCCAGCAGTGGCCGCAAAATTTTCAAAAACATTATTTATTGTTGGTGTGTATACAGCTTTAAGCATATTACTAGGTACTAATCACGTCTCGGCTATTTCTAACCAATGTTGAGTGCCAATTGATTCAATTTATCATTACAGACCAATTTGTAATCATTATTGTTTTATTAGCTTAGTCATTGAATTATTTATTTTATTCTAACTAGGAAATGCCCGCGACTCGACCCGCGTTGTGTTGTTTCCTGTATCAGTTTACCCATGAATTTGTGTCGGGAGCAAACATGGCAGTGGAAGTCTTTTCCTAACGGTAATCCTGGTACAGTCAACTACAAATAGATGTACTAGTTAAATCTTACAAAATGATGTATCGTAGTACATTCGACTTTCAGGGATACATCATTTTGTGAGATTAAACTAGAACATTTCTTTGTAAGTTGACTGTACATTCTTCCGAGGAGTTACTCAAAGTGCCCAGTACAGGACTAATGCGTAAGGACCGTGTAGTTTCAAGCATTTCAAGTCCGATATGACACAGGTATGAGGATAATTTCACATTAAAAAAAAAATGCCATTTCAGTTAATTCTGTGTTTTTAGCGTAATCAAGTTACATACAACCAAACATCTTTACAAACTTCCATACTTAAAATATCAGTAGGATTAACTCAAGAAGCTACCTATTGATTTATCTAATAATAAAATTGCAAATGTGTTTTTGTCACTCAGAGTCTTCCTCCTTATTTTTTTATTATCTGTACTAATATTATAAAGAGTAAAGATTTGATTGTTTGTTTGTTTGCATCGAATAGGCTTCGAAACTACTGGACTGATTTGAAACTACTACACTCTTTGCGATGAACATCCTACTAATATTATAAATGAGAAAGTTTGTGAAGATGTTTGGATGTTTGGCGACGACTGCCTCTGTCGCGTAGTCGGTAGTGATAAGCCGCGGGTAGGCTATTATTTATTCCCGTACTAGATGATGCCCGCGTGAAATTCGATACCCGTTCCCGGTTCCCGTAGAAACGTATTCCTGGGATGAAAAGTAGCCTACCCTATAATGCGTTATTCCAGACTATGATCTATCCTTAAATTTCAGCTAGATCCATTAATACGTTTATTAGAGCATGATTGAGTAACAAACATCCAAACATCTTCACAAACTTTCACATTTATAATGTTAGTAGATTTACCACGGGAACGGGAATTATGCGGGTGTAATCGTGTGACGTCCGCTAGTTTCATTATAAAATATTGCACAATACTAACAATCTAAAATGATTTGTCATGCCTATGATAATAATTAGTTTAGGTTATTGAAACTCAGGTGGTGCGCTAGGATTGACGGATAGAGGGATTCTCTTCCGCCTCCATTGTTTACATAAAAGAGGGTTTCAAGTGTGGAAATCCTCATGAATGCTATGACGGACTTCCACAGGCTAAAACCACATAGTGCCCTACCATCTGTCAGGGTCAGGAGATCCGGGTTTGCCCACTGAAGAATAACGTCTTTAATATTGATAAGTAAGACTCTATAACGCCTCAAACTGTCAAAATAAAAACAATGTTAGGTGGTCTATGAAATCTGACTCCTAGCTCCTTGAATCATCCCTCTGAAAAAAAAACAAAGGCATTGCAAAAACATTGCAAACACCGGATGTTAACGAGTTCTTCAAAATATCAATTTAAATGTCAAATTGATGCTACCAAGTAGTCAAATTATTATATTTCTTAAAGATTAAACATCGAATTTGTAAGTAAATATATCAATGGCGGGACTAAAAGCACTCTAAATACCATTTTGTACCTTTTTTCACTCAAACAATTCAAAAATTATCATCGCTAATAAGGTAGTATTAAGATGTGGCCAGATTATCTAGACCCCTGACTTGACTCTTTGTAATAGGAAGTCTTGTATTGAATGTTGTACCGGTCTCTTTATTTCAAATAATTTTAGTTACGTTTGTAATACATTTTCTAAGAAAATGTACTATGTATATCATTCAAAATATACAATATTTTAGCTAATAAATTTGTAATGTTTTAAAAACGAACAGCAAGAATTATTCAACACTTATTGGAGTAGGTAGGAAAGTGCTATTGTTGATTTTTAATCTCAGATATTTTTTAATAAGTATTTACTAGAATATTTTCTGTTAGAAAAATGTTCTTCAATATCCAATAACGCTATTCTATTAATTTATAAGTACAAAATTCACAGAAATACTTAACAAACATAGTAACGATACTATCAAAAAATCGTGAAGCTCAAGTAACACTGGTCAACAATTTACCAATTTTACTTTTGAGTAGGCAGGTATTAATTTGAGATAGTGTTATAATAATCCGCGTGATGGATTGGATGAGTCAGCCATTTTTTTATTGACCACTTAGTTATTTGACTCAGATGGTAGTTCACGTATCAAACTTTGGAGAGCTATTTATTAGCTTTAATTTATTCTGAATCAGATGGACCCGTGAATTTATAGAATAACTGAATTATAGTTTGAAGAGCTTTTTTTTGTGTTCAAAGCCCAATTTTTCTATTTTAGATAGAATTATATTATACTAGCTGATGCCCGCAGCTTCACCCGCGTATAAAATGTTTCTCGTTTCCACTTCCCGTAGAAACTCATTCCCGGGATGAAAAGTAGCCTATGTATTATTCCAGACTATAAGCTATCTCTGTACCAAATTTCAACCTAATCCATTCAGCAATTAGAGCGTGATTAGGTAACAAACATCCAAACATCTTCCAAAATTTTCACATTTATAATATTAAGTAGGATCAGATGGACCCGTGAATTTATAGAATTATAGAATAACTGAATTATAGTTTGAAGAGCTTTTTTTTGTATGTTTAAAGCAAAATTTCTTCATTTTAGATAGAATTATATTATACTAGCTGATGGCCGCAATTTCATCCGCGTAAAAATTGTTTCCGTTCCCGCTTCTCGTAGGAACTCATTCCCGGGATAAAAAGTAGCTTATGAGTTATTCCAGACTATAATGTATCATACATATGATCATACATATGATCACGCCTTTATCCCCGAAGGGGTAGGCAGAGGCATATTATATGCCCACATTTCACCTTTTGTATAATTTGTCCCACGTAATAGGTGGTGAGCCGTATTGCCGTGTTTTAATGGACAGGCGCAGGTTGTGACTGCCTGCTTTTGAAATAAAGCCTTCAACTTAGCTTAACGACTGCCATTTTACTGGCAACCGGGACCAACGGCTTAACGTGCCTTCCGAAGCACGGAAACGCTCAAATAAATGTCACAAAGTGATCACATGGATGGTCACCCATCCATGGACCAGCCATAGTGAAAGTTGCTTACTGCAGTGATCGTTTATAGAACACTGAGTCCGCGGGGCCACGAGCGCTTCTTGATTATTTATTATGTGCAAAAAATCTAAGAAGGTTGAATGGTCTTCTGTGGAGCTGCAAGTCAGGGTGAAGTCGCGGTCCTGCAAGGACAGCCTGCAGCTGAATACCTTAGTGGTAATTAAAGATGATCAACTGCCACCTCTCTTAAGTACGGAAGGAAACATAACATATTTCATTATTTTTGATAAATCCAATTTTATAGAACAGAATATTGACGAAATATGTATCAATAAGTGTGATAAAAGTTATTCAAACCTCTTCTGCTAGCTCCACCCGTAGCGTGAACATACTGTTAAGCGTGACACAATAGTCCAATCAGCGTGAAGACGTGTTGTACTCAGCTCATCTCAGCTGCAATCGAGTTAGAACGTTGTTACACGCCCGGTGGACACTTGGACCTGAGCACAGAGCAGGGTGCATTGATAGAGGCTATTTATTTCATTATTTTAAGCACACAATGCTAAAATGAGGGCTATTATTAGACTTACATACTATCAGTCTACATTTTAACGGCTTAATGAGCCTACCGAAAACGGTAATGCTTTTAAATGACAAGGCCACAAGTTACAAGTGCTTAAAGTATAGGCGCTTCAACCTGTACCGTGAACATACAGTTAAACGTGACACAATAGTCCAATCAGCGAGAAGACGTGTTGTCCTCAGCTCATCTCCTCAGCTGCAATCGAGTTAGAACACTGTTACATGCCCGGTGCACACTTGGACCTGAGCAGAGAGTAGGAGGCGTTGATACAGACTATCTTTATTATTCTTTACTAGCTGAGCCCGCAACTTCGTTTACGTCACATAAGGTGTATGAAAGGAAAGGTATTTCTTCATCAGAGTCATCAAGCAGCGTCTGAAACTGCCCTGTTTGCTTAATCATAAAAGAGCTTAATGATTAAGTCTATTTTAAAACAATTCAGTCCGCGCCGAAGGCGTCAACACGCCAACACGCCAGTTTAGGTTCCCTCATATTCAAAGAAACCCCTACAATTAAAATTTTCAAAATATCTGATTCTTAAAAGTGTTATAACTTTTTTATTTCTAAACCGATTTACATAAAACAAACGCTAAATGTTAACTGGAGCAAACACAATAAAAAAACCGCATTGCAATCGGTTGAGCGGTTACTGAGATTAGCGTGCACAACCGTACAGACAAACAGATATACAGATATACAGACATACAGACATACAGACAAACAGACAAAAATTCTAAAAATCATTGTTTTGGGTTCTATTGCGTTCATAAAGCCCCCCTATAATATTTTTTCTTATTTATCTTCCATGTACAGACAGCGACCCGTTACGATTTTATTATATGTATTGATTATGTGCAAATAAAGTAAAGCAGGTTTTATGCTAAGATATAATAATAATAATAATAATAAGGGCGGGGGGTTAATCAACAACAATTGTGGTTACTTGATAAGCTTCCTATTCCCAGCACCTCTCCGATGCTGGGTTTAGCAAATGGTTTAGGGAGGAGCGCATGTCGCCTAGATCCCCTAAGCAAGGCCGGTGGACTATCCTTCACGAGGTTGCTGCCCGTTATTGGTCAATTACCTTTTGTAATTGGCAAAACAGAAACCTCCGGCCGTCTCCACCCGCATCAGGGGCTTTCGCCAAGTCTGTTACTTCGGTGGCAGACTTGGTGGAAGCCTCTGACCGCACACACCTCCTAGGTTAAGTTAGGTCATAAATTAGGAATAAATATATATGTGTATCTATATAGTTGTAGTAGAAAAATTAGCTAGGCAGCAATAGGAAAGGAATATAGGTTAGTGATTAGGTGCAGAAGTTTTTATAGATTAGTAAAGCGGTAAAGCTAAATAGCCTAGTTAATACTTAACTACTGAACCGAGGGTTTTGGCTTCATCGCCTGGACTACGGGGAGCCAACCTCTATAAAAAACCCCAATTTCTTCAGTTGAGGCGCCTATTAGGGCCTTGCGCGGCTGAAGTTTGCTCTTTTAAGAGCGGCTGGAGGGATTATCAGTCACGAGCGGCCAGCACCAGGGATCACCCGCCCCCCTGCGTCGGTACATAGGGTCATCTGCGGTAAGAGGCCACTGCCCTGATGAATGTTTAAATGCTCTCGTAATCGTGGGAATAAATATGGAGAATTCAAATACAAATAGAAGATATAATCTTAGGTCGCTGCCCGGGGTCCGCCGGAAATCATCAACACTTGCGAGCACAAGTAATAACATAGGCTCGCCAAGAGTAGATCCACCATCTTCACCCGGATCTGTCTCTTCATTATTTCCATCTATTTCATCATCATCATCATATCGTATTACACCAGTTCACAGCATTGCAAAATCATTATCATCCATAACGTCAAGAGAGCTAGTGGATGTTGCTCAGGAGGTGAATTTCACCAGTGATCCTGTGCCCACCATTAGCTCAGTAGGAATCCGCAGGAAATGGTCATTGGAAATGAACGAATTTATCCTACGAACCTATTTACAACTCACTAATTTAGATACAGACACTAATGGTTATCTTCCACTACTACACATTAAGTTTATAGAGAAATTTCCGACAATGCAGGTACCTAGGCAAAGAGTAGGTGATCAACGCAGAGCAATAGTTAAGAAAAAGTTGCTACCCCAACACACAATAGACAGAATATATGAAGAAGTTAGAGAGGAATTACAAATACTAAAATCAAGAGTCACGGAACATACTATACAAAATAATGCAATACCACAACATACTCGTACTACACAACCGAACACAGTAACAAACATGCAAACTAACCAACGTATAAGATGGACAAACGAACACAATGAAACAATAATGAGAGCATACTATATGATAACAAAACTAGAAACCAACAAAACAGTTTATAGACAATATTTACACCAATCATTCATATCCAAATTTCCTCATTTAGATTACGTAACTGAACAGCGAATAGCTGACCAAAGGAGACTTATAATAAATAGTAAATATATTAGTGACAGTAGACTAGCTGCAATTAGAGAAGAAGTAGCTGAAGAGTTACAAGTAATGACAAATGAAAGAAGAGATAACACTAATATCGAAAACACACATAATTTGGAAGCAGATTTCCCAGATGAAATTAGTTTATTAACTAATGTTGATGCTGAATCACCAACACACACAAACACACAACATGCTAACACTCCTAACACAACTGCAGATTCAGAAAAAAATGACAAAGAAATAGATACAGTATTTACACAGGCACTAAACTGCTTTAAAAATATCCACCCTACAAGCAGACCTTACATACCAAAACAAAGAACATCAAAAAAGTTAGCAGCAACAGTAAACTACATAAACAACAACATTCTACCCGCACACGTTAATAGGGACATAGAATATGTCACTTTACAAACGCTTATTTATTGTGCCGCTTGGACTGCTGCTAAAATCAATGGTACTAAAATACATCTACCAACCAATGAACCGGTTACTGAATTAATTACCAACCAAACTACTGAACCGACTATTGAACCGACTGCTGGAACAAATTCTGAACTCTCTACTCAACTAACTACCAATTTAATAACTACTCAACCGATTTTAGAACGTACTAATGAACAGCTACAAAGACAAGGAAACTATAAGCCTAAATGGCAAATAAGGCTAGAACAAAAAATAAAAAAACTTAGAGTTAAAATTGGTAGACTAACACATTACATGCAAGGAAATAGAAGTAGAAGGCTAAGTAGGGAGGTAAATAAAATATTAGAACACCACCTGATACATACATTACATGAAGAACCTAACACACAACTCTCACACTTCTTGGACACTCTTAAACAGAAACTTACTGTAGCAAAAAGTAGACTAAACAGATATGTAAAATGCACGCAACGAATAACACAGAACAATCAATTTAGTCGGAATGAAAAACAATTTTACAGAACATTAAAGCAGGCAACAACAAACCACACCACACCCAACAATATAGAAAATAATAGAGCTAGACTCCCACAACCAGATGAAGTGCAGAGATTTTGGTCAGCTATATGGGAAAATCCCGTTGAACATAATAAAACAGCAAAATGGATAGAGTTAGAAAAAAATTCATTGAATATAGAAGAAATGGAAATTGACTATGTTTCTATTAATATTTTCCAAGATGTTCTAAAAAAACTACATAACTGGAAAGCACCAGGATCTGACCACGTACACAATTATTGGTACAAAAAGTTCACGCACACACATCCGTATTTACACGCACATATTAATAGCTTCATTGAAAACCCAACAATAATGCCAGCATATATTACAGAAGGAATAACTTATACGATACCCAAAGACACCCAAGACACTGCTAACCCTGCTAAGTATAGACCAATAACCTGCCTACAAACAATATATAAAATAATAACATCCTGTATTACGCACATGATTTACAAACACCTTGACACCAATCAAATCCTAACAGAAGAGCAAAAAGGTTGTAGAAAATTTAGCCAAGGCTGTAAGGAACAGTTAACAATAGATGCAGTTATACATAGACAAGTCCAAAAAAAGAAAAATGACCTCTGTACTATGTATATAGACTATAAAAAGGCTTACGACTCAGTGCCACATTCTTGGCTACAGGAAGTACTAGAAATATATAAGATACACCCGCAGTTAATTAGTTTCTTAAAAAATATAATGGCAAAATGGATAACCAGAATACGATTAACTACACCGACAGGAACCATGGATACAGAACCAATTAAGATTCAACGTGGCATATTCCAAGGAGATGCACTTAGCCCACTATGGTTCTGTCTTGCTTTAAATCCTCTTTCAAAACAACTCAACTCTTTGGAACCCGGATATTTGCTAGAATTTACAGATGATACAAATACAACTGACAGACAGACTGACACTCAAAATTGTAAAATCAATCATTTACTTTATATGGACGACATTAAACTTTACGCAACTACACCCGATGAATTAGCCATACTTGCAAACCTAACCGAAAACTTCTCTAAAGATATAGCAATGGACTTTGGGATAGACAAATGCAAAATAAATTCTACTAAAGCAGGCAAACCCTACGATCACTCATACACAATAGATACTGGAGAAATTATAAGACCACTTGGGGAAGGAGAGACATACAAATATTTAGGCTATTTACAATCAAAGCTTATCCATCATAAAGAAATTAAATCTACACTAACTAATCAATTTAAACATAGACTTAATTCCATACTTAACACACAATTACACTCACGAAATATAAGCAAAGCAATTAACACTTACGCTATCCCTATTCTTACTTATTCTTTCGGTATTATTAGCTGGTCAAACACTGAACTTAGAAACTTACAACGAATAATAAACACTAGCATGACAAAACACAGAAAACACCACCCCAGAGCTTGCATTCAAAGACAGACATTACCAAGAGAAGAAGGAGGAAGAGGGATAATAGACATCATGAATTTACATAATAAACAGGTAACAGGCTTAAGAACATACTTTCATACAAAATCAAACACATCTAAATTACATAAGGCAATAACATATAACGACCGTAAACTAACTACGCTAAACTTGGCTGATAGAATACTACAAAATAATGAGACGTTAAAAAGCACACAGAGCAAAATAGAAGAATGGGCACAGAAATCGCTGCATGGAAGACATAGGCATGATTTGAGTCAACCCAGCGTCGATAAACAAGCATCGAACGACTGGCTCAAAACTGGAATGCTGTTTCCTGAAACAGAAGGGTTCATGATCGCCATTCAGGACCAAGTTATTGAAACTCGAAACTATCAGAAGTTTATAATACGTGCCCCTGATGTTTCAGACAGATGTAGACGGTGCAACAGCTCTTCAGAAACCATACAACACATTACCGGTGCATGTAAGGCAATAGTGCAGACCGACTACAAACATAGACACGACCAAGTCGCTAATATCATTCACCAAGAACTCGCCATAAAACACAACCTCATTACTACACTACCAACTCCATACTACAAATATACACCTGAAATTATCCTGGAAAACTCTACACATAAATTATACTTCGACCGTGCAATTCTTACTGATAGAACCACACATTACAATAGACCAGATATCACCGTATTTTAATTGCAAACCGTAATTTTATCGGAAACTGTCCTCCGAACAAAACTAAATTAAAAAATGTAAATTACATCAGCCTGGTGCATTATAATATTGCAACATTAACACAGGTCAAAGAGTTTGAATTGGAGCTGTTCATGAGCTCAGAAAATATTGAAATTGTTTGTCTTACAGAACATATGCGTAAGGAGTATGAGCTCATGTTCAGTTTCAGTAGTCACCGGGTTGGTAGTGCGTTCTGCAGGGTCAACACAACACGGGGGGGTTCGTTGATTTTATTAAATAAGAAATTAAAATATAAGGAACGGAAAGATGTTGTGTCCCTCTCTGTAGAGTGTACAGTTGAAATATCGTGCGTAGAATTGGAGCAATTCATAGTAGTATGCGTATATAAACCTGGAGTCTCACCCTTTTGTGAGTTTGAGGAAGTAATGGATAAAGTGCTATTTAAACTTGGAAAAACTAATAAACACCTAATAGTGTGCGGTGATTTTAATGTTAATATACTTATAAATACGCGTCAGACCAATGATATCTTAAATTTATTTAAATCACACAATCTCACTAATTTATTTTTAGAGCCTACTAGATATTGTGATACAACAGCTACTTGTCTGGACAATATATACAGTGATATGTTGCCAGAAAGTAAGAGTATTATAAATAAGATAAAATCTGATCATACTGGGCAAATAGCATCTTTCAAGATCACAAGAGAAAAAGTTAAAAGACGTAAAATATTATGTAGACCAGTAACTAGTGACCGCTTGGAACGTATGCGAGTTGGACTTTGCAATAAACTTCCATTTTTAGACACTGGCTTAGATCCAAATGTAATGTATAAGTTATTTTTTGATTCCTTTTACAATGAGTTCAACTCCATATTCAAGTCTAAGGAAGTCACAATCGGTGATAGGCCAGCCTTCAGTGAATGGGCCACTGAGGATATACATAAAAGTAGACAAAAACTGTATGAACTATACTCAGAAAGACAGCTTAATAGAACAGATGAATTTCTAAATTATGTTAAAACTTATTCAAAAAAGTTTAAAGCAGACTGCTTAGCAGCCAAAAGAAAGTATATAAGTAATAAAATTCTCAATAGTGTAGACAAAGTTAAATCTACTTGGAAAATAATTAACGCAGAAAGAGGCCAAGCAAAATCGAATGATAATAATTTTAAACTTAAAGTAAATGGTAACATAATTACAACAGATGCCGAAGTCGCTAACGAATTTGAACAATTTTTTTCTCGAATTCCAGTAGATTTGACCAGAGCCCTAGGTTCTTCTACCCCAATAGCAGAATCTTTGTTAAAAGCAAATGTTCCTTGCTGTAATGAAATATTCAAATTCAGTAAAATTAGTATACACACTGTCATAAAAACTTTTAAATCTTTAAATATTAAGAAAACTGCTGACCTCTGGGGAATTTCTGTACATTTAGTTAATTCGTTAATTGAAATGGTTGCCCCTGAATTATCAATAATATTTAATAATTGTGTTGATAGTGGTGTGTTTCCTGACTTAATGAAGTTTAGTAAAATAACTCCTCTGTTTAAATCGGGTAGCACCTCAGATCCGTCCAATTTTCGTCCTATTTCTGTACTACCCACGTTTAGTAAAATCTTTGAAAAGGTAATGCTTAATCAAATGCAAAATCATTTTAATACAAATAAACTATTCCATACTAAACAGTTCGGTTTCACGCGCGGTCGGTCTACCACGGATGCTGGAATCAAATTGTTAGAGTGTATATATGAGGCCTGGGAGGAGTCGTATGATGCTTATGGTGTATTCTGCGACTTATCTAAGGCCTTCGATTGCGTCCAGCATCAGACTTTAATTAAAAAACTTGATCATTATGGAATCCGGGGGACGGCCTTGGATTTAATTAGTTCTTACCTTAGAGATAGAGTACAGAGAGTAGTTATAAATGGTAAACAGTCAAATGGTTCTGCTGTAACAATGGGGGTGCCTCAGGGTTCAATTCTGGGACCTTTTCTATTTTTAGTGTACATAAATGATCTCCCTCACCTTATAAGAGACGATCATGAGGTAGTTTTGTTTGCTGATGACACATCTTTAATATTTAAAGTTGAACGTGGACAACGCGATCTTGACGAAGTAAACAATGCCCTCTCTAGGGTAGTCCACTGGTTTAACGCTAATAATTTATTGTTAAACGAAACTAAAACAAAATGTATTAGATTCACCTTGCCAAATGTTAGGCTCGTTAACACCAGTATTAGGATTAGGGATGATCAAGTAGAATTGGTCGATGAAACTGTCTTTCTGGGCATAAAGTTAGACTCCAACTTGCAGTGGGGGCCTCATATCGAGAAAGTCTCGGGCAGACTGAGCTCTGCAGCCTATGCCGTTAAAAAGATCCGACAACTGACAGACATTAGAACAGCGCGTCTTGTCTACTTTAGCTATTTCCACAGTGTCATGACCTATGGCATACTATTATGGGGTAACGCTGCCGACATCGAATGTATCTTTGTGTTGCAGAAAAGGGCTGTCCGGGCTATCTATGGTATGGGGTTTCGGGAGTCATTAAGAGAAAAGTTTAAGGATATCAACATCCTTACTGTGTATTCACAGTACATATATGAAAACTTATTATATACTCATAAAAATAACAGTAAATTTATTAAAAATAGTGATATCCATAACCTAAACTTAAGAAATAAGAATAAATTGGCTGTACCTAGATTTAGGCTTAATAAAATAAGCAATTCTTTTGCGGGCAATTGTATTCGAATGTACAATACATTGCCGACAGCCATAACAGGTTTGTCAGTTAATAAATTTAAAAAACTAGTAAAACTTAAATTGTGCCAGAAAGCTTATTATAGCATTAAAGACTTTCTAGAAGACAAGACTGCCTGGCAGTGACACGAATTGCTCCTTTCTACATTAAAAAAAAACTGTATTAGATACTAAGATGAATAAGAGGGACCGGACTGAGTTTCTTGGGGTGTTCTTCTCAGTCTGTAGCATTTCCGAACCCCCGGTAGAGTCACAAAAATTTTGACAAACCTAAATAATTTTTTAAAAATTTCAAAGGGAATAAATTTTATTTTATTTTATTTTATTTTATTTTATCCGTCCTTGATAAAGTTAATAAAACTGCACAACTTATAGACATAGCTGTACCTAACACCCACAACCTACAAAACACAATAGCAGAAAAACTAGCTAAATATGTCGACTTAAAAATAGAAATAACCAGAATGTGGCAGTTAAATAGCGTTACTATCGTCCCTATAGTCATTTCAACTACAGGGGTTATCCCAAAACAGTTGCACCAATCCATTAAAACTTTAAATCTACCACTATATATATACAAAAGTTTACAAAAAGCTGCTATCCTTAACACGTGTAGAATTGTACGTAAGTTCTTACAATCTGACGAACAAACAGATAACACGCACACAACACACACACAGTCACCTCACACACAGCACACACGAGCAGACACACACTTCTTTTCATAAATAATTAACTTTTTAAGACTAGCACTTGGCTTCGGCCCGTGTTAGTCTAATAATCCGGCAAAAGCCGAGAAAAAGAAAAAATACAAAGAAATAATAATAATAATAAATAAATAAATATTGTTGGACATTCTCACACAACATCATCTAGCTCAAACTAAGCTATAAAGCTTGTGCTATGGGATCTAGATGACTGATAGACATACTTATATATTTCTAAATACATACATATTATACATAGAAAACACTCAAACTCCGAAACGAACATTTGTGGATCACACAAATATTTGGACCGACCCAGGAATCGAACCCAGGACCTCCAGCGCCGCACGCGGTACCACTACCGACCACGCCACAGAGGCATATAAGGGTGTTATCAGACTTTGCAAGGTATAATGATAGTTTTTAAAATAAGCTCTAACAGATACTTAAGGTATAATGAAGAGGAAAGTGTGTAATTTATAAAGACTGCAAAGAGTTATTATGAGGACTTCACCTGTAGCGCGAACATGCAGTATTAAACCTGACGCAATAGTCCAATCAGCGTGTAGACGTGTTGTGCTCAACTTTACGCTTCTGGTGGACACTTGGACCTGAGTACAGAGGAGGATGCGTTGATAGAGATTTTCTTTATATTTAGCAAAACACTCATGATGATAAGAGTAGGGTCATTGTTAGACTTGCATATGTTATAATAGTAGTTAGTTAGCAAGTCTAAGGTGCAACATTCAAATTAACCTGCAATATAATATTTTTTATTTAATTCATACCCTGATTAGGTAATACGCAAGGTCTAAGGTTTCAAGTTTAACAAAAACTAAAGAACCAATTGGTTGTGTTTTTATAAACGATCTTCAAGCTTGGTTCTTGAATTAGAGAATCATGGAAAAGGTATATTTGTCCTTTTAAATAAAACTACCACTACATATTGAGTGTTTGCCATTATTTACGTAACTCTATCCAAACTTAAAGTCTTTTATTCGCTTTGAAGTGAGACGATATAAGCGTTTTCGAACTCCGCCCGATAAGCATCTATCCTAAAATTTCGTGATAATCATCATCATTGCATAACAATAATAACATAATTACTAAACTTTAAAAGCAAAAGAAAAATATTTGATGAAAAAACGCTAATGATGAGCCTAATAAAGTAATTTAAAAGAATGATTCCTTCGGCCCTAATAATAAATTGCAGATTTTTTTCAACATATTATGCAAAAAGTTAAGTGTCGGCACGAGCTGCTACAAAAAAAAATAACTTCATAGTGATGTAACTGGCGGCAATTTTTTTTTGCTAGTATTCGATATTTTGTAGTCAGTACCGTCTAGCCAACATTGTTACAATGTTAGTAAGGCACAACATAGGTAAGTACTACCATTTATTTTAGAAATTAGGGAAGGCCTGAGTCCTGCAGTGGACTGGGATAGGCTAATTTGATTGATTGAGATTTGTGAACCGCATATAAAAATGGCTAATTTCTCTTTAAGGCTCTTTTAAGATTCCGTAACTTAAATTTCTTTTTATGGTCCGTAAACCGGAAAAAAAATTGAACTTTTAATAGGATCACTTTGTTGTCCATCCGTGCGTCAGTCTTTATGTCCGTCCGTCTGTCTGTCAAGACAGAGAACTCAAGAACGCGTAGAGGTATCATGTTGAAATTAAAACCACGTATTCAGGTCTGCAGACTTGAAAAGCATTGAGGATAAAAAACAATCAAACTTCTAATTTGAACAGGTTCGAATTTTGAAAAAAAAAAACGTTTTTCTTTGTGGGTGTAATTTTTTTATGTTATTTATCTCGGCACAAAGAGTTTTGTATAAACAGATAGATATTCCGCCGTATCTCTGTTACTACTTTTAATATATTAACTTGCGCAGTGGTAGATGGATGAGGATTCATTTATACACAGTTTTACACAATCACCATATTTTTTATTTCATAACGATATTAACCAACAAAGAATATTTCCATAGTAACAGAAGAGTATATGAATTACTGTATGCTATGAACATTGACAAATTCTAACATGGGGGATGTTAGAATTTGTCAATGTTCATAGCATAGAGTAATTCATATACTCTATGTTAAAATATTATTTAGGTAGATGGATGAGGATTCATTTATACACAGTTTTACACAATCACCATATTTTTTATTTCATAACTATATTAACCAACAAAGAATATTTCCATAGTAACAGAAGAGTATATGAATTACTCTATGCTATGAACATTGACAAATTCTAACATGGGGATGTTAGAATTTGTCAATGTTCATAGCATAGAGTAATTCATATACTCTATGTTAAAATATTATTTAAATATTGCTACAATTTGAATTACAAATAATAAGTTCATATACCTATTACAACAGTTCCACAACAGTCTTACAAGATATTCAATTTCGATGTAAAATAATTATGTTTAATCTCACACAATGGTTTTGTAAATATGTCTGATACATTATGTTCAGTAGGTACATAGGTAACTTCAATGTTATAATTCCTAACAGCATCTTTTATAAAATGATATTTCTATATAGATCTATCAAAAGAGAAGTTTGAAAAAAGAGTTGATGTATTAATATATACAGGGTGAATTTTTGAAAAGGGCTTGGATGGCCAAATCCGAAACTATAAGGAATATCTAAAAATGCTCAAAGGAGTTACGAGCCCGATTTTGATAAAACTTAAAACCTCATCATTGGATTTTTGAAAAACCAATAATCCTAGCCGGGAATCGAGCCCATTGATTTCGAAAAAAAAACACACCCTTTATTATTACACCATACGATAGTGTCGCTGATAAGGATCAAATTCTGCGAAGAAATGATATACGGCAAATTTAAGGAAAGTTTGGAATTTTAATAGAATTCATATTTCATTCATTCATATTCAACAAAATTTTGAATCATAATTTGTTTCGTTCGAAATCCCAGAATAGATCGTAACTATTCCGTGTTTTAAATCATGCTCCGAATGATTCTTTGGAGAATACTCTAAATGGAATTAATAATATTGAATGCAGTACGATCCTTAAGGTTTCGAATCCAGCTATTTATTGAAAACAACAGACTACATTTTGAACAATTAAACAGTTAACGTCCCCTCCATGGGACCTGGAAGCGAGAGCCCTTGCGTCACTGTTCAGATGGCGCAAGGAGGCGCTGGAGCGGGGCCAAAGGCCTGCGTCTCGAGAAATCGAGGCCCAGCGGACCCTGCTCCACCAGGAAACCGTGGAGACATGGAAGGTGCGACTTGAGCAACCAAAGGGGGGATTCGCCACAATCGCGGCCGTCAGACCGGTCATGGACGAGTGGCTGGAGAGAAGACACGGTGCTCTCTCCTACCGGTTGACACAGATGCTTGCCGGGCACGGTAGCTTCGGTAGGTATCTGTGGCGAAAACACCGGGAAACCACGGCCGAGTGTCAGCACTGCGAGGACCGCAGTGATGACACGGCGCTCCACACTCTGGTGGAGTGCACGGCGTGGGCACAACAGCGCCAGGTCCTTGTAGTGGGTCTGGGCGTGGACACTCTCTCGCTCGAGGCCATGGTGCGAGCCATGCTCTCCAGCGGGAGTAAGTGGGACTGCGCCGCCTCTTTCTGCGAGCAGGTCATGCTCGCGAAGGAGGCGGCGGGCCGGGTGCGGGAGAGAACTCTCCCACCCGAGTTCCGCAGTCGGCGCCCTGGGCGCCGCCGACGTGTCTTCGCCGAGGACTATCGGCCTCCATGACCGGAGGTCTGGGGACGGTGAGAGGGCTGCTCACCGTCCTTACAGAAGCAGGCCCATGACGGCAGCGTGACGTGAGCAACTCACGCACGCCCCCCCCCCCCTTAGAAGCGGGGTCACACCCGAAACCCCCCATAGACGCGGGATTGCACCCGAACCACCCCCCTGGGCGAGGCCGCATTAGCGGCCGTAGGTCTGTTGGGAGTCACGGGACATCCTTCCTGAGGGCTTACCCGGGGCTCTCAACCATAGACTGTTAGGCGTGGCGTGAGGTTTTTTAGTCGGTAAGAGTCCGGCATAACATCCTATGAGGATTTTCCCTCACGTTAAACAAAAAAAAAAAAAAAAAACAGTTAACGTAAGGGAAATAAATTGTATTTTGTTAAAGATGAGCACTTTCCTTTAGTTTGCCGTATGTCATTACTTCCCAGAATAAGATCCTAAATAGCAACACTATCGTATGGTGTTATAATATAGGGTGTGTTTTTTTTTTCAAAATCAATGGGTTCGATTCCCAGCCAGGATTATTGATTTTTCAAAAATCTAATGATGAGGTTTTAAGTTTCATCAAAATCGGGCTCGTGACTCCTTTGAGCATATTTCGCTATTCCTTATAGTTTAGGTTTTGGCCATCCAATCCCTTTTGAAAAATTCACCCTGTATATATATATATATTAATACATTTAATAACAGATACTAGCTGTACCACGCAGCTTAGCTTGTGATAATTTTAAAACCTGTTCCGGATATTCCTATACGCTTTCACCCCCTATTTTATGTCAAAAATCGGCAGTTCGTCCTAAAAATTTCAAATTATATAAATATGTCGAGACAAAGTCTTTTAATAGAAATACATAGATAGATATTCAGTAGTACCTCTGTTACTATCCTACTCTGTGACGTTTGTAGTGCAATCACAAGACGTAGAACAAGTATCTAACTGATCACTGCAATACTGCAATGGACGTCCGCCATTAACTATAACTGGGTTGGCTTAGACACGTTGAATATTCTGTTTAGTGAAGCCTTTTAACATTTAATAATTAATACTATATATTAATAATATATTTATATATATATATATTAATACATTTAATAACAGATACTAGCTGTACCTCGCAGCTTAGCTTGTGATAAACTTAAAACCTGTTCCGGATATTCCTATACGCTTTCACCCCCTATTTTATGTCCAAAGCGGTAAAATACTGAAAAAATTAGCAGTTCGCCCAAAAAATTTCAAATTATATAAATATGTCGAGACAAAGCCTTTTAATAGAAATACATAGATAGATATTCAGCAGTCCCTCTGTCACTATCCTACTCTGTGACGTTTGTAGTGCAATCACAAGACGTGGAACAAGTAACTAACTGACCACTGCAATACTACAATGGACGTCCACCATTAACTATAACTGGGTTTGCTTAGACACGTTGAATATTCTGCACAGTGAAGCCTAATAAATTAAATAACAGATACTAACTGTAACACGCAGCTCAGCCCGTGAAACGCTTAAATCCACATCTAAAATTGTTAAAAACTTTCAACCCCTATTTTATGCATAAAGGGTGGAATTTAAACTAAAAAATCGGGCAGCTTGTCCTAAAAGTTTCTAGGGTAAGTGTTTCGCTTGAACGATGTTATCTAACTCAGAATAAAGTTTTTCATAAATAAATAGATAGATATTCCGCCATATATCTGTTACTTCCCCACTCTGTGACGTTTTAGTGCAATCACAAGATGCAGAACAAGTAACTAACTGACCACTACAGTACTGCAATGGACGTCCACCATTAACTATAACTGGGTTTGCTTAGACACGTTGAATATTCAGCATGGTGTAACTTAACATTAAAAGATATTAGCTGTACCCCGCAGCTTAGCTTGTGATAAACTTCAAATCTGTTTCAGATATTCCTACACGCTCTCACCCCCTATTTTATCTCCAAAGCGGTAAAATACTGAAAAAACTCGACATTTCACCCTAAAAATTTCAAATTTTAGGGCAATAATTTCCTCTGTGCAATGTTATAATATGCCGAGATAAAGCTTTTAATATAAAAACATAGTTAGATATTCAGCAGTACCTCTGTTACTACCCTACTCTGTGACGTTGTAGTGCAATCACAAGACGTAGAACAAGTAACTAACTGACCACTGCAATACTGCAATGGACGTCGACCATTAACTATAACTGCGTTTGCTTAGACACGTTGAATATTCTGCACAGTGAAGATTAATATATAATTGCGCTGGAACTTGTCTATGGGGTAGGTTGATATGTTTTATAAATACGGAGTATAATCAATAAGTATTACATAATTAAATTTAAGTGACAGTTTGTAATTCTAAATTAATAGCTTTTAAATAAATGCATAATCTATACTAATACACTCGAGAGCAATGAATCCGGGTCACTTAAAGAATCCTAAAAATCTCGGAAACTAAAAATGCTAGGTTAATGCAATAAATTGTATTTAATAGACAATGTAATACTCCTTAAATGAAGGTATTAAAACTTCTTAGTTATTGTAAAGTTATATCATAAAAAAATCAAATTTGAAAAAGGGCCACTTTCGAAGATGGAACTACGAAATTACAGCATTTGGTGTTGCTTTTGTTTGTAATTTGTCATTTATGTGGGTACATAAACCATGTTGATAGTGCTCTATATTCATTAATCAAGCTGAAATTATGTCGCTTACGCCTGAAGAATGCACCAGAATACTTACAATGCTGGAAACCGGCCGGAGTCAGCGCGATACAGCCAGGACTGTCGGTGTGTCGCTGTCAACAGTACAAAGAGTTCTCCGACGTTACGAAGAAACTGGTTCTAACCTACGCAGACCAGGAACGGGCAGAACCAGGTGTACCACAGCACGAGAAGACCGATACTTGGTGAACACCATGCTTCGAAATCGCTTTCTCACAGGAACTGAACTCACCAATCAGTTTCGACGCCTCGGAGGAAGTAACCCAAGTGCATGGACAGTAAGACGTCGGCTTGCTGAATCTAACTTAAAACCCCTTAGACCTGCAAACGGCCCTAAACTGGAGCGTGGGCATCGTATTTCGAGACTAAGGTATGCCCAGAGCCACGTAAATTGGAGTATTGAAGATTGGTCAAAAGTTATGTTCTCCGACGAATCAAAATTTATGCTCTACAAGCACGATGGAAGACACAGAGTGTATCGAAGACCAGGGGAAAGATTCAAGCAAGCATGCATCGAAGAAAAAGTAGCCTACGGTGGTGGGTCTGTACTTGTGTGGGCCGGAATTTCTTCTGAAAGTCGCACAGAGCTGGTGATCATAGAAAACGGCTCTTTAACTAGCGTAAGATATGTGGAAGAAATCCTCAATGATCACGTTGGTCCATTTATGGTCAATTTAGGTGAGGATGCTATATTTATGCATGACAATGCCCGACCTCATACAGGTAGGATTGTGAATGACTACCTTCAAGAGATGAACATTACTCGTATGGAGTGGCCAGCGCGCAGCCCGGATATCAACCCGATCGAGCATGCTTGGGACGAGCTAGGCAGATGCGTAAAACAACGAAACCCTCCCCCAATCACGCTTCGTGAGCTCAAAATTGCTCTCACAGAGGAATGGGAGAATATTCCCCAAAATCGTATAAGGAACTTGGTGTACAGCATGCCAAACCGCGTAAAGGCAGTAATGGAAGCACGAGGAGGCAATACGAAGTATTAAAATTCAAGAAAATCGTAATAAAGTTCAAAAATTTCATGTTTCCTATTTTTGTTTTCTTTATGTAATTTTGTGTTAATAAAATGTATGGTGACTCATATTTTTTTTACTTTCATTTAAGGAGTATTACATTGTCTATTAAATACAATTTATTGCATTAACCTATCATTTTTAGTTTCCGAGATTTTTAACATTCTTTAAGTGACCCGGATTCATTGCTCTCGAGTGTATTATAAAGAGCAAAGATTTGTTTTTTTGTTTGTTGGTTTGTAACGAATAGGCTCCGGAACTACTGGGCTGATTTAAAAAATTCTTTAATTGTTTGGAAGCAGCACTCTTTGCGGTGAACATAGACTATATTTTTTTCCCGTATTCCCACGGGAACGGGAACTACGCAGGTGAAACCGCGTGACGTCCACTAGTATATGCTACTTACATAAACAGACGCTTTGGGTGCTCCGCAGACTATCCATGGTGCACAATCTGTGCGCGCTTCTGCGATGGACAAATGAAAACCAAGCGGTCCCTTTGTACACTGCAGACTCGATCGCTCAAAAGTCTGTGACGCACCTTATGTGTAGTGGACCTAAATACTGTTGGGACTCCTTGGGTCATCCTTCCGAGGACTTAACCGGGGCTCCCAACAGTAGGCAGTAGGTAGGGATCGTGTGGTTTTTAGTCGGTAGGAGTCCGGCATAGCATACATGTAGGATTTTTCTCATGTTAAAATAAAGGGGGACCCAAACGTTTATATAGATTGCGCAAAGTAACATAATTATTGCCTTTACGCTAGGCAAACGTTATTTTTAGTAAAAAAAACGTCAATGATGAGGCCTATTAAGCTAAAGAGCCATTAGTAAGGGTACAATTAATCCTTGGTCCTTGAGAATTACTGGCAGTTTTTTTCTGGATGTTGTCCAAATGCTTCGCAAAAAGGTTAAAAGCCGGCACGAGCCTATTTTTTTTCAATTTTTCGATAAGTAAATGTCGTTTATTTTAACGTGAAAAAGGCATCTTAGTTCAGATGAGACTTGAACTATGCCTAAACCAAGGCTTGAAATATGCCAACTTTGCTACAGAGCCAAGAAATTAGGTGAAATACTAACGTGGCAAACAAGTATATAGGTATATACACTTGATCGAATAGGACATCTTAGCCTATGAACGTTTGCAACAACAGCAGAAATATTAACACGCGTTGCCAGACCTGGAAATCTCCATTGGCCCCTGAGATCTCCTTTTTTAGACAATTTAGGTGGCAGGTATATTTTATGGTCGGTCGTAGTCTATTTATAGGCGGGGCGTAAGCAACGTCCAGAATATACCCAGCTAACTCCAAACTCTCTTGAAGAACCCCAGACTGTAGGAATGTTTGGGAAAATCGAGGTATGGAGTTCATTCTAAAACAATCTCTGTTTCTAGATCTCACATTACGAGTATTAGGCACTTATACTTATAGGTAGACTATACTTAGAAGCGCTCGTGGCCCCGCGGACTCAGTGTTCTGTAAACGATCACTGCAGTAAGCAACATTCACTATGGCCGGTCCATGGATGGGTGACCATCCATGTGATCACTTTGCGACATTTATTTAAGCGTTTCCGTGCTTCGGAAGGCACGTTAAGCCGTTGGTCCCGGTTGCCAGTAAAATGGCAGTCGTTAAGCTAAGTTGAAGGCTTTATTTCAACAGCAGGCAGTCACAACCTGAGCCTGTCCAATTAAACACAGCAATACGGCTCACCACCTATTACGTGGGACAAATTATACAAAGGTGAAATGTGGGCATATAATATGCCCCTGCCTACCCCTTCGGAGATAAAGGCGTGACCATATGTATGTACTTATAGGTATACATTTATCTTTATTTTAATAAAGTTATATAAAATCTGATGAAAATCCAATTTCTTTGAACGAAGAACATCCCAACATCATCAAAATGACTTCAACTTCTGTAATTATTACACTTCAACTAAAAGTAACCTTAATTTTAGATCTTATTAAAACATTTTCATATAACCCTTTGAGGGTTCTAAGTGGTAATTACCGAGTTAATGAGAACCCAACAATCACGTCCAGCTGACTGCTAATAAATTGTTCGAAGACCAGATATAGGATAATTTCAGGAGATCAAAGCGTTACAAGAACAGGTGCGGTAATGTTGCCATGGTTTTGGAAAAGAAAGGATTCTTTTGTGTGTGTCAGAATGGCGTGAATGGTGTCTGAATAGTCACAAAACTAGGACCAAAAAACTGTACCTAAACTGTACTAAACTGTACCTATGTTAAAAAAAACTGTACCTCAAGCAATTCTATATAAATAGAAAAAAATATGGACACGCCATTCTGACGTCAGGTTGGCGCGCATAGTCGTGTATCGCCCCAACGTGTGGAAACTATGTTCTGGAACATATATCAATAAACTGTACCTAAACTGTACCTCATAAAACTGCTATTAAAAAAAATAAAATCACACGTGATATCTGTCAAATCAAGAACAAAAATTTGTTAGGGTTTTGAAACTCACACGACTTGCACTACACATTATAATACAATTCTGGTCTTTTTGCGTATACTTCTACCTGTTCTCGAATTGCTTGAGGTACAGTTTTTTTTAACATAGGTACAGTTTAGTACAGTTTAGGTACAGTTTTTTGGTCCTAGTTTTGTGACTATTCAGACACCATTCACGCCATTCTGACACACACATTCTTTTAAAGCGAAAAATGTAATATAGGGAGTATTTCGTTAGGTATAAGTATTTCTTTCAATATTTTTTTTTATATTTATTTCAAACTTTAGCACAAAGTACAAGTCGACTGAATGTCTTAGGCATTTTCTGCCGGTTAACCTTATAGTGATGCAGAGATAAAAGAATTAGGCAGGTGCTCAAATCAATATGTGTAGCAAGTTCCATCAAGTGCCATCAATCAATAGTATCAATAAATGGATATTAATACTTTTTAACACAGTTGCTCAAAAAGTGGCGTATTACAGGTACGTATAGCGTTCGGGATGTGGGCTATTACACACTCGTGCTTTTTTCTTTACCATTTCCGCACTCGTGCGTTTTCTTTCCCAATTGTCAAAACAATGCCTGTGATTCATACATATATTTCTAAAAAAAAGATACTAACTTGTTTCAATATCAGATTAAAAGTAATTTTAATTAAAATTTAAGCATAAATTAATATAAGTATCGGCCAAATTAAATTTATAAATATAAAAAAAGTTGGCTGTATGAAGTGCATTGCCATAGTCTCTGTTTAGGAAGGTAAATATTCTTTTACGGTTGGCGCCATTTTGGATATTCAGGTTTATTGTGTTTTTATTATTTTATAAAATTGCTTAATTTTTTCGCAACTGTATTAAAAATAGTTGTTCTATACAACGTGTGGGACTGTTATTTAAACTCGTTCCGACTGTCTACCCTCGCCTTCGGCTCGGGTCAACACCTGTCGTAACTCGTTGTAATAACAGAAATCCCACACTTGTATCGAAAACTACTATTTTATAGGGGATATTTTGAAACGGTCATAGTGTGGTGTAAGAAGGATGTTAAAGAAAAAAAAATTCTAGAACTGAATTTTGTGAAATAATGTTTATTTTTGAGTTTAATATTCAAAGTTTGTGGTGTTGAATACACGGTGTATTGTAATGTTAATATGAAAACTATATGAACAGAGTACGCTATTTATTATTTTTTTTTTTTTTTAAATAAATATTCACGGACATCTCACACAACGCTATCTGATCCCAAAGTAAGCTAGGAATAACCTGCTTGTGTTATGGGTATCAGACCACGGATATTAATACTTAAATACTTTTAAATACATACATATTATACATAGAAACACCCAGACTCTTGAGACAAACATTTATGGGTCACACAAATATTTGTCTCCGGTGGGAATCGAACCCACGACCTCCAGCGCCGCAGGCGGTATCACTACCGACTGCGCCACAGAGGCAGTATTGAAGTTATTTTTTTTAGATATTTGATCATTTTTATACCACGTCATCTAGCATGTGTATTTTTAAATACATACACTACACTAACTACATAAAACTAACTACATAAAAACACCCAAACTCCGAAACGAACACTAGTGGAAGTGGATCACACAAGTAATTGGTCGGACTCAGGAATCGAGCCCAGGCCCTCAGAATGTCAGTCAGTTTTACTAACGCCTGGACCACACTGGGACAGTAATATCATTATTATTATTACATTTACATACCAGTAATTATCCCATTTAACTCATAAATTTGGCTACCCTAACACCGCCCGCAGCTTCTAACATTAATGGATCACGGACATGCCGCGCTGTTAATTATAAGGTACCTCTGGCCCATCGATGGACATTTTTGTGGTCACCGTTTAGCAGCGAGTTGCTTATAAAAACAATAGGTACTGTGTTTGATATGTTAAACGTTCAGGAGAGGAGACAGTACTGTATGTCGAAGTTCCATGTAAAATATGTGTTTATATGGTGTTAATTGTTAATCTACACTAATACAAAGTATTAAACAGGGTGTGGCGTAAATAGTGGTCCAACCGTCAGGGTATGACAGAACAGGTGCCCCACTATAACATATTACGATTTCACCCAGGTTTACCCAAGGGTTACAAAAATAAAAAATATAAAATTTGAAGCGCTCGTGGCCCCGCGGACTCAGTGTTCTGTAAACGATCACTGCAGTAAGCAATATTTACTATGGCCGGATATGGATGGGTGACCACCACGTGGACCACTTTGTGACATTTATTTACGAGCGTTTCCGTGCTTTGGAAGGCATGATAAGCCGTTGGTCCCGGTTGTCAGTAAAATGACAGTCGTTAAGCCAAGTTGAAGGCCTTACGGGCGGCTTGAAAAATTTCAACTGTGGGTCGTCACAACCTGCACCCGGGTCGGCAGCTCGTGTGTAGCGCCTCTGGTGTTGCAAACGTCTATAGGCTACGGTTACCAACCTTCCGGTGGGCCGTAAGCTTGTCTGCCACCTAAGTAGTATAAAAAAAAAGAACTTTTTTTAAAAAAATCGTACCTTTTTTGTAAAGTTGGCTGTAGTTTAAAGAGAAATAGCTATTTTTGATTTCTGTTTTCTCTGTCTTAAAGCTAAATACACCCGAACCACCCCCGTAAGTTGATTTCGTTTGTCATCCCGCTTCTTAGGAGGGGGGGGGGGGCGTGCTAGAAGACCTCACATCACGCTGCCGTCATGGGCCTGCTTCTTTAAGGACGGTGAGCAGCCCCCTCAACTAGTACTACTTGGTACAAAATGTTATGAGTGTAACTACTACTACTAACCCGATTTTAACTTTAACAGTAAAAATTACTACTCTCTTTTTATGGGAAATCCTAATATGATACCATTTTAAAATCAAAATTACACAGGCATATTTTTAAACGATTGGGCAGCAACAGCACAACATACATATTTTTCATAAAAAAGTTCTGAACAATTTTCGTGATACTTAAAATTTAGAGAAAAAAATGAGATGAATTTATTTTTATTAGAAATGTTTGCAGTGGAAATTAATAAACTGTATTACTTTTTGATAGCTAATGTATTTAACTTTAAGATAGAGAAACAGAAATCAAAAATAGTGATTTTCCTTTAAACAACAGCCAACTTTACAAAAAAGGTACGATTTTTTAAGAAAAGTTCTTTTTTTTTGTAACCCTCTGGTAAATCTGGGTGAAATTCTGGTATGTTATAGTGGGGCACCTGTTCTATCACACCCTGACGTTTGGACTACTATTTACGGCACACCCTGTATATCTTACTATTATCGAACTTCTAACTATCCTATCCTACTAATATTATAAATGTGAAAGTTTGTGAAGATGTTTGGATGTTTGTTACTCAATCACGCTCTAACGGCTGAATGGATCTGGCTGAAATTTGGTATAGGGATAGAGTATAGTCCGGAATAACACATAGGCTACTTTTCATCCCGGAATAATGTTCCCACGGGAAACGGGAACGGGAACCAAATTTCACGCGGGCGAAGCCGCGCGCATCAGCTAGTAATATTATAAATGCGAAAGTTTGTGAGGGTGGATGTTTGTTACTCTTTCACGCTCGAACGGCTGAACGGATCTGGCTGAAATTTGGTACAGGGATACATTATAGTCTGGAATAACACATAGGCTACTTTTTATCCCGGGAATAAGTTCCCACGGGAAGAGAATTGTACGCGGGCGAAGCTGCGGTCATCAGCTAGTTATATATTATATTATAAAGAGGAAAAAATTGTATTTGTGTGTGTGTATGTTTGTAATGAATAATCTCAAAAACTAATGTGCCGATTTCAAAAATTATTTCCCCATTTTAAAGCTACATTCACCTTAAGTAACATAGACTATATTTTATTCCCACATTCCCACAGGAGCTACGATGGGAAACCGCGTGACATCCGCTAGTTCGTAGGCATCTGAAATTTTGGGAGTCATGGGACATCCTTCCGAGAGCTTACCCGGGGCTCCCAACCGCAGGCTGTTGGGCGTAACGTGAGGTTTTTCAGTCGGTAGGAGCCCGGCATAGAATCCATGAAGAATTTTCACACGTAAAAAAGGCCTATAGAGTAAGTCAGTATTTTTACAAAATTCTATAATATATTTAAAAGTACCTACATAATGTCCGCAATTTGCAAATTACACTAATATTCATAAACTAGCTGATGCCCGCAGCTTCGCCCGCGTTAAATTTGTTCCCGTGGTAACTTATTCACGGGATAAAAAGCGCTGTTTCCTCGTGGTCATACTAGTTTGTCACACCAGTATGACCACGAGGATATAAATGTCCTCGTAGTCATACTATCATTTTAACACCCCCTTTAGAAAAAATAAGGAAAACAGCTGTTCCAAGAATGAGCACTTAGATTAACTGGTTGTACAGTTACAATCACAATAACATTTGCAGATCTATTAGCAATGTCTATGTGTTATTCCAGATTATAATGTATCTCGGTACCAAATTTCAGCCCGATGCGTTCAGCGGTTTGAGCGTAAAAGAGTAACAAACATCCACACTCACAAACTTTCACATTTATAATATTAGAAAGATAGGTAATTAACCGGGATCTCATCAACCATCCAAACACAACTACGGTACTGAGGCAACCAAAGTCAGTTATTGATATTGTTAGCTATCTAGTCCTGGTAAGTATTTGAATATATTATCAAATTTTATAAAAATACTCACTTCTACAAGGCAAGAAAAAATTATGTTTCCTAAGATTTTTTTTCTGTTCGTAGCTTCCATGCGTAGCTTCTCACATTTCGTAGCATCCATCCGTAGCAGCACATTGTAGCTTTTGTCTACAGCACGCATCTTTCTCTATAAAGTTGCGTTTTGCCAAATTGAAGAGAAACGTTTTTAGTGTCCTCAGAGGGTAAAATACGGGACCCTATTCATGAGACTTCATCGTTTGTCTGTCTGTCTGTCAGTCCGTCACGAAGCTGTACCTCAGGAACCTTATAGCACAAAATAATAAGGTGCAGAACGAAATCTCATGTATATACTTTTTTTTCAAACCTAACCTTGCCCTCGAAATTACTATGAAAATCCTTTGACCTCGTGTCCGTGAAATCCAGTGAGCGGTGACTATGTGTGCGTAGCCCGAGCGCACTTTGTATGTTGATTTCCTTCTGTACAGTCACCTCCAATATTGCATGGGCCCCTTAAGATCTATAATTCCATGCACATTTGAGTCCAAACTACAAAAACTCCGCTAGATGGCGCAATTTTACTCGAATATATAATATTGCATAGACACCTGTTCGGGCCACAACCGGCCGCGGCCGGCGGCCGCCTCGCGCCAGCCCCACCACAGAGTACATTTGTATATTATAGCCCCACCACGTGCCACTCGACCAAGGAACGTTATCCACGCAACACGCGTGTCTCATATATTTTGAAGATATTTTATAGTAAAGTTTTATTGTAGAATATTGTAATTAAAGTACATTATAAAAGGTCAAGAAAGTCTACTTATTGAAGATCCTTCAAGACCCAACACACCTTAGAATCACAAAAAATGTACTAGACGGCATATTTACATTACTCAAAAGATTAATGAGAGTTCCTGTGTGAGGTATTAAAAAAATCGGCAACGCTAGATACTTGACTTCCAATGTTATCCGATAGATGGCGTCAATTCTCAGTGCAAAGCAATTTCGTTTCGAATTGACCATGCATTCTCAAATTCGTCTGTACATTACTTATTATTTTGTGCTTATAGCTAGAGAGCTGAAATTTTCACAGATGATGCATTTCTATCGCGCTACGACAATAAATTATAAAATCAGAAAAATAACAATAATTAAGGGGGCTCTAATACAACAAACGTGACGCCGTTGTTTGGTACGGACTCCTCTGTGCACGAGCACGACTCGCACTTAACTGGTTTTACCATATCCATATTGTACTCTAAAAAGGCCTTTACTAACGTCCTTCAAACCAATAAATCAGAAACACAACCTCAAATACAAAATACAAATAATTTTATTTCGTAACCTCCTTTAATTTAACCATCATCCGCCATTAAACATCGTTACAGTCTCGCCGAGATTCGAGGCAAAGGTATTGATTGATACCGCCAACCACTTAAGTGGGTTTTAATTGGTTTTGGTTGGAGTCAGGCTCTTTGGTTTGTGTTCGAATTTTGAATTCTATGTCCTGATTTTTTAAAAGGTTAGTAGGTACTCCACATTCACACGAGACTTGTCAACGGGATTTTGGTACTTCTATTGGAACAGCATTCGAAGAACAAGGCGAGAACTCCACATTATACAGTATAGATATCTATACTAATATTATAAAGAAGAAAGATTTGTTTTTTTGTTTGATTGTTTGTTTGTTTGTTTGTAACGAAAAGGCTCCGGAACTACTGGACCGATTTGAAAAATTCTTTCACTGTTGGGAAGCTACACTCTTTGCGGTGAACATAGGCTATATTTTATTCCCGTATTCCCACGGGAACGGGAACTACGCGGGTGAAACCGCGTGACGTCCGCTAGTTTCAAATAAATCCAATCACAAGCACACAAACATACTCACTCACTCATTCACACACACATACACTCACACATAAATGCGGGCGGCAGAGCAATGGATAACTAAATGTAAAACAATGTTTAGAACAATGTATCTTAAAATACAGGCCTAGCCTAGTTTGGGAACCTTGGATTGTGATGTAATATAATTTGTAGTCACGATTAGAAACAATTTTAGGATCATTGTCAGTAATTTTTGTATCAAATAAACTTTTTTTTTTTACATTCATGTTTCTCGTGCTTTTCTCGTGTTCTCGCGAGATTCTCGTGAGAATGTTGAACGCCCATGGAGCAAATATACCTAAGAGAGCACCCATAAGAGCTTATAATAGTTCTTACGACTTCGGTAAGTATAAGCGTCTAGCAATAGTCTACTTCAAATTTTGAATAGTCGATATTAATTTTAATTACCCAAGAGGTCCCATGCACGGACAATAATATTGATCAACATAGATAATTGTTTAATAAATTGACCGAGTAGGGGTAATATTGAGGTTTGAACAATCACTAAATAAAAGTTTGAGGGAGCTTAAATTTTATTGATCAATATTTTTCTTTTGCACCGTTTAGGCTTAATATTGATCAATATTTTTCAAATCAGTGTTCGAAATTTCAAATTTGGAATTTACTTCTTCGTTAGACGTATACTCGGACGGAAATGAAAAATATGTGATGAAGTGTTATTGAATCAATATTATTCTATAATAGTGTGTATTTAAAAGATGGTATTTAATAATATTGAACAATAAAAATATTGATCAATAGTGGAATAGGCTAAGGATAAAGACCAGTCTGCCTATCCTTTTCCAATTAAATAACCTTTTTCAATAACCCTAGTCGGAATAATTAAATTAATAATTGACGGGAATTTCATAAAAAAAGCATTATAGAATCGCAAAAAATACAAATTGAATGAAGTGACATGCCCTAATCAATGGCTATCTAATGGATAAAGATCGTCGCATTGAACTTACAACAGATTGCTTTAAAAATAAAGAAACAGATTCAAGCGTACCTAGATCTACTAGAAGCGCTCATAGCCCTACTAAGTGCGCTTTTATTGTCATTCGTGTTTTCGCGCGCATGCTGGCTGGGCGGCCATGTTTTCATTATAACGCACGCCTCAAGGACACGGAACGCGGGCGAGACGGTACGGTTGTACGGTGATGCGGGCCATGCCCGCGAAAAGACGCATGACAATAAAAGCGCACTTACTCAATGTTATGTAGGTAAACAAATATCTCGTTATGCACATCACTCTAATGGGCACCAGAGACGTTTCATAACGATCAATAAATTGACATCAATTCAAAAAACAATTCCCCGTGTGGCGACGCGGCCCTGAGTGGCAACAGGAAATAGTAAAATAGCAGGGTGTGAGCAAAGGCATAGCATACGCCAACTATTAACCATATAGTTTAGTACTGTAGTAATAGACAGGCGCAGGTCGTGACGAGCCACATTTGAAATGTTTCAAGCCACTCATATGGCCTTCAACTTGGCTTAACGATTGTCATTTTACTGATTGAGTTTGCTTTCTCTCCGCAATGGATCGTTTTGCGAAAGTGGTCCCTTAGTCGCCTCTTACGACACCTTCGGAATGAATTGGGGTGGCGAGATTTTGTACACATTCCCGTTGCCACGCGGGAATTCAACACAGCCGGCGGATAGCTGCGCTGCAAGTGCTGCAACTTGCGCCTGTCTCTTTCAACATGGCAATAGGGCCAATAGGTTTACCACTCCTCATTGTGGAATTTTAGTCCCATAAGTATAATAATAATATGTTGATACCTGTTCTAGAAATATCTAAATCTTTGTTTCATGCAATTAAAAGTTATGCATTTTCATCGCGTGCTTTCAATTAAGTGAAGAGTACACTGCAATGATTGTGGGCACTGTAAATATTTAATTGTAATCAGGTAAATGCATGTACTTATTGCATGCGTTGCACCACTTTGGCAGGGAAGATTGCAGGTTGGTGATAAATCGATATTAAAAACTAAATTGGCTGGTGACGTAATTCAGATTAATTTATACTGTTTTGATGCCACTTGGTGGAACTTGCGGCACGAATTGAAAACAACATTTATTTTGTTCTAAAATAGTTATTATTATAAATCTGACCGGTTTCGCCTCACGGCATTTTCAAAGGTCTTTTATTTTTAACGTAAGAAAAATTTCTACAGGGATGCTATACCGGACTCCTGCCGACTAAAAACCACACATTTCCCACTTAAGAGGACTGGTTTAGAAAATGACGAAAAGCAGGTGCAAATGAAAGCGTTTTTTGTCTGCATAAGTCGACGGAAAATTATAGCCAAAAATATATTGTTAATCTGCCTTACAGATGCCAAGAATGCTTGGCTAATGGCTTGTCCGGGACAAAATTTACCCACCCATCCAAATTTACAACGGAGCTGGGACGACGCTATGTCAAAATTAACCTTTGACTCCGTGTTAAATGCTAGCTTAGGCCCGGATCGGGCCAGATTATTAGCGCTCAGTAGAAAGGAATCCGGTGATTGGTTGAAAGCTTTCCCTACAGTCAACACAGTAACTTTTTTGGAACCGGACATCCTAAGAATTTCAGTTGGTTTGAGACTTGGCGTCACGCTTTGCGCTCCACATCGATGCCCCTGCGGTTTTAACGTTGGCACTTTGGGGCATCATGGTCTTTCATGTTCAAAGAGCGCAGGCCGCTTCTCACGCCACGCTGCGCTGAATGACATCATCCGCCGTGCTCTTGCCACCGCCAATGTGCCTGCGCTCTTAGAGCCAAGCGGCGTTTTCAGGGACGATGGCAAGAGACCGGATGGTATAACTTTGATACCGTGGGAGATGGGTCGGGTCCTGGTGTGGGATGCAACTTGTGTTGACACTCTAGCCCCGTCACATCTTCCTAAAATAAAATTAAAAGCCAGTGCAGCAGCGGAAGCGGCTGAAAATATTAAAATTAATAAATATAAGGGTCTCGACTCATCGTATCGTTTTTGTCCAGTCGGTGTCGAGACCCTAGGTCCATGGGGTCCCAATGCGCAAAAATTTTTCAAGAATTTGAAAAAGCGCCTTGTGGAGTCAACTGGTGACCCAAGGGCTGGCAGTTTTCTCGCTCAACGAATAGGTATTGCTATTCAAAGGGGGAATGCTGCTAGTCTTTTGGGCACAATGCCACGGGGGCCTTATTTAGGTTTAGTTTAGATAGTAATAATGTAAATATAGATATAATGTAATAATTATGTTTTTCTGTAATTTTTAACAATAAATGTAATTTCGTTATCTGCAAGATGTGCGTCAAAATATGGTTTTGTTGTAAATTGTATATTAATCATACATAATGTGAAAAACGATCGTAGAGTCACCCTCAAATTTTTAGATGAATGCATTTTAGGACATTATTTTTATCGAAGCGAAAGAAAAAAAATACGCTAACATATAAAGAAAATATACACCTATAAATTGGTTTTCTTCGATTTTGAATAAGTATAAGCTTGTTGCAACTAAAATAAGCTATAAAATGCTACATTTCCTAGCCTGAAGGCCGTGTGTTTTGTATGGTCAAGGTCGTTAGGACTACCCACGTTCTTAATGCCTACGGTTGAGAGCCCCGGGTATTTTCAGAGTTCTTGATAAAAGGACAAGGTGGTACAAAGTGCCATGAGGCTATGCCGATCAGGGTTATAATAATAAATATTGTGGAAGAGTACAAGTGTTGTTTTCAGTATGTGACATACCCAATTCAGTAAATTAAACGACATTGCAATTAATTATGATATTTACTAATGGTCCAAAAACTCTTTTGGAAATTAAATAAATAAATTTTGATGTCAGAAAATTATCGGTATCAAGCAATATTCGAACCTGCGTCTTCCAGCGTACCGTGCAAGGCCCTTTAAAGTTCGGCCATGAGACCCTCATGCGTAAAACATTTTGAAACGTTAATTGTATTTGTTTCTCTTTATTTATGTTTGATTACTTTTCCTATATTATTTATACAGTGTAACTAATAATGATATTTCTAAAACTACTTCATACATTTACTGGATTAAGTATTATGTACCTAAGTAAATGTACATCTTTGTAGTTTTGTACAGATAATATATCAAACAACCTAAATAAACAGCCGTAAGAATAAATAAACAAAAGCCAAAAGTAGCCTTTTTAATAAATAAAAACCTAACACATTTATCACCAACAAAAAGCCAGAAGCTTGTTATTCCGAAGTTAACCCTGTAACAGCGGCCCGCAAACAATCACTGAACGCTCAACAAAAGAAACACGTCGACAATACAAGACGCACAAAAGAAAAAAACAAAATCCCCACCGTGATTGGCCGATCGACGTGTGACGTCACAACGCGCCCCGCCCCGTAACAACCGTCGCTACACCTGAGATGAGAGCGAGTGAGATCTTCGTAAGTGTGAAGAGGACAAAATTATATTGACGGCACTGTATCTAATGACGAGATATCTTAAGTTTATATTTTAGTACACGGTATTCTCAATTTTGTTCAAAGTGTCATAGAGTTGAGTTTTACTTGAATGTTTGTAAGATAAAGGTCAAACAATTCTCAGCTCTGGTCAGTTGGAAAAGCTGTTATTGTTTGGTTATGGGTTAACCGATTTGGTTAAATTTGTGTGTTAACAGGCAGATGTCCGGCATTTGTCTCGCTCTCTCACCTCCTCAGCGTCGAGACAGGTAGCGCTTGATTGGCCCCTTATTGATTATCATCATTAATTACATTCCAGTTCGTTAACATTCTCGTAATTAGAAGTTTCAATTGCGTTCAATTAGTTGTTTTTGTTAAGTCGTGATTATAGTTTGCAGAAAAAAAGATGTGAGTAGTTTCTTAGTATTGCATATTTTATTAGAAAACTCAGCTAGATACGTAGCTAGCTAATTAAAATTCAATTTTAATATTTTATTGAAATGGGCATTGGTGTACTGGTTTAAGAAAAGGTATATATCTCTTTACAAGGTATATAACTTAAAAATTATATTTATACATATTATTATGAATACCTACCTAAAAGATATAAAATACTGAGTATTAATATGAATTTTTTGGAATATAAAAGGCAGCCGTGATTGATTGATCTATCAACGTACAGTTCAAACCTTCAGACAATTTGGCTGTGAAAATCCAATAAGCACAGATTTTTGAATAATTCAACCTTGAATATAAAACCTAGTTGCCTATAAAATACTAAATTGCTCCCTTTTCATAACATTTCAACTAGTTTCAGCGAACAACAAGCAAACCACCTAAAGGATCAAGAACCCTCAAAGAAAACGCTAACTAACTTGCATCAACACTCTAACACCTAGCACAATCGACCCAATCAAACAGAAAAAAATAACTATTCAACCATCACCAACTCTCAATACAGTTCAAAGAAACTCCGAGGGGAAAATGCTAATACGCCGCTTCTTGCTTCTTACCAAACAAAATCACTTCGCAACCCCAAATTTCGCACTTTCAATGGGCAATTTCGCTCGCCCCCCTTTAGATAAGCCCCGCCTCTTTCCTCCCCGCCATGCGCCGGTTCTAATAGTTTCTGAGCCCCAGTGACGTACGCGTAGTGCTGCGAGATGGACGCGTCTGACGATCGATATTTCGGCAGCCAAACGCCGGACCGCTCCGATACAAATAGTCCACGTTCGCAAATGTCTAGTCCCAATTCCAATTCTTCAATAAACGTGACAGATCAATCGATATCGTTATCACAGCACCAACAAAATTTGGAAACGTTAAATAGAATGGGAATGTTTTTTCACGCTCAACAAATGCAGCATTTGAATCAAAGTTTCGATGCAGTGAAGTCTAGGTTAGGCTTGACACAAGTGCCTAACAGTGTAAATCAAGGCCCAAGGCATACAATAGACGCTATATTAGGACTTAATGGACAGAGGCAAGTGTCTCGAGTGCAGAGTGAGTTTGAACAAAGAAGAGAGGAGAGGGAGTGTGAAACTGTGCCGGTGTCCCCTGGAGCTGTTGAGAGTGCGGGTATGTTTTGTTAAAAGTTTTGTGCCAAAAAGTACCAAAAAATGGGTTTAGTTTTAGTTGTGATTATCAAGATAATCACAACTAAAACTAAACCCATTTTTTAGAAAAATAAGAACTTAAGTACCTAGTAATAACAAGTTATTACTAGGTACTTAAGTTTTTATTTTTCTTTATTATGCTCTTTTATTGTGTACTACTATTACTTTTTGCTGCGGTAGATACAAAAGATAGAAACTAAACTTTACTGGACTGTATCGAGCTACCTAACATGAATTCATATTTTAACTGATCACTATCTGCTTTTTAAATAGCACAGAGCTGAGTTCTCAAGCTCAGTGGTTAGCCGACGGCGACTGCGGCGCTGCGATGACTTAATGATCCAAAATAGCTAGTCTAATTCAGTACTAAACTCACAAAAAAATCAGAAAAAAATATATTAAATTATTATCGAAAATTATTTCAAAATATAGGCTGACCTATATTTTGAAATAATTTTCGAAAATAATTTGAAATGGAAATTAATAGGTACGCAAAGATATTGGTGAAACTGATTGCATCTTGGGTACCTACACTTAAACTTGTCTCGTTCATATACTTTTTAGAACCTGTTTACTTTCGTTATAAGGCATTTCCAAACTTGGATGTATCCCTACATAAGTTAGTTAGATGTGTACCTACTTTAAATAAAAAGAAATTTGCAGAAATTGATTTATGTAAAAAGGCCGCCTAAAACTTACATTAATTAAAACTAAAGCGGTACAATTTTATTATTGATTCGGCTGTCGCATTTTTTTGATAGGTTCGGTAAATAAATAATACTAATTCTCTAACGAAGCTTGCTCCACTTAGGTTTATTTACTTACACTTTCGCTTAACATAAAATAAATAGCAATTGGCTATTTATTTTATGTTAAGCGAAAGTTAACTTTCAAACCCAGCTAAATTTGTTTTGAAAATTAAAAAATAAAGCGTTGAATATTTTATATTGCCAATTTGCGAGACGTAGGCGGTGCATTATAAGCGCCGCCCGCGTTAATCCGCCCGCAAAACTTCAGTCGCCGCCGACGGGTTAAGAGTTTGTAATTTTAATAGATTATATATTATTTAAATAGGTACATATGGAAATATTGTAATGATTTTATTTGCTACAATCATATTGGGATTATTATATATATTAAATACTAGGTATATTTGCTGCCATATATAAATTATTATCAAACATACTAACTATAGATACTAATATTATAAAGAGGAACGATTTGATTCCTTGTTTGTTTGTTTGCATCGAATAGGCTCCGGAACTACTGGATCGATTTAAAAAATTCTTTTACTGTTGGGAAGCTACACTCTTTGCGGTGAACATAGGCTATATTTTATTCCGGTATTTCCACGGGAACGGGAACTAAGCTGGTGAAACCGCGTGACGTCCGCTAGTAGGTACTAAATAAAAAGAAAATTATTAAGAAATAGCTAGTCGGATCAAAACCCATGTAAAAAAATCGATAAGATACAAAAACACCCTTGAAATTGAGAGCTTTTGATTGTAAGTATTTTTTTTTATAATTTATTCTTTGGCAAAAGGGCAAATTAGAAATGATTTTTTGTCAAATAATTCAGTTTCACTATAATTCTAAATAGAACTGTTTTTAGTTATTTAGGCAAAGAAGGTAAATAAGCCCCTAAAGACGTGGGATAGCAACCGAACACCTCGGCACGGTGGTAGTCAAAGTCTGCTGGGAAACTTGGAGCATCCCTTCAAGGGCTTACCTGGTAGGTAGGTACTAGCGTCTGTAGGCCTGGTGGTTTTAGTCGGTAGGAGTCTGGCATGGTACCCATTGGGATTTTCATGCGTAAAAAAAAAAGAAAACGTAGGTAAATAATTTTTAAGTTAACTATAATCAAAAATAATATAATAGTATTACCTACATACAGATCGGCAACTCCCTGTCGCGCCACAGCTGTCAGTAGAGTTGACGTGCGCGTTGAGGGAACATATGCTTAGAATTATTGGTCACACGAGCACATTCAAGCTGGAGTTTCCGCCCTGTGCTATAATTTAACCTTTAATCCAAAAAAAATGGAAGCAACAAAATGTTATTGATTTCTCACGAGACAAAGAATGTTAAGTTAAGTACTTCATCATTCTTTGTAATTTTATAATTTGTTTCTGATTTATAAACTCTGTCAGTACCTACTGAAACGATTTTAAAAGTCTATTGCTATTATTGAACCTACTGCCGTGTTGAAATGGAAAGGCGTACATTCTGACACACATGCCCTCTTCTACGTCGTAGCAAGTTCTACGAACGTTAAGCCATTACTTATTTTATTTCTATTTTCTATGTTGGAAGTGATGCATGATCTTGAAAATAGCAAGGAATAAGCAAAGTCTAGGTAGAAATAGCAAGGAATTTTGTCTTACGTGGTGAGCCTAATTCTGCTTGTATATGCTGCCTGCTGTCGCAAGCTAAAAAAAACCGGCCAAGTGCGAGTTGGACTCACCCATGAAGGGTTTTGTAGCAGCAAGTAACATAATATAAAAGTTCTTATAGTTCGTTGTAACTTTGATTGCTGTTTTAACACGTTCGCAGTGGTAGTGATTTTTCTAACCGAAAATTGCGGTTTATGACGTATTAAAAAAAAACTACCAGCTCTATCTCGTTCAAACCTATTTTCGTTGGCATTTTTTATGGCAATGTACATCATATATTCTTTTTAGATTTATCATTCTCTTAGTTTAGAAGTTAGAGGGGGGGACACATTTTTCCACTTTGGAAGTGTCTCTTGCGCAAACTATTCACTTTAGAAAAAAATGATGTTACAAACCTCCATAGCATTTTTAAAGACCTATCTATAGATAGCCCACACGTATGGGTTTGATAAACAAAAAAATTTTGAGTTTCAGTTCAGAGTATGGGGACCCCCAAAATTTACTGCTATTTTTCTAGTTTTATATAAGAATCTTTATGCGGTTCACAGAATACATCTAGTTACCAAGTTTCAATAGCATAGGTCTTATAGTTTCGGAGAAAAATGGCTGTGACACACGGACGGACAGACAGACAGACAGACATGACGAATCTATAAGGGTTCCGTTTTTGCCATCTGGCTACGAAACCCTAAAAAAGGAGCTATCTAGTTACATATCAATTTTCTGTAATGTGTAACGTCAATAATAATAAAAAAAAGTATATAAGTATTAATATCCGTGGTCTTATACCCATAACACAAGCAGGTTATTCCTAACTTACTTTGGGATCAGATAGCGTTGTGTGAAATGTCCGTGAATATTTATTTATATTTATTTATTTAAGAAGCGCTAGTGGCCCCGCGGACTCAGTGTTCTGTAAACGATCACTGCAGTAAGCAACTTTCACTATGGCCGGTCCTTGGATGGGTGACCATCCATGTGATCACTTTGTGACATTTATTTGAGCGTTTCCGTGCTTCGGAAGGCACGTTACCGTTGGTCCCGGTGGCTAGTAAAATGGCAGTCGTTAAGCTAAGTTGAAGGCTTTATTTCAACAGCAGGCAGTCACAACCTGCGCCTGTCTATTTAAACACGGCAAAACGGGTCACCGCCTATTACGTGGGACAAATTATACAAAGGTGAAATGTGGGCATATAATATGCCTCTGCCTACCCCTTAGGGGATAAAGGCGTGACCATATGTATGTATTTATTTATTTATTTATTAATAATGTTTAAAATTTACAAAAAAAAAAGGTCATGACCAGAAAATTTGTTGTCCACAACATAAAAGCGTATTCTAATGTTCGTTTGTGATTGAAAATTTATACGTAATCACTAGGTGATGCTCGTGGCTTCACCCTTAACACTGTCATGAGATATAGATTACGACCGATTCTCAGAAGTACCGAATATGCATGAATAAAATTTCATAAAAATCGGTCAAGCCGCTTCGGAGGAGTTTAGTAACAAACACCGTGACACAAGAATCCCTACTTCCCAACTTAATCTTACTAATATTATAAATGCGAAAGTTTGTGAGTTTGGATGTTTGTTACTCTTTCACGCTCTAACCGCTTAACGGATCGGGCTGAAATTTAGTACAGAGACACATTATAGTCTGGAATAACACATAGGCTATTTTTTATCTCGGGAATAAGTTCCCACGGGAACAAATTTTACGCAGGTGAAGCTGCGGGCTTCAGCTAGTATTATAAATGCGTAAGTAACTCTGTCTGTCTGTTACGCTTTCACGCTTAAACGGCTGGAGCGATTGAGATGAAATTTGATATAGATATAATTCGAGGAAGGACATAGGCTACTTTATAAACTGCTAACTGTGCAAAAGGAGGGTTATGATTTTACGCAATAAACGACATCTACGCGGTCGAAGCCGCTGGGAACAACTACTTTTATATGTATGAGAAAAAAAACGATATTTGATTTGCTTAAATTTACTTACACGATTGCAGTAAGTACCTAAGTCATTTAAGCTACAATAGAAAAATATTTTGTTGGATAAGGCTTATTATAGTACGTATGAATATTTGAATGATATGACGATTTTATGTTTTTGGCTCATTTAAGGTATGATTCCGAACTCGGTAGCAAGCAGTACTGGCGTACTGCTGCCACTGAAGTGCCTGCCTCCTTGATTCCGAGCAAGGCTACTAAATTATAACGATACTTTTTATGACCACTATATAAAAATCCGATAAAGTCAATTAATTGTTCCTATTTTGAAACAGATTAATTATTTTCGCACTTACCCAATGTCACTACAGGTCTGTCTCGGCAGCAAGGCACAGCAGTGCTGCCGTTACATTGCTGTCGCGACACTGCCGCCGAGTTCGGAAGGTAGGTATTGTAATATAAATTTATACAGACTTTTTTTTTTTTTTTATACCACTAAGGTGGCAGACAAGCATACGGCCCACCAGGAGGACTGGTGGTCACCGCAGCCTGTGAACGTTTGCAACACCAGAGGCACCACACTCGCGCTGCCGACCCTGTAAAAACCTTCTTAGACCCCTTTTGAAGAACCCCATACTGTAGGCGTTTGGGAAAACCGAGACTTTATGGGGACCAGTAGTGCTGTCGCAACACTGCAGCGGCAGCAGCTGCTTGCTGCCGAGTTCGAAATCATACCTTTATGTTTCAATACCATTGAGTTATAATGTACTAGTACGTTGAGATTGATATTATATTATTATCTCGCATTACAAAGTAGGTACTGACACCAAACTTTCTAACAAATCTTTCTGTAACTCTAATTACTAGTCATAACTTAACTGTGATCTGTAATATACATTCCACAATCAAAAATTAATTGTATATTATCTCAATATTGATCTCGATATGGTTTGATCAAACGTTGGCTGTTATTGATCAAACACTATTCGTCCAATAGTATCTAATAACAAGCTAAATCTGTTTGTTACAACACTTGTTGGAACTTGAGAGCGGTTGGAACAAATTATTAATGTTTTTTTAAATGAAGCTCGTCAGATTGACGTCACCAGCCTGATGGTAAGTCGTGGGGGGAGGGGGGGGGGGTCACTCTCACAGTTTTTAAACCTGTGACTTTCAGTGATTCTCAAGTTGGCGGCCAAGCAAGCTTACAATATAATCGATTAATAGCAAGCCAAAAACCACTTATAGAACTTTTTGTACTTTATATCTTTTTTTTTTACATTTACCGTGTACCTATCTACTATAAAGCAACGCGACCAGTAGTACAAGGAAAGTATTCATAGTACACATACTATGTTTGCTCTATACATAATCTGTCATATTATGTTGCGGGGGAAATCGTATTCTAATAGTAGTTTATGACACTGTTGCATAATAAGGATTCTTATAACACGAGTGTGTTTTAAAAGTTTTAAGAGTTTTTTTATAGTATCACACGAGTGTTTTAAGACCAAGTTATGTACAGTGTCATACACTACTTTATCTACTCTCATACCTGATTTCATTTTGTGATATTTATAGTAGCTCCTTGATTTCGCCGGTAACAGGTTCATGGTCATGTTTGACGCAGTTTCCAGAATGTCAGGTGGTGTACAATTACCACCATCCTCGCTTTAAGGCATGTTTTTACAAAAAAACTAATTTATTTTACAAACAAAACCAAACTTTGTTTAATTTTAATGTAAAATGTTGGCGCCAAAGCGCAAACATCGATTGCGCATGCGTGATTCTTTTTTTTTCAGGCTGCGGAGGCACTACTTTTTTTTTAATTAGAGGTTCAAACTTCTTTTTCTAGCTGGAGGTTGTATAGGTGTATCGTAATGATTAAAAAGTTATATTATGATATAGGTGTCCATACAAGACCTGTATCGTAATAAAACTTTTTTTTTGGCCTCTGCGTAATGTTTGTCATAAGAGTATTGATTTCAATTTTATAATCTTTGTATTATATTAACAGAGTAGATAAATATAATTATGAGGATTACCAAATCTCATATTTCACGATTAACGGGAAGCACTCCATTAATTTTGATTCCCTTGAGTGTGTTAAAATAAATGTTTTTGGTGACATAATCGGCCATAACTTTTTTCGGCGTTAACATAGATGTTTCATTTATTTTAGCTTTAAGAGACCAACTTCACTTACTTAAAACTGCAGGATGCCTCCCGTGCCTGGTTCAAAGAGGAACTCTTTTACTGTGACACCGATACGCAAATTTCACCAAATTTTCACAGATGCATTTTTTTAACATGAAGGAAAATCCTTCATAGATGCTATGCCGGGCTCCTACCGACTAAAAACTTCACGTAACGCCCAACAGCCTAGCCTGGCCCTGTTGGGAGCCCCGGGTAAGCCCTCGGAAGGATGTCCTATCAAATGTATTTCCGTTTCCGCTAAATCACATTCTAATTACAGAAAATATAATATAAAGTAACTTCCAACAATTAATATAAAAACATATTTATTTGTCGATTTTTGGAACCCTCCAAGGAAGACTACTCGCACTTGCCTTTTTTTAATATATTCAATGTATAGACACAACTGGTTTACCATTTTATAATAGCATAGATTGATACTGACAGACCGCGTCCGGTGCTAAGTGCAAGTAATTTGTATGGAAATTGTAAGCATTACGCGCCTTGTAGGTACTAATTGCCTCGTATGTAGATACTTTAGAATAAAGTTTCATTAAAATATATTAGAAAAAAAAAATATTAGTAAGTTCTCTGTTTTTTCGTTATGGGCTTCGAGGGTCTTGGGCTGCGCGAACCTTACTAATCCATACTAATATAATAAGCTGAAGAGTTTGTTTGATTGTATGTTTGAACGCTAGAAACTCAGGAAATACTGGTTGGATTTAAAAAAGTTTTGTACAGTTTGATTGTCCATTTATTGAGGATGGCTAATGGTGATATAACATCACGCTCAGACAAATAGGAGCGGAGCAGCCATGAATAATGCTCACCTCTCTGCTTCTCACTCTCATGTCATGCAAACGAATTTGTGCGGGTCAGATCTAATGAATCTTACATTCATTAGATCTGACCCGGGAGTAAATGCGAAGGGAAACATTATATTACTCAAAATATTAATACTATACCTCTCTCTTTCTCGTAAATTAGTAAGTCAAGTCACTCTTTCTCCCTCTCATGTGCTGCAAAGAAAGTTGCGCGGGTCAGCTAAGTAACAAGTTAATAATTTTATCATTATGTAGGCACCTCAGAATAGTTTCATAGAAAATAACATGACTGGCTCAGTCGGTAGTGTCGCCGCCTGCCGCGCTGGTCCTGGGTTCGATTCCTGGGTCGGTCCAAATATTTGTGTGATACACAACTGTTTGTTTCGGAGTTTTGGTGTTTTCTATGTATAATATGTATGTGAGATTATTTTTGAAAAACAATTAGTATGCTAACTGATCAAAACTTTTTTTTTATTTTTTTTTACTGGAAAAAGAAATGAAAAAAAAAATGTATGTACTTACAAATATGTGTCTATCGGTTATATATTAAAATACCAGAAATCAAAATGCCTTTACTTAAAATGCATTAGACCAAAATACCCGAATTCAAAATACCTTAACATTCAAAATACCTTATTTCAGTACACCTTAACGTATAATGTCTAAATTTAAAATACACTCGAGAGCAATGAATCCGGGTCACTTAAAGAATGTTAAAAATCTCGGAAACTAAAAATGTTAGGTTAATGCAATAAATTGTATTTAATAGACAATGTAATACTCCTTAAATGAAAGTAAAAAAAATATGAGTCACCATACATTTTATTAACACAAAATTACATAAAGAAAAAACTGCTGATCTCTCCTTAAAACAAAAATAGGAAACATGAAATTTTTGAACTTTATTACGATTTTCTTGAATTTTAATACTTCGTATTGCCTCCTCGTGCTTCCATTACTGCGTTTACTCGGTTTGGCATGCTGTACACCAAGTTTCTTATACGATTTTGGGGAATATTCTCCCATTCCTCTGTGAGAGCAATTTTGAGCTCACGAAGCGTGATTGGGGGAGGGTTTCGTTGTTTTACGCATCTGCCTAGCTCGTCCCAAGCATGCTCGATCGGGTTGATATCCGGGCTGCGCGCTGGCCACTCCATACGAGTAATGTTCATCTCTTGAAGGTAGTCATTCACAATCCTACCTGTATGAGGTCGGGCATTGTCATGCATAAATATGGCATCCTCACCTAAATTGACCATAAATGGACCAACGTGATCATTGAGGATTTCTTCCACATATCTTACGCTAGTTAAAGAGCCGTTTTCTATGATCACCAGCTCTGTGCGACTTTCAGAAGAAATTCCGGCCCACACAAGTACAGACCCACCACCGTAGGCTACTTTTTCTTCGATGCATGCTTGCTTGAATCTTTCCCCTGGTCTTCGATACACTCTGTGTCTTCCATCGTGCTTGTAGAGCATAAATTTTGATTCGTCGGAGAACATAACTTTTGACCAATCTTCAATACTCCAATTTACGTGGCTCTGGGCATACCTTAGTCTCGAAATACGATGCCCACGCTCCAGTTTAGGGCCGTTTGCAGGTCTAAGGGGTTTTAAGTTAGATTCAGCAAGCCGACGTCTTACTGTCCATGCACTTGGGTTACTTCCTCCGAGGCGTCGAAACTGATTGGTGAGTTCAGTTCCTGTGAGAAAGCGATTTCGAAGCATGGTGTTCACCAAGTATCGGTCTTCTCGTGCTGTGGTACACCTGGTTCTGCCCGTTCCTGGTCTGCGTAGGTTAGAACCAGTTTCTTCGTAACGTCGGAGAACTCTTTGTACTGTTGACAGCGACACACCGACAGTCCTGGCTGTATCGCGCTGACTCCGGCCGGTTTCCAGCATTGTAAGTATTCTGGTGCATTCTTCAGGCGTAAGCGACATAATTTCAGCTTGATTAATGAATATAGAGCACTATCAACATGGTTTATGTACCCACATAAATGACAGATTACAAACAAAAGCAACACCAAATGCTGTAATTTCGTAGTTCCATCTTCGAAAGTGGCCCTTTTTCAAATTTGATTTTTTTATGATATAACTTTACAATAACTAAGAAGTTTTAATACCTTCATTTAAGGAGTATTACATTGTCTATTAAATACAATTTATTGCATTAACCTAGCATTTTTAGTTTCCGAGATTTTTAGGATTCTTTAAGTGACCCGGATTCATTGCTCTCGAGTGTACAAATAATTATAATATCACAATTCAAAATACAAATTTTCAAATGTCCTTAATTTAAAATACCGAAAATAGAATACAATGTGGCACTGTCACTCACACGTTTTGTTATTTAGCTTTAACTTATTTACACAACCTAAGTGAAGTCGCAGTTGTAGCCCTAGGTCTGTTGGTCCTTGGGTATCCTTCTGAGGGCTTACCCGGGGCACCTAACTGTAGGCTGTTATGTAGGATACGTGTGGTTTTTAGTCGGTAGGAGTCTGGCATAGTATCCATGTAGGATTTACCTCATGTTAAAACACTTTGATTCAGAGTAACAAAAGTACTACAGTGGGCTAACGAAAAATCAAAAAAAAAAAAACCACGAAGGCTAAGGCGGGAGCTCCGCTTCGCTTCGCTCCCGCCTTAGTCTTCTAACCTAACCTATCCGAGTCGGGATACTCTGAGTCGGGGTGTTAACCATTCACAGATATATAGCATCCATGTAGGATTTAAATCATGTTAAAAAAAAGGTATTTTGTGTTTGAACATTTTAGGATAAGGTATTTGATAAATTTATATTTTGGGTTGCGGTTATTCGACCGTAAGGCATTTTAAATTATTTATATTATAAATATTTGCCTTTTGAATATTTATATTTCGATTTCGGGTATTTTGGGCTACGATATTTTGAGTTAAGGCATTATAATTTCTGGTATTGTGACGGTATACCGTGTCTATCAGCCGCCTAGATTTCATAGCACAAGCCTAAATTAGGTTAATTTCGGCTAGATGATGTTGTGTGAGATTGTCCACAAATATTTATTTATTTAATTAAAATATATCAGAAATCGTTTTTTTTGTAACTGATTCTTGGTTTTTGTAATATCTCAGTTATTAAAAGGATCCTATTGCCTAGCTGAAAATTTCACAAATGAAGTTAGGAAGGTACTCATTTCTGTTGATAAATGATGAGAATAAATGGTTAATATGCCCTTTAAATTTTATTACCCATTTAACATACGCGTTTTTCTGCCGTTTTTTGGTACGGAACCATACGTGCACGAGTCCAAAATACACTTAGCTGGTTTATTTTTGTAAGTGTACTTCTATTTCAGTAAGAGTCAAATCTAAAAAATTAAGGATCATAGTTATTTATTTGTACAAACTATAACAAAGTCGGTACTCCTTTTTTTTACATAAGGGAAAATCCTCATGGATGCTATGCCGGACTCCTACCGACTAAAAAACCTCACGTATCCCGCCCAACAGCCTACGGTTGGGAGACACAGGTAAGCCCTCGGAAGGATACCCCAGGACAACAAGGTACTCCTAATAATAAACAACCTGTACCTATCAACATTACACTCGATTTGAAACATCAGAACTACCATTTCTGAAACTCGGTTAAAATTATACCTAATTTCTTTAAAAACAAAACGGGGTCAAGTTGCGGTCATTAGTCATAATTTCTGTGAAATTAATAATTAGCCATTTTTTAATCTTATCGCGGCTTATCGTGATGGCGTGTAAACTTAAGCCATGACTTTATAAGACTGAGTTAATTGTAATTTTCATTATTAATTTCTGAACGTTTATTTTTTTACAAGCTTTTATTACCCTTTTTACATAGGTACATAATATGTTCACGACTTTTATCTCCGAAGGGGTAGGCAGAGGTATTGTGCCGACTTTCCAACTTAAGATATTGTCTCTCGTAATATGTGGTGAGCCGTATTGCTGTGTTGATTTGCAGACTGCAGTGCAGACTCTTGGGGTTTGCTTGTGACTACGGCTGGTGCAACCCAGCCGAAACGTCAAGCCTCAAATTTAAGGTATGCATGATCGCGTTAATACCCGTTTTATATAATTATTAAAATCATGCAACGCGAAAGTTTAAAAGTCAATATCAAATTAAAAACATGCTCAAAATGTGTGTTTGAAATTTTAAAAAAAATATCTGCGCCACTTCAGTTCTGTAATAACACAGAGCAACGCGCGTCTTTAGAGAGTTCGCGTTGCTCTATCTTACTTAATATTATAAATGCGAAAGTTTGTGAGTGTGGATATTTGTTACACTTTCACGCTCTAACCGCTGAACAGATCTGGCTGAAATTCGGTACAGGGGGAGATATAGGTCTGGAATAACACATAGGCTACTTTTTATCTCGGGAATAAATTCCCACGGGAAGCGGACAAGGGAACAAAACTAGACGCGGGCGGAGCTGCGGGCGTCAGCTAGTGTGTAATAACTATGCAGTAAAACTAAAAAGTTGTTACGCAAATACGCTGTTTGACCAAACCCCCGACGAAATAAAATAATGTACCTGTCTTTTAAATATTTTACGTTTTATTTTGTCTTTTTTACTTATATCTCCTGTTATTATGTGTCTTATCGTGTCCAATAGAGACTTATTTTTATGTTATGTATGACTGTTAGAGACATAATTTTATGTTATGGCTGTTACTTATTTAATATAAATTTTATTTTAATATTGGTAGCTATAACTTGAACTTATAACTAAATGTTGGTTATGGTAGATATAACTTAAGATTCAAGTTCATTATAACTGTCTTTTGCGAGTCTCGATTTATGTAACGTCGATGAAAGTAGAAAATTTTAATACAACTCAAATTTATTTATTTAATAGTTTACGTACTTACGCTCATTATATTACAAAGAGGCGTAGTTAAGAAAAAAGAGTATACAATGGCACTGCTTATTTCCATATAAAAAAAATCGATAGCAGATAGATAGGAGAGCATAACATTAAATAAATTTTCGAATTTGTATTGATACGCACATATACCTATATAAGACCATATCTATCCATTAACGGTGATCAAATGAACGTTTAGTACTGCGGTCAGCTCGAGAGGGGGACATAATCGAATATTGGCTCGTAATAGCGATTGCAAATCGATTGTAAGCCACACAATCCAGTTGGCAATTGAGCGCTCGTGATGAAGCCCGCAATTGGTGACTTAATTTGTTTGTTTGTGTTTAAGAGTTTATTTGTACCTCTGTGCGTGGTTAATTAATAAATATGTACCAGATTGTTTTTGATAAACTCATACATAAGACCAGACTATTTTTTGAAGATGTAGACAGAAGTAAAGTGATTTATGCACCTACATTTTACCTGTAGTGTTGTTGGTTTCGCGTATAAGCAAGCCTTTACCGTCACCTGGCACTTAGAGGAAGAAATCCATAACAAATCTGTCACATAAACACCCAAAAATTCCTACGATTTGGATTAATGTTAAACATCCACAAACCTCTGGAGTCGGAATCATTTATTATTGGACTAGAGAACGTTACGCAGTTTCACCCGCGTAGCTCCCGTTCCCGTGGGAATACGGAAATAAAATATAGCCTAGTTCACCGTGAAGAGCGTAGCTTCTCAACAGTGAAAAATTTTTCAAATCGGTCCAGTAGTTTCGGTGCCTATTCGATGCAAACAAACAATCAAATCTTTCCTCTTAATAATTACGTGTACCTCCTACTAGCACCTCTTTATAATACTCTTTATTATCATAAGCTTTTAGAAGACGTGGGTATTTTGCTCTCGACAGCGGTATCATAAAGTTAGTAAACGAATTCCGGGTTCTAAACCGTCTAGGTAACTTTCGACAATTATCTGAGACATTACAATAAGCAAGATTGTCTCAAAAAATATTTAGGTATTAATATTGATTCCTACCTGTCTTATTTCAACCATGATCAAAGAGTTTTTTTCTTGTTGCAAAAGAAGTAACAATATTCGTAACTAATTAGAAATTTCCCTAATACAATGGTAGGTTATCGTTAAGTTAATTTTATTCTTCAGATTAAAAGCTGTTTATTATTGTTTTTCTTCTATCCACCATAAGTTTTATAGTAAAAGAAAAAGAAGAGAAAAAAAAACCATAATAAAGAACTTCCATTCATAAATTATCAGTTTATGTCCAGAACAGGAGTAAAAGTCTCACCGTGCTCTTACTGACAGATGGATGAGGCTCATAGACATCTGTCACATGATATTCATTGCCAACATAAGAAAAAAACAGTCAATGTAGGAAAGTGGTGTCATAAAGATTAACTTGAATTATAGATGGTTCATGCGAATGCAAAATTATAATATGAAGTAAAATACATTGTGACAGGAAGAAAGTTATACCAATTAGCATCACGCTACAATGTAATAGCAAGAGCAGTAATAGCAAATGTTTCAAAAACGGGGGAAAAGTTATTACTTTTGTAAGCTTCGTTGCGTGTGCTGCGTAAATATTTACAGTTATGTAAAAATATGTACTGCAAAATTGTTTCTCTTAAAATAAGGTCTTAAAAAAAATTGCGCGATAAGTAGCATGTGTCTATCTTTGGGTTGGTGCGCAGTAACCATTTTAATGGCAATCAATTTTTTCTACAATAATGCCACGGGAAACCTCTTTCATCTATACTTCTGTACTTAATAATAATAATAATAATCTATAGTAATATTATAAAGAAGTAAAGTTTGTGTGTTTGTTAAATTGTAAGGGGTAATCTCGGGATCTGCTGAACCGATTTTAAAAATTCTTTCACCAGTAGAAAGCTACGTTATTGTGGAGTGTCATAGGCTATATAGCATCACGCTACAACGAATAGGAGCAGAGCAGTAATAGTAAATGTTTCTAAAACGGGGGAAAAGTTATTCCTTTTGAGCTTCGTTGCGTGTGCTGCGTAAATATTTATAGTTATGTAAAAAATATGTTCTACAAGACTGTTTCTCTTAAGAAAGTTTTAAAAAAATTGCGCGATAGCATGTGTCTATCTTTGGGTTGGTGCACAATAACCATTTTAATGGCAATCAAATTTTTTCTACAATAATGCCACGGGATACCTCTTTTATAAACGAAATCGTTCTTAAAAACAATGCGACGGAAATACACGCGACGAGAAACCATTCTCTCTCTCTCTCTCTCTCTCTCTCTCTCATGTAGTATATTGAATATTAACGACGAGACGCTACGGGAGTAAACGCAACGCGACGGGAGTAAATGCGACGGGAACAGGTAATACTCTCTCTTATGTGGCGCAAACGAAGTTGCGCGTGTCAGCTAGTAATATTATAAAGAAGTAAAGTTTGTGTGTTTGTATATTTGTTATATTGTAAGGGGTAATCTCGGGATCTACTGAACCGATTGTAAAAATTCTTTCACCAATAGAAAGCTACGTTATTGTGGAGTGTCATAGGCTATATAGCATCACGCTACAACGAATAGGAGCGGAGCAGTAATAGTAAATGTTTCAAAAACGGGGAAAAGTTATTCCTTTTGAGAGCTTCGTTGCGTGTGCTGCGTAAATATTTATAGTTAGACTAGCGGTACCCTGCCACGCTTCGCTGTGACTTTTTTATGGTGGTTTTATGTACCTATGAGAAATGAGTAACAAACTAAATGATGGGTACCTACATTTTAAAAAAAATGTGTCTGTATACTATTGTACACACTGTACTTCAAAAGTCCAAAAGTCCAAAAGTCCAAAACTACGAAGTCTAAAAGTCTAAAATTCTAAAAGTCCAAAAGTCCAAAACTCCAAAACTCCAAAATTCCAAAAGTCCAAAAGTCCAAAAGTCCAAAAGTCCAAAAGTCCAAAAGACCAAAAGTCCAAAAGTCCAAAAGTCCAAAAGTCCAAAATTCCAAAACTCCAAAAGTATAAAAGTTCAAAAGTTCAAAAGTCCAAAATTCCAAAACTCCAAAAGTATAAAAGTTCAAAAGTCCAAAGTACAAAAGTTCAAAATTCCAAAGTCCAAAGTCCAAAGTCTAAAAATCCAAAACTCCAAAACTCTGAAACTCCAGAACTCCAAAACTACAAAACTCCAAAACTACAAAACTAACTCCAAAACTCCAAAACTCCAAAACTCCAAAACTCCATAACTCCAAAACTCCAAAACTCCAGACTCCAAAACTCCAAAACTCCAAAACTCCAAAACTCCAAAACTCCAAAACTCCAAAACTCCAAAACTCCAAAACTCCAAAACTCCAAAACTCCAAAACCCCAAAACTCCAAAACTCCAAAACTCCAAAACTCCAAAACTCCAAAACTCCAAAACTCCAAAACTCCAGAACTCCAAAACTCCAAAACTCCAAAACTCCAAAACTCCAAAACTCCAAAACTCCAAAACTCCAAAACTCCAAAACACCAAAACTCCAAAACACCAAAACTCCAAAACTCCAAAACTCCAAAACTCCAAAACTCAAAAACTCCAAAACTCCAAAACTCCAAAACTCCAAAACTCCAAAACTCCAAAACTCCAAAACTCCAAAACTCCAAAACTCCAAAACTCCAAAACTCCAAAACTCCAAAACTCCAAAACTCCAAAACTCCAAAACTCCAAAACTCCAAAACTCCAAAACTCCAAAACTCCAAAACTCAAAAACTCCAAAGCTCCAAAACTCCAAAACTCCAAAACTCCAAAACTCCAAAACTCCAAAACTCCAAAACTCCAAAACTCCAAAACTCCAAAACTCCAAAACTCCAAAACTCCAAAACTCCAAAACTCCAAAACTCCAAAACTCCAAAACTCCAAAACTCCAAAACTCCAAAACTCCAAAACTCCAAAACTCCAAAACTCCAAAACTCCAAAACTCCAAAACTCCAAAACTCCAAAACTCCAAAACTCCAAAACTCCAAAACTCCAAAACTCCAAAACTCCAAAACTCCAAAACTCCAAAACTCCAAAACTCCAAAACTCCAAAACTCCAAAACTCCAAAACTCCAAAACTCCAAAACTCCAAAACTCCAAAACTCCAAAACTCCAAAACTCCAAAACTCCAAAACTCCAAAACTCCAAAACTCCAAAACTCCAAAACTCCAAAACTCCAAAACTCCAAAACTCCAAAACTCCAAAACTCCAAAACTCCAAAACTCCAAAACTCCAAAACTCCAAAACTCCAAAACTCTAAAACTCTAAATGTCTAAAACTCTAAAACTCCAACTCCAAAAGTCCAAAATGTCAAACGCCCAAAACTCGAAAAGTCCAAAAGTACAAAAGTCCAAAAGTCCAAAAGTCCAAAAGTCCAAAAGTCCAAAAGTCCAAAAGTCCAAAAGTCCAAAAGTCCAAAAGTCCAATAGTCCAAAAGTCCAAAGTCCAAAAGGCCATAACTCTAAAGTCTAAAATTCTAAAAGTCTTAAACTCCAAATTCTAAAAGTCCAAAAGTCCAAAACTCCATAACTCCAACACTCCAATACTCCAAAACTCTAAAATTCCAAAATTCCAAAAGTCTAAAGTTCAAAACTCCAAAATTCCGAATGTCCAAAAAGTTCAAAAATAACATGCAAAACATATCTGACCTCTGTATTAGGTGCGTACTCTCTTTTATTATTCTGAATGCAAGGAGGCCGCAATCAAACTTCTCTTAAAAAACATCAATCTGGTATGTAATAGGTTGTTTATAAAAATTTTGTTCTGAAGCTGGCAGAATATAATTAAAAAAACAACTACCAACGCCATCTATTGGTATTATCACTTTTTAAAGCTATTTTATTCTTATTGCTGTTATGATAAAAGTGTATAAAGTAGCCTAAAACCATCTCTGAATCCTATTGTATATCGTGTCCAATTTTGAGCTCAATCGATTTAGTAAATTTTGAGTTTTTAATAGATACACAAACGCACACAACATTTTTATATATATAGAAGAGAAGAAGATGTAAAAAATATGTACTACAAAATTGTTTGTCTTAAAAGAAGGTCTTAAAAAAATTGCGCGATAGCATGTGTCTATCTTTGGGTTGGTGCGCAGTAACCATTTAAATGGCAATCAATTTTTTTCTACAATAATGCCACGGGATACCTCTTTCATCTATACTTCTGTACTATAATCTATACTAATATTATAAAGAAGTAAAGTTTGTGTGTTTGTATATTTGTTAAATTATAAGGGGTAATCTCGGTATCTACTGAACTGATTGTAAAAATTCTTTCACCAATAGAAAGCTACGTTATTGTGGAGTGTCATAGGCTATATAGCATCACGCTACAACGAATAGGAGCGGAGCAGTAAAAGTAAATGTTTCAAAAACGGGGAAAAGTTATTCCTTTTGAGAGCTTCGTTGCGTGTGCTGCGTAAATATTTATAGTTATGTAAAAAATATGTACTACAAAATTGTTTGTCTTAAAAAAAGTTCTAAAAAAATTGCGCGATAGCATGTGTCTATCTTTGGGTTTGGGGAACCAATTTTTTTCTACAATAATGCCACGGGATACCTCTTTCATAAACGAAATTGTTCTTAAAAATAATGCGACGGAAATACACGCGACGAGAAACCTTTCTCTCTCTCTCGCTCTCTCTCTCTCTCACGTAGTATTGAATATTAACGACGAGACGCTACGGGAGTACTGCACTACAGTAATACTCTCTCATATGTGGCGCAAACGAAGTTGCGCGGGTCAGCTAGTAAGCAATAAATAGGTACAGTTCTCGCGCAAATTCAAGTTACATAATTACAGTAGGTACTGTTATATTAAACGAAATTAAACAGCCGTCATAACTGATTGACTTTTACATTGCGCCCATTAATCACTTATTAAATCATCAAATCTCAAAAACTAAAGTAATTCAATAATCAATTCATATAAAAAAAATCATTAAACCCGAAGAGCTTTAATATGTAAGAACACGGCAAATCTGACACGTGATTAGGGTTGCCACATAAAAAAACAACAAGACAAGCCATTATAGACGATAATGCTCGCGAGTGTTGCCAGATTATCGATAATTATTACGGAAAATAAAAAAATAAACCACAAGATTGTATCGCGATAAGTGTAAAACGTCTTAATGCGCCGGCCATAATATTTTTATTTGTTTTGTATACTCTGTATAATCTACTTTGGTAATCTTAATGTGACAGAGTTGTGTCTCTTTCTTTCGCGGTAAGAGTAAGCGAGACGTCGGAAAGTTGTGACGGTTTGATCGCTCAATCTAGTATGGCGTGTATTGATGTTTTGTGGTCCGTTCTGTTCACTTTTGATTTCTTAATCGTTTTTACAAGTGACAGATGACGCATCAAATATTGTGGCGCTATCCTTTATCTAAACGAGACAGGATTCAGTAGTCGTCTGACGGCTATTAATGTACATGTGAACTAGTCACTCAGCCTCGGCCTGCGCCTGTCTATTTCCATGTTGAAATGGACAGGCGCAGGCTAATAGGCTCACCACCTATTACGTGGGACATAAAACTATGAGGTGAAATGTGGGCGTATACTATGCCTCTGCCTACCCCTTCTCGGATAAAGCCGTGACTATATGTAGGTATGTATGTATGTGAACTAGCCAGGAAGATTATTTCAAGATTATTATTTTATTATCTCACGGCTTTCCATCAGTGGCGACGTGACTTTGGCGAGCTTAATTTAATAAAAGAAAAAAAAATACAAAATTTACATTTTGGAAAATTACTACTTATTGAAATATTTGTCGCGAAAACGTCTTTAAAATTACTGTCATAGGCAGGGAGGCAATAAACAAAAACAATAATGTTTCCAAAAATAGCAAAAATCGCGTTGTATTAATCCCCTCTTAAATATTGAAACCCCTCTAAAGTCTTTTTTCCTGTTTTTTGTATTACTTAATTGTTTTTATAGAGGCAAACGAAATACATCACCGGTGCAACTAATTTCATCTATCACGAGTTTATGAGATACAGCCTGGTGACAAACGGACAGTGAAGTCTTAGTAACAAGATCCCGTTTATACGTTTTGGGTACGGCACCCGGAAAAAGAGTAAATTCTGAATAAATATGCAAAAAATTAAGTGGCAAGTTGAAGCGAAACTGCTAGTTACTTATTAATTTTGCTTCAAGTAACGATAAAATTTATCTCTTTTTTCTGGCACTTTCTATTTTCATAAAATTTTAATCTTCCGAAATTAAAGAAGTTTCAATTCCAAAACACATTTCTGATTACTTCACTCAATCTCAATTTAAAAAAAAAGTAATAAAAATTCTGAACCCAATATGTATGCGAACATTAGTACGTCTGCACAGTGAGCCACTCGATCACTTACCGCCGACAAAATAATGGAACTGATAAACGCTTGAGTTTCCGAATACAATTACCTCTTCTAGTTTCCGAAGTGGAACTCGATTTTCACCACGTAGCACTCGGTTAAATATTAAGCAAGTTTTAACCACTGTGTAGATTATTTTGTTAGGAATTTTATAATTGTTACTAGCTGACCTAACCCATTAAATTTTGTTTGAACCACTTAATAGAGACCAAGAAATGGAGAGGTATATTTATCATATTTCTCGTCATATTGTGTAATCTCAAGATTATTTTTGAAAAGCAATTAATAGTAATTGCTTTTCAAAAATAATCTTAACTAACTGATCATAAATTTTAAATATGGAAAAAGAATTGGTATCGAGCAGGATTCAAACCTGCATCTTCTCGCATTCCGTGCAAGATTCTTAACCACTTAGCCACCGAAACCTACCCGAAACCAACCTAATTTTCCACCTTATATACGTCTTGGGGCGACGTAGGCGCCATCTACCGGTACTTTTTTACGGAAAGGTACGGAATGCGAGAAGATGCAGGTTTGAATCCTGCTCGAAACCAATTCTTTTTCCATATTTAAAATTTAAAATTTGTGTAATCTCGTCGCTAACGTTGCATTATTTTACAACAATTTTAATTCCAATTATATAGGTCGTTGAGAGCGAAACTTAAAAGATAGATATTAAGGTGGCAAGCGTACGGCCTACTTGACAGAAAGTTTCACCATAGCCAATGGACGTTTTAAACTGGAAAAACTTTCAAAGACCCCGTTTAAAGTGCCCTACACTCAAAAAAAATCTAATAATATTGTATAGTCTGATTTTGGTAAAATTTTTAACCAAATAAGGTAGTCCAGCCAATTTGCATCCACCATTTCAATAAATCAAATCTCAGACAGGGTATTCATGTTCATAATTGCACAGTGGTACACCTTGGTATACCGATGGTCTGATACGAAATGATGTATGACACCCTACAGTCAGCCTATCTAGTGGGTAAGAATGCTTTTAAGATACATATCACTCGTACGGTAGGATTGTTGATTTGTTTTTAAATGCACGTAATTTATTGTTGGTTTACCGTGAAATATGGGGGGTTTCCTTGTTTACAGAACGATTTGTATCTTTAATAAGTGTAACGTGTTATGATAGTTTGGTAAGAAATTGTTAGAAATAATAATAAAACTTGTTAGAAATTGCGATTCGTAAAATAGAATAAAGAATAACTTAATTGACTAAACACGGTACTTAGTAGTTTAGTAGGTCTTCCAGCGGAAATCAAACTTTTGTTTGGGTGGATAGGGTGGTACGTATTTATCAATTGTCTAGATCCCATTGAACAAACTAACATTATGCAGCTGATTTTGGAATAAGTAAATAAAACATTATTTGGGAGGATTTCTTCACATGTCGATATTTTAGGGAATGACATCTATGCCGGACTCTTACCGACGAAAATCACACAGTGCCGTACAGCGCAGGACCATGTGTTGTTGCGTGAATTGGGAGAAGTCCACGTCCTGCGGTGGACTGCCATAGGCTGATTTGATAGAGTCAAACATTTCTTAAATCTTCGAAACAAGTTCTTCCAGTACTCTCCAAATACGAAATAAACTCCTGTCTCCTTCCAGGCGAAGGTTCCTGCAACAGCAACGACGGCTACAGCCAAAGAACCCCAACGGACGACAAATCACCTCCCGGCAGCGACGACGACACCCCCCGGCCGGGTTCCGCAGCCGACAACAAGAAGAAACACAGGAGGAACAGAACCACCTTCACTACCTACCAGTTGCATGAGTTGGAGAGGGCGTTTGAGAAGTCGCACTATCCTGATGTGTATTCTAGAGAGGAGCTGGCTATGAAAGTGAACTTGCCCGAAGTCAGAGTGCAGGTATGTTTAGTTTTTTATTTTCTTACTGAATATTTAGCCCTTAGAGTTGCGCAACGAGCGACGGAACGAACTATGCTTGGGGTGTCCGAAACGATGTTATTCGTCAGAGAACAAGGGTGGTCGACATAGCTCGCAGAGTATGCGTTTTGAAGTGGCAGTAGGCTGGCCACATCTGTAGAAGAACTGATGGCCGAGCAAGTAAGTAAGAGTCGAGACCGCGACTTGGTAAACGTTGGGTAAGATGACCCCCTGCCAGATGGAGCGACGACCTAAAGAAGGTTGCAGGGATTGACTGGATGCGCAAAGTGCAGGACCGTGGGTTGTGGCGAAATTTGGGAGAGGTCTATATCCAGCAGTAGACTGATATAGGCTAAATTGATTGAATATTTAGAACAAGTAAAATGTACAGCATGAATTACTATACTCATAAAAAGTAATATGCCCGTTTGGTTACCTATATGGCATCGCGATGACTCTCATAGGTGGATTCCTGAACCCAATTTTTTTTGACAACTCTGCCTTTCATTATCCTCCGAGCGCTTCCCCAATCCCAACCCAGTTGACCTTCCCGTCTAACTGCCATGCCCCTGAACTTCTATATTTTGAATTAAGCGACTGCCATCTGATCCTCCACAAAGTCCACCACCAATTGGCGATATCAAAGTTCTGAATTTGGCAAGCAGTTCTCGTCAACAACTTTAAAGATCATCATCACGCCTTTATCCCCGAAGGGGTAGGCAGAGGCATATTATATATCCACATTTCACCTTTTTATAATTTGTCCCACGTAATACGTTGTGAGCCGTATTGCCGTGTTTAAATGGACAGGCGCAGGTTGTGAAAATGAAATGAAAATGAAAATGAAAATGAAAATGAAATGAAATGAAAATGAAAAATGAAAAAAATGAAAAAAATCTTTATTCATATAGGTCACAATGTAACGCTTATGAACGTCCAAATGATTGCTTCTACATTTACATTTACTGCCAGATTCGCAAAGCAATAGGTAGAGCTGGAGAAAAAAAGAACCTGGCAATAAAACTCCAGCCACTCTTTTAACATCCAGTAGGTAATTACAAATCATTCAACAACTACAGAGGTGTAATTGTTGAATGATTTGTGTGATGAGATTTGTACACGCGAGTTTTCATTAAGCAATATCCTTTTTTAAACAAAATTCGTCTAGGTAGGTACATAATTTTTTTTTGTGTGTTGACTTGGAGCGCCTTAAACCCACGCATTTTTATCATCTATATAGTCTTGAATTGTATAATATGCCTTGCTACATAATTTGGCTTTAATGGTAGCTTTGAATTTGTTTATTGACAATAATCTAGTTTCTTTGGGAAGTTTATTATAAAACTTTATACATTGTCCGACAAAAGAACTGCTTATACTGTGTAGACGAGTAGCATGTAAAACAAGATTATCTTTATGCCTGGTATTTACATTGTGTATATCACATTTTTTTAGAAATTGGTCCTTATTTTTATGCACATAAATTAAATTTTCATATATGTATTGTGATATAACAGTTAGAATATTAATTTCTTTGAATTTTTCTCTTAGAGAAACTCTAGGACCTAGCTGGTATATTGCTCTCACAGCTCTCTTTTGTAATATAAATATGTTATTGATGTCCGCTGAATCTCCCCAGAGAAGAATTCCGTATGACATAACACTATGGAAATAACTGAAATAGACTATTCTAGCCATTTCAACATCAGTGAGCCGTCTAATTGTTTTAACTGCATATGCAGCAGAACTTAATTTACCTGACAATTTTTCTATATGCGGGCCCCAGTGCAACTTCGAGTCAATTGTAATGCCTAAAAATACTGTAGTCTCCACAGAGTCAAGCCCGGATCCATTCAGTTGCACATTGGTCGCCACCTGTCTCACATTAGGTGTCGAAAACTTTATTACTTTAGTTTTTTTTATCATTTAAAAGAAGGTTATTAACGCTAAACCAATAAACAACTTTTGAAAGTGCACTGTTAACATCGTCATAATCCATTAACTGTCTATTAATTTTAAATGTCAGAGAAGTATCATCCGCGAACAGAACAATCTCATGTTCATCCCTAACATAATAAGGTAAATCATTTATGTATATTAAAAAGAGAAATGGACCAAGGATTGAACCCTGCGGGACACCCATTACAACTGGGGTCCCTGGAGATCGTATACCGTTTACTTCAACCCTCTGAATTCTATTGCTCAAATAAGAAGTCATGAGGTCGAGAGCTCTATTCCTGACACCATAGTGGCGCAACTTTTTGACCAGAGTTTCGTGGTGAACACAATCGAAGGCCTTAGACAAATCGCAAAACACACCCAGTGCATCCTGCGAGTCCTCCCAAGCCGTGTAAATACTCTTAAGTAAAGCAACTCCTGCATCCACTGTTGAACAACCCTTTGTGAACCCGAACTGTTTCCTGTGTAGTAAATTATGTTTATTAAAGTGACTGAGCAACTGTTTAAGCATTAGCTTTTCAAAAATTTTACTGAGTGTAGGTAATATGGAAACAGGTCGAAAGTTCGAGGGATCCTCACTATTTCCCGCCTTAAATAAAGGTATGACTTTGCTATGTTTCATCAAGTCAGGAAACACACCAGTCTCGACACAGCTATTGAACACAGTTGCCAGATGCGGGGCTATTACAGTTATAATATGAGCAACAGTTTTGACAGATAGACCCCATAAATCTTTAGTGGTTTTCATATTAATTTCTTTAAAAGTTTTTAAAACATCTATAGGACTGACAGCTGAGAATTCAAAGTCTGTGCCGCATTCGTCTACGCCAAGTTTTAGAATTTGTTCGGCAGAAGCAGAGCAAGAAGAGAGACTTCTGGTAATAGAAACTGGAATGTTAGAAAAATATTTTTCAAATTCAGTCGCAACTTCCAAGTCCTCTTCAATATCAAAATTATCTATTTTTAAATGAAAATCATTACAGCGTATTTTAGATTTACCAGTTTCAATGTTTATGACATTCCAAGTTTCTTTAATAATATTATTTGAACATTTGATTTTATTTTTTAAATAAATAGATTTCGCTCTAAGACAGGCTTGTCTGAATGTTTTTGAATATTTTTTTACAAATTCTTGAAATTGCGGATTGTGGTTATAGGACTTCTCTTCATATAGTTCATACAGTTTGTTACGGCTTTTATAAATTCCAGGAGTTGCCCACTCACTCATGGAGAAACGTTCATTAAAAGATCGGCGCTTAGGTGTGAAAATTGCACTGAACTCACCATTAATCAAGTTGACTAATGAGTTATACAAGTGATTCGAACTACCGTGATAGGGCAACAACTGTACCTTTTGTGTAATATTACATTTGAAATTTTGTATACGGCTTTCACTGAATGTTATCATATTTACTTGTCTCTTTTGGACTTTCTCAGAAATGCAGAATGAGACTAACTGCCCTGTGTGATCTGAGCGAACTTTTTTGATAATAGATTTATGTATGGATTTCTCACTACTATATATGTTATCAATGCATTTTGCAGTTGTGGCCGTTATTCTGGTTGGTTCCATAAAATTGTTATATAAATTAAATGATTTAAATAGATTCAGAAGGTCCAAACTTTCTGAAGTTTTCACCAAAATATCTATGTTAAGGTCTCCACATACAATAACAGTTTTATGGCTATTATAAACTTTATTTAGAGCGCACTCCATAATCTCCAAAGAAACATCAAAAGGGGCGCACGGAGGTTTATACATATTTAATACAATGAATCGCTCCAATTCAACACATGAAATTTCTACAACCCGTTCAACGGATAGACTAACAACATCACATCTATCTTTAAATTTTAATAATTTACTAACCAATATTGACGAGCCACCTCGTATATAATTTTTCCTGTTGAACGAGCTTGCAACCTTATGATTATTAAAGCTGTAAGTGAATTCATGGCTTCTTAGCCAGTGCTCATTTAAACATACAATGTCAATACTGCTGGAATTCATATACAATTCCAATTCCAGCTCCTTCCCATCCAAACCTTGAATGTTTTGATGGACCAGGTTAATACATTTTATAATTTCTTTATTTTTAGTATAACAAGGTGTTAGCTTGCCAGAGAAACATTTTGTTGTCTTACTATTCTGGATATTTGTCTGCTTGTTGGATAAGACTTCAATACTATTGTGTGCTATGTTTGAACTACTAGATATATTGTTATTACAGCACTCAGAATTATTACTTTTTAAAACATTATTTGTGGTAGGCTCAATGGTCTCAAAAGACCTGTAGCCATGGCCAGATTTTTTATCTGTTGTCTTATAACCTAGTTTTTTGACTTGTTTGGGACGCCTTCCCAACCTAGTATGTCAACACTATTATTAAAATTATACTCAATATGAGCAGTTTTATTAGAAGCCAAAAGTTTGGCTTGATTCAATAAAAAATTTGATAGCAATATCGCTACCTGTCGTCTTAAGAACTTAGATAGTAAGTATCTATTTATAGTCAAAAAAGATTCACGTAATACAAGATTACAGTCGAATAATTCAAAATTTCTACTAGTATTAGTCAACTTGTATAATTTTCTGTTTATTTTGTATCGAGTATTGTTCTCATTACGTGAGAAAGATTTACTATATGGTAATGTAGACAATATTACCTGTTTGACTGACAATTTTGACAACTTTTCATGGAAATTATTAATAGTGTTTATATTTACATAGTCTCTCCTGCCAATAAATATAACTATTGTTGATTGTGGGCAGTGTGTACTAGTCAATACTTTACTAACTATTTGAGAGTAGGTGGCCCCAGGAAATGAATTAATTATGACTGAACTACTCATATGTTGAACTAAGTGGTAACCTAAGTTCTGGCCGATTTCATCACAATATACAACTATCTTTCCAGTATTTACAATACTGTGACTGCCTGCAGTTGAAAATAAAGCCTTCAACTTGGCTTAACGACTGCCATTTTACTGGCAACCGGGACCAACGGCTTAACGTGCCTTCCGAAGCACGGAAACGCTCAAATAAATGTCACAAAAAGATCACATAGATGGTCACCCATCCATGGACCGGCCATAGTGAAAGTTGCTTACTGCAGTGATCGTTTACAGAACACTGAGTCCGCGGGGCCACGAGCGCTTCAACTTTACAGATCTACGAAGGAAATCATGGGCGAAGCTTTTAGTAGTAATATAAAGTGCAATGGGGCCCTACCAAAATTCAGCCTCATCTGCGCGTGGTGCTCATGGCTAAGAGAAGGAAAACTTGAAACATAAACCTGTGCAGAATGGTACTGTAAGGTAAATCGTCCTACCAAAATTATTAGGAGAGGCTTATGTAAACTAAAATTATAAAAATAATTGAGAGAGATTTTTATATTATTCTAAATGTCAAATAAAATAGAATCAAGAATCTGTGACTGTACTACCTCTAACACTCTATCTATACTCTATCCTAATTAGGTTTTCCATAATTCGAAACAAAAATTTCGGGATAATTTTCAAAAATATTGTGCCACAAATGAAAAGTTTTATCTTTACATGAACCAAGTTGAAGTGTTATTTTAATATTTTTTAAACTGCATAATAACTTTGTATAATGTTAGTAGGTATAGTGGTCATGACCGAGACGTCGAGTTATAAGTGAAATCTTTTAAATATTATTCAGACCTGTAAGGCTGAAAACTATAATGATTAATTTTCAGATTTATTTATACTTTACTAATATTTACACCTACTTTTTTGTTTTTTTTTGGCAGAGTTATTAGCCTCACTGTCTTTAAACCATAATATTCTTACTGTGTATGTATCTAAGTAATTTATTAATACTTAAGGATTTACAACAGAATCACAATCCAATGTACAAAACTTTCTCCACAATAAATCGAACTCTACAAACACTAAATGAAGGGCTCTATAGCGAAGGGTAAAGGGCAATAATAGACCCAAAGGGCTTATGCCACTCAATCCCCTTAGCATGGCGAACATATGTCAAAAGATTGATAGCAACCAGTTTCGATGACCCTCCCCATAATCAAGGATGAACATAAACTAGAACGTTTAGAAGAGTTTCACTGAATTCTGAGGTCAGAATAAAATGGACAGCAGTTAATTGCTTTCCTATACCTCTGAGATGTTTAAGGCATTATAACACATATGCAGTTGGAATAAAAATTATATCTGTTTGAAGTGTTTTCTAACTATTTGTTTGCCAAATATTGTGGCTGCAAACTAGGATGGTAGGTACTCCATTTTCAATATACGTTAAGCTGATTTTAATAGCTTGACATGTATTGCTATTAAATTACCATCATCACCTCCTTTAGGGTCATGTAGGATTATTTAAATTATGTTTCGAGTTTCCTCGTCATGTCCTCGTTCCACCACTTATGGTGTCTGGGTCAATCTGACAGTACATATTACCTATTAAATTGTAAAGTGAAGGTGGATGATATTATGTACATATAATTCGAAGATGGCTTAAAATGCCCCTTAAACACGAAAAATAAAACGCTCTAATTGGACAAAGAATAAACTGTCAACCCACCTTAAGATTAACCGTAAGGTGCGTTATGCAGTGATGGAACACAGAGCAAGTGGGCTACAAGAGCTTCTAATTAATAGAATTAATTTTATCTTATGGAAATTCCACAATATAAAATTACCGCGTCCACACGCCTTAAGACGCGGGATAGCACCCAGAACTGCGTGAAGCTTTCACGGCACGCTATCGTCTTGGGCCTGCTTCTGTTACGACGGTGGCGTATCCTCCCCTTGGTTGCTCAATTCACACCTGCCAGGTCTCCACGGTTTCCTAGTGGACCGCAAAGCCTCGATTTCTTGAGGCGTAGGGCTATGGCCCCGCTACAGCACCTAATTGCGATGTTTAAGCAATGACACAAGGGCCACATCTAATTCATAGCATAATATAGGTATTGTGTAAATTCGTTTGCTGGTTTAAGTATAGTAATTTGTTAAAGCAACAAACAATAATTATACAAACATTTCATCATTTTAACCTCTATCAATCTCCACTATCACTTAATATTACAAAATGAGTGTCGACTGCTAGTAACACCATGTCGCATGGAGTTAGTGAGACACGTCTACTACGGAAGCGGCCGGTAATTTGCTTAAAGTCGCGCCGCGTATCGACACCTCTCGCGCTGCACAAACTACATAGTAATAATCCGATTATACACTTAGCTTTGGGTCTAAATTTATTTAATAGGTCGTATTGATTTTTGGCTGTTTGTATTTAGAAGCGCTCGTGGCCCCGCGGACTCAGTGTTCTGTAAACGATCACTGCAGTAAGCAACTTTCACTATGGCCGGTCCATGGATGGGTGACCATCCATGTGATCACTTTGTGACATTTATTTGAGCGTTTCCGTGAACGGAAGGCACGTTAAGCCGTTGGTCCCGGTTGCCAGTAAAATGGCAGTCGTTAAGCTAAGTTGAAGGCAGTCACAACTTGCGCCTGTCCATTTAAACACGGCGATACGGCTCACCACTTATTACGTGGGACAAATTATACAAAGGTGAAATGTGGGCATATAATATGCCTCTGCCTACCCCTTCGGGGATAAAAGGCGTGACCATATGTATGTATGTATGTATGTATTTTATCATGAACCAGCAAATTTTACACAGCGTGGAAGATTTTTAGCACAATTTCGAAAAAACATGAGCGAAAATATTTTTTTAAAATAATTTAATTCTATCATTTTTAAATAGACTTTCTTTTTCTTTTCTTAAATTTTCAACCCTGGGAATATTATAATATAAACTGATTGTTCTTAAAAAGAATAGGTTCTGCACCACCTATTTATTCTTTTTAAGAATAATTTAAATAATAAGGCGAGTACTTAAAGCTCTATTTTTAATAAGCTTTTATTAGGTCGTCGTGTATGTAACTAACAATGTAAATCTAAGGAAACTAATTTAACCATCTTCCAAGGATCGTAGCGTCATGAAAATTGGCAGATGTATTAGTATAGTATTAGGAATTATAGCAGGGCAATGTAACATAACCACTTACCACTTAGTTGTTATATTATTATATATTTAAGTAGATTAGATATATATTAGGTATTAATAAGTACTACATTTGAGTTACTTTATAAGAATTAAGAGCGAATCGCCTACAAACTGCTAAAGCCGTTTGGCGAGTTATATAAAATTTGTAGCTTGATTTGTAAATGGATAAATAAATTAAAAAAAAAAATTAAAAAAAAAAAAAGTTTTGATGACAATACAATAATATGGTACTGTCAAACCGATATGATGATGGAGCCGGAAGATAGGCACTGAAAACAGGTGTAACCTAAGGTAGCTAATTTGACCAGCTTCCAAGGATCGTAAGGTCATGAAAATTGGCAGCTGTATGTAGTTCTGGTGACAATACAATAATATGATACTGTCAAACTGATATGATGATGGAGCCGGAAGATAGGCACTGAAACTTCGATGGAAAAAGTGGAATCTAAGGTAGCTAATTTAACCAGCTTCCAAGGGTCGTAGGGTAATGAAAATTGGCAGCTGTATATAGTTCTGATGACAATACAATAATATGGTACTGTCAAACTGATATGATGATGGAGCCGGAAGATAGGCACTGAAAACAAGTGGAATCTAAGGCAGCTAATTTAACCAGCTTCCAAGGATCGTAGGGTCATAAAAATTGGCAGCTGTATGTAGTTCTGATGACAATACAATAATATGGTACTGTCAAACTGATATGATGATGAAGCCGGAAGATAGGCACTGAAACCTCGATGGAAAAAGTGGAATCTAAGGTAGCTAATTTAACCAACTTCCAAGGATCGTAGAGTCATGAAAATTGGCAGCTGTATGTAGTTCTGATGACAATGCAATAATATGGTACTGGCGAACTGATATGATGATGGAGCCGGAAGATATGCACTGGAACTTCATGATGGAATATCGTATTATATCTGTTTTTGGATTCATTAGAAAAGTCTTGTAATGAACTTTGACCAGGCTTAGGTTTCAAGGTTATAACAAACCTTTTTTTAATTGACTTGTAAAACTATGCAATGGAATCTCAGGTAACTAATTTAACCATCTTCCAAGGATCGTTCCGTCATGAAAATTGGCAGATGTATGTAGTTCTGATGACAATACAATAATATGGTACTGAAAACGACACTTGTACTATTCCACAATATTTATTATTATAAACCTGACCGGTTTCGCTTTACAGCATCTTCAAAGGTAGCTAATTTAACCAACTTCCAAGGATCGTAGAGTCATGAAAATTGGCAGATGTATGTAGTTCTGATGACAATACAATAATATGGTACTGAAAACGACACTTGTACTATTCCACAATATTTATTATTATAAACCTGACCGGTTTCGCTTTACAGCATCTTCTAAGGTAGCTAATTTAACCAACTTCCAAGGATCGTAGAGTCATGAAAATTGGCAGCTGTATGTAGTTCTGATGACAATGCAATAATATGGTACTGGCGAACTGATATGATGATGGAGCCGGAAGATATGCACTGGAACTTCATGATGGAATATCGTATTATTTCTGTTTTTGGATTCATTAGAAAAGTCTTGTAATGAACTTTGACCAGGCTTAGGTTTCAAGGTTATAACAAACCTTTTTTTAATTGACTTGTAAAACTATGCAATGGAATCTCAGGTAACTAATTTAACCATCTTCCAAGGATCGTTCCGTCATGAAAATTGGCAGATGTTTGTAGTTCTGATAGCAATACAATAATATGGTCCTGTCAAACTGATCTGATGATGGGGTCGTAAGATATGAACTGTAACTTCATGATTGAACATTGTATCATAGCTGTGTTTGGATTTGTTAGAAAAGTCGTGTAATGAACTTTGACCACGATTAGGGTTTAAGGTTATAACAAACCTGTTAGTTATTGAAGTTAATATTGAGTGTAAATATTGACATAGGTACCTGCATAAAATGTATATGTATTAGAGTAATAATGAAATATTTTCACATTAGTCGAACTCAGACAAAACACCATGTAATACAGAAATCCCTACTAATATTAAAAATGCGAAAGTAACTCTGTCTGTCTGTCTGTTACGTTTTTACGCCTAAACCACTGAACCGATTTTGATGAAATTAGTTATAAAGATGGTTTGAGTTTAAGGGAAGGACATAGGCTAATTTTTAACTGACTGCGCGAAAGGAGGGTAATGCTTTTATGCGATAACGACTTCTACGCGGATAAAGCCGCAGGGAACAGCTAGTAAAGGTATAAATGTTGTGACTAAAAAGTATAAAATAAATGGTTTAAAAAACCCTAGAAAAATACGCTTTTATAATGCACGAAAAAACCAAAAATAAATTAAGGATCATTCAAGTTGCCTCTATTTCTAGGCTGAAGTGTAAACTATGTGCTTTTAGTTATAATATTTGATTGTAAAAGCGTGGGGCGCTAGAACAAGAAAGACTTTTTAGTAAGCAAAATCCTATTTAGACTAATCATTATATAATAAAAATCCTGGCGAAAGCTGCATGAGGTCGCACAAGAGCATAACGTTTATGCTGCCAAAGGGAACGCCTCTTCTTTCAGGCAATTAAGTAGATACATGAGGGGAATACGTTAACAGTGACAAAATGTAGAGTTCTTGTTCAAGAACTAGATATCTTTGGTTACCGTTAAAAACCCGCTTAGGGATATATGCGTTTGTATTCTTATTACATGTTTACTACATATTGTACTAAATATCTCGGAATGCCGAAACTTTAAGGACCTACCTATAAATTATCTAATAGTAATAGGTAATAGGTTTGCTCCTATTACGCGGGCGTCACAAAAAACTGGCAAAAGTGGATGTTGAAAATTCGTAGGCGTGATTAACTACTTTACTTTTCAAGTAAGTATGTTATGCATTTCAATTAAAGCCTATCATCGTTAATACATTTCCGAAATGTAAAATTATAATAATAATAGTAAAAGTCACAATAGATATATAAAAGCGTGACAGTGTAAATTAATAGTTTAAACACGAGAAAAACACGCTTTTATTAATGTGACCTTATCCTTAATCTGACAAGACACTTTCCTGTTCCAGCGCCCCACGCTTTTGCAATCAAATATTATAACTAAAAGCACATAGTTTACACTTCAGCCTAGAAATAGAGGCAACTTGAACGATCCATAATTTATTTTTGGTTTTTCGTGCATTATAAAAGCGTATTTTTCTAGGGTTTTTTAAACCATTTATTTATTAAGTTTTGACAAAACAAATAATTTACAATTTCTTTACATTTTATGGAACATTGAAACCTATTTAAGCTAACTAGCTTAACAATAAAAATTTTGCACAATCTTATCTCATCTCAAGTAAATGTGTCCTTCTTTTTAAAGTCAGTCACACATAAACACTTCTATTCTACCATCACCCAGTTTAATTTGACCCCTTGAAACATATGTCTAATACAAATTTACAGCTCAATTAAGATTGGAGGGTTTCGATTGACCCGTCAAGCTTTTGACAATTTTATATGGGTCTTTGTTGTATTTGAAGTGGTAAGAAATACGGGTTCCGTAGTTACTGGGTGATCAACAATGCCGAGGTGCATTAAGCGCCAAATAGACAACAATGGTTAAGCGATGGTAATCGAATTCGTTGCTTTAATCGAAAGAGGTAGGGTGCCTATTATTTAGGGACATTAAAGGACAGTTTTGGATAAGGTAGGAAATAGTTAAACTATACTGTGGTAACATTGCGTGATAAATATTATTTTGATAGCATTGTTACCTCCGTAATGTAAAGAAATATTCATATTAAAAAAGGATCAGAATCGCTTATTTTGGTAGCTTTGGCACCTTTCGTAATGTAGAGAAATAACCAGATTAAAAAAAGTGTTGTCTATGTTCTTACATAGACTTATCCCAATATGTTATTGTAGTAACGTGTGAAAGGCAGAAAATACTGAATCTGAAGAGCAATCTGTAAATGGTTTATATTTTTTCACATTTAAAAATTTCAAGGACCTTTCAGGAACAATTAGGGAACAACAGGTTCTTACAAGTATGAAATCTCAAGGACAGATTACTTTGAAATTAGGTCAAAATCTTCATTGAGTGTAAGTATAGCTTGCTTTCAATAACATCGAAAATCCGGGGTCAGCGATGAATATCTTCTAAAAATGTATTTTTAGCAAAGCTTATTTTTTAAGTAAATTTTTGTGACTGAAATACAGTGCCCAACTAACTAAGTCTTGGGAGCTTTTGAATGAAAAATTAATAAATTAACATACAAAATGTTTCACAAGCAATGTTCCGTGTTGGTTTTAAAGTCCATGAAAGGGTATAATGGAGCTCTTTATCTCCATAATTAGCATTAGGAACTCACGGGTTACTATGTGTTGAATTAATAGAAAAAGTTATAGTCTTAAAATAACAAACTAAATTCTATATTACGTAAAAAAAACTATCTAAGTATATCTTATTTTAAGACAGTCTTGTAGTAAAAGAAAACTAACATGATAGGTAAATAATAAACTTACTTCAATCTTACACCAGATCAGGTATATCACTCCATCGGTTATTCAACGAATACCAGAAAAAAACTACAACGAAAAAAGTTCTTACTCCTTTACGAAACCTTTACGGAACACTTCCTAATGCGCAGTCATTACATTCACCCTCCAACATCTCAATAGGTCGTCACTTATCGCCGTCACGCTCGACTGGCGACCAAACGTGCTAATAAACGTTTTTGTACCCTACCCTTTAGATCATCCAGCGAAAAACTGTGAACCTTATTTTCTTCGTTAAATAGTCTACAATTGAATAGCTCTGATTTATAAGGGTGTTGAAATGGGCTTTTATAATGTTTGTTTAGTGTTGCAATATTGTTTTGTGCGAATTTGTAATATTGTTCAAAGTGACACGTTTTTTTGTGTGAAGAACTCATCACTTACTGGGATAAGTACTTAATTGTCATTTTTAAATAATCATCATCATCCAGTTGTTCCAGATGCATCGGAAATTCTTTGAATAAAACCCCCAGTCTCTAAAGTAATAATTTGTGCACGACACCTGCTTTCTTGTCATTAATTTCTATAAGGTCTCTACTAAGTTCTTCAATTTGTAACAAGTTTCAGGCGATCGAGTTTGCCTTTATTTGGATGACAATTTTATTGTGTGTGAGATTTTGTGTTTAACGACTTAAAAAGGACACTTGGATAACATTTATTGCATATGTGGGAAACCAGATTAGATTCCTGTCCTACTGTGTATTAGCACAATCTAAGGAGTATAAATAGGTTTTTTTTATACTGTGGTAGTAGTAAACGTCGTAATATAAGTTAGAATGACTTGGATACCAAAGTACATGATTACTCTTTGACACTTCGTTTTTTTTAACATTCATTACATGAAAAAATAAATAAATTGTTTAATTATGTACCTTACTTTACTGGTGGCCTGATTCATCACTACTCGGAACCTTTCAAATTTGGGACAGACATTCCATTCCTAAAACAAAATATCACGGGCGAAGTCACGTGCCTCGTTTAGTTTCAAACAAAAACACATAGTACAACCATAACAAAATCACTCAACCAAAAGAAAATTACTCTACACCGCTAATAGTGTTGTAAGAAAACCCGTAATTTCCTACTGGCTATAATTACAGTTTCGATCTATCGTGTACAAGAAAGGGTTCTTCGGGCTATTAGCAGTTTTTGTGATGTCACGTTCTCATTGACCTGATGTCTGGCTTCCGACGCTAATTATAATTACTTTCGCTGATTCGCTAAGTAATTCGTGTACGCCAATAATTAATGATTAGCTTAATTAACGGGCAGTGTCAACCTACATTACAAGAGTTCAGTTAGATGATTATTAAATATTTATTATTTTGCTCAAATATTTGAAGTTTTTTTTAATTTGGTACTGTATTATCAAGTGAGTCATATCAAGTGAATTCAGGTAAAGCTAGGAGTATAATGTTGGTATAAATGGGCCCCACCAAGATTTTCAGAGCTTAAGGACACGTCATGTATCAACTGACGCAAGGGAAGAATAGAGAGATTTGGAAGAAAGCAGTTGCTATTAACAACTGACAATGATACTTCTACTTGCTACCAGTCTTACTACGAGCTATATCTAGTAACCAATCAAAGGCGATCTCAGTAAAATGTGTCTATTCTTAGGGCTCAATACTAACGGTTTTAATTACTTTTTTATTTATGTAGGTACTTTACCTACTTATTAAATACGTCAAATGATTGTTTTACACTTCTTTAAACAGTACTCATAAAACGCTTTTCACTTGTAGCTATCAATGTTATATATTCCAGAGTATAAAAAATCTACATCTATTTTCCCCTACAGTAGATCATAATAGCGTCAATTAGTTTGAGGGTAAATAAAAGCAATTTACACGCTTGTAATCGTGCCCATAATCCCGTGACGGATCCAGAAAAGTCTCGCTGCGTATAGGATTATAGACACCCTATAATAGTGCGTGTTAACGTATGCAGCTGTGGTACGGAATGCATCCTACTATTCCTGCTAATATCATAAATGTGAAAGTTTGTGAATGTTTGTTAGTCAATCTAATGGCCGAAATTTGGTATTGGTAGGGACAAATTATAATCTGGAATAACACACAAGCTGACTGACTGACTATATTCTCATGGGAAGCGGGAACGTGAATCGAATTCCACGCGGGTGAAGTCGCGGGTATCATCAAGGTATGTGGTTTATAATTGCCATCAGATTTATAAACCTTCGATGAATGCCTATCCACAGAGGGTTGGAAGTACACCAAAAGTCAAACCAGTCTTTGGTTTCTCCCAACTTACAATATAACAATAGTCCTTTGTTTTCCCTACAGTCCCCCTCTGCGACCTTTTCTGGACTTGTGGAATGATCTCGCAGCCTCGGTATACCACCTTGGGAGTTCTGGGGTATCCTTCTCAGGGCTTACCCGGGGCTTCCAACCGTAGACTGTTAGGTAGGATACGTGTGGTTTTTAGGCGGTAGGAGTCTGGCATAGCATTCATGTAGAATTTTTCTAACGTAAAAAAAAGACCTTGGTTTTCCCAAACGCCTACCGTAGGGGTTCTTCAAAAGGGGTTTAAGAAGATTTTTACAAAACGGCAGTGTGAGTGTGGTGTCTCGTTGCAAACGTCCGTAGGCTACGGTAACCTCCAGTCCATCTATGGTGCCGTGTGCCTGTCTGCCACTTTAGTGATATAAAAATTACATACATACAAACAATTATGGTCACATTATTGATACTGTTGATTGATGGCACTTAATGGAACTTGCTACACATATTGAAAAACTTCACTTGTACTGTTCCACAACATTGTTGTGGAACAGTACAATGAAGTTTTTCAATAATTATGGTCACGCCTTTATCCCCGAAGGATTCGACGATCGAATTTGTCCCACGTAATAGGTGGTGAGCCGTATTGCCGTGTTTAAATGGACAGGCGCAGATTGTGACTGCCTGCTGTTGAAATAAAGCCTTCAACTTAGCTTAACGACTGCCATTTTACTGGCAACCGGGACCAACGGCTTAACGTGCCTTCCGAAGCACGGAAACCTATATAAAAAATATCCGATTGTAAAATCTAGCCAGTTTATAATCTCGCTAGGTACATTACAATTTAACGTTATTTTACAATTTAACGGTAACTCATAAAGCAATTAACCTTGTATTGACCCTAATTTAATAAGTTGCAAGTGATTGATTGGATTTAATTACTAAATTGCCAATCATGACGCAATTTCAATAAGTAGCTATGGAAGTGCTTGAGAATGTAGATCAAATTGTTAATCTTAGATTCAGTCTAATGTAATTCGATATGTGCTATGTTGTTTGACTTGTATTGATTGGTAATCAAAAGCGTAGATATTTCAATGTAGTAGTAGGTATGTAGAAACACTTATACTCCCGCTAGTTCTGTGTTCTGTAAATGATCATTGCGTTCTGTAAATGATCACTGCGTTCTGTAAACGATCATTGCTTTCTGTAAACATTTGCGTTTTATGTTAACGATTATGTTACGGAACCCTAAAAACATACCGATTGGTATGTTTTTAGGGTTCCGTAGCCGAATGGCAAAAAACGGAACCCTTATAGATTCATCATGTCTGTCTGTCTATCCGTCCGTATGTCACAGTCATTTTTCTCCGAAACTATAAGGCCTATGCTGTTGAAACTTGGTAAGTAGATGTATTCTGTAAACCGCATTAAGATTTTTATATAAAACTAGAAAAAAAGAAGTAAATTTTGGGGGTCCCCATACTCAGAACTGAAACTCAAATTTTTTTTTTCATCAAACCCATTCGTGTGGGGTATTGATAGACAGGTCTTTAAAATGCTATTGAGGTTTCTGACATCGTTTTTTCCTAAAGTGAATGGTTTGCGCAAGAGACACTTCCAAAGTGGAAAAATGAGTGTCCCCCCCCTCGCTCTAACTTGTAAACTAAGAGAATGATAAATCTTAAAAAAATATATGATGTAAATTGCCCTAAAAACTACCAACGAAAATTGGTTTCAACGAGATCCAGTTGGTAGTTATTTTTAATACGTCACAAACCGCAATTTTCGCCTAGAAAAATCACTGCCACGGCAAACGTGTTAAAACATCAAGGAAAGTTACAACGAACTACAAGAACTTTTGTATTATGTTACTTGTTGCTACGGAACCCTTCATGGGCGAGTGCAACTCGCACTTGGCCGGTTTTTATATGATATGAAAGTGATTGCTGTTGTTATATTTTCATACCACAGAAGTGGCAGATAAGCATACGGCACACCTTGATCGAAGCCTACTGATGGGTGCACCACTTACACTGCTGACTCTGGAAACCCCTTCTAAAATCCTTTTGAAAAACTCCATACTGTAGACTTTTGGAGAAAAAGAGACGTTTATTTCACACACCAAGCGTACGCGGAAGAACTTGCAGAGTTGAAACGGACAGGAAGAGGCTCTGTTGAATATTTTCAAAATTTTCAAACTAAATTTTGACTTGACGTCTACCTGCTGCCATGCTAATAGCAACTAAGTTCTAGTTGCTAGCTAGTAGTAGTACCTAGTTTCAAATTACAATACCTTCTTAATCACAGAAATGCTTTAGAAGGCATGTAAAGTTTGCTTAAAATAATGCTTAACACTATTTATCATTAACCCATATATGCCCAGTGATTCGAAAACGAAACAGGAGTTACTACCGTCGTTAAAGCATCGCAGAACATTGATTTTTGTATTAAAATGTAAAAAAAGACCTTCTACCGCAAGTTTATGAAACTATCTATTATTTGTAAGAAGAACTCCGGTTACTGTTGACATTTGATTCAAATAATAGGTAGTGCAAGTTGCATCGTGTAGTTCTTCGCCAAAAAATTATGTCGTTTTCCAAGAAGTAAGTAATTATTTATTTTGGTAATACTAGGTACTTTTGACTGTGGTTCAGTAAATATAGATTAATTATCATTATATTGATGTATTTTGCTTGAATATGTTCTAATTTATAAATACCTAAATCGAACTCTCAACTTTTGTGTTTCGAAAACGATACAAGGGGCAAATATACTGGCGAGTCTTGTCTATACTAATATTATAAAGAGGAAAGATTAGTTTTTTTGTTTGTTTGTTTGTAACGAATAGGCTCCGGAACTACTAGACCGATTTGAAAAATTCTTTCACTGTTGGGAAGCTACACTCTTTGAGGTGAACATAGGCTATATTATATTCCCGTATGGCCACGGGAACGGGAACTACGCGGGTGAAACCGCGTGACGTTCGCTAGTAGTAAATAAGTTTTATTTCTTTTAGAGGGACTAATCAGCTTACTACGAATGAAATCATTGATTTTCTCAATGATTTAGATTCGGACGATGAGACGACAGGTGCTGACTTCTACATCGACCCTCCAAGACATCTCCTGGAGGGTCGATGACACTTGGCCATCGCCAAGTGTCAGATTCGGACTCGGGGGATGAAACATACATAAATTTTGATAATTTATGGCGTCCGACAACTTTTGGCATCAGCTGAGCTGATGCCAAAAGTAATGGATATTGGATGGAGCCATGGTGGCCATGGCTGAAGGAACCGAGGGGTTACCATGATAGCCGACTTGACCTAACCAGCGGATTTCACGCTGTACGCTGGAATGATAACAGTGTGGTGACTCTATTGCCTAGTGAATTTGGCGTGGAACCTATGCGAACTACAAGAAGATTTTCAGCTGCCCAAAAACAAAGGGTGAATGTACCACAACCCAACATTGTATTAGTATAGATTGGATGCCAATGTTGGAGCCTATCGTATAGCAATTAGGGGTAAAAAGTGGTGTATGCCTATACTCTTATGTTTGTTAGATGTTGCAATCAATAATGCTACCCTTCTGGCTCGAAATTATTCAAGCAATGTACCTAGATACGCTGGAATTTCAGCGTAGCATTGCCAGAACATTACTTCAGAAGCACGGCAACGATAAGCAGCGTCCAGAACTTAACAAATGAGTCACGACAACCGTACATATGCCGAGCACATGATTTGCCGCGCACCAAGTAGACTGCGATGTGCCTTCTGTAAAATTCTTAGTTACTTTTTGTCAAAAATGTAAAGTCAACTTACATTCGAAGTGTTTTACTGCTTTTCATTTTCATTTATTTTATAATACATAGATCCATACATTTAATAATCAAATAACATTGCTGTTTTATTTACCTATGTCGAATGTAGCATTTTTGCCCATTGTTTCGTTTTCGAACACCTCCAAAATACCTACTTAACGAATTATAACAAAATAAAATCTTGTCAGTATCTTCATAGGAACTTATTACGAATAACATTACCGAAAATAACAAAAATCGAAGTCAAAAATAGTTCTGGGCATATATGGGTTAATAGAAAACTGAGCTAGCGGGGCTAAATACATCTTAATTAATCCAGTATCTTCTTCTTTTTCAATATTTTCAGCCTTAGCTTCGAATATCAAGACGAGGTCGTTTTAACCCTGTATAAAAAATAACAGTTTAATTTAACAGTTTAAATACAAAATAACGCTTAAACGCTCATCTATAACGAGTTAACAGTGTAGCGTGCATTGAGTTAGCAGCGAGCGAGACGCCGCCTATCGAGTTAGTTCGCAATTAATAACTATTATAACCTAATCCCACACGAACATCGTTGTGGGAGGGGGTAAGAATGCATAGAGAAGGCTTTTCAATTTAATAAAAAGTAATTAGGGTTCCATACCAAAGGGGTAAAAACGGGACTATATTTATATGACGCCGTCCGTCTGTCTGTCCGTCACGAGGCTATGTCTCAAGAACCGTGATATGTAGAGAACTGAAATTTTCACACATGGTGTATTTCTGTTGCCTATATAAAGACAAATATATACTACACTAGCTGTCCCGCGCAACTTCGTTTGCGTGATAAATGAAGAGCCGCTCGACCGATTTTGTGCAAACTTCACATAAACCATCTACTAAATAGTCCGAACAAAGCCAAAACATTTCGTTTAGATAGGTGAGCCCGTTCTTGAGTTATAAAATTACAACGAAAAGTGGCATTGATTTTTATATAATATAGATATAGTAAAAAGGGAATTAATTAAGGGAGGCTCCCATACAATAAACCTTGGCCGGTTATTTTGATGTGATAACGGCTTAAAACTTCGTGAACGCTGGCTGCATGCAAGAAACTGTGTCTTGTTCCCCCTGAGCCAAGCGTACAGATAGAGCGCGGTATAAATGTAGAGGCACGATCAGCCTTAGCGTTTGGCTTGTGATGCATATATTCTCTTTTCCACTCCATCGGCCAATTACGTTTATGTATTCTTATGATAATAAAATATTGCGTAAAGTTATCCCTGTTCACTGACTTTACAGGCAAACCATTTAAGAATTACCAGAAGAAAAGGGGATAATTCTCTAAGCTGTTGTTATGCAGTTTGTGGTAATCGTTTTATCACTTGGATAGATCACTTTTCGAAACCGAAATGTCAGCACGACAAATGAACTGTTGAATTTCCAAACACTATTTTATAATTTTTAGTCTATAATTATTGTAACTAAAAAGAATAGCCTGCCGAGTTACTTGCCAGATTTTTCCAAGCGGGCCGCATTTTAAAATGGTGGTACTATGTATTAGGAATATGCGAAATAATAGTTTTATTTTTATTTTGAACTGTTAAAGCGTAATTCATGTTCTCGTAGCCCGGCAGCTAGTTAGTAGCCCCACTGGCTAGATCGTAGCGCCAGCTTACGATACCGTAGGTCTCGTTGTAAGGCAACGTCGTATGTTTCATAATATGAAATACACAATTCATATAATTTAAATACAAAACATGTAAAATACAAATCTTGTTATGTTTCATAGTTTATCATACAAAGTTGCCTTTTTAGGCCCTCAGATAATAGCGTTTGTGGAATTTACAAATACAAGCGTTTCAGTGCTTTGGAAAGCACGCCAATTTGCTAACCTGTAAGGTGACAGTCCTAAAGTCAAGTCGGTGGCTTATATGGGTGTCTTGAAAAAAATCAACAGTAAATATACTGAAAAGTTCGCTACGGATTAGTAACAAAGACGGTTTATAACGTTAGCCTGTTCTACACCTTAATCGCTCTGTGGAACTAGAGGAGTGTGAGCTTCTATAATTCAGTTACAGTCAACAGCGCGGTGTGAACTTGACTTAGCGCGTGGACGCCCGCACTATTACCATCTAACTATCCAAATATACCCATTACAAATCACTACCACGTTCAACACACCTATATTTACTTACACCTTGTTGTTATACAAATTTTGAGGTAGTTCGGGATTATGGTCTTCTTAATACGGACGCTGCAAAGATATTTTTTTTTCCTTTTTTTTATTTAGCTTGCCAAAATCGCACGCTTTGCAAGACATGCTAAACCGTAGGTCTGGGTTTCCAGTAACAAGGTGGTAGTTAAGTCAAGTTGAAGGTTTATAAGGTGTCTTAAAAATTTTCAATAGCAAATAAACTCAAAAGTTCGCTACAAAAAAGTAATAAAGATGTTTTGTAACACTTGCCTGTTCTATACCTTAATGACTCTGTGGAACTAGAGGAGTGTGAGCTTCTATAATTCAGTTACAGTCAACAGCGCGGTGTGTACTTAACTTAGCGCGTGGACGCCCGCACTATAACCATCTAACTATCCAAATATACCCATTACACATCACTAACACGATTTAACGTACGTAGATCTTGTTGTGATGCAAATTTTGAATAAATTTAGGATTATGGTCTACTCAATACGAACGTAGATTGATAGTCCAATGACACCGTCTCGTCTGTCTAATGGAAAGTCATAATATCTAGTGAGTTAAAATTACAGTAAAACATAATTATTACATATCTATATATTTACATTATTACTATCTAAACTAAACCTAAATAAGGCCCCAGTGGCATTGTGCCCAAAAGACTAGCAGCATTCTCCCTTTGAATAACAATGCCTATTCGTTGAGCGAGAAAACTTGCCAGCCTTTGGGTCACCAGTCGACTCTACAAAGCGCTTTTTAGTTTTGAGTACAATCTACACAACTCCTGACAGCAGCAGCCCTCAAGTTGGCGACCCAATAATGTCCCTTCACGCTCCGCTTGAAGAACCCGGGGTTGTAAGAAAGAAACATGTGGGCTGGCAGTGTTCCAAGCTTTTATGATTCGACTGGAAACTGATCTTTAGAATCGCTTAGTTCTGTCAAAGATTATCTCCACTGTATGATAGTAGTACCTCTGCCGGCCTACGCGAAAAGCGTCGATCCCAAAGAACGCGTGCCAAGCAGAGGGTTCAACCTACCACCAAAGACGCGGGATAGTACGCTTAGGTGAGGCCGATGTGGTAGTCTAAGTCTGTCGGGAATCCTAGGACATCCTTCCGAGGGCTTACCCAGGGCTCCCGGCCATAAGCAGTGGTAGGGTACCGTGTGTTTTAGTCGGTAAGAGCCCGGCATCATCATAACATCCGTGAAGAACATCCACAAAAAAATTGTCTACTAATATTATACGAGTAGAGAGGAAAGTTTTGATTGTTTGTTTGCATCGAATAGGCTCCGAAACTACTGAACCGATTTTAAAAAATCTTTCACTGTTGGGAAGCTACTCTCTTCCCGGTGAACATAAAGTATTTTTTATTCCCGTATTACCACAGGAACGGGTGACGGCCTCTATTCTATCTATAAGAAAAAAAAAATGCGTTACGAGTTGTTGTACTAGGCAAACATAAGAAGCGTGGGAGTCGAAACGTGCCGACAATTTGTTCAGCAACACGGGAAATTGTATTTATTGCGATCATATCATTTATTTTCTGTTTCTTTTCATTTGATCCCCTCAAGTGTAGGGACGGTTCCTTTTTATTTTCACGGTATATACCGGGTGCTATGGGGGATATTGATCGATGAAGGATTCGGAAGGTGCTTGAATGGTGTCGTAGCATGTTTTATTTTGAGATTTGTAAAGTGATATACATACATACATGTCGTCACTATCTTTATCTATCTGTTTAATTCTATCTATTCTTCTATTTAATTATTATTATCTATCTTTGAAAGGGTAAGCAGGGGCATATCGTAGAAGCAGTATTGCCGTGTTGAAATGGACGGGCGCGGGTTGTGACTGCCCGCTGTTGAAATGTTTCAAGCCGTCTTAATGTCTTCAACATGACTCAAAGATTGCCATTTAACTGGCAACCGGGACCAACGGCTTAACGTGCTTGCGGAAGCCCGGAAACGGTCGCCAATAATTGTCATTGACAAACTTGTGATAATTCTTATTTAATCGGTTTAGTGCTTTAGCCGTAACATTGTCATGTTGTCCGGCTTGCGAATTTTGTTTTTCTGAAAAAAAAAGAATCAACGATTTTCTGTTAAAGTTCTGGGCAATGGCTTTGAAACACTAACAAAAATTCCTTGGGATCAACAAATTTATTGTAAAACTAGCTGACCCTCGCAACTTCGTTTACGTCACATAAGGTTTGTGAATGGAGAGGTCCTTCTTCATCAGACTCATCAAGCAGCGTCTGAAACGGCCCTGTTTGCTTAATCATAAAAGAGCTTAAAGATTAAGGCTATTCTAAAACAATTCAGTCCCCGCCTTCGGCGCGGACTGAATTATTTTACAATAGTCTTAATCATTAAGCTCTTTTATGATTAAGCCAACACGCCCGTTTAGAATTACCCTCACATTCAAAGAAACCCTTGAATTCTAGGTTTTGCGAAAGTTGAGATGCCTTTAATTCCTGAACTACAAAACCCTCAACATTGAAACTTGTGTGAAACAATCCTTAAAGTACTCCCTTTATAACAATGAAAAAATTTTTGGAATCGCATCACGCGTTGAGAAATTACAACTGAAAAACCATTTTATCTTTCATCCCCTCTCCCGCAGGAACCGCGCAAAACTTTGGGATCAAAAGTATCCTAGAACCTTCCTCGGACTATAAGCTTCAAGTGTACCAAGTATCATTTAAATCGGTTCATTAGTTTCGGCGTGATACTTAGTCGGGATACAGACAGACAGACAGACAGACAGACAGACAGACAGACAGACAGACAGACAGACAGACATGAAAAGTTTAAATTACATTTTCGGCTTCAGTATCGATTGGAGAACGCCCTCCAATTAAAATTTTCAAAATATCTTCCATGTACAGACTCTCGACCCTCAACAGTTTTATTATAAGTATAGATAAAAAAATATATCAAGTAAAATCATTTCAATCTTTCAACTCGTGTTGAAAAATAACGTGAATAGACCTTATTAGGAAATTAATACTTGAACAATATTGTATTGAACCCTAATATTGAATGGTGCATTCGATAATAGAGAGGTAATCATAACTTAGAACTCTTTGTTCAATAATTTGATTAAAATTTGACAGCTTCATCCTGTTTAAAAAAGCAGGAAACAACTAAATATAGGTAATTCAATTACAGTTGATACACCATTTTATTATGACCTTTAAGAACGATCAAAAGCTTTGCAATCGTGGTTCTATTTATATTGGATTGAACAGAGTATTAACAAACTTATTTTGACCTTTTATTCTTAAAGAGAGTCTACAACTCTGATCAAAGATTAGAGGTCTAACTAAATTGGACATACCAAGTATAACACTTTTATTATAACTTGAGCTCTGATGGCTTTATAAATTGAACAGATTCCGGTTCAAGTTATACTGGTAGTTGTACAAAGGTAAAATACGAAAGAATAATGCATTGAATGGTTAATAATAATGTTCCCTACGTATCATGTCGGTGTAGATTACGCAAATGGCCGGCGGAACTCTAAACTTGATATTTCCGTTCTGTTTGCAAGCTTTTTATGGTTTAAGTATCTTTGACAATACCGAGCTCCTTACTATACTACCTAATTATATTAAATATCCGACTTAAAATACCGTTTTGTTGAAGGAAATCAGCTGAGAAGGTTAGATGAAGTTTTTAACGAAAATAACTTTAAAAAGTAATAATGAAAATCACCCCAAGACGCATGAGATACTAAGTAAAATTGTCTGTTTTGAGTAGGTACCTACTTACGTCTAATAGCCCTGTCCCAGTGCTCCAGAACCCCCCCCCCCCGGAAGAAGCGTAATAGCACCCGAACCCCCCCCCCCCACCCCCTTCCCCTAGGTGAGGTCGCACTGGTAGCCGTAGCTCTGTTGTGAGTCCTAGGGACATGCTTCCTAGGGGCTTACCCGGGGCTTCCATCCAACCATAGGCTGTTAGGTAGGACATGTGTTGTTTTTAGTCGTAGGAGTCAGGCATAGCTTTCCTGTAGAATTTCCACACTTAAAAAATAAAATAAAGTCCTATCCCGGTGCATTACACATAAATGTTATCTAAAGTCCTTCTCGGGACTAAATTTCTTATTTTTCTTGTATTTTACTATGTATGTTTATGTGTATACAAAAAATAAATGAATAAAATAAAACTAATCAACTTTTTGCATTGAAGAAAATAATTATTTTAAGTAGGCAGTAAAGCGGTATCTCTATATTGCTCTACATCTGTTTCACCTTGGTGCTTTCTAAATTGCGTCCAAACCCTACCTAGATTTGTACTTAAAACCTAGGCGGAGGTTTAAATTTTAGATTTGCCCATTAATTTCACCATGATTTGCCGTTAGGGGTTTTCTTCCGCGCACGCTTAGGTTGTGGAATGATCTTTCTGCCTCGGTTTTCCCAAACGCCTACAGTATGGGGTTCTTCAAAAGGGGTCTAAGAAGGTTTTTACAGGGTCGGCAGCGCGAGTGTGGCGCCTCTGGTGTAGCAAACGTTCATTGGCTGCGGTGACCACCAGTCCTCCTGGTGGGCCGTATGCTTGTCTGCCAATAAGTGGTATAAAAAAAATAATAAAAAATGGTTGAGAGTGACTGCCGTTTGACCTCCGATTCACCCTTGCACCCATCTTGCATCGAATGCTCTATATTTACAACAAAAAGAGCGTACCGATATGTTTAATCTTGATCTACCTATAGTATAACAAAAACACAAGCAGTAAGTACATGTAAGTATGTATTTGTCTAGATGTTATAGCAGCTAAGTATAGGATATAGGTACTTAGGTACTATCACTGTAACCCGGTAAACTTAAGCTTTACACAATTTTCCCCTTAATTTCGTTTTACTAATACAATCTTTCAATTTCATCAATAAAAACTCACTTCAAAACAACAATTTAACACTTCACAATAATGTGCATCTGCATTACTTAACAATAGACGTGTCTCTTTTTCGCGCCATTAAAGTGCCGCCATTTTGTTGAGATCACAACATATCACAATGGCGGCTTACGCAAGCTCACAAGCGGATTATCCATCCAATTTGACAAACAATTCAATAAGAATAAAACTTACATTTGAATTTGGAACTATAGAATTCGGCTTCGAGTGGCGGCCCGGTGAAAGATTTAAACTTCGAATGTTATAAAACCTTTATTACACGGGAAAATCTACACTACTACCAAGGAATAAGCTTCTTTATTGATAATTTATGTAGAAAACTTTTGCGCAATCGCTGAAATTTGAGACCATGAGTGAGAGACCTTAAAGTCTTTTTACAAAAGAGTATTTAGTTCTCGGAACCTTTGTAACAGAGACCTTCGGCTAATTTGGTGCTGTATGAACATACTGCCTACTTAAGCCAGTTTTTTAAAGTGTTTAGGAATAACAAGGCATAAAGGCGCTAACCAAAATTCCAACGTTTTCGAAAGATCCACAAATGAAAGGGAAAGTATGAAGCTAGTTACAGGAGTTTTCCAGATAGATATGGGATTAGATACTTTTGACGGATAAAGTTAGAGTTGCTTTTTGTTTGCTGGTAATTTTATTCTTGTATTTTCAAATTAGTATCTACTATAATATGCACAACAAACAAAATCCGTCTCCAACAAAGTAAACTCGATAAATTAATTAGCGCAGTCGCGACGCTCTTGTGCACCGCCTGTAAATACTTAGCCTGTGTACTGCATTTACATAAGCGTGAACACACTGTATATGTAATGATTGTGAAACTCGAGTGTGATGATTGAACTCAGTTTGCATGCAATGCGTTTCACTGATTTACGGTTCGTCTCATCTTAGTCTTAAAAAAAAATTGGTGGCATTGAAAATCTCGGCGTTAGAGAACGGGATTTCTTTTTAAAGTGGATGTCATACCGGAATCGAACCGACGACGGAAGTGAAATTATTAGTTACTTAAACTTAATTATTATAAATATTGTTCAACACTACACACATCAGTCAGTCGTACTGTTGTAAATACAGAGAATTCATTAATGGGCCAGGTTTATTTGCGGTGGGAACCAAAGCTATGAACCCCTTTTTTTAACGTGAGGCAAAATCCTCATGGATGTTATGCCGGACTCCTACCGAGTAAAAAGCTTCACGTATCCTACCCAACAGCCTACGGTTTGGAGCCCCGGGGAAGCCCTCGAAAAGATGTCCCAGCTCCCAAAAGTGGTTTGAACCCCTTGATATGGGTTCGAGTTCTTGTAGGTCTTACATTGTTCTGTTGCATCAACCCTCCTTAACTTAACTCCGTTTTGAAACGGGACTGTTTAGAAAATTTATGTCTAATGTCATTTGTTTTAAAATTTGCAACCATGAGAATGCAATGACATTCGCTCTCCTTTCCGCGTAAAAAAAAAATTGCGTGAGACTTTGCAAATCTTTCCCCACGAAAACACCAAAAGGTTCAAAAATTAATTACGCCTAATACACCCCAACAGTAATTCGACACCTCGCAAACATCATTACGTCATGAGTAGGGTGAACACACTAGTAACCAGCCATGTCACATGAACTCTTAGCCAACGTTCGACGTTGTCAAATTGGCCTAACAGTGGGTGTACGCACCAACAAATCGACACGTGTCCGTCACGAGGCCGCCACGCTCCAATGAGCTTATGAAACAATACTGTATCGTGTTTGTCATCAATATGACAAACACGATACAGTATTGTTTAACGTCACTCATACCGCTGAGAAATTTGAATAAGCTGATCTCTGAGATAAAGAAATTGTTACTACATAACGCCTTATTTCCCGCAGAGATAGGCCGAGGCATCATACCAAACGCTGTTTCCCGAGCTAATTTTGTCCATCGTAAATAATAAATAGTTTATTGCCATATTGAACTGGACAGAGGCTATCCTAACGTGCCCTTAAAGGCAATACCGCTCACTCACCTATTGCAGGATATACTCGCAAGAGTATCGTATCGCAAGAGACTTAAGGCAGTGATTGTTTACAGAACACTAAGTAAGCTACGAAATTGTCTACATACTAAAATCTAAACATGTGAATTTCATGTAATAATGTTCAAAAACTGTTTTTATTCGTGCTACTCTCAGAAATAGCTAAAATAAAATTGATAGAAATATCACAATACTCTATAAGGTGGTCAAGATATCAAACTCTATAAGGACAAACCTAGAATATTATAATTTTTCACTGTAGTCTAGTCAAGGACATCGTCCTTTGAAAATAAAAATACAGCTTATATAAATATACGTAACAGGAAAAAGTACTATGTTACAAAAATAACGAGAATCAAACATTAGTTTCGAGGAGTTCAAGGGTGAAATGACTGAATTAGTTGAATGTAATTGCGACCCCATTGACGTATTGTGGGCATTGTTTGGCAGAGGATCTAATAGCTAGTTGGGAATGCGGTGAGAACGAACTTCCACAATAGAGTTCTGTTTTTGTCACGTTTTCAGATTAGGATTACATTTTAATTTGATGCTTTGAGTTTTGTTGGGGCTTATTACGTGTTTTTATACTACTGATGTGGCAGAATAGTATAAGGCTTACTTGTTCAAAAATGGTTAACGTAGTAGATTTAAGTATTTTAGTCTACGACAAAGATTAAAAAAAAAACTCAGATGTTGCAAGCATCTAAGTTTTTATGAGATTTAATAAGTGTTATCTAGATGGCGCCTATGGCTCCACACACGTTGACATTTGTTCCCATTCCCGCTTTTCATGTGAATCTATTCCCGGAATAAAAACTTAAATGTTAGCCAGATATATTCAGTCATTAGAACGTGAGAGACTAAGAAACATCCTTCCCTGTTCATTATTTAACACCGCGTGAAAAGTAAGCGTAAAACTGCTTCCTTGCCAACGGTGCTCAATAAAATCAACACTTTTATTAACTACGTTCCAATAAAAGCAACGCAAACAATTAATAAACTCACCTTTAATAAAGAATGGAACAATTTAAAAACATGTCGGTACCGCAAATCGACATCGCAAACGTTCATCGCAATAATTAATTTAGCTCTACAAAGTTGATTCGACTGCGCTGTGTCGGTGTCGTCCACGCAACAATGTTGAATGTTGCTAACGAGTACTGTGGCCATGTTACTAGGAAAAATCAGGACATGTGAAGTTCATTACCTTTTGTTTACTTTGGCTTGCCATTATAACGTGGGAGCAATAAAACTGCTGGCTAAATCTGAGTTCGTAATTTTTCTCAGCTTAGTCTCTCGAGTTCAAAGACCTGCTTGGATGATAGTTTGTATTATTTTATTGCAGAATCGGTACATTTAAACAAATATCATTATAAACAATAGACATTACTTTAATTCAAATAAGGTTTACACAATTCGTATAAGGTTCGCATGGAAATTAAAACATTACTATTTACCTATCGTACAACTAAGCACTTATCTTTTCTCTGAACCTTCTTCTTCACTTCAAGACTAGACCAAGTAATGGCATTGCTTTACCTACCGTTCATAAGGTATAATTTTGTTTGAGTTAGTATCTAGTGTTTAATATTAGTATAATTATGTACTGTCTAGAAAAAGCGTGATAATCCTAACAGAGAGTGATTCTCTGCAAAAAATATCCATTTGAGTAATTTATATCTCTAAAAGGTTATCCTGCAGAGTATAAAAAGTGTGGTACCACCAATAAAGACTCAATTTGGTTCCGTCCCGTAAGTAATTTGTTTTCGATTGATTTTGCCCTTTTTATATTCACTCATTGTAGCCATTCTGTAAAATCGCTATACGAAATCAATTAATCAAGCTCGCTTTTCGGAACCTTTTATAATTTACTTAATAATGTACTGTAATAGCTTTCAACGCGCGGAATTGTATTAAAAACCAATTTGGTGTATTTGCTGTAATATGTGATTTGCGTAGCGTGACTTTCAACAATGATTTTATTTGTTACTAGTTTTCAGCAATTAAATTAAACATTTTTGTCAAAGGTTCTTTTTGGTTATATGATTGAAAGTTATCGATCTTAATTATTTAAAGGGTTAAATGACTCACTGATTGAAAATTTGGTTAATTTAATTGAACAATGATATAAATATTGTTGTAGTTCAGAAAGCTTTTGTGAACCACTTGTATCCCCGATATCTGTGTGTCATCTTAAGATTTGTTCAGTTCGGAGACCATTAGTAGATTTCTATTTATGATCATTTCAGTGCTTCACAAGGCATGCTAAGAATTGGTTCAGTAACACAAAAGTTTTTAAGCCAATTTGAATATCTTATATGTTGCTTGAAAATGTTTAACAACAAATAGCTACAGAAGTTGCAAAAGTGTTAAAAAGTTATAATTTAGAAATATACAGTAAACCACACAGCGGTGATATTTAATAACCAAAATCTGAACCTAAATTAACTCCCAAGGAACGATACAGATTTATAAAGCAAGAATTCAAAACCGGCACGTGCATCAGTTAATAGTCATTCTATTACCGTCCACGCAATTACTAGTTCTGATCCTTTGTGCAAATAAATAAGTCGTTATTAAGTAGTCGGGCGCACTCGTATATAAACAGAGGGCTGATCCCCCGCGGCCGGTAACTGGAGCGTTTACCCTACGTTTAAGATGCGTTATGCAATAACGTTTCAAGTTTGTTTGTACAGCGTTTTATTGAATTTGTTTAGGTTTATTTAGAAGAACTGGAAATGCACTTACCTTGAACTCTTGTTGGTAGGTAGGCGCTGCTCCCAGCTTTGCGTTCGGGGTCTTGATTCACGACCGCGAAATATGCACACAGGAGTTATAACCGTAACTCTCGAGACTGTGGCTGATGATAAGCGATGTAGCGCGATATGATGGGTAATCACAGCGGCCGATAGCGGAGCGGAGCGTTAAGAGACGGGTGCGTGCGTATCTTCCAATAGCTATGGCGGAATGTGAATGTAGGAAGCGGGCGGGATAGTGTTGCCATAGACAATACATAAAAGTAAGATGCGTTTAGTGCGTGAGTGTTGACATATAATAATTATAATAAATACCATTAAATACATAAACTAAAAAATATGTATGCGTCGGTACTGGCGCATCCAACTTCGGGGGGCTTAGAGGATTCTTCCTCTACATTGAATAAACAAAATAAAAAAATAAAAGGAATGAAAACTTATGAACTAAAAAATAATTCAAAAGCGTAGGAGTTATTGCGTGGGTAACGGGCAAAGCCGAGTTACAGGACGAATGTATTCACCAGAAGAAGTCTTAATTCTGACGACTCTAATTACACCATCCTTCCCGGGAAACACCTCTGATACAACCGCGAGTGGCCACGATAAAGGATGCGTATTGTCATCCTTAACAACAACTACAGTTCCTATCGTCACAGGTTTGGACGGCATATTCCACTTATGTCTAAGTTGGAGGGAGGTAAGATATTCTTTGCTCCAACGTGTCCAGTAACTTTGAACAATTCTATTTAATAATTGATAGCGGGTGAGTCTGTTATCTGGTAATAGGGGTTCAATGTGTTCAGCGGGTAAATATTTAAGCGGAGTAACATTAAGAAAATGATTAGGCGTTAGGGGGGTTGGATCCGATGGATCCGAAGAAAGTATGCAAATCGGACGGCTATTCAAAATGCCTTCAATTTGCACCAATATTGTACTGAATTCTTCATAGGTGAGTATTTGACTCCCGATAGCTTTAAATAAATGAGACTTAACACATTTGACATTAATTTCAGGCAACGAATTAAAATTGGGCCCGAAAGGTGGGCTGTGCTGAAACTGAATCTTATGTTGAGTTAGATATTTATTCAGATCATTTTTATAATTAGTGGACTGTATAAGCGTGTAAATTTCGTTCAATTTTCGTTTCGCACCTATGAAATTAGTGCCTCCATCGCTGTACAACACTGAAACAGGACCCCTGCGTGAGATAAAACGTTTAAAGGCAGCGAGAAATAAATCTGTACTAAGATCACTTACTAACTCTAAATGGAGCGCCTTTGTTGTGAGACAGACGAACAAGCAAATATACGCTTTATGACTTTTTACTCCACGACGCCTTATGTGAGTTACGTAAAAGGGTCCCGCGTAATCAACTGCGGTATGCACAAACGACTTTACTTGTGAAACTCTAATGGATGGAAGATCACCCATAGGTGGAGTTGTAGAACGAGGCCTAGCTTTAAAACATAAATTACATTTATGTACTCGTTGGCGAATCAAATTTCGTGCAGAAAGAATCCAATACTTTTGGCGAGTCAATGCTAACACTAGTCCAGGACCGGTGTGTAAATTGTCGGTGTGATAGTGGTCTACTAAGAGCGACACTATACGTCCTTTAGGTGATAGCAGTATTGGATATTTTGTATTGTAATTTAGTTGAGAATGAGTAAGTCGACCACCTACTCTAATTAACCCTTGTTCGTCAAGAAAAGGGTTGAGTTTTAAAATAGCCTGATTTGGACAAATTTTAGTAGCCTTAAGTGCTTGTAATTCTACCTGAAAATACTTAGACTGATCGAAGCGGACCGCATAATATTCTGCGTATTCTAAATCGTATACAGAAAGTATACCGCGGGATTTGAGAATCCTTGTGAAACGTAATACATAAACCAGTGAACGAATAAATTTTACCCAACTCGAGCAACGCTCGGCAAGTTCGTCTATCATGTGAACGTGATCGGAGACAGGTATGGTATGTGCATGGAGAGAAGCTATTTTAATTTCCGGTAATTCTGTCTTCTCGTTATGATTGATTTTATATTCCTTCACAGGCCATGCATTTATAGGTGCGGACAGCCATTTCGGCCCGTGAAACCAAAGATAGTTATTTATTAACCCTTTAGGTGTCACAGGGCGCGAGACTATATCGGCGGGATTTTCAACCCCACGAACGTGATACCAATGGGAAGCAGGCAGATATTCATTTACCTGAGCGATGCGATTAGCTACAAAAGTTTGAAACTTATGAGCGGGAGAGTGAATCCAGGTAAGGGTTACCGTAGAATCAGAGAATGCGAATATATTGTTTATTTGACACCGCTTATTAAAAACAGTGCGCACAGAATTAATTAATTTTGCGAGTAAGACCGCCGCGCAGAGTTCTAAACGCGCTAGCGTTTTATTAGAATCTGACACTTTGGATTTAGCGGTCAGTAGATTCACATTAAGAGCGTTTCCGTTCTCAGCCGTTTCTATTCGTACATAGATAACAGCACCATAACATTGCTGGCTGGCATCCGAGAAGCCTATTAGAGTAATTCGACGAGCGGATGTTAAACCTATATGTCTCGGTATTTTTATTTCAGATAAACGCGACAACTCCCTATGAAAGTGTTTCCATTTAGACAGAATGCAACCCGGGACCGTCTCGTCCCAGTCCAGTTGTAATTTCCAACATTCTTGTATAAGCAACTTCATGTATGCGACCACTGGACTGATGATTCCAAGCGGATCGAACAAGCGCGCGGTTACGGAAAGGATCGAGCGTTTAGTGCATGTTAAAGGCATGTCGATCACTATTTTAAAGTTAAAGGTGTCATCGTTAGGTTGCCATTGCATACCCACGATCTTAGTGTCAACATGAGGATCCTCATCAAACTTGACAGCGAGACAGCTCTTATGAATTGACGGGATCCGTGACAATAGGGTATTGTCATTAGAGATCCACTTAGTTAAGTTAAAACCTCCAGATTTAAACATAGCGACCATTTCCCTATAGGTGTCTTCAGCTAAATCTACATTCTCTATGGAACTAACGTAGTCGTCAACATACATGTGATTGTCAGCTTCGTAAGCCGCCAGAGGATATAAAGCGCGACAGTCTGACGCGAGCTGGTTTACGACTCGCATTGCCAGGAAGGGTGAGCTGGAGACGCCAAAACAAACGCGGTTGAAATGATAGCTTTCAATAGGAGAATTGGAATCGAACCTAAATAATATTCTTTGATATGTATGATGATCTTGAGTAAGTTTCACTTGAAAATACATTTTTTCTATGTCCGCGGTTACAGCAACCGGGTACATACGCAAATTGAGAAGCAAATGAAAGATATTGTTCTGTAATATTGGTCCCGTATAAAGCAAATCGTTAAGCGATTTACCTGACGTGGTTTTACACCCAGCGTCTAAGACCACACGCGTTTTAGAGGTTTCTTTGTCAGGGCGATAAACGGCCCGATGCGGCATATAATAAACTTGAGAGTCTAGAAAGCTATTTGACACTTTAGTGAGATAACCTTGATCAATATATGTTTGAATAATGGCGTTATAATCGTTGCGTAAGTTAGAAGCGTCTAACTTTTTTTCTAAATTTAAAAACCTGCGTTTGGCGATTGTGTACGAATGCCCTAGCTCACTGGGAGGGTATTTAAAGGGAAGACTAACCGTATATCTACCGGTATCGTCGCGTGAGTACGTAGACGAGAACAGCTTTTCACATGCTGCGTCGTCCGTGCTAATGTGCTTCTTATCTGGCACCTGTTCTATCTCCCAAAAGCGTTGCGTTAATTGTTCGAGAGACACATCTTGAGTATGACATAAGAAGGCCTTGTCGGACACGGAGGAATGAGACATGCGATCGCGGGGATGCTTGTTTGCCACTAGCGAATAAGGTAAAGCATGCGCCTTTCCCATTGCGACGTATCCGAGCGTGGTTTCTATCGCGATTACTGATGAGGTTGGGGATGTAATTTTTTGCGACCCTAAAATCATGGGGAAGAGTTCATTACCTAACAAACAATCTATACCACCCGGAGTATAGTATCGTTCGTCAGCCATAGGTAAATTTTGTAAATGGGTTAATTCCGCTGTATCAATTTCCACGTTAGGCAAAAAATCTGTAATAGTGTCTATAACCCGTGCACTAACCGAATAAGAACAGCGGGCATCAAATCGCGAATATATTTTGAAATGCGTAATTCCATAAGATTGGCTTTCAAGTTGACCTATGCCTTTAATGACAGAAGGAGCGTTAAGTATGGTTAAGTGCAAACGCTCACAACAAGACTTCGTAATAAAGTTACTCATAGACCCTGAGTCCAAAAACAAACGTATACGATCCGATTTATAATTTGCATATACACAAGCAGTCGGCAACAAAACCGTGGTCGCGCTGCTTGAATTACGCGGCGGAGGGATCACAGCCGATAACGACGCGATATTGCCACTATGTGACCGCGCCTCCCGCGAGTGCGAGCGGGACGGATCATCTGCCGATGACGCATGAGTCGACATGGAATGCTCGGACGGCGCAGTAGACGCGTTTGCCTGCCTCGATGCGTTGCCGGCAGCATGATTTCTTGTTGAATTTGATGCGTTCAAATTATTTTTATAACACAGTAAACTATGATGAGACCGATTGCAAATCGAACACCTATTAACAGATCTGCAAGCACTCACGTGATGAAAACCTAAACAATTAACACAAAAGGAATGTTTACGAACTATTTCATTTCGCGTTTCAACAGTCTCTTGAATAAAATGTTGACATTTGAACAAAGGGTGAGCGGAATTATTGTTACATACGATACAATTTTTTATGTTAGAAGTATCGACTGATTTCAAATTAGTAGGGCGGGTTTGCGTAAAAAATGACTTAGGTTTATTTAAATGAGAGGCGGTTGAACTCCGCTGAGCGCGATAATCACCTTTTTGGGAATGTGATGGTGAGCGGAGCGTTTGGAGTTTGCTTTGTTCTGTCAAAAATGTTTTGACGTCACTATATGTAGGTACACTCAAATGTCTATGAGATTGTTCAAACAATTCAAGCATAGGTTTATCAAACTTGCTTAATGCTAAATGAGTTATTATGAAATCTGATAAATTTGTGATAGGTAGACGCTGCAGAGCTGCTTCAGCTGAACAAAAGTTCTCCAAGATCTGATCAGCCGATTGCCCTGGCTTCTGGTGTAACATTTGTTCTAAATAGCACGACGCCTGAACCCTGGTATCGTGGTATTTAGCCAGAAGGGCTTGCCAAATAACATCGTAATTTTGTGCGGTAGCAGCTATGCCTGAACAAACAGTAAGTGCCTTACCCGAAAGGCAACCTATCAAATATTGAACCTTTTCGGCGTTGGTGAGACGAGTATTCGTATGTATCACACTACAGAAATTTTCATAAAATATAGGCCACTTACCATAAGTACCATCGAAACCTGTGAGTTTAAGTGGGGTAATTTGATATTAAAATTATCACTTTTCTTTTTATCGTCGAGTTCTTGTCTCAGAGTAGTTTCCGTTTGCTTTATGAAACAGTATAATTCATCAAATGTATTAAAAACACTATAACTCGGCTGTACCTGCGGATTATCTTTTAATTGTTCAATTAACAATTTATCGATAGTTTCGATGTAATCCGATCGGGTTTTATCGATAGATTGAACCCGAGCGAGAAACATCATGCGTACTGTTTCATCGGTAACCTTGAGACTTAAGTTGTACACTTCTTGAACTATGTGAAACAAACTTTGTTTTTTGTATTCTAAAAAATTTATCATGACCTGACTTTCGTCTGAACTTTTACTATGGGATTTGTCTTTAGAAGCCATGATAATATAATTGATACGAGATACGAGTATGTATATAAGTGGGTAGGTAATAGAAATATTCAGCGAAAAAGTATAAAATTCGAACAACGATCAGCTGTTAGCTTAAATCAGCTGTTTGCGGTAAAGTATTCAGAGAACAAACCCAATATGGAGTCTGCGTAACAATCAGCTGTTAATCGTTTGAATACCGTTATGTATCGGCTGCGTTGCCCAGTACCGTCACAATAAAATAAATATATGTGGGTATAAAATTAACGTATAAATATGAGTTTTATCTACGATTACAATTCGAAAGATAATATGAAATTGTAATGAAATTGGGGAAAACTACGTTAAATTTATGACGGTTGAGAAAATTGTTAATTTTGGATTGTCCGTTTTACTTTATGCCAAAACTCCTAATTACCAAAAAATATCAAAATGATTGCCTAGAATCGGACAACCGGACTAACATGGCCAGGATGGTCCAAGTCCTGGGTAGCGATAATTTCGGGGGGCGCTACCTGCCAGCGGGTTGATTATATATAGGTAAATATGATTATGATAAATAGCGTAAATGCGTTATAGAATATGAGTACTTATGAGTAATATAAAATATGCGGTGTGAAAAGATAATTAACTTTTCTAATGCGTGCGGGTGGCGTTAAATATAATATTTGCGTTGAGTATTTATGAGTAATATACTAAATATATATATGCGTATGCGTGAATTTAATAGGAAAAGAGGTAATTAATATTATTAGTAGAAAGAATGCGTTAGATGGAATATCCGGACGGAGGACCACACTTGGAAATGCACTTACCTTGAACTCTTGTTGGTAGGTAGGCGCTGCTCCCAGCTTTGCGTTCGGGGTCTTGATTCACGACCGCGAAATATGCACACAGGAGTTATAACCGTAACTCTCGAGACTGTGGCTGATGATAAGCGATGTAGCGCGATATGATGGGTAATCACAGCGGCCGATAGCGGAGCGGAGCGTTAAGAGACGGGTGCGTGCGTATCTTCCAATAGCTATGGCGGAATGTGAATGTAGGAAGCGGGCGGGATAGTGTTGCCATAGACAATACATAAAAGTAAGATGCGTTTAGTGCGTGAGTGTTGACATATAATAATTATAATAAATACCATTAAATACATAAACTAAAAAATATGTATGCGTCGGTACTGGCGCATCCAACTACTTTATTATTTGTTTAAGTTTTTCGATTTAGTTTTGTCTTAATCAAATCAGTCTACTGCTGAATGAAGGTCTAATTTGACGCGTGGATACCCTCATGGATGCTACGCCGGACTTATACCAGCTATAACTTCACGGTGCCTTTCTATATACCTACCGATAAAAAGGTGACCCCGGTACGACTTTGTAAGGATAAACCTCAGGGCTCTCAAACGGAACTATAAGTATGTACTGTTATTTAATTGGCAGTAAGACAAAACATAAACAAAGAAAACAGTACCTAGTTGTCAAATTATTTAGCCGAGTGGCTTGAAAAATGTAGGTATTGTGTGTTTAATAGATTAAAATGTCAAAGTAAAATAAGACTTAGTAGGCATCTTCGACATCCGTTTATTAGTGTGAAAAACAATAAAAATGTAATAAAATTTTGTTCACATTTGTCTCACGCCTAAGTACTTACAAGCCCGGTTTAAGACTCACCCACTTTTTATTGATAGATCTGCTTTAATGTAGAAATTTGTGGCCAAACAAGTGCTTATAAGGTTTTTTTTCAAATTATTGTTATATTTACTGAGTTGTACGCAAAGACTTCCATATGAACAGAGGTTGCCACAAGGGGCCTCATCGCCAGACGTAGTTAGATACATACATACATAATATGGTCACGCCTTTATCCCCGAAGCGGTAGGCAGAGGCATATTTTATGCCCACATTTCACCTTTTTTTATAATTTATCCCACGTAATAGGTGGTGAGCCGTATTGCCGTGTTTAAGTGGACATGAGCAGGTTGTGACTGCCTTTTTTTTATGAGGGAAAATCCTCATGGATATTATGCCGGACTCCTACCGACTAAAAAACCTCACGTAACGCCCTACAGCCTATGGTTGTGAGCCCCGGGTAAGCCCTCGGAAGGATATCCCAGGACTCAAGTAGGTTGTGACTGCCTGCTATTGAAATAAATTCTTCAACTTAGCTTAACGACTGCCATTTTACTGGCAACCGGGACCAACGGCTTAACGTGCCTTCCGAAGCACGGAGACTTCCGAAGCACGGAGACGCTCAAATAAATGTCACAAAGTGATCACATGGATGGTCACCCATCCATGGACCGGCCATATTGAAAGTTGCTTACTGCAGTGATCGTTTATAGAACACTGAGTCCGCGGGGCCACGAGCGCTTCCGATAGTAGCGTAGTTAGATATAGTTACTAAATCTGTGACCATGACCTTTTCCGATAGGCAGGAGGTGCACCACTTTCATGTCACACTGGCATAGGTCCAAAAGATCTCAGAAGGTCCTCATTTCACCACGTTTTCTTCTAGTTCCCTCCTATGTTCTAGTTTGTAATAGTTACTTAGTTCCGAATGAAAGATCTATAGGATACAATGAAACCTAATGGGATATTCAAAACTCAAGCTAGGTCTCTCTCCGGGGCTCCCAACCGTAGGCTGTTGGTAGGAAATGTGTAGTTTTTAGTCGGTAGGAGTCCGGCATAGCATCCATGTAACATTTTCCTTACGATAAAAAAAACTAAGTCTCTCTAAGCAAAGCAATAAGACCTATCTGAAATCTGCTGATGTTCATATAATTTTTAGTTAAATTTTGTTTAATTACGGCCTCGTACTACCTTTAGAGAAATTGGTCCCATAGCCATAACAGGTTTGTCAGTTAATAAATTTAAAAAACTAATAAAACTTAAATTTTGCCAGAAAGCTTATTATAGCATTAAAGACTTTCTAGAAGACAAGACTGCCTGGCAGTGACACGAATTGCTCCTTTCTACATTTAATAAGAACTGTATTAGATACTAAGATGAATAAGAGGGACCGGACTGAGTTTCTTGGGGTGTTCTTCTCAGTGTCTGTAGCATTTCCGAACCCCCGGTAGAGTCACAAAAATTTTGACAAACCTAAATAATTATAGTTAAATTTTGTTTAATTACGGCCTCGTACTACCTTTAGAGAAATTGGTCCCATAGCCATAACAGGTTTGTCAGTTAATAAATTTAAAAAACTAATAAAACTTAAATTTTGCCAGAAAGCTTATTATAGCATTAAAGACTTTCTAGAAGACAAGACTGCCTGGCAGTGACACGAATTGCTCCTTTCTACATTTAATAAGAACTGTATTAGATACTAAGATGAATAAGAGGGACCGGACTGAGTTTCTTGGGGTGTTCTTCTCAGTGTCTGTAGCATTTCCGAACCCCCGGTAGAGTCACAAAAATTTTGACAAACCTAAATAATTAATAATTTTTTAAAAATTTCTAAGGGAATAAATTTTATTTTATTTTTTTTATTTTATTTTGGCATAAATTGCCTGAAATAACGCTACTCACCTAACAGCAACCAATTTCACAGACATTTTCAGAAAAACTACGCTCAAACGTAGAGAATTGCCTCTGCACAAGCATCTATAAAAAATAAAAACTCGACTGGTCCTGAAAATCTTCAACAGGACTTATCAAATTAAATTGAACCATAATGGTATGTTTTAAGGATGAAACTTCATTGCGCTGTGTATGTTAAACATTTTAGAAGCTCTGATCTCAAATGAAATAGAGACAAGTCAACGGGTACCCTTTAAGTTACAATTGAATTTGATTCTTAATTCTAAAACCCTAAAGGCGTAACTTCAACTAAGCTTCCATTCAATTGAACTAGAAAAACAGAACTTTATCGCAATGATATAGAGTTTATTTTCTTTTGTATTTAGTTTGGTTAAGGGTAGGTTCGTTTATTTGCCACGAGTTAATTTAGTTGTGGATTAACTCAGTTTGAGTGATTGATGTTTTGGGCTCAATTGTACCTACATAGTGATTATATGTTAGGGTTTTTATGTGGAACTGTACTATTGTGGTTTTTTGTATTAGTTTTGTTTGTTGAATCAATATTATTTTAGTGACTTAAGTCTTTATTACTTTTACTAGAAGGCGCTCGGTGACTTCACCCGCGTGGAATTATGTTCCCATTTCTACTTTCCATGGGAGCTTATGCCCGGGATATAGTACCTACTGTGGTACTAATTCTTAACAGGCTATTATGTTATTCCAGGCTATAATCTATTCTGTACCAAATTTCTGCCAGATTCATTAAGCCGTTAGAGCGTGGAAGTGTAATAAACATTCAGATATCCTAAAACATATACACTCACAAACTCCGCACCTTGCTAATAATAATATTATGAATCTCATTTTGAAATATTATATGTACTTATTTTATCTTTTTATTTTCCTGACATTTCATCCTTGTCACACTGAGTCAATTACTGAGAATGCAACCTAAAAAGTAGTATTTACCTGAAGCACAAATAACTTAATATTATTTCAATATTAAGTATACCTACCTAAAGTAAATAACTGCGTCAATACCGATATTAATAACAGTAACTACGCACTAATTGAAGATCATAGTTTAAAGTTACAATTTGTATATTTCAACCTTTACTAAAGGAAACAACAGGCAACCAACCTTGTTATTAACTGTGACAAGACTAAAGAACTCAAACACACACGAACACAACTTTCAAAATTAAACCCTATAATTGGCGGAACCACCCCAAACAAAATACAATTTCAAGTCAACTAATAGGCCATATTATATTATAGGCCACTTCAAAACCAGATCTCATCACAATAGGTCCCTTCAAAGACACGCCGTCATTATTTTCACGAATCTAACCTCCCCTTAAGGAACTTCCCTACAAACATTATTATTAATTTCACATCAAAACCTAACAAGTAATCTTCAACTTTAGTTCTCAAATAATACAGTCAAAATTACCTTACAAATTGTGAATCAGTTAAGCCCTTTTAGAGTAAGTTATTGGCTAACTTCTGGTCCACGGACTGCATCTAAGATGGCGATGTGTTCTATCTCGCTCTAGCATATAGAGTTGTGGTATTACTGTCTCTGTTGTTTTCTTCTTAACAGAAAGAAACTGAAGTACTTTTTGTTCATGTTTATACAGGGTGTCGGAGCGAGATGGAGAGATAAGTCAATTTCGTGTGTGTAAATAAAGAGGTTATATTCTGTTATCTTCGATCGATGGGTTTTGTCTACGGGTAATAGATTGGTTTCATGGCGTTTTATGGGTAGAGTGACTGCATTTACTAAATACTAGCGGACGTCACGTGGTTTAAACCGCGCAGTTCCCGTTCCCGTGGGAATACGGAAATGAAATATAGCCCATGTTCACAGGGGATAGTATAGCTTTCCATCAGTGTAAGAAATTTTCAAATCGGTCCAGTAGTTTCGGAGCCTATTCAGTGCAAACAATCAAAGCTTTCCTCTTTATAATATAAGTTTAGTAGATAGATAAATGCCAAAGATATTGAGTGTGGATGGATGTTTGTTAATCTTTTACGCTCTTTTCTCTCTCCGGCTGAACTGAACGGGTCTGGCTGAAATGTTATACAGGAATAGAGTATAGTCTTGAATAACAGATAGGTTTCTTGCTTTTTATACTGGGAATAATTTACCATCGAAAGCGGGGACGGGGACTACACGGCACGCGGTCCTAGTCGCAGGCGCCATCTTGTTACGCATTAAATTCTTATATTCCCAAATTGGTGATAAAGACGTAACGTAACTCCGATAGATTTATTTAGCCCAAATATGACTATCATTATATTAATAACTAGCTGACGTCACGCGGTTTCACCCACGTAGTTTCCGTTCCCATGGGAATGCGGCAATAAAATATAGCCTATGTTCACCGCAAAGAGTGTAGCTTTCCAACAGGTAAAGAATTTTTCATATCGGTTCAGTAGTTACGGAGCCTATTCGATGCAAACAAACAAACAAACAATCAAATCTTTCCTCTTTATAATATTTGTATAGATATAATGAGCTTACATGCTATCTTAAAGATAATACCAGCAATTCAGATAATATTAATTTGTTTTAGCAGAAAATTCAAGTTTGGAAATAGAATCTTGAATGGGAATAGGTGCCTTTACCCTACTATTGTTTTCAGTAGGTTTAGTTTTTAGTACGAATAAGTAATTTTACGTACGTGTCTCGAGTAAGCAAAACTACACAAAAAAAATGTTATTATTTTATTTTTTAAATTTATGACTGCCTCTGAGAAGCGCTCGTGGCCCCGCGGACTCAGTGTTCTGTAAACGATCACTGCAGTAAGCAACTTTCACTATGGCCGGTCCATGGATGGGTGACCATCCATGTGATCACTTTGTGACATTTATTTGAGCGTTTCCGTGCTTCGGAAGGCACGTTAAGCCGTTGGTCCCGGTTGCCAGTAAAACGGCAGTTGTTAAGCTAAGTTGAAGGCTTTATTTCAACAGCAGGCAGTCACAACCTGCGCCTGTCCATTTAAACACGGCAATACGGCTCACCACCTATTACGTGGGACAAATTATACAAAGGTGAAATGTGGGCATATAATATGTCTCTGCCTACCCCTTCGGGGATAAAGGCGTGACCATAATGTATGTATGTATGACTGCCTCTTTAGCGTAGTTGGTAGTGTAACCGCCAGCAGCGCTTGAAGTCCTCGGTTTGATTCCTGGGTCGGGCCAAATATTTGTGTGATCCACAAACGTTTGTTTTGGAGTTTGGGTGTTTTAATGTATAAACTTGTATGTATTTAATAATAAATAAGTATGTCTATCAGTCGTCTAGATCCCATAGCACAAGCTCATAGCTTAGTTTGGGCTAGCGCTATAATAGACGATGCTGTGTAAGAATGTCCAAAAATATTTATTTAATGTTTATTATTTTTAAACTTACACGAGCAAAATTCTACAAGTACAATCATTTACACAATTATAATAAAGACTAGCTGTTCCCAGCAGCTTCGACCGCGAAGAAGTCGTTATCGCATAAAATCATAACCCACCTTTTGCGCAGTCGGTTCAAAAGTAGCCAATGTCCTTCCCAGGGTCTCGAACTATCTCTATACCAAATTTCATCTCAATCGATCCAGCCGTTAATGCGTGAAAGCGTAACAAACAGACAGACAGAGTTACTTTCGCATTTATAATATTAAGTAGAGAGTAGGGAAGTAGGGTCTATTGTACGTACGATCAAACACAACTCCACTATGTACAATCAAGAACGGCTATAATAAAATTACCACACTATTTCTATATACCAAAGTAAAAGATTATAGACAATCATTTACAAGTACAATCACCAACAAAGTATAAAACCATACTAATCAAACACTATGTACAGCTACACCAAATTACTACACAATCATTATGTAGTAACCAGTGCAATCACCAACACAATATAAATATAAAGATGTACAATCAAGCACAACGCCACTATGCGATGGGCCGCCATTGGTCGTAAACGAGACAATTCGATTAGTGCGCCGCCTACGTACACACTATCTAACTAAAGATAAATTGAGCACTCAGTATTGGTACAATGTTTGTTTTACGCCACTGTTCACTGTTCAATAGTTCATTATTACAATGTTGGAGTGAGATAGAGGTATTGCAGTCTTTATGTACATTTTATTATTTGTAGTCTTTCTCTTTATGTAGAGTGAAGTACAAACCTATTTTAAATAAAGTTGTGATTGAGATAGTAATTAAAATATTTACAATAACCACCGGAGAGTCAGCCTACCGGACAAGAATGAAACCGTTTAGGAGATTGAACTATTTCTTATATTATGCAAACTAAAAAAATTATGAGCTTTGCCAAAATCTTTGTATTGCAAGTCAAACTCTTTTTTACTCTTGTAATGCCAGTAATGCTCGAAGGCTAATCTGCAGCTAGATAATACTGCTGTAGTTTTATTGGGTAGTCTGGCCTTCTCCAGTGCTAGGCGTCCTACACAAAGCCGCAAATGGTATGTAAAGTACCCAAATGCAATTCACCACGAATAAAAAATCCATTGACTGGAGGAGGACGCTCTGGTGGAAGCGCTTAATTTCTGTAGGTCATACCGACCAATAACACACCGATCTGTCACAAAAAGCAACTTTCATTTTCATACCTATTGTCGTGAGTTAGTTTTAAAACATACGCAGATATCTAAAAAACTGAAAACAAAAAAAACGAAACAAGGGCCGTAGGTAAGTACCTTACCACATACGGTTTGACTTCTATCAACCTTCGTTTTTCTTGTCTGCCTCTATCCGTACCACGTGACCATAACGATCAAAATATGAAGGATATTGGAAAAATAAAATGTAACAAAAGTGATAGTCCGTGGACGCTCAAAAACTATGTAGGTACACAAACTATTCGCAACAGCAATAGAAATTACAATGTATTTACTTTATAAGGTTTTTGTATCAAGATTATTATGTGTAGTATTTGCTTTATTTATGTTACGAAATTAAATTAGTAAATTATGTTTAGTCAATAGCTTTTTAATATTTGTATTTTTGTTACGTTTAATTATAATGTCCTCCGATATTCGGAACTAAATGTTGTACCTACCTAGTTAGTGTGAAAGGTAGATCACTTCCTCTTTCGGTAAAAACATCACAATTTCTACCCTTTCGGGTAATTTGACTATTTCAATTTAGCAGCTAGGTTTTGTTTTTGTAAATCATTAATTCCAATGGTATATTTTTATTTAATTACCTATCTGAGAAGCGTTCGTAGCCCTTGCTATTTTAGTTTATTAGCAGTAGGTCGACAGTCGCAGTGTTGTTGAAAGTCCCCGCAAAGCATTTTTTATACGAAAGCATATGACGACACAACCCGTAGACATTTCTGCCTCAATAGTATTGCATTGAGTTAATAGAAGACTGGTTCTGTTTTACAACTCAATAGACGTAAAACTATAAGGTCAAATGTGGGCGTATACTATGCCTCTGCCTACCCCTTTGGGGATAACGGCGTGACTATAATATGTATGCTACTAAATAAGATCTAGACGCTTTTGAGGTTTTACTCCCACATACATACAGAATTCAATTGTTCTCTGCCAAGCCCCTAGACTTAGTAGTAGCGTGATAATTATAATTATGAAGCTTATATAAAACTATCCGCATGTAAAAATTTAACTAAACCTATTTCATAAGCATGTCTTTTGCCCATTATATAGTATACCTACAGATTTTAATCCTTCTCTGCCAAGCCTCTAGGCTAAGTAGCGTGATTGAATATTTACAATAGACATAATTTTTAAGTTTATTTACATTTAATAGCTGTTCCCGCGACTTCAGCCGAGTAGAAGTCGATATCGCGTGAAAGTCATTATCGCATAAAATCATAACACTCCTTTTGCGCAGTTGGTTTAAAAGTAGCCTATGTCCTTCTCAGGGCCTCGAACTATTCCCATACCAAATTTCATCTCAATCGCTCCAGCCGTTTAGGCGTGAAAGTCGTTATCGCGTGAAAGTCGTTATCGCATAAAATCATAACACTCCTTTTGCGCAGTCGGTTAAAAAGTAGCCTATGTCCTTCTCAGGGCCTCGAACTATCCCCATACCAAATTTCATCTCAATCGCTCCAGCCGTTTAGGCGTGAAAGCGTAACAGACAGACAGACAGACAGACAGAGTTACTTTCGCATTTATAATATTAGTAAGGATCAATCTATACTAATATCATAAAGAGGAAAGATTTGATTGTTTGTTTGTTTGTGCCGAATAGGCTACGAAACTACTAAACCAATTTGAAAAAGTCTTTCACTATTGGAAAGTTACACCATCCGCTGGTAACATTTTTTTTTTTATTTTCTTGTGGGGAATGCCAGCTATGCCAAACGGATGATCCGACCGCCTGTTTTGCTGCCCATTTCGTTCAATCCGCTGGTAATATAGGCTATATTTTATTTCCATATTCCCTCGGGATCGGGAGCTACACTAGTGAAACCGCATGAACTACCAGATAGATATAAGAATTATTTACATCAGTGGGCCACTTCACTCCTAGTTGTTTTTCCGAAGTACAACTGGCCCAGTCGAAACATTCATCCGGGCGAGAGTGGCCTTAACATCTGACCAAAGAGTACAACTCGCCCGCAGCCGAGATTACGTGCGGGGGTGACAACGACGACTAATGACCTAACCCGTGAAGTCTAATTTATAGTAAACTGAAACAGAAAGCTATGCGGGCATTTAGAATTAGGGGCAACTCTCACAGTCCAAAAGACTTCATAAACTTATTTACTTATCCATACTAATATTATAAAGAGAAAAGTTTTGATTGTTTGTTTGCATTGATCGTGTGTTTGTTTGCATTGAATCAATTGACTCCTAAACTACTGAACTAATTTGAAAAAAAAATCTTCCACAATAGAAAAGCTGCACTATATCCGGGTGACATAGGTTTTATTTTATTACCGTTTACCTACCCACGGAAACGGGAACGACGCAGGTGTGACCGCGTGACGTCCGCTAGTGACTTTATAATCAAGATATCACAATATCGTCGACAAAATTCGATGCAAAATATAAAGTCACAGTACACACAGGTGTATTGGTACACAAATAAGCGAGACCAATCTCGTTACTGCGCGGAAGTGTCATAGCGCCCCCTTCTCCTCTCACCTTCAGGAGGCTCCATGTAGCGCCTTATTCACTCGCTTCCGATTTAATAAGCCTAAGAGACATATTGACTGGTGTCGGATGTGATACATTTTTGTTTTGGTATATTTTTGAAAGAATATTCAGAATATATCACTGTGCCAATCAAATCAATTAACATACTTAGGTTAGCACAGTGACAATACAAAATTTATGATGACAAGTAGCCGACGGTTTCAGTTAAGATCAATTTGTTTGCCATGTTTGACGACAAAAGGTAAATACCCATTAATATGAATACTAAAAATTTACTTAACAAGGTATCAAAACAAATAACTAACATAGCACGCCCATGTTTTTTGAGGTGATGTGTAATGTAGGCGATGGTAAAAGAAAATTAGAAGAATACCTCTTCCGGATAGTCGCACCCAGTATCATGTAGGACAATGGATGCGACGATCAGAGTTAGTCTGTAGTCCTAACAGAGATAGGCTTTGGTTGGCAGAACACGTGTTCCTTCGCGCTCTAGTGAGATATGAGAAAATTAATAACGTGCACGGCAGGGTCAGTCAAAGCTGTACAGGGTCTTAGGGATTCTCTGTTCAGGGTTACCAAGGTCCCTGGCCACACGCAGCCTTAAAATGGAAGTCATGCACATCTCGCAGTTAGCATATATCGCGAGTGGTAAACTTGAAAAAAGGTATTTAAATTAATACATGAATAAGCAGCAGACACAGTTGTTACTATAGATATAGCGATGTAAAGCGCGCTTTCAGTTTGTGCCTCTCAAACATAATTTGGGTGATGTATTGCTCTGTACTGTCACGCTTGCTTCTAAAACAGAATGGTATAGAGCTGACGGCACCATGAGGTGTAAATATTTTTCACTAATAATATAGAATCTGAGTTTTTATCACACTTCATACTACCTAATACTATAAATGTGAAACTTTATGAAAACGAAAAGAGTATTTTGGATGTTAACCTATAATTCAATCACTTTCAGTTCATACAGGATTAGATTATACCTGAAATAACATAGAGACTACTTTCTTTCCTAGACAGCGTTCCCATGGGCTGCGGAACTTCTTCACTTCACCCACAGAATATTCGTTTCCTTCTTTATTTTAACACTTTTTATCTGCACTAACACTACATTTATAAATTCAGAATGCGGATTTATAAGATAATTCCTTATTGATATGTTAGGTATTACAATATAAAAGGTACAAAAGGGTTGACATATCCATATGGACAAAAACCCCTACCATAAATGAATAGAAAAAAAAGATAATTCCTAGGGACATATTCGACTGGTAGCTACTTGAGTTGAAAATGAATTTTTGTCGTTTACTAAAGAGATAAACTTGAATCCTTGTCACTGAGTTACAAAGAAGAAATAAATAAAATAAAACTCAAGTTACTCTATTCCAGTCACACCCACACACCTCTAGACGTCTTTAACGAAAACGCGTGTGTCGCGGGACCAATTAGTAGAACAATTCCGAGCACGAACTGTTTAACCGCTTTAATTTCACCCCAATAACACGTTAATTCATCCCCAACCCCCCGCCTACGCCGGTCGACGTCCCTTACCCCCTCGAACGCCCTCAGCCGCAATAAAAATTAAATTTGTTCAACTGTGAAGCTACTAAGTAAGCACGTCATGAGACGTTATTTATGAAAGGCGATTAATATTAATTTAATTAGGTACGGGCATTTTTGTGTTTGACTGTACACGTGAGCTCACGAAATTTACTTAGAATTATTTTCGGCTTATCAGAAAATGTTATTAATAAATTATGTTCTGGATTACGAAAGTGTCCTAATTAAATGTTTTGATAAATATTGACTAAATTCTTTCTAAAAGTGGAAAAAGTCTTTTTTATCTTATGGAAACCCTTTTCGGCGGTGTCAAGCGCAACTCTGCCGGGAATCCTGGGTCCTGTAGGTTAGGACCTTGGTGTTTTAGGCGGTTCGAATCCAGCATGACGTTCGAAAATCCTCGCGAATATCCCAGTGAATACATCGCCTGTAGTTTCTTATAACCAGTTGATGCCTACGGATAACACTGAAAAAAAAAGAAAACAGTGTGTCCGTTATCTGTGAACAGGGTCTTGGCGCGAAATAGGAGACAAGCGGTCTACTCAGTTGAAATTTTTTCCAAAATTAGTGTATTTCGAGTGTTTTATGAGTAAAAGTGGTGGATTTTTAAGCATAAAAGTTCGACTTCGTGCACATGTGTTGGAAAGTGATAAAACGCAGTGAAACGTGACTCTTTCATTTCCCGACAAACTCCAGAGACACCGCTTTTCTATAGTCGAATTTTTAATAAGACGAAGTAAAGTGACAGCAACTAATGTCACTTCCTCATAGAAATTAGTCAACATTGTATGAAGAAGTGACATTAGTTGCTATCACTTTACTTCGTCTAATTAAAAATTCGACTTTAGAGACAACTGACTTTGACTTAGGGCTGCACTTGACTTTGACTGGACTTAGAGGACGAGGACTGAGGAAAAATAATTTATATGATATAAGACCAGGCTGTATGGCTCAAATTGCCATTGCCTATCCGAAAATGGATAAATAATCTGTGAACAGTTGATGCGGTATAAAAATCCGAAATTAAAACAACAGATTCTGCCAGATTCTGCCAAATGAAAAGCCGTGATTAAGATCTTGTACAATCCTTGTAATCAATCATCACGTTCATTCACATAAAATAATGAAGTCTCATTCGACTCTTATTGCCATATGGCATAAAAATATTCCAATTACAAAAATAATAACACGCAAAGTCAATTTGTCGCTCGATTAAAGTCAAAAGACGTCATACGAACGTGGAATAATTAAATTACGAACAATCCAATGTTGCAAACAGCGGGACCGGAATCGAATAACATTTGAAATGAAGCGTTCGGGTGTTTTCGGAGGCATTCGGGGGCGTTCGGAGCCAATCCGCCCGCGCAAATCTGACATCTGTCATATTTGAACCGCATTGTTAGTGTTGTGACGTTCGTTTTTTGAAACACGACAGTTGGCGGTCCTTCCTATTTTTATTTCTTTTTGTTGCGATTTGATTGAATCTGTCGTATTGAGGAACAATGTGTTTGTTTTTGCGTTCATTTTCTTGGTTCCATTTGTTTTGGGAGTTGACGGGAATTTGCTTTGATTGTCATTTGAAGTTTACGGAGGGTGTACAAATTGAATACGTAATGATCATTATTTTAGATTCTATTCGAAACTGGATTGTAGAGATCTGCAGAATAAGTGCAGCCGATAGATACAATTTCTACCAAAAATGATAACCTACTTTTCTTACTTATTAAATAAATCAAATAATGTACCTAAGTCAATATCAGAATAATTTTTTTAGTGTATCTAATGGAATATTTCGAAGGCTTTTGTTTTGAGAAATTCCCATCTGCCTAGAACTGCGGGCAGCATTTTTGCTGATAGTATAGGTATCTTCCGAAATTTTCACAATAGACATTATACTAATAAGGCATATTATGCGTTATGGCCGGGATAAAGGCCTATTAGTTACTCCTGATTACAATTTACTTTTATCACCTCGGAAATAAACCATATCTCGACGGACAGGTTGGTAACTTCTCGGTATCAACTCGGGTGCAAAGACGCATTAAAATTTCATTTCTTTTCTGTTTAAAAAAAACCACGAAGTCCTGGGTTCGATTCCCGGGTCGGTCCAAATATTTGTGTGATCCACAAATGTTTGTTTCGGAGTTCGGGTGTTTTCAATGTATAATATGTATTTATTTAGATATATAACGGGTGTTTTTTTTAGAGGTATAGAACTTTAAGTTGGCATAACTGTTTTAACTGGCGGTATTTTTGTCAGCTGAAAAGTGATTTATGTTAAGTTTGGTTTGGCATTTCAACATGAATAGATTGACGCCTGAACAATGCTTCCAAATTGTGCAAATTTATTTTGAAAATCATGGTTCTGTCCGAAATACGTATCGTGATTTTCATAAGCGAATTTTGTTTAGCGGTGCAACTCACTTTTGGTTGAATGGATACGTCAATAAACAAAACTGCCATATTTGGGGTGATGATAATCCTCAAGTGTATGTTGAGACACCGTTACATCCAGAAAAACTGAATGTGTGGTGTGTTTTATGGGCTGGTGGAATAATTTGTCCGTACTTCTTTAGAAACGATGCTGACCAGAACGTTACAGTCAATCGTGACTGCTATAGAGCTATGATTACTGACTTTTTCGTTCATCAATTGAACAACCATGATGTGCAGGAGTAGTGGTTGCAACAAGACGGCGCAACATGTCACATAGCTCGTGCCACAATTGATTTATTGAAGGAAACGTTTGGTTACCGCATAGTTTCACGTTTTGGACCGGTAGGTTGGCCTCCAGAGTCGTGCGATTTTACGCCACTTGACTATTTTCTGTGGAGATATGTGAAGTCGCTCGTCTACGCCGATAAGCCCGAAACGATTGACCACTTGGAGGACAACATTCGGCGCGTTATTGCCGATATACGGCCACAAATGTTGGCAAAGTCATCGAAAATTGGACCTCTAGATTAGACTACGTCCGAGCCAGCCGTGGCGGTTATATGCCAGAAATCATATTTAAACTATAATGCCAGAAGATTTTCTTTCGAATAAAGTCATTTTCATATCAATAAAAACAATCACCTTCGTTTTATTCCATTTCAAAGTTCTATACCTCTAAAAAAGACATCCTTTATATGTATGTTTATCAGTCGTCTACTAGATCCCATAGCACAAGCTTATATTAGCCTAATTTGGGCTAGATGATGTTGTGTGTGAATGTCCACAAATATTTATTTATATACTTTTTTTTATTAACGTGAGGGAAAATCCTTCATGGATGCTATGCCGGACTCCTATCGAATAAAAAACCTCACGTAACGCCCAACAGCCTACGGTCGGGAGCCCTGGGTAAGCCCTCGGAAGAATGTCCCAGGACAGCCGAATACACTTACAAAAGTTCCATAGTGCCACCAAAACAGTCTAAATCAGTCCTAACAATATTCGAACATCGAACACAAACACCGAAATAATATCAGCTTTCACTGAAAGACCAATTTAGTCCAAAGAGGTCTTAATTCAATTGCCAAGTACACTAGAGGGTTAACTCACACGAAACAAACGAACTTTGAACGGAAAACAAGCGACAATCGCGCTGGTACCACAGTATAAATATATGTTTAACCAGTATTGTAGCTCCCTACAAACGGACGAAGCGCAAGCTATACCTACGATTCTCGTTTTCGGCATGCCTTTCAGCAAGCAAGCAGCGTCCGCAGTCGCGATTGTGCCGAGTAGACGAATGGAAGGTGTGTCGTTTTTTAAATAGTAACCGCGCGTGTTTTATTTACTAAAAATATTTAATATGACAACTAGTGTCTATTGTGCTTGTTTTGGTTACATGAATTCGTCAATAACGCACCCAGAGATAACGTTTTTTAGATTACCTGGAAACTCCGAAAGGTAAGACTATAAATTGATTTTACTTAAGTACTAATTGGTACTATACCACTAGTTGACTAAAGTTAAACAAAGTGATTGATACGAGTGAACTAGGTTGTTACATGAAGTAGGTATGTTTGTGTTTAAAACTAGACTTGTGCTTGCTCAGTCAGTGAACGGTGCGATCCATTAAAGTACAATATCCAAAAAAAAAACTAGTTCAGAACTCTAGTACGTGTAGGTAGTACATTTAGTTCCGTTGTCAGTTCGTAGTTATTTAATTGAGAGCAATGATTTAGGTATGTTTCAAGAGTATTCATTTCTTTGTGGATGACCGATGTTACAGTACACTTAGCACCGTATGACTGGCTCTGTGGCGCGGTCGGTATTGATACCGCCTGCGGCGCTGGAGGTCGTGGGTTCGATTCCCACCCGAGACAAATATTTGTGTGACCCATAAATGTTTGTTGTCTCAAGAGTCTGGTTGTTTCTATGTATAATATGTATGTATTTAAAAAGTATATTAGTATTAATATCCGTGGTCTGATACCCATAACACAAGCAGGTTATTCCTAGCTTACTTTCGGATCAGATAGCGTTGTGTGAAAATGCCCGTGATTATTTATTTATTTATAAAAAAAATTACAGCATTTTTGTTACCTTTGATTTTTATTACACGCATAGAGACAAATATGAACTTCCAAAGTTTAACACAACTTGACAATGTACGAAAAGTACTAGTGTACTAGAGACTGACTAGTACTTTCAAATCGAAAAATAGTTTTAATTTTGTAAATCAAAAATTTAACGCAATGATTATAAAGACTAGAATTCCGTGATTCTATCACTGACGAAACATGTGGTGAGCCGATTATTATTGTCTACGCCGTTTTCAAATTTCTACACCCGTCTCACTCAATCGTTAGTAGATAACGGGCGCTGCGCCGCCACGCCGCCACCCCGCGCCGCCAGCCGTTGCGGGGAGATTATATTATTACTCACAAAGTATTTTTTTGTTTAAATAAAAAAGGTACATATTTACTTGAAATGAAAGCCGGTTGTCAGTAAAACAACAATCCTTAATACAAATTGAAGGCCTTGTGGGCGAATTGAAAAAATCAACTGCATTAGGCTCACTATCTATTACGCGTACGTAAAACTATAAGGTAAAATGTGGGCGTATACTATGCCTCTGCCTACACCTTCAGGGATAAAGGCGTGACTATATGAATGTATGTATGTACATATTTACAATCGCAATACTAAATAGAAAGTCAAAGTAGGCACATATTATTAAAATGCTGTAGGTGGGCAGCCCTATCGCATGCTTACGTACCGCGCGGCTGTAGGCATTTATTTCTAAAATCCGGCCGAGTCAAACTACAGTATACAGTGCTGGTACTATTTCTTACAGCGATTTAATATGTAGGGTAACCATATTTTTGAAATTTTTGTTAGGACTGTAGAGATTTTTACCGTGGACGTGGACTTAAATAAATATTGTGGGACTTATTTTACACTTTTTTTTATAAATTCGTTTATTAGTTACTTAAACATTTTATTATTACTGTTCAATGTGTGCAAAATTTTTGGCACAAGTCACTTCAAGTACCTACAACGACCTACATGTATTGGATTTTGTGAACGCGAGAACCTATATTGACGTATTGAGGTCAATCTTTGTATTCCCCAAATTAAATGGAGCCGTCGGTTCTCCATAATAAAATGAAAATATTTTAATTCATGTAGACCACAAAATAACACTTACGAACGTCAAAATTGTTGATCTGAGCTTGTGAGTCCTGTAAGCTATAATTAAATAAATAGCTATAGAAAAGGTAAAAGAGATCAGTATCATCAAAATGCATAGTTTTTGCAATACTATCCCAAGTTTCCCGTCCCAATATGGTCTCCCTACAAGAAGGCGACATCGAACGTTCCTAAGCTCGCGTGCCCAAGGCTCACTTGCTCAAAATTACATGTTTTATTATTTCAAATGTAGTCCTCGTTTTACTTAATTAACAAAACAATAACAATAGCGGTTTTACAACCAGCAGTTAGCATTTTATGTCGCAAGGGGCCCTTTATTAGTTACACTGTTAAGATTGTCGAAAATAGAATTGGATATTTTATGGTACAGTTAGAATTTTTGGTTATTAATTTCTTGTTAATTGTATGGTTATATCAATAAAGCTGACTTAAGTGAAAGAATCGCCCGACTTAAGTGGCATGGACTTGCCTCGGTATAACAACCAATCATTATTATAGGTCATTTGATTGATGATATACTTTTTTTTATTCAGCTCGCCAAAGTGATGCCGCTCGCCTGATGGAAAGCCAGGGTGCCATATTCTAAAATATATTGACAGTGGGCTCTCCAGCTGCTAAATATATACAGTAAAGTCGTGCCGCCATTTTGGTATAAGGTGGCCATCCTCTGATAAGTAAAGTTGCCATAACTTAAATTCTATAGATATATAGATATATGCTTTATTGTACTAACTACAAAATAACAAGGTACAGAAATACAGAAGTTTTTAAAGTTTTTTTTTTAGTTTTTAAATATAACTCTAACTAACTTTCTCCTTAAATCCGCCATTGCCTAAATAAATAAGTAGTAAATATTACGGGACATTTTTTAACACAGCTCTGTATAGAGCTGTGTTAAAAAAATATAATTTATGTATATAAAGAACTGCCTCTATGGCGCATTGGGTAGTGTAACCGACTGTCGCGCTGTGGTCCTGGGTTCGGTTCCCTGGTCGGTCTAAATATTTGCGTGATCCACAAATGTTTGTTTCGAAGTTCGAGTGTTTTCTATGTATAATCTTGGGTATATATTTTGAAATATTATGTAAGTAGGCATAAGCATGTCTATCAGTCGCCTTGTTCCCATAGCACAAGCTTAAAGCTTAGTTTGGGCTACATGATGTTGTGTGAGTATGTACAACAATATTATTTTTATTATGAATACAAATCCTAAATTTAGTACTCACCTCGTCAACCACCGTCGCATACATAGCCAATGCACTCCCAACCCATTCAAATACCATAAATAATATCGTCACACTGTCTGCAACAACCAATTTCACAATAAAACACTAGTATTCATACATTACAGCACTCAGTTTCAGTGGTACGACCCGACACCATACCTCACAGTCCACCTACACACGATAGTTTAATTTAATAAGATTTATCATTTATAGAAAACACTCAAATTGCAAACGTCATAGGACTATGGTGACCACTTTCTAATATGTATGCTTATATTAGTTAGCCAGTTATTTTTACAATAATTCCAAACTCTGAAACAAACATAAGCGATTCACACAAACATTTTTGATCCGACAGTTTCAAACTCATCGAATTAAACAATATAAGAATCTCGAATTAAACAATACACAACGGCAGTTGTCACACTTTCCACTGGCTTCGAACTAATCATTCCATAAATAATATCGTCACACTGTCTACAACAATCGATAACGCAATAAAACACTAGTATCATATATTACAACACTCAGTTTCAACTGGTACGACCCGACACCATACCTCACAGTCCACCTACACACGATAGTTTAATTCGATAAGTTTTATTGAACTCACTCATGTCTGAGATATGATCGTGTGCGATCGTAAATAAGGCTGTTGTAATCATTTTTACTATGTCAGAATAATTCACGTTGACTGGTTTTGCGTTTTCATGGTAATACCTATATGTGACTTCTTTACCTTAATTTAGGCTCAGTAAGTGCCGCAGGTGTGAATATAATGTCTCATTACGAAGCCTCTGTCACTCGGCTATACCACAGATTAATTAACAGTACAACGTGCAGAAGTTTCATTCTCACACTTTCCTTTGACCTTGAAGAAAGCCGCTGGAATCAGGTACCTGGTGCGCGAGAGTACCTACCTAATATGTTATGCTGCTTTAAAACAAAACTCACTGTATTATGTGAAAAATTTTATAGGTACTAGAAGAGCTTGTAGACGATGCATTTTACTCCGTCATCCTGAAATAGATGACCGTTTTCATTGGTTAAGTCATAGATGCCAATAAAATTTAAGCCAAGTTGCCTCAACATTTGAACATTTGAACATCAAAACCACTTAAGTCAAACTTAAGTTCAATTCTGCAATACAATAAAGCGATTGCAAAACTCCCAGACAAACCCAAGCATCTACTTAGCAAAGGGTTGTCACAATCACGCACTTTCCAAAGTTCTTCGTAATTTACACAGTGTTATCGTGACAATTATCGCTTGTAACAAAATCAGTTTATCGGCATTAAAACGCCTATTAGGCCATCAAACCTTTACGATACACAGTAAACCCCTAAAAGGCTCTTAAACACAATAAATCAGACACTGAACACGTCACTTCTAAACAGTTTTTGGAGCCAGACATAACAAAACTAACTTAGAAATACGGCAAAGCATGAAACACGAACTCAATCATATAAATGGTGTACCATCATTGTGCCATCCACCCTACAGTTATTAAACACTCAAGTAAATATGACTTTTATTGCAATAAGCATAAAGTGTATTTCCGATTATTTAAACAGAAGATGTTTGGTATAAACTTGGTGTCAAATTGTAGTGTGAAATGATATATTCAGTAGGGAGTTTGACGGCGAACGGTAAAAATACGCGCGGATTGCGTGACTACTTCGATTCCAGTTCAGGTTAGGAGACAGCAGGTTATGGGCATGCAATGTTTGATCGCTCGCCTGTCAAAAGTATTAAATTTGTTCAACAGTGAAATCAGAATATTTTCGAATGTCTATCGTTGGCAACCCTACAAACTTATGTATAACGTTCTTAGGGGCATAATTCATTTCTAAATATGGTGAAAACTGATCTTCTGTGGGTTTTCAAGCATTGATTATAATTTGGTAATAAGGTCCTAACAGTTAGTCTAACGACAGAACAGATGTCGCCGATTTGATTGTGGAGTTCCAATGGCAATCGCTTCATGGAATACATTAAATTCAGCCGCACCGCAGTTAAACTGGAAAGCCGACCTCAACAGGGTTCCGACAAGGCTCGGAGGATGATGAGATGATCAAGGTCCTGAGATGCCTTCAGGCTAAGAAATCATAATTATCAAGAGTCTGAAAAGAATGCTTGAAAAATTCCTACAGTGTGTAACAATAACTTACTTCTATCCATTCCAACATGGCAATAGACTCACCATCTATTACGTGTGAGACCTCCTGTACCTTCGCCTATCCTTTTGCGGATAAAGGCGTGATAATATGTATGTATGTACCCTATAACTGCATAAGGCCGGAAATTCTGGGTGCACCCTCGGAAGGATAACTTCAAGGCTCCCACACTTCTGTACAATAGCTCAATATATGAATAGCTCATTCAGAAATTTAACCCATATTTCTCCCACTTACAGGTCTGGTTCCAAAATCGGCGCGCGAAATGGCGTCGTCAAGAGAAGATGGAAGCCGCTCGTCTTGGCCTGTCTGAATATGGTTGTGGAGCAGCTGGCGCGTTACCCAGGCTTGGTGGCTTGGGATTGCCAGTTGACCCTTGGTTGGCACCACCGCTTTTGACGGCGTTACCAGGTTTGTTTTGACAAATCTTTACTAGTCTTCATTAAAATAAATGTGGAAAAATGTACGTCTCTGGGAGATAAAATCAGAAGCGATGTTATCCGTCAGAGAACTAGAGTGGTCGACATTGCTCGAATAAGCAAAATATGCGTTTTGAAGTGACAGTGGGCGGGCCACATCTGTAGAATAACCGATGGTCGGTGGGGCAAACGGGTTCTGGAGTGGAGACGTGACTTGGTGCACATGGGGTAGGACCATCCCTCGCCAGATGGACCAATGACCTGAAAAAGGTCGAAGGGACTGACTGGATGCGGAAGGCGCAGGACCGTGTATTGTGGAGAAGTTTGGGAGAGGCCTACGTCCAGCAGTGGACCGTATTAGGCTGATTTGATTGATTGATTGATTGCAGTAGGTATTGTGTAAAATGATATGGTTCTTGAGCAGGACTCGGACCAACTCGTCTTTTGGTATGCCAATGCCAATGCGCGTTAGTTCAGAATGGATGAGTGGATGTTTATTACTCTTTTACACTCTCACGGCTGAATGGATTTGACTGAATTTTTTTATAAGAATAGATTATAGTTTGGAACATCATAATATAGGCTACTTTTTATCCTCATTTACTGAGGTCCTGGTAATAGGAGATACTACTATCAACATGTTTCATGCTAGCGACTCTTTTTTTACTAGTGGCTAATTTGATGAACGACTTAATATTCTGTTTTGATGGTCTTATTGGCTTGAAAATTTCAACAGAAAATAGCCAAAAGCTCTGTTGTAACCAGTCATACGGCAAATAGGCTCACCACCTATTCCGTGAAACAAAATGCAAATGGTGGAATGTGGACCTCAGTAGGCCTCAGCATACCCCTTCTGGGATAAAGGCGTGACTTTAATGTATGTTATGAATGACAATAAAATATTCTCTTTTCACAGGTTTCCTAAGCCATCCACCATCGGGCTACCCCAGCTACCTGACCCCACCTGCACCAGCCTCAAGCGGAGCCCCACCAGACCCTCGATCTTCGTCCATAGCAGCACTGCGCATGAAAGCTAAGGAACATGTTGAGAGTCTGAATAAAGGACTCCAAATGGTCTAATGAATGGAACTCAACTTTATTAGACTTAAGTTTTTTATTGGACTTAAGTTGAATGTTCCTTTTCCTAGTAGAAAAAAAAAAACAAAAATACTTTTAGACAAGAATTTATGTATTGGAAGAAACTATTGCTGTCCCTTACAGAGTTCTAGAATTCTGTACGTGTGATAAAGACAGCTATAGATACGACCTAATAGTCTATGTAAAAAGGTCATTATTTATTCAGTTCTTGTCTACTACCTCCTTGAAGGATATTATTTTGTATTTTTGTGTCCCTTTTTATATGTTTACCTATAAACAACAAGCCTCTCTTTGCATCGGTCTAATCTAAAACCAAATGAGCATTTTATGAACTAACAAAATTTTGTAAGAAACATACCTACTATGTTTTTTTACTAATTTAAAATTGAAATATTACAATCGCAGTTTTGAGCTTAAGTCTATGTACTTAAATAATTTTTATTTATTTTGAAATCAGTTCCTTTCATAAGTAAATACTTGACTTTCTACCTAAGCAAATCTAATGTGATTAGTATTTCCAAGCAATAAGTGTAAATAATGTGATTTTAAGATATACTTAAGTAGATGCCTACATAACTTAAGTGCATAATTTTAAATAAATCCTAAGACTATTTAAGGCGATCAACACTAAAGTGGCCTAACCCTCACTTTTTTCGTATGCGAAAATGGCCTGACTGGTATAGATATTTTTAGATTTTTGAGAAAGAAAAAGAGAAGAAGTAAAAATACCTTGCAAAGCCGTTGAATGAATGGGGAAATAAGAAATATATGAGCTAGTTTTGAATTAAATTTCAACAAGAATTTGTCGTTTGAAATCAGAATATGAATAATTAAGGACTAGGACACTTTTGCACTGACGCCCGATTTGAGGTAACATTATTATCGGCGCGCAACGAAAAGAATGTGGAACCTTGTCAAATCTAAAATTACTGATTTTCAAACCTTTAACTAACGCTTTTTTTTAATGTGCGGAGAATGCTATACCTATAGATTTAGAATTTTTCGTAGATTCTAAATCTATGGACTCCGGACTCCTACCGCCTAAAAACCACACGTATCCTACCTAACAGCCTACGGTTGGGAGCCCCGGGTAACCCCTTTGGAAGGATGTAACTAACGCTGTACTTGAAATCTGTCATTTTCTATTTTTTTGACAAGGTTACGAATTCTACTCATTGCCGTAGTTTTATGCCGTATTGCCCATGTATTAAGGTGTTTTGATGTTTTCTATGTATAATATTTATGTATTAAAAAGTATAAGTAAGTAGGTATATTCGTCAGTTGTCTAAATTCCATACCACAAGTTCAGTTTTGGCTAGATGGCTCTGTTTCACAGTAAACTTAATAAAAGGTTTGTTTTTAAAAGATTGAAGGTTTAAATTACACAGACTATTCTGCCGTGCTAAGCGCAGAAGGGGTATCTCAAAAAAATTAGAAGTTTAGATTTTTATTTCAATGACGCCCTTGGTACACCTCCGCCGCGAAACCAGAACAGCGAAACCGCTGAATGAATTCCGCTGTGATCAAGTGTGGATTGAACAGCGGTGAAAGAGATAGAAGATAGTTTAATCTATGCATTAGAACAGGCGGTTTCGCTAGTGTTCCGCTCCTCCTACATGTGACAGAACTTGGCGGAATTACTGCGGTTCCGCTATCATGGTTTCGCGGCGGAGGTGTGGCGGAAAAAATCCGCATCTAATGAGCTAATCCAATTAAATGTATCTTAATTAAAACTAATAAATTCATTCACAAAATCTCAATTTACTCGATAGTAAAAATAGTAGCTTTTATTGAGATAACGCTTTTGCGCTTAGTACAGCAATGTTATAGACAGTTTTGACCGCTTAAAAATAATCCTATAAGTAGTAATTCATTTTATTAAGTTATACCGGTACTGTGCCGAAGCCACAAAAATCTATACTTAGGTACATATAATATTTATAAATATAAACTTATATCAGGAAAAGATTTTCTATTGAAAATTATTGTAAATATTGTACTTAAATTGTAAAAAATTTAATTGTGATAAGTTTAATATTATACAGATTCTTAGTCCTCCCGGTGAACTTCGTATCGCCTAAGGCATAGTTCAAATTATAGAGGGTGTATTTTTGAGTAAGTATGATAAAAGTTTTTGGCGATTTCTGTCTTTCCTAGTACTCAAAGCTAAAATGGCCCCATACTTAGAGTGTTTTGATCCCCAAATGAAATAAAATCAATTGAAACAAAATATTTTTTTTTCGAGTTTTTCCATTTTTTTGCCAACTGTAAGATTTTTGCAAAGACTGTAAATGCGGTTCAAAATATATCAAAATGTTAGGCAAGGTCTCCTAAGAACGTTTTGCTGTAACTACAACGGTTAAGGCACAGTATAACGTCAAGGATTGCCCCGTTTCAAAAATACAGTCTGTATTTGTACTATGCCCCAAAGTCCTATGCCTATTGAATTGACAAGCAAACGGCCCACCTAACCAAAAATGGATACCTATCATAGTCTATGGACATTTGCAAAACCAAATTTGTTCTTTTTAAATCAAGAAAAATTTGGTCTGCCTGCTGTTTAATTTGTCATAATAAAAGGCCTCTGAAGATCTCTATGTTTTTTTTAACGTGACTGTAAATTCTTCATGGATCAGCTTAATTTGAGCTACATGATATTGTGTGCGAGTGTCAACAAATATAAAAATAACTTGATGACCTCTTATAAATAAATTTTCTTAAAGGTAGGACTCACTAGATGTCACCATGACTTTTAATCACTCAGGAGGCGTCATTTTCACGAGCTAAATATACGAAAAGGGTTAAGAATGTTTTTGTAGAACACATAACTTAAAGGGTTAACATTGCACTATTAACCCTCCAAAATATATTGCAATATAAGCTAGTATCTTAATACTATGTTAGAAAAAGTTGTGAATATTTCTTTTTTCAAAATATTTTTAAGTAAATGTAACTTTTGTAGAATCTACATAGAAATCACTGATGTATTGTAAATAGCTATGTGTGCGTATTTATATATTTGTATATATGTGAGTGGTAGTGTAGATTAAGATAGATATATTATACATAATGAGAGATTAATAAACGTGTTCTTTCCTAATGAAGTTTTTTTAATTTATTTTGCACTAGCTGATCCCCGCGGTTTCGACCGCGTAGAAGTCGTTTTCGCGTAAAATAATAACCCTCCTTTTGCGCAGTCGGTTAAAAAGTAGCCTATGTCCTTCCCAGGGCCTCGAACTATCCCTGTACCAAATTTCATCTCAATCGGTCCCGATTCGGTCGGACAGACCGAGAGACAGATAAACAGACAGACAGACAGAGTTACTTTCGCATTTATAATATTAGTAGGCAAGTATGGATTTCAATTTAATTCCGTGGGTGTCCTTAAAGTAGACCATGTATAAGCCCCGCACGTTGATATTGCGCTTGGCGGCCATCTTGGTGACCACTTGGTGACGTACGTCTGTCGAGCAGTCAGTACTAAAAAAAATACCGTACGCAGCTTCGCGAGGCCAGCGCGCGCTTGCGCTACGTCACAATGACGTCACTTAGCTGTCATTATGACAAGGTTCCAGCGCATTACCCACTTGCGGGGCTTATACACACTTCTGAGAATTAGGTACTACCTACTCATGGTGTAGAGAAGAGAAACTAAAAAATAACCATTAAACACGCCAGGCAAGCATGGTATAGTATATAGATATTTGTGGAGTGGGTGGAGCAGTCGGTAGCGTAAGCGACTGGCGCGCTAAGGTCCAGGGTTCGATTCCCGGGTCGGTCGGTTCAAAAATATTTGTGTGATGTTTTAATTATATGCGAGAAGAGCCAAGAGCACTCTGTCTATTAAGTAGTGTATGGTTTCTGTCGATATACTACTCATCCATATCAGCTTTATTCTTAAAGGGTAAGTGACCACATTTCACTATTAAGGTGCTGATAGACTTGAGCATTCACTTGTAACAGAACATTGAGCATTCACCTTTTTCAAATTCGTCGAACGAACAGAGCCAAAGGTCGCTACGAGCATTTTTGTGACCTTTCTTGCGAACGCTCTAGTCGATGCTCGTCAAATAAATATGCTTACCGATTTATAACATACACCGGACAGCGACAGGGATGCAGGGAAGGGCGGTGCGCGACGGAACAATGACCGAAGCTCGTTTCGGCCAAAAACTTAAAGCGAATTTACTGTCCTTTCTAGAATAATATTGTTGGACATTCTCACACAACATCATCTAGCCCAAACTAAGCTATAAAGCTTGTGCTATGGGATCTAGACGAGTGATATACAGACCTACTTATATATTTCTAAATACAAACATATTATACATAAAAATACACCCAAACTTCGAAACAAACAGTTGTAGATCACACAAGTATTTGCACCGACCCAGGAATCGAGGCCCCGATCTCCAGCGCCGCAGGCGGTATCACTACCGACTAACGCCACAGAGGCAGCCACGAATGCTGCAAAGAATACTGGCCAAAACGCTCAATAGAATGCTCGCTTCAACGCTCTCGTATTTCTGTAATGAACATTCGCTACAATGTTCATTATTAACGAATGCTAAGTCTATCAGCACCTTAAGTTTTTTGTCCCACGTAATAGCCAAGCCGTGTTGAAATTGAAAATTGACAAGCGCAGACTGTGACAACACGCTCCAGAAGCTTTTTAAGCCACCGCCACCAGATTATAGGCTAACGACTACTTGGCTTCTGACAACCGGGACCAACGGCATAACGTGCCGTTCGAAGCACGGAAACAATGGCAAATGAAAACAACTAACAATGGCAAAGTATCTTAAGACCTTATATACATAAATATACATATGGTCACGCCTTTATCCCCGAAGGGGTAGGCAGAGGCATATTATATGCCCATGTTTCACCTTTTTTAGAATTTGTACCACGTAATACTTGGTGAGTCGTATTGCCGTGTTGAGATGGACAGGCGCAGGTTGTGACTGCCTGCTGTTAAAATTTTCAGGCCGTCTAAAAAGGCCTTCAACTTGACTTAACGACTGTCGTTTGCTGGCAACCAGGATCAACGGCTTAACGTGCCTTCCGAAGCACGGAAACGCTGAAATAAATGTCACAAAGTGGTCACATGGATGGTCACCTATCCAAGGACTGGCCATAGTGAAAGTTGCTTGCTGCAGGGATCGTTTACAGAACACTGAGTCCGCGGGGCTACGAGCGCTTCATCATCTTAAGACCAGTCATGATGAAAGAATATTTTCTTTATGTTATTTTAAACTAATACGGCTTCTAACACCCATACTTATAGAATTCGGGACTGCATTGTCACACTTAAATTCACCGACGTTTCGGGCGCGTTGCAGCGCCCCTGGTCGCGGTTGGACTGTCGGAAACGACGGTGAATGTAAGTAATAAGTATTTCGCGTAAAGTCCCGAATTCTATTATCCATTCACTACTTAATATTATAAAGCTGAAGAGTTTGTTTGTTTGTTTGAACGCTAGGATCTCAGGAACTACAGGTTGGATTTCAAAAATTCTTTTACAGTTTGATAGTCCATTTATCGAGGATGGCTATAGGCTATATAACATCACGCTAAGACGAATATAAGCGGAGCAGCAATCAATAATGTTTTGAAAACGGGGAATATTTTTTACCGTCTGAGAGTTTCCGAGGCGTACGCTGCGTAAATGGTTACAGTTAGGTAAAAATTGTGTATTACAAAATTGTTCCTCTTAAAACGTTCTAAAAAAAGTCCGCAACAGCATATGTCTATCTTTTAAGGTTCGCTCGCAATAACCTAATTTGTCTATCTCTTGAGGTTCGCTCAAGATATAATGAAACTGAAGAGTTTGTTTGTGCTAGGATCTCAGAAACTACTGGTTGCATTTCAAAAATTATTTCACAGTTTAATAGTCCGTTTATTGAGGCTGGCTAATGGTGATATAACATCACGCTAAGACGAATAGGAGTGGAGCAGCCATGAATAATGTTTCGAGAACCGGGATAATTTCTTTCTTTTGAGAGCTTCCATTGCGGACGCTGCATAAATAGTTAAAGTTACGTAAAAACTGTGTACCTATTACAAAATTGTTCCTCTTAAAAAGTTATAAAAAAAGTCCATCACAGCATATGCCTATCTTTTAAGGTTCTCTTACAATAACCCTCTTATTACGGGAGTAAACTTTATTTGCAGTGGCAGCCAATCAACTGAACGATAAAAACCGGCCAAGTGCGAGTCGGACTCACACACGATGAGTTCCATACCGAAAAACGGATGGGTGGAAGTAAAAGCGACGGGAAACATTATATCACTTTAACACCTCTTTCCTTCTCACTCTCATGTGACGCAAACGAAGTTGCGCGGGTCAGCTAGTGTATGAATATTTTCATTACTTACGAAAAATACCATTGAAATACTTTCTTTATTATACAGAAATCGCAAAAACGTGTTAAAATAGATTAGACGAACGTTATTAAATTATCGGAAAACAATTAGTGGCGCGCAAGACGAGTGGAGGGGCGAGCTAGGGAGGGGCGGCCTCATTAGCTCGCTTAATTGAGCTAATTAAATACGAGCTAAAGTTTTAGAGCGTTCATTTTTGAAGTCTGATTTTATATTTTGAAAGGGACGATGAATTTAATGTAAATGAATTTATTTAATAAAATATTTAGATAGGTAGGTATTTAGGTAGGTTTAAAACTAAACTCAATCTAAATAAGGTCTCCGTGGCATTGTACCCAAAACACTGGCAGCATTCCCCCTCGTCCTGGGACATCCTTCAGAGGGCTTACCCGGGGCTCCCAACCGTAGGGTAGGCTGTTGGGCGTAACGTGAGGTTTTTTAGTCGGTAGGAGTCCGGCATAACATCTGTGATGGATTTTCCCTCACGTTAAAAAAAAGCATTTTTAATACAGTTGCTCAAAAAGTGGCGTATTACAGGAACGTTTAGCGTTCGGGATGTGGGCTATAACACACTCGTGCTTTTTCTTTACCATTTCCGCACTCGTGCGTTTTCTTTCCCAATTGTCAAAATAATGTCTGTGATTCATGCAAATATTTCTAAAAAAAGATACTAACTTGTTTCAATATCAGATTAAAAGTAATTTTAATTAAAATTTAAGCATAAATTAATATAAGTATCGGCCAAAGTAAATATAAAAAACGTTGGCTGTATGAAGTGCACTGCCATAGTCTCTGCTTATGAAGGTAATATATTCTTTTACGGTTGGCGCCATTTTGGATATTCAGGTTTATTGTGTTTTTATTATTTTAGTAAATTGCTAATTTTTTTCGCAACTGTATTAAAAATAGTTGTTCAATACAACGTGTGGGACTGTTATTTAAGCTCGTTCCGACTGTCTACCCTCGCCTTCGGCTCGGGTGAACACCTGTCGTAACTCGTTGTAATAACAGAAATCCCACACTTGTATCGAAAACTACTATTCCCTTGTTATTTTTAAATATCGCGGTTTCTATCACTCATACTTATAGAATTCGGGACTGAAAAAAACTGTGCCAATTAAAACTGACGTAGTGAGTGTTGTGTGTCGCCGGCCTTATCCTTCGTTGTAATAACAACAGAGGGTAGTTCGACAAGAAATAACTTCGTGGTTTTTGTCGATCCTCGCATCAGTCCAACCGCGACCACGGGCGCTGCAACGTGCTCGAAACGTCGGTGAATGTAAGTAAATAGTATTTCGCGTGAAGTCCCGAATTCTATAAGTAAAAGCATTTCCCCTTTGAATAGCGATGCTTATTCGTTGAAAGAGATAACTGTCAGCCCTTGGGTCACCAGTCGATGCAATCCGACGCTTCTTCAAAAAAAATGCGCATTGGGACCCCATGGACTGCATGGTCTCGACACCGACTGGAAGAAAATGTAAATTAGAATCTTACTAAAATTATAAATGCGAACGTTTATGGGAGATGGATATGTGGATGTTTGTTACTCTTTCACGCTCTAACTGCTGAATGAATCTGGGTGAAACTTTGTATATTGATAGATTATACATTGTGCTGCTTTTATCCGCTTTTATTCCTGAAATAAGATAACGAAATTTTTCATAGTTACCTAGGCAGGTGTACCTTTGTAATAACCAAATGACATTTTTAGAATAAAAAAAAAAGAAAAATATTTTTGTGACCGTTTGCAATCTTGATTACCTACCTTGTAAAAACTAAAGTCCTTTCAAAAGTCATAAACTCGTCTCAGCGAAACTTGAATCAGTGAAAATTAAAGTCAAGCAATAATATTGTACTAGGTATATTATTTCCATTTAGACTTTATTAGGTAATCAAAAATTATAAAAGTTTACTATATTGCTTTTATTTATTTATTTCAACAGAACCTACTTCCATTATTATAGGCAGTGGCCTATGCAACAGAGTAGGTTTATCAAAAATACATAAATAGTGTACAAGTCCTAGGCATAATAACTTATTACATAATGTCACGAATTCACTCAAAGAATTTACTCATGTAGTCGACTGGTGACCCAAAGGCTGGCAGTTTTCTTGCTCAGCGAATCGGTATTGCTATTCAAAGGGGGATGCTGCTAGTCTTTGGGCACAACGCCCCGGGGGCTTTATTTAGGTTTAGTTTAGATAGTAATAATGTAAATATTTAGATATTTAATAATTATGTTTCTCAGTAATTTTTAACAATAAATGTTTTATTATCATTCACTCAGTGAACAATAGAATATATCGGTCTTCTCCGCCACAAGGTTGAGACAATGGCGCCCCCTTTAGAAGGTTGGTGCGTGCGTTCGGCATCACTAGCAGGCGAGGTGTACGTCGTTGCCGCACATACCTATCCGGCACGCAAAGACCTACCATCCCTAAAATATCTGGATTGTGTAACAATCGCTAGATGTCGCTGTGACTTTCCATCAGGCGGCGGCGGCATCATTTTGGCGAGCTAAATATCCGTGGCTGGCGTGAATAAGTTGACAAGTATAAAATGTCAATTTTAGAGGGCGGCCATTTGAAAGTTTGACCGTTTCTGGTAAATCGGTAAATTAGTTAAATTTAAGAGTATGTATTGTTTTCCATATTATTTTAGGCCAATTTTAAAACTATGATAGTAAATGAGACAAAATCCTTACAGTTTTGGCAATATTAGACTTGTCAAGTTGTTCACCGACGAGTTATCAAGTTAATCACCGAATTATCAACTTGTTCTCAGCAACTATAAAAGTGTTTACAGTAGTTATCAACTTAGGCACCATCAAAATAAGTATTGTTTTCTTGGGCAAGCAATGTTTTTTTATAATACATGATACCTAACTGACAAAAACAAGGGAGGTAGGTACTTACTATTTAAACATCATTATCAAAATTCAAAAAAAAAGAGGTAACTGGATAAATATTAAAATCAAATGCTATGATTCTATTAGTTTCATATGGTAAAAGGAGTAATCAATGTAGAATAATCAATTGCTTCGTCCAAATCTGGATCAGTGTTAGATGTCTTGGCTGTATGTTGCCAGGGTACCTGGTGCACCCTCGAAAGGAAATCCCAGGGACCCTGACCAGCCCTGGTGGCCATTCACCGGCGACCCCTCCTCGTGGAGAGAGACCACACATTGCCTCTTCTGTCTAATTGAGGTGCGTGCCAGAATACGTCACGCGTCACCACCCTGGGCCTGTCTCTGCCAGGGCGACAGCTAGCCCTGAGTGTCGCCGGGCTCACGCTTATGGGGGACGGAGATCGTTCTGAGATCTCCGATTCCCAGCGCGTCTTCTCCTGCGGTTAGGAAGATTGCTGTTCCTCTCCCGTTCCTTCTCCGCCGCCTCTTTTGCAACCATCACCTCCTCACAAAACAAGGCGGCGGAGTTCCATAAACTTTCGCTGCTGACCATAGCCTGAACCATGGCCTGGAGCGTGATATTTATCACTCCTAAGGCCACATCGTTGATCCGTCCACTCTGTGCAATCTGCCAGAGTGTGGAGCACCGTATCCGGTAAGCAGCCAGAACAGTAGTGGCACTCTGGCGTTGGCTCCCGCCTTATCCGATGCAGGTACACACCGAAGCAACCATGCCCGGTGAGTAGCTGCCTCAGCCGATAGGAGAGGCAGCAATGACGCCTCTCCAACCAGTTCTTCATTACAGGCCTTATCGCCTCAACTATATCATGCCCGGCTGTTGGTTGTCCAAGTCGCTCCTTCCACTCCTCCACGACTACTTGGCGGAGCTGAGACCCCTGTCCCTCGATTTCCTGTGAAGCAGGTCTCAGATCTCGCTCCCCTGCCTCTTTGCACCACAGGTATAGTGCTGCAAGGGCCCTCGCTTCCAGGTCCCATGGAGGTGTACCGGCTAAAAGAGTTGCCGCTTCAAAAGAGACCGTGCGTTATCCTCTTATAATCCTGACGGCCAGCAGCCGCAGTGGACGTCGCAGTATTGCCACGTTACTGGCCGTTAGATTCCCTGCCCATACCGGAGCCCCGTAAAGAGCCATGGATCGCACGGACGCAGCATAGTCTTTTGCAAGAGGTGTCAGGCCCCCTTAAGATAGGCAGTAGTCGTGATAACGACTACGCCACTCCCTTCAACTTGGGGGCCGCACGATCTCAGGTGAGGCGGAATGTCTCCTAGCCGGGACCCCTCCATGGGACCTGGAAGCGAGAGCCCTTGCGTCACTGTTTAGATGGCGCAAGGAGGCGCTGGGGCGAGGTCAAAGGCCTGCGTCTCGGGAAATCGAGGCCCAGCGGTCCCTGCTTCACCAGGAAACCGTGGAGACATGAAGGTGCGACTTGAGCAACCAAAGGGGGGATTCGCCACAATCGCGGCCATCAGACCGGGCATGGACGAGTGGCTGGAGAGGAGACACGGTGCTCTCTCCTACCGGTTGTCACAGATACTTACCGGGCACGGTAGCTTCGGTAGGTATTTGTGGCGAAGACACCGGGAAACCACGGCCGAGTGTCAGCACTGCGAGGACCGCAGCGATGACACGGCGCTCCACACGCTGGTGGAGTGCACGGCGTGGGCGCAACAGCGCCAGGTCCTCGTAGTGGGTCTGGACGTGGACACTTTCTCGCTCGAGACCATGGTGCGAGCCATGATCTCCAGCGGAAGTAAGTGGGACTGCGCCGCCTCTTTCTGCGAGCAGGTGATGCTCGTGAAGAAGGCGGCGGGGTGGGTACGGGTGAGAACTCTCCCACCCGAGATCCGCCGCCGACGTGTCTTCGCCGAAGACTATCGGCCTCCATGACCGAGGGCCTGAGGACGGTGAGAGGGCTGCTCACCGTCCTTATAGAAGCAGGCCCATGACGGCAGCGTCACGTGAGGGATGCACGCACGCCCCCCCCCCCCCTTAGAAGAACACTCTAAAACCCCTCAAAGACGCGGGATAGCACCCGAACCACCCCCTAGGCGAGGCCGTATCGGCGGCCGTGGGTCTGTTGGGAGTCCTGGGACATCCTTCCGAGGGCTTACCCTGGGCTCCCAACCATAGGCTGTTGAGCGCTACATGAGGTTTTTTAGTCGGTAGGAGTCCGGCATAGCATCCATGAGGATTTTCCGTCACGATAAAAATAAAACTCTGTAAATTTTTGCTAAATAGGTAACCGCTGTTCAACGCCTAAATATTTCTTACCAGTCGACTTTCTACAATAATGGCTCTCATAGCTGGGAAATGTGACCTTTAACAAGCTTTAAATCTTGAATTGATTTTTATTTTTAGTTTGTTTACCAAATTGCGAGCTAGGAATGTGCGGCCATAACTGGACATCTCGATATGTCACGTATTGAACAGAAATATTCAACCTGTTCATAACTTGACATCATAACTTATCATGACTTAATTTGAGGAAGACGGCTGTCTATAACTTGATATCTCATTATGTCAGAATTCAAACAGAATATTCAGTTCGACATAACTTAATATATCAATTTGTCATTTTTAATCTCTCATTTTTTCAGACAGTCATAAGTGTGTAAGTCGAGATATCCAGAAACCGACATTATCCTGGTAGCTAAGTATATCTTGATATAACCACATATCAATTTTCGTTCACAAAAAATAAATAATCGATAACTAGGCATGTAGATTTATCAAATTAGAGACGATAAAATACGAGATGTCAACATACTACCAAGCGTGATTACAAAAAAAATTATGTACATATTCAGTTGTAATTTTTTTATATAAAAATTCATACCGTTAGGATCGTATTAAGCTAATAAAAAGAAAATCATACAAGTCGAGATGTCAAGTTGTTCACGCCAGCCACGGATATATAAAAAAAAACTTATCTCAGTTTAAATAATTTATACTATACTATACTATCTTCACGCCAAATCCCTTGCAGGGTAGGCAGAAAGAAATAATTTTAAATAATTTAAAAGTACATAAACCAACAACAAGGTTAGAACCGACATAGGTAGCAATTCATTAACGTCACCGAACCAACTCGTTGCTTTTCAACTAAATCACGACGAAATGCGACGAATTAATGAGTCACGTCGTAACTAATAAAGTATTGTAGGCCAGGAGCGGATTTTTTAAAAGGATATTTTTGTTTATTTATTGGTTTTGTTCACACAATTAATAACAAAATGTCGTTTACAGCTGTTTTTATTTATCAAATGCTTTAGTTAGTTAGTATCGATCTTAGTTTGCCAACAATGCATAATAGAACTAGATGGGACTAAAAGCTCTGCCCAAATTGGAATTGTTTTCCTTTTCCCGCTTTCTATAGCATTTTATTCCTAAAATTATGAATTATTAATAACTAGCTGATGCGAGTGGCTTCGCCCGCGTGAAATTTGGTTCCCGTTCCCGCTTCCCGTGGGAACCTTTTCCCGGGATAAAAAGTAGCCTATGTGTTATTCCAGACTATACCCTATTCCTGTACCAAATTTCAACCAGATCCATTCAGCCGTTAGAGCGTGATTGAGTAACAAACATCCAAACATCTTCACAAACTTTCACATTTATAACATTAGTCGGATAGTAGGAAGTAGAAAAATTATGAAAATGTAACAAATTATCACATCTACGTCGCTGGGCTACGTGCGTAGAGGGTCACTAACTAAAGTGATTCTCTTCGCATCTTTCCCCGCTCGCTGAGTCATTTATGTAAACGATTACAGCGTGTAAGTCTCGAGAGCAGAAAGCCTACTAATATTCTAGAAATTCAAAAGTTTGTGAATATGGATAGTATGGATGTGTGGATGGTAGGTACCATTGCATCTTCTAAATAACCCCCAATAAGCACTTTAATATATATTGAAAACGTCATTCTACAAGCAAGTACCTACCTAATAAACTTCACTAAAAATTAAAACAAAATTAGAAGTACATAAGCCAACAACAAGGTTATACTTATAACCAACATATGTAGCAATTCATTAACGTCACCGAACCAACTCGTTGCTTTTCAACTAAATCACGACGAAATGCGACGAATTAATGAGCCACGTCGTAATTAATAAAGTATTGTAGGCCAGGATCAGATGTTTTTAATAGGATATTTTTATTTATTTATTTTATTTATTGGTTTTGTCCACACAATTAATAACAAAATATGGTTGACAGCGGTTCTTATTTTTCACACACAATTAATAACAAAATATGGTTGACAGCGGTTCTTATATATAATAATGATAATAAAATAAATTTATTTAAAAATTCTTTCACAAAAGCACCTTAAACAATAACAATAATAATATAAAGCATATAATACACTTATTTTGTACACAGCAGTTATCATTAAGTGCTTTGTGAGAGACTGGTATCTGAACTAGGAATAAATTCCTGTCATTCAGATTACCAGGCCCCACCCTCCGACAAGGTTAATTACATCACTGCTTACTGTTAAATTAGCTTTTACGTTACTTTAAAATAAGTAGGCAACTAAATATAAATATGTGTTAATTAAAATAAAAATAAAAAACATAAAAATAATTGTGTAATCAAAATGTGTGTTTGTGTGTGTTTGATTGTGTATGTGTATGTGTGTACTCTATTGTGTGCGTGCCTATCTGTGACTTATGATGAAATAAAGGGTATTATTATTTTGGCACTACTATAAGCTGTTCAGTGTTTTCATAAGTTAGCTTACATAACCAATTCGTAACTGTATTTTTACATTTAGTTTTTGGCAGACCATACATACGCAGTAGTGCGTTAAGTTTATTGTACAGATAACTACCTAAGAAACAAAAATGTCTATGCGAAAATGTGGTTCTTAATAAAATACTTTCACAAACCTTTGTACTAATGCGCTTATTCAAATTTAGAAGGGGATTATAATTTAATTGAGCGTGTTTTCGTAGTATAGTCTGCAAAATGAACAACTGTCTAACAGTTAGTACCTCACACTTGGCATATAACTCAGTGGTGGGGTAAAGGAAGGGAAGTTTGTATGCCACTTTTAATAAAGCCCTCTGAGCCCGCTCAAGGGTCAGTAGAGAAGTCTTTGCAGCACCACCCCAAGAGGAGATACAGTAGTCCAGTACAGATTGACACAGAGCAAAGTAGGTGATTTTTATAACACTTGCATTTGCCACATGCTGTAGTTTTTTGAATATAAAGATAAGTTTTCTTACCCTACCAGATAGTGTATCAACATGTTTTTTAAAGTTCAGGTTATCATCGATTATCACTCCCAGGTATTTCATTTCATCCACTCTTTGGAGTGATGGGCAAGAACAGTTTAAGTGTGTAGGTGTATTACATGTATGAGCCTTGACATAAAATTCGTCGTGATTGAATTTTGAGGTTATGATGCTAAAAGAAATATATTTAGTTTTTTCTATGTTTAGACAAAGGTGATGCTACGAAGCCAGTTTAGTACCATTGTGAAACCGTTTTGTGCATGGTAATACACCTCCTCCCAGGTATCCCCGTGAAACAACAAGGCCGTGTCATCCGCAAATGATAGTATTTTCCCGTTCACAAGCTTCAGCTGACACAACTCGTTTATGAAGATTAAAAACAAAGTCGGTCCAAGGACACTCCCTTGCGGTACTCCATAAACCACCTCGCACCAATCACTCCTCAATTCCCCCATTTTTACACACTGCACTCGCCCCTGGAGATAACTACTCAGGTATTCGAGTTGATCTCCACGGACACCAACGCGTTCCAACTTCTTGAGGAGGAGTGGCGTAGAAACTGTGTCAAAAGCCTTAGCAAGGTCGAGGAATATGGTGATAACTTTCTTCTTGCTATCTAGTTTTGTTACTATTGTATTGGTCAGTTCGTGAACCGCATCGTTTGTTGATCTGCCAGCACGAAAACCAAATTGGTTTGATGATAAAAGATTATGTGATTCTAAGTATTTGATCAATCTTTTATTAATCAGTTTCTCAAAGATTTTTGATAGTGCTGGCAGGATGGAAATAGGGCGGTAGTTGTTGACACAGCCTCTATCACCACTCTTGAAGATTGGATGAATTAGGGACTGCTTGAAATTAGAAGGAAACACGCATGTCGAAAGTGATAAATTAAAAATATGAGCTATAGGTTCAGAGAGCACATTAGCATATCTTTTTATAATATTGGTTGGCACATTATCACATCCCGCTGCACAGTCCGTTCTCAGGGTACCGATAACAGCATGCACTTCGTGTGTATCTGTGTATAGCATACCAAAGGAATGACGAGGTGTTCGATCTGTTTGAATCAGATCAGTACACTGGTTTGGTGGAACAACAGACCGCGCCAACGTCCCACCAATGCTAGCAAAGAAAGAATTTATGCTGTTAAGTGTCTCGGTAGGAGCAGACGCTGTCAGTAAATCTGTACCAGGACAGTACTGTTTAGTTGAATGAGTGATTTTTTTTATTGATTCCCATAATTTTCTGGTATTGAACTGGTTTTTTGATAATTCGGCCATTTCATAACTTGATTTTGCTTTTTTTAGCTGGTCGTTACAGAAGTTACGATATCGCGTGTATGTAATTTTTAAGGTTTCGTTTGTTGGTTGACTTCTTAATTTGAGATGCAGCTTGTCTCGGTTTCTCATACAGCGCAGCAATCCCGGTGTAATCCACGGTTTTATGGCACGTTTCCGTCTCGTTACTTTTCCAGTTTTGGTACAGTCAGCTAAGACACTGGTAAGACCACTTGTTAGATAAACGGCCGCATCATCCACTTTCTCTGCCAAAAATATTTCAGTCATATTTAAAGATTTGATTTTTATATCTAGAGCGTCATAGTCGATCTTTTTGTATATTTTTGTGACTGAAACTTGTTGATTACTGAGACACTTGATGCTCAAAATGACTGTGTAGTGATCAGTTATGGTGGTAGCTGCGACAAGGCATATAGCTTGCAACGTAGTTTTTGCACCTATGATGATGTGGTCATAACAGGTCAGCGTATGAGTAGGAAAGGTATGTAAGGGCAGCATACCATGTGATGCCAACAGATTAAGATAGTCAGTTGATTTGGAATCAGTGGCAGACTCAACTATGTCTATGTTGATATCACCTGACATAATTATATTCCTATACGTTGAAAGAGTTAGTAATAAGGCATTTAAGGAGTCCAAGAACATTGGCTCATTTGCCTGAATAGGCGGTCGATAAATAGCAAGAATGACCGTATCACGGCTCATCTTAACTACAAGACAACTGGCTCCTCCCAAAATAGCCTCTGTGATTGAGTAGGTACTGTGATTAGTAGGAAAGTACACTATGACTCCTTCGTTTTGGGTTTTAACATTTTTGGTGGAAGCTGAATGATACCCTTTTATTAGTGGAACTCGTGGATTTTTATGTAATCAACATTCTGTTAAAATGATTAAGTCCCATTCCATTCCTGACCGTTGAAGAAGGGTTTCAAATTGGGACAAATTTCTATTCACACTCCTAATGTTTTGGACTATTATATTTACAGAAAAATTATTTGTGTATAACAATTTGGTACAATCATCAATGTTACCCATCACACTGGTTGCAACCGAAAGAGAATCGAGTTCACTGTTTAAATAATTTTGTTGAAAACGATCGAATGTTAATTATTATTTTTAGTACTGAAGAATGTATTACGCCTGGATGACATTTTGAGTTTATAAGACTCGGAGATGGACGTTGTTGATTAAATAAAGTGATGTATAGGTTATTAAATATAGTGCCGCATTTTCTATGGAAGCTGATAGCTAGTGCAGTATTTTGATTATGTAATTTAGGAGATAGTTTAATTGGGTGTTTTAGGTGTGAAAGTTTTAATTGTACCTTTGTCATTGAAATGTTTGAAGAGTGTGTTTGAATTGTGAGTACGAAAAAATCAATCATGTAACCAACACATACATTTTCATGATGCTGAAAATGCATAACTATTACATTGCTAGTTTTATAATTATAAGAAAAATAACATAAATAATAATATGATATGACAAACTTAAATTCTAGCATGCAACATCGACAATAACGACCGGTAACTACAGATTGTTTGATAGCAGTTAGTCATTCCCTCTTTAAATCTTCTATTTGCGCCTCGGTCTTAATCACCCTAGCTGGGTGATTATCAATTTTTCTGATTAGTATTTTGCCGTTCGAAGTCCAGCAATACTTATAACCCTTTTGTTTTGCAACTTCACGGGCTAAGTAGAAGAGTCTTTTGGCGTTATTTGATAAGTGTTCTCGTACATAGACGGGCGGTATATCACATGCTTTGTTAAGTATCGATCTTCGACTGTCAACAATGCATAATAGAACTAGGTGGGACGAGCAGCTCTACCCAAAGTGGAATTGTTTTCCTGTTTTCCTGTTATTTCTATAGCATTTTATTCCTAGGATAAAAATCCCTTAGAGTATGAAAATGAAACAAATTATCACATCTACGTAGTGGGGTTATGTGTGTAGAGGGCCACTAACTAAAGTGATTCTCTTCGCACCTTTCCCCACTCGCTGAGTAATTTATGTAAACGATAACAGCGTGTAAGTTTCGAGGGCAGAAAGCCCACTAATATTCTAGAAATTCAAGAGTTTGTAAATATGGTTAGTATGAATGTGTGGATGGTATTATTGCATCTTCTAAATAAGCCCCAATTAGCACTTCAATATATTGAAAACGTTTCTTGCTATAACAAGAAAGTACAAAGAGCCACGAAAAATAAACAAAAAGATATAATTTAAGAGTTCATAAGCCAACAACAAGGTTACAAACAACATGGGTAGCAATTCATTTACGTCACCGAACCAACTCGTTGCTTTTCAAGTAAATCAAGGCGAAATGCGACGAATTAATGAGCCACGTCGTATCTAATAAAGTATTGTAGACCAGGAGCCGAATTTTTTAAACGATATTTTAACAACTACCCTAGAGGAATGGTGTTCCCTTTCTCACTTACTATGGGATCTTATTTCCAAAAAAAAAACCGTTAGAGCATGAAAGAGTAACAAATATCCAGGCTTCCTGACATTCTTACGTCTACGTAGCGGGATTACGTGCGTAGACTGTCAGTAAACTACAGTGATCCTCTGCGCACGTAGCTCCGCTTGCTAAATACCATTACAGCGTTAACACTCGACGATACGCAGCGAGTTTACAAGCTATAATCCAGCGAGTTTACAAGCGGCTTGTAAACTTACTTTGTGTTTTCGAGCTTTATTGCAATCTGCTTTTGTATTACATTGTCAGTCGTAAGAAAACATAAACGTAATCGACCGATGGAAAGGACGAGAGATAGATGCTAACAAGCGCATACTTGACCGATCGCGTTATTCTATCGCTTGTTAGCACGCTCGGTTCAGACGGAACGTGACACTTTATTGTGCATGCAGCCGACGTTCAGACATACATTATAGTTATGCCTTTATCCCCGAAGGGGTAGGCAGAGGCATAATATACGCAAACATTTCACCTTATAGTTTTATGTCCCACGTAATAGGTGGTGAGCCTATTGTCGTGTTGAAATGGACAGGCGCAGCGCAGGTCGCCGCGACCCGCTGTGGAAATTTTTCAAACCGTCCGTAAGGCCTTCAACTTGGCTTAGCGATTGTCATTTTACTGACAACCGGGTTTCATTTCGAGTTTTCCTTCTCTACGCAATAGATGCTTTTGCGAAAGTGTTCCCTTAGTCGCCTCTTACGACACCCTCGGCATGTTTCGGGGTGGCGACATTTTGTACTCTTACCCGTCGCAACACGGGACCTCATCGTCACACGGGGCCGACGTTCATAAATCGATAAAAAAAGACCTATGTGAAAGCAATGTCCAAAAAACAGAATTAGTTTCCACAAAAACTCTATCTCCTCGACTACAAAGCGCCCATGATCGGCGCATAATTAGCGGTTGATACGAATGAGCACGTGACCGGCGCATTAGCGTACCAAGTAATAATGTTTAACATTATAAAGCTTATGCCTCAAACTGGATGGAAGCGACGAGCGGAGCGATAGCGATTGCGGTAAGAACGCGGCGCCAGAGTACAAAAGAGTTAGGCCACAAAATAAAAAGTACAGAAGAAACTATATAAAAAGTGCACTCAGTCTATTTTTTTTTGTTTAACGTGAGGAAAAATCCTCATGGATGTTATGCCGGACTCCTACCGACTAAAAAACCTCACATCACGCCCAACAGACTGTGGTTGGGAGCCCCGGGGAAGCCCTCGGATGGATGTCCCAGAACTCCCAACAGAAGTGCACTCAGGCTACGCGCACATAGACATCGCGCACGGAGTTAACGGATACGGTCAAGGAATTTTCTAAACAATTACGATACTGGTTTGTACGAGAGTGTGCGTAGATATGAAAATAAGTACCTATAATACATGAGATTGTGTGCTGCACCTTATTATTTTGTGGTAAGGCTATCGTCTTCTATAACGCCATAGACTCCGTATACGACGCCAAAATTAAATGCCGCGTCTCTATAAGAATGGCCTTGACGTCAACGCATGAAACTGACTACAAAAGTACATTTCTGTAGTAATCATAATAATGCCATGGCGTATGACGTCCGTGATATTGCATGCAGCCTACCGCGTTTATAGGAAACCATAGCCTTCGGCGACAATGCGCTTGAACACAAGCAAACCGCGATCGGTGCGTTTTTTATCGTATGTTTCAAAGTAACCTACTCTCTTGTACTCTGTCGCCGTGCTCTCGCCGCTTGCCGCTCACATACAGTTTGAGGCCTCACCATTATAAAGCTAACGCTTAACGTGTGTTCGTTTAAAAGACACGCCTCAACATTTGTTTTAAGAGATGATAAATTTGTAGTTTGATTTTATTAATACTGTCTTGTATAATCATAATAAAAGTTAGTTTATTCAAATCATAATTAGAGCGATTCCTAATGATAATTAGCTTGATTTTAACACTTAAACAGCAACTAAGTGCGAGTTAAGCACGGAGGGTTCTGTACCAAAAAAGGAGAAAAATCACAGTAAAACTGTAAAGGATTTTGGTTTTTAGGGTTCCGTACACAAAGGGTAAAAAACGGGACCATATTCATAAGATTTCGCCGTCCGTCTGTCTTTTTGTACGTCCGTCACGAGGCCGTATCTCAAGAGCCGTGATAACAAGAGAACTTTTTACAAAAGATGTATATCCGTTAAGCAACAAATTTAATACTAAAAACAGAAAAAAGGGGGATTACCTAAGGGGGCTCCCACACAAGAACTTTTATATTAGGTATGTTACTTGCTGCTACGGAACCCTTTATGGGTGAGTCCAACTCGCACTTGACCGGTTTTTTTGTTTGTTTTAATATTCAGCTAGATCGCATTACTCACGATCCCAAGCCTCAAAGAGGTTCTAAGTACTTAGTTGATATGATAGTATCAAAAACACCCTTTAACAAAAGTACTTTGCTTCATCACAAAAACAAACAAAATTATAACAGAACATTTATTTATACAATTTTTATTGTTCAAATTATTCACTAGACATAATAACAATTAGTATTTTGTATAATTTGGTTTTCGTGACTGCGACGCTGCTTTCTGTTTTAATTAATTATTGCTTGGCGAGTTGGTGTTTATGGCATAAGACTGTTCATTCAAAATGGCGGAGAGTACAGCGGGACGTCAAATTTTATGCGAGTTGAGAGTAGCGAAAAATTCTAAATCTATAAGGAAAATGATTTAGTTTTAGCACAGATAACTTATAAACAAGAAAGCCGTGAGATCGTTCTCACCAGATTGCCCCTCTCTAACACGTTTATTGTGAAAGTTCAATCCGATTGACGTTGTCATTTTTGTTTTATTTCAAACTTTAAACAGATGATCCACGTGACCTAGTGACGTAGTTTAATGCAACAGAGTCACAGACTACAGACAAAGTCTCGACATAAGCCCCTTTGCACTCTATTTTATAATGAGGGGCTAAAATTCAGAATTATGTCTTATGAGTACTAGTTTGGACGAAAAAATGATCATGCATTTATAATTTGACGCCCAATTTTTTTTCTCATCTTAGACCACCGATTGCCTACCAATTTACATTCTGATCCATCAATAAAATCAGCCCAATGCAGGCTCTAAACGAATCCCAGTACCTACAGTAACCGGCAAACTTCTTGAGCAACGATGAGCAACTTCGTGATCTCTTTTCTCTCTTTACCACCAACTAAAAAGATATTAGCTAACACAAAAAATGCCATTAATAAAAAATAGCGTTTTTCAATGACACAATATTTTTGCACGTAAGTGTACATGCGTAAACTTTCTCCCACCACCTTACGCGATGCTCAAGTTGTTTGCCGGGTACTGTACCAACATCACTGAATAGGCATGTAGGTGTATTATCCCGTTGGCGCTAAGTTGCCGCTGCGTAGAGGCTGACGTCAAGTACGCCTCTACGTCAACCTCTACGCCGCCAGTGGCAAACTAGTAGGGGAGGCGAGCGGCAAACTTAGCGCGAACAGGTAGTACCACACTGGCAAAGAGTTTAGTAGCTTAAGGAAAACTTTAGTATTCCTTTTCCTATGAAAATACATTTTAAAAAATCATTTTTTTTAACGTGAGGGAAAATCCTCATGGATGCTATGCTGGACTCCTACCGACTAAAAAATCTCACGTGACGCCCTACAGCCTATGGTTGGAAGCCCCAGGTAAGCCCTCGGAAGGATGTCCCAGGACTCCCAACAGACCCACGGCCGGCAGTGCGGCCGTCTCCTAGGGGGTGGTTCGGGTGTTATCCCGCGTCTTTGGGGGGTTTCGGGTGTGATCCCGCTTCTAAGGGGGGGCCTACGAGACTTCCTAACATCACGCTGCCGTCATAACCCTGCTTCTGTAAGGACGGTGAGCAACCCTCTCACCGTCCTCAGGCCTCCGGTCATGGAGGCACCATAAATCATGTACTAGTAGGCAGATGCGACTAAATTACAGATAAGTTTCGCTTAGATAGCCTTTACTTTATAGTGTGGTTGTAAAGCGGCCTCAGTGCTACAATAATCATTAATTATTAGGCATGTACCTACCTATATAATTTATAGGTCCTTAATAACGTTTCAGATGTAATATTTCTAAAGGATCTTGTCTGTTTGCAGCAGAAAAGCATTGGCATCAGTCCGTGTTATCTACTCTAGTTTGGCATACTATTTTACACACAGCGCCATCTATTGTCGAATAGCTAAAACACTATTTGCTTATTTTAACGTTTCTTCTAACTACTTTATATTTTATTTTGATAATTGAAATCAACATTATAAAATAATAGTTATAATAAGATTATAACACTGATATCATTTAAACATTAATTAGTTTTTATTTAGAATGTCGAAGATTAAAAATAGTTCCGCTACTTACCGCTGTAGCGCTGACGTTGACTCTGATTTTTAATTACAAACGCGCCTAGAGCGACGACGTCGGGCGCGACAATTTGCAATTCAAAGCCGCTGAAAAAACCCTAAAACACCCGACACACAGCCCTTTGGCACTTTAAAGCACACAACCCGGAGTGGTATTCATTTAAAACTTTTTTGTATATGTTTACTGAATCGATGTAGGTAGACTAGACGGTTTATTTCATTATTTATCTTATTTAGAAGTTAGAAGATTGTTCACATTTCAGGAGAGCCAGTTACAAGAGAATTAAAATATACCTTAAAATAAAGAAAGCAGCGTAGCGGAACCCCGCTTGCTTTATGAAAACGATCACTGCGTTATGTATCTGAGGCACGACGCGGTTAAATAGGGATGGGTGACCGCTTGTGATATTTCCGTATAAGAAAATTTCAAGTCCCAGTTGCAAGTAATATGGCAGTCCTTAGGTCAAGTTTAAAGTACAACACAACCCGTCAATGGATTATTATGCCATTTATTACGTGAACCTAAATACAGCTAAAGATATGGGCTTAAAGTATGCCCTTATTCACTTATTTGGGCATCTCTTTAGATGCGACTATAAAATAAAAAAGTCAGACTTGCTTACAGAGGGTTCCGGTCCAAAAAAAAGGCAAAAAAACGGCAAAACTTCACATTGGTTGTATGGGAGCTCCCCTTAAACCCTCCTTTCTTCTGATTTTGGTATTTGTTGATAAAAAGGCAATAGTAATACATAATCTGTGAAAATTTCAGCTCTCATCACGGTTCCTGAGATAAAGCCTCGTAACGAACAGACAAACAAACATACAGACAGACAGACAGACGGACAAAGAAGACTCATCTTCATGTACGGAACCCTAAAAAGTCACAAGCCATCCTCACCTCAAGACTAAAAGATGCCAAACATGCTTAATACAATGGTCGGTTACAAAACACTGAGCTATTGCGACTTTTTTTACGTATGGAAATCCATAATAGATGTTATGTCGGACTCCTATTGACTATAACTACATATTGCCCTTCTATATGCTTACGGGCGGAGTCCCAGGTGCGCTCTTCGAAGGACGACCCCAGGGTTGTACGGTCGTAGCCTCAGGGCTACCGACACGAGTTATTGGGGCTACGAGCGCTTCTATGAACTATGCTACGTGCTGCAAAATACTCTGGCTTCGAAAAAACATTTTGAAGGTGAGTGTCTCCACCTGTATGTTTTATTTATTGTCTGTCATATCCAAGACGAAAAGCAAGCCCAAGCTTTAAAACACAATTTCTTTTTCTATTTCCATCTTACAGACGGTGTGGAGTCCTTGCCTCCTTATGAGTGTTCTACAACGCTTGCCTTTAGAATGGTTTGTGCTCTAAGTGATTCACACGATCTCTCCACAGACAGAGCGTTGTTCATGCTCAGTAATGCTCACACTTTGCACTCGGAGCGTTCGAGCACTATCAGGTGCGAAACGTGCCCTTCCGTGCATGTTTTGATTGTGAAATAAACTCTCTGTCTCGTAAAGGTTCTTCAAAAGAGGTCTTAGAAGGTTCATGCAGGGTCAGCAGAGCGAGCGTAGCGCCTCTAGTGTTACAAACACCCATAGGCTGCAGTGACTGTTATCCATCAGGTAAGCCATATGCTCATCTGCCACCTTAGTAGTATAAAAAAACTAAATTTTTCTCAAAAAATTTGCTAGAAACCTCTCCACACCACCTATAGTCCTTTGCGAATCCCTCTCAGAGGTGAATTTAGTTAGCTCTCATTTGTTTTGTCGTAATTGCTGAAGATATGAGCGTTTATTGAGCAGTCCCCATTCACCCCCACGCCCGGTTTTTCACCCCTCGCGGGGTCGAAACGCCCCCTACGCTTATTGGATTGCTTTATTGGCCCCTTGACAGAATGAATTTTATGTAACCACTTTATTAACCTGAAAATGCATTAGATGTCGCCTTTGTAGTTTTTCTGTGAAGTTTTAAAGAGATTCGCTCGTACTTGTACTGAGTACGCAGACACTCAGTGTTCTGTAAACGATTATTGCAGTAAGCAACATTTTACGAGGACTGGTTTTTGGATGCGTGCCTACCAAGTGACCACTTTGTGACATTTATTTGCGAGCGATTTCATGTTTCGGAAGCTGTTGGTCGCGGTTGATAGTAATAAGACAGTCGTTAAGCCAAGTTCAAGGCCTTATTATGGGCGCGGGTGGCTTAAAATTTCAACAGTGGATGGTCACAACCAGCGCCTGTTGCGAATGTCCATATGCTACGGTAAACAAAAATCAGGGGGCCGTAAGCTTATCTGTCACTGCAGTAGTATAAAAAATTGGGTACAGACTGTAACTGTACCGTAGGTCTGTTGGGAGTCCTGGGGTATCCTTCCGAGGGCTTACCCGGGGCTCCAAACCGTAGGCTGTTAGGTAGGATACGTGTGGTTTTTAGTCGGTAGGAGTCCGGCATAGCATCCCTGAAGTATTTTCCTTACGTTATAAAAGGCCTACTTGGTTCAGCATTGATTTACTGATTATGGTCTACTGTAGTGAAATCTCCCTTCAAAGTTCAGCTATGACGACCAAGCAAAGGCGCACAATTTGGGTCTGGACGTGGACACTCTCTCGCTCGAGACCATGGTGCGAGCCATACTCTCCAGCGGAAGTAAGTGGGACTGCGCCGCCTCTTTTTGCGAGCAGATTATGCTCGTGAAGGAGGCGGTGGGGCGTGTGTGGGAGAGAGCTCTCCCATTCGAGTTCCGCAGTCGGCGGCCTGGGCGCCGCCGACGTGTCTTGGCCGAGGACTATCGGGCTCCATGACCGGGGGTCTGGGACGGTGAGAGGGTCACTCACCGTCCTTACAGAAGCAGGCCCATGACGGACGAGAGCAACCCACGCACGCCCCCCCTTAGAAGCGGGATCACACCCAAAACCCCCCCTGGGCAAGGCCGCTGTGGCGGCCGTGGGTCTGTTGGGAGTCCTGGGACATCCTTCCGAGGGCTTACCCGGGACTCCCAACCACAGGCTGTTGGGCGTTACGTGAGGTTTTTTAGTCGGTAGGAGTCTGGCATAGCGTCCATGAGGATTTATGTAGATCTAATACTTACGCGATTTTACAGTTTAAGAATCTTTGTTACAGCGCCATCTAGTAAATTTTTATGCACTTGCGTTGTTTGAACTCGACACTATGAGGTAGCAAATGTAGCAAACAAAATATTAAATTCTGAGCAAGTAACGCTGTGGACTGAATTTTTAGACAACCCATCTGCAATTAATTTATTGACATTATTCATTAAATATAAAATAATTTTCATCCATTAACCAGCTCGGTGAAGATCGTACATAACGGGATCTTAGACCGGGGGAACACTCTGATGTTGTCGTAACTTTACGTTTTTACTTTAATTTACTCAGTTACATTTGACAATGTAGTCTGTTTCATAAAGCATTCATTCAGTAGAGATATTTTTAAACTTAAAACAAAATAGTTTGTTATCTATCCAGTGTTGAGAACCCGTACTTGTTCAAGTACTTTTACCACGTATCGCCACCTATGAGCGAGTAGTAACACTACGAAGCAAACAGTTTGTTTTCACAAGCTTCTAATAGATGGCGCTAAAAGGCTTCACGGCAGACTTACAAAATAAAATGGACAACTGAAAATGTTAAAGTTTTGAACTTATTGCGTAATGATTATTTTTTAAATTGTTACGCTATAAATAATATAGGTACTATAATGAAGAATTACCATCTTTATTATTTACTTTGATAAATATATCATGGTACCTTGACCTTAAAAATGCTTGCATGATTAGTCATACTTACCTCTTAAGGGGTTGTTATGTCCTTCCAATAAACATCTAGCCCCGTGTGGCGTCGGGGTCCCGTGTAACGAGGGGTAAGAGTACAAAATGTCGCCACCCCAATACATCCCGAGGATGTAGGGGAAAGGTGTACAAGATGATCCCTCGAGGTAAGACGATCCTTTTCGATTGTGACGATACTGTGCATACCATCTAGTTGTTTTTTCGAGAAAAGCGTAGGTTCCCGCCCCCACCGACTGCAGTCAAACCGCGATGGCTGCGTTAAGGACGATCACTGTGTTCTGTGATTTTTAAAAAATTGTACAGTGTTAATCTAAAGTAAGCCTGAATTTGAAACTCCTTTACTTTTCGTGTAACCGATTTTATGTAATGATTATTATATTAGTAGCTTCTAAATATGTTCATTTGTTATAAAAACGTATTGCGGTGACTGTAGGATACTTATAGGTTAGGTTAGAGAATTTCAAATAAAAAGTAAGCTCTGGGGCAAGATGATTCGTCTGCTTCTGTACAAGATGATCCGTGGATCATCTCACCCCAATGTCTTTTTGCCCGTCTGCGCTAGCGAGGGTAATAAATTCGCGCGTATGTATGTATGTATGTACTCGTATGTATGTTATATGTATATATACTATATGTAACAAGATAATATAGCAATTCTACATTTTAAAATAAATTAAATGATTAAAAAAATAACAAACTCAAATGCTACTGAAAAGGTCGAAACAAGCTTGATAACCCATGATATTAGGCGGTACCCACACATTTTCTTTCGGTTTATGATTTTCAAATGGGTACCGCCTGATATCAAGCTTGTTTCGACCTTCTCAGTAGCATTCGAGTTTGTTATTTTTTTAATCATTTATGTTATTTTATTATGGATTTTTTTTAAAAGGAAATTGCCACGTGTCACGTATCGTGGAAGACCAGCCGTGGACAGTGGGATCTATGGATGATAAAGCACTAGGGGCTGTGGCAGTTGATTATGCCTAAGGGTTGATCTCATTGTTCAAAACACATATTTGATTAAAACATTTTAAAATAATTATTTGAGTAAAGTCATTTTAACGATACCTTAAGGCGAAGTGCAATTGTGTCTCAAGCGATTCGGAGGGGGTGAAGCAGACGCAAGATGTTCGGGACGCTCCGTGCGTCGGAAACGTTTTCGCGCGTTAACCCGTTCACTACGCAATTGAAATCATTGACAGAAGTACAAGTTTACATAACAATTTTTTTCGCCCTGTTTAAATAAACCTCTTTAGATCTTCTACTCGTGAGCAACTACGTAATTGATTTTGATGCAATTTTTATCACTAACATGTAATGAAATTCATTTTCATAATAAGAATAGAACATAATATATTTAAGAAGTACTTCAATTTATTTTTTTACCTGTGACGAGTTTTGCCAGGTTTAATGAAAAAGTAAGAATCTGCTGCCCCTATCCTTTGTATATATTTTTTGGTACTTCCTTAAAAGGAAAAAGGAGGGTTCTGTACAAAAAAAACTGAAAAATATACCTGTATGGGAGACCTCCTTAATTTTTTTTTCTGTTCTTAGGATTCGTAAATTTCAAATGCCTAGATATTGCAGTGGTGCATAAGATGACAGATAGATAGTCTCAGTAATAGGGTCGCATTATTACAGATTATTTATACTGTTGGCACTTGGTGGAACCTGCAGCGCATATTGAATAACCACCACTTGTACTGTTTTACAGCATTTATTTACTCTACACCTGACCGCTTTTGCCTCTTAGCATTTTCAAAAGGCAATACTTTCTCCTCGTTCCATTTTTACCCTTTGGATACGGAACTGTAAAAACGGCCGAGGTTCAAGTTGGACTGGCACACTGATGAGGATTTCGTAACAAAAAAAAAACGCCAGAAGATTACGTTGTATGGGAGTAACCTTATTTTTTTCGTTATCTAGTGTTATTATAGTTGTTACAGCGGTAGCAAAAACACATCTTTGAAATGTATTACTGCCTAGTTTATGAGATACAGATGAACAAACGGACTTCGAAGTCTCAGTAATAGGGTCCCGTTTGGCTAAGAAAACGAAGAATATACAAAAACGAATATTGCTATTTGCATATATGCAAGGGTGTAAAGGAATAAATTTCGATACTAGTTTTTAAACTAGACTAGGCTTAAGTCCTGTCCAAATGATTAGCATTTCCTAAATTAAACATTCTACGTTTCACTTCGCATAGCTATTGCCCGCAGCTTCAGCTGTGTAGAATTCTGTTCGCGTTCCCTACACCATTGGGTCATATCCAGGGATAAAATAGCCTTTATGCTATTTTCTAAATTATCTTACTTCTTACTTAATATTATAAATGCGAAAGTTTGTGACTGTAGATGTTTGTTACTCTTTCACGCTCTAACGGCTAAACGGATCTAGCTGAAATTTAGTACAGGGGTAGATATAGGCCTGGAATAACACATAGGCTTTTTATCCCGGCAATCAGTTCCCACGGGAAGCGGAAACGGGAACAAAACTAGACGCGGGCAGAGCTGCGGGCGTCAGCTAGTGTATAATATGTCCAGGAATACATTGCAGTCGGGAAAAGTATAAAATAATTATAATAGGCCACCAATTACAGCCAGATTTGCTCAACCGCTGGAACGTGATTTTGTCACTAACATCTTTACAGACTTTCAAATATCATCGTAAATCATATTAAATCATCAGGCCTTTTCAGTAACATATATTCACAAAATCATCTTCTAGCGCTTAACATATAGGTACCACTATCCATTGAACATTGTATTACTATTTTACATTATGGCTTAAAAACACAGTTAGGGTTGTATTGACTGTATCGGGTTGTATGTAAGCTATTTATTTTCAGTTCACTGTTGGTTAAAATTCAAACTGAGGTGAAGGGAGGCCTCGAACCGTTTTGGCGCAGCGAAGAACCATAGCGTCCTTGGCTGCCTTCTATCGAATGTATCACGGCGAATGTTCTGAAGAGCTCTTCAACCTGATTCCACCCTCTTCTTTCCGATCCCGAACAACACGTGCCGGGCAAAGATGACACTCACACACAGTGGAGAGAATCTTCGCCAGAACTAAACGTTTCAAAAGATCGTTCCTCTGCCGAACTATAAAAACATGAAACGACCTGCCCGCACACGTGTTTCCCTCATCTTAAAATCCCGGGTGCTTCAAGAGGAGCGTGAAGAGGCACATCACAGGGCCGCCAACTTCAGGACCACTGTCAGAAGTGGCCCCCAATCGCTAGATGCGCCACGGCTTTCCATCAGGCTGGTGGCGACGTCAATTTGGCAAACTAAATATAAAAAAAAAGAAACTCATACTTACAACTTCAAATTCAAAACCTACCTACATCAACTACGACGTACGAGTAGTAAAGTAAGACTACGAGAATATCAACAATACGCAATACGTGCCTTGAAAGCTGTAATTTTGGATAGAAGAATACCAATTTTTTGAGTTTAATGTATTATATACTCAATTAAGGTTTATTCCTACTGTTATTTTGTAAATTTAGGAGAATTGGCCCACTGATTTATCAGTCATTAGTATTATACTCGTTATGACATTGATTTTATTTAAATATTAATTTAAATAACGTACATGTTATACGCTCGGTCAGGGCGTCACATACATGAGCGCCTTTATAGGTGAATCTTCTGGACTTATCTATTATGTGGCATCAGGCGAACTTTGTATTGGAAAGTATGAAAACGTTACTATAACTTATATAATACAACAAAGAAACTTCCCCAAACAGATGCGATATTTTTACGCTCTTGAGCTTAAGCCTTGAATACTTCCTTTTTTGTTTTTTTTTATTACCTATTTTCGTTACTACGGCAGCGAATTACGTCAGCGGGCGTGACAAAGTTGTATACGGGTGTACTCGACGAAGCCTGTCGGCTGACTGAGCGGGCTCTGTGAGGTGGCTGATAGCGGCAAAATGCACTCCCTCTCAACAAAATGTTTTTTTTTACTAAAACAATATGTTTTTAATTAATAAATAACTGCATAGGACCTCGAAGTAACTTATTAGGGACATGGAAATAAAAAATTAGTGTGGTACATTATATAACTACTGAATGAAATTGATTATAGTCAAGGCGGTCACAGGTAAATTTACAGATTCGAGGGAACTTTGGGATTATTTTCTATCGAGCCGAATTTACTCAATCGTGTTTTGGAGAGCTGACATCCCTAGTCAATATACTTAATAATAATTTTCCATTTAAAAAATTGTGAAATCTTTGTTAACACCGTTGCAAAATTGGTTCGAAATATGTCAAAATTATGTATTTTGAGTCCCACTTCACCTTAAGTCGAATTTTTAATTAAACGGAGTAAAGTGACAGCAACTAATGTCACTTCTTCATACAATGCTGCATAATTTCTATGAAGAAGTGACATTAGTTGCTGTCACTTTACTCCGTTTAATTAAAAATTCGACTATAGAGATTGGGTTGGATCTGAACGGGGCAAGATGATCCTCTGGGATCATCTTATACACCTGTGTGGACAAGATGATCCTTTAGCAGACATTTAGTATAATTAATGAAACTCTTATCAATACTGAATTTTGAGAACATAAGGTATGACAATACCTAGATAGATAAACTGACTATTCAAAACATCTTTAATATTAACATTAGATTGTACTTTCTCAGATTTACAGGCATTCTCCCTTAGAGGGATCATCTCATACCACCTTCCCCTAGTAAGCGGCGACTAAGGGGACACTTTCGCAAAAAGATTCATTGCGTTCCTAGAGAAGGAAAACTCGAAATGAAACTCGCTTGTCAGTAAAATGACAATCGTTAAGAGTCTGTATGACGCCAAATAGACTATTACCTTGATCTAGATCTCAGGACTCGTGAGGTCTAATGAATTAAAATTTTAACACAGACAACTTCAGTTCATAAACTAAAAACGCACTAGGCTAAAAACACGATTACTGATAAAATCCTCGATAGATTTTTGTGTTGAAAATACCTCGATTTCTTGAAATTTTAACCTAGATCTCATAAGTTTTAAGTTTTTTTTATAATATAAAATATTTATAAGAAAGACAATAGTAAAATCTTCATTTCGTCGCTGCGCTTGCAAAAGTCGCTATGTGATTTTTTTCGAATTTTGGATTTTGATGCCATTTAGATCCTTATTTCAAGACGCACAAAGTGCAAAAACCGAAATTTTAAAAACCCTAATATTAACGGAGTTTCGAAAAATAGCTATGTGAAATCAAAACTTTTTTGCGCCCTCAAAATAATTATGTGCTTCTAATCACATAGCTAAAAAGTTCACCTCGACTAAAATAAAGTCAATTGCGCGGAATTGCGCCCGCTATGTGTTTACGGGCACTTAGCGATATTGGTGTACAATATTTGACCTGAAACATCACGCATTGCACAAATAAAGTGTCACATAGCTATCTTTTTCTATGAAATTTGGCAGTCGTTTTGGATATTTATGTCAGCGATCTGTTCAGGAATGTATTGAAATAATAAGGCTGCTTTGGAGCTAGAATATTTCAGTAAAGTGCAAAAAGTTTATTAGTTTTTATATTTAGCTCGCCAAATTGACGTCGCCACCAGCCTGATGGAAGGCAGCGAGGGACGCTATGGTTCTTCGCTGCGCTAACGGTTCGAGGCCTCCCGTCACCTCAGGACAATCAATTATTCGAATAGCACGTCTCTGCATAGCGTCAAGTGCGTCTAGTAAGTACCTCGCGGAGCATCCCAAAGGTGAGAACAGTATTCGACGCAGAGGCGAATCTGCGTCTTGTACAGTAAACATCTCTGATGTGGCGTAAAATACCGTCTCACCTTATTCAGGATTCCTAATTTTCGCGAGGCCAGCCCAATATAGCTCTCTATGTAGTTTTTGTGATTGAGCTCACGCCGGAAGTCTATACCGAGGATCTCCAGGTTGTCCTTTAGCGGAACCGTAATACTCTGAAGAGAGGGTAGGGGTAGAAATAGGGACTTGACCAGGTTGTTCGAACCCCATTGGGCAATGCAGCCCAGGTCCCGGTCGAGATCCGCCACGAGTTGTCGTCCCTTCCCCTCCACGTCGCCTCGCCCCTCCACTGGACGGCCAGAATAGCTGCCATGCAGAGTACTACTATCATCCGCATAACAATGAATGCACCCAAGGGACAGCATGTCATTGATATGCAGAAGAAAGAGAGTTGGAGACAATACCGATCCCTGTGGTACTCCGGCATTTACCCGCAAAAAACAGGAAGCCTGGCCATCACAGAGGACCCGTACACGTCGTCCGTGCAGGAATCTGGCCAACCAGCGGTACAATTGCGACGATAGACCGTATGCCAATGCAAATTGGAAAGAAGCGACGCATATCAAAGCCTTTAGCGATGTCTAGGTCAATAGCCAGAGATTCACCGTGCCTCTCCATAGCCTGCTACCTCCCCGCCGCCTCTTTTACAAGCATGACCTGCTCACAGAAAGACGCGGTGGCGCGAAGTCTTGATTAATCCCGCTGGAGATGATTGCTCACTCCATAGTCGAGAGAATATCCACGCCCAGACCTGCAACGAGAACCTGGCACTGCTGCGCCCACGCTATGTACTCCCTAATTTTGAGAAGTGCTGTGGCCTCCCTGAATTTTATATATTCGCCTAAAACTAAAGTAGCTTCCTTCCGTCTTCGCTGGATCACTTGAATGTCTATTTTATTCATTACCCCATAAAATCCCAATCTCCTTTACGCAAGCCTGTTTTTCTCATAAAGGACCCTTTTAAGTTTCATTCTACAATTTCTTGCTCAAATATCCGAGCTCTGCTGTACTCATTCCTTTCCAGCGGCTTTCCAGAGGTTTGGGAACGAGAGAGAACTCTCCCACCCAAGTTCCACAGTCGGCGGGGTTGCCGCCGACATATCTTTGCCCAAGACTATCAGCCTCCATGACTGGGGTCCTGAGGACGGTAAGGGGGCTACCCACTGTCCTTACTGAAGCAGGCCGCCGTCCTTATAGATGTCAGCGTGACGAAGGGATTCACGCACGCCCCCCCTAAGAAGCGGGATAGCACCCAAAAAGCTCTGACCGACCGCATCTCTCTCTGTCTTGCACGCTAAAATGTATATCCTCTATCTTCTTTCAACAATTTGGCGTCTGGTAGGCTCTTAAGCTAAGTTAATGGCCTTTTTTTTCTTTTTTTTTTATGTGTGGAAATCCTACATGGATGCTATGCCGGACTCCTACCGACTAAAACCACACAATGCCTTACAATAGTCTATGGCCGGAAGTCCCGGGTAAGCCCTCGGAAGGATGTCCCAGGGCTTCCGGCAGACTTTGGCTACCACCGCGGCCCCGCCTAAATAGGTTCGGGTACAATCCCGCGTCTGGGGTGTTTGTTCGGGTGTTACCCCGCTACTTGGGGAAGGAGGGATAGTTGGGTGCTATCCCACTACTATGAGGGGCGAAGAGACATGCCACTGTCTTGGCCTGCTTCTGTAGGAACGACGAGCAGCCGACTCGCCGTTCTCAGGCCCTTAGTCATGGAGGCCGATAGTCTTGGGCGAACAGCAACCGGCGACGACCCCGTCGCCTACTGCGAAACTCGGGAGGGAGATTTCTCTCCCGCTCCCTCCCCGCTGCCTCTTTCTCGACCATAACTTGCTCGCAGAAAGACGCAGCAGCGTCCCACTTTCCACCGCTGGAGACCATGGCCCTCACCATGGTCTCCAGCGTGAGGATGCCCACGTCCAGGCCAGTAACGAGGTCCCGGCGCTGCAGTGCCCAAGCTGAGCACTCCGCCAGTGTGTGCTGCACCGTATCCTCGCTGCATAAGTTGAAGGCCTTATGGGAGGCTTGAAAAAAATCAACTGCGGGTCGTAGCGACCTGCACCTGTCTATTTCAACACGGCAATAGGCTCACCACATATTACGTGGGACATAAAACTATAAGGTGAAATGTGGGCGTATACTATGCCTCTGCCGACTCCTTCGGGTATAAAACGTGACTATATGTAGGTATGCATGTACTTAATAAATATCTAAAAAAAACAATATAAAAATCTATACGATACCCAGGAGTCAGGGCCCAAGTGTTCCTTCTGCGACCGGGAAAGGTTCAGTTGAACTTGAAAGCGCAGAGGAAAGTTAACTGTTTTTTTAACGTGAGGAAAATTCTACATAGATGCTATGCTGGACTCCAACCGACTAAAAACCACACGTAACCTAACCGTACCTAACAGCCTACGGTGGGGAGCCCCAGGTAAGGCCTCGGAAGGATACCTCAGGATTCAGAGTTAATACTATATGCAAAGAAATTTGATCGTTTGACCGCCTCTATCTCATCTTTTGCATTTGCGAAATAAGAGAAAAATGAAAATGCATCAATCATCACAATTCTAATTTTAACGTAAGAAAATTCCTACATTGGTGCCATGCCGAACTCCTACCAACTAAAAACCACATGTTCCCTACCTAATGCCTACGGTTGGGAGCCCCGGGTAAGCCCTCGGAAGGATGACAACAGGATTCCCAACAACCACTGCGGCCTCACCTAGGATGCTATCCCGCTTCTTTGGGGGTTGTTCGGGTGCTTTCCCACTTCATGTGTCTCTTCCCCTCACTAGTCTAGGGCCTGATTCTGTAAGGACGGTGAGCAACCCCCTCACCGTCCTCAGGCCCCCGGTCATGACAAGTGATAAAATCGAATAGAATCGTAGATCAATATTCTGTTTCGTCGTTTCACGTACTAAAATGTATAAATATAAGTAGATTTATTACTTGTCAAAATCCCGTAGCACAAGCTTTTATTAGCTTTGGGTTTGATGGTGTAAAGCAGAATTGTGTCACAGTGCCATTTAATAATAATAACTCTTTCTATTTCACAATCAGTTAAAATAATAATTAAACCTAAAAACATAAACATCTGGCAAACAAAATTAAAAGTGATATTCTTGAAACGTCCCAATATCGTCATACTTCGTCATATGACCGCGGGGGTTTACCGAAAACCGAATGCCGAACGCCGAGAGCCGAAAGCCGAGCTAATGCGGCGACCCCTAACGACAATTTAATAAAGAAAGCTAAGCGTACGCCGCACAGTAATAACGTTTGTAAAAATATCCGCAGACACACTCTTAAGGCGAAGTTTACACCGGATTAATACGAGTATCTCGTTTATTCCCAGTAGTTCCGCGCAAGAAGTACCGTGATGGAACTAGTGTGACTTTTGTTGATAGTAGTTCCGTGGCAGTAAATTTAGGGATGGATAAAACAAAAGACTATCGGCAAGTTTATAAGATCGAAAAAAGGCTTTCGTTCAGTCGTTTTATTTTTGAGGTCCAGGGTGGCGATTTTACCCACCCAGATGCTTATTTACAGATGGACCTAAAGCAGTCAGTTCGTAGTACGATAATAGGTTTATGAAAATGACTAGCACTAATAGTTGACAGCTGTCAACTGCAGCTTACTCAAATAAGATTGCTAGGCTTGAAAAAGCTATCATATTGGTGTTAAATAAAATGTAAGATTTTATTTTTCCTGGAGTTAGCTTTCAATATTTATAATTAAACAGCTGCTCGCTGCTTCACCCACGTGGAATTTGGTGTCCGATGGGTACATTTTACTCCCTGATGAAAAGTAGCCTACGTGCGCCAAGCTACAACCTATCCCTGTACCAAATTTAAGCCCGATCCTTAAGGCCGATATCTCAAGCAATTACGCTAACAAGCGAGTAACAAACATCCAAACCATATCCAAACATCATCAAAAACTTTCACTTTATATTATTAGTAGTATTTTTTTTTAACGTGAGGGAAAATTCATCAAGTATGCTATCCCGGACTTTTACCGACTAAAAATACCTCACGTAACGCCCAACAGCCTATGGTTGGGAGCCCCGGGTAAGCCCTCGCAGGGATGCCCCAGGACTCTCAACAGACCTACAGCTTCCACTGCGGCCTCGTCTAGGTGGTAGTTCGGGTGCTATCCCGCGTCTTTGGGCGGTTTCGGGTGTGAGCCCGCTTCTAAGGGGGGGCGTGCGTGAAGCCCTCACGTCACGCTGCCGTCATGGGCCTGCTTCTGTAAGGACGGTGAGCAACGTCTCACCGTCCTCAGACCCCCGGTCATGGAGGCCGATAGTCTTCGGCGAAGACACGTTGGCGACGCCCAGGCCGCCGACTGCGGAACTCGGGTGGGAGGGTCCTGTCCCATTTCCGCCCCACCGCCTCTTTCACGCAGAAAGAGGTGGAGCAGTCCCACTTATTCCCGCTGGAGATTATGGCTCGTACCATGGTCTCGAATAGTAGTATTTTAAGAAAAAAATAATAATAAAAATCTATCCAACTGCAGCGAGAAGTGAGACAGCTTGAGAGAGAAGAGTGAAACCCTTTGTTGCAGTTATGACTTACGGAACTGAGACATGGCCATTGAAAGTGGTCCTCACAGAAAGGCTTTCTGTCACTCAGAGAGCAATGGAAAGGGCTATGCTCAGAGTCTCTGCGATCGAATCCGCAACGAGGAAATCCGAAGGAGGACCCGGTTCACCGACATAGCAGAATGGGGTCGAAAAGTACTCGAGTGGCGTCCGCGTCTGGTAAACGCAGTAAGGGGAGACCCCCCGCAAGGTGTACAGATGACCTAATTCGGGTCGCGGGAGTCTGCTGGATGCGAGCGGCACAGGACCGAACGTTGTGGCTATCCTTGAGGTAGGCTTATACCCTGCAGTGGGCGTCAAATCGGCTGAGATGATGATGATGATGAATAATAAAAATAAATAGTTTCAAATCCATTTGCTCCAAAAAAAGTATCTGTATATAATTTAATTTATAACAAGCTAGCTTGCTTCCCCTTAACACCAGTGGGGTGCGGTTTCATACAGTTTTATTTGCACGTCGCCTTAACCCGCGCGCGCTGCCAATATTAAATTCTGCAACCCCCTCCTCCGCCTAGGTCTCGACCCAACCCCCCACTGCTGTTCAAATTACATTATATAAACGGTGGTTTTATTCGTTGAGTGATAATGGGCTATGTACAAGGAACGAGGAAAAGAGGTATCATGGTGATCTATGTGTTTAGTAAGGGAACATTAAAAATACTTAGAAGACTTGCAAATAGTATATATACATTATAATCACGCCATTATCGCCAAAGTGGTAGGCAGAGGCATAGTACACGCCCACATTTCACCTTATAGTTTTATATTCCTCTTAAGTATCTAGGTGGTGAGCCTATTGCCATGTTGATATGGACAGGCGCAGGTCATGTCGACTCGCAGTTGAAATTTTTTCAAGCCGCTCATAAAGCCTTCAACTTGGCTTAACGATTGTCATTTTAGTGACAACCGGGATTCATTTCGAGCTTTCCTTCTCTACGCAATGTATCTTTTTGCAAAAGTGTACCCTTAGTCGCCTCTTATCCTCACTCGGAAGGAATCGGAATGGCAACATTTTTACGCTTTCCCGATGCCACACGGGAGGGAATTAGAGTTTTTCGACATCCTCTGTGGCGTAGTCGGTAGTGATACCGCCTACGGCGCTGGAGGTCCTGGGTTCGATTCCCGGGGCGATCTAAATATTTGTGTGATCCACAAATGTTTGTTTCGGAGTTTGGGTGTTTTGTATGTATTTAGAAATTTATGAACATGTATAATATCAGTCTATGCTATCCCATAGCACAAGCTTAATTTGGGCTGGATGTTGCGTGTAAATATCCACAAATTTTAATAAAAAAAAACAAAATCCGTGTAAATTATTAGCCTTAGCAGGACAAGTGTAGTCTGCCTGTGTCTGGGACATCCTTCCGAGGGCTTACCCGGGACTCCCGACTGTAAACAGTTGTAAGGCATCGTGTGGCTTTAATCATTAGGAGTCCGGCATAGCATCCATGTAGGATTTCCACACGGAAAAAAAACCAGCCAAGTGCGAGTCGGACTCGCCAATGAAGGGTTCCGTGGCAGCAAGTAATATAATATGAAAAGTCTGTGATGGTGAATGAATCTGAAATGAATGATGATGTGAAATGATGTTAGAAATCTCAATAGCATTTTTAAAGACCTATCTATAGATACACACGTATGGGTTCGGTGAAAAAAAAAAACGATTACCAAAATTTATTACTCATTTTCATAATTTTTGTGTAAAATTCTTAATGTGGTTCACAGAATACATCTACCTATTTGCCAAGTTTCAACAGTTTAGGAGAAAAGTGGCTGTGACATACGGACGGGGAGACAGAAAGACTTGACGAATACGAAACGGAACCCCAAAAAGAAAAGGGCAAGTAGTGTAGTATGGCGGTACGATGTTAGTGGGGAGGATGCAATTGGTTTTGATAATAAGATGCTTGCTGTAGGCTTATCATTTAGACTGGCCTCGTGGTCCAGTGGTAAGTGTACCTGACTACGGATTCGGAGGTCGTAGGTTCGATTTCCTCCTAGGATAAATCTCTTTGTGTGATGACCACATTGATTTGTTCTGTGTCTGGGTGTAAATTATCTATAAGTAGCTGAGCTGACCAACTTTGTTCCGCCATATCAAGCTGATTCGATATTGGCTGGAGAGGAGACACGGTGCTCTCTCCTACCGGTTGTCACAGATACTTAGTGAGTAATCTGGAACGGTGAGGGATTCAGTCCCTCACCGTTCCAGATTTACACTAATTTTGATTAGCTAGTTTTTTTTAACGTCAGGGAAAATCCATCATGGATGCTATGCCGAAATCCTACCGACTAAAAAAACCTCATGTAACGTCCAACAACCTATGGTTGGGTGGGAGCCCCGAGTAAGACCTCGGAAGGATGTCCCAGGACTCACAACAGACCCACGGCCGCCACTGCGGCCTTGCCTCGCCTATGTGGTGGTTCCTGGTTCGTTTGCTATCCCGCGTCTTTGGGGGGTTTCGGGTGTAATCCCGCTTCTAAGAGGGGCGTGCGTGAATTCCTCACGTCACGTTGCCGTCATGGGCCTGTTTCTGTAAGGACGGTGAGCAGCCCACTCACCGTCCTCAGGCCCCGGTCATGGACGCCGATAGTCTTCGGCGAAGACACGTCGGCGGCGCCCAAACCACCAACTGCGGAACTCGGGTGGGAGAGTTCTCTCCCGTTCTCGCCGCGCCGTCACCTCTTTCACTCACATGACCTGATCGTAGAAAGAGGCGGCGCAGTCCCACTTACTCCCGCTGGAGAGCATGGCTCGCACCATGGTCTCGAGCGAGAGAGTATCCACGTCCAGACCCACTACGAGTGATTAGCTAGTTCAGATCTCACGTCAAGCCACCGTCTTGGGCCTGTTTCTGTAAGAAAGGCGAGTGGTATCCTCGCCGTCTTCAGAACCTGGTCATGGAGGCCAATAGCGCGGTTTATTAAACATCTAATCGCATTGTGCTAATATTATTGGGCAGTGGTCTGTGCTAACATTAGGTAAATACCAGAAAGTCTAGGAAATTACACAATGACATTGAATCTTGGCAATTCTACCAAAAAAAAAAGAAAGTTATAATTTTGCTTCAACATTGTTTTTAATAGTGAGACTTGTAATATCCTGCTTATTTTGTAAAAGCCAGGGTAGATTTTACATATTCTCAAATCTTTGCTGGTCCAACACAAAAAAAAACTTATAAAAGACAATCCTTTTATCTCACTTTACTTAATTTCAAACTTCAATTATAACTCAAATCCAATCGGATGAACACAAATCAATGAAATATTAACAAAAGCAACAATTCAATACATCAAAGCGCTCAATTTCATTGTCACGAATATCTGAAATGTTATTAAGTGAGAAATTAATAAAAACTCAGTCATCCGATATCAGTACAACGTATACCAAAGAGTAATAAAACTGTTACGGAATAATAGACCTTATTGAATTCGCGACAATTAAATTCGTCTAGCCTTTGACAGATAGATTCCAACAATAGCACGATTCTCCATCCCCTTCCTCCCTTTGGAATTTTACCCCCTCTCTTTCCCCCTCACAGTCTGCAGGTTAATAATGATTATTAATATAGTTTAGTATCGTTAAGTCTAAATGAAGCGACCGCGACAACTTGTCTAATATCGAGGCGCGCAAATACTCGTGGTTGGGTATAGTCGGAGAGCTTACTGCTGTATTAAATTGAAATAAAATAAATAGATAGATTTGAGCATTGATTTTTTAAGAATTTGATATAGCGCTTAGTAAAGTTGACTGGTGACCTAAGGGCTGGCAGCTTTCTCTCTTAGCGAATAGGTATTAATCAAAGGGGAATGCTGCTAGTCCTTTGGGCACAATGCCATGGGGACTTTATTCAGGTTTTGTTTACATAGTAATAATGTAAATATCTATGTAATTTCACTGTAATAAAATGAGTAATTTTTTTACCCTTTATCATTTTAGGGACTGTTGGGTAGCATAATTCATGCCCTAGCGTAGCTTACAAAAATATTTATATTACACTAGCTGACCCGCGCAACTTCGTTTGCGTCACATGAGAGTGAGGCGTATGGTATTATATTTTAACTAATATAATGTTTCCCGTCGCATTTACTCCCGTCGCGTCGCTTACATTCATTAGAGCTGACCCGCACAACTTTGTTTGCGTCACTTAAGAGTGACAAAGAGAGAGGTGTGGTATTAATATTTCAATATCATGTTACTCCCGTCACGTTTACTCCCGTCGCCTCTCGTTGCATCGCTAATGTTCTAAAACTTATAAAGAAGGATATTGTAAGCGAACCTTAAAAGATAGACATTATGCTGCCCCGGACTTTTTTTTAGAACTTCAATTTTTACGTAACTTTAACCATTTACGCAGCGTACGCAACGGAAGCTCTCAAATGAAATAATTTTTCCCGTTTTCTAAGCGTTTCCGAAGCTCTCAGACGGTAAAAAATATTCCCCGTTTTCAAAACATTCTTCATTGCTGCTCTGCTCCCATTCATCTTAGCGTAATGTTATATAGCCTATAGCCATCCTCAATAAATGTACTATCAAACTGTAAAAGAATTTTAGAAATCCAACCAGTAGTTTCTGAGATCCTAGCGTTCAAACAAACAAACAAACCCTTCAACTTTATAATATTAGTATGAATATCTATAAATAATTATCTGGATTTAAGAGGCTTTGAAAGGCAAAGTAAAATAAATTGTGTAAATACACATGACTTGTAAAATGCATTTCAACTTTTGAGTATCATTAACATTTTCACAGTTTTAGGTCTACAGGAAATACCTAATTAATTTTAATTCTTCTGGGAGTATTGTAATATAAGTTTCTTGCGCCTTACACAGGCTTTTGATAGTAATAATGGACCTATGATAATCAATCAATATGATCATAGATCACCTTGTGACATTGATTTGATCGTTTCCGTGTTTCGAAAAGCATGTTAAATCGTTGGTCCCGGTTGCCAGTAAAATGGCAGGCGTTAAGTCAAGTTGAAGACTTTTTTAGGTGGCTTGATGAAATTCAACAGCAGGCAGTCACAACCTGCGCCTGTCGTACGTACGTACGGCTCATTACGTGGGACAAATTCTAAAAAGGTGAAATGAGGACTTATAATATGCCTCTGACTATCCCTATGGGGATAAAGGCATGACCATTATGTATTTATGTATGATCATAGATCTATTTAATACTCATAAAAGCAATAATACAATACATTAAAATTTAACAGTGGGTTATAGCAACCCGTGCCTTGGTTGTCAGCGCGTGTGTGCCACCAATGAAACCACATTCCATCAGGTGGACCCTAATCTTGTCTGTCACATTAGTAGTATAATAAATGGACAGTCGAACAGACAACTCAGTGTTTTGTAAATCAAAGTTTTCGTAGAATGCTACGGAAATCTTAGTGTTCTACGAAAATCGTAGCATTCTACGAGACCTTACCCGTAGCACCCATTTAACTAATATAATCCTACTAATTTTATTAATGTGAAAGTTTGTGAAGTTGTATGAATGTTTAGATGTTTGGATGTTTGTTACTCAATCACGCTTTAAAGGCAGAACGGATGGGGCTGAAATTCGGTACAGAGATAGCTTATAGTCTGGAATAACACATAGGCTACTTTTCATCCCGGGAATATTTCCGATGGGAAGCGAGAACTGGTACTGAATTTCACGATATTAATAAGAAAAAAAAATGCAGTAATTAAGGTAACAATATATACTTGCAAAAAAACCACTGCCACAAGAGCTTTCTTATGCTTACCACCTCAAGGTCTCTACACAATAAAAGCAATGGCCCATACGATGGTATGTATTTTTGCGTCCTCAAAGAGGTGGTATAGTCCCTTCTCTGAGTCCAAGAAGTACGGCATAGCATTAATAAAGAACAACATACATACGTACATTATGATCACGACTTTATCCCCGAAGAGGTAGGCAGATGCATATTATACGCCCACAATTTTTAGAATTTGTCCTACGTAATAGGTGGTGAGTCGTATTGCCATGTTGAAATGGACAGACGCAGGTTGTGACTGCCTGTTGTTGAATTTTTTCTAGCTACCTAAAAAGGTCTTCAACTTGGCTTAACGACTGCCATTTTACTGGCAACCGAGACCAACGGCTTAACGTCGTCACAAAGTGGTCACATAGATGATCACCGATCCAAGAATCGGGCATAGTGAAAGTTGCTTACTGCAGTGATCGTTTACAGAACACTGAGTCCGCGAGGCCACGAGCGCATGCATTGTAAAATAAGTGTAAATAAAGTACAAACCAGTTGTCTGCCTCCTGAACTATGTAAGCGAGTCGTCTTCCTCTTATAGCGAATATTAACATTTTCATCATATTAACATGAAGTTCATTTCAGCACTCTTCACTACTCCAATGTGATTAGGAGCGATATACTGCGATACGTGTGGTGTAATGGATTTGTTTGTTTGATTGTTCGCTTGTATTAAACCGTTGTTGGGTGTTGATAGTTTGCTGAATGATTTCTATGTGTATTTAGAAGTATATTTATCAGTTGTGTGTATCAGATACTATAGCACAAACCTAAATATATGTGCTTATTTTGGGTTAAATGGTAATCTGTAAGATAATCCCATTTATTTATATTTCAGTTCTGTAATTTAATTTAATCTTATCAAGGTAACTGCGGTGTAAAGCGTCCATTTTCCATCAGTCGGTCAGTCTGCCGCCTTAGTGGTATAAAAAGAAACTAAAATAACGTTGCCACAAAAACTTATACTTGTCACATCAGTTCTTGGGCGAGGCCGCAGTGGCGGCCGTGGGTCTGTTGGGAGTTCTGGGACATCCTTCCGAGGGCTTCCACGGGGCTCCCCACCACAGGCTGTTGGGCGTGACGTGAGGTTTTTTAGTCGGTAGGAGTACGGCAAACCATCCATGAGGATTTTCCCTCACGTTAAACAAAATAAAAATATTTGTCACATCAAGGCGTACTACAATAATAAGATGCCCGCCTCCTGAACTAAGTAAGCGAGTCGTCTTCCTCTTAAAGTGAATATTAAACGTTACGAAGTTCATTTCAGCACTCTTCACTACTCGAATGTGATTACGAGCGATGTACTGCGATACGTGTGGTGTAATAGAGCTGTGTTTGATTGTTGGCTTGTATTAAACCGTTGTTGGGTGTTGATAGTTTGCTAGTAAGAGGATTTGTGATGGCTGCTGGGTTTCGGGTTTGAATCTTGTGTCGACTCAATTATTTTGAGTGAGTTACCAATGGTTGTCACGAAATATGAATGATGTCTATTTATTAGTTGTCTGAGGTTATAGCACAAACTCAAATTTATGTGCTTTTTTCGGTTAAATGGTACTCTGTGAGATAATCCCATTTATTTATATTACACTTCTGTAATTTAATTTAATCTTATCCAGGTAACTATGGTGTAAGGTGTCCATTTTCCATCAGTCGGCCAGTCTGCCACCTTAGTGGTATAAAAAAAACTAACATAACATTGCCACAAGAACTTAAACTTGTCACATCAAGGCGTACTACAATAATAAGATGCCCGCCTCCTGAACTAAGTAAGCGAGTCGTCTTCCTCTTAAAGCGAATAATAAACGTTACGAAGTTCATTTCAGCACTCTTCACTACTCGAATGTGATTACGAGCGATGTACTGATACGTGTAGTGTAATAGAGTTATGTGTTTGATTGTTGGCTAGTATTAAACCATTGTTGGGTGTTGATACTTTGCTAGTAAGAGGATTTGTGATGACTGCTGGGTTTCGGGTTCGAATCTTGGGTCGACTCAATTATTTTGAGTAAGCTACTTATGGTTGTCGCGAAATATGAATGATGTCTATGTGTATTTATTGATACTATAGCACAAACTTAAATTGATGTGCTTATTTTGGGTTAAATGGTACTCTGTGAGATAATCCCATTTATTTATATTACAGTTCTGTAATTTAATTTAATCTTATCCTGAAAACGGTGTAAAGTGTCCATTTTCCATCAGTAGGTCACCTGCCGCCTTAGTGGTATAAAAAAGAAACTAAAATAACATTACCACAAGAACTTATACTTGTCACATCAAGGCGTACTACAATAATAAGATACCCGCCTCCTGAACTAAGTAAGCGAGTCGTCTTCCTCTTAAAGTGAATATTAAACGTTACAAAGTTCATTTCAGCACTCTTCACTACTCGAATGTGATTACGAGCGATGTACTGCGATACGTGTAGTGTAATAGAGTTGTGTTTGATTGTTGGCTTGTATTAAACCATTGTTGGGTGGTGATAGTTTGTTAGTAAGAGGATTTGTGATGGCTGCTTGGATTCGGGTTCGAATCTTGGGTCGACTCAATTATTTTGAGTGAGCTACCAATGGTTGTCACGAAATATGAATGATGTCTATTTAAATTTATTAGTTGTCTAGATACTATAGCACAAACTTAAATATATGTTCTTATTTTGGGTTAAATGGTACTCTGTGAGATAATCCCTATATTACAGTTCTGTAATTTAATTTAATCTTATCCAGGTAACTACGGTGTAAAGTGTTCATTTTCCATCAGTATGTCAGTCTGCCACCTTAGTAGTATAAAAAAAGAAACTAAAATAACATTGCCACAAGAACTTATACTTGTCACATCAAGGCTTACAATAATAAGATGCCCGCCTCCTGAACTATGTAAGCGAGTTGTCTTCCTCTTAAAGCGAATATTTTACGTTACGAAGTTCATTTCAGCACTCTTCACTACTCGAATGTGATTACGAGCGATGTACTGCGATACGTGTAGTGTAACGGAGTTGTGTATTTGATAGTTGGCTTGTATTAAACCATTTTTGAGTGTTGATAGTTTGCTAGTAAGAGGGTTTGTGATGGCTGCTGGGTTTTGGATTCGAACCTTGGGTCGACTCAATTATTTTGAGTGAGCTACCAATGGTTGTCACGAAATTTGAATGATGTCTATTTATATTTATTAGTTGTCTAAATACTATAGCACAAACTTAAATGTATGTGCTTATTTTCGGTTAAATGGTACTCGGTGAGATAATCCCATTTACTTATATTACAGTTCTGTAATTTAATTTAATCTCATCCAGGCAACTACGGTGTAATGTAAAGTGTCCATTTTCCATCAGTAGGTCATCTGCCGCCTTAGTGGTATAAAAAGAAACTAAAATAACATTGTCACAAGAACTTATACTTGTCACATCAATGTGTACTACAATAATAAGATGCCCGCCTCCTGAACTAAGTAAGCGAGTCGTCTTCCTCTTAAAGCGAATATTAAACGTTATGAAGTTCATTTCAGCACTCTTCACTACTCGAATGTGATTATGAGCGATGTACTGCGATATGTGTAGTGTAATGGAGTTGTTTGTTTGATTGTTGGCTTGTATTTACTGATTTAACCGTTGTTGGGTAAAGAGAGATAGGAGTAGAATATATTTATTCATTTCATTGTATTTTTCAATATTTTTTATTTGCGTACTAGCTGTCGCCCGATGCTTCGACCGCGTAGAAGTCGTTTATTACGTAAAATCATGACCCTCCTTTTGCGCAGTCGGTTAAAAAGTAGCCTATGTCCTTCCCAGGGCTTCGAACTATTACTATTCCAAATTTCATTCATTTTCATGAAATTTTAAAACTTTCACATTTATAACTCTGTCTGTTGACAGAGTTATAAATGTGAAAGTTCGTGAAGATATTTGGATGTTTACATGTTTGGATGTTTGAATGTTTGTTTGTTACTTAATCAAGCTCTAACGGCTGAATGGAGTGGGTTGAAATTTGGTACAGAGATAGCTTAAAGACTGGAATAACACATAGGCTTCTTCTCATCCGGGGAAAACGTTCCCACGGGAAGCAGGAACGGCAACCAAAATTGCAAAAAGCTAGTCTTAGCAGAGTTTGGACGTTTCATATGTAAATCAGTTATGTACCTTATGTCAATCAATTGTCTCGATACCAGCAAGGGTTTATTTTAGCTTAATTTGGACTAGATGATACAAATGTGTGCTGTGTACCAATGTAAAATGTAATTCTTCCACAAGGAAACCCAAACATTTTGTAACTTCTAACGCATAACATAACTAAAACTCGAATACCCGACGAAAAGTAATTAAGTAGGATCAAGTTATTTAACCTCACTCTTCCTGAAAAAGGAATAACAACACGAAACCTTTATTCTGAAAGACATAAGGTTCAATTTAGTTTGCGTGATTAGGAATCATTACCTTGTTTGATAAATAAAAAACTCTTAATGAAAGCATTTTGACTACGTTCAGGTAATAAGTAGTTTGCAATATAAAACTTATTTCTAGAAGCATAAGGTATATTTTAGATAGTATGAATAACAATGATAACTTTGCAAATAGAATAATGAAAGCATTTGGCAAGGGTGAGGAATGTTCTGAATGTTCTGATGGTGTGTGCGATGATAGAATATTTGTGGAGCATCAATGAAAACAGTATTTTATAACTTTTGGTTTTGTACCGTGTGGCGACGGTGTTCCGTATTGCGACCGGTAAGAGTACAAATTTCGTCACCCCAATACATCCCGAAGGTTGCATAAGAGGCGACTAAGGGAACACGTTCGCAAAAAGATCCATTGCGTGAGAGTAGGAAAACTCGAAATGAAACCCGGTTGTCAGTAAAATGTCAATCGTAAAGCCAAGTTGAAGACCTTATGGGCAGCTTGAAAAATTTCAACTGCGGGTCGCAGCGACGTACGTCTGTCCATTTCAACACGGCAATAGGCTCATCACCTATTACGTGTGACATAAAGTGGGGACTATAAGGTGAAATGTGGGCGTATACTATGCCCCCTTCTACCCCTTCGGGGATAAAGACGTGACTATATGTATGTATGGTTTAGTTTATCTCTTTAATGTTGAAATCGATCAAACAAATCAATCAAATCAGCCAATACGCAACAGCACACGGTCTTGTGCCTTCCGCATCCAGACCTTTACCAGGTCTATCTGGCAAGTGGACGTCCGACCCCACGTTTTAATATGAAAAATCTACTTAAGTAGGTATATAAATAAACCGGGTCCATCACTCATTTATCAACGTCTAGACTATGTAACGTAACGGGAGTCAAGGGCGTCGGTGTGGACTTCCCAAGTCCCACGTTACAATAATTTGGTGTAGTGCAAGAAGATTACCTGGATAACAGCAGCCGGAGATACATCCGACCTTTTAGGTTAAGGGCCGTGATGTTTGGCTAGTAGAACCCTGTTGCAATGAGTTCGTGAAAGAAAAGTCAATGCGTATTATTATCACCACATTTAATGTTCCACAAGAAATAACCCACAGGCTTCTGGTTAGAATGATAGCACTATTCAGCCTAAATATGTTGCCTCCCTATGCTGGGTGCACCAGTATTACACAAGTAATAATACTTACATCTATAAACACTTTACTTACTTGCTAAATGCATCAGATCTATTGACCTGGTCGGCCCTCGCGCCGATTAGATGAAGATTATGCTATTTGACACAATAAACCAAACATCACCTCGTGACGTGGTTAACAAAAATATACGCTAACCTAGCGACTTAGAAATGGATTACATTCTGGTTTGTACTACTAGTATCTATCTATAGTTTAAAAGCTAAATAAAATTAGTTACATTCTCATGGATGCGTAGACAGATCGTTATGCAGCTTTCTGGATACGAAGCGCGTCGCGCTAACTTGCGATGGATTATAGCGTAGTTCCAATCCCGGAGGTGCAACACTCAACCTCGCGTAGGGTTATACAAAAAGAATCCAGGTGGTCCTCCTGGGTGTCCAGTAGTGTGAAACGAAATAATGTGGCGTAGAAGAAAAAAATATAAAATCTCGAGCACCGGTTACCGCATCAAGCCGGGTTTGCTCACGGTGTGCAGGATCGATTGTCGAGCACACGTCCCACGCTGACCGGTTTAAGTGAGAGGTTCTCTCCTACTTTTTGAGAATCCGCCAAAGAATAGTTACTCCAAAGATGTTCCGGAGGATAGTCACTCGGAGGATCACTCCAAGGATAGACATTCGCAGGATCCCTTCCAGGACCCGCTACAACAAAAGTTACGCCTTATTAGTACACAGCATGTATATCACAACCTGCAGTCGCAAACAACCATTCTCACAACTTATAAATACCTCTTTGCGGGTCCTGCTGCGGGATGTGTTACTTTTGAAGAGACTCCTTACTCGTCCTTTCACACGAGAAGAAAAATGCCACGCATTTACGTAACCTTCATTTCACCTTAAGAACCGGTATCATACCACAGACAAGTCCGTAGATGTACTTTTCTTGGCTTGGTTCTCCTACATTCGATTTATCCATATGCTAAACTAAAACTGTCACTAGTTTTGTTTTGCTTTAATTTAGTTACTAATATACTAATTTATCATCTATCTGTAATTAACGTAGATCTATCGTAAACTAAATAACAATTATCCATTTGCTTTTCTTTTTTTAAACTATTTCGTCGACAAGCATCAGTCATTGTCATTGTCAAAATGACAATGTCAGATTAACGACGTCTAGCCTATGAGCAATTATAATGTGAATGAATGTATACGGAATAAAACAACAGAAAGATATGGTTTTCATATCACTGTGTCACCCTGACTACTGTATAATGTATGAAATCCTCGTTATCACGAGAAAAAATGATAGTACTACACTACAACGTATGGATAATGTGTTGGTGCGTACGTGCAAAGTGTTACAATAATGTTTTTCAAAGGCAATGGCAAGGCATCTAGTGGTAATGAAGAGTCCTTGCTAAAAGGTAAGAGTATCGTAGCGTACTGTTACAACTAAGTCCTCTCCTTTTCGATCCTGAACAACGCGTGCCGGGCAGTTCAGTATGGTTACCTTGGTTTTTTTTTCTATATTTAGCTCGCAAAACTGATGCCGCCACAGCGACATCTAGCGATTGGGGGCCACTGTCATAGTCTGTAAGACTATAGACAATGGTCTTCTAGTTGACGGCCCTATGATGTGGCTGTTCACGAAGAACCCAGAGTTGTAAGAGGAGTTCCAGGGTTTTATCATTTGACAGAGAAACGATATTTTGAAACGTTCAGTTCTAGCGAAGATTCTCGCCACTGTGTGAGAGTGGCTCATCTGTCCAGCACGCGTTGTTCGGGATCAGAAAGGAGAGGGTGGGATTAGGTTGAAGAGTTCTTCAGAACACTTACCGTGATAGATACGGTAGAAGGCAGTCAAAGATGCAATAGTTCTTCACTGCGCCAACGGCTCCAGACTTTCCGTAACCGCAGTTGATAATGCGAACAGCACGCCGCTGCATAGAGTCCAGCGCGTCAAGCAAGTACCTCGGAGTCGTCCCAAAGGTTAGAGCAGTATTCGACGCAAGGACGAAGCTACGTCTTGTACAGCAGACACCACTGGTGTGGTGTAAAGAATCGCTTCTAGTAGTAGTAATTCTAGTAGTTAATAGTTAAGTTTTGCTTATTAGTTGTTGATAAAATGGAAAATTACTTTACTTTTAGAATAAGTAAGTAGAAGATAATCTGTAGTAGTCTTTTGGTCGAATCCGCTCTTAGACTACTTTTAACCCCTCTCTATAAAATAGAGTGCAGAGGAGTTTATAGCGAGACTTTGTCTGTAGTCTGTGACTCTGTTGCATTAAACTAGGTCACGTGGATCATCTGTTCAAAATTTGAAATAAAACAAAAATATTGAACTTTCACTTTCACAATAAACGTGTCAGAGAAGGGCAGTCTGGTGAGAACGATTTCACGGCTTTCTTGTTATAATGTACCTACAGGTGAGCAAATGCTATTTGTTCGAATAAAGCCGTCTGCAACAGATTCGCATTATTTCAGATCACATGCACTTTTATAGTAGTAAGGATTGCTGCCAAATTGATATCATTGTAAACGATAGTGATATTGAATCACCGAGATATTCATAGAACTGTTTGTTGCTCAAGTATGATACATGGATTTATCTATTTATGAATGTGGTAAAAATAGACTACGTATCTACTGCTCGTTCGCTCTAACTTTGCCGCTCGGCTCCATACTAAAGTCGAATTTTTAATTAGACGAAGTAAATTGACAGCAACTAATGTCACTTCTTCATACAATGTTGCTTATTTTTTTATGACGAAGTGACATTAGCTACTGTCAATTTACTTCGTGTAATTAAAAATTCGGGTATACCTACGCCTCTACGCCAGCGGCAAAGTTAGAGCGAACGGGTAGTACCTATGATTATACATTTTTATTTTTTTATTACTACTAATATGGTAGACAAGTTTACTGCCTGATGCAAAATGGTTACCCTGGACTAAGAACGTTTGCAACACAGAGGCGCTACACGTGCTGTCAATCCAGGTGCAGGTTGTGGACGACCCACCGTTGAAAATTTTCAAGCCGTCCCGCGCCCGTAAAGTCTTTTATTGGCTTTTAAGACTGTTAACAACGGCTTATCATGGCTTGACTGCCTCTGTGGCGCAGTCGGTAGTGATACCGCCTGCGGCGCTGGAGGTCGTGGGTTCGATTCCCACCGGAGACAAATATTTGTGTGACCCATAAAGAGAAGAGTCTGGGTGTTTCTATGTATAATATGTATGTAGGTATTTAAAAGTATATAAGTATTAATATCCGTGGTCTGATACCCATAACACAAGCAGGTTATTCCTAGCTTACTTTGTGGTCAGATAGCGTTGTGTGAGATGTCCGTGAATATTTATTTATTTATTTATCATGCCTTCCGAAGCATGGAAATGCTGGCTAATAAACGCTTTATAGTGGTCATCCATTCAAGGACTGGCCATCAGAAAGTTGTTCACAGCAGTGATTGTGCGGTGGTGATGCGAGTGCAAGGAACAACGGTATCGCTCCTTTCTCGACGTCCTCTGTCAGTCTTAGGTATGTATCGAAACTCGGATCGAATTTTGGATTTTGGTCAGGTCAGATCTTGATCTGGCGATTAGGGACCAGTCTCACCGTCTACCAGACTTATGTAGGTATACCTTTTTCACGCTCCGCTTGAAGAACCCTGGGTGGTAAGAAGCGAGAAATATATGCGTTGGCAGGTCTATAATACTATTCAATTGACATGTGTAAAATAGTCAAATGTATTTAATACAAAACAACAAAAAGTTCCACAGATGTACGCAAACGCACGTGTTTTCAGCACTATGATTCACACTTTATAACCGTGATGTAGTGCTTCCTGCCTTGTGAATCACTTACGTAGAGTTAGATCACCAAATTGTATTATCGAAATCATCTGACTAAATTAAACTTATATAATAAATATAGTATATTTGGCAGTGCGGTGTTAGCTTGTATACCACCTTAGCAGTATAAAAAAAAACAAAAAATCCCAAACTTAGCTAAACGAGAGAGTATCTAGGTCTGGTTGCAAGAGTCTCGAAACTATTTACGAAAAAACTAGACGCAATAAATTTTAGAAATCTTACTGCATTGCCAGCGGTCTCTAGTGATCACTTCAAATCTCAAAAGAATTCAAAACATCAACATGTTCAGAAGCTAAATTTAAACGAACATCGCGTTACTCGTCTGGAATCCAATTCTCTAGTTCATTAAAGTAAATATTATAAGTTCATTAGCCTATTGACAGTTTGTTAATACTTAAAGAGTAACAAAATAACGAACTACAATGATCTACGTATAGAGTTTCCAAATTATCAATGACTGTATTCGTTCGTGAAACATACAGTCTATAAATATATCGGGGCACGCGTCTTTGTTGACACCGTGACACCTACGTTTGATGTATCCCAAGTCCATGCCCCGCCATAACTTAAAAAAAAAGAAAATGGATCTGTCACACACACATCATTTGATAAAAGAGGTTGTAGGGTAAACCACCCAATTATTGGCACTTTTAGAATGAATTATTGGCACTTTAGTTAAGAGTATATTTCGAAAAATAAGGGAAACCTAGTTTATTTCAGTTCGGTGTTGCCCATTATGTAGTTGTAGGTATGCATTAAAAAGTAAAATAGCATTCTTTTTCTGTTAGAAATGGGCAAAATTACCTAAAGTGCCAATAATTGGAGGAGTGCCAACGATTGGGTGGTTTACCCTAATCAGTTAGAACTTAACAAACATTCAAATGTGTTCGATAGAACACGCCAATGAAAAAATAAACATTCAGAAAGCGGGAATAATAATGCTTGGAAACGGAACTCTATGGCTGAATCAAAAAGGTTTGCATAAATTTAAAGTTGCCACAGTAGAAAAATTATAACCAGTTGTTGTTGCTCAACGACACGGATTCCTCGCATTATGAGTATTGAGACGCCACTCGAAATACTATTATTAAACGTTCCTAATCGCACAACGTAAACAAGATCCCAACGTCATATCGACGTATTGCGTCTAATATTCGACTACAGATGTAAACTAGCTCTCCGGGAGTCCGCGGTATTAATAGACCTGCCGAACCGATGGCTTCTTTTACTCCGGTCGTCTCTTGAGATATTTACGGAAACGAAGCGCGTAAACGAAATTCTATCTTACTACTGCCAGATTAGGTCCATGCTCGAGTGGCATTACCACACTCCACCGCCCCACGATTACCCGATAAAATTAGAAAAAGCTTTTGGCCGCGGGAGTTGTCTTTACTATTTATGGTAGTGCATGCGGTGGCTAATTCTGACGCGTGTGGGGTAACCTCACCGTCTAATTCTGTACTACCGAGCATTAGGGAAAGCGCTCTTTCGTAATTTACTTCAGGTCGTCCGTTGTCACTATCCAATGAGAATTTGAAAAACGTGCAGCAGTTGGCGGCGATTGATTGTGGAATGTTGGCAATGAGTGTGACCCACTTTGGGACAGGTGCGGACTACTGACTCTATTACTATACTGTGTGTATAGCTCTGTAACATTACACCGCAGGGGGGATACGGGGTGCGGATTCTAAACAAAAACCAAAGTCAACGGTTGTATAAAAAAAGAAATAATGTAATTAAAATAAATAAATTAACCGTTTATTTATTAATTACATTGGCGTGAGATCCATAACGATCCCGTGTATATAATAAAAATAAAAAAGAAAATTAAATTTATATAAATTTTACAATAAATTACATTACAATAGATGGCGTTACATTAGATGTTCAGTTCTGTCAGGTATCACTACGTACAACGTAAATGTACACGTACAAATGCTTGCGCCCCCATCGTACGATGGGAGCACCACAACACACTGCACTCGACTCACGCAGCAGCGGCGCCAGCTGGCGATGCGCTTAGAAGCACTTGCGGTGGACGATGCCGGGGCCGGACTCGTCGTACTCCTCCTTGGAGATCCACATCTGTTGGAAGGTGGAGAGGGAAGCCAGGATGGATCCACCGATCCATACGGAGTACTTCCTTTCGGGGGGAGCGATGATCTTGATCTTGATGGTGGAGGGAGCGAGGGCGGTGATTTCCTTCTGCATCCTGTCGGCGATACCGGGGTACATGGTGGTACCACCGGACATGACGGTGTTGGCGTACAGGTCCTTACGGATGTCCACGTCGCACTTCATGATGGAGTTGTACACGGTCTCGTGGATACCGCACGATTCCATACCCAAGAAGGAAGGCTGGAACAGGGCTTCTGGGCAACGGAACCTCTCGTTACCGATGGTGATGACCTGACCGTCGGGAAGTTCATAGGACTTCTCGAGGGAGGTGGAGGCGGCGGCGGTGGCCATTTCCTGCTCGAAGTCGAGGGCGACATAGCACAGCTTCTCCTTGATGTCACGCACGATTTCCCTCTCAGCGGTGGTGGTGAATGAGTAGCCCCTCTCGGTGAGGATCTTCATGAGGTAGTCGGTCAAGTCACGGCCAGCCAAGTCCAGACGGAGGATGGCGTGGGGCAGGGCATAACCTTCGTAGATGGGGACGGTGTGAGATACACCATCACCGGAGTCCAATACGATACCGGTGGTACGACCGGAGGCGTACAGGGAAAGCACGGCCTGGATGGCGACGTACATGGCCGGGGAGTTGAAGGTTTCAAACATGATCTGGGTCATCTTCTCCCTGTTGGCTTTGGGGTTGAGGGGGGCTTCAGTCAGGAGGACTGGGTGCTCCTCGGGGGCGACGCGCAGCTCGTTGTAGAAGGTGTGATGCCAGATCTTCTCCATGTCATCCCAGTTGGTGATGATACCGTGCTCGATGGGGTACTTCAGGGTGAGGATACCTCTCTTGCTCTGGGCTTCATCGCCTACGTAGGAGTCCTTCTGGCCCATACCAACCATCACACCCTGATGGCGAGGGCGACCCACGATGGATGGGAAGACGGCGCGGGGCGCGTCGTCGCCGGCGAAACCGGCCTTGCACATGCCGGAGCCATTGTCGACTACAAGCGCAGCAACATCGTCGTCGCACATTTTGGCGTGTGTGTGTGGTTTGGTACGCGGTGGATGTTGACTCTACGGCAGCGAGACTGCGAGTGCGCCGAACAGCGGGGCGGGAAGCTTATATAGGGTGCGCGCGGGCACGGGCCGCGAGCCATACATGGTGAGCGCGCCGGCCCCCGCACGCCCTACTCCCCCGACAATTTCCACTATTTTCATACTGTAGTATCAACTTAAACCCTTGATAACAACCCTTGGATGTGTAATAACAATTATAGTAGCCCTTGCATCGATGTTTTGATAAAAACGTGTCTCGCCGTAAGAGGTGCGGGCACGCGCCGCCCGCCTTTTCAGGCGCAGCGCGAGCGCATTTTCAGATTTCGAATGCAACTTTTTATTTTTTTATTAAATAATACTTTTCATTGATAGGAAGAAGAAGAGAATAGAATAGAGTTTTCATCAATAAATCTGAAAATAATTTCAATATTAAAGATTTTTACTAAAACAATAACTGACGTTTTTTAACGTTTCTGTCCAAAATTCCTAAGTGACAAACTGTAAATAGCTTGAAAACATAATTTGAAAGTACCCATAGGTAAGAAATAAGGGCCATAAGCTTAATTCAACAAGTTTAGTAAGAGAACTCTATATTTTAATCTTGATAGTTAATTGTAGAGCCTCATACTTACATAAAAATCAATTAACTTATGAAACTGGCAAATAACTTATTAAAAACTTTGAGGTCAAATTATAGTCCTCTGCTTTCCATCTTTTCCAGACGACCTATAATAGAAGTTTGTTAACTAATAGTGTAAATTGCGAAATTTCTCTCGTTGTTATAGATTTTTCTATACCACTAGTGACGGTTTCATCCGCGTAGCTCCCGTTCCCGTGGGAATATGGGAATAAAATATAACCTGTGTTCATCGGGAATAGTGTAGCTTCCCAACAGTGAAAGAATTTTCCAAATCGGTTCAGCAGTTTCGTAGCCTATTCAATACAAACAAGCAAACAATAAAATTTTTCCTCTTTATAATATAAGTATACATTAGGGTGGAAAACAAGCATAAGGTGGTCAACCTGATCAAAAGTGGTTACCGTAGCCTAATAAAGTTTGCAACTTCACAGGAGTCTCGCGCGGCAAACCCTGCAAAACCACTTGAAAGAACCTCTTCAAAGAATCTACAAAATTTCAGTCAGATCACATACTGAACGGTGTTGGTGTGTGAAAGAGTAACAAATATCCATACCTATTAACTTTCGGGTTTTCATTGTTAGGAAGAATTCCATCGACTTCCGATTCGAAGCAATTTTAGTTATTGTATTGATACTGTTGATTGACGGCACTTGATGGAACTTGCTACACATGTTGAAACAAGAAAGCCGTGAGATCGTTCTCACCAGACTGCCCTGCAAAGTTCAATCTGATTGACGTTGTCATTTTTGTTTTATTTCAAACTTTGAACAGATGATCCACGTGACCTAGTGACGTAGTTTAATGCAATAGAGTCACAGACTACAGACAAATCCTCACCATAAGCCCCTCTGCACTCTATTTTATAGAGAAGGGCTAAAACTTCACTTGTACTGTTCCACAATATTTATTATTGTCGGTCGAATTTCTGTCGTAGTGTAATTATGATCTAAACAAGTAAATAGCTTTTGAGAATTCCGTAAGGCGAAAACAGTTAGGTATTACAATAATAAATATTGTGGAACCAGACAAGTGAAGTTTTTCAAAATTAGTTACTGTATGTTGTAACGTCTGTGAAGTTACCAGAATCTAGGGTTCCAAGCCAACCTCTACAGAAGGTCAGACAGGCTGCGGTCTCTTACAACACTACTGAAGAAAAAGTAATCAAAGTTAGTGTAGCACGCGGTGTTGCAAATCTTCATAGTGACCACATTCCATAACGTAGGCTTGTTAGGCTTAATAGCCACCTTAATAGTATAAAATAAAAGGCTCTTAACAGCCAATAGAGGCGCCCCTGGGCTCCATGTTACATACATCACGCCTTTACTCCCGAAGGGGGAGGCAGAGGCCTATACGCTCGTATTTCTCATATTGTATTTTTGTCTCAGGAAATTTATGTGGTGACCCTATTTCCGTGTTGAAATAAACAGGTGCAAGTTGTGGCTATCTGTTGTGAAAATTTTCAAACCGACTATGACTCTGGCAAAGTTCTGCATCTGTTATCTAACGAATGGAGAGACTGACTTTTTTTTTAACGTGACGGAAAATCCATCATGGATGCTATGTCAGACTCCTACCGACTAAAAAACCTCACGTAACGCCCAACATCCTACGGTTGAGAGCCCCTGGTAAGCCTTCGAAAGGATGTCCCAGGACTGGAGAGGCTGACTAAGAAATGGAAAGAAGGAAACCTTGAAACAGATATGTATGTATTTACAATAGGTACAATCCTGTGGTATTATATGTATTTCAAGGAAGCATTACGAATACGGGTAAATACGATCAACCCCTATTAACCCCTATTAGCAAAACATCTCTATACCAAATACTAAAGGTATTTAATAGAAACCGACCTGAATCTATTAAAAATAATCTATTTTAGGGTTAACAATGTTTGTTTTGGAAGTATATTGGGAAACTACTCATGAATAGTTTAACTGAACGAGAGATCGGCAGTGAAAGTGGTAATCGCAGCTTATAAACATTTGCCACATATGAGGCTCTACACTCTCGCTGTCAACTTAATTTCTCCAGTACTGCTCGTTCGCTCTAACTTTGCCGCTCGGCTCCAAACTAAAGTCGATTTTTTAATTAGACGAAGTAAAGTAACAGCAACTAAGGTCACTTCTTCATACAATGTTGCGTATTTTCTATGACGAAGTGACATTAGCTACTGTCAATTTACTTCGTCCAATTAACTACGCCAGCGGCAAAGTTAGAGCGAACGGGTAGTAGGTCATAGACTCGAATTAGCACTGGTAAACTTTTTATCTTAGTTTTTTGTGTGAAATTTGAAACAGATTTTTTTCCATTTTATATTATCATGATGTCATGTTTGTATACAACTTACGTTTATCAGTTAAATTCCACACAACTTTATGTTAACTTATTTTAAGTTAGATAGGTAACGCTGCAGTGCGAACTTTTAAATTCACCATTTATTGGTTGTGGAGTTCAGATGACAATCGTTTCTTGGAAAATATCGAACTTATGCTACGAGTACATCGGAGTTACACTGGAAATCTGTCTCTACACCGTCTTTTCCCAGATGCAGAGCGATAATGGCGCTATTTAAAAAAAACCAGCCAAGTGCGAGTCGGAATCGCGCACGAAGGGTTCCACGGAGAATAATCGCGTTTGTTGTATGGGAATCTCCCTTAATCCCCCCCTCTTTTCTTGATTTTAGTATTTGTTGTTATAGCGGCAACAATAATACATCTGTGAAAATTTCAGCTCTCGCCGTGACGGACAGACGGACAGACGGACGGTGAAGTCTCATTAATAGAGTCCCGTTATTGCCCTTTGGGTAAGGAAACCTAAAAATATCTCACAATGGATCGATTCTCAGTACAAATTTATCCCTATTGTTTACTCACAGTACTATTAACGGCCAGTTAATTGTGTCTCGATGTCCTCGTACCAATAAGTCAAGTTTAATCGGACACCCTATAAATAAAACTTCAAAAGATACGTCATTCATTGATTTGTTCAATTGCATACCAATATTTGAACTACGAAACTCTTTAACAAACTATTTGATCTTTCATTTCGATATTCATTGCCGAGTTTGTTCCTACTGATAGTAAGTTCGTTGGATTAAAAACGCAATGTATAGTGAAGTTATTGGTTGTATAGTTGAGGAGATAGTTTTGTAATAGAGTTGGTTTGAATGCATTTGAGGGTGCATTGCCCGTTGCTATTTGTGGTAACAGGTGCGTCTAATCAGATCCTTGGCTACGCTGATGGTATGTGAAGATTGGATAGTTATGTGTGAACTCAGTTAAATAGAACAGCAGTAGTATGCAAAGAAATTTGGTCCTTTGACCTTTTTTTTTATAAATTTGGCTCGCCAAAATGATGTCGCCATTCGATGGAAAGTCACAGCGACATCTAGCGATTGGGGGCCACCGTGCCAGTCTGTAATACTATAAAGCGGCCGTCAAGTTGGCGGCCCTATGATGTGCCTCTTCATGCTCCGCTTGAGGAACCCGGGATTGTAAGAGGAGGGAAACACGTGCGCTGGCAGGTCGTTGCAGGGTTTTATGGTTCGACAGAGAAACGATCTTTTAAATCGTTCAGTTCAAGCGAAGATTCTCTCCACTGTGTAAGAGTGGCACCTCTGTCCAGCACGCGTTGTTCGGGATCGGAAAGGAGAGGGCGGGATTAGGTTGAAGAGTTCTTCAGAACACTCACCGTGATAGATACGGTAGAATGCAGCCAAAGACGCAATAAAAATAAAATGACTGCCTCGGTGGCTTAGTTGTTGCATGGGAATGCCGTCCTGATTTCGAATCCAAGGTGGGAATAAATATTTGTGTGATTCGCAAGCGTTTGTATTGGAGTATGAATTACTTCTATGTATATTATAATAGGTTTCTCTGTTTTCTAGAAAGGCAGTCCAGCAGTGGACAGTAATACCTAAGAGAGACTAGTACTAAGCTATCCTAATATTATACAGAGGAAAGATTTGACTGTTTGTTTGCCTCGAATAGGCTTCGAAACTGCAGAACCGATTTGCAAAATTTTTTTCACTGCTGGGAAGCTACAGTATTCCCGGGTGACATAGACTATGTTTTATTACCATATTCCCACGGAAATGCTAGCTACGCGGGTGAAACCGCGTGACGTCTGCTAGTGGGGTACAAGTTTGGAAACCTTTACCATGATGCTCATAACGGTAGTCCTCAATCGAATTGCTAGTGGAATAATCGACTACCCAGAAAGAGGACGAAACTGCATGCCATTTGCGGGCGTCTCACCAATAATCAAAAATGCAAACTTACTGCAGTAATATTGCTTACAGAACACATTAAGATCAGATAGGTCTTTCTTCCGCGCACGCTTAGATTGTGGAATGATCTCCCTGCCTCGGTTTTCCCAAACGCCTACAGTATGGGGTCCTTCAAAAGGCACCTTAGATCTTTTACAGGGTCGGCAGCGCGAGTGTAGCGCCTCCTGTATCACAAAAGTTCTTAGGCTACGGTGACAGCCTTTCATCAGGAGGACCAAATGCTTGTTTGCCACCTCAGTAGTATAATAAAACTTTGTAATCGGGGTTACCAGTGGTTTTTTGCTGCTAGGGACAAAACATATAAAACTGAAAGAAACCATGGCCCATGGCCACCTATGCTCTACAAAACTACCCCCCCCCCCTCCCCCCCTTAGGTAGGGTCACAGTGGTAGCCGCCGTAGGTCTGTAAGAGTCCTGGGGTATCCTTCCGAGGGCTTACCCGGGGCTCCCAACCGTAGGCCGTTAGGTAGTATACGTGTGGTTTTTAGTCGGTAGGAGTCCGGCATAGCATCAATGCAGGATTTTCCTTACGTTAAAAAAAAGCTCCACAAAACATGAGGAGTCCTTGGTAGAGATACCTTAACCATGATCCAACTCAATGAACAGTAGCTATCCAAACATTGTGCAAGTGGATAGTGTAAATGTACTGTTACTGGCGAGTAGCGTCGATATAAATAGTGAGGCAAGTTCACTGTCGATCAGTATTGGATGGGCCATGAAATTAGCGGGGATTTTTCTTATACCACTAAGGTGGCAGACAAGCATACGGCCCACCAGAAGGATTGGTGGTCACCGCAGCCTATGAACGTTTGCAACACCAGAGGCACCACACTCGCGCTGCCGACCCTGTAAAAACCTTCTTAGACCCCTTTTGAAGAACCCCATACTGTAGGCGTTTGGGAAAACCGAGGCAGGAAGTTCATTCCACAACCTAAGCGTGCGCGGAAGAAAACCCCTATCGGATTTAACCCTATCGGGTTCATTTTTGAGTACGGTAAAGTTTTTGGCCTTATCATCTCCTCCCAATCAGTCCCAGAGTTTAATTTAAAAGTAAAAAACACTATTAAAATTGGCTATTAAAATTTGTGTTAGAACAGAATCATAATCACAAAATGGTTCAAAAATGATTATAATCGGTCGTGAACAGAACTCGAACCTGAGTCTTTTGGCTAACCGAGCCAGACCTCCTAACCCACTGGACCTCGGAAATACTACTCTCATCCGACTAATTCTTTAACCATCTTGAGGCGACGTTATTTACATTAAATTAAAAATTTGTGATTTAGTTAGCATACTTGTTGGTTTTTAAAATCATTTCTAGAATCAGAAACGTCAAAAAGGCTACTAAAGCTCGATGATCAACGATTACGACTCTGTTCTGACACAATCGGAATGACTACTCTTGATGGTGCTATTGACCTCACTGTAAGGGATGCAACTAAGTTTTTGCGTATTGGGACCCCATGGACCCTAGGGTCTCGAACTCTCGACACAACTAAATAATTTTAGGTCAATAACTATATTAGAGTCAGTAAAAATTCAGTTTTTTTTTTGCTTTTATTTTTAATTTAAGGTAATATAGATTCAATTTTTATTTATTATTATTATTGTACAATATCATGATTCAGTAAAATAACTAAAATAATTATTTTAGCTCTTTTACTGAAAAGTTTCATTAAAGTCTATTCAGTAGTGTAAAAGACAAACAAACATTCCTACAAATTTCATATTTACAGAAACAGAGTTGGCTGCGGCACAACATACAGTTTATCTTTATAATGTGACTAGCTGTATATTTCTGACGAAGTGACGAGGGCTTACCCGCAGCTCCCAACAGTAGGAAGAATAGGTAGAGAACATGTGGTTTATAGTCGGTAAGAGTCCGGCATAGCATCCATGACGGATTTTCCTCACTTTAAAAAAATTGTAGCTACGGTGACGATCCTTCAGGTCCGTAAACTTACGGACCTTAACCCTTAACCTTAGTAGTAGAAAAAATCTATAGGATAGCTCGATCGAGTTTCGTGGCCACGCACGATGTACCGCGGTACTCTGAGCGGTTTGCCAGACGTGCCGTGTATAGAGATGCCAACGCGTAGCTTAGCATCTGGTCATTAGAGGCGAAATAAATATTTAATTAAACGAATTTCACTAATATTTGTTTAATTAAATATTTTATTACTACGAGTATCAATGAAGACTAGCCTTGTGTTTTTTAGGGTTCTGGCCCAGTTGAAACACTGGCCAAGTGGGAGTCGGATTCGTGCACAGGGGGTTCCGTACCAAACAACGACAAAAAATCACGTTTGTTGAATACGAGCCCCCCTAATCTCCCCTTTTTAGGGATTCGTAGCCAAATGGCAAAAACGGAACCCTTATAGATTCGTCATGTCTGTCGGTCCGTCTGTAATAAAGGCACTTTTCTCCAAAACTATAAGGCCTATGTTATTGAATCTTGGTAAGTATATGAATTCTGTAAACCGCATTAAGATTTTTATATAAAACTAGAAAAAATGCTGTAAATTTTGGGGTCCCCTTACTCAGAACTGAAACTCAATTTTTATTTTCATCAAACCCATACGTGCCCATACGTACCCAACGAAAATTGACAAGAACGTTTATATTTATAGATAGGTCTTCAAAAATGTCATTGAGGTTTCTAACATCATTTTTTTCTAAAGTGAATAGTTTGCGCAAGACACACTTCCAAAGTGGAGAAATGTGTGCCCACCCCCTCCCCCTCTAACTTCTAAACTAAGAGAATGATAAATCTAAAAAAAATATATTATGTACATTGCCATAAAAACTACCAACGAAAATTGGTTTGAACGAGATAGAGCTGGTAGTTTTTTTTTAATACGTCATAAACCGTCAATTTTCTAGTGTTTCGCTAGTGTTAGAACATCAATCAAAGTTACAACGAACTACGAGAACTTTTATATTATGTTACTTGCTGCTACGGAACCCTTCATGGGTGAGTCCAACTCGCACTTGGCCGGTCTTTATTTCAGATTTTATTATTATAGCAGCAACAGAAATTACTCAATTGTGAAAATTTCAGCTTTCTTGCTATAACGGTTTATGAGGTACAGCCTCGTGACGGACAGACAGGCAGATAAACGGACGACGAAGTCTCATGAAAAGGGTTCCGTTTTTACCCTTTGGGAACGGTACCCTATAAACGTGACCCCACTACTGAGACTTCGTTGTCCGTCTGTATGTCACGACGCGATGCTGTATCTCAGGAACCGTGATAGATGCAGTTTAAAGATTTTTTTAAGAAAGATTTTTTGAAGGTTTTAAGATGTACGAGTATTTCGGTTGCCGCCATACTCAACAACAAACGCATCGCCGTTTTTCATATTTTTGTATTTTGCAGGTTAAACGAGATGATTTTGCCGTTTTTTGTGCGCTAGTTTTTAGCCCCTCTCTAGAAAATAGATTGCAGAGGGGCTTATGGTGAGACTTTGTCTGAAGTCTGTGACTCTGTCGCATTAAACGACGTCACTAGGTCACGTGGATCATCTGTTCAAAGTTTGAAATAAAACAAAAATGACAACGTCAATCGGATTGAACTTTCACAATAAACGTGTTAGAGAGGGGCAGTCTGGTGAGAACGATCTCACTTGTATTAGTATTCTTAGACACTTGGCAGTAATACGTTGTTACCCTTTTGAAATGTTACGTGGGTTCTTCGAATAAAAGATTCTTGATGTTAAGGTAATTTTTTTTTCTTTTTATGTTCAGCTCGCCAAATTGACGTCGCCACCAGCCTGATGGAAAGCCGTGACGCATCTAGCGATTGGGGGCCACTTTTGACAGTGGTCCTCAAGTTGGCGGCCCTGTGATGCACAGCTCACGCTCCTCTTGAAGAACCCGGGATTGTAAGATGAGGGAAACACGTGTGCGGGCAGGTCGTTCCATGTTTTTTATAATTCGACAGAGGAACGATCTTTTGAAACGCTCAGTTCTGGTGAAGATTCTCTCCACTGTGTGTGAGTGGCATCTTTGCCCGGCACGTGTTGTTCGGGATCGGAAAGGAGAGGGTGGGATCAGGTTGAAGAGCTCTTCAGAACATTCGCCGTGATACATTCGATAGAAGGCAGCCAAGGACGCTATGGTTCTTCGCTGCGCCAACGGTTCGAGGCCTCCCGTCATCTCAGGACAACCAATTATTCGGATAGCACGTCTCTGCATAGCGTCAAGCGAGTCTAGTAAATACCTTGCGGAGTCATCCCAAAGGTGGGAACAGTATTCGATTCAGGGACGAATTTGCGTCTTGTACAGTACACATCTCTGATGTGGCGTGAAATACCGTCTCACCTTATTTAAGACTCCTAGTTTCCGCTTGTTGTCATTATTGTATTTTAGTAGTCACACAGTTGTACATAATATATGTGGCGTGTCCGTGCCACCGACAGGTAGTCAAGTGACGTTTCTCACATTATGCTAGTGAAGGGACATACAACCGACTAGATACTAAAATAGGGATGTAACATGAAACCCCAACGAAAACCTGGGGTAATAATAATTATGTTTATCGTACCTATGTATCTGACTATCTGCAGTAACGTAGCGGGCTTGCGGCCTAACGCAAAAGAAATCCGTATCAAAATTGGTCGGTTGGGTTGGTGGACCAATTTTGATACGGATTTCTTTTTGCTTGAAAGCCGATCTAGACGGAGATCCTACTGTCCTACTAATATCATAAAAAATATTTTTAAAAAGCAATTAGTATGGTAACTGATCATAAATTTTAAATATGAAAAAAAAAAATAATAATATCATAAACAGTTTGTGAAGATGTTTGGATGTTTGTTACTCAATCACGCTCTAACGGCTGAACGGATTGGACTGAAATTAGGTACAGAAATAGCTTATAGTCTGGAATCCCACGGGAAGTAGGAACGGGTATCGAATTGAACGCGGGCGAAGCCGCGAGCATCAGCCAGTTGTCATATAATTTATCCCGAGATAATTCCTACGCCATGCGCCATTTAAAAGTTAATGGTGATGAGTTGGGTACCTACCTATCAGAAAGGATCGCATTTCAAAAAATCAGATTTTGAAAAGCCGGATTGGGTTAACGAATTGCACGACGAACTGGTCATCTCACGACTTCCCTAAGGAAATCGGGGGGTAACTGTAACTAGGCAACGCCTATTCCAGTGGAGTAACCGCCGCCTGCGAATACAGGCGGGTCGCTGGGTGGGTGGCATGGTGGCCACCGTGGTGTCTTTTCCGGTCTTCAAGTCCGGGAGGGTCATAACGCCGCCAGCGAGACCTGACACCGCCGGCGAGGATATCTCAAGCGAGGAGGGCCAGTGAGCGGTCTACGAGCCGGCGACGACTTGGCAGTGATAGCACACATGACATCAGCGAGGTCGAACCTGTATGAGGAGTTCTCGTAAGGTGCCCGTCAGCTGATGTCAGTGGGGTTTCAGCTAGGTGTAGTTGCCGCGTTAATTTCTTAAAGTACTTACCCTGATGTGCGGTAGTGTAGAAGCCGTATCCTAGTCAATACTGCCGAAAATATTGGACCCTCAATTCAGACATTTTATGAAAATTCAATTACCAATTAAAATTTTAACTATTTACTTTTTTGTCATTATTTCTTTTTTACGAATTTAAAGACGCAGTTAAGTAAAATATATTACAGTCGTATTTAAGTATCACTTTAGACAAATCCATATTTTGATGATTCCTCAGTACAAACATTAATGAACTGAGGGCCCAAGATATACCGCAATAACTCTGTCTGTAATATCGTAGTCTACATATTTGGGAATTTCTTAAAAGTTCTAAGAAATTCTTAACTAACTCCTTAAATAAAAATTATCAGCCCAGAGGTAGTACTTTCTGAGAATCAGACTATGCCACTTAATGCAGGCATCTGGATTGAGGACCCAAGTTATTTCATCATAAAAGCTTTATTTCGTGTTTAAGAAATTTTTGGCATAGTGCCCTAAGTTTAAGAAACTTTTAACTAAAGTCCCTGTAAATCTTATTTTGTTTTGCGAAGATTTAATTTTTGGGCCCTCTATCCAGATGCACACCTAAACTCATAACCGTCGAAAAGCTACTAAAGCTTGATGATCGACGATTAAGATTCTGTTATGACACAATCGGAATGTTGACACGAAGAAATCTTGATGGTGGATGACATTTACGCTACTAACCTTACTGTAAGGGTAGCTGAAAGCCATGACAGGTGAAGGGAGAAGCAAATCCCGGACGTCGCAGCAAGGACTTCAAACGTAGCCCGGACTGGCGCTGGACTGGACTATGTTTAAACTTTAACTATGTCTTTAAGTTCATTCACATGCGCAATTTTCTTGACCGGAGGTTCTAAGTTTTCACTTTAGAAAAGCTTAAGTGTTAATAGGATCCAGAGAAACGATCTTTTGAAACTCTAACACTTTTTTTTAAACTTTTCATTAAAATTAGAAATAATTATTTTAGATATTTTACTGGAAACTTTCATTAAAGCCCATTCAGTAGTGCAAAAGAGTAACAAACATTCCTACAAATATCATTTTTTTATACCACTAAAGTGGCAGACAAGCATACGGCCTCACCACATGTACCGGTGGTCACCGCAGCCTATGGACGTTTGCAACACTAGAGGCGCCACAATCGCGCTGCCGACCCTGTAAACACCTTCTAAGTCCTCTTTTGAAGAACCCCATACTGTAGAATTTACAGAATCAGCTACGGCACAATATTCAGTATTGCGGCTATCTGTATATTGCTGACGAGGGCTCACCTAGAGCTCCCAACCGTAGACAGAATAGGTAATCGTCGAATAGGTAAGGTCGGTAAGAGTCCATGACGGATTTTCCTTACGTTAAAAAAACTTAATTGTAGCTACGGTGACCATCAATCAGGTGAGCCGTAAACTTGTCTGCTACCTTAGTAGTATAAAAAATCTGTAGGACAGCTCGATCGAGTTTCGTGGCCACGCACGATGTATCGGGGTACTCTGAGGCGGTTTGCCAGACGTGCCGTGTATAGAGATGCCAACGCGTAGTAGCATCTGGTCATTAGAGGCGAGAAACGAATTTCACTAATATTTGTTTAATTAAATATTTTATTACTATCAATGAAGACTAGCCTTGTGTTTTTTAGGATTCCGTGTCAAAAAGGTGAAAAACTGGCGAAGCGGGAGGTGCGCGAATCCGACTCCCACTTCGCCAGTTTTTCAGGGGTTTCGTAGAGGGTCCCGTACTAAAGAAATAAACCGTCCAAGTGCGAGTCGGACTCGCCCATGAAGGGTTCTGTAGCAGCAATTGAAGGAAAGACAAAAATTGCGGTTTATGACGTACCTTTAAAAAAAAAACTACTAACTAGATCTCAATCAAACCAATATTCGGTGGAAGTTTGCATGGCAATGTACATCATATTTTTTTTAGATTTATCATTCTCTTATTTTTGTAGTTAGAGGGGGGGAGGGACACATTTTTCGACTTTGGAAGGGTCTCTCGCAAAAACTATTCAGTTTAGAAAAAAAATGATGTTAGAAACCTCAATAACATTTTTGGAGACCTATCCATAGGAACCCTACACGTGGGTTTGATGAAAAAAAAATTGAGTTTCAATTCTACGTTGGGGATCCCTAAAATTTATTGTTTTTTTCTATTTTTGTATGAAATTTTTGATACGATTCACAGAATACATCTATTCACAAAGTTTCAACAGCATAGGCCTTATAGTTTCAGAGAAAAATGGTCGTGACTTACGAACGGACAGACAGACATGACGATTCTATTAGGGTTCCCTTTTTTTGCCATTTGGCTACGGAACCCTAAAAAGTCACGTTTGTTGTTGAGAGCCCTTCTTAAACCCTCTTTTTTCAGATTTAAGTATTTTTTGTAACGGTGGCAACAGAATTAAATCAATTGTGAAAATTTCAGCTCTCTTGCTATAGCGGTTTATGAGGTACAGTCTCGTGACGGACAGACAGACAGACAAACGGACGGCGAAGTTTCATGAATAGAGTCCCGTTTTACCCTTTGGGAACGGTACCCTATAAACGTGACCCCACTACTGAGACTTCGTTGTCCGTCTGTATGTCACGACGCGATGCTGTATCTCAGGAACCGTGATAGATGCTGTTTAAAGATTTTTTTAAGAAAGATTTTTTGAAGGTTTTAAGATGTACGAGTATTTCGGTTGCCGCCATACTCAACAACAAACGCATCGCCGTTTTTCATATTTTTGTATTTTGCAGGTTAAACGAGATGATTTTGCCGTTTTTTGTGCGCTAGTTTTTAGCACCTCTCTAGAAAATAGATTGCAGAGGGGCTTATGGTGAGACTTTGTCTGAAGTCTGTGACTCTGTCGCATTAAACGACGTCACTAGGTCACGTGGATCATCTGTTCTGTAGCATTTATTTTCTATAGATGCAGTATTTAGGATGTGAAAGCAGCCTTATCGAGTTATCTTTTTTTAATCGGTTGTCAGTGGTGACATTTCTGCTGTCAGAATGACAGGATGTCATAAGTTCGGTGACGAAGCGTTTCGCATTTAAAGGAACGGGTTTTTGTTAAGATTTTTCGTGAAAGACAGGACTTTTGACCGAGACCTGCTTTGGGGTAGTTGGAGGTCCTTTGGCTTTTGCTCTGAGACTGTGCCGCGAATCAGTTTTTCGCTCAAGCGCGATTATTTGTTACCTCGCGTGGCCTAACGGGCTGTGATTGGGTTGCTGCATTGCATCTTGCTACATTTTACCCAGAAAACTGGTGAGTCACTTCTTCTTTTGCAAAGCGGGTCGATTGTCGTCTGTCGCGCAGCCAAGATCTTAATTTGTCGTTTCTTTCATGACAGGGTTTTTTACTACGGGGCTAGTTGCCGGATGAGATATTTGGTGCCGCACCTATAAGTTAGTGGGCTGCACGTGGTACGACAACGTGGAAGTGCGGACTACACGAGCTTCTCATGTGAGAGGTATCTGCCGTCATCACCTGGCAGTAACAACAGGCAGTCACTCTCACTCAGCTCACTCTGCAGGCCAGTAAATCCACTACTTATGTGTAGCTTAGTAGCATAAGTACCTAAGCACTGACTATACTTCTGTGTACCTGTGATATTTGTGTCTATCAGTGAATAAGCTCTCTGTGTGTCTCTGTGTATCTCTGTGTTATATAAATATATGTGTGTACACCCTACCTGACTGTTTTCGTCAGAGCCCTGGCCTACCCTTGCACGCACACTGGAATCTCTGTAGTAAGGCGCCCTGGGAAAGAGTTCTCTGCATAGCTACCTCGCGCTAGTTGGTGAGTAACACTGATCATCACTGTGTTATAAATTGGCTCCCAACGTAGTGGCAAATCTCTGGGTCTACTCTGCGGTAGCCTCAGTCTAGTGTGTGTGCATAGGTGGTTACCTCTGGCGAAACCATCCTGGTGAATCGTCCGAGACGCTCCAGGACGTTAATTGGTGGTGCTAGCAGCTAAGCACAAAACCTTCCCTTTCGTCTTCTTCCAGCTCCCTACATCTTTGGCTGGAAAAGACACAAAATTCTAAATTCAAAAATTTAAAATAGCTGTGATTTTGGAAAAAACTTTTTGATTTTATTTGGCATACCCACTTCTTTTCTTATTGTGTTTCTTTTCTTTGTTATGTTCCTTTTTATGGTGCACACATATATTTAGTGTAATATTATATTAGCATAGATTAATATATTACATATATTATTCTATAGCTTCACCTCTGTGTTAACTTAGTGAATTTCACTCTGTGTAATTATAAATTTTTTTTTGAAGGTATGTTGATACCTTGTAATTTTAATTATAATCCTGAACTGTGTTATCAGAAAATTTAGAAACTTTTCTCTCTTAGGATACCCTTAATCTTTGTTAAATTCTAAAAGTCAATTTGAAACATAATTACCTAACTTAGTACACTTTGTTGTAACTCAATTTACATTTTTACTTTGTAATTGATCCTTATCTGTGCCATTTTATCTTTATAATTGTTGTAAGTAAATTTTTACATAATGGCACAGATGAAAAAATATATTAATTATTTAAGAAAGGATGAACTTGCTAACGAGCTGTCCCACATGGGTATTTCAGTGGAACCGGAAACGACAGTGTCTGGCCTTCGGAGTGAGCTAAGAGCGGCACACCGACTCGTCCGTCGAGGTAGCATCAAAGCGAGTGCTCCGGTACCCGCTGATGCATCGGCTGAGCTCTCGATCTGCCTCCCGAAGGTGTCCGAGCTGGAGGAGGCTATTCAGTCAGGTGACATTTTCATTAATAAGGGTAGTCGTCTTAGGGTGTCCATCAGAGCCAACTACTTATTGAGTAGGTTAGCTCGTTGTGGTCTGGATTGCCCCGACCTGGTGGATATTCGTGGTAGGCTAGTGAAGATCATCGCTAGGGCTGAACCCAGTAGTGATTCTGAATCCGAAGGTTCGGATGATGATGGTGATGATCCTTCGGGTCGTGACCAGGTGGAATATACTTCACCAGTAGTGAGAGAGGACCGCTCGGTGCGAGCTAGTTCAAGTAGGAATAGTTCTACATGTAACATAGTGTATAAAGAACGTCCCCTTAACTTATGTTCATTTAACTTAAAATATGATGGTTCTACTTGTGTACGTGTGTTTTTAGAGAGATTAGAGGAACTTAGATGTGCTCGGGAGGTTACTAAGCCTAGACTCCTTATGGCTTTCTCCGACCTGTTGGATGGACCGGCTTTGTCTTGGTTCCGTACAAACAAAGCTAACTTCATCTCATATGAGGATCTTATTAGTGAGCTTAGAGATACCTTCGATATTCCTGATTATGATTACCGCCTCAGGAACGAGATAAGACAGCGTACACAAGCCCGCTCTGAGTCCTTGGTTAACTATATATGTACAATGCAAGCCATGTTCTCAAGGTTGTCATGTAAGATGCCCAGTGAGGAACAGCTGGACATTCTCATGCACAACATTAGACCTGACTACATGAAGGAACTGGCCTTGCATGATGTCAACTCTGTAGATGACTTGAGACGTTTGGGTAAGCGCTTGGAGCTTGCGCGTACTAGGGCAGACGCTTTCCATGAGCCTGCTCTTGACAAGTTTGAGATTACATCTGACTTACACCAGCTTAAGAACAAAGGTGTACAAAAGCCCGCTAAGCAGGTGTCTGCAGTGGAGACACCGGTTACCCCCCACGATCGCAAATGCTTTCGTTGCGGCGGGGGCGGTCACACTGCATACAGCTGCACACAGTCAAGGGAGCTGGTGTGTTTCCGGTGTGGTCTCAAAGGAGTCAAGACCCCAGACTGCTCACACTGTACTAGCAAGTCAAAAAACGCGTAGGCCAGGGCCTTATTAGAAACTCTGTGCATCACTCTGTATCTGAGTCTATTTCTGATAAGGTCCTGTTTCCTAAACGGGATAGTGACATTAGACCGTATCTAGTTGTTAAGGTTTTAAATTTAAATGTCTTAGGCCTTCTAGATTCCGGTGCCTCCTGCTCTATACTAGGTAAGGGAGCGCACCGCATCTTCTTGGAACTGGGTTTTGATCTTGTGAGTATCAATCCTACTTTTCGTATTACAACTGCAGACAGCACTCACTTGCAATGTCTGGGTTGTATCTCTTTGCCAATTGAGTACAATTCGGTTATCCGAGTTGTCAAGTTCTATGTTGTCCCAGGTATAACCACCTCCATGATATTTGGAGTGGATTTCTGGCAACAATTTAAGTTAAGTGATAAGTTAATTTTACAAAATATTAGTCTTGATAGCTTTAGTGATAATAATCCTATAGAGTCTGTGTCCCTTAACGGTGGCCTCGAGGATTACGACAACCTGACAACTAAACAAAGGTGTGTAATCAACGAGGTCATTGAAAAGTTCGACTCGTTGAACACTGATAAGGTGGGTTTAGGTCGGACCTCACTTGTGCACCATGTCATTGACACTGGTGACAGCAAGCCGATCAAGCAGCGTTATTATCCGCTCTCTCCCCTTAAGCAGAAGGCCCTGGAAACCGAGCTGGACCGAATGCTGGAGATGGGAGTAGTGTCCCCGTCTCAGTCCGCCTGGAACTCTCCAGTGGTCATGGTGGAGAAGGCGAACGGCGACCTCAGATTGTGCTTGGACTCTCGCAAGCTGAACTCTGTGTCTAAGAGTGACGCCTACCCCTTACCCTATATCAATCAAATCTTAGACCATCTTAATAATGCTAAGTATTTAACCTCTGTAGATCTGAGTGCGGCCTACTGGCAGATTCCATTCGACTCACTCCAGTCTGCTGAGAAGACTGCTTTTACGGTTCCCCGGAGAGGATTGTTCCATTACAATTCCATGTGCTTCGGTCTTGTCGGTGCCAGTGCCACGATGCAACGCCTCATGGACCGTCTGTTTGGTCCCGAGTTCGACAACAAGGTATTTGCGTTTCAGGATGACATAGTCTGTGTGTCCAGCACCTTTGAGGAGCATGTAGAGCTCTTACATAGAGTCTATCAGCAACTCAAGGATGCTGGCCTAACTATTAACATGAAAAAATCCCACTTTTGTCGGAGTGAACTCAAATACCTGGGGTATTATGTGGACAAACATGGCCTACGGACAGACCCGGGTAAAGTTGAGGTTATCCTCAACTATCCCACCCCTTCTAACCCTAAGGAGGTTAAGAGATTTCTGGGAATGGCCGGCTGGTATCGTCGCTTTGTTAACAACTTCTCGAAGATTAGTAAACCTCTGTGCAAACTCACTTCTACGAACCTTAAGTTCGAATGGACCCCTGAGGCTGAACAGTCCTTTAACCTGCTAAAGTCAGCCTTGGTTTCTGCCCCTATATTAAAAATGCCTAACTTTGAGATGCCCTTCCGCATTCTTAGTGACGCGTCAGCTTACTCAGTTGCTGCTGTACTGACACAAACTCACGATGGTGTTGAGCACCCTATCGCCTACTGTAGCCGTTCTCTCAACAAGAACGAGGTGAACTACAGCACAACTGAGCGAGAACTTCTGGCCGTGATTTTCGCTTTGGAACAATTTCGACAGTACGTCGAAGGCCAAAAATGTACGGTCGTCACGGATCATTCATCTCTTCTGTGGTTCCATAAGCTAAAAAATCCCACGGGTCGTCTAGCACGTTGGAGCATGAGGCTCAGTCAATTCGATTTTGACATAGAGCATCGAAAAGGTAAAGACCACGTTGTACCTGATGCTCTGTCTCGTATCAAAATTGATTCCCTCGATGCAGTACCCACTAAAGACCCGTGGTATGACCACACCATGAATAGTGTTCGGAAGAACCCTAGGAAGTCACCAAATTATGACATTCGTGACAACCTTCTATATAGGTTAACTAAAAATAAATATTCTTTGACTTCAGACTTTGACTGGAAGCTGGTGGTACCTCAGGAGGATCGCTTGCCCCTGCTCTCTAAGTACCACGATGACACACTTAGTGCCCATGGTGGCGTTTGGAAGACGCATAAAAGGTTAGCCCTAAATTATTACTGGCCCAAGATGTACGAGGACGTCAAAGAATATGTTGGGAATTGCGAAACATGCAAGCAGTACAAACCCGTAAATACGTCTCGTCCCGGCCTAATGGGTAGCCCGAAGCGGGTTTCGAAGCCATTCGAAGCTATCTCTGTCGATCTGCTTGGTCCCTTTCCCACTTCGAGCAATAGAAACGTACACCTGATCGTGGTCTCCGACTACTTTAGCAAATACGTCATGTTGTGCCCTGTTCGGGTTGCCACAGGCGCTGTAGTCGCGAGGTTCATAGAGAAGAGTGTGTTTCTCGTGCACGGAGTCTGCAAGACTATTTACATGGATAATGGCCCTCAGTTTGTGAGTAAGCCATTTAAGGATCTGTTGGCTAAATACAATGTACCTAATATATATTATAACCCTAGGTATCATGCCCAAACTAATCAGGCGGAACGAGCTATTCGCAATGTGGTTCAAGCGATCTCATGCTATGTGAAGTCACAACACAAGTCTTGGGATCAGTTCTTGGTTGAGATACAGTGTGCTTTAAACACTGCAGTTAACGAAGCAACTCGTTTCACCCCTTACTTTTTGGTACATGGTAGGGAATTTATTGGGGATGGAGTGCTGTACAGGCAGACAGATATCGCGTGCCATCCTACTTCAGTCTCTGTAGACGATCCATCAGCCTTCGGTGTCAAGCTGAGAGAAATACAACGCATTTACGACCAGGTGAGGAAACATTTGAACGTTGCCCACCAGCGTAATGAAAAGTATTACAACCTCAGAAAAAGGCATATAGAGCTGAAAGTGGGACAGATAGTTTACAAACGCACGTTCTACCTGTCCAACAAGGCCAAGAATTTTACTGCTAAGCTAGCTCCTAAGTTCCTTAAATGTGTGGTGACTGCTAAACGATCCCCTTTAGTATATAGGCTGTCAGATCTGGACGGTAAGGATCTTGGGGAGTACCATATCAAGGACATCCTGAAGTATCAGGAGGAGCAGTCTCCAATACCTAACGTAACTACATAGCACTGTTTCTCTAGTTTATTAAACCAGTGCTATGTGATCATTATGTAAGACTATTTTAATCTTTTGTTTGTATTTCTATATGTGTACGTGACTTTAAATTGTCACGTTGTAGTTTCTTCTATGCACCGCACCGAGCGTTTTTCTCTCATTCGCTTCTTAGTACTCTACATTATCCTGAGAGCTTGGGTAGTGTTAGGGTATCGGCAGTGAGTAAAGGGAGCATTCGTTTTCTATGAAGGGCATTAGACTCTAGTTACTTAGCCTAACCGGTACACGAGTCAGTGTCTAGTTAGGTACATAGGAGGATCTTTCTTTGGTATTGTAATGGTCGTAGTCAGCTGGTGTTTGAAGGACCTAGCTGGTTGTCTTTGTTTATTAGTCAGTACTTTTCTGTTTTCTTTATTGTGTATTTCCAGCGTGTCATATCCGCAGGAAATACTATTAAAGGGGGGGTGGTTGTAGCATTTATTTTCTATAGATGCAGTATTTAGGATGTGAAAGCAGCCTTATCGAGTTATCTTTTTTTAATCGGTTGTCAGTGGTGACATTTCTGCTGTCAGAATGACAGGATGTCATAAGTTCGGTGACGAAGCGTTTCGCATTTAAAGGAACGGGTTTTTGTTAAGATTTTTCGTGAAAGACAGGACTTTTGACCGAGACCTGCTTTGGGGTAGTTGGAGGTCCTTTGGCTTTTGCTCTGAGACTGTGCCGCGAATCAGTTTTTCGCTCAAGCGCGATTATTTGTTACCTCGCGTGGCCTAACGGGCTGTGATTGGGTTGCTGCATTGCATCTTGCTACATTTTACCCAGAAAACTGGTGAGTCACTTCTTCTTTTGCAAAGCGGGTCGATTGTCGTCTGTCGCGCAGCCAAGATCTTAATTTGTCGTTTCTTTCATGACAGGGTTTTTTACTACGGGGCTAGTTGCCGGATGAGATATTTGGTGCCGCACCTATAAGTTAGTGGGCTGCACGTGGTACGACAACGTGGAAGTGCGGACTACACGAGCTTCTCATGTGAGAGGTATCTGCCGTCATCACCTGGCAGTAACAACAGGCAGTCACTCTCACTCAGCTCACTCTGCAGGCCAGTAAATCCACTACTTATGTGTAGCTTAGTAGCATAAGTACCTAAGCACTGACTATACTTCTGTGTACCTGTGATATTTGTGTCTATCAGTGAATAAGCTCTCTGTGTGTCTCTGTGTATCTCTGTGTTATATAAATATATGTGTGTACACCCTACCTGACTGTTTTCGTCAGAGCCCTGGCCTACCCTTGCACGCACACTGGAATCTCTGTAGTAAGGCGCCCTGGGAAAGAGTTCTCTGCATAGCTACCTCGCGCTAGTTGGTGAGTAACACTGATCATCACTGTGTTATATGTTCAAAGTTTGAAATAAAACAAAAATGACAACGTCAATCGGATTGAACTTTCACAATAAACGTGTTAGAGAGGGGCAGTCTGGTGAGAACGATCTCACTTGTATTAGTATTCTTAGACACTTGGCATTTTGAAATGTTACGTGGGTTCTTCGAATAAAAGATTCTTGATGTTAAGGTAATTTTTTTTTCTTTTTATGTTCAGCTCGCCAAATTGACGTCGCCACCAGCCTGATGGAAAGCCGTGACGCATCTAGCGATTGGGGGCCACTTTTGACAGTGGTCCTCAAGTTGGCGGCCCTGTGATGCACAGCTCACGCTCCTCTTGAAGAACCCGGGATTGTAAGATGAGGGAAACACGTGTGCGGGCAGATCGTTCCATGTTTTTATAATTCGACAGAGGAACGATCTTTTGAAACGCTCAGTTCTGGTGAAGATTCTCTCCACTGTGTGTGAGTGGCATCTTTGCCCGGCACGTGTTGTTCGGGATCGGAAAGGAGAGGGTGGGATCAGGTTGAAGAGCTCTTCAGAACATTCGCCGTGATACATTCGATAGAAGGCAGCCAAGGACGCTATGGTTCTTCGATGCGCCAACGGTTCGAGGCCTCCCGTCATCTCAGGACAACCAATTATTCGGATAGCACGTCTCTGCATAGCGTCAAGCGAGTCTAGTAAATACCTTGCGGAGTCATCCCAAAGGTGTGAACAGTATTCGATTCAGGGACGAATTTGCGTCTTGTACAGTACACATCTCTGATGTGGCGTGAAATACCGTCTCACCTTATTTAAGACTCCTAGTTTCCGCTTGTTGTCATTATTGTATTTTAGTAGTCACACAGTTGTACATAACATATGTGGCGTGTCCGTGCCACCGACAGGTAGTCAAGTGACGTTTCTCACATTATGCTAGTGAAGGGACATACAACCGACTAGATACTAAAATAGGGATGTAACATGAAACCCCAACGAAAACCTGGGGTAATAATAATTATGTTTATCGTACCTATGTATCTGACTATCTGCAGTAACGTAGCGGGCTTGCGGCCTAACGCAAAAGAAATCCGTATCAAAATTGGTCGGTTGGGTTGGTGGACCAATTTTGATACGGATTTCTTTTTGCTTGAAAGCCGATATATGACGGAGATCCTACTAATATCATAAAAAATATTTTTAAAAAGCAATTAGTATGGTAACTGATCATAAATTTTAAATATGAAAAAAAATAATAATAATATCATAAACAGTTTGTGAAGATGTTTGGATGTTTGTTACTCAATCACGCTCTAACGGCTGAACGGATTGGACTGAAATTTGGTACAGAAATAGCTTATAGTCTGGAATCCCACGGGAAGTAGGAACGGGTATCGAATTGAACGCGGGCGAAGCCGCGAGCATCAGCTAGTGGTCATTTAATTTATGCCGAGATAATTCCTACGCCATACGCCATTTAAAAGTTAATGGTGATGAGATGGGTACCTATCAGAAAGGACCCCATTCCAAAAAATCACATTTTGAAAAGCCGGATTGGGTTTACGAATTGCATTCAATAAATTTAATAGCATGTAACAAAACCACAATGCGATTCACGAAATAAGTATACTGCCATCTATCGAAGACTTTGGTAACTTTGGTTTTCAACTGAGCTATACTACAGTTCAACCTCGATACAACAGATCTGAAGGGAACGAGGAAATATTCCTTATATCAAGGTTTTCGTTAAACTAATTTTTGTTATATTGAGGTTCAATTGGTCTTAAATTTATTATGATACTAGCTGACCCCGCAACTTCGTTTACGTCACATAAGGTGTATAAGAGGAGAGGTATATATCTTCATCAGACTCATCAAGCAGCGTGTTAAACTGCCCTGTTTGCTTAATCAACAAAAAAACTTAAAGATTAAGACTATTCTAAAACAATTCTTTTCAAAATTTTAAAATAGCCTTAATCATTAAGCTCTTTTATGATTAACCCAACACGCCAGTTTAGTTTATGCGTTTTTAGATTTATATGTAAAGTAATAGATGCAAAGTGATACAACTTTTTTATTTATAAACCGATTCACATGAAATAAACACCAAATGTTAAGCAAAGCAAACCTCAACACAATAAAAAAAAAACCGGCCAAGTGCGAGTTGGACTCGCCCATAAAGGGTTTCGTAGCAGCAAGTAACATAATATAAAAGTTCTTGTCGTTTGTTGTAACTTTGATTGATGTTTTAACACGTTCGCAGTGGTAGTGATTTTTCTAACCGAAAATTGCTGTTTACGACGTATCAAAAAAAAACTACCAGCTCTATCTCGTTTAAACCAATTTTCGTTGGTAGTTTTTATGGCAATGTTCATCATATATTCTTTTTAGATTTATCATTCTCTTAGTTTAGAAGTTAGAGGGGGGGGGGACACACATTTTTCGACTTTGGAAATATCTCTTGCGCAAACTATTCACTTTAGAAAAAAATGATGTAGAAACCTCTATAGCATTTTTGAAGACCTCTCTATAGACACCCCACAGGTATGGGTTTGACGAAAAAAAAAAATTTTGAGTTTCAGTTCTGAGTATGGGGACCCCCAAAACTTACTGCGTTTTTTCTAGTTTTATATAAGAATCTTAATGCGGTTCACAGAATACGTTTAGTTACCAAGTTTCAATAGCATAGGCCTCATAGTTTCGGAGAAAAACGGCTGTGACACACGGACGGACAGACAGACGGACAGACAGACATGACGAATCTATAAGGGTTCCATTTTTGCCATTTGGCTACGAAACCCTAAAAACCGCATTTCAATCGGATAAGCGGGTAGGTACTGAGATGAACGTGCACAAACGTACATACAAACAGATATACAAACATACAGATATACAGACAAACAGACAAAAATTCTAAAAATCATTGTTTTGGGTTCTATTGCGTTCATAAAGCCCCCCTATATTATTTTTTTCTTATTTATCTTTTATGTACAGACAGCGACCTGTTACGATTTTACATATCTTTTATATGTATATATTGATATTGATAGAGGTGTCGAACCCTGTCGCGACTGAATCACATGATCGGGGGCTAAGGTTCATATTGGTGGTTTTGAGTTGACAAAATTTGTTAAGGCCGCGTGGGTCAGATTTTGGGTTGTTTGAAACAATCTTAGTCAAAAAGTTAAGGGTTTTAAATTCTGATAAATATATATATATAATAGTTAAGGATATAAGCTAAACATATTCCAGTTCCGTTGAACGATCCAATAAATTTCACTAGATAGAAAAAAATCCCAAAGTTGACTCTCTCAGAAAAGTTTTTTCAATACTGTGGCTAAACTATAAACATTTTATGTATTTTTTTTTGCAGCAATTAAAGCTATTGAGTTTTTATACACATTTTCCAATCGTTTTTCTATACACAAGTATTTACATAGTTATCATGTACGAATATCTACCAAACGCAATAGAATTGCGCCGCTGACGGCCGATCAGTCTCGCGCTAGCGCTTGTGGAGGCAGGACCTGTGTCAGTTTTTTTCGCAACTATTTCGTAATTATTATGCCAAATTACCTTGAAATCGCGCCACAGTATAAAAATATCAGTGATGGGCAAAATGTAATTAGATTAACCGTTACAAATTACAATTACTTTGTAATGCTTAATTCAGTTACTCTGTCACAGATTACTTGAGTAGTTACAAATTTTAATGTGAAAAAAATTTTGATCTCGAGCAGGATTTGAACCCGCGTCTTCTGGTTTGCCGGACCAGACGCCTTAACCAACTACACCACCGAGACACTGCTCTCGACCGTCAAATTCTTTCACCTCATTTCGTCTTGGGGCGACGTAGGCACCATCTACCGGTAACTTAGTTAAGTTGCACGGCTCGAATGTATAGAATTGCACCTATATACATTGCCTACCTATCAATTCTATACATTCGAGCCGTGCAACTTAACTAAGTTACCGGTAGATGGTGCCTACGTCGCCCCAAGACGAAATGAGGTGAAAGAATTTGACGGTCGAGAGCAGTGTCTCGGTGGTCTAGTTGGTTAAGGCGTCTGGTCCGGCAAACCAGAAGACGCGGGTTCAAATCCTGCTCGAGATCAAAAATTTTTTCACATTAAAATTTGTGATTGAGTCAGCATACTAATTGCTTTTCAAAAATTATCTCTAATGTTTGGGCAGGTATCATCGCAAGTCAAATGATTATATAGGTGCAATTCTATACATTCGAGCCGTGCAACTTAACTAAGTTACTGGTAGATGGTGCCTACGTCGCCCCAAGACGAAATGAGGTGAAAGAATTTGACGGTCGAGAGCAGTGTCTCGGTGGTCTAGTTGGTTAAGGCGTCTGGTCCGGCAAACCAGAAGACGCGGGTTCAAATCCTGCTCGAGATCAAAAATTTTTTCACATTAAAATTTGTGATTGAGTCAGCATACTAATTGCTTTTCAAAAATTATCTCTAATACTTGAGTAATTAATTACAATGAGTACTAGCAGTAACTAATTACTGAGTAATGGAATTACACGTTAATCTAATTAAATTGTAACTAGTTACTCATTAATTCAATTAACGAACTCTCATAATTAACACCTCTGTCCTGTGAATTCGTCACGGCCCAAGGGGTGGATTGATTTTGATGCGATTTTTTGATCGTAAGTCAATGTATCCATGATGGTACTTAGCTATACATTTTGAAGACCATCAGCTTAATTCTTGAGTGATGAAGGGATTTCACTAAAATTCCCATACGCGACTCATGGTAAATGTGGTGATCTTTTACTTTTTAAGTGTTTTCACGACATGGTAACCAGCTAACTAATGCATTAAAATGTCTACGAATTACATGATAATTTTGCAATCCAACATGGCGGCCACGCCGTAATCACAAAATTTCATGATGGGTATCGTTTAAGGGGTTTTTTGGTATGCTGAGTACGAAGTACGTGATAATTTTGCGATCCAATATGGCCGCCGCGCCGTAATCACAAAATTTCATGATGGGTATCGTTTAAGGGGTTTTTCGTATGCTGAGTACGAATCACGTGATCTCAGGAACAGTGATAAATAGAGAGCTGAAATTTTCACAGATGATTTATTTTGTTGCCGCTATAACAACAAATACTAAAATAGAAGAAAAGGGAGGGTTAAGTTCCCGTAGAACAAACGTGATCTTTTTCCGTTTTAGCCCCTCTCTATAAAATAGAGTGCAGAGGGGCTTATGTCGAGACTTTGAGATTTATGATTAAGGCACTCAAATGCATTTCCTGGTGTGCAATAAAGAGTTTTTATGTTATGTTATGTCTTTGTATGTAGTCTGTGACTCTGTTGCATTAAACTACGTCACTGGGTCACGTGGATCATCTGTTCAAAGTTTGAAATAAAACAAAAATGACAACGTCAATCGGATTGAACTTTCACAATAAACGTGTTAGATAGGGATAGTCTGGTGAGAACGATCTCACGGCTTTCTTGTTTGAAACGGAATCCTCTGTGCGCGAGTGAGACTCGCTCTTGGCCGGTTCTTTTTAAATTACTATGGTTCTTTTTAAAATAATTTACCTTGACAAATCCTCCTAATGAAACTGTTGATCCAGAAAATTTTATAAAACGAACGTAGTGTGTATGAATAAGCACGCGTCATCCCCTCTAATTGGCGTACAAATTGAATTGAAAAAATAATCTGCGATATTCATTGGTCACGTGTTTTGCAACCCTATCAGACTATCGCTTTGAGTATCATTTCAGATTTCGTTGCATAATAGTACAACGTTCAATTTATAAATAGAACTTTGAATTCTATCACTTCAGCAATAGAGTTGAATTTTGATTGTAAGTTTATGGTTAGTAAGGCTTTTTTGTTATTTGTGGTGAATACAAATTAAGGGTTGTCGATTTTATCTTTATCAGTTATTTGATAGCTGCATTATGTTTAGAATGTGGTTTTTATAATGGTCTAAGATAAAGACAAACTGTATTGTTGCATCGTAATATGATTGAATAGTGAGCTTCATAGTTTAGCATGGGAAAATATTGTCCTGGGAAAGCCTTCCGAATGCTTACCCGGGGCTCCCAACCATAGGCTGTTGGGCGTACGTGAGGTTTTTTAGTCGGCATAACATCCATGAGGATTTTCCCTCACGTGAAAAAAAATGGGAAAATATTATTTCAGTGGCAATGATAACTTTATAAATAAACGAGAGACTTATATAATATAAGTCTAAAAGGTTGACTATTATTTCGCGTTCTGTTATCGCATTCTCCGCGTCGTAAATTTTGACATCCTCCATCGGCTGTGTCGCGAATGCGACTGAGCTGCATTCGGTCGGATGGAACGCTCCAGACGTACCGATTTGGTTGGATGGTTGGCTTGTCGGATGCGTCGGCGATCCAACCACGTCCGACCGATATTAATAATAATTATGTTGGGCCGACCGCCTTGCACACTTTCCGATTTGGATGGTGTCGGGTGGTTGGAACTATACCAGTAGGTAGGTAGTTTTGAGTTTTGATGCATGAGCAAGGTGGTCTAGTGCAAATGAAGATTTTACTATTGTCTCTCTTATAAATAAATTATATTGGAAAACTAACTTCAAACTTATGAGATTCAGCTTAAAATTGCACGAAATCGATGCATTTTCAACAAATAAAAACTATCGAGAATTTTATAAGTTAATCGGATTTTTGGTCTAGAGCATTTTTGTTTTATGAACTGAAGTTACATTTCTTTATAAAGTTAATTCATTCAGACCTCAAGAGTTCTGAGAAAGTATAGGGATCCTTGGCGTTGACATCTCCAGTGACGTTCAGTTCCGTAGTCATTTGGCGGACAAGGCTAAGCTGTCGTTCAAGAAGCCAGGTGTGCTCAACAGGGCGTGGCGGTACTTCACTGCGGCGCAAACACTGCTTCTCTATAAGTCGCAAGTGCGGTCGCATATGGAGTACTACTGTCACCTCTGGGCGGGAGCACCTGAATATCAGCTTCGTCCATTTGACTCGGTGCAAAGACGAGCTGTAAGAGTTGTCAACGATCCTTTACTTACAGCTGGTGTGGAACCTCTTCGCGACAGGAGAGACTTTGCCTCCTTATGCGTGTTCTACCGCCTGTACAATGGTATGTGCTCTGAGGAATTGTATTATGATGCCCACGGCTACGTTCTATCATCGCACTGCTCGCCACAGACAGGGAGTTCATCCTCACACTCTGCGTCCGGTGCATTCCAGCACGGTTAGATCCGATAGGTGTTTTCTTCCGCGCACGCTCAGGTTGTGGAATGACCTCCCTGCCTCGGTTTTCCCAAACGCCTATAGTATGGGGTTCTTCAAAAGGGGTCTTAGAAGGTTTTTACAGGGTCGGCAGCGCGAGTGTGGCACCTCTGGTGTTGCAAACGTTCATAGGCTGCGGTGACCACCGGTCCTTCTGGTGGTTCGTATGCTTGTCTGCCATCTTAGTGGTATAAAAAAAAAAAAGAGATTAAGATAATAGTATCTACACTTCGCGTCATACGGACCTTTAATACTAGAATACTTTTTTTTTTGTAATTATACACTTATAACTTATATTATAATACATAAAACATCGAAATAGCAATAAATAGAATGTTTCTCAATATTGTATTATTATATTCGGAGCTACATCTCGTCAACTTATTAGCAGAAAATACATGGGTATAAATCATGCAGTTTATTATTAAGGGACAAATTTTATGAACTGTTGTAACAAATTTAATAAACTGGGATAATTTGGAGAGGACAGATCAAATAAGTGAACGTATTAAATCATAAGTCGAGTCACACGCAGGATTATGTCAAAGACTAACTTATGTATTTTTACACAGACTGTACACTACTTTGCGAATTTGGCGGTTGGCCTGTCTTTATTTTCTTTTCTTCTTGGACTTTCTTGGTTTGAGAATTTTGCAAAAAAAAAGCACTTATTTCAAAAGTATGAATCTAAAAGAATTAGATTTTTGTAGACTACGAGACCTATGAATTCATCTCCGGGTTTGGTCAAAGTTCTATTGTAGTACAACGGTGGACATTTCAGGTAGGATCTGTATGTAGAGTTTGAAGAGTAGCAAGTAAAACGGCGCGGTGTTTTAGGGTGATATTATTATTGATTTAATAATATCGCCCTAAAACACCGCGCCGTGTTCTCCTCAAAAATTATTGTGTACATAATCGAACATCAATAATTTTTAAACAAACTTTTTTTATACCACTAAGGCGGTAGACAGGCTTACGACCCAACCTGATGGGCTGTGGTCACCGTAACCAACGAACTTGCGCTACAGACCCTGAAAGAACCTTATAAGACCACTTTTTAATACTCGAAAATATATTTCAGTCTTAATTTTTTCTTTTTTTTTCACTAATACTTGTTGGTTACTTTTAAAATATACCCTTCAGGGCGGAGTTTCGTTCACAAATTGAAACCCGTAGTAATTTTAACACTTTCATTACAACTTGCACATCTTTATCGTCGAGAAATGGCAACTATCAGATTTTTAGCAGCCTACTCCAGACGTTGTTTGATCTTTAAATTTGAGTTTCAGTGGCGAGTTTTCAGCTTCGTAGAAAGTTCTTTAGACATTTTCTTTTACCATCCTATGTCTATTTAAGTAGACAGGCATATAAAACCACGTGATGAAACGGTCAATTTCTAAGTATTTTGCAGTTTATGCAAGCACAAAAGTTCAATATGGTGTAAAAAGTAGATAAGTAAGTAGATATATTATGAGATCTCTTTTAGCAGGCATGAAACAATAAGGAAAGGTGATAGAGAACTAGACAGAATTAATGAAAAAATAAATTTGTGTCTACTTATCAGAACAGAGTGTCGAGTCTGTGATATTAGTTAGTCATTGTTGTGTGTACCACAAGAGGGCGGCACAAAGTGCACATCGCCGGTCGCGTGCCGTACTGCAATCATAGCACTAATTGACGATTTGCTGCCCACCGTACACTGCGAGCCAATAAAATCATACAGTTTGATAATTTTGAAGATTTTATTAATATTTATTTATTAGGAAAGAAAAACAGTTGCATGTTAAAGTCCAAACATTAAACCCATTCCAATACTCACTGATTTACACAAAAATTGAATTCATATCTGTAGACAAAATTATAGATAGCAAAGGCATCACAATACGTTTCTTGAGATATTGGTTATTAAAGATTTCCGATAATTTCTTGTTAAATATTAATGTCCATTATGAGAAATGAGACGTTTGCGAAGTAGAACTGGAGTAACATCGATGGTAGTAGAAATAAACAGTACGATAACGGAACACTGCGGCATAATAGAAGACGTAGTTAAGTGACTAAGATAGAGAAAGAGATGCTCAGGTGATTTGGAAATTAATGTATACGCGAGAGTGAATAACTAAACTGATAGGGTACACATGTCAATCAAATCAAAAACTTTTTGAGAGAAGCCTTGGTCCAGAGTAACGTTAACCGGAGCATGTATGAAAACACAGATGTAAGTAGAAGAAGCAAAAGTAGTATGCCAGAATTGCAGCAAGTGGAAGGCCATAGTATCTGTCTTCCCCGATGGGAGACAGGCGTTAAGGTATTTATTATGTATGTGTTGTAAAGCGTGTAAAAATAGGAGTATTTTTTATTAGTATCATTAATAATGCGACATCATTAAAAAATTGTGGGTGTACGTCATCTTAACGTCGGTACCTACGTATAAAAAACATACATACATACATATGGTCACGCCTTTATCCCCGAAGGGGTAGGCAGAGGCATATTATATGCCCACATTTCACCTTTGTATAATTTTTCCCACGTAATAGGTGGTGAGCCGTATTGCCGTGTTTAAATGGACAGGCGCAGGTTATGACTGCCTACTGTTGAAATAAAGCCTTCAACTTAGCTTAACGACTACCATTTTACTGGCAACCGGGACCAACGGCTTAACGTGCTGTCCGAAGCACGGAAACGCTCAAATAAATGTCACAAAGTGATCACATGGGTGGTCACCCATCCATGGACCGGCCAGAGTGAAAGTTGCTTACTGCAGTGATCGTTTACAGAACACTGAGTCCGCGGGGCCACGAGCGCTTCTACCAACAACGTATAAAATAGGCTTGTAAAAAAAATGCTACTATCACCATAAAATTACGAGTAAATAGTTACTTAAGTTTTTAGATTGAAATGAAAAATATTTCTAAAAACCAAAACATTAATATTGTGTCCCGCAGTGTACAATGCGCACACGTCATTTATCCGGCACACTGATCGCGGGGGCTGTGTACTTAATTTGTCTTTATTGTGTTGATCCAGAACATCCCCTTTTCCATAATAGGCGATCGTTCGCGGCTCGTTTGGCCTATTAATTGCCTATATTTCCTCTGGGATTTTTCTAATTGAGATTTACATGTGACAGATTTGATATAATTGCCTAATTTATTCGACGTCTATAAATGTTCGGTTTATTGGGCCAATTGTGTAATGTATCTGTCATTGACATTGACATATCAGGCAATGGGCCCAATAAATTATTTTTTTATTATATTTTGAGCGCATAAGCTTTTACGTAGAAGCGCTCGTAGCTCCGTTAGCTCAGTGTTTTGTAAGCGTTCACTGCGTTGAGCTTTTTTTAGGCTACGTTTAGTTATGTAGTCTGTAGGTACTATTATTATAACTAGTAGGTACTACTGGGAAGAGTAGACCAGTAGTATAGTAGTAGTAGAATAATATTCTTTATATTTCAGCCAAAAATATCAAGATCCGTACATCAATAACGAGACAACAATCTTCACCTCTTTTCTCCCCAATTTTCTTCCCCTCAGACTAATTCCTCCCTATCAAAAAAAAACTCCACAAAAGATATATTTTAAATCAAGTTGAAGGCCGTATGGAGCCTAAAAGAATTTAATAGCAAGTTGCCTGCAGGCCTGTCCCCGTTCATTTCAATCTGGCAATGCGATCGCCAGCGCACGTGTGACGCATCTAACCTACGATTGCCTTGCCGATACGGCTTGAATGCGTATAGAAAAATTGATATAGGTACTGGTCAAATCATTTGTCTCTACCTGTTTAGAAACGGGAGAACATGGAATAAAAGACTATTCACCAGTTAATTTTCATCTATTCGTCACCGAGAATCACCGTCCAGCCCTCTTAGACAAGTGGCAGAATCTCTAATCTTAACCGCAAACGCAAGCATAAAATAGAATATATAGACCAATCACACCCAAGCTCGTGATCCTGAAGCGACGCGCGATTCGTACGCCGGCGACGAGCTTGAATGTGATTGGTCGATATTTGCTATACTTTCGTTTGCGATTTACGCTTGTGACACTTGTCTAAGGAGCCTGGATTTTTTTATACCACTCGAGTGGCAGACAAGCATACGGACCCACCAGATGTACCGGTGGTCACCGCAGCCTATGGACGTTTGTAACACCAGAGGCGCCGCAATCGCGCTGCCGACTCTGTAAAAACTTTCTAAGACCCCTATGGCGAGCGGTGCTGGTATGGAACTGAGGGGCAAGTGCGAGTTTTTGCATTTGAATCCACCTAGCTCTAAACGCGGGAACTTGTCTCGATTCCATACAAATCGGTAATAACGCGCTCACCTGTGAATGTCGACAGGCGCTCGCTGAAACTCGCACTTGCCCCTCTGGTGTTGCAAAGTCAATAACTACTTTTGATCACGTGGTATGCTTGTCGACAGCCGGTATCTGATATTTATATTGTCGAAAGTGGTGAAATATTTCGCCTCTATTACAGCAATTCTTGTTCCTCAGTCGCACGAGGTACACATGTCATAAAATGTAGTCTATATTTAATATCGAGTTTGTTACATTTTCCCACGAACTTGTGTGGGCGACTGACTCACTGGCACACTGATCTCAAACTGTTATACATAAATAAACTCATATATTGCTTGGTAACTAACAATTTGAGACCGAAGCAATTCATAATTTTATGATAAACGACACCAATCAATCAAATTAGCCTATCGTAGAATACTTTTTTATTATTTGGCTCGCTAAACGCCGCCGCCCACCTTTTTTACACGTGGAAATCTTCGTGGATGTTATGCCGGACTCGTACCGACTAGAACCACACGGTATCTTTCCATCTGCCTACGGCTGGAAGTCCCGGGTAAGCCCTCGGGAGGGTAGTACCAGGGCTCCCGAAACCACGACGACGATTACGAGTTGGATGCTCTCAAACCCAAAGCTTCGATGGATCTACTACCTACTATACAAAAGAAGACTAATTTACAAACTTTATATTTTTATCTTCGGTAGTTTCGGCTAGACGTTGATACGGCTAAATGACGTTACAGACACCGAAGGTACGGACACTTTGTCCGAAGAGTTAATTTTAATTTTAGTGGTGACAATACGGACATTATTTATAAAAGCTGATTATGCAGCATTATGCAGTCAGTAAAAAAGTTTTAAAATATTCTTAGTTCAATATGATAATTGTGACTATCTATATTGTGTTTTCTGTTCTGTTTAGGTTCGATTCCCACCGGAGACAAATATTTGTGTGACCCATAAATGTTTGTCTCAAGAGTCTGGGTGTTTCTATGTATAATATGTATGTATTTAAAAGTATATAAGTATTAATATCTGTGGTCTGATACCCATAACACAAGCAGGTTATTCCTAGCTTACTTTGGGATCAGATAGCGTTGTGTGAGATGTCCGTGAATATTTATATTTATATTAATAACTTCAAAGATGCGTTGCACTGATTGAAGTGCAACACCCATTCAGCACTTACTGACATTAAAAAGTAATTAGTAACAGCAATAATAAATGTTATTCAGACAGTGATATGGTGATGACTGGTCGCAGTTTCTCTGCCAGACGACACCTGTTTTATTTGTCATACAACGTGTAGTGTAGTGTTACCAAGAATGCAGTTGTGAAGGAACTGTTTATCTATTAGCTCTACAAGTTATTTGTATTTCTATGACTGCAAACTATGGTTCTAAATGCTGGATTTGAGGATCATGAACTCATGTTCCAATTGTAATTTGTACCTCAGAATATAGAAAATTTAATGCTATAAATGGAGTTTGAAAAATGAGCCGCAGTCAGCATTTCTCAGTCCGTATCAATACGGTAATAGGCGCAAGAGCATAGCTAATGAGAGTTGCAAACGTGTACATTACATTATGCTATCCACCGGCCTACCCTGCGACCCGGTTAAGGCGAGGTGGAACACCGCGGGGTTTAGTGGGTAGGACGGTCACAAAGCGGACGGACGACAAAGCCGCCTTGCTCCCCCGAAACAAGGCGCCGAAGTGCCCAAACTGCAGTCCCCGCGTCAAAAAAATATTACATTATGCTGCAGCTGTGGTGATAATTTTCTAAGGCCATTTCTTGTCTAAAACATAGTCAATCATCATCTGTATTCGTAAGCGCAACACCCATTCCGCACTTACTGGCATTAAAAAGTAATTAGTGACAGCAATAAATGACATTCAGACTGTGATTTGGTGATGACTGGCCGCAGTCTCTCCGCCAGACTACACCTGTCGTATTTGTCATACAACGTTTAGTGTAGTGTGACCATAAATGCAGTCGTAAAAGAACGGTTTATTAATATAAATTGATGCCTTAGATTTTTAGGGTTCCGTCAGTCTGTCTGTCGGTCCCGAGGCTGTATCTCAGGAATCTGAAGCTGAAATTTTCACAGATGATGTATTTCCTTTGCTAATATAGCCACAACAAATACTAAAATCAGAGAACAAACTAAATCTGAATGACCTTAAAAATGATGCTACAGAAAACACCAACTTAACTTATTCAGTATTTTATAAGCTTGGTCACCCTAAATTGTAACAATCATTTTAAACTCAAGATTGACATTTTTATAGCTCATTACTGTTATAAAGTTTATTAATAATGAACATAATTTAGTTTCGACGAGTTTGTATAACCCTTATAATAAATTAATGCGAAAATAACTCGGTCTGGGTACGCTTTCACACCTGAAGAACTGAATTGATTTGGATAATTTTATTTCAAGACAAATTGTAAAAAAAGCTTTTATTTTATGTGTGGAACTCCTCCTGGCCCCGATGGCGACAGGGTCCCGAGTTGCGAGGGGTAAGAGTACAAAATGTCGCCACCTCAATACATCCCGAGGGTGTCGTAAGAGGCGACTAAGGGAACACTTTAGCAAAAAGATTCATTGGCAGGAGAAGGAAAACTCGATATGAAATCCGGTTGTCAGTAAAATGACAATCGTCAAGCCAAGTTGAAGACCTTATTAATATTTTTAATTAATAGTTTTGGAGCCTATTCGATGCAAACAAACATACAATCAAATCTTTCCTCTTTATAATATTAGTATAGAAAACAGTTTGTTTATCCTTGTGCTTTAGGATATGCTCGTAAGATGCTTTTAGACAAATAAGAGATAGAACAGAAGGAAATCTCATGAGGGTAGGTGTGAAAATAAAGTACATAACTTTATTTTCACACCTACCCTCTGCTACACACACTCGCACACAAATCAGTATCGAAAATTCGGTTGAGAGCGCCTGACGTCGTGTCTGTGAATGAGTTGTCTATGTGTGCGTAACCTCAGCGAATTTAGTACGTAGGTTTCCATCTGTACTATCTCTAATTTGTTCTTTTAGTTTCTCTTCAAATTCCCTATAGAAATCTTAAAAGAATATAGGTGTACCTACATTTTTGGAAGAGTCGGCTGTTACTTGCTCGTAGCCAGGTTTACGAAGGGGCTCTCCTTGCCCGTGGTACATATGCTCACTAACGGATGAGCTCATGGCAAAGAGAAAAAACATTCAAAACTGAACCCTGTGCCAACTGATCCGGTGCAACAGGCCAATCTTTGTCAGGGTGACAATAACGCACGGGACGAAGTGCGCTGACGGAGTGTAAGCTACACATTTATTGACATGAAAATGTACGAATGGGCTAAGTTTTGATCGTATGATATGTGTGATTATTTGTTTAGTGCCTTTTTATTTGTTTTCAGAATATAATATGTAAAGATTAGTTGTCGGGAGTACCTAAGTGGGACTACGCCACCTCTTTCTGCGAGCAGGTCATGCTCGTGAAAGAGACGGCGGGGCGGGAACGGGAGAGAACTCTCCCACCCGAGTTCCGCAGTCGGTGGCTTGGGTACCGCCGAACGTGTCTTCGCCGAAGACTGGGCCTCCATGACCGGGGGCCTGAGGACGGTGAGAAGGCTGCTCACCGTCCTTACAGAGGCAGGCCCATGACGGCAGCGTGACGTGAGGAATTCACGCACGCCGCCCCCCGCCTTAGAAGCGGGATCATACCCGAACCCCCCAAAGACGCGGGATAGCACCCGAACCACCCCCTGGGCGAGGCCGCAGTGGCGGCCGTGGGTCTGTTGTGAGTCTTGGGGTATCCTTTCGAGGGCTTACCCGGGGCTCCCAACCATAGGCTGTTGGGCGTTACGTGAGGTTTTTTAGTCGGTACGAGTCACTCACGTTAAAAAAAAAGTGTAGGGATTAGTAAGATACGAGCATAGGATATGTATAAAGGGTTGAATGGGTGCTAATGCTAAGGCGTTCTAAATAACTTTTGTCGCCGGGCGGCTAACGCCCCATGGTATACTCGTAACGCAGATCTACATAGAGATCTTGACCTCCCTACCATGCAGGAGTACCTTAAAGCGAGTTCGACCCGCTTCTTCAACAACGCAACACAACACTCAAATCCTCTCATTAGAGAAGCAGCGGACTACGAACCGCGTCAAATTCTCCCAACCACGCCTCATGTTACCCTTCCCTAGAAGGGTGATCGCTTCCGACGAGTCTCCAAGGCCCAAGGGCTAGAGGCTCAAGGTAGAGTTTAGTCAGTAAGAGTCTGACATAATCACACGGCCGGCCGTGTGGTACGCATGTAGCGTTCTCTACCTCCACCCCTCGCTCCCGGGTGGTGCCTTAGGGCTAAAAAAAAAAAAAAAAAACTAAGGCGTTCGTATAATATCTCAGGCGAAGCAATTGGGCAAAGCTAGTAATAAATATCGGTGTAAATGAGTTGTTTTCAAAAAAACGTAAACATTACTACGCACTCTGAAAATATTCGATTGACTAACACTAACGTATACACCGCAAACCAATTTAACCAAAAAGAGACAGATGTATCGCTAAGCATAAAAATACATAGGTGTGAACGAGATAGAAGTACTGCATCACGACACCATTTCAGGCGAAACTCACTTCGCTGAAACTTTGAAAACGACGTATATTCTCGCTAGTTGATCTAAAGAGTTTTGAATGTTATAGGAATATGTTAAGGTTGAAATTTGCTCGAAGCAATGTTATTGAGTTATTCCTGGATTTACACAGTACCGTTGAACAAATTTCATTTCAACCGCCAAAAGTTTAAAGTGCAATATAAATACTGCATCGGTGAAAGCGGGCCTCGGTGTGTTTTGTGGCTGTTTTCATACTTAATATCCTCTCGGTGATGAGGACACACAGGCCAAGCAACGACACAGTGCACTTAATATTCTCTTGAAATCTCACACACAAATTGCAGTTGGAAAACGCCCGTGAGATACAATTTATAATAACTCGTCAGGTAAAAAGATGATTTAGACGTTATGTACAAGCAGAATTAGCCTTTATACCGGTTCAATATGATCGTTTATAGCGTGTTAGAATATTTCAAGGGAGATATTAATAGAATATTGCAGAATGCGCGCGAGGACCGTCTTATTTGGTGAGAGAGTATTAACTGGCTCTCGGTGTAGTACAGGTGCTGTGTGAGTAACTGAAAGAATTAATAAAATTAAGAGGGTGGTTCACTCATTTATCAACACAGTGCTCTTATATCTAGAGTGTAGACACTTGAAAGAATTTTTCGAAGCTTCACCGCTTTTTTTTTGTTTAACGTGAGGGAAAATCCTCATGAATGTTATGCCGGACTCCTACCGACTAAAAAAACGTCACGTAACGCCCGACAGCCTATGGTTAGGAGCCCCGGGTAAGCCCTCGGAAGGATGTCCCAGGACTCCCAACAGACCCACGGCCGCCCTCTCACCGTCCTCAGGTCCCCGGTCATGGAGGCCGATAGTCCTCGGCGAAAGCTTCACTCGTAAACAAGTAAATTGCGGGTTAAAGTTTATGGAGGTAGGTAACACAACATCAACACAGTAGGCTATAAGTTTGTGCGGTGGGATCTAGTCGACTGATAGAATTTCTAAATACATCAAAAATATACATATATAATACACCTAAACTCCGAAACAAATATTTGTGGATCACACAAATATTTGGAACGACCCGGAAATCGAACCCACACAGCATACAGTTTGACGATTACACTACCGAGTGCTCTACCGAAGCAGTCATAAGCCGATATTGCTAAAAAAATCCGTACAAGAGCGAATCCGACTCGCCCACCGAGGGTTCCGTACATCCTTCCGTCAGCTCCTCCGTCTATACAAACTATGGGAACATTTATTCGAGGAACAAGAAATTCAGGAAAATCGAATCTGGGAGCACGTAACAAGAAATTGATTACTTTGATATACCTATATTAATTTTGATTACGTTTACCATTTTTTATGATTTAATTATAAATGTTTAAATGTTTTTTTGTCTCTTCTATTCGAAAAGTATCACTTTGTACCACTTTAACGGGGCGCAAAATAGCTCTTTTTCTGTTACAAGTTTTATAGAGGGTGGCCAAATGATTTGAATTTGGAACTTAAACCATTTAAAGAAAATGATCGTAAATTGTTTGGATTGTTGGCTGGTACGTGTTGGCTGTACAGCACATAGAGCAACACGAACCTTGGAGAGACGCGTGTTGCTCTGTGGTGTGCGGTGACTGGAGCTAACAATAAAAAACTAAAGAGCGCGATTTATCTCTCTGTTCTTGTAATCAGTATTACATTGTATTCTGCAAATGTAATGAGTTTTACGTCAAATTATGAAAGTGACAATGCATTAACTCTTGAAACAATAACTATAGAAGCTAACAGTTTAAAAAATCCATATCCATTTTGTTCAGTTTGAACGCTAGGATCTCAGGGACTACTGCTTGGATTTCAAAAAATTCTTTTATATTTTGATAGTACATTTACTTAGGATGGCTATAGGCTATATAACATTACTGTAAAATGAATAGATGCGGAGCAGCAATCAAGAATGTTTCAAAAACGTGGCATATTTTTTATTGTCTGAGAGCTTTCGAGGCATACGCTGCGTAAATGGTTAAAGTTACGTAAAAATTGTGGAGTACAAAATTGTTTGTCTAAAAAAGTTCTAAAATAAAATCTGCAACAGCATATGTCTATCTTTTAAGGTTCGCTCACAGTAACCTAATTTGTCTATCTCTTAAGGTTCGCTCACATTACTATAAATCTGAAGATTTTGTTTGTGCTATAATCTCAGAAACTACTGGTTGCATTTCAAAACTTATTTAACAATTTAATAGTCCATTTATTGAGTATGGCTAATGGCGACGTAACATCACGCTAAGACGAATAGGAGCAGAACAGGCACAAATAATGTTTCGGGAACGGGTAAAATTTCTTTATTTTCAGAGCTTCCATTGCGTACGCTGTGTAAATGGTTAAAGTTAAGTGAAAATTGTGTGTTACAAAATTGTTCCTCTTAAGTATTAATTTCAACTCTATATCTTTACGCGTTCACGAGAAAAAGGGTCTTGACAGACAGACGGACAACAAAGTGATCCTGAATGGGTCAATTTTTCCTTTAAGGTAGGGTAGACTGGGTACGGTTAAAACGGTGGACGGTTGAAACAACGCGAATATCTCGTAAACAGTGCGTGATGAGGTGAGGGGTCCAAGGGGAGTATGAAGCGGGTTACAAGCCAAAACATTAATTTTAGTATCACGTTGTTCTACGGGCGCTGTGCTTGGCTATAGGAGGCCCCATTGTGTTTTTTGACGAACAAGTAAGTATTTTTGTTCTTACATTTTTGCAAATATTTAGATTTTGTATAAAGTTAGAGTAGGTATTGAGAGTTTTCTTTCGTTTTAATTGAAGTTTGTAGAATATTGTAGTATCATTAGTTTTTAATTAAATGTGTAATAATTCTAACTGTGAAACTTTTTATACCAATCGGGGGGTTGGGGACAGTTGAAACATTATTTGTGGGTACGTTTGAAACATTTTATTAATTCAATTTTCTTGTTTCTCAGATGCCAAGGGTACGCCAAAGAAAGACTACGAAATGTCGGGCCGACTTATCAACATGCAAACCAGCATATGAAGATGTAAAAGCGGGATTTTGTTTTGTTTAGTTCGATTTTTGTTTTGTTGATAGTTAAAAAAATTACCAATATCGCAAATTACCAATATTGCAAATATTACTGTCAAGAAAATCTTACTATAATTTCATTTAAGTTGTACTTGATGTAAAACTTCAAAGGCTGATAAAAATACTGTTAGGTTATAAGTATCAACAAAGACTATACTATATTACTAAAAAAAAAATTTGTAATTTTCATCTGTACCATTAAAATATTATTAGATGACTAGTTCTTTACTGTTTGTTTTTGTTATTTTTCTAATAAAACGTGATAACTTATAATATTTTGTATTATTTGCATGTGTTTCATTTGACCCCAAGCACTGTTTCAACCGACCCTGACATGGGGACGGTTAAAACAAATTACCGTTTTTTTTCAACACAATTTTACACAGAAAACTAATATAAAGTGATTTCAAATAACATTGCCCATTAGAAGACAGATAAAAGGTCTTTTGTTTAATACATTTCTTTCATCGCTAACTTAACAAATTCCGATGCTATGCCCGATAAACGCAAAAATGTTTCTACCGTACCCAGTCTACCCTACGGAACCCTAATAATAATGTCATCATGGACTGCAATCTGTATTGGAAGCCTTATGTGATAAAAGTTAGTAAAAATGGTTCATTATATTCATACCGTTAAAACTTTAGACTAAATTGTCAAGAAAATGATCCATTGTCAAAAATTTGCATAAAATGTGCAGCAAAGGGCGGTTGGATCATCCAATTGGTGGTCTCGGATCAGCAAAGGGCGGTTGGATCATCCGCTCGGTGGTGCCCGGGTCCCCACTAAAAAATAATAATAATGGCCAAAAAAATATTCAACCTGTGATCGACTACGCGATTGGCATTGTGTTCTACCACACTATTATCTAGATATCTCTGTTCCTTTTACATTTCACCTATATCCGTCTGTATCTTAGAGCGTGAAAGAGAAACAAACTTCCAGACACATCCAGATAATAATATAGGTATACACCTCTGTACTCACAATTTTTTGCATTTATAATGTTAGTATGATTTCAGTAATCTGAATTTTTTGTGCCTAATTTTATTGATCAATTGAATATGAACCTGATATAAAAGCCATTTTTTTTTAATATTCAAATTTAACTGAACTTCAGTTACTGCAGTACTACACCGCGAGCCGCTGAAAGTTCGTGCGAGACCACTAAATAAGGTGCGTACGCGACGTTACTACAACGTCGCTGAAGCCAACTCGCGTCCATTTTACCTGGACCTCTGATAAACTCAGATAACTTGTAACATTATGGAGAAAGAAAGGTCTTTCAATTCTGGACGATGTGTTCGATAACGGTTGCGCGTGGGCTATCCCAAAGAGTATTGCATATTGTGATTGTGTGTGTGGGTGGATTAGTTTGATGTATGAGTAATACCAAGTTGCACCGTTTATAGTTAAACGCGTGATTAAGTATTCGTTTACATTTTTTCAGCTGCCAATAAACTAGCTCTGCGGAACACCCTTTTTATGTGTTCTGTATCTCATAGTAGGTCAATTGGACTAGACTGCGGTTTATAATATGGCGCATACAGTACAGTATGCTCTTTTAAATTTACATAGGAAATAAGAAAGCACACATGACAATTTATAATTTACGTGAGCTCCATTTGATGCTATAAGCAAGGAAGCCACAAGTTAAACATCGAGGATGTTAAGAATCAAATATAAATATTTTTTTTTTTTCGAAAAACAGGTTTACAGGATGTTATCTCGGACTATATAATTACAACTTCAATAATCTTCAGTGCACTGACTTGAGAAATACCTATTCGGCATAAAAGAATAACACTGGCAACCCCACCCAAGAGCTGGGGTATATTTTTTCAATCAAGGAAACAAATAATTATTTTTACGTTTTAAATTTATATTTCGTCAATAAGTGATAAATTTTATAAAATAGTACAGAAAATAGAAACCTTCATTATGAACATCAAAACAGAAATATATTTTTATCAATCGATAAACATGAAGAAAGATATTATAGAGGAGAATGACATGACATGTGTCATGTCAACTAAAATGTTTATTGAATAAAATATACTAATGCTTACAAGAGCCAGGAGACTTTTAGCACAAAAAACATCACCGGACTCGTCGCACAGCTCCGCCTCGCAACATGTGGAAATCTTATCATCGGAACCGATTGCTGCTGAGGCGTCGAGCTCATCATCAAGCGACGAGTACTTCTCTCCGCCGACGTCGCCAACACCTACACGTCGGCAGGGGAGGACCCGGCCACCGACCTGCTTGGGACCCCGAGGCCCGCCGGCCTCGAATAGGGCCCCCGCTGCCGGTGGTAATGTGCACCGCATGCGATGGACTTCATCTATGAACGAAAACGTCATGCGGGCATATTTTGCGGCTACAGAGGGAGGAACTAACCTCACTGCGTACCGTGTTCGTTTGTTGCCTTTGTTTCAGGCTCTTGAACCAACTATCAGCGTGTCGGCACAGCGGCTATCGGATCAAGTGCGGGTCATACAACGTAATCATATGTTAGATGATGCCGTGCTTGAGAGGCTTCGCTCAGAGCTACAGTGTAGCCTCATCATCCCTACTTCGTCTCAAACTATTGATCTACAAATCAACACAACGCAACCTGACGTAACTATTGACGAGGTAGTGGATGATGTTACTACAACAGTAAGTACTCAATACAATGATGAACTAAGGAGTATTTTGGAGCGAACGATTCAAGAGTATAGGTTTTGCGATCTCTTGTCTCGCCCACGTATACCGCGTTCGCCTATGCATAAAAAAACATGGCCCTAGTGAGCGCTCTGGACTCGGTTCTACCAAGTTATTTTAATTCTTGTTCAGATATTAGTGATGCGCACTCAATTCTGTACTGCGCGGCTGTAGCAGTGTGTCGGGTAGCTGGTGTCAAATTTCGTAAATTTGAGCCAGCTACTAGACCTCATTCTGTCCCAGTCTGGCAGTGCAGGATTGAGCGTCGTATCACCGAGACTAGGGTGCTCATTGGTAAGCTATGCTGCTTCAGGGGGGGTAATACCCGACCCCGAGTGATGCGTTTTGTGACTCGTGCATTCGCGGGGTCTGATATTAGTCCCCGCGAATACTCTGTACGGGTCACGGAACGCATTGACTACCTGAAGCAGAAAATTTATGCGTGGGCAAACCGTATTTGGCGATATAAGAAAAGAGTGGATAGGTATACTCAGAATCGTTCGTTCCAAAAAGATGAGAGGTGTGTGTATAGAAGATGGGAGCAACCAGATTCAAGTGTGACTAATATGTGCCTACCTGATGCCGAAACCACAAGCACATTTTGGCAAGGTATTTGGTCGGTGCCTGTTAGTCATACAGAGTGTGATTGGATGCGGGATGTCGGGCGGTCGTGCGAGTCTATTGAGACCATGGCACCAGTCACAATAACACCTGATGACATTGCCAGTGCAGTTCGTTCGTTGCCCAATTGGAAATCAACTGGGCCGGACGGACTGCACAATTTTTGGCTCAAATGGTTCCATAGCTCGCATGATTGTTTGGCATCTTACTTTCAATCGTCACTAGAGTCTGGATTGCTTCCATCTTTTATGACTTCAGGTATTACGCACCTCCTCTATAAATCTGGTCGTACCACGGACCCGAAAAATTATAGACCGATAACTTGTTTGCCTACGGTCTATAAGCTTCTCACATCTATTTTGAGAGTTAAATTATCATCTCATATAGAAAATAATTCTATATTGTCCAACTCTCAAAATGGATGTAGAAGCGGGTCACGTGGTACTAAAGAACTCCTTATTCTAGACATGGCCATTAATCAGCAGGTTCGTCGTAACCGGAGAAACCTGACGACATGCTGGATTGATTACAAGAAAGCCTACGACTCCGTGCCACATACATGGCTGTTGAAGGTGCTAGAGTTGTACAAAGTTGATGCAACTCTTCGCACCTTCTTGAAGGCATGTATGGGGCAATGGAGAACGGTTCTTGTTTATCCAGGATGTCGTCAGATTCTAGGGAACGGTGAACCTGTCAAGATTGAGAGGGGCATATTTCAGGGTGATAGTCTGAGTCCCTTATGGTTTTGTCTAGCACTGAATCCACTCTGTACTTTACTGGAGGGTTCAGGGCTAGGCTATCAGTTTCGGAGAGGAGGTCAAGTTGTTTCTCACCTTCTGTACATGGATGACTTGAAATTATTTGCCTGCACCGATTCCCACTTGATAGAGTTACTCAAGATCACTGAAACCTTCAGTAATTCTATCAAAATGGAATTTGGTGTAGATAAATGTGCAGTCATGCATGTAAAGAAGGGACGGATTGTGGAATCTGAAAGAGTAGAACTTTCAGATTTCACAAAACTTAAATCCCTCTCCGCGACTGAAACCTACAAATATCTTGGTATGTCGCAGGCATTAGGTATTGCTGAGACAGGCATGAGACAATCGTTGATGGATCGTTTCTTTGGCCGCCTGAAAAAAGTACTGAGAAGTCTTTTATCAGGTGGCAACAAGGTGCGCGCCATCAATGGTTGGGCCATGCCTGTCTTAGGATATTCCTTCGGCACAAAGAGAATACAATACTACGTAAGAAGAGACGGGACTTCCATAGTGCGAAATAGTCTTACGAAATGTCAAACCATGATCAACTGACAGTAGCCAACCTAACAACTTTAACACATACAGTTGCCAACATTAGGGAAAAATAGTGATGTATACTATATTTATCGATATCGATACTATATTTATCGATATCGATAAATGCAGTGGTCTTTACTTCTAGTATAGGCTATAGTATAGGCTCAGTTTTGGTTGTGAAATGATAAGTTCATAAAATATTATTATATTTATTTAAAAAAACAGTATTTGTAATTTCAGCGCCTTATTTCTTATTCTGACTTCTGACTGTGTATCATAATGACCCTTTTTAATTACCAAATATTAGGACGCTTGCTCCATTATTGCCTTCGTCTTTAATCACTAAAGTACAGTAATTAGCTGAAACAAAATAATGAGATAATTACAATATTTTTGTGTTATTTTTAATATTTTTTATCGTACGAGTTATAGATATGTAGCCATGATTTCTGAAGTGGCACCAACCTTTTGTTGTGGTGATTATTTAGCTGAATCCATTAATCAAGCAATTTTATTTTGAATTAAATTTGTCTGTTCAATCAATTCTGCAGCTCGCTGTAGTGACTGTATATAATATTGACCCTTTTGAATACTAAATATTAGGATGCTTGCTTCATTATTGCCTTCGTCTTTAATCACTTTGTACCACTCACTTTATACACATGGTAATTGGCTGAAACAAAAATAATGACAATTATTCTTGTGTTTTTTAACATATTTTTGTGTTAAGTGGCTTGGCAGTGAGTCTTATTGATGGAACTGCAAATTTCTTTAACTGCGTCCTTTTTTTCCTAAAATCTTTGTCAGTAAAATGTTTTCCGCAAACAAATTTTAACTGGTGGAGTTTCTCTATGGGTATATATATGCTAAATCCTCGTTTCCTGTGTTCTTCACCCATTCCTTCAAACTAAAATTAAACATCGATATATAAGTAATTGCAAAACTACTACCACACTATTTTCCTAACGATTATACAATATATAATTTTTATTGTTTTCACCCATATAACCTATGAACCATTGATAGATTTACTAATATACTACTCACCGTAGCTCATCCATAGGAAATCTGGCCATGAAAAACCGTTTTGTGCCGTCGTTTCTTCCAGATTTTAAACCGCATATTTCACACTTTTTATAATGCATAATTCGATAAACTATGTAGAACAAACACAAGAGAATATAATATAGAGAACGAATTGATAGCAAAAATAAGCTATTATCTCAATTATTTCAATAATATCTTTCAGAGAAAAATAAATTGAAAATAACGAATAACAACTTGACATCTACAGTGACAGACAGATGACATTTCCTTAAGGAACGAGCGAGGCAGATAGAGTAATTGAGTGAGACACATATAGTCGCCATTACAATTTGGTCAATTTTCATACATTTTTTTGCTTGTACGTAGTTGCGACAGACTGCTTCGGCATACTGAGATGGACTCAGACTGAACTAGACACCCTGGATAGAAAAGTCCGTTCGTTGTTGACCGCAAACCGAATGCATCATCCGCGTTCGTCTGTAATGAGGTTGTATATCCCACGGCAATGTGGCGGTCGTGGTTTTTTAAATATCAAGACGTTGCACAACCGTGAGATATACAACCTTAGGGAATATTTCCTCCATGCGGACGTGGGTATGCACCGGGATGTGGTAACAATAGACAACGGACTGACCCCTCTTTCTCTTGCCAAAGAGAACTGGCACAAACCAGCAATACTAACTACTAATGATCGTAATGAGATATGGCAGGGCAAAGAGCTGCATGGACGATTCTATCGGGCCTTACATGGGTCCGATGTAGATTTACTGGCATCAGTATCCTGGCTACGTTTTGGTGATCTTTTTGGAGAAACCGAAGGTTTTGTCTGTGCAATTACTGACGAAGTTGTTATGACGAATAACTATCGGAAATATATTTTGAGAGATGGTACGGTTGACATATTTCGGGCATGCCACCGACCGGGTGAATCTCTCAGACATATAATTTCTGGTTGTCCTCGTCTTGCCAACGGTGAGTATTTGCATAGACACAACCAAGTGGCCAGGATTGTCCATCAGCAACTTGCCCTAAAATATAAACTTGTGGATGCAGAGGTACCGTATTACAGGTATGTGCCCAACCCAGTTTTCGAAAATGGTCATGTCACATTGTATTGGGATCGGTCTATTATCACTGACAGGACTATTGTAGCCAATAAGCCTGATATAGTGGTAATAGATCGATCAGAGCGCCTCGCAATAATCGTTGATATTACCGTCCCACATGACGAAAATCTCGTGAAAGCAGAAAAAGAAAAACAAATAAAATATTTGGATTTGGCTCACGAGATTGTCGACATGTGGGATGTGGATTCAGCGGTTATTGTTCCGATAGTCATATCAGCACATGGTCTGATTGCCAAGAGCCTCGATCAACACCTCAAGAGGCTCGGGTTAGGTAGTTGGGTCAAGGGCCAGATGCAAAAGGCAGTTCTCTTAGACACGGCACGTATTGTGAGGAGGTTCCTGTCTCTGCAGCCCTAACCACCGGTAGCTTGGTCCCTGTACCCGATGCCGGTGGGACACTATTTTTTTATATTTTTAAATATATTTTTTCCATATAATGTATTTAAAAATTTAAATGAATATGTTTTAAAATTGTAAATAAAGGAAATAATAATAATAATAAATCTTTATTGAAATTCAATATACATTGGTACATCTTTCTTAAAAAATATGTTTAGATTTTAGTGATTTTTTTTAAATAATATTAATATTATGTTATCTGTGAATAAATTCATCTGAATCTTCTTTGTACTTACATCAAATAAAATTTATAAGTTTGACTCACTGTACTGCAACATATTTATGAATTCCATAAACTTGGTAGGTTTAAGATTTCAATTAACTTTTCGAGCGAAATTCAAATTCCTCCTAAAAGAAGTAGGTTATAAAATAAGTCAAACTAGAACCCAGAACTATGAGCGCACCAAACTTTAGAAATTATTAGTGCATCTGTGTGGCGATTTTTGCACGTGTGTGGTGAGATGTTTCTATGGTTCACAGATATAGCAGAACCAAAGGTCAAGCAAATTTTGTTGTATAAAGGTCCGAGATAGTTCGCCGAGGACTATCGGCCTCCATGACCGGGAGCCTGAGGACGGTGAGAGGGCGGCTCACCATCCTTACAGAAGCAGGCCCATGACGGCAGCGTGACGGGAGGAACTCATGCACGCCCCCCCTTAGAAGCGGGATCACACCCGAAACCCCCCAAAGACGCGGGATAGCACCCGAACCACCACCGTGGCGGCCGAGGGTCTGTTGGGAGTCCTGGGACATCCTTCCGAGGGCTTACCCGGGTCTCCCAACCATAGGTCGTTGGGCGTTACGTGAGGTTTTTTAGTCGATAGGAGACCGACATAACATCCATGACGATTTTCCCTCACGTTAAACAAAAAAAGAAAAAGTTCCGAGATCACTATTTCGGAACTTTTTTGACAGATATCATGACATCCAGTGGGATGTAATGATTTCAGTCCAAAAAGTTCCTCTGAACACAACACGCATAAAGAAGGCTTTAGTCTATAATAGTTATAAATCAGGCAAAGTATAAACCGTGAATATCTCGCTAGCATCTTCTTTTTTAACAACAGTGACAACCTAAATCAGTTGAATTAAATGGTACACATTTCCTAGTTGCAATAAAACAGGGACCAATCTTTATGAGTTACATGCAGAAATAAATAATAGACTGGCTGGTTTCTCTTAATCCAAAAAACTAATAATTATGAAATCCGGGCACGACCTTGGATAGAGTACAGAGAGGAGTTATAAATGGTAAACAGTCACATGGTTCTGCTGTAACAATGGGGGTGCCTCAGAGTTCAATTCTGGGACCTTTCTATTCTTAGTGTCCCTCACCTTATAAGAGACACATCTTTAATATTTAGAGTTGAACGTGGACAACGCGAACTTGACGAAGTAAACAATGCCCTCTCTAGGATAGCCCACTGGTTTAACGCTGATAATTTATTGCTAAATGAAACTAAAACAAAATGTATTAGATTCACCTTGCCAAAATGTTAGGCTCGTTAACACCAGTATTAGGATTAGAGATGATCAAATAGAATTGGTCGATGGGACTGTCTTTCTGGGCATAAAGTTAAAATCCAAGTTGCAGTAAGGGCCTCACATCGAGAAAGTGTCATTAATTTTGGGAGGGACTGGACTAAGTTTCTTGGGGTGTTCTTTTCAGTCTGTAGCGTTTTCGAACCCCCGGTAGAGTCACAAAAATTTTGACAAACCTAAATTTTTACCCGACAGTACAGTATGAAAACAAAAGAAACAGAATCATAATCGGTTCATCCGTTTGGGAGCTACGATGAACGCCATGTGAATTTGCACTACCAAATATTACAATACTTATCCTCATTATAAACGCAATTATAGCATTCAAGTTTTTGACCAGGAAATGTAAAAATTCAGCCACTTTAATACGTATCAGTATCAGGCAATTAAAATTAGCTTAATCTTAGGCATATCATAGCAACATAAAACGACGATTAACAGCTAACCAGACATAGTGCAGTCCTCCTTTTCATGACGTCATAACGACTCTAGCGCATGTTTTCAGCTTCCACGGTTTTCAGTAGCGCTCCGACTCTGGAGCAGTTGAGACGTTTGTTTAGTACGTAATTATTTATTTTATTGACGATACTAAATTAGACAGTTTTTCGACCCTGGAACTCGCTGTTAGAAAGTATTTTCGTCAGGAAACTAGTACCAGTTGTTCTGTTTTAAAAATGTTTTATATTTGAATAGCTGTGGATCGTGGCTTCATCCGGATGGTTATGAATGTGTTTTAGTGATTTCTCAATACAAATTTGGATCGTCTTTAAAAGAAAAATAGTCAAAACTCGTTTATGGGGGTTGCCCGCGTCATTGTGGTAAATTTAAACTAGATCCGTTCAGCGGTTTGAACTGTAGTGTGTTTTTCTAAGTGTGGAAACGTCCACGGATGATGGGGTAAACCACCCAATCATTGGCACTCCGCCAATTATTGCACTTTAGAGTAAATAAAAAAAAATACGGATATCTAGTTTATTCCTGTTCAGTGTTGTGCATTTCAAACAGAAAAATTAGGCATAATACTATTTTACTTTTTAATGCATACTGAACTGGAACAAACTAGGTTTCCCTCCAATTTTTTAAATATACTCTAAAGTGCCAATAATAGGAGGTATGCCAATGGTTGGGTGGTTTGCCCTATGTAATGTCAGACTTGAACTGACTAAAACCATTCGACCCTACCTTTTCGCCGAATGTCGATGGCATAATCCGGGTAACTCCTCGAAAGGATGTTCCAAAATTCCCGGCCGACTTTGGCTATCACCGCAGTTTTGAGCAGGGTTCCAAATATTAGCCCGCTTCTTTGGGGGTTGAATGTTGCGTGAAACATACGTCATGGCTCTGTCAAGAGCTCTTTAAAGATTTATCCTAAAAGACGGTGAGCAGACTACTTGCAGTTCTCTGACCCACGGTCATAGAGGCCGATAGTCTTGGGCGAAGACAAGTCTGAGGCTCTCCCCCGCTATATCTCCTACACCTCTTGTGCGAGCATAACCTTATAACAGAACGACGCAACAGCGTTCCTGTTGAGGGAATGTTCACAAACTTGTCACAAGGATATGGCGCTGTCGTGTCCACGCCGAGCACTCCACCAATGTCTGAAGCGCCGTGTCTTCGCTATCACCTTTGAAGTGCTGCTACTGGGCGGTGGCAGAGTACATTCTGATTCTACTATAGCTGTGGTCTTTCAGTGAATTTGCCATACTTGTGGCTGAAGATCTATCTGTAGCAACCTGTATGTAGGTAGGATTGATTGCCGTGGTTCCTCCCCAGTCCTTGACGAGGCCGATCGCCCCGATTGTAGCATTTCCTCATATTGGTTTCTTAATTTGTACCATCCACGACTACACGAGTTTACATGTCATTAAATTTTATGAAAAAGTTTGAAATGAGTTCGTTTACTGAATATGGAGAAGTGTATTTGTTAATACTAACGGCCGCCATCAATGGCAGCCATGGACGGTGAGGGGGCTGCTCACCGTCCTTACAGAAGCAGGCCCATGACGACAGCGTGACGTGAGGGATTCACGCACGCACCCAAGAAGCGCGATAACACCAAAAAACCCCCCAAGACGCGGGAAAGCACCCGAACCCTCCCTAGGTGAGGTCGCAGTGGTAACCGTAGGTCTGTTGGGAGTCCTGGGGTATCCTTCCGAGAGCTTACACGGGGCTCCCAGCCGTAGGCTGTTTGGTATGATACGTGTAGTTTTTAGTCGGTAGGAGTCCAACAGAGCATCAATGTAGGATTTTCCTCACGTTTAAAAAGTGTATTTATGATCTGTTTATGTAACCCTAGCGGACCTCACGTGGTTTTACCCGCTTAGTTACCGTTGCCGTGGGAATACGGGAATAAAATATAGCCTATCTCACTCGGGGCTAGTGTAACTTCTTCTTTTCAGCTTCCCAACAGTGAAAGAATTTTTTAAATCAGTTTTGTAGTTTTGGAGCCGTTTAAATGCAAACAAACAAACGACTATGAGGATTTCCTGTATTTTTTATCTGTAAAAGTCATCTAACTATGTGGCGCTCACGGCTTTTGTTATGTTATTATTATTGCTGCCCTATCTATCCATGTACGGTCGGGTCTAATTCCTACTAATATTATAAATGCGAAAGTAACTCTGTCTGTTTGTCTATTACGTTTTGACGCCTAAACCGCTGAACTGATTTTGATGAAATTTTGTATAAAGATACTTTGAGTTCAAGAGTAGGTATAGTCTACTTTTTAACTGACTGCGCAAAAGGTGGGTAATGATTTTATGCGATAATGACTTCTACGCGGACGAAACTGCGGGGAACAGCTAAAAAGAAAGAAATAGATAATGTTTATTCGGTAGTCTCTAAATGGATACTAAATAAAACGAAAATAAAATGGTGTATTAACTTAAGCATGTCGAACAGGGCTTGGTTCAGCATGTGCAAAGCTCCTGCCTAGCGCTGGTTTTCAACCAGACCCCTATAGTCTATACTTCTATACTAATATTATAAAGACGAAAGATTTGATTGTTTGTTTGCATCGAATAGGCTCCGAAACTTACTTGACGAATTTGAAAAATTCTTTCACATTTGGGAAGCTACACCCTTTTGCTGTGAACATAGGCTATATTTTATTCCCGTATTCCCACGGGAACGGGTATTAAGCGGGTAAAACTGCGTGACGTTCGCTAGTAGTGAATACACAGTGAACCGCCAGAATATAGTATCATAGTAGAATTCTGCGGTACATAACCTGATTGTTATTAATGTGCACGCGATTTTAGTCTTTATGCTGGTACTCGAAGTTTGATTTTGGAATTTACCAAATGTTCCAGGTATCCTAACAGACTGACTATTGCCGTGGCTTAGTTAAAAGAAAACAAGAAGCCGTGAGACGGTCTCACCCGACTGCCCCTCTAACGTTTATTGTGAAAGCGATAGTTCAATCCGATTGACGATGTCATGTTTGTTTTATTTCAAACTTTGAACAGATGATCCACGTGACCTAGTGACGTTATTTAATGCAACAGAGTCACAGACTACAGACACAAGTCTCGCCATAAGCCCCTCTGCAATATATTTTATAGAGAATAAGGGGCTAATGTCCATCATAGGTTTCAAAACGAGAGAGCAAATCAAATTACCACTCTTTCCTAACTAACGTAGGTATAGTCCAATCCTGCCCGATCTGGCAATAATGTAAACATGTCATGTTTTGACAATCGTTGTCTAAGACAGATGAGTAGAAAAATATAGTAAGTATGAGAAATCATTGAATTTTTTACTATCCTGAGTAGGTATTTTAAATGAAAATAAACTATCATAAAGAAGTTATTTGGTGTCGAAATGATTGTAAGAACACTGTATGACTCCTGGATACTGGAATATAATCAGGGTGAATACTCAATTGCAAGTAACTATGGATAGGTATATAGGATCAAATGTGTTTGTTTACATTTTGGCGCTGTAAACAAAATCATTTGATCCTATATATACATAGTATATGCTCGAATCACTGGTCAGGTTAAATATTTGTGTGATCCACAAAAATGTTTTTTCCGAGCTTCACTGTATAATTTTGGTACTAGTTTGTAAGTTTACTAGTTTTCTTGATCCCATTGCACAAGCTTGTATTAGCTTAGTTTCTTCCGATGGTGTTGTGTAGAAAAAGGAACGTCTCACGATATAAAACAAACCCTCCCCCCTCCTCACCACTCAAAATTACAATTAAAATCTTTAAAATAGTTATAGCAACCATTAACTGTGCGTATTATATTCATCGAACACCAAATGTAACGCCCATAAACACCTATTTCCGTTCCAAAATGTATTTTAATTCATGACATTGACACCTTCATAGAAAAAGATTGTAACTCAAGATATGGTGATTTTGAGTCACGATCTTATTTTAATAGACAAAATGCAATGGTGAATTGATGGATGTATAAAATGAATCTACCTACATCTTCGAAAATAAAGGAATGACTATTTGTGTGTAAGTATCGTGATCATATTTAAAAAAAAAATCTTTGCAATAGGCTGGATTTAAAGTTCACTCTTTGAAACTAGTGGTAGTCTTTAAATATAATAACACCATCTAGCAAAGTTGATGATAATAAAAAATATTATAATAATAAATATAATTATACGACTGCCTCATTCGGAAGTGTATAACCGCCTGCCGTACCTGAGGTCCTGGGTTCGAATTCTGGGTCGGCCCAAATATTTGTGTAACCCACAAATGTTTGTTTCGGAGCTTGGGTGTTCTCTATGTAGGTATAGTATGTTTGTTTTTAAAAATGTACATATAAGTATGTTTATCAATTGTCTAGATCCTATAGCAGAAGCTTATATTAGCTTAATTTGGGCTAGATGATGTTGTATGAGAATGCCAACAATTTATACTCATATTTCCAAATACATACATACACAGTGATCTGCTGCTGCTGATCAGTTTGTTACGACACAGGATTTGGATCCGGACTTGAATCTTTGGCCGGACTTGCTTCATCATTCCCTATTATTTATTTGGGTATCTACTTTGATCAACAATACCTATTATATCTATTTTGACTTATCCTCTCCTTTCAAATACTTTTTTACCCTAATGCCTTTTAATGTAATGTTTCTAAGTTGGCTAGAAATATGTGCTTATGAAATATTTTATGAATTTTTAACGCGCTATCCTAAAAGCTTGCGAAAAATGAGATACATTCTTTTTCATTGAAGCTATCGACATATTAAACTCCATTAAACGCTGTTTAGATCTGTATCAAGCTTTTGACGACAATAATACGCCTAATAATAATGTTAACTGGCAATCGAGCATTCTTAAAAGGACCGCAAAATCCGACAAAAAGTCGTCGAAAAAAAGTCGTACAATGCAAAACGGGCGAGCAACTACACACCGAGGACATTGTCGCATTTTGTCGTGGGCGATACCGACATTTTGTCAATGGTATTGTCGGAAAACGACTCAGCGGGTGTCACTGATACGTATATTTTTTGTAGAATAGTTTTTTTGGCCGGTGTGAATGCGGTTTCTAGGTTATTTTGGTGTACAGTTATATGCAACAGTGATTTGTATATTTCATTTTATTTATTTTATTATAAAGTGAAAAAAGACAACTTTGCCCAGACGGGACTTGAACCCGCAACCTTTGCCTAATCCAGGGCAATGCTCTAACCAATTGAGCTACGGGAGCCATACTGATACAAGTTGAAATTCTCCACCTTATTGTAACCGCCATTTAAGAGTATGGCACAGAGCCATCTATCGAGCTACTTAGCAACTCTGATATCAATGAACGATATTGCAATCATTTTTATACATTGATTTGATGTCTCCGACTCAATCTATAGATTTTAATATTTAAAGCAATTAGTATGCTAACTTTTTCATAATATTTTATTATAAAGTGAAAAAAGACAACTTGGCCCAGACGGGACTTAAACCCGCAACCTTTGCCTAATCCAGGGCAATGCTCTAACCAATTGAGCTACGGGAGCCGTACTGATACAAGTTGAAATTCTCCACCTTATTGTAACCTCCATTTAAGAGTATGGCACAGAGCCATCTATCGAGCTACTTAGCAACTCTAATATCAATGAACGATATTGCAATCATTTTTATACATTGATTTGATGTCTCCGACTCAATCTATAGATTTTAATATTTAAAGCAATTAGTATGCTAACTTTTTCATAATATTTTATTATAAAGTGAAAAAAGACAACTTGGCCCAGACGGGACTTGAACCCGCAACCTTTGCCTAATCCAGGGCAATGCTCTAACCAATTGAGCTACGGGAGCCGTACTGATACAAGTTGAAATTCTCCACCTTATTGTAACCGCCATTTAAGAGTATGGCACAGAGCCATCTATCGAGCTACTTAGCAACTCTGATATCAATGAACGATATTGCAATCATTTTTATACATTGATTTGTTGTCTCCGACTCAATCTGTAGATTTTAATATTTAAAGCAATTAATATGCTAACTTTTTCATAATATTTTATTATAAACCAAACTAAAACAAGCTGATAAGTCTATCAGCTTGTTTTAGTTTGGTTCCACTTCTTAGGTATACAATCACTAACTTTTAAAAACTCGAGAATCATACCTACTAAGTTAATTAATTTTAAGGGTCTAAACATGTCACGGGAAATAAATCTTTATATACTTGCCTCGATGGTCGAGTGGTTGTCGTTGATTTACCATGAATCAGTTACCTAGATTCCATAGCACTAGCTAATAGTAGCGTATCTGTGTTAGGTTAGATTAGGCAAACAATCCTACTAATTATATACTGAAATGGGAAAGTTTGTGAGGATAATTTTGATGTTTGTTACTCAATCACGCTCTAACGACTGAACGGATTAAGCTGAAATTTAGTACCAAGGTAGATTGTAGTTTGAAATATCATATAGGCTACTTTTAATTCCGTGAGTATATTTCCATGGTAAGTGGGAACCAAATTTCACACGAACATCGCCGCGAGCATCTGCTAGTTTTTAATAAATTACTGTTTAAACACTGTTGTACGTAAGTGTACCCGCAATATTTTTGAATCGTATTCAAAACCACGTTAATATGACAATATAACCTTATATCTATAAATAGGTACATTACACGTCTTTTGGAGCGTGAGATGAGCATCGATTGATTTGAATTTGATATCCATTCATGGCACTTTAATTCATCTTTTTCCCTTTTTTGCTTCACCATCGGTGTAGATTTTAGAGGATATTGTGTCTCTTTATGAGAGCAGGTCATGCTCGTGAAAGAAACGGCCGGGAGGGAGCGCGAGAGAACTCTCCCACCCGAGTTTCGTAAGACAATCGGCCTCCATGACCGGGGATCTGAGGGTGGTGAGGGGGCTGCTGCTAGACGACAGCGTGACGTGAGGGATACACGCGCGCCCCACCAAGAAGTGGGGTAACACCCGAACAGCCCCTCAAAGACGTGGGATAGCACCCGAACCCCCAACCCCTAGGTGAGGCCGCAGTGATAGCCGTATGTCTTTTTTTTTTTTTTTTTTTTATTTTATTTAGGCACACAAAACACATTACAATCATAAAAGCTAATACTAAGATATAACAGTTTTGTTCTGGATTGTAACGTAAACTAGTGCACACAGTAAAACAATACATAAAATACAAGAAAGGCACTTATTAAAGAAAAACCAGAAGGATACACAGACGTGCTAATTTATATATAGGTACTTATATTTAATTAATATTATCTAATTCACACTAAGATCTTTATGGAGGATGTCTTTTAGTATATGCACATATCTTTTAAAACTGGGATCAAATATGTCAAGGTGCAGGTTCTTTTTCACCAGCTCATTGTATTGACGAGCCATCCTAGTTAAAGGGTTGTAATAAGAGATGTTGTTCTTATAGATTTGTAGGGAAAATAAATTTATCTCGTTCGATCTACGTGCTCTAAATTTAATATTAAAAGTTATTTGGGTAAGTAATTCCGGTGTGTCTGTTAAATAATGAATGATTTTGTAAAGATAAACTAAATCAAAGCATATGCGTCGTGTTTCCAACCGCTGTACATTATACCTACGAAGTCTACATTGGTAATCTAAAGCTGTTCTACCAGGGTCTTGGCGATAACTTACAATTCTAAGTGTTTTCTTTTGTATTCGCTCGATTTCGTCAATATGTACTTGGTAGTTCGGTGACCATATGGGTGTACCGTATTCTAATATACTCCTTACCAGGGCGAAGTACAAGTACAAGGAACTGGAAGTACTTCTAAACTCTTTGGTAGATCGCAAAACAAACCCCAGCATCTGATTAGCCTTAGATGTGATATGGTTGTTGGAATAGCACTTACCTTGAACTCTTGTTGGTAGGTAGGCGCTGCTCCCAGCTTTGCGTTCGGGGTCTTGATTCGCGACCGCGAAATATGCACACAGGAGTTATAACCGTAACTCTCGAGACTGTGGCTGATGATAAGCGATGTAGCGCGATATGATGGGTAATCACAGCGGCCGATAGCGGAGCGGAGCGTTAAGAGACGGGTGCGTGCGTATCTTCCAATAGCTATGGCGGAATGTGAATGTAGGAAGCGGGCGGGATAGTGTTGCCATAGACAATACATAAAAGTAAGATGCGTTTAGTGCGTGAGTGTTGACATATAATAATTATAATAAATACCATTAAATACATAAACTAAAAAATATGTATGCGTCGGTACTGGCGCATCCAACTTCGGGGGGCTTAGAGGATTCTTCCTCTACATTGAATAAACAAAATAAAAAAAATAAAAGGAATGAAAACTTATGAACTAAAAATAATTCAAAAGCGTAGGAGTTATTGCGTGGGTAACGGGCAAAGCCGAGTTACAGGACGAATGTATTCACCAGAAGAAGTCTTAATTCTGACGACTCTAATTACACCATCCTTCCCGGGAAACACCTCTGATACAACCGCGAGTGGCCACGATAAAGGATGCGTATTGTCATCCTTAACAACAACTACAGTTCCTATCGTCACAGGTTTGGACGGCATATTCCACTTATGTCTAAGTTGGAGAGAGGTAAGATATTCTTTGCTCCAACGTGTCCAGTAACTTTGAACAATTCTATTTAATAGTTGATAGCGGGTGAGTCTGTTATCTGGTAATAGGGGTTCAATGTGTTCAGCGGGTAAATATTTAAGCGGAGTAACATTAAGAAAATGATTAGGCGTTAGGGGGGTTGGATCCGATGGATCCGAAGAAAGTATGCAAATCGGACGGCTATTCAAAATGCCTTCAATTTGCACCAATATTGTACTGAATTCTTCATAGGTGAGTATTTGACTCCCGATAGCTTTAAATAAATGAGACTTAACACATTTGACATTAATTTCAGGCAACGAATTAAAATTGGGCCCGAAAGGTGGGCTGTGCTGAAACTGAATCTTATGTTGAGTTAGATATTTATTCAGATCATTTTTATAATTAGTGGACTGTATAAGCGTGTAAATTTCGTTCAATTTTCGTTTCGCACCTATGAAATTAGTGCCTCCATCGCTGTACAACACTGAAACAGGACCCCTGCGTGAGATAAAACGTTTAAAGGCAGCGAGAAATAAATCTGTACTAAGATCACTTACTAACTCTAAATGGAGCGCCTTTGTTGTGAGACAGACGAACAAGCAAATATACGCTTTATGACTTTTTACTCCACGACGCCTTATGTGAGTTACGTAAAAGGGTCCCGCGTAATCAACTGCGGTATGCACAAACGACTTTACTTGTGAAACTCTAATGGATGGAAGATCACCCATAGGTGGAGTTGTAGAACGAGGCCTAGCTTTAAAACATAAATTACATTTATGTACTCGTTGGCGAATCAAATTTCGTGCAGAAGGAATCCAATACTTTTGGCGAGTCAATGCTAACACTAGTCCAGGACCGGTGTGTAAATTGTCGGTGTGATAGTGGTCTACTAAGAGCGACACTATACGTCCTTTGGGTGATAGCAGTATTGGATATTTTGTATTGTAATTTAGTTGAGAATGAGTAAGTCGACCACCTACTCTAATTAACCCTTGTTCGTCAAGAAAAGGGTTGAGTTTTAAAATAGCCTGATTTGGACAAATTTTAGTAGCCTTAAGTGCTTGTAATTCTACCTGAAAATACTTAGACTGATCGAAGCGGACCGCATAATATTCTGCGTATTCTAAATCGTATACAGAAAGTATACCGCGGGATTTGAGAATCCTTGTGAAACGTAATACATAAACCAGTGAACGAATAAATTTTACCCAACTCGAGCAACGCTCGGCAAGTTCGTCTATCATGTGAACGTGATCGGAGACAGGTATGGTATGTGCATGGAGAGAAGCTATTTTAATTTCCGGTAATTCTGTCTTCTCGTTATGATTGATTTTATATTCCTTCACAGGCCATGCATTTATAGGTGCGGACAGCCATTTCGGCCCGTGAAACCAAAGATAGTTATTTATTAACCCTTTAGGTGTCACAGGGCGCGAGACTATATCGGCGGGATTTTCAACCCCACGAATGTGATACCAATGGGAAGCAGGCAGATATTCATTTACCTGAGCGATGCGATTAGCTACAAAAGTTTGAAACTTATGAGCGGGAGAGTGAATCCAGGTAAGGGTTACCGTAGAATCAGAGAATGCGAATATATTGTTTATTTGACACCGCTTATTAAAAACAGTGCGCACAGAATTAATTAATTTTGCGAGTAAGACCGCCGCGCAGAGTTCTAAACGCGCTAGCGTTTTATTAGAATCTGACACTTTGGATTTAGCGGTCAGTAGATTCACATTAAGAGCGTTTCCGTTCTCAGCCGTTTCTATTCGTACATAGATAACAGCACCATAACATTGCTGGCTGGCATCCGAGAAGCCTATTAGAGTAATTCGACGAGCGGATGTTAAACCTATATGTCTCGGTATTTTTATTTCAGATAAACGCGACAACTCCCTATGAAAGTGTTTCCATTTAGACAGAATGCAACCCGGGACCGTCTCGTCCCAGTCCAGTTGTAATTTCCAACATTCTTGTATAAGCAACTTCATGTATGCGACCACTGGACTGATGATTCCAAGCGGATCGAACAAGCGCGCGGTTACGGAAAGGATCGAGCGTTTAGTGCATGTTAAAGGCATGTCGATCACTATTTTAAAGTTAAAGGTGTCATCGTTAGGTTGCCATTGCATACCCACGATCTTAGTGTCAACATGAGGATCCTCATCAAACTTGACAGCGAGACAGCTCTTATGAATTGACGGGATACGTGACAATAGGGTATTGTCATTAGAGATCCACTTAGTTAAGTTAAAACCTCCAGATTTAAACATAGCGACCATTTCCCTATAGGTGTCTTCAGCTAAATCTACATTCTCTATGGAACTAACGTAGTCGTCAACATACATGTGATTGTCAGCTTCGTAAGCCGCCAGAGGATATAAAGCGCGACAGTCTGACGCGAGCTGGTTTACGACTCGCATTGCCAGGAAGGGTGAGCTGGAGACGCCAAAACAAACGCGGTTGAAATGATAGCTTTCAATAGGAGAATTGGAATCGAACCTAAATAATATTCTTTGATATGTATGATGATCTTGAGTAAGTTTCACTTGAAAATACATTTTTTCTATGTCCGCGGTTACAGCAACCGGGTACATACGCAAATTGAGAAGCAAATGAAAGATATTGTTCTGTAATATTGGTCCCGTATAAAGCAAATCGTTAAGCGATTTACCTGACGTGGTTTTACACCCAGCGTCTAAGACCACACGCGTTTTAGAGGTTTCTTTGTCAGGGCGATAAACGGCCCGATGCGGCATATAATAAACTTGAGAGTCTAGAAAGCTATTTGACACTTTAGTGAGATAACCTTGATCAATATATGTTTGAATAATGGCATTATAATCGTTGCGTAAGTTAGAAGCGTCTAACTTTTTTTCTAAATTTAAAAACCTGCGTTTGGCGATTGTGTACGAATGCCCTAGCTCACTGGGAGGGTATTTAAAGGGAAGACTAACCGTATATCTACCGGTATCGTCGCGTGAGTACGTAGACGAGAACAGCTTTTCACATGCTGCGTCGTCCGTGCTAATGTGCTTCTTATCTGGCACCTGTTCTATCTCCCAAAAGCGTTGCGTTAATTGTTCGAGAGACACATCTTGAGTGTGACATAAGAAGGCCTTGTCGGACACGGAGGAATGAGACATGCGATCGCGGGGATGCTTGTTTGCCACTAGCGAATAAGGTAAAGCATGCGCCTTTCCCATTGCGACGTATCCGAGCGTGGTTTCTATCGCGATTACTGATGAGGTTGGGGATGTAATTTTTTGCGACCCTAAAATCATGGGGAAGAGTTCATTACCTAACAAACAATCTATACCACCCGGAGTATAGTATCGTTCGTCAGCCATAGGTAAATTTTGTAAATGGGTTAATTCCGCTGTATCAATTTCCACGTTAGGCAAAAAATCTGTAATAGTGTCTATAACCCGTGCACTAACCGAATAAGAACAGCGGGCATCAAATCGCGAATATATTTTGAAATGCGTAATTCCATAAGATTGGCTTTCAAGTTGACCTATGCCTTTAATGACAGAAGGAGCGTTAAGTATGGTTAAGTGCAAACGCTCACAACAAGACTTCGTAATAAAGTTACTCATAGACCCTGAGTCCAAAAACAAACGTATACGATCCGATTTATAATTTGCATATACACAAGCAGTCGGCAACAAAACCGTGGTCGCGCTGCTTGAATTACGCGGCGGAGGGATCACAGCCGATAACGACGCGATATTGCCACTATGTGACCGCGCCTCCCGCGAGTGCGAGCGGGACGGATCATCTGCCGATGACGCATGAGTCGACATGGAATGCTCGGACGGCGCAGTAGACGCGTTTGCCTGCCTCGATGCGTTGCCGGTAGCATGATTTCTTGTTGAATTTGATGCGTTCAAATTATTTTTATAACACAGTAAACTATGATGAGACCGATTGCAAATCGAACACCTATTAACAGATCTGCAAGCACTCACGTGATGAAAACCTAAACAATTAACACAAAAGGAATGTTTACGAACTATTTCATTTCGCGTTTCAACAGTCTCTTGAATAAAATGTTGACATTTGAACAAAGGGTGAGCGGAATTATTGTTACATACGATACAATTTTTTATGTTAGAAGTATCGACTGATTTCAAATTAGTAGGGCGGGTTTGCGTAAAAAATGACTTAGGTTTATTTAAATGAGAGGCGGTTGAACTCCGCTGAGCGCGATAATCACCTTTTTGGGAATGTGATGGTGAGCGGAGCGTTTGGAGTTTGCTTTGTTCTGTCAAAAATGTTTTGACGTCACTATATGTAGGTACACTCAAATGTCTATGAGATTGTTCAAACAATTCAAGCATAGGTTTATCAAACTTGCTTAATGCTAAATGAGTTATTATGAAATCTGATAAATTTGTGATAGGTAGACGCTGCAGAGCTGCTTCAGCTGAACAAAAGTTCTCCAAGATCTGATCAGCCGATTGCCCTGGCTTCTGGTGTAACATTTGTTCTAAATAGCACGACGCCTGAACCCTGGTATCGTGGTATTTAGCCAGAAGGGCTTGCCAAATAACATCGTAATTTTGTGCGGTAGCAGCTATGCCTGAACAAACAGTAAGTGCCTTACCCGAAAGGCAACCTATCAAATATTGAACCTTTTCGGCGTTGGTGAGACGAGTATTCGTATGTATCACACTACAGAAATTTTCATAAAATATAGGCCACTTACCATAAGTACCATCGAAACCTGTGAGTTTAAGTGGGGGTAATTTGATATTAAAATTATCACTTTTCTTTTTATCGTCGAGTTCTTGTTTCAGAGTAGTTTCCGTTTGCTTTATGAAACAGTATAATTCATCAAATGTATTAAAAACACTATAACTCGGCTGTACCTGCGGATTATCTTTTAATTGTTCAATTAACAATTTATCGATAGTTTCGATGTAATCCGATCGGGTTTTATCGATAGATTGAACCCGAGCGAGAAACATCATGCGTACTGTTTCATCGGTAACCTTGAGACTTAAGTTGTACACTTCTTGAACTATGTGAAACAAACTTTGTTTTTTGTATTCTAAAAAATTTATCATGACCTGACTTTCGTCTGAACTTTTACTATGGGATTTGTCTTTAGAAGCCATGATAATATAATTGATACGAGATACGAGTATGTATATAAGTGGGTAGGTAATAGAAATATTCAGCGAAAAAGTATAAAATTCGAACAACGATCAGCTGTTAGCTTAAATCAGCTGTTTGCGGTAAAGTATTCAGAGAACAAACCCAATATGGAGTCTGCGTAACAATCAGCTGTTAATCGTTTGAATACCGTTATGTATCGGCTGCGTTGCCCAGTACCGTCACAATAAAATAAATATATGTGGGTATAAAATTAACGTATAAATATGAGTTTTATCTACGATTACAATTCGAAAGATAATATGAAATTGTAATGAAATTGGGGAAAACTACGTTAAATTTATGACGGTTGAGAAAATTGTTAATTTTGGATTGTCCGTTTTACTTTATGCCAAAACTCCTAATTACCAAAAAATATCAAAATGATTGCCTAGAATCGGACAACCGGACTAACATGGCCAGGATGGTCCAAGTCCTGGGTAGCGATAATTTCGGGGGGCGCTACCTGCCAGCGGGTTGATTATATATAGGTAAATATGATTATGATAAATAGCGTAAATGCGTTATAGAATATGAGTACTTATGAGTAATATAAAATATGCGGTGTGAAAAGATAATTAACTTTTCTAATGCGTGCGGGTGGCGTTAAATATAATATTTGCGTTGAGTATTTATGAGTAATATACTAAATATATATATATGCGTATGCGTGAATTTAATAGGAAAAGAGGTAATTAATATTATTAGTAGAAAGAATGCGTTAGATGGAATATCCGGACGGAGGACCACACTTGGAATAGCACTTACCTTGAACTCTTGTTGGTAGGTAGGCGCTGCTCCCAGCTTTGCGTTCGGGGTCTTGATTCGCGACCGCGAAATATGCACACAGGAGTTATAACCGTAACTCTCGAGACTGTGGCTGATGATAAGCGATGTAGCGCGATATGATGGGTAATCACAGCGGCCGATAGCGGAGCGGAGCGTTAAGAGACGGGTGCGTGCGTATCTTCCAATAGCTATGGCGGAATGTGAATGTAGGAAGCGGGCGGGATAGTGTTGCCATAGACAATACATAAAAGTAAGATGCGTTTAGTGCGTGAGTGTTGACATATAATAATTATAATAAATACCATTAAATACATAAACTAAAAAATATGTATGCGTCGGTACTGGCGCATCCAGTTGTAATGGGCACGAAATGAAAGTTTCTCATCAAATATAATACCCAAGTCTTTAGCAACTATCGATCGACCCAGTGTTTGCCCATCAATATCATAGCTACATGTGATTTTATTAAGCTTGTTAGTAAATGATATAACGAAACATTTTTTGATATTCAGGTACATGTAACTATTTTGACACCAGCGTGATAAAGTATTAATGTCCCGCTGGAGAGCCAAACAGTCTTCTGATTTAGAAATCAATTTAAAAATCTTTAAATCATCTGCATATAGCAGACATTTACATGATAGTTGCTGAATGAGATCGTTAATAAAAACAACAAAAAATAAGGGTCCTAAATGGGATCCCTGCGGAACACCAGATGTTATTATCAGAGGCGAAGAGACATAACCCTTCAAGGCGACCAACTGAGTTCTACTGTCGAGGTACGAACAGATCCACCGAAACAAGTTGCCATGAATACCGTATGATGTAAGTTTATGGCAGAGCAGAAAATGGTTGACTTTATCAAAAGCTTTAGAGAAGTCGGTATATACGGAGTCAACTTGTCCGCTAACAGCAAATGCCTGACAAAGATAGTTTTTGTACTCGAGTAGGTTGGTAATGGTTGATCTGTTCTTAACAAAACCATGCTGCTTAGACGATACAACGGGCTTGAAATGAGTGTAAAGATGAACATAAACTACTGACTCAAATATTTTAGCGAAACAAGAGAGGATGCTAATTGGCCGATAATTTTCACATTTAGATTTATCGCCACCTTTATGTATAGGGATTATATGCGCAGTTTTCCAAAGTTTCGGAAAGATGCCAGTATTCAGAGATTTATTAAAAATAATACATAGAGGGGTGGACAACTCCTTACTGCAACATCGAATAAAAGATGGCGGTAGCTGATCAGGGCCGGAGCCCTTGTTAACATCAAGATTTTTCAATTTAATTAATACATCACACTCATCGATTGAAATTAGAGACAATGTGTCTAGGAAGCTCTCTTCTAAGGGCAGATTACCGTTAGACGGACCGATATTAGAGTTATTTTCAAAGACTGAACCAAAATAATTAGAAAAGATATCACAAATCCCCTGTCCGTCAGACGACGAGGCGTTCCCAAACGTCATAGTATCAGGTATGGAAATGCAACCCTTCCTATTATTGATAAATCTCCAGAACGACTTCATGTTCGTTTTTAAAGAGTCCTCAGTAGCTGCAATATAATTTCTGTAACAAATTTTTGTTAGCATTTTACATCTTGATCGAAGTAACGAAAAAGCATCGTAATCACGAGGATTTCCGTACTTTTTGTACAATTTATGGTATTTATGTTTTTCTTGATTACACTTAATTAAAGGTTTACTATACCAAAATGGATATGAAGAAGGTTTGAAAGCAACGGTTGGTGTGAATTTTTTTATTACCCTGAATAAATTATCATAAAAAATGTCCAAGCATAAGTCGACATCAGGAAATGATAAGACTTCATGCCATTTTATGACATTTAATTCGGATTTAATTTTGTCAAAGTTACATCTATTAAAATTAAGCCGCTTTGAAGTAATTTTCTGAAGCTCTCTCATTATACATGGAGTGGATACAGTTATAACAATAGCTGGGTGATGTCTATCTTCCAATAGTAGCTTCGAAGTATCACGAACAGTTACGGAATCGGTATTCGAGAGTACTAGATCCAACAAGCGGTTATTAGTATTTGTGACAAAGTTATACTGTACCAAATTACATAGTGACAGAAAGTCGTTTAGAAGCCTAAGCTTTTTACTTTGAAGGAACGGAACAGAGCTTGTAATAACAGAAGTATTGCAGCTAGCGACGTAATAATCATAGTAATCTGTAGTATTAAAATCTCCAATAAACAAGAAATCGTCCGCTGGAGAAACATTAAGCATTAAGTGTTGGCAATGAGCATAGAAAATATCCATGCTGTCACAACTTAGGTCAGGAGGCAAGTAACAGACACATATATTTAGTCGAGGGACACCGCGCCCACCGGGATCAACTGAAATCCAGACATCCTCCATATCACTGTCCCATGATGCCTGACGGACAACTTGGTACCCTTTTTTAATAGCCACTAGAACTCCACCCCCCTCTTCTTTGGTAGAAGAAGAATCTTCGCGATCTCTTCTAAAAATATTGTAACGAGCATCAACAATCTCTGCATCAAACACTCCTGCATTAAGGTTAGTTTCCGTCAGGCATATGATATCGTAGTTGGTATTTAACAAGTTTAATCTAAATTCAGACAATTTACCTCGCATCCTGTTAACATTTTGATAGTAAATACTGAACACTGTTAAGGTTATATATTAAGCAACATAAAAAATCAATATTTAATGTAGGTAAAAATATATAAAAATAAAGGGATAAGGTATATTAAGCCGATAACTTATTTAAGTTTACTAAGCGTATCTATGTTTTTCACTAATATAGCAGGATTGGTTTCACTCTTACGAATGTAAATTTGGCCATAACGTACCCAAACAAATTTATAGTTCATTTCTTTACAAAATTTCCGCGCCTCACTGTGCAGTTCCTTTGTTTCGGGAGACAAGTGTTCAGATAAAAATATCCTACTGTTTGAACCACCGATACCCATGTGAGTCGCAGATAGCTTATCATCAGAGTGCGACTTATTAAAACGCGTTACCGCGGATAAAATAGTATCGCGGATGCGTTGTGATGAGAGAGTAACAAGAACGTTTCGTGGCCTCTTGGAGCCTGAGTTCATCTTTGCAACCCGCCGACACGCCTTAATATCACTATCAGCGACAACAACCTGTAAGCACTCGCAGAGACTTTTAAATAATGCCATTAAGTTCTCAGATTTGCTCTCTGGAACTTCGTGGATTTCCAGATTTAAATCACGCGAGATCTTTTCCACTGTCGATAAACGGCTTTGGAGTCTCGTTAAGGCATTTCGAGAATTGGAAAGCTCCAATTCAAGCTGATCGATCCGGTGCCCTTTTTCCATAATGTCCGAACGAATATCCTTTTGTTCCTCGACAATGAAGTCCGTTGTTGTGGTAAAATCAGCTTTCACTGACTCGATAGCACGATTAACCTCCACAGCGACCATATCCTTCATGTCCTGAATGAGTGCGGAACGTAGGTTAGACATGAATGTTGAATCCAGTGATAGTTTCTGATCCATAAGCCTGCTTATACTTTCTAGAGTTACTGGCTGGTTTTTCAAGACTTCTCCAGCAGGACTCTTCACAGTATCATGTAAATCGGTCGTAATCTGAGAAAATGACGCGTTCAATGAGGCGCCCGGCGAGTGGAGACCACTAGCTCGCCGAATGGGAGTATTTTCATCCTTATTTTTGCGTCTAGTTACATTTTGACAGTAAGGACAGCTTAGTTTCGCTAACTGCTTGGTGCTAAGCTTATTAGTCGAGTCGACGGGAACGTTTAGGCATTCATAACAATATTTGGATGCACAAGTGTTACACTTCAAAAAGTTGTTTTCATTTAGAGCATTCCCACAGCCGAGACAATTCATTATAAAGCAGGTATATGCGATGGATATCGATAAAGATGTAGGTAATGTATCCAATGTTGCTCATTTGAATACCACGTGCGACGACAACTTCAAGTTACAACAGTAAACACTGCCCCTCGTGGTATCTCGTAGCACAGTCGTCGAGTGTTCGTACGTAGTGACGTCACTTACTCATAACGGAATGTAGTCCATAAATTCGCGCCGCAGCGTAACTCACTCCGTGGTCCAGCGGTCAAACGTCCGCCCCACAACTCACGACACCCACCGTTCAAATCCGGCAATCACAGACACTTTTTGTAAACTTTCTTAAGACGAATTAATTTATTTTTCGGAGACAATTTAAATAACTTAATCAAACACACGTCCAGACACTACAACGTTTGCCGGCCGAAAAAAGCTGTGTCAATGTCTATTGGGAGTCCTGGGGTATCCTTCCGAGGGCTACCCCGTGACTCCCAACCGTAGGCTGTCGTGTGGTTTTTAGTCGGTAGGAGTCCGGCATAGCATCTATGTAGGATTTTCCGCAAGTTAAAAACAAGAGGATTTTGTAAAGAACTCAAATCTTTACAAGACGCTTGTTCCGTACCATTTTTTTGGTTTCACACGCAAAGTGTAAAAATTGGGTCCCTATTCATGAGACTTCGCTGTCCGTCTGTCTGTCTGTCTGTCCGTCACAAGGACTTCTCTTCTCTCTCCTCATGAACGTTGATAGCTAGAAATCTAAAATTTTAACAGATTATGTATTTCTGTTGCCGCTATAACAACAAATACAAAAAAGAAAAACAAAAATTAAGGGGGGCTCCCATACAACAAACATGATTTTTGGTCTTTTGTTTTTTTATATTAAAACTTTTTTCTAAGAACTTCAATAAACCTTCTCAACAAAGAAACTAGATTCATACAGCCCATATCCACAACTCAGAAAAGTTAATCATCAAGTTTTTCTTCAGCTACTTTAATATTTTTTTAATCAATAAAAATATAATAACCCATTAAAACTCTTTCCCTTCAAATATTGATATTAATGTAACCACAGACATTGTGTTTGTTCATAACTAAACCATAGAGTAAATAATTAGATAGGGACGAGTGCGCAGGCGCTTTCAAAAGTTTTTCAAAACGCGTCAGCGGGCGGTCTTTGTGAAAACACAATACAGCAGTCAATTTGTGCGCTATTAAGAACTTTATAATTTGGTTTTGTATCAACAAAGGTGTATTTTGTATAGATTTATACTGGAATTGGCATAGGTAAATTCTGTAATATTCTTCGCATAGATCGAATTTGTCCATTTATGAATGATAAGATAAGTATTGATATATCTATAACTCACCACTTATTGTTTTTTCGAGAATATGTGACAAAGAACACGATTATCGCTCAAAATACCGCAAACCTATTAACGAGTTTGAAAATATAAGACATTTTCACAAAAATTGGGATATCCCACAAACATGCTAAAAGCCGACTGAAATAATGGAGGCCGAAAAATGTAATTGTTGTGGGGCTGTCTATGGTTATCAGTGTTAAAAATAATCAAACAAAATAAATATTTTCGTTCGAAAATTTAAAGATATCAATAAAGTCCGTTTCATTGCGCATTTCCCCTACATCGAGTGAATGGCCTCTGTGAATTCCGTGCCGTTACTCCTCTCCTACTTAACTTAAACAATAAGACGTATCAATTTCTGTGTAAGTTCTGTAGTGACAGCAATTGATTTTGTAGTGTTGTATAAGAATACGCTTTCCCTTCCGCAACACACTGTCCCAGCACGCACTGCATACATAACTGTCTGTCATCAGTTATGTATCGGGTAAACGTATTATAGACTTCTCCCTGTAATGAAGGTCTTACAGCTCTATGCACTTAGTACGCTCACTTTCTCTAACCCGGAATGCCACATCTATTTAAGACATATCCTTGTAGTTTTACCTTACAACTGAAGGAAGCGAACCCGCTAAAGCTTTAGAACATTGTTACCATATCCGGTCATGACACAATAATGACACACATTTTGTAAGAGAAACCAATATGTACTTACAATGAAATTGTATGTCACCGGGCCCCAGTGTGAATTGGGTCTGAAATTGATAGTATTTTTTTCTGTAAATACCTATTTAGTGTTTTGTAAACGATCACTGCAGTAAACAACTATCCTTACCTTACTTGTCTGAGAAAAAAAAATTGATTGATACTCCGCCTTCGCCTTTTATCTATCAGTCGCTTGCTAGTTTACAAACAAATATGTAATTAGTATCTAATAAATACTTTTTAAAAACATGTATAATCGGAATTTGCTGAGGTTTATTTTATTTAATACAGGCACATCTTAGAACCGTCAGCTTGGCGGCTCTATATGTGCCCCTTGACGCTTCGCTTGAAAATCCAAGAAAGGGTTCTAAGAGAAGAGAAACGCGGATACGTTCGCAAATGAAATGTGTTAAAGACCCTTTTATCTACTCTGATACTATAATACAAAGATTATAAAATTGAAATCAAAACTCATAAGACAAACATTACGCACAGGCCGAAAAAAAGTTTTATTACAGGTCTTGTATGGACACCTGTATCATTAAATAACTTTTTAATCATAACGATACACCTGTACAACCTTCAGCTAGACCAAGAAGGTTGAACCTCTACTTTAAAAAAAGGTAGTGCCTCCGCAGCCGGTGCCGGCCGGCCAATTCAGAAGGAAAAAAAAAAGAAACACGCATGCGCAATTGATGTTTGCCCCTTGGTGCCAACATTTTACATTTAAATTAAACAAAGTTTGGTTTTGTTTATAAAATAAATTAATTTTTGTGTAAAAACAAGTCTGAAAGCAAGGATAGTGGTAATCGTACACTACCAGACATTCTGGAAGCTGCGTCAAACATGACCATGAACCTGTTACCGGCGAAATCTAGGAGCAACCAAAGAGCAACTATATATCAGAAAAAGAAATCATATACACTCGAGAGCAATGAATCCGGGTCACTTAAAGAATGTTAAAAATCTCGGAAACTAAAAATGATAGGTTAATGCAATAAATTGTATTTAATAGACAATGTAATACTCCTTAAATGAAAGTAAAAAAAATATGAGTCACCATACATTTTATTAACACAAAATTACATAAAGAAAAAACTGCCGATCTCTCCTTAAAACAAAAATAGGAAACATGAAATTTTTGAACTTTATTACGATTTTCTTGAATTTTAATACTTCGTATTGCCTCCTCGTGCTTCCATTACTGCGTTTACGCGGTTTGGCATGCTGTACACCAAGTTCCTTATACGATTTTGGGGAATATTCTCCCATTCCTCTGTGAGAGCAATTTTGAGCTCACGAAGCGTGATTGGGGGAGGGTTTCGTTGTTTTACGCATCTGCCTAGCTCGTCCCAAGCATGCTCGATCGGGTTGATATCCGGGCTGCGCGCTGGCCACTCCATACGAGTAATGTTCATCTCTTGAAGGTAGTCATTCACAATCCTACCTGTATGAGGTCGGGCATTGTCATGCATAAATATAGCATCCTCACCTAAATTGACCATAAATGGACCAACGTGATCATTGAGGATTTCTTCCACATATCTTACGCTAGTTAAAGAGCCGTTTTCTATGATCACCAGCTCTGTGCGACTTTCAGAAGAAATTCCGGCCCACACAAGTACAGACCCACCACCGTAGGCTACTTTTTCTTCGATGCATGCTTGCTTGAATCTTTCCCCTGGTCTTCGATACACTCTGTGTCTTCCATCGTGCTTGTAGAGCATAAATTTTGATTCGTAGGAGAACATAACTTTTGACCAATCTTCAATACTCCAATTTACGTGGCTCTGGGCATACCTTAGTCTCGAAATACGATGCCCACGCTCCAGTTTAGGGCCGTTTGCAGGTCTAAGGGGTTTTAAGTTAGATTCAGCAAGCCGACGTCTTACTGTCCATGCACTTGGGTTACTTCCTCCGAGGCGTCGAAACTGATTGGTGAGTTCAGTTCCTGTGAGAAAGCGATTTCGAAGCATGGTGTTCACCAAGTATCGGTCTTCTCGTGCTGTGGTACACCTGGTTCTGCCCGTTCCTGGTCTGCGTAGGTTAGAACCAGTTTCTTCGTAACGTCGGAGAACTCTTTGTACTGTTGACAGCGACACACCGACAGTCCTGGCTGTATCGCGCTGACTCCGGCCGGTTTCCAGCATTGTAAGTATTCTGGTGCATTCTTCAGGCGTAAGCGACATAATTTCAGCTTCATTAATGAATATAGAGCACTATCAACATGGTTTATGTACCCACATAAATGACAGATTACAAACAAAAGCAACACCAAATGCTGTAATTTCGTAGTTCCATCTTCGAAAGTGGCCCTTTTTCAAATTTGATTTTTTTATGATATAACTTTACAATAACTAAGAAGTTATAATACCTTCATTTAAGGAGTATTACATTGTCTAATAAATACAATTTATTGCATTAACCTAGCATTTTTAGTTTCCGAGATTTTTAGGATTCTTTAAGTGACCCGGATTCATTGCTCTCGAGTGTATTATAGTATGAGAGCAGATAAAGTAGTGTATGACACTGTACATAACTTGGGTCTTATAACACTCGTGTGACACTATAAAAAAACTCGCCTACGGCTCGTTTTTTTAAAACACACTCGTGTTATAAGAACCCATAATATGCAACAGTATCATAAACTAGGTACTATTATTTAACACATTTCATTTAAGAACTTATAACGTTTACACACAGTTGTTGGAGGAGGGAAACACGGGCTTAACGTGCCTTCCGAAGCACAGATACGTTCGCAAACATTTTTATTATGTGCCTCTTAAGGACCACTGTCAGAAGTTTTAGGAACTCTCCAATCGCTAGATATCTTCACAAGTTTTTACTCTATGGAGTACTTAGGTACTTCTAATATTAGGATGAGGAATTACTTGCTTTTTTATATACTTACCCCTAAGGCCCCGTGTGGCGACGAGGTTCCGTGTTCCGACGGGTAAGAGTACAAAATGTTGCCACCCCTATATATCCCGAGGGTGTCGTAAGAGGCGACTAAGGGAACACTTTCGCCGAAATTTCCATTGCGTAAAGAAGTAAAACTCAAAATAAAACCCGGTTTTCAGAAAAATGACAATCATTAAGCCAAGTTGAAATTCGAAGGCAGTAATTATAGTCTCACTAGACATAGAGGGGGCCTTCGACAACGCGTGGTGGCCAGCTCTTAAATACCAACTCATGATCAGGGGTTGTCCTCTAAACATCTTTAGACTAGTGGAGTCGTATCTCGAAGACAGAAATATCACCATCCATTACGCAGGAGCGTCAAGTGGAAAAAGTACCACGAAAGGTTGCCGTCAAGGTTCAATCGGCGGGCCGACCTTCTGGAACATCATTCTGGATTCCCTGTTGCAAATTCTGTCACACGAGGACTTATACTACCAAGCGTTCGCGGACGACGGAGTCTTGGTGTTCTCGGGAATATCTACCGAGGAAATGGAAAGAAACATCAACAAAGTGCTCAATAAGATAGTAGAGTGGGGAATACAAAACAAACTGAATTTTGCAGCACATAAAACTAACGCAATGCTGCTCACACGCAAAAAAAAATTCAGTCCCCCTTCAATCTACATGTCTGACATTTCACTAACACTAGTTGATGAAATTAAACTCCTCGGTCTCACGACCGACAAAAATCTCAACTTTAACGCACATGTGAAGGCAGTATGCAAAAAAACAACAAATATTTACAAACAACTTGCATGTGCGGCAAGAGTTACTTGGGGATTAAACCCGGAGATAATCAGGACATATTGCTGTCATAGAACCAATCGTCACCTACGGGGCATGCGCCTGGTCATCAGCAACACAACTTCAATTAAATAGGAAGCCACTGGAGGCGCTCCAGAGAGGCTTCGCCCAAAAGATCTGCAAAGCCTACAGGACAACATCCCTGACATCAGTACAGGTCTTGTCTGGGACGCTTCCACTGGACCTCAGGATCCAAGAGAACGCAACACTTTATGAGGCTAAAAGGGGAGTCTCAGATGATTTTCTGCCGCCGGGACAAAAACTCGAGGGCACAGTTAAATTCAAAGACTTGCCACATCCCTCCACCAAAATAACTTCTACATACGAGCTTCTAGAGGATATGGAGCCGCAGACCCAAGAAGCCCATCAAATATGTGGACCTCAGATCTATACTGATGGTAGCAAAATGGAGGGAAAGGTCGGAGCGGCTCTAACCTGGTGGGAGGATGGAAGAGAGACTCTCCATGACACCTTCCGCCTTAGCAACGCATGCACTGTATTTCAATCTCAGCTATACGCACTCCATAGCGCCGTGAAAAGGGCAAAAGAGAGCTCAAGGGAAGTAGTCAACATACTCAGTGACTCAAGATCAGCATTAGAAATGTTGAGCAAACCCAAACTCTTACATCCCCTAGCAAAGGTGATAAATGAGGACATGGCTCAGATTCGGGAACAGAGCAGGCAAGTGCGACTCTTTTGGTTAAGAGCACATGTAGGTACGCCGGGAAACGAAAGGGCTGACGAACTTGCAAAAGCAGCAGCGAGTAATACAACCAACACACTCGACTATGCGGAAATTCCATTATCCTACGTCAGAACGAAGATCAGAGAAGAAACAGTCAAGAAGTGGCAAGACCGTTTCATCACCTCACAAACAGGAGCAGTTACGAAGGCGTTCCTCCCAGATGTGGCCAATGCGTATCGCATAGTAAGAGGATCGTCTCTGACCAGTCGCCAAATACAAATTCTGACGGGACATGGAGGTTTTGGGGAATACTTGCACCGGTTTAAACTGCGAAGCAGCCCACGGTGCGAGTGTGATCCAAATATCAGCGAGTCGATATGGCACATACTGTAGGATTGCCCGCGTTTTCGAACAGCGCGATACAACCTACAATGCTCAATTAACTTTGAACTGAAAAAGGACAATCTAAATACCATCTTGGAGAACAAAGCTTCAAGACTACACCTTCTGGATGCATGGACTACGTTGCTACTATAGCAACACGACGCAATAGTACATTAACAGAAGTCCATGCAAATACCACCACCATAAACATGGATACACAAACAACCATACAAGCGAACCTACCACAGATACCAAATCCACCTTTCAACTTGCCAATGTGTGCGGAATTGGGTAAACCTGGGGTCCGTCTGAGAGGCGTTGCACTCTTTATGAAAGATAACTCTGAAAGAGCGGGCATAGCCTTCTGCAACCCCATGGTTGGCAGTGCGGTGTACATCTCGTCGGGTCTCGGCGCCCTGCTTAACGGCAGTACGACGAAAACTTCTATGAGGCGTAAAACCAATAACGAGCTGCCAACAGTGACAATAGAGGGTCAGACGTGCAGAATAGTGCGAAAGAAGAACAAAACTGTCGCACTGTTCTGCGCGGACGACCAAACCATTGAATTCGAGAAAGTATGCTTAGCGCTGACGGAACTGGGTTGTCGAGGGGCATTGTCACCCAAAAAACTTAGTTTCGACGCGATGGTAGTGGGGTACAGGAAAGGAAACACTGCGGATTACGTGGGTGCTCTCAAATCCTCCAAACACTACGAGCTGGTGATATACGAAGAGAGGGGTCAAAACCTAAGCTTTCTGAGGGGCTTGGCCCAAGAGCAGGCACTCTCGTCGACAATAACCGACTGCTGGGATCATCCAGTCCCAGACTCAACTATCAGCGGGTCCGAGCGATTGGAAAATCGGGTGCGAGAAGAAAATCTCCAAGCCAAACAAGCACAATTTGATAAAACCAATGCAAGGACACAATCAACAGCAGCAACGATACTGACCGCAGTCTTCCGGACCATACCCTGTGCGACCACGCGTAGTTCACTTGCCATGGAAAATGCGGTGCGTGACTTCTTTAGAGGGCCTCCCTGCAAACAACTGGAGCTGCCCACACCTCAACGCACTAAAGCCGACATGGGATAGGTAACCCCTCCAACACTCAGAAGCGCTCGAGAACCGCGAGACCACATAGTGAATGCATTCATGGAATTCGTAGCAGTCACGAAAGCCACACGAAAGGTAAACACAGATGTCTGCAGTAAAATCATGCAGACCTACCGCCGTGATAACCAAAGACTGCTGCGAGAACTGTTGGATGAGGCGGGGGCGGCGGTGTACGACACTGACAGATCCTTAGTAGTATACGGAAACATGTCGGGATCGTACATGGCGGCCTACAGTCACGGGTGTGGTTTTGTGCCCTTGAATGAAGAAGAGTCAAGGAAGGGTAAGCTGGTATTCAAAACACCACCCGGCGATTCAATGGTGGTAGTCGCCAAGTGTACCAAGGTGATGCTCGAAGACAGGATTCTGAATATGGCACAAACCATATCGGGAGACCTGGGCGACAGCGGATACCCGGAGCACTGGACGACGTCCACTATATCATGGGTAAATGGAGTTCCCGGGTGCGGAAAGACGACCTGGGTGATGTCTGAAATAAAAATTGAAAGTGACATCATATTAACAACTACTACGGAAGCTGCCAGGGATCTTAGGGACAAGCTGGAGCCCCGAATAGGCGATCGTGTCAAAACAAGAGTGCGGACTATGGCATCCTTTCTGGTCAATGGAATGAGTAAGGGCGAATCGTGTATACGCCTCATGGTGGACGAGGCTCTTATGAAACAATCTGGATCCATAGTAATGGCAATACAGCTTGCCAAAGCCAGCGAAGCCCTATTGATCGGTGATAACAATCACCTTCCGTACATAGATAGAGACAACCTTTTCCCACTGTTCTATAATAGACCCAACCTTATTACTAACATAACAAAAGAGCTGTTATGTACGTACAGAAACCCCCAGGATGTAGCGTATGCCCTCAGTGAAATCTTATACTCATTCAAAAACCGTACTAAATCACTGTCGTTGAGACCTTTCACAGGTGCGGAGATCCCGAAACAGGATGACACATTATACCTCGTCCACACCCAGGCTGAGAAAGCTCTCTTAATCAGTCAGGGATACGGTAACAACGAGGGATCTCGCACATTAACGGTTCACGAATCGCAGGGATTGACGTACGAAAAGGTGGTTATAGTGCGTACAACATCACGCAAATCCCAAATCCTCCAAAGTGTCCCGCATGCTGTGGTCGCAATTTCAAGGCACACAAACACCTGTGTCTACTACACAGACGACAGCAGTGATGACGCGACAGCGCGCCTGATAACTCGCGCTGAAGTTGCGACTACAGAGCAAGTGAGGGATTACAACCTAAAAATGGCAATCCGGCGAAGGGACGATAGGGCGAGAGATACTCTCTTGTCCTTTATAAAAAACCCGTGCCCTTGACGTTGACTTGGAGCGGCAGCGACACGGTCGGGGCCGCTACTAACTTAATTATTTTATATTTCATCCTAGATTATTATTATAGTTATATTATTATAGGTTATAATTATTGATTTGTCTAACGCGGAGACAGATATTAACTTAAATTACATTTATAAACTAATTAAAAAATGGTACGGACCAAGCGTCTGTAGTTGTAAATAGTTAATAATAAAAAATAAAAAAAAAAGCCAAGTTGAAGGCCTTATGGGCGGCTTGAAAAAATTTCAACTATGGGTCGCGGGGACCTGCGTCTGTCCATTACAACACGGCAATAGGCTCACCATCTATTACTTGGGACATAAAACTATAAAGTGAAATGTGGGCTTTGGGGATAAAGGCGTGATTTTATGTATGTTTGTACCCCTAAGGAGGCAGACTAGCATACGGAAGAATATCGTTGACGTCCAAGAAATTCGAAGAAGGAAGTTCATTTCACAATCCTAGTGCGGAAGAAAGAAACTTGTATTTCAACCTTAGACCATATATCACGGGACTAGCCTTTTGTGAACCACCGCATACAAAAATATTCTGCTAGTCATAGCGGGTGAAGGGGGAAACACCAACACATATAAAATTTCATTATATTTATTAAAAATGTATTAATCGACAAACGCGTAATGGCTGTTGTGTGTTAATTTTATATTGTACAGTCGACTACAATGAAATGTACTAGTTTAATCATATAAAATGATCTACTGATGTACAGTGCTTTTTATAAAGCCTATAGACCAAATGGTCTATTGGCTTGGCAGAAAGGAATGCTTAAGTAAGGCGCATCCTGTGGTTAGATGATCTAAGATTTCAACGGTTCACTACACAAAACAAAAATGTATTACTACCCGTTCGCTCTAACTTTGCCGCTGGCGTAGAAGCGTTAATTCGGGTATGAATTGTTAATTAGACGAAGTAAATTAACAGTAGCTAATGTCACTTCGTCATAGAAAATACGCAACATTATTAGAAGAAGTGACATTAGTTGCTGTCAATTTACTTCGTCTAATCAAAAATTCGACTTTCATCATCATCGTTGCCCGCGTCGTGTCCGACGACGGCGACCCTGGCTATTTCCTGGCATGTGCTCGTAGGTGGCTTGAAAATCCGAACTTCGTCTTGAACACTCGGTCACATGTTACGCAGTAGAGCCGACCGGTGCTGCTGTAGGTGTAGTTGTAGGAAGGTTTCGGTCGGTTTTTGCGAACTTGGCGCTTGAGGTCCAACTCAGATAGTCGAGTGTTTTCAAAAGACGTTATGCCTTTATTAATTTTTGAGCGCCAAACTGTTCTCACTTGTGCAATCTCCTCCCATCCCTCTGTAGAAAGCCCACATGCAGTAAGGTTTCTCTTTAGCACGTCCTTGTAGCGAAGGTATTGCCCGCCAGAACTACGTTTACCACTCGAGAGTTCCGAGTAGAACACACTCTTCGGCAATCTGCTGTCATCCATTCGCTGGACATGACCACACCATCGCAACTGTCCCCTCATCAGTAGGGCCTCCATTCCTTGCGTCTGCGCACGACGAAGAACATCCGCATTTGTGACACGATCTTGCCATTCGACTTTAGTATGGAGCCGAACGGCAAAGTTAGAGCGAACGAGCAGTACATACCTATTTATATTAAAAAATCTGTCCTTTAATGTGAGCACTTTTACTTTATTTTTTCTCATGACCAAAAACGATGTTGTATTCAAAACTTTCAAAAATAACACAGTAGCGAATTTTGTCACATAATCCTATTACGATCGCCCACCCACCTTCAAATAATCCTCTCAAGGAATTTTAAACTTCAAGTCTGTTGCCATAAGAACAAAAATTCTGTGGCACGATACATCGTATCAGGTAGGTAAATTATTTTCTTTGAATAAATATTTGTATCAATTAGCAAAGAAACTATTCAATTGTAATTCCGATTCGGATTTTGTTATTGGAAACGTTACCTAACTGTCAAAGCATTTAAAAAAACATTAAGAAGAAAGAATTTTATATCAATGAAAATTGAATCTTATTTATAAATCGTGTGGGGTTATATTCCAATTCTGTAAATGATGTTTGTACTTAAGTCTTTTTGACAAATTGTAACACACGTGTAAGCATTAACACTTCATAAAGATAGTTATGCATGATTTAATGTTTATAATAAACATTACAATTTATTTAAAGACTGAATAAGATCACTGGAGTATATTTTAATAAACGATTTGAAAAATATTAATTGTATTTATTTCCTTCACGGAAGTTGAAAAAAAAAGAAAGAAACCGGAACTCCCATACCCTGTGGTACGTGAAGGGTTAAAATTAAAATTGTAATATGTTCTCAGGGTTCTCAACTTTTTATGAGAAAGTTAGTATAAATATTTGTTGAGATCATTCGCTAGTCTACGAGTATACAAATTAGTTTAACATTATTGGTATGTCTGTTTGTGCTTTGTCACTAGATTACTATCAACTGTTTTAATAATTTTACAGTGACATAGGTCTTCAATTTTTTTAATTTTTTTATTCCACGACCTTTTCCGTACCGTGCTAGTCTCTTATGCCAGCAACATGGTAGGTATTCAATAGCCCAAATGCGATGGAGTCTAGCCAGCGCCATAGTACGGTTTACAATTCTTCGTACTTAAAGAAATAATTCAGTAATTAAATAAAGAACTGATCCTTCGACCTTTAATGACGTAGCCCAAGTGAGGAAACGGGAAATGCTGTGCTTTAAAAACATAAATTACTAGTAGTCCGCCTCATAAATTACGCTTCATCCGCGTAGAAGTCGTTAACGCCTAAAATCATTACCTTTCTTTTGCGCAGTCACTTAAAAAGTAGCCTATGTCCTTCCCTTGGACTTAAACTATCTCGATACCAAATTTCGCAGCGGTTTAGGCGTGAAGACGTAACAGACAGACAGAGTTACTTCCGCATTTATAATTTTAGTATCTTAAACTAAATCTTATTGCTAATAAAAACTAACAGGCGTTTCATGGTTCCCGTATTCAATCTTCAACAGGGGTAGACCTAACGTTCAGCAGAGAACTGTAATTAAATCATTGACACAAAGTATCATGAAATATACTGTTAGAGTAGTCAACCCTATAATTCAATAAGACCGTCATATCAAAAAATAACACTATCCCTAAACCAGAAATTGTTTAATAAACATAACCCTTTATCTTCTCAATAAACAGTCATTATCGAGCACGTGCCCACTTGAGGGTTGAGAACTGACATGTGTAGTGATATGACATTATTGTTTATACACCTGAATTGTTTTTTGAATGATTAGGTTGGTTTAGGTGATTATTTTGTGTGCTGACTGTACCGCGCTGCTTCGTCTGAATGGAAATTCGTGTGCTTATAAGGTGCCAGATTGCCGGGTGGGAGTGGAGTCGTTATAGTGGGCTTTGACCTTAAGGCCCCATCGGATGGACTGTGGTCTATGAACGTTTGCAACACCAAAGGCGCTACACTCGTGCTGCCGGCCCTGCAAAAACCTTCTAAGACACCTTTTAAACAACAGACTGTATGCGGTTGATGACATTTTCTATTCGCTTATACTGTAACTAGCTGGTCCCCGCGGCTTCGACTGCGTAGAAGTTGTTATCGCGTAAAAGCATAACCTTCCTTTGCGCAGTCAGTTAAAAAGTAGCCTATGTCCTTCCCAAGGCCTCGAACTATCTCTATACCAAATTTCATCTCAATCGCTCCAGCCGTTTCGACGTGAAAGCGTAACAGACAGACAGAGTTACTTTCGCATTTATAATATTAGTAGGGATGCCAAAATACGTTCTGCCAGTTATGACTACTTATGACCTAAGGTGCCGAAACGTGCACTCAGAGTGGAGCTGATCCATGCCCTTAAAGTTGCGCAACGAGCAATGGAACGAGTTATGCTTGGGCGATCTGTGAGGGATGAAATCCGAAACTATGTGGTCCGTTAGAGCTAGGGCTTCCTAAAATTAAAAGATAACGAAACACTAGCCAAGTATCTCTTATTTTATGGAACCCTACCGAGCGACACAGCGACACAGAACCCAGTTTGGGAACCGCCCCGTTAGAGAACCAGAGTGACTGTGGTAGACACAGGTCGTAGAGTATATTTTTTGAAGTGGCAGGTAGCCACGTCTATAGAAGAAACGATGACCGATGAAGCAAACGAGTTCTGAAGTGAAGACCGCGACTTTTTAGACGTAAGGTAGGATGACCGACGATCTGGAAAAGTCGCAGGTAAGTCCTGGTTGCGGAAGGTGCAGGACCGGGTCTTGTGGCATAGTTTAGGAGAGACCTAGGTTCAGCAGGGAACTGCCATATTATGCTAATTTGATTGTTATAGTGATGTATTATATTGTCTTCTATTAACTTTGAACTAATACTAATTTATTAAATTAAATTTTACTTATAAAAGTTACATTAAAGCATAATAACTATTTACATTAAGTTTAAAACTAATTTATAATTAATGTAAATAAACTAAAATTAAAGTAAATCTAATAGAGTAGTTAATTATCATTATTTGTTTGATTTTTCAAGATAAAAAACCATATTCATCACCCCAATAATAGGAATAGAAAGAGGCACACTATACGCTATACGCCCACACTGTACCTTTGAGCTTGGAAATGGCCTCACATAATAAATATGCTTCAACTCTCGTGGAAGTCGAGTTATCAGATATTTTTAACACATACTGTATGCAGTTAATCCGTTGTGTTAACGAGGCCGATAAGCCGGTGTTACTAATTGACCGAGCCGATGAACATGTACCTACAGGTTGTTGCCAAATTTTACAGGTACGAAATAAATAAAAGGTAAGGGCGCCCGGACCTAGAAGGAGACAACGCTATCGATTGATAGTGACAGAAAATTGCAATACGAATGTAATTTCAACATTGACCTGTATTATAAAACTACTTAAGAAATTAACCATAGTTCTTTTCTTGGACAGAGTTCTGTTTAGAACATTATAGAACCAATTTTCAGCCGTCCATGGTTTCACTGTAATAGTGCAGGTTCCATCACAGGTAATAAATATTGAGGAATACAAACCGAGGGAGACACATAAAAATAAATAAATGAATATTCACAGACACTTTTCACACAACGCTATCTGATCCCAAAGTTATTTAGGAATAACCTACTTGTGCTATAGGTATCAGACCTTGCACTTTAATAAAGCAAGTTTGGTAGAATCACGTTTGCATTCACGCGTAGGCACTGCTGGAGCTTTGGTAGATAACGAAATAAGTGCTCAAAATATTTGAATTGAAGTTGATTTGAATTTTGTTCCTTACTCTTACAAAATTGTTATTTCAGTTACAATGAAGTGATTGGACTCTCCTTGTAACCATGCACTTAATGCTTGTAGTAGGTAAGAAATACTCACGTTCATTATGCATTTTTAACACTGTTAGAAATTAAATCAACCTGTATTCACCCACTGCACTAACAGAATCGCAGTAATTGCCGAGATACGACCAATTAGCTATCAAAATGCCCAACCGGCGGTTACACGAGACGGGTGTCGAACCCTGTACGCTCGGAGCGCCATGATACTGTGTGTAGTAGCTTTGTTGAGTTACTTCGCTACTGTCAGTGGATTTGTTGGTGGTGATGGTGAGGATATTTTTTTTTCCTTTAATTAAATCAGCCTATAACAGTGTAGTGCTGGACGTAGGCCTCTTCTAATTTAATTTTAGAAGAGCGATAGGCCTTACTGTGTCACACTGGCTAGACGGGTTGGTATACGATGGTCTAAGATCCCTTTAAGAAAGATCTTCACCGAGCTGGTTATTGGATGAAAAGTGTTTTATATTCAATTAAATATGTCAAAAATTAAAATGCAATAGGGTTGCCTAAAAAATTTCAGTCCAGAATATGATAAATTAAAAATTAAAAAAAAAAAAATTACTATTTATTAGTTTGCTTATGAGATACATTCCATACCAATTGGAAGTTTAACGCCCATAGAATATGCAAATTTTACTTAATTCATTAACCAGGGCGTTACATTACTAGTATCGATTTACCTGTTTATACTTGCGAAACAAAAGTCGTGACGAGAAAAAAATCGACAACCTAACATTTGCATATTCTATGGGCGTTATACTTTCAATTGGTATGGAATGTATCTATTAAGCAAACCAGAAAATAGTAATTTTTTTTTTTATTCTCAATTTATCATATTCTGGACTGAAAATTTTTAGGCAACCCTATTGCAAATTAATTATTGAGATATTTAGTTTAATATAAAACACTTTTCATCCAATAACCAGCTCGGTGAAAGTAGTTCTTAAAGGGATCCTAGGATAAGAGTTTGTTTCGTCGTATTAATGTCAATCGATTACCAAATTGTCTAATTACCGAAATTCGACATTTCCAATTGGTTATGGAGATCAGTAACTTTGCGGAAAATAGCCGACATCTGGGTTAGGAAAAGGTTCGAAGAATTATAAAAAAACCGACCAAGTGCGAGTTGGACTCGCCCATGAAGGGTTTCGTAGCAGCAAGTAACATAATATAGAAGTTCTTATAGTTCGTTGTAACTTTGATAGATGTTTTAACACGTTCGCAGTGGTAGTGATTTTTCTAACCGAAAATTGCGGTATATGACGTATTAAAAAAAACTACCAGCTCTATCTCGTTCAAACCAATTTTTGTTGGTAGTTTTTATAGCAATGTACGTCATATCTTCTTTTTAGATTTATCATTCTCTTAGTTTAGAAGTTAGAGGGGGGGGGGACACATTTTTCCACTTTGGAAGTGTCTCTTACGCAAACCGTTCAGTTTAGAAAAATATGATGTTAGGAACCTCAATAGCCTTTTTGAAGACCTATCTATTGATATCCAACACGTATGGGTTTGATGAAAAAATAATTTTTGAGTTTCAGTTCTGAGTATGGGGACCCCCAAAATTGACTGCTTTTTTTCTAGTTTTATATAAGAACCTTAATGCGGTTTACAGAATACATCTAGTTACCAAGTTTCAATATCATAGGCCTTATAGTTTCGGAGAAAAGTGGCTGTGACACACGGACGGACAGACAGACAGACAGACATGACGAATCTATAAGGGTTCCGTTTTTGCCATTTGGCTACGAAACCCTAAAAACTGCATTATGTATAAAAATTATTTATCAACATGACTGACAACATGATTTGCTAAAAAACTACCAAGTAGGTACCTGTACATTTTTGAAATCAAGTCTTTTATTTTTGTTTCTTTCAGATCCCCGCCTTGGACGAGGTCGAGGAGCCCCCATGCCGGGAACTCTTAGTTCTGTGGGGGGCTCAGGAGAGGAATCACCACCAATCTATAAACCTGGATCACAGGCGTAAGGATTATCACGCTTTACTTTTAGACACCGATTATGATGACGTATGACCTATGTTTGTTTGTATTCTGGTATGGCAGCTCTTAAAACGCTTTTCAAGTTGTAAGCTAGATTTTTGAGTTTCATAAGCAAAGGGTAAAAGACAGACAGCTGAAATTTTGACACAGGAGACCCATTTTGAAGAACTCCAAACTGTCGGCGCTATATCAGCAAATACTAAAAAAATATTATTTAATGGGGCTCCCATACAACAAGCAGAATATTTAGCCGTTTCTTAGTACGGAACTTGCCATTCGCAAATGCGACACGTACTTGGCCAGTTTCGCAAGGCCTATTACAGTTCACAAGACTATAAACAAGGACCCTCAAGTTGGCGCCCCAATAAATTGTTTCCAAGTTTCACCAAGTCTGTTGTCTAAATGAAGAAGCAAAAATCAAGCCACGGTACCCTTAGCATTAGTTTAAAATATTTATTTCAAACTCCCCCAGGTACGTCGTCTCACAATTCGTGAAGCCGAAGCCACCTCATCAGTACTGGGAAGAAGAAACCATGCTGACTCTGGTACCGGAAAACAAGAACTGCTTGCTTTGTGAAGCTCAAGATTCTGGGGCATGTAGGGCAATGCCTTCTTGTGTGTACTGTGAACCCACTGTGACCGCTCTTTGTGAGAGGAGTACTCCGTGTCTTCGATGTACTGGTAAGCATGCATCCCATCGCAGACGAGGTTCCTAAATGGGAGACTCAACATCTCCAGTTCCCAATTTTTTCAGGGGCCTTGGATGGATAGGTTGATAACAGTTTTTAGTCGGATTGAGTCTGTCATAACATCCGTGGAGGTTTGCGTTCGGGGAAATTTCAGAGAAGTCCCTAAATGGAGAGTTCCAGGTTTCTTCTATAAGTCTTATATACCTTCAGTCCCATCTGCCGTCGTAGTCGAAATTTCGCTACCCTTTTCCTGCCTTTGCTGAATACACTGGCCTCTCTCATCTCGTCAAGTTGACCCAATTTAGGTTGAAGAACTCTTAAGAACACTCGCTGTGAAATATTCGGTAAACGCGTCTTTCGCTGCGTCAACAGCTCGAGGCTTTCCGTCACCTCAGGACAATGAGGACCTTTTTAGAGTTTCGTACCCAAAGGGTAAAAACGAAACCCTATGCATGATACTCCGCTGTCCGTCTTTCTGTCCACCATGAGGCTGTATCTCAGGAAAGTGGTAGCTAGAGAGCTGAAAGTATCCCAGATTATGTTTTCTTGTAACAACAACCACTAAAAACAGGAATACACTTATGTTTATACATCAAACGTGATGTTTTTACCTTTTTTGGTACGTAACCTTTGGTGGGTGCGTCCGTCTCTCACTTGGCCGGTTTTTGGTACGGAACCCTCTGTATCCTCTATCCATCTCTTACCTTGCTGGTTTTGTGCTTTTCCAGTGATCAAGAACCCATTCTTCAAGTGCATCCCTGGTGAGAAGTACATGGATGAGTGCGACTCCTGCCGCTGCACGGACGGTCACAGCGGCTGGTGCACCAATCAGTTCTGCGAGTTCCGCTCCCTGTACCTCTATGCTATGAAACTTTCTGATGGAGAATATTACTGAATTAAATGTATTAATACGATACTCGTTGTTCAATCAAGCAATTGACTGTCACTATGGAACTTACACAAAAGTTTTAAAACAATACATTCATAATCGCCACACGGGGCTCAAAATATAAATGTGGAGAATATTTGTGTGGAAAGAGTACAAAATGTCACCACTCCAATTCATCCTGAGCGTGACGTAAGCGGCAAATAAGGGAATACTTTTGCAAAACGATCAATTGCATAGAGCAGTAAACTCGAAATGAAACACGATTATCAGTAAAATGCCAATCGAAAGCCTTATGGGCGGCTTGAAAATATTTCAACTGTGGGTCGTCACAACCTGCACCTGTCCATTTCAACACGGCAATAGGCTCACTACCTATTATGTGAGACATAAAACTATAAGGTGAAATGCGGACATATACTATGCTTCTGCCTACCCCTTCGGAGATAAAGGCGTGACTATATGTATGTATATATTTTTGCTATACCTACCATTCGGAGTATAGACAGATAAGTCTCTGTATGGCTCCTCCCCTCTCAATCAAAGTCATAGGTTGTGTTGTTCTGTAGACTATAGACTCTAGACTGTAGACTCCACAAATGTTTGTTTCGGAGTTTGGGTGTTTTCTATGTATAATAAGTATGTATTTAGAAATATATAAGTATGTCTTTCAGTCGTCTAGATCCCATAGCACAAGCTTTATAGCTTAGTTTGGGCTAGATGATGTGTGAGAATGTCCAACAATATTTTTTACTTTTTATTTTATATTGACCTTTTTTTTAACGTGAGGGAAAATTCTTCCTGGATCCTACGTACCGACTAACAAACCTCACGTAACGCCCAACAGCTTATAAGGATGTCCCAGGGTGGGAGATTTTCGGGTGTCATCCCGCTTCATAGGGGGGGGGGGGGGATCGTAAGTCCCTCAGCACGCTGTCGTCTACGGCCGGCTTCACCGTCCTGAGGCCCCCGGTCTTGGAGGCCGATAGTCTTGGGCAAAGACACGTCGGTGGAAAAGTTCACTCCCGCTCCCTCCCCGCCGTCTCTTTCACGAGCATGACCTGCTCGCAGAAAGAGGCAGCGGAGTCCCACTCACTCCCGCTGGAGATCATAGTTCGAACCATAGTCTCGAGCGAAGACCATATTGACCTACCTATATGAACAAAGATACTTATTTCCTTTTCATTTCATTTCTTATCTAGTTTTTATCGATATACAATTCATTATTCAACCTTATCGCTAAAGGCATAATGAGCCTCATTTGTAGATAATTTGTTATATCTTTTATTACAAAAATTGATAATGAATATAATATAAAAGTTATTACATGATCGATCATTGCGGGAATGGACATCTGGTGGTGGTGGGGGATTACTTGGTGATAGATTAGAGGTTCCCTGACTCATTTACCTCGTACTATAGCGTAAACATCCTGTATATTGAACTGGCTTCGTGGTCCAGTGATTAATGTGCCTAACTATACAGATGCGGAGGTCGTGGGTTCGATTCCAACAATCTCTTTGTGTGATGAGCACATTGATTTGTTGTGTTTCTGGGTGTAATTTATCTATAATATGTATGTATTTATTTATTTATACTGTTGGTTGATGGCACTTGGTGCAACCTGCTGCACATATTTAATAAAACCACTGTTAGAAATATTTAAGTACATGAATCATAGCACAAGCGTATGTTACCTTAATTTGGGCTATATGGCGTTGTGTGAGATTGTACCACAATATTGATTTTTATTTTATATGCATACGGTTCACCTGATCAAAAGTGGCTTCGCAAAAAACCAAATAAAACATTTTTGATTTTCACAAAAAAAATAGTTTCTTCCGGAATTCAAACTTGAGATTTCTGGAAGGCTGGAAGTAGGTAAGACGGCAGTCGCATGCAATAATGAAGCCACCGTGACAGCTGATTCAACATATCTATAAAAAAAATTAAGCCTAAATTTACATGCGATAGCATTGAAACTTCATAAAATTCAATTCCCACAACCAAAGTCAAAATAGAACCAAAATCAAACACTGTTTACTTACACATTTTCATTACAAAAAATCTAATTCACACCTAGCCTGAAGATTTATTTGATCGCATTTTTTTAATTAAACTCGAATTTTTCGTTTTAGTAAAGTGTTTCACTACGAACTCCTGCGTTTCATGAAATCCGATTCACACCAAAACCAAAAGAAAATTTATATCAATAACAATAAAATTGATTGAAATAGAAAGAAAGAAAGAAAAAATATTTAATCAGAAACCATTAACTTATAAAAATTATTGATATGTTTTTTCAAAGTCAATGTTATTTTTTATTAATTAAAGTTTAAATTGGAAAGCAAAAATTGGAACCAATCAAAGCAATGGGTTTTTTTTTTGTTTAACGTGAGGGAAAATCCTCATGGATGTTATGCCGGACTCCTACCGACTAAAAAACCTCACGTAACGCCCAACAGCCTATATGTTGGTAGCCCCGGGCAAGCCCTCGGAAGAATGTCCCAGGACTCCCAACAGACCTTAGGCCGCCATTGCGGCCTCGCCCAGGGGGTGGTTCGGGTGCTATCCCGCGTCTTTGGGGGGTTTCGGGTGTGGTCCCGCTTCTAAGGGGGGGGGGGGGGGGCGTGCGTGGGTTGCTCACGTCACGCTGCCGTCATGGGCCAGCTTCTATAAGGACGGTGAGTGACCCTCTCACCTTCCTCAGACCCCAGGTCATGGAGGCCGATAGTCCTCGGCGAAGACACGTCGGCGGCGCCCAGGCCGCCGACTGCGGAACTCGGGAGGGAGAGTTCTCTCATTTACCCGCCCTGCCGCCTCCTTCACGAGCATGACCTGCTCGCAGAAGGAGGCGGCGCAGTCCCACTTACTCCCGCTGAAGAGCATGGCTCGCACCATGGTCTCGAGCGAGAGAGTATCCACGTCCAGACCCACTACGAGGAATCAAAGCAATGGGTAGCACTAATTTTGTTTACCAACCCCCAGATCCGAAAAATCCACTAACAGTTAATAAACCAATAAAATTCGCACCAACTCTCACTATTTGCAATCAAATTGTATTGAATTCGAATTAATTATTAACCGTTCCCACGCGTTTCGACAATAAACATTGGTAAATAGGGTTGCCAGATTCAAAATAATTCCCGACTTGGCAGACACAATGCCACATGGTGACATATTTGCACACATTAACTGCGAACCACTGAATACTTATTAAATTTATTCGTGAGAAATAATGGTAATTTTATTTTTTTGATGCGATTGAATTAGTTTGTCTAGGGGAATTTTACTGCGGGTAGGGGGGAAATGTATTTATATGAAATGGACAGAGGTTGTCACAGGTGGTCTAATAGTTAGTCATTCGCATACGAAAGTTTTATGACATCTACATTCGTAAAAGATGATCAATGAAATGAGTCTATCCTAGTCTACAGTCTTTTTTGACAGCTACACATAATTATTTAGCTTAAAAAAGTAATATTAAGTTTCCTTCATTTATTTGTATGAGGGCCTTATGTATTCGTTAAATTAAATATTTTTCTTTCTTTCAAAAAAATGTTCAGTTTTGCAATTGCTTTCCACTTTAAACTTTAAAGATTAAAAACATAACATTGACATTGAAAAATTTTATTTCAATATTTTTTTCAAAGTTAATGATTTCACTCGATTCAATTTGATAGGTATCGAGCAAGTACATTTTTTTCACTTCAAACGATCTTTCATCAACCCCCTTTTCGTATCAAACCTTTATGAAGCAGGGGTAGGGCGAGGGCCCCCCAATTTTGACTAAAAACATTCACTAGCAAAGAATTACCACAGAGCTTTGAAATGATTCTTGCAGACTAGCCCACCCTTAATATCTATCATCTAAAAATCAAATAAAATCTTCAATTCACCGCTAAATACATATAAAAATATATTTAATATAATACCACTTTAATGAATATGAGGTGAGTGGTAGAAAGATGGTAGGGGGAGGGTTAGACTGGTAGTCGATGAGCCTAAAGCCGACTGAACTAATATCGGCGCGGGGAGGGGCAATTGACCCAATAATATCGTTCACCAACTGACTTATAAAGAACAGCGCACATTGAAATAGAGTAAGTCGTAGCAAACGTGGCTACGAGCGCGTCTGGGTATAATAAAATTTACTACTAATGATTTTGCGTAGCAGGTTGTGAAGCGGTTTGTTACAAAAGTGGCTGAAGGGAATATAATTTGAAATTCGTATACGTTAGAAACAATCCAAGCTGCAGAAGGGGCTAACTTCCGCGTATGCTTAGATTGTGAAATAAATCACTGTCTACAAAATGTCCCCAAAAGAACTCCCACAAGATTTTTATAGAGTTAGTGACGTGAATGAGTGCCTATCTCTGCCAATACCAGCCTCTCCAAACTTTTGTGAAGTTGGTTTCACTGCCAATCAAATCGCAAGTAGGAAAAGATTGTCGGCTTTCTTTACAGGCATGTAAACAAGAAATAACAAGAACGCTCGAAGAATATAAATTTATTGAAATACTAGCTGACCCGCGCAACTTCGTTTGCGCCACATAAGAGAGAGTATTACCTGTTCCCGTCGCATTTACTCCCGTCGCGTTGCGTTTACTCCCGTAGCGTCTCGTCGTTTATGTTCAATACTACGTGAGACGGAGAGAGAAAGGTTTCTCGTCGCGTGTATTCCCGTCGCATTATTTTTAAGAACAATTTCGTTTATGAAAGAGGTATCCCGCGGCATTATTGTAGAAAAAAATTGATTGCCATTAAAATGGTTATTGTGCACCAAACCAAAGATAGACACAATTTTGTAGCACTTACATTTTTTTTACAGAACTATAAATATTTACGCAGCACACGCAACGAAGCTCTCAAAAGGAATAACTTTCCCCCGTTTTTGAAACATTTACTATTACTGCTCCGCTCCTATTCGTTGTAGCGTGATGCTATATAGCCTATGACACTCCGCAATAACGTAGCTTTCTATTGGTGAAAGAATTTTTAAAATCTGTTCAGTAGATCCCGATATTACCCCTTACAATTTAACAAATATACAAACACACAAACTTTACTTCTTTATAATATTAGTATAGATTTGTGTGCAAATATGTGACTGCCTCTGTGGCGCGGTCGGTCGTGATGAGGTCGTGGGTTCGATTCCCACCGGAGACAAATATTTGTATGACCCATAAATGTTTGGTCTCAAGAGTCTGGGTGTTTCTATGTATAATATGTATGTATTTAAAAGTATATAAGTATTAATATCCGTGGTCTGATACCCATAACACAAGCAGGTTATTCCTAGCTTACTTTGGGATCAGATAGCGTTGTGTGAAATGTCTGTAAATATAAAAAAAAAAAAAAAAAAACAGTCCTCCTTGAAGTGGGAGTACATCTGAAAACTTTGGCGAGGCCGTAATGGTAGTCAAAGTCTCTGTCCCTAGAGAATCTTGAGACTTCCTTCCGAGGAATTGACTGACCTGCTAGGCTAGTTGTGATTTCTGGTTTTATACACTTAACTTCGGCATGATATTTTTGAGGATTATCACCAGTAAAAAAGTCTTCAATAGAGAATTAAGCTAAAAACTAAGCTCACTAAAAATATTATCCCAACTTTTTCAGCTCAGTATACGCCGAACCTTAGTCTAGCCCGGTGTAAAGAAGGGTACAAATCGCTGTATAAACTTAATATCGTCTAAATTGCCGGGCGCCGCGGGGCGGGGCGGTCGCCGAGCGGTGGGGGGAGGGGGTGAACAAACATCTAGCTTATATTGCGATGATCGCGTATTGATTCCGGTCATAAACCGATGTTACATGGATAATATCATCCGATGTTGGGTATTCGGTGGTTTGTTTCCTTATGACCGAACAGGGACAATTTCTAGTATCAATTTGATCAGTATTCATGATGAACACATGTTTACATCTTATTCTCCGGAAGATTAAACAGAATCACTCCAAAAGTAAACTGTTTTTCTTTTAGAGTGATTCTGTTTAACCTTTAATTTGTTTGATTCTGAACAATTAAGGTTATACAGGTCTACGATGAGTAGGGAGCAATTTGTATAAAGACAGAAGCTCCCGTGCTCAGTAAGCATCTGTGACAATGGGTATCAGAGAGCGCCGTGGCTCCCCTAAGAAGCGGGATAACACCCGAGAGACCCTCCAAGACGCGTGATGGCACTCGAACCCCCCTAGGTGAGCCCGTAGTTGTAGCAGGTGTCCTGGGGTATCCTTCCGAGGGCTTACATAGGCAAATCATAAAATCTTTCGTCCTTATAATATTAGTATGGATTAAATGATGCACCCGAATGATATGACGAAAGAGCCCAGAGAACTTGTTTAGTAAGCTGATTTGATCGATTGATTTGAGGGTCATAAATAATGTGGTTCTTGTCCCATTGTTACTTCAGAAATCAGTCAAAGTAATTGTGATTTTTATTTATTTACCTAATGGTTTTAATTAAAATGGGAGACAATACCAACTTCATCGCCAGACGCAACGTTAACAAGTAGCTTTGTTAGCGTAGAATGATATGATGCCACATAGCAAGTATAATTCAGAAGGTTCACTGTGAAAAGACGATGAAAATGAAATGCTTACAATACTAAGTCCATATTTTTCTTGGGATTTTTTAACGTGTGGAAATTCTTTATGGACGTCGAACTTTTACCGATTAAAAGCTCATCGTGCCCTACCATACAAGTACCTCGGAAGGAGTCCCAGGATTCCCAATGGACTCTTTTTCTCGTGTAGGATCAAATCTTTTGTTATGAAAGTATCTCGGCATTTTGTAAGATTACGTTGGACATAATATACTGCTCCAACTCGTAGAGGTTCTTTGAGAATTTTGATCTGAAAATAATGGAATTTCTGCTGAGTATAAGCACCAGTCTTATGTTAAAAAGAAAATTGAATTGACCACCTGCAAAATATACTAACTGTAAATTGGCAATAGGTTTTATTATAGTTATAATTACATGAGTACCTTAATACAATAATTGTAGTTAAATGTTTTCTTTATAATTATTTAGGATTTTTAAAATATATTGAAATTAAAAGCACTTCTAATTTTGGGGTAATTAGTCAAAAATGTATCATGACCATAGCTCCCCACCTAGCAGTTGTGTATAACTGTGTATTTAATAGCATAATACCCTATTTTGATGACACACAGAATAGTAATGCCCGAATTCGAGACAGGTAGTACCTACTACATATTCGTCTAACTTCTCGTCGATTTCAGTGACAATTCTCTGTTGTCACCCAAATTACACTTAAACTTCTGAACATTCCCTGCCGTATGCCACTCGACTCTCGAGCCCCGATGTCTTGCAGCGCATTGTGCGTTACTCGGTGAGATCAATTACAGCAGCTGTTCATGAAATGGTTTGCAAATGAGATATACTTAGAATGAACTTTTTGATTATGAAATGAGTTTTTATTTAGTACCTATTCATTATTTTGTACTTGCCGATGCGCGCAGCTTCGCCCACGTGGAATTCGGTACCCGTTCCCGCTTCCCGTGGGTACATTTTCCCAGGATGAAAAGTCTGTGTTGTATTCCAGACTATATGCTATCTCTGTACCAAATTTCAGACTAATCCGTGTCAGAGCGTGATTGAGTAACAAACATCTTAACAAACTTTCAAATTTATAATATTAGTAGGATTGGTGTTGAGAGTAAAATAAAAAGAAGTTTAACAAAAAACTGACCAAGTGCGAGTCAGACTCATGCACGGAGGGTTCCGTACCAAAAAGCGACAAAAAATCACGTTTGTTGTATGAGAGCCCCCCTTAAATGTCCATTTTATTTTAATGAAATTATTTGTATTTCATGAAAATATACAGCTTAATGTTGTGTGACCATTTCAAGCTTAATTACTTGTAGCCGTTATTATTATTTAAAAAATAAAATGGCAAAAAAAGCCATTTTGTCTAATTTTTTTTTCTATTTTCAGTATTTGTTGTTATAGCGGCAACAGAAACACATATTCTGTGAAAATTTCAGCTCTCCAGCTATCACCGTTCATAAGATACAGCGTCGTGACGGACAAACAAACAGACGGACAGCGAAGTCTCATGAATAGATGATAGTTGAAACAGCGTAAATTAATCAGTTCTAACTCAACTATTTTTTTTTTTTACGTGAGGGAAAATCCTCTTGGATGTTATGCCGGGCTCCTACCGACTAAAAAACCTCACGTAACGCCCAACAGCCTATGGTTGTGAGCCCCGGGTAAGCCCTCGGAAGGATGTCTCAGGACTCCCAACGGACCCACGGCCGCCACTGCGGTCTCGCCCAGGGGGAGGTTCGGGTGCAAGCCGCGTCTTTGGGGGCTAACTCACCTATATTTTACCGCTGACGGCTTGTCATAATATAGTTTTCTGTGTATTGGCTTTGCGGAAAAGTCGCCCTATGAGTGCCAGTGTAAGACATTTTACCGCACATTACTGGAGATTATAAAATCTAACCGTTAGCATGAAGACTTTCTTTTTCTAATCATTATGGTAACACAACACAGCAATATAAGAAATCAACCTCAGAGCTAGAGGTAAAATAACTGTAAACTCACTGTCAAGGTATATTATGTAACTTTCGTGAGTTTAAAAACATTATTATAATTCTACATTTATCCACATCCGTAAGAGACTTATCATTAATTTATGTAATTTAATAACATTCTACGTTTATCTACATTCATAAGAGAAATATTATTGCTGTATTATCTATGATGACAGTGAAAGCCCAAAACGTTGTAAATGTTACCACCGGCGTCGTCTACGACAAGCTACGAACTCCGTAGCACTCATAAAACCCACAAATTAATAAATACCAAAACCAACGGATAGTCCAATTAAAGACTCCCAAACTGACTTCCATTTTTGTCCGTGTTTTTTTTTACGTGTGGAAATCCTACATGGATGCTATGCCGGACTCTTACCGACTAAAACCACACGATGCCCTACAACAGTCTATGGCCGGGAGTCCCGGGTAAGCCCTCGGAAGGATGTCCCAGGGCTCTCGGCAGATTTTGGCGAACACTTCAACCTCGCCTATGGGGTTCGGGTGCTATCCCGCGTCTGGGGAGTTGGTTCGGGTGTGAACTCACTACTTGGGGGGGGGGGGGGGGGGGGGGGTTGAGTACTGTCCCACCACTATGAGGGGCAAAGAGAGAGATATTCGCCATCGTCTTGCCAGTCAGCAGCAATGTTATAACACGTTCGCAGTGGTAGGGATTTTTCTAACCGAAAATTGCGGTACGAATTAAAAAAAACTACCAGCTCTATCTCGTTCGAACCAATTTTCGTTGGTAGTTTTTATGGCAATGTACATCATATAATTTTTTTAGATTTATCATTCTCTAAGTTTAGAAGTTAGAGGGGGGGGGGGGGGGTCACACATTTTTCCGCTTTGGAAGTGTCTCTTGCGCAAACTATTCATTTTAGAAAAAAATGATGTTAGGAACCTCAATAGCATTTTTGAAAACCTATCTATAGATACTCCACACGTATGGGTTTGATGAAAAAAAAAATTTTGAGTTTCAGTTCTGAGTATGGGGACCCCCAAAATTTACTACTTTTTTTCTAGTTTTATATAAGAATCTTAATGCGGTTCACAGAATACATCTACATACCAAGTTTCAATAGCATAGGCCTTATAGTTTCGGAGAAAAATGGCTGTGACACACGGACGGACAGACAGACAGACATGACGAATCTAAAAGGGTTCCGTTTTTGCCATTTGGCTACGAAATCCTAAAAATGAATCCCTATTTCCTTTTCACGACATCACGCGTGAACGGCTGAACCAATTTCGCTAATTCTTTTTTGTTGTGTTTTTTTTTTGCCAGTAAATGGTTCTTAGGGAAAAAAATAAGAAAGTTGTCCGATTTCCATATTCATAGTTATGGCAGGACAACGTCTGTCGGCTCAGCTAGTTTAAACATACAAATAAATAAAATTGGAGTGTCAGTTTGTAATATTTAAATAACCGCTTTCTACTACATGCATATGAATGTATATACTATACACATACCAAAATATATATTTAAAAAAAAATGTCTATTTGTCTGTCTGTTTGTTCCGGCTAATCTCTGGAACGGCTGGACCGATTTGGACGGAACTTACACTGGCAGATAGCTTATGTAATAAGGAACAACTTAGGGTACTTTTATCCCGGGAATAAGTTCCCACGGGAAGCGGGAACGGGAACAAATTTTACGCGGGCGAAGCTGCGGGCATCAGCTAGTAATTAATAAGAGTCAAGACAAAATGGGTACAACAAAAAATAAAAAGTTTGCAGCTTCAAAAAAGGAATCAGGATTAACGCAACTTATAATAAAATCCTTTATTCCCTCACTTAAAAAACTTACCTAATCTTTCTCCCCAACTCCTGACTTCGGTTAATATAGAAGAAGTTATAAGCTTTTTACCGTCAGATTAGCGTTTATGAGATCCCTTGTACATACAGACGTTAATACAGACTCCATAACAAAGTTAACTGAGTTACGATATAATAAAGTTTGTGGGTGGGTAAGTCCCGGCCGAGGTGGTAAACACATAGTCTGTTGGTGAGTTTTGTGGGAAATTGTTTTATATGTGGAAGATGGTTGAGTGTTTTTGATTGTTTTAGGGTTATGTGTGTATTTGGTGGTAGGTATATTAATAACTAGGTATAAATGTATGATGTTAACTAAGATTTATACGAAAATTAGCTGATGCCCGCAGCTTCGCCCGCGAAAAGTTTGTTCCCGTTTCCGCTTTCCGTGGGAACTTATTCCCGGGATTAAAAGTACCCTATGTGTTATTCCAGACCATAATCTATCCATGTACCAAAATTCAGTTTGATTCGTTCAGCCATTGGAGCGTGAAAGAGTTACAAACATCCACACTCACAAACTTTCGCATTTATAATATTAGTAAGATGTATATTAAGGACGTTAAGCCGTTGGTTCCGGTTATTAGTAACATGTCACTCGTTAAGCCAAGTTGAAAGGGGGTGGGCGGGCGGCTTGAAAATTTTCAACAAAGGGGCGTTACACAACCTGCGCCTGGGTCGACAGTGCGTGTAGCGCCTCTGGTGTTGCAAACGTCCACAGACTTTGGAAACCAACCATCAGCTTGTTTGCTACCTCAGTAGTATATTAATAATAAACATGTAGGTAAGTAACTTATAGAATTGTACGACCATTATCTTGACTGCCTCTGTGGCGCAGTCGGTAGTGATACCGCCTGCGACGCTGGAGGTCCTGGGTTCAATTCCCACCGGAGACAAATATTTGTGTGACCCATAAAATATGTTTGTCTCAAGAGTCTGGGTGTTTCTATGTATAATAATGTATGTATTTAAAAAGTATATAAGAATTAATTAATATTCGTGGTCTGATACCCATAACACAAGCAGGTTATTCCTAGCTTACTTTGGGATCGGATAGCGTTGTGTGAAATGTCCGTGAATATTTATTTATTTTATTTTATTTATCGTCTTATAACTCCATTGTTTATATTCAAGCAATCTAATACCAAGTCGTGAAAATTTCACCAAACAAAGAACGAAAGTGTGAAATTGACGCCTTGGATTTTCACCAATTACAAGCTTGTCGATGTCTGGGGGCGTGAACTGCCTCCCCCCTTCCCCTAGCCTCCCCCACCTCTCCCGGGAACAATAAGTAACAGTTTAAGGAGATTACGAGCAATTCAGCGGCGATAAGTAGATCCGAAGAAGAATAGGTATTACGTTAGGTATCGTATGGAGTAGGCGAAAAGTGAGCGGCGTATTATACGTTTAGATTTTGGTTGATTTTCTCTTGATGGTACAGTTACAAACATTATGCTTGGACGAAAGTTTTAATAATGTTTGCATTATAGGACAAACCTTCTTATAGGATTTCCTCATGTTAAAAAAAACGATAAATCTTCCAATTAGTTATAGTCCGACAAATTCGATTTTTTGACGAATTATGAGCAAGATTTTGACCAAAACTAAAACGAAATACCTAGAATTTTTTTGTTGTCAGGATACTAACATGTTGGTTTTCGTTCAAGTACTTCTAATTCAAAGAAATAGACGGATCTATCCTTCTTCAAGTTTTTTTTCTTCAAGATCAAGCTTTCCTTACTATTGTTATAAACCTTACGAACCTTCTCCATTATGATTTTAATTACACCAAACCGCAGACACAATACTCGTATAATATCGTTCTAATAGTTAAACAATGAGTTTGACAAAGGTATTCAAGCGTTGTTATTTTCATCTTTTGTTTTTATTAAAAAAACCTTTTATGTTTTTTTCTTCCTATAATTTTGGAGTGGGTTATCTGCTTCATTAGATAGGTATAAGTCTGAATGGGCATTAGAAAAGGCCTTATGCTTACAATGGTCTACAGATTTCGGGCTACTTATTTCCTGAAAGTGGGAACAAAAGTGTCCTTTTCTGAACACTTGAGTTTAGTTTAAATCATTGCATTAATCTCACTTTACACCAAGCTTTTTTTGAATGGATTATACAGGCGCTTAGATATTTGCGGCAAAAAATAGTGGTATGTTATTGTATTGTTAAATAGATTTTAAATCTTAGTGAATGATGAAATTTTGAGCCCTCTAAAATATTCAGACATGTCTTTGACTATTTTGAATAAGATATTGCTTTTACGGTTTACGAAATACAAAAAAATACATACACATTTTGGAGCCTATTTTTTCCGAAAGGTGACATAAGTACCAACATTTAAATGAACATATTGTAATAGGTGACCAGCCTTCTGCCAATTGATATAGGCTGATTGTGACTGCTTCCAAACTTACCTTCCCTTATTACATGTTCAATTGCTATCTGATGACCTATCTCCAAAAAAGACAGTATATAAAGAAATATCAGTTGGATAAATAATAGTACGGTTTGAAGTTAGGATATCATTTATATATTTGATATCTATTTACAAACTAACTCACACCAGAAACATCACACCTCACTCTCCACGCATACATACTCAAATACACACCGTGCACAACCAAAAAGACACACCGTTATTAACGAAAATACTCACTAGTTTTAGTTTTGCTTGCTTTGTATTACTATCTAATAATCATGTAGTTAAGGGTCATTCGTGTGCACTTATTTCTACTGTGTAAAATTTAGACTAGTATTTAATATTGTATCTGATTGCTGTAGCACCGTAAGCTGAAATACAGGTTTCTTACCTAGTTTGGCAGGTCGCTATCGCATATTTGATGTGTATCTACTTAATTTACTATAGTTTTTATGCTAAGTTATAAAAAAATATTGTTATCGTAAATAAATATTACAAATATTATCATTTACGTATTGTCCGTTGGCCTTTTTTTTTTTTTTTTTGTTTAACGTGAGGGAAAATCCTCATAGGATGTTATGCCGGACTCTTACCGACTAAAAAACCTCACGCCACGCCTAACAGCCTATGGTTGAGAGCCCCGGGTAAGCCCTCAGGAAGGATGTCCCGTGACTCCCAACAGACCTACGGCCGCCAATGCGGCCTCGCCCAGGGGGTGGTTCGGGTGCAATCCCGCGTCTATGGGGGGTTTCGGGTGTGACCCCGCTTCTAAGGGGGGGGCGTGCGTGAGTTGTTCACGTCACGCTGCCGTCATGGGCCTGCTTCTGTAAGGACGGTGAGCGGCCCTCTCACCGTCCTCAGACCCCCGGTCATGGAGGCCGATAGTCCTCGGCGAAGACACGTCGGCGGCGCCCAGGGCGCCGACAGCGGAACTCGGGTGGGAGAGTTCTCTCCCGCACCCGGCCCGCCGCCTCCTTCGCGAGCATGACCTGCTCGCAGAAAGAGGCGGCGCAGTCCCACTTACTCCCGCTGGAGAGCATGGCTCGCACCATGGCCTCGAGCGAGAGAGTGTCCACGCCCAGACCCACTACGAGGACCTGGCGCTGTTGTGCCCACGACGTGCACTCCACCAGAGTGTGGAGCGCCGTGTCATCGCTGCGGTCCTCGCATCGATGTGTGCTGCGGTCCACCATCGTGGTTTCCCGGTGTTTTTGCCACAGATACCTACCGAAGCTACCGTGCCCGGCAAGTATATGTGTCAACCGGTAGGAGAGAGCACCGTGTCTTCTCTCCAGCCACTCGTCCATGACCGATCTGACGGCCGCGATTGTGGCGAATCCCCCCTTTGGTTGCTCAAGTCGCACCTTCCATGTCTCCATGGTTTCCTGGTGGAGCAGGGTCCGCTGGGCCTCGATTTCTCGAGACGCAGGCCTTTGGCCCCGCTCCAGCGCCTCCTTGCGCCATCTGAACAGTGACGCAAGGGCTCTCGCTTCCAGGTCCCATGGAGGGGTCCCGGCTAGGAGACATGCCGCCTCACCGGAGATCGTACGGTATCCTCTTATCACCCTGACGGCCATCACTCTCTGCGGGCTCAGCAGTCTAGCCTCATTGCTGGCCGTCAGGGTCTCCGCCCATACGGGAGCCCCGTACAAGGCCATGCTTCGCACGATCCCCAGGTACAGTCTCCTGTAGGGAGCGTTGGGTCCCCTGATGTTGGGCATCAGCCGCGCGAGTGCGGCCGATGCTCCCCTCAGTTTTGGGACCAAACTTCGGAAGTGATGTCCGAAGTTCCACCGGCCATCGAGTACGAGCCCCAGAACTTCATCGAGGGCTCGATGCCGATGCTGACGCCCCCTACCAGTAGGCTGGATCCCGCAGGTGGCCCCATCCGAGGTCCGTGGAAGCACAGAGCCTCGGATTTGTGAAGGGCGACCTCGAGACCCAGCCGCCGAATCCGACCCACGACCTGAGCGACCCCTGCCGTGGCCTTAAGTGCTGCGGCACGGTGCGTTGCTCCCCGCGCCGTAACGAGGGTGTCGTCGGCGTAACACGTTATTGTCCGTTGGCCTCAATGTCGTTGAAGTTATATATAGTGGTTATAATAATATATAGTGGTACTTCATTAAGCTCAATGATTTTTTGTTTTCACAATACTCAATTTCCATCGACGATTTTCATTGTCTATTCGGGCAAAATTATTTTGGATTTGTCACGTACCGTATTCAAATAGTATCTACAGCAAAGAATCTGCCAGCATTCGTTGTTTAGTAAGCTTGATGCTTCTTTTACTGTACAGAACACGTTTCTTGTCAAGTCTTATTCAGTCACATTGTAGTCATCATCAAAAGTCATGGAATAATGTATTGTATATGGAATTTTATCACGAAAACAAAAGAAAGGAGATTATCGCTTTAAAATTAATTCAACTTATTATGATACAAATAAGTTAAGAGGTTATTGTCTGGTATATCCTTTATGATCTTTTAAACAATGGTATGTAATGTACTAAGAAATGACTGGTAAAGTACTAATACTGTGAAGTGTTCAAATCAAATACCTACTTATATGCTTACCTCTTTTGTATTTTTACCTGCCAATGGGGATTCTACCGGTAAAAAAAATGTGTCTTCGTTTCGAATGTGATCTTGAAGTATGTCCTCAGAACTCGAAATTCATGACCCCTTGACGATACTCCAAGGGACATTGTACTCTTGTAAGCAGGTGCACGCAGAAACACTGGTTCTGCCTCTGCCAAAGCAAGACTAGCCTAAACTTTCTCCTTCAGCCTTTGCCTGCTGAAGACATATCATGATACAAGCGGGTTTATACTCCTTAAAAAAAATCTTGGGCTATTAAAATCGTAAATTGATGAAACGGGACTTATGAGCGCATATGTACATTGCTATTATATAACCAACATAAGGCATAGTACGCGGCTAGACGCCCGAATTTTTACCAAATTAATCTGTGTTCAAACACTCCAAGTTCTTTGTACAATCGAGCTTAAAATTTAATCTTGCGTCACGATCTATACAAGTGTGTATTCGTCGCAGTTCATAAAGAGTAGGGTAAGGGGTAAATTTTGTATTGAGTGTTCTTTTCATTCGTTGTGAGGGGTTTAGGATATCACGTATATTAATGTGTAACATATAGAAAGCTAAACGTTGGAGACAAGAGTATAGGCAGTGGCGATTTTGGAATGATTAATTGGTACCAATAATGTAATTTATGTTTACCCAGCGAGTTTATAGAGGGATCTATAATTATACGGTAGAGATATGATGAGTTTCTTAAGATTGTATGTAAATTTTCCGTAAACAAGTAGCACGAGCACCAGCTTTTGGTTTGTCATAGTTAGGCTGGCTGGTTCAGCGGTGGTTCACGTGGCACCTTTGATTTTCAAGTTCGAGTGGTTTAAGATTTTTTATCCACCCTGATAAAACTCTTACGTCATTATCCTAAATCAATTCATATTTTTACTGACATATATTTGTATATTATAATTTAGCTTTATAGCGTCGGACGGCAGCTACTATTTACAATGCTGAAAATCAATCAAATCAGCCTTTTACAATCTGCTGCTGAACGTACATACATACATACATACATATACTCACGCCTTTATCCCCGAAGGGGTAGGCAGAATCCTATACGGGCCCACATTTCACCGTGTACAATTCGGTCCCACGTGACAGGTGGTGAGCCCATCGCCGTGTTGAAATGGACTGCCGCCGTCAGAGCCTCGTCCGTTGTTCAGCAGGTGCACGAGCTTGCACGTGAGGTTGACTTGGGCCCGATGGTGTTGGTAGGGCCCCACTACACCTGCTGAACGTAGAACTCTCTTAATCGTCTTTGGTGTTAGATGGTTAACGGAGTACATGGTTTTGTTCTGAGTTTCTTTCTTTTCACCATGTCCACCTGAGTTTTCAGCAGCTGCGTCACCCCATCCTACTCAACTAACAATGCAGTGAATGTAATGGCATCCTGAATTTCCTTAAAATACGTTCTTGTCTTTCGTCACAATTTCTTGCTTAAGTACATTCTACAATACTTTTGATTTGGTTTAAGTTGATAAACAAGTAAACTAGAATACGTTTGGCGGAACTGATTGAACTGATGAAACTGAGAGTAGGAAAATAATAAAACATTTATAATTGTCACGTATTTAATGAACACAACTACACTGACATAATTATTATTGCAAACCCGCTACATCCTATTCGTTTCAATACATAATTGTTGATTTGCTTTTAATATGTAATTATAGGTATTACTTGGTACAGAACTTCTGTGAAAAGTGCATTTTTAATCTACCAATAATGGTTTCTATAATAATTTACACTATGTACAGATATAAAGAAAATACATATTTACATTTCGGTATTTTACTTAGTTTATTTTTATTATATACCTAGTTGATAGTATCAGAATTACTGAGCATACCCCAACCCCAATGATCGACAACGCAATCTAGAGCGGTATTTTTCAGACAGTTTGTTATTCTCTAACCGGGTATCGTACAGATCTTGGGACAGAATGCAAATGTCACCACTCCATTTCCAACTAAAGGAGCGTATTCGCAGAAAAATCTGTCTGAGGAAGAATAACAGCTCCTGTCATGTTCTCCATTCATTTTATCAAGTAACCTGCGTACCTAATAATATTTCTTTCATTCTGTGATCTACACATAGCGGAATGATATTTTGAAATCTTGATACTATTACTATTATAGCCAAATGTTTTCCCATCACAGTTGTTACTAAGTAAGTATATACATTAAATAATTATCAATAATTTGAATAGTTAAAAAAGAATTAAAAGTGTTTAACTATTGAAATTATTGACAATGTTCACACGACCACTCATGCTGAGTGGTCTAATTACTATTACATACTTATATCACTATTACTAAAGAAATACGCCTATAAATCTGACTAGAGGCTACATGGCCATGTTTTAAACTTAAGTAATAGAGGTTTACACATTATCTAGATATTAATTTACAGAAAATAATTTAATGGAAATATATTTTTTGACAAAATTTACTGCATCTATACAGTACGAAGTTAACATAATAATGAACGTTAAGGCACACGTCATAATAATACCAATATTGTATTGGTGTTTTACAAATTTATATCTTGACCAATTTTCCACAATATTCGAATACAGACTGAAAATATAGCTCTTATAAACAAAGTGAATTTGAACTGAGTGAAAACATGAAAAAAATATAAACGAAAACAAAATATTCAGAAATATATAAAAAAATATAGTTTTTCGTGACGGTTATAAGAGTTTTTTTAAATGACTTCTACAGTTTACATAGAACATAGACGTTAGATTGAGGTAAGGAGATATTCTGATAATGTAAAGAACAGAGAAGAATATACAATAGACTGATCAAAATTTAGGATACAAATTTTAGTTAGGGCATGAAAAAAAAATGTGGTGGGGATAGTTAAATTGGATTAGTTGTTAATAAAAAATTCTGTGTACTTTTAATCTTGCAGTATGGTAAGAATTACTACACAGTAAAAACCGTATAATATTATTTATTGACAATACCTAATTTATTTCCGTTACGAGTAAAATAACTTAAACACTTTCCCTTACACTAGAATACTATAAAACATAATCATACAATATTAACACTTGTCTTCACGACTGTCCAGTACAATTCTTCACCATTGCCCATGCAATTCTGGTTACGTATGTACTTTATTGTTCTGTTGTAACGCCACTCTTTCTTGGAGAAGAGCGTCATGAGCTCGGAGCCGGAGAGCTTCAGCACTTGCTAGACGAGCAAGGGACGCTGAGGGGGAGGGAGGTGAGGGAGGTAAGGGGGGTGAAGGTTCGGGTTCTGGGGGACGTATCGCTGGGGGAGGTAGGGCTAAAACGTACCTGTTGGAGAATAATAAAAAGTTTATTTATAAAATTTGAATTTGGAAGCGAAAGTAAGAATGCATCAGTCTATAATCAAGACTAGGAACGCTCTGCTAATGCTCACGATTCCCACCTCTTATAAGAGTTTTAAGAAGAGGGAAACATACAAGCTGAGCGCGAAGAGGTAAATCATTGGATCGTCAACTTTAGGGTCACTGTCAATAGTCTGGAGGACTGTGACCGCTCGTTAGATGTCACTATGGCTTATCATAAAATAGCCTTAATTACCTATGCAATAAAGCTCTAAATGCCGCAGCGGGTTCAGCTTCATGCCACATTGGGGCTGGAACTCCCAGGGCACCAAGACCTGCAGGTCCCAGACCCAGGGCCCACCATTCACCGCCAGGATGGCCACTGCCAGCCCAGTCTGCTATTCCTGTAACAGAAGAAAGCTCGTTAATTTTAACATACCGATGACCGCTGATTCACCCGGATGGAATTTTGTTTTCGTTTCCTCATCCCATGGGAAGATTTTTATAAGAATAAAGTTAAGTAGCCCATGTATAATTCTAGACATTTTTTTCTTTCTATCCGTATATTTCATTTGAGCCATATTCGTTCAGATTTAACAATCTTGTTTGAGTAACCAAAATCCAAACATGTTCGCAAACTTTCACATTAAGATATTAGCTGGATATAGGTAGGAAATTACTTCTTGCCATTCCCCTTCAAATGTAAGCTACAATAAAATTATTACACAAAAAAAATCACTTCGATTATAATGTTTGTATAATTATTATCGAATGCAGGTGATGGCACATGATAGCGGTCACAATAAGCCGTTGTTTACTGTCACCTGCAGTGTGCGCACACCTTTATCCGTAACTAAATAAACTGGTAAATATTTAAATATCGAATGAAAAAAAGAATTAAAAGTCGTTTATGCGTTTATCTGAAAAGAGTTAGAATGTACAGTCAGCGTCAATAATAATATACAAGAACTTATCTTCAATTTTTCTCTAGAATTTATCAAAAATAAATGCTATCTTGATGACACAATAAAGCTTTTAGTATGAATAAACTATATGACAACTTTTAACCAATGCGTATCTCTCTCTCTCAGTCCTTAATCAATTCAAAGTTTCAAACCATTATTTGCGTACTGCAATTTTTTCGAGAAATTTCATGCATTTATTTCACGTTTATCTTTTTGAGAGGGTATGGAAGGGCATCTTATGGTTACAGCTGGTTGGAGGCCTACACGACATGAGACTTTTCACATGCAAAAAGAGTCGTTTCGGCTAAATCGGTATAACCGTACTACCACCTGCGAAAGAGAAATGATCATCCTCTGCCAAATAGTTCATCTGATAGTGTTTTTATTGTATAGGTAGGGTACAGAAAGAGAGCACATCAATTGGAAGAAACCATTGTCATTGAGAACATAAAAAATGTGAACTGTATCTAGCAATAAAAATTGTACCTAAATAATGTGTATGTGAAAAAAAATGTTACAAAGTCACCACACCGTCAATAAACGAACCAATCTATTTATAAATACCTCATAAAACTCACAAAGCAATTTCGAAGTATAGTAACCGTATCAATAAAAATCAGAGGCAATTATCGCGTTTGTCGCGTGTCAAGCTCATAACGAGCTTCAAATACATACACACACCTACCATAACAATACACGCACACATAAATATATTTCTTACTAAAAAGACTTTTACACTCACACAGAAACAATTTCCTACACACACGAGCTTCTATCATTGGTAATAAAAGATGAGTACAATCGAACACACAAGCTTCCGTCTGGTAAATACCCAATATATCATTCGGTAAACAAATTCCCAATAATTGTCGTTATCAAGGGATCTCGCTGCCTGTCATTATTAGGGCATTAGTGGGCTAACGATACACCCCACACGCGATCGTATAACCAAATATTTTCGATGCAATTAAAATTAAAGGTGTTGATTTGACAGTTTATTGAGGAATACTAGTATTTACTGTAATCACAAAGTACATAGATAGTTTTTATTGACCGATTACAGTTAACAAAATTATGTTTAGTAGGATATTACTTTGTTAAAGTTTTCAGTTTTCTAGCACATTCTACTACGTATTTTCCCAGGGTGATAGGATATTTTACAGCCTCTATCACGGATAGTGCTTATTTATAGCAAAATATATCTATCTACATCATTTCATCATGTGTGAAAAGCTTTATTGAAAGGTTTTACTTCATCGGAGTTAAAAGCGATATTTTCCTATTTGAATCGAACCTATTAAAACTACACTGTCTTCTTATATGCTTGTTTGTGGTCAGTGAACCCGATATAGCCTAAAAAGGAGATACCTGGAAACTTGACTGCTTACTAAAAAACCTTGGACTTGATTTTAAATTTGTCTTTCAGTATTTCAGTTCTTTCGTTTTTCAGTATTCAGTTATTATTTTTAAATATTTCCTCAAGAACATTCATTAAAAATGAAAAAAGTAACATACAAATTGTGCCAAGTAATGACACAGGATACAAGGGGGTGCGACTGTTCAAAGCATTTTAAATGATAGGGCAGTGTGAAAGGGTGACTAGCGATTACATCGAAATCACTACTAATTGTAGACGATTTGGGTGCGAGTGACACCGACAGGCAGAACCGTTATAATTATTAATAGGGCTCCAACTGTAAGTAATACTCACTAAATCGTATTTACTTATTTTCTTGTATGTGTTTTTATTTATTTTCATTTTTATTTTCATGTATGTGTTTTTATTTAATAAATTTGTTAATAATTATAAACTTTACCCATTTACTTATATGATTTGATGAAATATTATTAAGAAGAAAATAATTTAGACAATATTTCTGAACAAGATTTGCCAAAAATTGGCTTAAGAAAAGTTGGTTTTCAGACTTTCAAAATCTGTATGAATGGTGATTAAGTTTCAAATCAAGTTGGTTTTCAAGACTAATCCATATTAAAAGGGAAACGTTTATTTGTCTGTATCTAAGTTACTTAGAGTGTTACCCTTGAGACGCAATAGCCATCAAGTCATCATAGTCAGTATAAATTTCTCAACAACCATAATAACTACTACAAAACTTGCATATTTTTTCATGAAAGATCCTAATACTTAAAAAGGAACGCTGACATTAGCAAAACTGAGGGCAGAAAAAAAGTTAATTCTCAAATCTATTAAAAATACAGCTTATTAACGTAATAACATGCATACAAACACACAACTACTTGTACTGTACGGGTGATAACAATTGGTAAATGTTCAGTAATGATCGGTAAACATCGTGTGCAATCATGTTCACATTTCATTACCGGTGCGTTGCGACTGGTAAACGAGCTCCGATTACATGAAATTTAACTTGTTAGTTGTTAACGACTGTACTTAGCTGTAGCAATATGCGGTTGTAATTTAAGGCACAACCCTTAAACGGTTTTTAAACTAAATTGGTTTCTTTTAGAAGTAAAAAGTTGTGTAGGCCTGTCAAGCAATTTTTAGTAGAGGAAAGTTTTAGTTTACACCACTAACACGCGAATAACGCTTAAGTTCAAAGAATGAGAAAAATAGGAAAGAGATGAGAAATATCTTCCAAAATAATCAATTGTATAGGCCATGTATGGACTGTCTCAGTTGTATAAAACAAGAAAAACAATATGTTATTCCTCGTTCCGAAATATTCAGTACTTACCATGTTCGTGATGTATGAAGGGCGCATGGTCCCTGCCCAGCGCCTTTTCACGTTTCCGCCACTTTGCTCGACGGTTTTGAAACCAAACCTGTTGACAAGAAGGTTCTATTAGTTTTAAATAAAATTTAAATTAGGTAAAGATACAATCACATGCATAAGTACATTGTGATTTTCAGAGTTCCGTACCCAAAAGGGCAAAAAAGCGGGAACCTAATTACTGAGACTCCACTTGCCGTCTATCTGTCACCAGTCTATATATTATCATAAACCGTGACAGCTTGACCGTTGAAGTTTTCTGAGAAGATGCATTTCTGCTGCCGCTATAACAGCAAATACTAAAAATAAATAGATACCTAACGGGGACTGTCTTACACCAGTCGTAACCTCCGTGTGCGAGCCCAACTCGCACTTGGCTGGTTTATGAAATTATTTTGACAATGACTTTTTGAATATTCGGTTAAAATTTTTGCCTATCCAGAATCAATTCTTAAGCAAGTGCCATAGTTCATAGTCTGAGGTTCACTTAAGTTTTTAATTCTAGTTAAATATAATAAAAGTAATTGGCAGAAACGCTTTAGCATTTAAACGACTATAATTGGCACAATTGCCACAATCACTGCCAGTAAGCGAACCTAAGCATTGTATGAATGCAGCGAATCAGCAAAATGGACTCATTTGAAAATTATGAAATTACACCAATTTTTTCTTTCTCCTTCAATGTCTTTTTATTAGCGCTATGCCAGTCGACTAGCTCAAATTATTTCTATTCTCTAACAAAACTGAACATAAAATGAACTTTATGCCAACGGAATAGAGTTAGTATTAGCGAGTCAGGATGTAGGAATGGAGACCACGTATGCGTAATTGCTTTTCATTACTGTTCCATTGTAGTCGAGAGGTGCGGACAAGTGGGGGGCGAGAATGGGCCGGGAGAAAAGGGGGGCGTCAAATTGCTAACAATTACACAATAAAAAAAATTAAAGTCGGCCACAACTCAGTTTTTGATTGTACCAATTAGGTATGTGGACTGAAGACAAATGAATGTAGTTTTTTGTGCGAAATTGTGCAAATAAACCTGAAAACGTTTTCCATGCAAGGCTTTCCGAATATTTTTACAAAGTTTAACCATTAATGAAACTGACACCAGCGTTTGTATACTCGTATTTCTTCTCACGGAATTCGTGAAAACTAAATAAAAAAATTATGTTTAGAAATACAATGTTAAATGGTCCTAACTTCCACAATGATTAAATCACAAACAAAAGAATCTCCTACATAGTCCTACATACTTGCATATCCTAAAATAAATTTGTTGTTGGAATCCATAGTATTTTTTTTTTAAACACTGGCTGTGCTACTTGTAGCTGAGATCAACCAATTTCCAGCAAGGAAATTTGTAACTAGAAATATTACAAAATGGTTACCAATCTTACACAGTGATCGTTTAATACGGAGCTAATGTCAGTAAGTACTAGCTGATGCCTACTGCTCCTCCGAGGCAATAAAGATTAGTACCTCGGAGTAGGAGTAGTAGTAGGGAGGAGTAGTAGTAGTGCCTTGTACAATATTCCATATGATTTCTTTTGTTTTTAATTGTGTGTACAAAACCAATAAATAAAAATAAATAAATAAATAAAGATTTCCCGTACCCGTTTCCCGCAGGAATATGTGCCTGGTATAAAAATAGATCAAATTTCAGCCAAATTGGTTCACGGGTGATTTAGTAGCTAACAATTTAACATAAACTTAGGCTCGGTTATTTAAATTTTATTCTATACAAATCTTCACAATAACGAATAAAAAGAATTACTTATACAATTTGGCCCAGTCTTTCGTAAGTTATACACGCATAATTCTGAGAATTATTTCAATTACGCATATCAGATTCTCATTCAGACCAATTTCTTTCCAAATTTCCAAAGGCTAGTTGCCATCCAAACCACTTGCTATATAAAATTCATCAATTAAACATAGATTTAATTGTCCAACTGCATATCAAGAGCACTTTCAATGAATAGAACACCGCGTGTCGATTACAAAGAGCAATCACTCCACATTTTATTGAGACCGTCTGAATTGCATTCTAAAAAACTTCTATCACAACCAAAATTAAACCTTACAGCTTTAGTAATAAAATTTAAAATTGAAAGGAGTGTTTTTGAGGTCGTTTGTCGGCAAACGCCATCTATGAAGTAGATTAAAAGCAATTTGCAGTTGTTGAGTGTGATTTAAGGAGTGGGTGGCGCCCCTTGCTAGTGCTTCGGAAACCAATAACTCCACTTGAAGGTTTTAGGAGTACTCGCGTTTCTGTGTGGAACAAGTTGTGAATAAAGATGTTAGGTAGTTATTCATGGGTTGCACATAATCTGTAAAATCTATTACCCGGATGGCATATCGGTTGAGTGCTGTATGTGAGTAACTGTTGTACATGACGTAATATAATTTTTTAATCAAATCGATTACTATCAAGCTAATTTTCTTTGAGTAGCTTCAGCTAGATCTATTAGATCCCTAACATTTTTCTAACAAAACTTGTTGATTGTGGTTGGACTAAAAGAAACTTAGCTTGTTAAATAGTAATAATATGGGATACGGTAGGATAACTTTAGATAGCCTTTTCAATATTTTTGACGTTGACTGTACCTCATCGAACAGAATTTAATTTTAAGGTTTTCTCTGTATTTCATCAAGATTACAGTCTAAATTTTTAAAACAATTTCTACGAATGCTATGTATGGCAAAGATAATGTATTACGTTATTGGTAAAGTAATGGAAAGAATGACAATGTGGTCCACTTTGTTATTATTACAAACTTTTATAGAAACAATACATGTACCTACTACATATTAATATTGGAGTATTCAATTCTACGTTTCCCCAAATCTCATGAAATCTTATGTCCATGTGTTGCGTTTCAGGTCAAAAGTTTTAACTAAAAGGGGATCGCTACTGAAGTACATACATGCATACAACGACTTCCTGATGGAAAGAGTTGGCGATATCTAAAGAATTGAGGATTACTATCACGTACATACATACGATCACTCCTTTTATCTTCGAAGGGGTAGGCAGAGGCATGTTATATGCTCACATCACCTTTATGGTTTTGTCCGACGGGTGGTGAACCGTATTGATATGGACTGACTGCCATTTTATTGGCAACCGGAACCAACGGCTTAACGTGCCTTCCGAAGCACAAAAACGCTCGTAAATAAACGTCACAAAGTGGTCATGTGATGGTCACCCACTCAGGAACCGGCCACAATAAATGTTGCTTACTACAGTGATCGTTTATAGAACACTGAGTCTGCGGTACCACGAGCGTTACTTACTATCACAATCCAAAAGAACATTCAAGTTGTCGGACCAATGCCTCTTCGTGCTCAACTTGAAAGACCCGAGGTTGTAAGACGAAGGCACGTCTGTGTCCCATTTTAAACGCCTATCCAATGTAATCAGCATTTCCATTCAACTTTTAAATCCTCCCACAAAAGATTATAATACTCATCTTTTTCAACGACAGCGTCGCCATATAAATCCCAAAGAATGTAGCTGATTCCTCAAGTGTGTCTAGCTAGTGGCAGATATTACCCTCCCCCACTTCCCCCCACTTTACTCCCCCTTGCAGCCGCAACTCGAGTTGGTAATTACCAAATTGCACAGTGCTCGCTTTAGACCACGAGACCACTTAGGATCAACGATTCTTAATTAAAGGCAGTTGTCGTCTTATTGTTGGTGCTGATATGATTAGATACCTACGTAATTATTTTGATTTTGGGACACTATCCATACTATCCATACTAATATTATAAAGCTGAAGAGTTTGTTTGTTTGTTTGTTTGTTTGTTTGTTTGTTTGTTTGTTTGTTTGAACGCTAGGATCTCAGGAACTACTGGTTGGATTTCAAAAATTCTTTTACTGTTTGATAGTCCATTTATCGAGGATGGCTATAGGCTATATAACATCACGCTAAGACGAATAGGAGCGGAGCAGCAATCAAGAATGTTTTGAAAACGGGGAATATTTTTTACCGTCTGAAAGCTTCCGAGGCGTACGCTGCGTAAATGGTTATAGTTAGGTAAAAATTGTGTATTACAAAATTGTTTCTCTTAAAAAGTTCTAAAAAAAAGTCCGCGACAGCATATGTCTATCTTATAAGGTTCGCTCACAATAACCTAATTTGTCTATCTTTTAAGGTTCGCTCACGAAATAATGAAACTGAAGAGTTTGTTTGTGCTAGAATCTCAGAAACTACTGGTTGCATTTCAAAAATTATTTTACAGTTTAATAGTCCATTTATTGAGGCTGGCTAATGGCGATATAACATCACGCTAAGACGAATAGGAGCGGAGCAGCCTTTAATAATGTTATGAGAACGGGGATTTTTTTCTTTCTTTTGAGAGTTTCCATTGCTGACGCTGCATAAATAGTTAAAGTTACGTCAAAATTGTATACTACAAAATTGTTTCTCTTAAAAAGTTAAACAAAAAAGTCCTTGACGGCATATGCCTATCTTTTAAGGTTCACTTACAATAACCCTCTTATTAAGTTCTAAAGTATGAGCGACGTGACGGGAGTAAACTTGGTCTGCAGTGGCAGCCAGTCAACTGAACCATAAAAACCGGCCAAGTGCGAGTCGGACTCGCACACTATGAGTTCCATACCGAAAAACGGATGGGTAGAAGTAAAAGCGACGGGAAACATATCACTTTAACACCTTTTTCCTTCTCACTCTCATGTGACGCAAACGAAGATAAGCGGTTTAGCTGTAACGAATACAAGCGACGCGACGCGACGAGAATAAGCGCGAGGGGGGTAAATGCAACGGGAAACATTATAATACTTGAAATATTAATACCATACCTCACTCTCATGTGACGCAAACGAAGTTGCGCGGGTCAGCTAGTAATATTATAAAGCTGAAGAGTTTGTTTGTTTGTTTGTTTGTTTGAACGCTAGGATCTCAGAAACTACTGGTTCGATTTCAAAACTTCTTTAACAGTTTGATAGTCCATTTATTGAGGATGGCTATAGGCTATATAACATCACGCTAAGATGAATAGGAGCGGAGCAGCAATGAAGAATGTTTCGAAAACGGGGAATTATATTTGCCGTCTGAGAGCTTCCGAGGCGTACGCTGCCTAAATGGTTAAAGTTACGTAAAAATTGTGTATTACAAAATTGTTTCTCTTAAAAAGTTCTATAAAAAAGTGCGCAACAGCATATATGTCTATCTTTTAAGGTTCGCTCACAATAACCTAATTAGTCTTTCTTTTAAGGTTAGCTCACAATATTATCAAACTGAAGAGTTTGTTTGTGCTAGGATCTCAGAAACTACTGGTTGAATTACTCAAATAATTTTACAGTTTTTTAGTCCATTTATTTAGGACGGCTAATGGCTATAAAAAATCACGCTAAGACAAATAGGAGCGGAGCAGCCATGAATAATGTTTTAAGAACGGGGAAAATTTATTTCTTTTAAGAGCTTTCATCGCGTACGTTGCGTTAATGGTTAAAGTTACGTAAAAAATTTGTACTACAAAATGTTTCATCTTAAAAAGTTCCAAAAAAAAGTCCTGAACAGCATATGCCTATCTTTTAAGGTTCACTTACCTTACCTTACCTTCTTAATATTTTTTAAAATATATGAGCGACGCAACTCGACGCGTCGGGATGGGAGTAAACGTTTTCTGCAGCAGTAGCCAGTCAACTACCGGCCAAGTGCGAGTCGGACTCGCACATGATGCAAAAAACGGACAAAAATAAATGCGACGGGAAACATTATATCACTTCAACAAAGTTGGTTCAACTCTAATGGTAATCTTTTTTATTGTAACATCATTGATGGTAGTGAATCTAAGCGACGCGACGGGAAAAATTATAACACTTTAAATATTAAAACCTACCACACCTCTCTTATAAATATACCTACCTAAGACACGCGACGAGAGCACTGTGACGAGAGTAAATACGACGGGATTATATTAGCTACTTAAAATTTTAATCTAAACTCTCTTTCTCACTCTCATGTGACGCAAACAAAGTTGCGCGGGTCAGCTAGTAGGTAATAAAGTCCGGTTTCTACCGCGAGCAAGCCTATTAATGAATTGGCAATTTTTTTTTTATTTATTTAATAGTTTTTCAACCAATAAATGGTCAGGATGAACGGACAGAGGGGCTAAAAAGGCAACATAAAGCGATTCATTCGTAATCTGTTACATTTGCAGATTCGTAAAAGAATGCTATAGAAACCATAAAAAGGTATTATTATTAAATGAATCATCTGCAATTCGTTTCATAACTCAATCATAATAATTATGATATTGATGTAGCTAAGCTACTTCGAAAAAAATACGGGGATGCATCGAAATGAAATTAAATATTAACAAACGCAGTAAAGTTAAACATTTTATGATCAGATTATGAAACGTACAATGTTGCCTTTTTAGGCCCGCCTGATCGCTTATTTTCTCATTTTACTCATCTCATAAAAAAAATATTAAGACATGTGAAATTATTTAATTTACCTAGGTACCTACGATGTAAATGATTAAGCTCTATGTTGATAGAAAACAATAGGTTTTTATTAATAACCTATTTTATTAATAACGAGTCCTTTCAACTGGCTATCTCTCGCTCATTACTGTTAAGGAAACCAGCTTTTAGATAATATTTATGTCAATAAAGCCGAAAAAAATTTAGGTAACTAAGCCATTTTTTCTCCCAAAGCCAAAGTGGATGGCAAATATATACTATAGGTACACCTACATTTCAATATAATTATATAGTTTCGTTCTACAAAATAAAAAATAAGTGAATATTGCAGGGTTAAAATGGACAGGCGCATGCTCTGGCTATTTATAGTTGAATTTATTTATTTATTTAATCAATACATTCAACTATCAACTACAGGAAACCTACCTCATACTACACACAATTTTTTGCAGACAATAACACAAATTATCGCTCATCAGTCGTTAAGTGTGCGGGTGCCGTTAAGCTATACCTTGCAGTACCTCATTAGATGCATTCATTCGTTGCGACAAGAGATGAAAATTTCCATCTTTGTTTCATAATCTTTTAAATTTTCGTAAATGTCTTTTGCTTCTACATCAAAAAGGATGTAATAGTTAATGTTCAAACAACACAAAACTTGTTGATGTCAACATAAACCATAAATCAATAAAATATTAGTACTTAAATAAAGTGTTAAATGAATTCATTGGTGAAATGAGCGGAGTGCTAGAAACTAGCCTCAATATGTAAGTTATTTTATTTTATTTTTTATTTTATTTATTTAAGGGATAACAAACGGCTACAGTATAAACATTACATGCATTACATATTATTTATAAATAATGTTAAGATATTAAATAAATAATCCTAACATTGTATAATGCTGCAGCCCACTGCATTATCCACGGATTACCACAAATTTTAGAAAACAGTGGTTGCCACAAGAGTTGGAATACAACTAATTACTTTACATACTTAATAATAATAATAACTGTTCTACACTGATTACATACTTAATATAATAAATTACATATTATAATACTCCAATTTAAGACTTTAAAAATTAAAAAAAAAAATTAAAAAATTAAAAATTATGATTATGATTATAATAATTATCTACAATCTAGGCATCATTGAATAATAAATGGGACAGGACGCCAACTATGTTACATTTAAATTCAAACTTGGAACAAGTAAACACATCAACATCAATAAAGTACCTATTATAAGAGTCCAGCATTCGGTGAATTGGGCAACGAAGACCCGAGTTAGTGCGGCAGGAATATACTGCAAACAGGGTGCCACCCCGAGCGCTGCGAACGTTAGCAGTTCGAGGTACCACGTAACAAAGTTTACTTGTGAGATCTATTGCATCGAACTTATCATGTACAATGTCGAAGAGCACATTGGCCTCCAAGTAACGACGCCGGTGCTCCAGGCTGAGAAGACTATATTCAGATAATAAGCTCGAGTACGACAAGTAGCACTTAGATCTGTTACATCGAAAATACATAGCGCTGAGAAACCTGCGCTGGACCTTCTCGATTTCATCCACATATTTCTGGTAGAACGGGTTCCATATGGGGACAGCATATTCCAACTGTGAGCGAAGAAGCGATTTGTATAGATAGAGGAAAGTAGAAGGGCGTTTAAATTCGGTAGAGGATCTCATAACAAACCCGTACATCCGAAATGCATTGTTTACTATGTTTTGAACGTGTTCATTCAGAGAAAGCCTTTTATCAAAATGCACGCCTAGGTCCTTAATTAGAGAAACCCTATTTAAAGGAGTTCCTTGAAGCATATAGTTATAATTAATTATACGTTTATTTTTTGTAAAATGTATATAATTGCATTTTGGTATGCTAAGATGAAGTTTATTAATTGCACAGTAGGTCGTCAGTCTATTCAAATCTTCTTGAAACGATGTGCAATCATCCATCGTTTTAATAGACTTAAATGCCTTCAAATCATCAGCATACATTACAAAATTAGAATTTTTGAAGCACGTTTTAATGTCATTTATGTAAATTATAAACAATAGGGGTCCTATTATGGATCCCTGAGGTACTCCGGATGTCACACGTGTCACCTCAGACAGATGTCCCTTTATAACGACCCTCTGTGTACGGTTCTCGATATAGGATATGAACCAACGAAGCAAATTCCCCCTTATCCCGTTATAAGCAATTTTGTTCAACAATATTTCATGGTCGACCTTGTCAAATGCCTTTTTAAAGTCTGTATACACTGCATCAACCTGCACACGCCGGTCTAGATTTTCAAACAAAAAATTGGAAAAGATAAGCAGGTTAGATACAGTTGATCTGCGCCTTACAAATCCATGTTGTTCCGACATGACAACGTTATGTATTTTCGGATAAACTTCATTGTGAACAAGCCTTTCAAAAAGTTTTGACAATGCTGACAGAATTGATATAGGTCTGTATTGCTCAACATCCTGCCTAGAGCCACCCTTGTGCACCGGAGTCACGAAAGCCAGCTTCCACACGCTCGGAAACACGCCCTCCCGCAAGCATTTATTATAGATAATGTATAGCGGTTTGCAAACACTGGCTGCTGTAGCTCTAAAGAACATGGCAGGAAAGCCGTCAGGTCCCGCTCCCTTAGCAGGGTCAAGTTTCTTCAGCTCCTTCAGTATATCGGACTCGTCTATTTGCAAGTCGCACATCAAACTACTATCCTCTGACACCTGCTGAGGCGGCCTCCAAATAGACAGCACCGGAGAGGTAGGCTCAAACGCAGACATAAAGAAATTAGAAAACATATTACTTATTATCTCTGGGTCACCTGATCTCAAGTTACGGTAATGCATCACCGCAGGGATGCCCGTCTTACCTTTACGGTTAAGTTGTTCACATTGGTAATGGGAAGATAAACTTTAAATGAAAGAAAAGTTTGGTATAATTATAAAACATAAAAAAGTAATATTTTTAAACTATTTTTGTTTATCAGACTACTACTGTCTGTGTGTGTGTGACAGACAGAGAACTATACTAGGTATACAATAGACAAGATTTTTTCCCAATAGAAAGCTACGAGTATTTACTTAGTTCTTTGATTGAAATATACTACTTTCCAAAAAAAGGCAGTGTCTTTAAACACTGACCATTTTCAGTCCATTAATCCTCTTGAACTCAACACTATTTTTTCTTGTATGTATTCAATTCAAGTTGAAGTAAATCAGAGACAACAGACTCTTTTCTTTTATTATTACCTAGTTCTTTGTTGCCTTTTATGCGTAAAACCACCACAAATCCGCATATAAAAATAGCTCTTTTGTTACTTGAAGAGTTTGTTAAATACTTATTTCACAACTGATTATGACCATAATGGACAAATTTTAATATTCCTATCAATGAGTTGATAAAAAAAAAGTTTAATAACTTATTTTTTTTTTGTATTATTGTATACTAGATGGTGTTTGCGGATTCTCCCGCGTGATGTACTATTCCCGCTGTGCATGAGAATATATTTTTTTCCAGAATAAAAAGTAACATTTGTGTTATTCCAGACCATAATTTATCTCTGCACTAAATATCAGCCAGACACGTTCAGCCGTTTGGAGCGTGATTGTGAACAAACACCTCTCATAATAATAGGATATGGGTAGGTATGTATAGAATAAATGTGTGCTGCTGGGTGTCTAATGTTCCTCAATTTTATAAGACAAGCCTAAAACTCTTTCCTTTGGTTATCCTTCCGAAGACTCACCCGGGACTCTGGGCCGGCTTAGTGTGATTTCAGTCGGTAGCAGTTCAGTATAGCATCTATGATGATTTCTACACGTAAAAAAAATGCTCTTGCTCAGTTAATCGCATTATCGCGTCTGCATCGTCGTTTAGTTGCACAATGCGCGCTAATTCTTCCGTCATTAAGTTCTCGTGGCGAGAGCGCTAATGTTTGCAGCGTCGCGGCTCCCATTATTGTCCAAGCCACTAATTGTGGCAGATATTGTAATCAGGGTACTTATTGTGACATTTGTGACTTGTTTTTTGCAGTACACTAAATTATGTGCTTTAATACGAACAAAATAGTGACTATTGTGATACGTAGCTGTTTTTAGAGAACATTAGCAAAATTATGAAAAAACCCTTTCTATGTTTAAAATACTGCAATCGTAGAGAATAGTAGGCATTACAAGCTGAATATATAATTTGTTGTAAATTTCAAATGCGATCAGATTCGCTGTTGTGGGCCAAACAAAATCTTACTAGTCTTTTTACCAAAAGCACTGAATCACCGCTGGCCACACAGATCAAAACAGAGGTTAAAACATTGAACTAATAATTATTATGACTCAACAGGGTTAAGAAAAAGTGTGTGCGTGTAACCTTTCCCCGCGATTGAAGTAAAATTTCTTTGCCATTGACGGCATCTAATGTTATATTAATATCATTAATTCGAATTTGGAATAGCCAATTCCAAATTCGAAATTATATATACCATATTCAAAATTCAAATAGCGTTACTTCCGCCAGAAAAAATATCTGAGGTATACCCTAGGTCACGCCTAAAGAAGTTTTACTTAAAAAAAATAAAGCTTTTATCTAAATAAACTTTCATAAAGCTGTACCAAATTAACCTAAGTACATCTCTACACTATGCGACATAAGTGCGGGGCGACAATTTAGTGCGTATTGTGTCGCGATCAGAATGGAACTAATTTTAATTACAATGGCACCTCTAGTGGCTAACATTTACCCTATTCCGTGTACCTGTTATTATGCTGAGTAGGTATGCACAAGTATAATGTTTCTGCTAATCAGAAACTCTCTCTCTGGTAAAAGACACCAAGGCATCCAATAGGTAGATAGGTATATAGGTATATTGGTTGGTATTATAACGCAGAAACCCCGCGGGCTCATTGTTCTGTAAACGATCACTGCGGTAAGCAACATTTACTATGGCCGGTCCTTGGATGGGTGACCACACAAGTGTCCACTTTGTGGCATTTATTTGTGAGCGAATCCGTGCTTCAGAAGGCACGTTAGACCGTTCGTCCCGGTTACCAGTAAAGTGGCCAAGTTAAAGGCCTTTATGGGTGACTTGAAAAAATTCAACAGCAAAGTAGTCACAACCTGCCCCTGTCGATATCAACACGGCAATACGGCTCACCACCTATTACGTGGAACAAAATCTAAAAGGTGAAATATGTGGTCATATAATTTTATGCCTCTGCCTCCCCCTTCGGGGATGAAAAACGTGATTATATCCATATAACGCAATATGGATATGATCAGGCAGACAAGCTCACTGCCCACCCAATAGATGTGGTAACGGTAGACTAGGAACCTTTTTTAAGAGTCCATATGACGCCAAATAGACTATTATTTTGATCTAGAATGTAGATCTCAGGACTCGTGAGGTCTGCTGAATTAAAATTTGAACACAGACAACTTCAGTTCATGAACTACAAACGCTCTAGGCTCGAAACACGATTACTGATAAAATCCTCGATAGATTTTTGGGTTGAAAATACCTCGATGAAATTTTAAGCTAGATTTAGTACCTATGTTATAAGTTGTTTTTATAAAATAAAATATTTATAAGAAAGACAATAGTAAAATCTTCTAAAACCCAAAAGGTTGAAAATACCTCGATGAAATTTTAAGCTAGATTTCGTATGTTATAAGTTGTTTTTATAAAATAAAATATTTATAAGAAAGATAATAGTAAAATCTTCATTTGCGTTTTTTTCATATTGGTTATCCCTTCGTCCGTCCGTGTCTGTTAAAGCGGCAGCGCGCCGCAACCCGCATCTGTCCACGTCTGTGGACCGCGCGTACCGCGGCGCGAGCGGCGTCGGCTGATGTTCTTAAAATGGCGATTTCTCATAACTTTTCTATGGCAGCCCTATAGAATACTTACCTCACTGGAATCGTTATGAAACAAGCTAATGATAAAATTATAGATAAGACCAGTTCTGCCTTGTAATGTATTACAAATTTCTATTAGAAAAAAGAATTTGTAATTTTTCACCAGTTTTCTCTACAAAAATTGTAAAAAAAAATAAAATAAAAGGAAAATTCCAAATTTTTTTTTTTTAGTTTTTTAAATACATCCTATTTCACAATGTTCAACAGACAGAATACAACTCGTCATACATTTTTTTTTATTTACAAGCTTTTCAAAATACGACTCATTTCGGCGACCCGACCGCCGACCGCCAAAAAAAGGTTAAGTTCATGCCATGATTCTGAGAAAACTGTGCTTCAAGTGGCTTTCATTCTTTTTTTATTCGTAAGTATGGTCCTTAAATTTTTTTTACACAGAGTTTTGTTTGACAAACGTGTTTAGTTTATTAGAAATTGAACAATGAACCAAGCACTTAAAAAGGGGCCCAAAAGGGTGGTCGTAACTTTGTTTTTTTTTTTGAATTTTTTTTGTGTGTTTTTTTTCAAAAAAATTTACAATCTACAGCTACATGACTTTTCCTAATCGATAAACATAAAAAAAAGGTATGCTGGCATACAAATATATTTCAGAAATAATTATTTGAAATTTGAAAGTTTTGCAAAAAATGATCGAGAATTTCGACCCAATTTTACACAAAATTATTGAAGTAGATTTTACATTCAATGCTTGAAAACAATAAAAGAATACATAAAAATACATAAAATAACGATAGATTGTCATCATTAAAGTATTTATTCTTTGTATTTCATCCAAATGGGCTTGGCGCCGCGCCGCCGTGACGCCGACGGCGCGTAAAAATACATTGAATGTTCGTTGAAAATAACTATTTTAGGTACAAAATCTTTATGAAATACACAATCTACGAATAAAAACTCTAACCTAGTCATGATTTTGAAAGTAAAAAACACCAAACACAAATGTAATTACACGCAACACAGTACCGGTCGTCGTAACTTAGCCGCGCGGAATGGTGCGCGATGGAGGGCGCTTTTTAAACGAGAATCATGAGGTGCAGCTGTGACAGACAGACATACAATGTACTACATACTTGTCCCGTTTCTGTCTAAGAACACTCCATAAAAATTTGAGCAGGATCGGGATAGTACAGCCTGAGCTAGAAGAGCCCGAACTGTTTGAAGGAAAAGTGTTCAAATATTGAACATGGACAGATGCGAGGTTTTGGAAAATGTATCTTATTTTGAAAATTTCGTTAAAAGCGCACAAAAACCGATCGCATCTCTCTCTTTTTTGCACGCTAAAATGTATATCTTCTATCTTCTTTTAATAATATTTTGGCGTCTGGTAGGCTCTTAACACCAGATGCGCTACAAACATGATGTCGACTCTGCAGAATCTTCTAAGACCCCTTTTGAACCTAATACTAATTGGGATTTGTACAGTATTTTTTTGCTATAATGCCCTGTTCTTGCTATAAAGCTGTATAGTTGCTTTACTTAACAGGCAGTACCCATACATTCTGAATTTCAAAAGATAATCACTTCTAAAAGTTAAAGTTAGGAAGGGCATGCTACGATGGTTCGGGCATGTGGAGCGAATGGGAGATGAAAGAATGGCAAAACAGATATACAACGCGAAAGTGTATGGATTTAGAAGTCAGGGAAGACCACGACACACCTACCACGACCAAATTAATCGTGTGTTACCAGAAGGTGGTGTCAAGAGCCGAAGGAACCGACGTGCATGCATGAAAAGAAAAATGAAAGTTGAAGAAGCAAGTGAGGTGTGTATGGACCGTGCCGTGTGGCGCCCGGTTCTTTCTGCCTACCCCGCAAGGGATTTGGCGTGATGGTGGTAGTAGTAGTAGGTAATCACTTCTAACGATTACGAAAAAGAAACAACATACATACATACATACATATGGTCACGCCTTTATCCCCGAAGAGGTAGGCAGGGGCATATTATATGCCCACATTTCACCTTTGTATAATTTGTCCCACGTAATAGGTGGTGAGCCGTATTGCCATGTTTAAATGGACAGGCGCAGGTTGTGACTGCCTGCTGTTGAAATAAAGCCTTCAACTTAGCTTAACGACTGCCATTTTACTGGTAACCGGGACCAACGGCTTAACGTGCCTTCCGAAGCACGGAAACGCTCAAATAAATGTCACAAAGTGATCACATGGATGGTCACCCATCCATGGACGGGCCATAGTGAAAGTTGCTTACTGCAGTGATCGTTTACAGAACACTTAGTCCGCTGGGCCACGAGCGCTTCGAAAAAGAACCAACTGGCAGAAATCAAAGCAAACCGAGATCTTATGCCAGGATGAGATCTTTTCAATGTCATTTTAGTTTCTAAGGTAGATGTAATATGCGTAAAGATTAAAGTGATGACTACTTAATTATTAATTAATAACGATTTAAGTTTGTTAATTGACACGCATGAAAGTACGACTTAATTTCAAATTACTTATCATGTGATGTGGTTGATAATAATTTTAATTAGATTCAATTATGAATAATTAATGTAAATAATATTACATGTCTACATTATTTATCTACATGACGTCATATTGAATTTTGAGGGTTCTGTACCACTAAAGGTAAAAAGGCATTTCTTAAGGGTCCGTATGACGCTAAATGGACTGTTATCTTTATCTAGGTCTAAGGACTCGTGAGGTATAATGAATTAACGTTATAAATAAAAGTAACTTCAGTTCATGAACTAAAAATGCTCTAGACTAACAACAATATTTTTATTTAACGTGAGGGAAAATCCTTCGTGGATGCTATAAAAAACCTCACGTAACGCCCAACAGCCTATGGTTGGGAGCCCCGGGTAAGCCCTCGGAAGGATGTCCCAGGACTCACCAAAAACAGGATTACTAATAAAATTCTAAAACGTTTTTTTTGTTGAAAATACATCGATTTCGTGAAATTTTAAGCTGGATCTCATGAGTATGAAGTTAGATTTGTAATATAATTTATTTATATGAAATACATACAATAGTAAAAACTTCATTTGCACTACCCCTCTTTTTAGGGTTCCGTAGCCTAATGGCAAAAACGGAACCCTTATAGATTCGTCATGTCTGTCTGTCTGTCCGCCCATATGTCACAGCCACTTTTCTCCGAAACTATAAGGCCTATGCTATTGAAACTTGGTAAGTAGATGTATTCTGTGAACCGCATTAAGGTTTTCATATAAAACTAGATAAAAAGCTGTAAATTTTAGGGGTCTCCATACTCAGAACTGAAACTCAAAAATTTATTTTTCATCAACTCCATACGTGTGTATCTATAGATAGGTCTTTAAAAATGCTATAGAGGTTTCTAACATTATTTTTTTCTAAAGTGAATAGTTTGCGCAAGAGACACTTCCAAAGTGGAAAAATGTGTGTCCCCCCCCCCCTCTAACTTCTAAACTAAGAGAATGATAAATCAAAAAAAAAATATGATGTACATTGCCATAAAAACTACCAACGAAAATTGGTTTGAACGAGATCGGATTGGTAGTTTTTTTAATACGTCATAAACCGCAATTCTCGCCTAGAAAAATCACAACCACTGCGGACGTGTTAAAACATCAATGAAAGTTACAACGAACTACAAGAACTTTTATATTATGTTACTTGCTGCTACGAAACCATTCATGGGCGAGTCCAACTCGCACTTGGCCGGTTTTTACTTATTGGTTATAGTTCCATTATGATTAATTTATTTCGCTAAAGACTCACAAAACCCGATCTCTCCCGTTCTTGCACACTGAAATGTATATCTTTTATCTTTTTATAACCGATTAGAGTCATTCGGACTCTTAAAGGATCACGTTATTGTCCGTATGTCCATCCTCCTGTCAAGAACATTTATCTTCAAAACTCGTGTAGGTATTGAGTAAAAATCTAAACCATAATTTACGATTTATTGTCCCTTGAAACTGTCAAATGTTCATAATTTAAGCCACAAAAAGTGTACATTTCAGCACGCACAAAGAAACCAAAATTTATAGGATATTATCTCGTTGATCTAGATGATTTTTGGCGAACTTAATGTTAACCAATAATATAAAGAGGAAACACACAGCATACGTATTGCTTGCATCAGGGATTGCAATAAAGAGGAAAGATTTAAGTCTTCATTTCTTTGATTTCCTTGAATTTACTCTGAAACTATCGCACCTATTTGAAAAATTCTTTCACTGTTGGGAATTTTATTCCTGTATACCCACGGGAACGGGAACTATACGGGCGAAACCGCATGACATCCACTCCTTCTTCTTCTTCGTGTCAATGGAGACAATTTTAAAATAGCTAGATAAGTCCAGCCCAAAACTCGGCAAGATTGACTACGCGTTCAGTCGCTTGGTTCAGATCCGCAATTTGTGCTGGTGTAGGGGCACAGCGAACACGACAGTAGGTGGTCCATCGACTGCAGAAGTGCACCACGTGCGACATTTGCCACGTCAGAAAAATGACACGTTGACAATTAGATGACATGTCAACAGCATGTGGCAGCGACCATAAATAGTACCTCTAGTAGTTTTTTTTTATTCATTTATGGATAGGCAAAGAACAAATTGTGATTGTACATTTTTTTATTACTTCTCTGATAGGTATATGTATTTATATTGATATTTATTAATTTTGTTAATCAGTTTGATATTTTTTTATGTGCGTTGTGATCATATGTGCGTAGTGGGGCCCTACCAACACCTTAGGGCCCAAGTCAACCTCACGTGCAAGCTCGTGCACCTGCTGAACAACGGACGAGGCTCTGACGGCGGCGGTCCATTTCAACACGGCGATGGGCTCACCACCTGTTACGTGGGACTGAATTGTATACGGTGAAATGTGGGCCGGTATAGGCCTCTGCCTACCCCTTCGGGGATAAAGGCGTGAGTATATGTATGTTGTGATCACAAATAAACACATTTTCTTTCTTTCTGTCTTTCACCACAGGACTCAAAGACCCGCCCCCCGGGTCCAGGTAACCCTATCTTACCCGGTTCGCCATACAGCTGCCGACCTGGGACCTCAACCTATTTAGGGACTATGACGTCCACTAATCTATACTAATATTATAAAGAGGAAAGATTTGTTTTTTTGTTTGTTTGTTTGTTTGTTTGTTTGTTTCTAACGAATAGGCTCCGGAACTACTGGATCAATTTAAAAAAATCTTTCACTGTTGGGAAGCTACACTCTTTGCGGTCAACATAGGCTATATTTTATTCCCGTATTCCCACGGGAACGGGAACTACGCGGGTGAAACCGCGTGACGTCCGCTAGTGCAAATATAAAGCTATAAGCCACCTTACCTGAACCCTCGCTTCAGTAAGATCCAGCCTCACTGCCAGGTCTTCTCTGGTGAAGACGTCTGGATATTGAGTCTTGTCGAAAGCTCGTTCCAGTTCGTGAAGCTGGTAGGTCGTAAACGTTGTTCGACTGCGACGTGCCTGTCCGACCGATAGATAGAGAAAGATAGGTTAATTTATTATTACTAAATAGACATCATGTTGTATAGTAGGCGCACACTGGGCGACATGTCGCGGCGACAAGCTACGGGCGACAAATTACATACAAAGTTTGTTCTAAGCTCCGCACACTGGGCGACATGTCACCGCGGTTGGTGACAAGCTTGGTCGCGGTGACATACACAGCGACATTCGCCTAGTGTGCGCCTACTGTTAAACTATAAAAGAACCCCTTTCGAGTATAAACCCAGATTTGACTATGGCAGACACATCTCATTGGTAGCAATCGTGAGGTGGGTCAGTCAGGATCGAACCGACATACCTTTTTTTTTTACGTGAGGGAAAATCCTCATGGATGTTATGCCGGACTCCTACAGACTAAAAAACCTCACGCAACGCCCAACAGCCTATGGCTGTGAGCTCCGGGTAAGCCCTCGGAAGGATGTCCCAGGCGAACCGACATACCTATGGGCTGCGGAGACAGTTAATGCGACTTGATACGGCTCATTTGTAGGCACACACATGTGCAAAGATAGCACGCACACTTGAAGCTATTTTCATTCAAATTTGAACAAACTTTTCAAGATGCATTGACCGTCTGCTGAGCCTATAAAATCACACAGTCTTTCTTGCGAGAGGGATCTCGCCCTTCGCCAACCAGCCAAAGTTACCACAAATAGAAAGGTTTGTGAGTAATTTATTATTTCAAGGTTCCACCTTAAGCCAGTGGACAGCTATTGTGACTCCAAACCAAAACCATCAGCCTCACACTCTCGTTCAGGGAGCTTCCTAATGTTTGGTGACTGTCCAACCCCTCTAACTAAACACGGCTAAGCGACAACCTCGACTTTCTGTAGGTGCCATTGAAATGGTCTATATAAAATAAAGAATCTGGACTTTGATGCTGACGTTCACAAATGCTACAAATTGTTGCAAAATAATAAGAAATTAGTTCGAATCCCGGTACAGAAAAAATATTTGTGTGATTGGCAAAATGTTCCGTTTAAACTTACCTATATTTAAGTAGTATTAAAAAAATATGGTACATAACTATATTCAGTTTTCTAGATCCTCTACCAAAGTATTTATATCAGCTTTATTTAGATGACTGCCTCTGTGGCGCAGTCGGTAGTGATACCGCCTGCGGCGCTGGAGGTCGTGGGTTCGATTCCCACCGGAGACAAATATTTGTGTGACCCATAAATGTTTGTCTCAAGAGTCTGGGTGTTTCTATGTAAAATATGTATGTGTTTAAAAAGTATATAATTATTAATATCCGTGGTCTGATACTCATAACACAAGCAGGTTATTCCAAGCTTACTTTGGGATCAGATAGCGTTGTGTGAAATGTCCGTGAATATTTATTATTTATTTATTATTATTATTATTTATTTAGACTAGATGGTATTCTGTTAGACATTCCTAAAACTTTTTTTCTAACGTCTCATTATGGGAGACTTTCTTTTTTTACGTGTGAAAATCCGTTATGGATGCTATGCCGGACTCTTACTGACTAAAACCACATCAAGTCCTACCTTTGCCTACAGGGGCCGCGGGTCAGCCTTCGCAAGGTTGTCCCAGTTCATGTGAGCCTACAATAATTGTACATTAAACTTGTACGAAAAATCGATCAAATATTTGATCGTCGTGCCCCTACCATTACTGAATCCATAAATTCAAACAAGTTACCTTGCGAGTTTTCCCTTCATTCAGCGCGTCGAGGTATCCTCCTTGATCGGTGTGCTCGTGGCCGTGCTCGCTGTGCTCGCCTTGATCTTGGTCGTGCTCTTGCTCCTGGTCAGGTTCGTGGTCAGAATCTGATTGTACAGCGTTCTCCCTTTTCATTTCTACGCGATCTGTTGAAAAATAAACGGTATATTAATAATTTTAAATAGAATTTATGCTGATTATGTACCTAATCATTCGCCTCGTGTGGCGACGGGGTCCCGTATTGCGACGGGTAAGAATACAAAATGTCACCACCCCTGTACATCCCGAAGGTGTCGTAAGAGGCGACTAAGGGAACTCTTTAGTACCTAATCTCAAAATGAAACCGGGTTGTCAGTAAAAAAACCAATCGTTAAAGCCAAGTTGAAGGCCTTATGGGCGACGGAGGAAGCAGTCTCACAGGGTGAGGTGGTGGTGGCGGTGTCTCTCGACATCGCCAACGCATTCAACACCTTGCCCTGGAGCTGCGTCAGGGAGGCGCTTATCTATCATGGAGTGCCTCCCTACCTCCGTCGAATTGTCGGGGCTTATCTCTCCGAGAGAGCCATAACTTACCCGAGCTGGCTAGGGCCCGGTCGGCGAGATGTGTCGTGCGGTGTTCCACAGGGATCGGTTTTAGGGCCGCTCCTGTGGAACATCGGTTACGACTGGGTGCTGCGTGGTCCGTTGCTCAGAGGGGTCGGCGTAACGTGTTACGCCGACGACACCCTCGTTACAGCGCGGGGAGCAACGCACCGTGCCGCAGCACTTAAGGCCACGGCAGGGGTTGCTCAGGTCGTGGGTCGGATTCGGCGGCTGGGTCTCGAGGTCGCCCTTCACAAATCCGAGGCTCTGTGCTTGCACGGACCTCGGATGGGGCCACCTGCGGGATCCAGCCTACAGGTAGGGGGCGTCAGCATCGGCATCGAGCCCTCGATGAAGTATCTGGGGCTCGTACTCGATGGCCGGTGGAACTTCGGACATCACTTCCGAAGTTTGGTCCCAAAACTGAGGGGAGCATCGGCCGCACTCGCGCGGCTGATGCCCAACATCAGGGGACCCAACGCTGCCTACAGGAGACTGTACCTGGGGATCGTGCGAAGCATGGCCTTGTACGGGGCTCCCGTATGGGCGGAGACCCTGACGGCCAGCAATGAGGCTAGACTGCTGAGCCCGCAGAGAGTGATGGCCGTCAGGGTGATAAGAGGATACCGCACGATCTCCGGTGAGGCGGCATGTCTCCTAGCCGGGACCCCTCCATGGGACCTGGAAGCGAGAGCCCTTGCGTCACTGTTCAGATGGCGCAAGGAGGCGCTTGAGCAGGGCCAAAGGCCTGCGTCTCGAGAAATCGAGGCTCAGCGGACCCTGCTCCACCAGGAAACCATGGAGACATATAAGGTGCGACTTGAGCAACCAAAGGGGGGATTCGCTACAATCGCGGCCGTCAGACCGGTCATGGACGAGTGGCTGGAGAGAAGACACGGTGCTCTCTCCTACCGGTTGACACAGATACTTGCCGGGCACGGTAGCTTCGGTAGGTATCTGTGGCGAAAACACCGGGAAACCACGGCCGAGTGTCAGCACTGCGAGAACCGCAGCGATGACACGGCGCTCCACACTCTGGTGGAGTGCACGGCGTGGGCACAACAGCGCCAGGTCCTCGTAGTGGGTCTGGGCGTGGACACTCTCTCGCTCGAGGCCATGGTGCGAGCCATGCTCTCCAGCGGGAGTAAGTGGGACTGCGCCGCCTCTTTCTGCGAGCAGGTCATGCTCGCGAAGGAGGCAGCGGGCCGGGTGCGGGAGAGAACTCTCCCACCCGAGTTCCGCAGTCGGCGCCCTGGGCGCCGTCGACGTGTCTTCGCCGAGGACTATCGGCCTCCATGACCGGGGGTCTGAGGACGGTGAGAGGGCCGCTCACCGTCCTTACAGAAGCAGGCCCATGACGGCAGCGTGACGTGAGCAACTCACGCACGCCCCCCCCCCCTTAGAAGCGGGGTCACACCCGAAACCCCCCATAGACGCGGGATTGCACCCGAACCACCCCCTGGGCGAGGCCGCATTGGCGGCCGTAGGTCTGTTGGGAGTCACGGGACATCCTTCCTGAGGGCTTACCCGGGGCTCTCAACCATAGGCTGTTAGGCGTGGCGTGAGGTTTTTTAGTCGGTAAGAGTCCGGCATAACATCCTATGAGGATTTTCCCTCAAGTTAAACAAAAAAAAAAAAAAAGGCCTAATGGGCGGCATAAGGCTCACCACCACCACCTATTACGTGTAAGGTGAAATTTGGGAATATACCTACTAAGCCTCTGCTTACCCCTTCGGGGAAAATGGCGTGACTATATGTATGTATTTAATCATTAAATAGGCAAAAAATTCGAGCACTGCGGAGAATGGAAAAACACTGCTCTAAATTTCGCCCCAGCTTGGAAACATCTATGTATTAAATGGCTGAAATTAATCTTGGAATGGAATTAATTGAGACAAGTCAGAGTATTCTTTCAAATATCCTCTATTTGTCACTTCTAGCATACAGCAATTAAGGGCTACCCAAACCAAGTAAGTACCAACTTGTATCAGAAGAATGACGAATCGAAATTTTCGAGGATAATATAAATAAATAAACATTTGTCGACATTCACACACAACATCACCTAGCCCAAATTAAGCTGACATAAGCTTGTTCTATGGGATCTAGACGACTGATATGCATACTTATATATTTCTAAATACATACATATTATACATAGAAAACACCCAAACTCCGAAACTAACAATTGTGGATCACACAAATATTTGGACCGACCCAAGAATCGAACTGAGGATAGTTATGTAGGACAGGTAGTTGGCATCAATCTTACACCAGACAGTCACAGTCTGCGCCTGTCCGTTTCAACACAGCTATGGGCAAATCGCACTAAACGCTACTAGCGAACAGTGCGTCTTTAAAATGCCGCTGCCTATGCCTACCCCTTGGGGTTCAAAGTCACGACTACATATATTAGTACTTTAGTATGGAATAGGTGTATTCTGTACTGACACAAAACTGCATATTAATGCTTTGAAGTAGTTCTAACAAACGGTACTCATATTGAAATTAAACTCCAATAACGCACTTTCCCACCGCTCAACACGTGATTGACATGACATCGATCTTTTAATCCCGCTCCCGTCACGGACCAGCAACGTTATCCCGTATTACCCCACTGAAACTAACAAGAATAAACACTAAAAATCAACCTTATCACAACTTCATAAGACTCAGATTTGTAAGTCATGAAATTTACCCCTTGTTTGAATTTCGCAGTTTAACAAAACTGTATTGTGAAGCACTTAACATTGAAAGTACACTATTTATTTATACTAATTCTATTTTTATATGAGCTTTGATACAAATACAAATGTATTCTACAATACGATGCATTGAACAAATACAGAGATTAAAAAGATGTTCATTATTATTTTGTTAAAGTTTATAATGGTAATCGTTGAGTTAATAGAGGGGTGAGCAAAATGGTGGCACCTTTTTGAGACGGTCTAACTAGATCTAATTCAGTTGATCATAATAAATTTTGCAATTAAATGACCGCCAGTTCTCGACTCTTGAACTTGAAAGTTACGTTTATTTGGTGTGGAAATCCTCATGGATGTTATGCCGGACTCCTGATGGCTAAAACCACACGGTGCCCTAAAGTGGCTTAAACCGAGATCGGGAAGGATGTCTTAAGGATCCCCGCAGCGACGTTATATTTCAGATTATTAAAACTAAAGGTTTTGTTATCAGTGCGTTCTAGTTCTTTAATCTGGGGGCTGGATGTATCATGATGTTAAGTTATTTAAAACTAGCTGATGCCCGCAGCTTCGCCCGCGTAAAATTTGTTCCCGTTCCCGCTTCCCGTGGAAATTATTCCCGGGATAAAAGTAGCCTAAGTTACTCCTTATCACATAAGCTATCTGCCAGTGAAAGTCCCGTCCAAATCGGACCAGCCGTTCCAGAGATTAGCCGGAACAAACAGACAGACAGACAGACAAAAATTTTAAAAATATATATTTTGGTATGTGTACCGTATATACATTCAAATGCATGTAGTAGAAAGCGGTTATTTTAATATTACAAACAGACACTCCAATTTTATTTATTGGTATGTAGGTATAGATGCTACATGTACCTACCTGCCTATGAGTTAAAAAAGTACTATGGGTTTTGGAATATATCAGAGCCATAACTTTGGGGCACAGCTGGCTGGAAATAAAAAGATGGGAAAATTGGGTACTTATCAACTTATGATTACAAAGAGTAACTAAATCGGTAATAAAATATTGTACTAGAATCAAAACATGAAAAGCTAACAACTTTATTGATAACTGGCAATCGTTCAGATCACTCCATATTCTACGTAATCCTGTCAAATTGGCACTTCAACCCCGATATATTCTGATTTACTAGCAACCTATTTTGAATGTTATAGCCGTAGAAAGAGGGTCTAAATTAGATTGATACACGCTTGGGTACAATGGGCATCCATTGATGTAAATCCTTTTGAAAGTATTTATTGTTTTCGAATATTTTTTTATGATATTATTTGTACAAAAATTATTTGCAAGTTCTGGTCTATTAATGGTTAATAAAATATATTTTTTTAACTCAAGTAACAACTCTAATTAATTTATTTACTAGCTGACCCCGCAACTTCGTTTACGTCACATAAGGTGTATGAAAGGAGAGGTATGTCATCGTCAGACTCATCAAGCAGCGTGTAAAAATGCCCTGTTTGCTTAATCATAAAAGAGCTTAAAGATTAAGTCTATTCTAAAACAATTCAGTCCACGCCTTCGGTGACTGAATTGTTTTAAAATAGTCTTAATCATTAAGCTCTTTTATCATTAAGCCAACACGCCAGTTCAGATTTACACTTACATTCAAAGAAACTCCTACAATTAAATTTTTCAAAATATCTGATTCTTAAAAGTGTTATAACTTTTTTATCTATAAACCGATTGAGATGAAATAAACGCTAAATGTTAAGTGGAGCAAACCTCAACACAACGCATTGCAATCAGTTAAGCGGTAACTGAGATTAGCGTGCACAACCGATAGCGACAAACAGATATACCTACAGATATACAGACATACAGACAAACAGACAAAAATTCTAAAATCATTGTTTTGGGTTCTATTGCGTTCATAAAGCCCCCTATAATATTTTTTCTTATTTATCTTCTATGTACAGACAGCGACCTGTTACGATTTTATTATATGTATTGTTTTAGGTATTTATTTGACACTTTATTGTACTCCAGATTCATAGCTTAAGATGATTATATATGTATATTATATGCAGGTAGCAATACAATGGGCGGCCTTATCACTAAAAGCGATCTCTACCAGGCAACCTTTATATTGGTAATGAAAAGGAGCAACTACCTCCACCTAATATCTCGAGATGTTATAATATTACTAGATAATATAGATTATTACACAACTCTATATTATAGATAATACATTAATGATAAATATCAATCAGCCTATGGAAGTCCACTCCTAGACTCTCCCAAAATACGCCACAATACACGGTCCTGCGCCTTTCACATCCAATCACTCCCTGCAACCCTAAACAGGTGGTCGGACCATCTGACTCGGGTTCGTCCTACCCCACGTTTTCCTAGTCGTTCTGAAGTGAAGACCGCTCACTCCAGAACGCGTTTTCTCCATCGGTCATCGATATGGCCAGCCCTCTATCACTTCAATACTCTGCGAGCTATGTCTACCATTCTGGTTGAATGCGCAGGTTATCTTGATCGAGAATTAAGTAACACACGCACACGTGTTTCCCTGATCTTACAATCCCGGGTTCTTTAAGAGGAACGTGAAGAGGCACATCACAGGGCTGCCAACTTGAGGACCACTGTCAGAAGTGGCCCCCGCTAGATGCGCCACGGCTTTCCATCAGGCTGGTGGCGACGTCAATTCGGCGAGCTGAATGTAAAAATAAAAAGAAAACACTTTGGGTTTCACAACAGATTTGCTGCAGAACAATTTTTTGATATAATAATGGGCGCAACATAGTTCTTTGGACGAATTGGGTATTCAAATTTCACCAGGCGCTTTTAGGCTCAACGATCGGTCTAAACCTTAGACCATATAACACGGGACTAGCCTTTGCGAACCACCGCATACAAAAATATTCTGCCAGTTTTCATACAAGTGAAGGGGGAAACACATAGACATATAAAATTTCATTGCATTTAAAAATGTATTAATCGACAAACGCGTAATGGCTGTTGTGTGTTAATTGTTATTGTACAGTCAACTACAATGTAATGTACTAGTTTAATCATATAAAATGATGTACTGATGTACAGGCTTTTCATAAAGCCAAAAGACCAAATGGTCATGTGCAATGGCAGAAAACAATGCTTAAGTAAGGCGCAACCTGTGGTTAGATGATCTAAGGTCTAAACACGTTATCCCTCCCTCAGTAAGTAAACAAAAAACATAAAATGTAACCTCAAAACTTAAGAATTCGAGATCGCAACCACATCACAAAGGCAATCTACAGGGTGGAATTTAAAGACGGTAGTTGGAGGTAAAGTACCCTTTATATTGATAATAGCAAGTTTTGTTGAAAGGAAACATTCCTTTATTTTCAAAAGTAAATAAAACTGCATTTAAAGATTTTTGAAAAATCACCTGCTTGAGCCAGGAATCGAACCTGGGAGATGTGAAAAAAAACCATCCTGTATTTTATGATAACAACCGAAAGAGTCTTTAATAAGGAACAATTTCTTTTAAACGACATAGTATCTTAAATTAAAGGAAAACCTAGTAAAATGTGTTTTTATTGTAAAGCTTACTCACTATCGGAAGAAAAAAAGCAGTCTTATTGAGATTCTTCTCCTTTTTTTTTGAAGTTGGTTAAAAAAATGTTCTAGTTTCTGTGAATGGAAATATTCGTTCTGGTCACTTAACCAAAAAACTTTAAAAAAAAGGAGTTTCTCAACTAGACTGTTTTTTTAGGGTTTCGTAGCCAAATGGCAAAAACGGAACCCTTATAGATTCGTCATGTCTGTCTGTCTGTCTGTCTGTCCGTCCGTGTGTCACAGCCATTTTTCTCCAAAACATAAGGCCTATGCTATTAAAACTTGGTAACTAGATGTATTCTGTGAACCGCATTAAGATTCTTATATAAAACTAGAAAAAAAGTAGTACATTTTGGGGGTCCCCATACTTAGAACTGAAACTCAAATTTTTTTTTTCATCAAACTTATACGTGTGGGGTATCTATAGATAGATCTTCAAAAATGCTATTGAGGTTCCTTACATCATTTTTTTCTAAAATGAATACTCTGCGCAAGAGACACTTCCAAAGCGGAAAAATGTGTGTCCCCCCCCTCTAACTTCTAAACTAAGAGAATGATAAATCTAAAAAAAATATATGATGTACATTGCTATAAAAACTACCAACGAAAATTGGTTTGACCGAGATAGAGTTGGTAGTTTTTTTTAAATACGTCATAAACCGCAATTTTCGGGTACAAAAATCAATACCACTGCGAACGTGTTAAAACATCAATCATAGTTACAACGAACTATAAGAACTTTTCTACTATGTTACTTGCTGCAACGAAACCCTTCATGGGCGAGTCCAACTCGCACTTGGCCGGTTTTTTTCTTCAGATAGTAAGTAAGGTTTACAATAAAAACATATTTTACTTGTTCATCCTTTATTTTAAGATACTATGTTGTTTAAAAGAAATTGATCCTTATTAAAGACTGTTGCGGTTGGTATCATAAAATACAGGATGTTTTTTTTTTCACAACTCCCAGGTTCGATTCCCGGCTTAAGCAGGTGATCTTTCAAAAATCTTTGAATGCAGTTTTACTTACTTTTGAAAATAAAGGAATGTTTCCTTTCAGCAAAACTTGCCATTATCAATATAAAGGGCCAACTACCGTCTTTAAATTCCACCCTGTATAATGAAGGCAGAATGTGTAGTTTCGGTATACACAGCACAGAATGATTTTTATACTGGCTAAAATAAATAATGAAATCTGAATAAAATACCCGCCTAATAGAAAGCCAGGATGATATCTTACGAATTGACGGCTACTCTCAGAGTCCTCAAAACTAATAACAGCAGTCCCCAAGTTGGCAGCCTAATGTGTAAACGCGCCACTTGAAGAACCCAGAGTTGTAAGTGGAAGGAAACACGTGCGCTGGAGAGCGTTTCAGGTTTCTGTGATGGGCAGCTTTAAACAGCTACTACTAAATGTGAAAGTTTGTGAAGATATTAGATACACAATTACGTTTTTAAGCCCTGGATTACACATAGGATATCGATTTAACGTTTCCTTTCCTACAAACTTTACGCCAAACCAGAGGTGTCTGCTGTACAAAACGCACTATACGTCCTTGCGTTGAGTATTGCTCTTACCTTTGGGACGACTCCGCGAGGTACTTGCTTGACGCGCTGGACTATATGCGGCGGCGAGCTATTTGCATTAACAACTGCCCTGAGGTGACGGAAAGTCTGAAGCCATTGGCGCAGTGAAGAACTATTGCATCTTTGGCTGCATTCTACCGTATCTATCGCGGTGAGTGTTCTGAAGAACTCTTCAACCTAATCCCACCCTCTCCTTTCCGATCCCGAACAATGCGTGCTGGACAGAGGTGCCACTCTCACACAGTGAAGAGAATCTTTGCTAGAACTGAACGATTCTAAAGATCGTTTCTCTGTCGAACCATAAAATTATGGAACGACCTGCCAGCGCAGGTGTTTCCCTCCTCTTACAATCCTGGGTTCTTCAAGCGGAGCGTGAAGAGGTACATCATAGGGTCGCCAACTTGAGGGCCGCTTTCTACCTATAGTCTTACAGACTGGGACGGTGGCCCTCAATCGCTAGATGTCGCTGGGACTTTCCATCAGGCGGCGGCGTCATTTTGGCGAGCTAAATATAAAAAAAAAGAAAAAAAACTGGTTTCTGTGGAAAACGGTTACGGGAAGAATTGACTAAAGTCAAATCAGCCTAAGGCACTCACAAGGACTTGCATAAATGGAAAATCTTGGAAAGTTGCAGGTAGATAAGATAAATAGTGATTATTCCAGTCCAATGCTCAAATACATCTTTCACTGACACTATAGGATGCGGCACAGTAGCCATTGACTTATACGGTAAACGATTTTGAATAGCATTACAAAAACGTACTTATTCAAATAAACCAGCAAAAGAATTTTAGCTAAATTGAAAAAAAAAACCTTAAGCGCAATTGCAAACGCCGCCGCCGCCTTTGCAAATTAAAAAATACAAAAATAGACACGATAATTATAATAATGTCTAATATTCCCAAGGGCTTAGACAGAGGTAGGTAAATTATAAAGCCGCTATTTTCCCACGTTATTGGGGGCAAGCCTATGCCGTCACATAAACTGTAGAAAAATCCATATAATTAACATTCTGTAACTCAAAATTTCCACCCGTCGAGCATCGGTCAAATTAGGAGGATATTTTTCGTGCAAAATTTTACTAGTCTGAGGAAAACAATTAGTTCGAAAATTTCTAAAACCACTGAAAAATCTTTTATCTACACTAATATTATAAAGAGGAAAGAATTGTTTTTTTTGTTTGTTTGTAACGAATAGGCTCCGGAACTACTGGACCGATTTAAAAAATTCTTTCACTGTTGGGAAGCTAAACTCTTTGCGGTGAACATAGGCTATATTTTATTCCCGTATTCCCACGGGAACGGGTACTACGCGGGTGAAACCGCGTGACGTCCGCTAGTATATTACAAAGAGGAAAGATTTGTTTTTTTTGTTTGTTTGTTTGTAACGAATAGGCTCCGGAACTACTGGACCGATATAAAAAATTCTTTCACTGTTGGGAAGCTAAACTCTTTGCGGTGAACATAGGCTATATTTTATTCCCGTATTCCCACGGGAACGGGAACTACGCGGGTGAAACAGCGTGACGTCCGCTATTACCATTATAAAGCCAAGTTATACTGACTGATAAAATGTCATCATGCTACTACACAAGGAAGAGGAGCAGCAACAATTCAAAAATCTGACAAATTTCTATTGGTATATTTTTTTAAAAACATGCAAGTTTTGCTTCTATAACTGCTACGATGTTCGAGTATGTCACAAACCAAGCCATAAAGCACAGCTAGACCACTAATAAGCAGATAATACCCTAACACAAACAGCCACTGAAGTAGCAACCCCCTGTAGTGTTGCCATACAACCACAGAGTAAAAATTCATAAAGAAATATTATAATTCATACAAAAGCACCATACTGTGTCGCTTTGTTGTCTGGTTATTATAACACTTCGGTGAATCTTTGAGGATTATATTGAAGCTATTGTAACTATGTAATTATTGGTACTTTATGGTGTTCAGTATGGCTTTATAATGGCTGTGATTTGTAATGTTTTGGCTCTTCAACAAGTAGACTAAGGTTTTGTAAAACATTATCTTTAGATATTAAAAATATTGAAAACATTAACGAGTTGTTTTAAATTTTTTTGAAAAAAAGTAAAAAGAGCAAGTGCATTCGAATTCTACAGATTCCTTTTCAGAATAGGAATTATTTTGCGAGGGAATCTATGGAATGAAATTATTTAATTTACTTATATCAATAGATACCTATAATGAAACCGTAACAGGTCGCTGTCTGAAGATAAATGAGAAAAAATATTTTAGGGGGGCTTTATGAACGCAATAGAACCCAAAACAATGATTTTTAGAATTTTTGTCTGTTTGTCTGTATGTCTGTATGTCTTTATATCTGTTTGTCTGTACGGTTGTGCACGCTAATCTCAGTAACCGCTTAACCGATTGCAATGCGGTTTTTTTATTGTGTTGAGGTTTGCTCCACTTAACATTTAGCGTTTATTTCATGTCGATCGGTTTATAAATAAAAAAGTTATAACACTTAAGAATCAGATATTTTGAAAATTTTAATTGTAATGGTTTCTTTGAATGTGAGTGTAAATCTAAACTTGCGGGTTGGCTTAATCATAAAAGAGCTTAATAATTAAGACTATTTTAAAACAATTCAGTCCGCGCCGAAGACATGGACTGAATTGTTGAATTGTAATTGTTTTAAAATAGACTTAATCTTTAAGCTCTTTTATGATTAAGTAAACAGGGCAGTTTCACACGCTGCTTGATGAGTCTGATGAAGAAATACCTCTCCTTTTATACACCTTATGTGACGTAAACGAAGTTGCGGGGTCAGCTAGTCTATTATAAAGCTGAAAATTTTGTTTGTTTGAACGCTAGGATCCCAGGAATTAAGGGATGGAATTCAAAAAATATTTTTGAGTTTGATAAAAAGATTAGGTATAGGTATAAGGATTATCCATTAAAAACGTTATGTCAAACGTAGACATAGGTAAGTACCTATCCTGGAGATATACTTCCGAGGGCTTACTTGGGGCTCCCAACCGTAGTCAGAGTAGGGGACGTGTTGGTTTTTAGTCGGTAAGAGTCCGGCATAGCATTCATGACCGATTTTCCTTACCTTAAAAAAAATATCTAACTAGTTTCAGTACATGTAGGTACTCCCGGTTTCATATTTGAACCTCATTAGCAGTTGGTAAGTATGTAGGTGCCTAGCTAAGTAAGTTCAATATTTCATTAAGTTAAGTTTATTAATATCAAATTAATTAATAATTAAATAAAATTCTATTTTCGACGTTCCTTGGATCGATAACGTACATAGATAATTAATAATAGCTATTAGTATTAATAATTGATTATTAAGTTTATAAATATCAAACCATAATTATAATATTCTCAATGTTCAAATAATGTATAACTTTCTTGAAATAGGTAAGCACCTACTTAGGTAGGTATTATCAATATTCAATTATTAACTTCATTAATATCAAATTAATTAATAATTACAATGTTCATTCTCAATAGTCAATTAATAAGTAAATTTCCTGAATTACGTAAGTAATTATTATAAGTATTATCAGTAATTAATTAGGTACATGTTATATTTTTAATTGGTGCAATGCATTTCCTTAGTCATTTTCATACACATAATAAATACTTGCCCAATATACCTACCTGACTAAGTTGAAAAAAAAAAAACATATTAAGCTGAAATTAATAGTAATTGTAATTAACTTAATTAATAGAAAATACATTTATTGTTTAAAATTTCAGAGAAACATAATTATTACATATTTACATTATTATCTACTATTAATTAATTCATATAATAATTTTAATATTCTATAAATATTCAATTAATGTAGGTACATATTACTTTCCTGAATTAGGTAGATAACTTTATCTAAGTACCTTATCAATCACCAATACACAATTAAATTAAATATCTACTTACATGTGATAAGTTAATTTTTCATCTCTTTCTTTATTTATGAAAATAATTGTATCATCATTTATAAGATACTAGCGGACATCAAGCGATTTCACCCGCATAACTCCCGTTCCCTTGGGAATATGGGAATAACCTTCACAATGGTGAAAGAGTTTTTGAAATCGCCACAATAGTTTTTGAGATTATTCATTTCAAACACAGAAACATACATACACAAATACAAAATTTTCCTCTTTATACCTATTAGTGTACATATAGTGTACATATGTGTATAAGTTACGAAAATATTAGGTACTGATGCTTACCTTGGAGTTTGGGAAATATACCTACCTAAGTAACAAAACAGGGTGTTCATCCTCACAACTTGCGTCCGGAGCGTTCGTGCACGAAAAAGTCCGATAGGGGCTTAGATTGTGGAACGATCTCCCTGTCTCGGTTTTCCCAAGTCTTATAGAGTATGAAGTTCTTCAAAAGGGGTCTTAGAAGGTTTTTACAGGGTAGGCAGCACGTGTGCTGCAAACGTTCATAGGCTGCGATTACCACATCTATTTGGTGGGCTTTGAGCTTATCTGCCACTTTGGTGGTACAAAAGCAGAAGAGAACCCATATTTCACTGCGTTAGATTACTTTCTTAGGTAGGTACATAACTTTCGTATTATTTCGTATTTTTTAACTAAATAAAAAAATTTTCATGGACATTTCACACAAGGCTATCTGTGTTATGGGTATCAGACCACGGATATTAATACTTATATACTATTCAAATACATACATAATTATACATAGAAACACCCAGACTCTTGAGACAAACATTTATGGGTCACACAAATATTTGTCTCCGGTGGGAATCGAATCCACGACCTCTAGCGCCGCAGGCGGTATCACTACCGACTGCTGTGGTCCTGGGTTTGAATTCCGAATCGAATAAAATAATTGTGTTATCCGCAAGTGTTTGTTTACTAGTCTGGGTGTTCTCTATATATAGGTAATATGTAGACATCGGATTATATGCATTTGCATGTTTGCATATGCAATTGCATACAATGCCATTTTTATAGCGTTATCGCATATTTTGATACATTTTCAATGAAAGTGCTTATTTGGGTCGTAAAATATAAGTTGACATCTGGAATTGTGTAAAAAAATGGTGTGTACTCGGAGATTCTATTGTTTTGATACATACATACATACATATCATCACGCCTGTTTCCCATCGGGGTAGGCAGAGACTATGGCTTTCCACTTGCTACGATCCTGGCATACCACTTTCGCTTCTTCTACTTTCATAAGTGCTTTCATACACGCTCGCCGGTTAAGGGTACTCTTGACCTGGCCTTTTTCCAGCAGGTCATCAATTTGGTTACCATGCGTACGCCGAGGATGACCCCTACCAGCTTGCCCATTCATTATCGCCTTATAGATCTGTTTAGTCAGTCTATTTTCATCCATCCTCTCAACATGTCCAAACCATCTAAGCATCCCTTTTTCTATCTTTGTCACTACATCTTCAGTTATACCACATTGTTTTCTAATCACGCTATTCCTTTCTTTGTCCATCAATTTCACTCCAGCTATACTTCGCAGACTTCTCATTTCCACTGCATTAATTTTACTTTCATGCTTCTTCTGCCACACCCAACTTTCACTACCATACATAAGTGTGGGGATAAGCACACCCCTATGCACAGCCACTCTCGCCTTCTTAGACACGTTTTGACTGCTCATAAAGGTATGCATCGCCCCATTCACTTGATTTCCTGCCAAAACTCTTCTCTCAATATCCTGGTCACACTTTCCATCCCTCGTAAATTTTGAACCCAGGTATACAAATTCTTTCACCTGTTCCACTCTTTGCCCTTCGATAATAATAGGGCAATTCGTCATACATTCCTCTCTTTCAAAAACCATTACTTTAGTCTTACTTACATTCACTTTCATTCCTCTACCTTTCAGCGCCTCATGCATAATATTAACCATCAACTGCAACTCCTCCGCCGATGCAGCTAAGATCACCTGATCGTCAGCATATAGGAGGCATTTGATGGTCAGCTCGTTCAGTTTTATACCACACGCACTCTCTTGCAATTCTTTCAAACAACTGTCCATGTACAGGTTAAACAGTCACGGTGACGCTACACAACCCTGTCTCACACCCCTTTCTATATTAAAGAAGTCCGTGCAAGCTCCGTTGATCCTGACACAAGCACTTGAGCCCTCATAAAGAGATTTCAGTGCTCGTATCAAGCTGCTGCTCACCCCGTACAAAGACAATGTTGACCATAGTTCATTCCTCACCACTTTGTCATAGGCCTTCTCCAGATCTACGAATACGCAATATAACTTTTGGCTTTTCGCCAAAACTTTTTCTGCTATGCATCGTAAGGAGAAGACCTGATCCGTGCATCCCCTTCCTTTCATAAATCCTGCTTGAACATCCCACATTTTTCCTTCACTTTCATTCATCACTCTTTTTATCAACACTTTCGCATACAGTTTACCGACGATGCTGAGCAGGCTTATGCCGCGGTAATTTTTGCACTCTTGCTGCGACCCTTTTCCTTTGTACAGCGGCACAATGACCGCTTTGGACCATTCTTTTGGTACGCTGCCATTCCTCCAGCACAGATTAAAAAGGCGGTACAGCTGGTCAATCACCACGCCACGTCCTGCTTTCAGCATCTCAACGGAAACCCTATCAATCCCAGCAGCCTTGCCTAGTTTCATACTATTCAATGCTTCCACTATTTCTTCCATGCTAATGTCGTTTTCATTACCAATTTCATTCATTTCACAAAAATGAGTTTGCACTTGCGTATCCTCTTTATCAAATAGACTTTCAAAATACTCCTTCCATATTTTTAGCACACACTCTTCTCCTCCCACAAAACTTCCATCCTGGTTTCTGATCTTATTAAGCGGTGATGTGGTCTGTTGACTTCTCACCGCTTTTATGGACTTCCAAAAGAATTTTATATTCTGTTGGAAGTCACCAGATAACCTTTTATCAAATTCATCTCTATCATTCTCCTTCTTTCTTACTAACACCTCTTTTGCCACACGCTTATACCTTTTATACTCATCGTTGGCCATTCGTACATCCTCATCTGTTGCCTTCTGCATTCTTTGATTGGCCTTTGTAGCCAGCAAGTCCAACCATGCTTTCTTCTTATCAGACAACGCTTTCAGAACTTCCGCGGTCATTCTTTTTAACTTACATCCTTGGCTTCTCTTGCTCACACCACACAGTTCAATCGCAACTTCCACGAGTCCTTCCTTAATCGGCTTCCATAATTCTTCAATCTCACATACTTCATCTAAATTATCAAACTTTTTGCTTAGTTTGCTCACAAATTCCTCTTTTATACCTATCTCTTGCAAATTCTCAACTTTTATGCGTTCTAGTACACTAACAGGTTCACGCACACGGTGCCTCCACCGCTGAAACAGACCTCTTACTCGGCTGACAACCAAGAAGTGGTCTGTGTCAATCCCAGCACCGCGGTAGGCTCGAGTGTCTAGTACTTTCTTTCTCATCCTTGCGTCAACAATCACAAAGTCAATCATGCTCCTCTTACTTCCTTCTTGTCTCGTAACCAAGTGGATATCTTTGTGGTGAAACATGGTGTTAGTCACCACAAGATTCCTCTCCAAACATACTTCAAGCAAACTTTCTCCATTTTCATTCACTCGCTCATCACCAAACTTTCCCAATACTCTTTCATACCCATCACGCTTGACTCCAACCCACCCATTAAAATCGCCTAACATTACTATCCTCTCATTTAGTTTGCACTTACTCAAAACATCACTCATACTCTCCCAAAATGCCTGCCTCTCGCTTTGGTCTCGTAAAGATCGGCGCCACCGCGCATCTTGCGGAGCATATACTCCTACAACAAAGATGCGGGTAAGTCCAACCTTCAGCCTCAACCAAACGAGTCTTGGGCTTACACATTCATATTCTGTGACACATTCATTCATTCTCGCAGACAGTACTACACCAACGCCCTGACACGCTTTGTTTTGATGCACATGTGTAAACCTTTCGCAGTTTCGAAGCGCTCGTGGCCCCGCGGACTCAGTGTTCTGCAAACGATCACTGCAGTAAGCAACATTTACTATGGCCGGATATGGATGGGTGACCACCACGTGGACCACTTTGTGACATTTATTTACGAGCGTTTCCGTGCTTCGGAAGGCACGATAAGCCGTTGGTCCCGGTTGTCAGTAAAATGACAGTCGTTAAGCCAAGTTGAAGGCCTTACGGGCGGCTTGAAAAATTTCAACTGTGGGTCGTCACAACCTGCGCCCGGGTCGGCAGCGCGTGTGTAGCGCCTCTGGTGTTGCAAACGTCTATAGGCTACGGTTACCAACCTTCCGGTGGGCCGTAAGCTTGTCTGCCACCTAAGTAGTATAAAAAAAAAAAAAAAAAAAAAAAGTATATTGAAAGAAAAAATCTCTTTCGAATTTGTACAAGGGTTTTTTTTATCACTCAAGCAATATTGTTTCAAGCTGCTTAAGTGTTGACTCGCACTACTCGCAGTTGATTTGTTGCTAAGGCGCTGACGGGATGCAGCGTGTGGCATCCCTGCTTCACTCACGCGCCCTACACAATTTAAAACTGCATCAAAATAATTATAACGCAATGTGAAAAAAGGCGTAAATTCTTTGATATTTGGTTTTTGAAAAACCTTCATCAAGAAAATATGAATATAATGTAAAAAAAACGTAAATTCTCTTAATAAACTGTTTTTGATAGTGCATATTTTGTGCATATGGCGCCCTTTTTAACTGCATATTTGCATGCATATTTTGGCACTTTGATAGTGCATATAATCCGATGTCTAGTAATATGTATGCATTTTAGAATAATACCTAATAAAGGAGAGAATATTACTAGGTAAGAAAACGAAAACTCCCGTTGACCTTCGAAATAAGGCTCTAGGTAATCTTACTAGGTAGAGGTATTATAAAAGTGAAAGTATGTGAGTGTGGATGTTTGTTACTCTTTCACGCTCTAACGGCTGAACGGATTTGGCTGAAATTTAGTATAGGGATAGATTATAGTCTGAAATAACACATAGGCACTTTTTATCCCGGGAATAAGTTCCCACGGGAAGCGGAAACGTGAACAAATTTTACGCGGGCGAAGCTGCGGGTATCAGCTAGTTTACTTATAGATACTATAAAGAGATACTAATATTATAAAGAAGAAAGATTTAATTGTTTGTTTGCATCGAATAGGCTCCGAAACTACTAAACCGATTTGGAAAATTCACTGTTCGAAAGATACACTACCTATCCCCGGGTAACATACACTGTATTTTATTCCCGTATTACCACGGGAACGGGAGCTACGCGGGTGCAACTGCGTACTGCTCGTTCGCTCTAACTTTGCCGCTCGGCTCGATACTAAAGTCGAATTTTTAATTAGACGAAGTAAATTGACAGCAACTAATGTCACTTCTTCATACAATGTTGCGTATTTTCTATGACGAAGTGACATTAGCTACTGTCAATTTACTTCGTCTAATTAACAATTCGGGTATACGCCTCTACGCCAGCGGCAAAGTTAGAGCGAACGGGTAGTAACGTTCGCTAGTCTATACTAATATTAGAGAGGAAAGATTTGATTGTTTGCATCGAATAGGCTCCGAAACTACTGGACCGATTTGAAAAATTCTTTCACTGTTGGGAAGCAACACTCTGTGCGGTTAACATAGGCTATATTTTATTCCCGTATTCCCACGGGAACGGGAGCTACGTGGATGCAACTGCGTGACGTCCGCTAGTTATCAATATAATAATAAGCTCGGATCGGAGAATGGCATGGAGTTGTTCACACTGCATTTCTACCATTAGTAGATATAATAAAATAAAAACATTATGTACTTATAGCAATTTGCAGCCACTTTTAATTCTGGTAGTTCGTAGCTATGACCTAGGTTACCCAGAATTTGTTGAGAACTTTCTTCAGACATGCCCAAACAATAATAATATCTTCACCACAAGGAAATCTCCAAGTAATTTGGGAGTTATAGTTGCGCGACCAACAGTGCGAACGCACGCACGTACGCACTGCACGCACACGCAGATATGCAATAAATTGTTAACATACAACTTTATGCACTTCTTTCCATATAAGTAAACTTTAACAGTGTCAAAATTCACCTTCATACGTTCGTGCAATTTTCTTAAAAAGGAATACAAATTTATACGGTTTACGTATCATTAACCTAAGTTTATAGGTTACTTAAGGCTGCAATGTTCGACCTTGATAAATCCTAAGGCAATTCAAACGATTGCAGCGTACCTACGCTTTTGCCGGATTTCATTCGATTCTAATACATTATATTACTGTTATAAAATCTGAGGGGTTTTAAGAAAAATCTATACCTACATAAAATATTGTTCTAAAGACCTATATCTATGAGAATTAAACTCATTTATTTAGATAAAAAAAGTAAATTTCTTGTTAAGATTTTTGCAGTTTTTCTCATTTTTCGAGAGCGATTTCGATCGAACAAAGTATTCCTAATCGTGTTTTGATACGTTTAAAAAGCAAGAGTATCTAATAAATTACAAAAATATAGTTTTATCGGATCAAATCGAAGAATATTTCCTAGAATACGGTTCACCCCAAGATGAATCTCTTTCGAACATACAAGAATTAAGGTTCTATTTACTAAGGAGGTTAGAACTCACCAGGTTGTCTATGTCCTAGAATATTATCAATGGTATAGGCTGTACCACGACGTCCTGCCGCCGACATTGTAAAAAAATCACAACAACACACTTTTAAACAGTCTTTTGTAAATGTCACTTGTTAGAACTCAAAATAATATTTAAATTTGTCCACTAAAATATAATTTCACTTATAAATTAAATCAATTTAATCATTAATTCGATATAATTCGCGTAATTTATTGACTTTAAATGGCAACGACTTGACCACTCGAATTGCAAACTTTGACTGACGATTTGAAGACCTCATAAAATGAGTATCGGCATAAACCCTCGTTTATGATTCTACCTTTGAAAAATTATTTCTCTTTCACTCTTGGTGGAGTTTGTATATGTTTTTCTTTGTCACTCGCCCCGCCTCTTCGCTCTGATTGGTTAACGAGTTGTGGGAAAAGCGATGATTGGATTACATTACCATGCGGTTGTTACAAATGCATGGTTACCTTATTTCTGATGTTTTTGTTGAATGATAGCCTAAGTTATGATTTGATAGAAAAAATATTTTTTTTAAAGTAAAAATATTTAAAAAATTCCCGCCAAGTGCAAGTTTCGTACCAAATAGCGGCAAAATATCACGTTTGTTGTATACGAGCCTCCCATATATTCTTTTAATGTGATTTAGTATTTATAGAAGCAACAGAAATACATCATCTGTGAAAATTTCAGCTCATAAGCTATCACGATTCCTGAGATACAGCCTCGTGACAAACAGACAGACGAACAGCGAATTCACAGCAATGATAATATTCTTACAATTTAAAATATTTGTACAAAGCCCTTAAAAATCGGCCAAGTGCATGCAGTTATCAGGGTACCCAATAACTTTAAAACCAGCCAAGCGCGAGTCGGACTTGCGCATAGACGGTTCCGTACCAATAAACGGAAAAAAAGTTTTTTCTATTGAAGCCCCCGTGGATATTAATTTCTTTTTGATATTAATTTTGGTTATCATAGTGGCAACAAAAATATATCATCCGTAAAAAATTCTGCTCTCTAGCTATCACAATTTTCGAGTTTACCCTTCGGGTACGGAGGGTTCCGTACCTACGGCAAAAAAATCACGTTATTTGTATGGGAGCTCCCCATAAATATAACATTATATTATTTTTGTGATTTTATTACCTATATTTTAGTAGGTACTTTTTGTTTTAGCAAAAGCAATAGGTAGGTAGGTACATCATCAGATCTGTGACATTGAGCTCTCTAGTTATCACAGTTCCTGAGAAACAGCCTCGTGACGGACAGACAGACAGTCAGACGGACAATCAGACAGACGGACAGCGAAGTTTCATGAATGTGGTCCCGTTTTTTTCCTTTAGGTACGGAACGCTAAAAATGCCAAAAATCACGTTTGTTGTAGGTATTAAAGTGACTCAATGCATTCCACTAAGTTCAAAAATAATTAATTAAGTAGATGTACCTAATTAATTATTAGGTACTACATGCTACCTACTTAATTCGGAACAGGTATATTTTAATCGATTAATGTTATATTATAATTATTGATTAATTTGAAATTAATGAACTAACTTTAATCAAATACTGTAATTAATTAGTAACTACTTCCTACTTTAGACATAGGTAGGTACCTACTGATAATTAAAACTGTAAGGTGTGCAATTAAAAATTAAAGACATGCAGAACAGTGGCGCCTTCATTGTTTGCTACTCTCCTTTGCCAAGTTTTATGTACCTAATGCTTTGGGCTGCGGAGACGGTCAGGCGACTTGAGTCAAGTCTGCTGTAGTCTGAGCGAAAGTGGCTGCGGTGTGAGTAATTATTTTGCACGTGTCCATTGGCGTGTATGTACACAATTGAGGAGCGTTTTCACAAAACGATACATTAAAAAAAAGTGGTTTTTTCAGGAAACGATTTTATGTGATTATTAGTGCATGGGTTAAAGATAATAATGAAAAACATGATTAATTATGTTTGTACTGTATAAGGTAATAATAATAAAGACAAAAAAAAACATTCAAACATTTACAGCTGAAATGAAAAGATTACAAAAATTACGAGTTTTTTGAATTTTGATACATCAATCATTGATGTCTCGCATTGAGAAAATTTGCCTTATATAATATATTATGAGATCAATATTAAATTAAAGGCTCTTCGTCATCGTAGTTGCGGCGAATATTGTCTTCATCGGGACCAGAACCCTGGAGCACATCTTCATAGAACAGTTGAGCATGACGGTTACCAGATATATCACAAAATCTAAGTAGATTTTCGATGTCCGCTTTCTTTTTTGCTGATATCATATTAGTTTTTGTTTCATTAGTTTTACGTAATCCGCGAGACTGATGTAGTGGCAATTAACACGTTAGGACGTGTCGATGCAGATGCATCCTTAAAAAAGTATCTACTAATAATAATAACTAACTTTTGATACGTTTGATGTATCGCATTGAGGGAATTCTATCGTTCTAGATGTATCGTTTTGAGAAAATTTATGAATTTAGCTATATAATTATAATAGTTTTTGTACCACTTACAGAAAATTCGTTACGGCCAATGTGACCGGCTACCGAAAAAGAGTACGAAACGTAAAAAAACAGCAAATGGAAAAAAAAGTTTGCTGTACCGCTTTGTAAAAACGCTCCTCAATTATTCAGGTCAAGTTTTATTTAAGTATGGCTATGGACCGTCTCCTGAGCTCATCTTTGCTATGTCTAAGTATTTACATATTTAGGTATTATGCGTGGTATTATGTTTTAGAATAAGGCTGAGTTTGCAAAAACACTTATTTATTATTTTTATTTATTTATTAATTAATAATATTTTTTAAAGGTGATTAAATACATTATGTATGTACCTACTATATAAACAATTTATTTTATGACTTCGTTATATAACGTTATATAACGGCAGATATATAGTAGATAGTCATCCGCCGAGAAAAAGATACATCAGGGCCGCCCTGTAATCATTGACTTTTTCAAAAAACTCTTTCATATATTTTATGAAATTTGCTATGGTTATTAGATTTGTGTAATTCTATGACTATACATAATCTCATAAAAACATTCCTATTTAATACATTATTATAATAGTATGGAATAGTACAAGTGAATTTTCATAATGTATTATAACAAGTTCCATCAAGTGCCAACAATCGAAAGTATAACGGATATACCTATTTAAGATTTTCCGAGAAAATTCAATCCTAATAGGGCGGCCCCGTTTACTTTTCTCTGCAGCTGACTGTACCTACAGTTTTCAAATTTTCCCCTAAATCTGTGGCATAAGAGAATATTTCTGGCCAAATTTCATACTTCTATGCTGTATTTATTTGGCTTGTGACAAAACATTAACAAAGAAAACAGTACCTACCTAGTTGTTGAACTTTTTTAGCCGGGTGGGACGAAAAATGTATTGTGTGTTTAATAGATAAAAATGTAAAAGTAAAATAAGACTAAGTAGGCATCATGACATTCTCTTCACCATATTGTACGCACACTTTGCTTTTATTGTAATCGTCACACTAGGGTACAATTCCGAAACTGGCAGGAGAAATTATAGGTAGATATTCGTATTATGACAAATTATTGAAATGATAATCTATTATTATTGAACTAGCTGATGACCGCAGCTTCGCCCGCGTAAAATTTATTTCCGTTCCCGCTTCCCGTGGGAACTTATTCCCGGGATAAAAAGTAGCCTTTGTGTTATTCCTAGACTATAAGCTATCTCTGTACCAAATTTCAGCCAAATAGTCTGGAATAATACATAGGCTACTTTTTATCCCGGTAATAAGTTCCCGCGGGAACAAATTTTACGCGGGCGAAGCTGCGGTCATCAGCTAGTATTATGTATTTTGTCCGCTGTCCTCATTTCACCATTAGTATTTATCCCACGTAATAGGTGGAGAGCAATATTGCCGTATTGAAATGGACAGGCGCAGGTTGTGACTGCCCGTTGTTAAAATAAAAGCCATAAAGCCTTCAACTTGCTTAACCACTGTCATTTTACTGGCAACCAGGAAAAACGGCATAAAGTGCCTTCCGCAGCATGAAAACGCTCTCAAATAGAAAAGTCACAAAGTGGTCACCCATCCAACCACGCCAGCCATAGTGAAAGTGGCTTACTGCAGTGATTTACAGAACACTGAGTCTGCGGAGCCAAGATAGCAGCCACCCCTTGGAGCAAATATAAGAGCAAACTCTTATATTTGCTCCATTAGCCATCCCTACTAATATTATAAATGCGAAAGCAACTCTGTCTGTCTATCTGTCTGTCTGTTACGTTTTCACGCCTAAACTGCTGAAGCGATTAGATGAAATTTCGTATAGAGATAGTTTGAGTCCCTGGGAAGGACATAGGCTACTTTTGTATTGTACGTGGACGAAGCCGCGGGAAACAGTTAGTTTTTGATAAATAAATATACCTACCTAAAATAAAAATTAATAAAACATAGATCGAGACCTTTGCTAATGATTTTAGGTAGGTAGGTACTTTACTAGAAATTATTAAGATTTATACACAATGAGAAAAAAAAAAAAAAGGAATGTTGCTAAAATCGAATCGAATTATAATGAGGAGTAGGTACTCAAATAATTTCTTTTTGTACCCTAAAAAGCGTATATCACAATTACATCAACTCAATTCTTCGCAGTAAATTAAGGCAATTTTGTGAACGCCGGAAAATAAAATAATAGCTCTCCCATTAGTCTGCGAGCTCAAAGACGGCACTTCTAATCGTCGGAAATAAATTCCACTGTTCCTCTCGAGTAACCACTTTGTCAGCATTCCGTCCCATTTCACGCGGCGAATGAGTATCAAACTCGTCAGATAATCTGTGTGTAGCTGTCAAATGATATCAACATTCGGTATAGAGGTGAAGGATTTAGAACAATGTGTGACCGAGCTCGAAAACTTTGAATTTGGAACATGGTGACGAGTGTATGGCGTGTGTTAATGGGTGTCAATATTAAATATTTACAACAGGCTACAAGACGAAATTAAAAGTATGTCCCTGAATAAATTTAAAAAGGTTGTAAAAAGTAAATTGTACTGCAGGGGCTACTACCTATACAATTGGTGATTATTTGTTGGATGAAGAAGCCTGGAAATGACCTGCTCTGCTGGATTCTCAAAAAATTGTTAAAATGCATAGTTTTTAGATTCATTTTGGAAATAGAGCACTAAAAAGAATAACCCGCTGAGTTTCTTGCCAGTTCTTCTCAGGTGGGCTGCGTTGTGAACTGGTGATAGAATTTTTTATTTATATTCTGGACGTTTTACAAGAGCATCTATGTATGCCTATGTGAAATAAATTTCTTTTTCTTTTTTCTTTCTTTCTTCTTCTTTCTAGGGAAATTTAGCCCGTGTAGATTACTTAATATTTAAGAAGTTAATGTTATTTTTAAACTATCGCGGTTTTTAGCACGCATACTTATAGAGCTCGGGACTTCACGTGAAATAAATTTCGAAATACGTCTCGAGCAAGTTGCAGCGCCCGTGGTCGCGGTTGGACTGAGGCGAGGATCGACGAAAACCGCATGAAGTCGAACTACCCTCCGTTATTGTCTCACTACGTCAGTTTTAATTGGCACAGTTTTACGTTTAAGTTTATTAATCACTGCATTCCACATCCCGAAGAGCTTAGATCCATCATCCCTATTGAAATTTTTGTGTTTATTTTATTTCAATGGCTTCACGCACCATACGTGGATAATAATGGCGATCATAGGAGAGGACTTTCGGTTGGTGAAGTTCGATCCAGTGATTACTGCCCGTATCGTGGTGTTCTGCTATTGCCAATTTGTTAAACTGACGGTTTTTCAAAGCTGCAATGTGTTCCTTAACCCTTTAGGCGATGGTCCGCTTGGTTTGGCCTATGTAGGAACTACCGCAGCTGCAATCCACTTTGTAGACACCTAGTGTTTGCAGAGGAATGACGTCCTTAAAGTGTTCGTACGTACTAGCTATCTTGGTTAACGGTTTAAAAATCGTCCGTATAGAGAACCGCCGTAAATACGAAATCCGATCTTGTCCGTTACTCCCTTTATATACGGCATATAAGCTGGTTGACGTTCCACGCCAGGCTTCACTTTCCTCGGTGTCTGTCTACTACTCGCTGCATACCCATTCATCTTGAGTTTTTAATTTAATTAATAAACTTGAACGTAAAACTGTGCCAATTAAAACTGACGTAGTGAGTGTGGTGTGTCGCCGGCCTTATCCTTCGTTGTAACAATAACGGCGGGTAGTTTGACAAGAAGTTAGGTACTTCATGGTTTTCGTCGATCCTCGTCTCAGTCCAACCGTGACCACGGGCGCTGCAACGTGCTCGAAACGTCGGTGTATGTAAGTAAATAAATTTATTTCGCGTGAAGTCCCGAGTTCTATAAGTATGAGAGTTATAAAGTTAAGTTGGAACTGTGCTTTTTCAATTTTTTTTTATTACGAAATTAACTTCAACTGACGTCTCAACGGCATTTTATATTTCCTAACATATTTTTACTAATTCAGTCGGTAAGTGCGAAAGCAGGGGAAAAAACATTTGTTATGAAAATCACAAATGAACATCTTTCTTTTGTTTCGGCGCCTTTACCGGCCCCAAACACGTACAATATTATTGACTCAATAGTATTAAATCAATATTTATTTCCGTCCGAATATAGTCTGTTCAAACCTCAATATTACCCATACACGGTCAATTTATTGCTATACTAGCGGACGTCATGCGGTTTCACCCGCGTTTTTCCCGTTCCCGTGGGAATATGGGAATAAAATATAGCCTATGTTCACCGCAATGAGTGTAACTTCCCAACAGTGAAAGAATTTTTCAAATCGGTCCAGTAGTTCCGGAGCCTATTCGTTACGAACAAACAAACAAAAATACAAATTTCGTCTTTATAATATTAGTATAGACTAGTTTAGATTGGTCAATATTATTGTACGTATAAGGGGCCGGTTAGACCCAAGCGGACATGTTCATGTGTAATTTATGGTGATTTTCTTAAACATAAAAGTTCGACAACGTGCACAAAGTGTTGAAAAGTGTTATGACGCACAAAAGTGTTATGATCATGACTTCCTTGGATGGTCGACAAATTCCACAACAGCTCCAGCAAGGTGCCTACCACCGCTTCACTGAAGTAGAACCAAAAAAAGTCCAAACTGTGATATACATTAATATGCTGCTATTTAGAAGAATCTCAACGTCAAAATGATTTATATTTTAGACATAAAATTTACTTGACTTTAGCATATACTCTCAAGTCGAGAAAGTCCAAAAAAAGAAGAAAAAGCACCTTTTTATACTGTCAAACATAAAATTTTTAATTGACAATAACAAAGTTTTAGTGAAATTTTGTTGAAGTTTTTTTCTAGATAAATAATATATAACTGTATTTCAATAGCTTTGCCCAAAAATGTAAACAAACACATTTGATCCTATATATCCATAGTTACTTGCAATTGATTATTTACCCTGATTATATTCCAGTATCCAGGAGTCATATTCATACAGTGTTCTTACAATCATTTCGACACCAAATAACTTCTTTATGACAGTCTATTTTCATTTTAAAACCTACTCAAGAAAGTAAAAAATTCAATGATTTGTCATACTATATTTTTCTACTCATCTGTCTTAGAAAACGATTGTCAAAACATGACATGTTTACATTATTGCCAGATCGGGGAGGATTGGACTTATACCTAGTTAATTAGTTATGTGCTAAAGTATTTTTTTAGGACACCAAGTCCTTCTCATCAAAATGAACAGTTTCTAAACGTAAGTACCTACTTATCTAACTGCTGTCAAAGATAACTACCTACCTAATAGCAGAGGTTCCGTACCAAATTACAAGATATGAGATACACGAGGGCAACGGAAGTCGGCGATTAAATCACTGACAGTAGCGCCCTCTGCCGGAAGGAAGCTCCCGCCAAATTAGTGTCGCAGTTCTGATCCGACTGCGGGAGGGGGCAGACGTCTCTTTGCATTGTTTGCCCTTCTTTACGATTCACTTTGAAATAGTTAAATGCACCGAGTGTCTCTAAAAATGTAGTATTATGTACCTATTAAAAAAATAATATTGTTAAATATCTGCCAGAAGATAGATATGTTATTTAGATAACATTATAGATAACAAGCGAAGGGTAAGAGTACAAAATGTCGACACTCCAATACATCCCGAGGGTGTCGTAAGAGGCGACTAAGGAAACACTTTTGCAAAACGATCCATTGCGTGGAGAAGGAAAACTCAAAATTAAACCTGGTTGTCAGTAAAATGACAATCGTCAAGCCAAGTTGAAGGCAGATATAATAGAATATCTAAGCTTGAAAAGACGGCTTGAAAAGTTTCAACAGCAGGCAGTCACAACCTGCGCCTGTCCATTTCAACACGGCAATACGGCTCACCATCTATTACCTACGTGGGACAAATTCTAAAAAATTGAAATGTGGGCATATAATATGCTTCTGCCTATCTCTTCGGGGATTAAGGCGTGACCATATGTATGTATGTATGTAAATATCTACCTAAGTTGACTGTCAAAGTGGTAGGTGTATGCGAATAAGCAGGATAACACCCGAAAAAACCTTCAAAGACGTGGGATAGCACTCGAAATGCCCCTTGGCGAGGCACGTAGTAACTATTTAGTAATCTGTGGCGAGGCCGCAGTGGTAGCCGTAGGTCTGTTGGGAGTCCTAAGGTTTCCTTCTGAGGGCTTACCCGGGGCTCCCAACCGTGTTGTTAGACAGGATAGATACGGTGTGGATTTTTAGTCGTAGGAGTCCGGCATAGCATCTATGTAGGATTTTCCTCACGTTTAAAAAAAGTTGTATGCGAATGCCCGTCTGCCGTGCTCAGGTCACAACTTCGATTCCCAGGTCGAAATAAATAGCCCTTCTAACATAACCTATCCGAGTCGACATCCATCTTGCCCTGGGATATCCGAGGGCATTACCCGGATGTAGTACCAACTTTGTCGAGTCCCATTACGTCGAGTCTCCGCTACGTCGAGTAGCCTCCACGTCTACTTTGCAAAGTTTGTTTTGCGGTTATTCCACTTATTCCCGCTACGTTTAATCAATGAAAAATGTATCGTATATTACCGTCACGTCTAATAGTACAGTCGTCGTGAATCGACGTAGCGGCGACTCGACGCAGAGGCGACTATGCTTTATTGCACCTACCCTCGCAACGATTCGACGTAGCGGCGACTCGACGTAGAGGCTACTATGCTTTATTGCACCGACCCAAGGAGCGACTCGACGTAGCGGAGACTCGGCGTAACGGGACTCGACATAGTGGGACTACATCCGGTAAAAGATGTAAGGCCCTCGGATATCCCAGGGCAAGACGAATGTCGACTCGGATAGGTTAGGTTAGAAGGCATAAGTGTGAGGAAATCCTACATGGATGCTATGCCGGACTCCTACCGACTAAAAAACATATGAATAAGGTCCCTACAAAATCACGATTTTCTAAACGTTGTATGCGAATAACAGCAGTAATAATAAGTATTCCATCGATTTATAATCGTATTTAATACCAACCTTCCATTACTCTCCATTCCTCCATTATTACACAATAACTGAACGATTCGAGACAGGAAAAGAATTAATACTCGATATTCAAGTACAGTTTAAGGCGAAGGCGTTTAAAATCGTCACACAGTAATGGACCTATTGTGTTCATTGTTTAAAATCAATGCTCAAGGGAGTTATACCTCTTAGAATGTTTTGTTCAAAGTGGTTTTGCATTAAACCGGTTCGATTCCCCGATAGCTCTCGTTGTAAAATGGTGGTGACACTCGGGGAAAACGCTTAACTTTGGTCTTTGTGTACGGTGAACTCTGCACTTTAATACGAAGACATTTTTAATGTATTTTGGTTTTGTTTTTAGGGATCCTTTACATTAGATAGGTAGATACCTAATAGTATAGAAAGTTCAAAAAGATTTTTAGATCTCTACATACATACTTATAATCGCGCCTTTATCCCCGAAGGGGTAGGCAAAGGTATACGCCCAAATTTTACCTCATAGTTTTATATCCCACGTAGGTGGTGAGCCTATTGCCGTGTTGAAATGGACAGGCGCAGGTCACCGTGACACGCAGATGAAATTTTTTAAGTCGCCCATAAGGCCTTTAACTTAACGATTGTCATTTTACTGACAACCGGGTTTCATTTTGACTTCGAGTTTTCCTTCTCTACGCAATGAATCTTTTTGCGAAAGTGTTCCTTTATTCGCCTTTTACGACACCCTCGTATTCGGGTGGCGACATTTTGTTCAACACGGGACCCCGTCGCCACACGGGAGGGCTAGATCTCTAGCAAAGTCAATAATAGTAGGAGGAGGATTGACTCGCCGATCTGATACTATAGGAACTATTTTATACAGTTTCTGCAACATTTTTCAGGTCGTCGGTCTATGTGGCCTGGTCGTCCTTACATCATCTGCAAAAAATTCAGCTCTCTAGATATCATAGTTCCTAAGATACAGCCTCATGATACACAGACAGACATACAGACGAACGGCGAAGTCTCATGAATAGGGTTCCGTTTTTACAATAAATGAGACCGACCCTGAATTTCCACCACAAAGGGGGACAATTTATCCCCGAAGGGGTAGGCAGAGGCATAGTAAACGCCCACATTTCACCTTATAGTTTTATGTCCCACGTAATAGGTGGTGAGCCTATTGCCGTGTTGAAATGGACAGGGGCAGGTCGCCGCGACCTGAAGTTGAAATTTTTCAAGCCGCCATAAGGCTTTCAATTCGAGTTTTCCTTCTCTACGCAATGGATCTTTTTGCGAAAGTGTATTTCCACCGCAATCTACAGAAATTGTAAGATAAGCCTGCAGTGTAAAATCGCCTTAAACAATTCTCCCATAGGTGGAAAACGCGTAAGATCGCGAATTCCCGATAATGGATGCCATTAACCACTCGATAACTTGTCGTATGCACCGCTGTTTGATGCATGGGACCTGATCGCTTCGTGTTTACTATTCAGGCCTCAACTGGATGTCAGCAACTAGCGGAGCGACGAATATTGTGACGAGAGCGCGGTCCACGAGTAGGTTTTATTTTTATGTTTATTTACGTGCAGGAAATTCCTGATGGATGTTATGCCGGACTCCTAACGACTAAAAAACCTCACGTATCCTGCTAATAGCCTACGGTTGGGAGCCCCGGGTACGCCCTTGGATGGATACCCCAGGACTCCCAACAGACCTACGGCTACCACTGCGGCATCATCTATTGGGATCCGCATCTTTGGGGGGGCTTTTGGGTGTTATCCCGCTTCTTAAGGGGGGGATGTGCGTGACTACCTCACGTCACTCTCCGTCCCATCATCTCAGCCACATCACCGTCCTCAGGCACCCGGTCGGTGGGGGCTGATAGTCTTGGGCAAAGACATGCCTCGCAGAAAGAGGCAGTGCGGTTCCACTTACTCCCGCTTGAGACCATGGCTCGTACCATTATCTCCAGCGAGAGAGTGTCCACGTCTAGACCTGCCACGAGGACCTGGCGCTATTGCGTTCACGCCATGCACTTCACCAGTGTGTGAAGCGCTGTGTCCTCGCTTCGCTCCTCGTAGTACTGGCACCCGGTCGTGGTTTCTCGGTGTATTCGTCACAGATACTTCCCGAAGCTCTTGTGCCCGGTAAGTATCTGTGACAACCGGTAGGAGAGAGAATCATATCGCCTCTGCAGTCACTCGGCCATGACCGGTCTGACCGCCGCGATTGTGGCGAATACCCCCTTTGGTTGCTCAAGTCGCACCTTCCATGTCTCCACGGTTTCCTTGTGGAGCTGGGACCGTCGAGCCAATCGATTTCTCGAGACGCAGGCTTTTGGCCCCGCTCCAGCGCCTCCTTGCGCCATTTTAATAGTAACGCAAGGCTTCCGCTTCCAGGTTCCATAAAGGGGTACCAATGGGTACGGGGTCCCCGTATTGGGCCATGCTCCGCAACGAGTAGGTAGGTACTAGAGTCTAGAGATTAGGCATCTTCAAAAAAACAATAAAAAAACAACGAGCGCGGTTTGCAGGTAGTAGTGTAGAAGTCCGAATCCGAACTCGACCTCAAGCAGCATTGCTGTCGCTATTGCAGCGACAGCAATGCTGCCACTGAGGTGCTGCGCGGCAATGCTGCCTGCCGCGTTGATTCCGAGCACGGCAGCAGTGTCGCCGTTCGCCCCGCTTTCCGCTGACAACCAGTTTGAGGCCTTATGACTAGGTATCTACTTATATTATGAAGGGTAGGTTTTTATAATCAACGTGTCCAATTGACACTATGAGCCTATGAAAAATAATAATTATGAAAAGATTATGATAGTTTGCATGTATTTGTATGAATTGACTCTTCTCCGAAACTACTAAACCGATTTGAAAAAAAAATACTGTTCCTAGGTACCACCAGGCACCAGGTAGGTATTAGAGACAGAGGATTATATACAACATAAAAAGTTTATAATATGCATGAAAATGCTTGAATATGGCAGAAAATGCAAAATTAATTGAATTTATTTTATGAAATTAAACGTTTTTTTTTTCGAGGCATCTATTTTCACTCTAAATGAATATAAACCTGCCAAGTGCGAGTGGGATGCATGCGGTGAGGTTCGCGTGCCAAAAAACTGCAAAAATCACGTTTATAGTATGAAATTGTTATTTTCGTGCTTTTAGTACTTTTTGTTACATCGTCAAACAGAAATAAGTAGGTACAATGGTACATCATCTGTGAAATTTTTAACTTTCTAGCCATCGCAGTTCATGAGCTACAGCCTTGAGACAGACAGACAGACGGCCAAACGAACAGGGTAGTATCATTAATAGGGTTCAGTATTTACCCTTTGTGAATGGAAACCTAAAAACTTATTATTATTTTTTATCGCATTTCGCAACGTAGGATGCGTTCATTGCAGTCGGAAAAATATTGAAAATTTACGGATATTATGCATCATAACCATATGTACGGGTAAAATATGCTATTACCGCTGATAATAGCCTAAATATGCAAATGCAAATAATCGGGTCTCCAATAGGTATAATACTTATAATATTTGTGTCCATGAAGTAACTACAAGGAACCCAAAAAATACAAGGTTAAAACAATTTACAATATTATTATAAAACTTATCTCATAAAAACAATCATTAAATATTAGAATTATACTAGGAATTAAATATTTTCAGAAAAATGGGGCAAGAATTAACGGAAAGGAACAAATACACAAGACTATCGTACCCTCTCGTCTAGGTGTCGAAGAATTCCTCACCATCGCAGTCGACTGGCAAGGTTTCCATAAGGCTGGCCGCATTGCCACGTTGGATGGCAATGCTTATTCTCTGAGCGAGAAAGAGGCCAGCGTTGTGGTTAAAATAATGTAATCTGTGAAGATGATATTTTTAAATAATAGCCAGTTCTATCCGACGAAGAATTTTGAGTAATAAAAACGGCATGTATTTAAATCGATATCTGTTTATTCCCTTTTTCCGAACAAAATATTTCAAAGTTAAACCAAAAATACTGACTTGCACACTAATTATGCACACTAAATAAACCAAATTCATTATACTGTTTAATGGTATTTGTAGAACTGTTTTACTGAACGAATAACTATTATCAGAATAGTAGGGTAAAGGTTGGCTTTATGGTGATAATATGGAATAAAGTGAAAAATATACACGAAAAGTAAAATTTATTAGAAAATCACTTTGCTGATTACAATAAACAAACTTTTCTCTTCAAAAACTTCTAATCACAGCAACAATAACTTATATTTGTTAGGAAAAAAATCTAATTAAAAAAGCCTTCCAGACGTTGACAATATGGAGATACGGGGGCATTATGGTGATATTATATATGGCAATATGGTGATATGAAGCCAATCACTGTCATCAGAGCCTGAAAAGTCACCCCAATCACAATTATTATACACAAACTGTGGTAATTCCGTGTTGTTTCATTCCTGGTGGTAGCTTTTGCTACAATTCATGCACTCTGCGCCCACAGCAAGGTTTCTAACTGCTGCATCTTGAGTAGTGATCGGCGCAATAGTCACACGTGGTACTTGGTTGAAGTTTGGCAATTTTTAATTTATTCCTTAGATCTCTATCTTTGACGGCCTTCATGCAAGATTCCTTAAAGTGTAATGCGTCATAATTTCTTCCTTTATTGCCCTTCCTTTTGCATTTTTGTTGGCTCGACAACTTGTTTATCTAAGAAAATTCATCAAATTTGTAAGGTCGTTAATTAAAAAAATTAAATACTAACTGAAATTTAAAAATACAGAAAAGTGCAAAGCTTATCACTTAATCTTTCCTCCAAAATGCACTCAAATAGTGCTAAAAACAAAATAATTAGAAAAATATAATATGTCTAGTAATATGGTGATATTACGTACCAAAAATCCTCTATTTTTTGACCTATTTGTGCGCAAAACCAGCTTTCCAAGTCTAATGGCGACAACAGCTCGCAGCCCAATGAACGTGCGGGTCTCGTAGCTAAGGTCAGTTCATTAGAAAAACGTAACAATCGCGCTGGGTAATATTAGCAGAGGTAAAACCAAAATTGTCACCATATTGCTATATATCACCAAATAGCCAACCTTTACCCTATATCTAAAAATTCCATTGTTCAACAAAAATATTAAAACTTTTTTAAGGAAATCTATCGCCTAATTTACTTTTAGGAACATCGTTTATTCTAAGTAAAACCTCAATTTAATCAGTCACCTCTACAAAATAAAATTTTATTGATCCAAAAAAATAAAAGTTTAATCTAACCTAACCTATTCCGTTATAAGATAGGACTATTTAGAGTGCAAGTTAGTATTTTTGATATGCAATTCGTATTCCTGTTTCACAAATCATATATTCGATGTACAAACCACATTTTTGGTGTGAATTCGATTAAAAAGGTCATCTCGTTCTGAGTAATATTTAAGTTTTTTAAGTAGGACATGTTTAGTTAATCAATTAGTTTTTTTGCACAGCATTTAATTTTCTGGTTTGCATTCAGTAAATTAGTGGAGGTACCTAGTGTTGTGATTTTTCTAAAACCATTCAGTTTTAAGTAGTAATAAGTTATTTTTGTGATGTCAACACCGCCTCATAGTAGAATGATTAGCCTGTACATAAAACATTAATTGATTATTAGAAAATAGTGGGTAGTTGATTTGACATAAAAATGTTCACTATGAGGTGGGAGTTGTTGAGAGGCGATAAAAAGTGAATATTCTGGAAAAAGAAGACATTCTGTTTCCTGATCGAGTTCAGTAAAGTGCTAATTAGTTAAAGTAGAATATTTGTATTAATTAATAGTTAGTACTTAGTTGTGCAAGTAGTAGTTAAATTGTGAAAATAAAAATGTAAAGAATATACAATCATAGGATTATTATTTCGTAATACCATTAAGTGGAATGTAGGAGTAGTATCTATTATTATACGAAGAACAGAAGAATAAATAGCTATGTAAAGGATATTGGAGTATCATTTCTCATCAAGTCAGAAGTGGTAACCTGCGAGCCGAGCCGTGACAAGTTAATACTGTAAGTAAAAGTTTATTCGAATTCTAATCATGGTTCGTGATTATTCCTATTAGCGTGTATTATTATTCGTAGCAACTTCTACTGTAGTCAAGAAGGTATTTGACTTTTAACGAATTGCTGCAAACTGGGGTTACATAACTCTATTGACTGCGGTGTCCATTTAACAACGTTTTTTTTATCTCCGGTAAGGGTTATAGGAAATATTCTCTACCGGAACGGTGAATACATTTGTTTTAGATTGAACACAGAAATGTGACAAAGGTCCTTATCGTTTTATTGTAGTTGCATAGAGCTATATTTTTATTGTGGTAATACCCACTATTATGCCCATATGTACCTATTAGTTACCTTGAAACAAACGTAGGTACATATTTAAGTTACAAAGCCACTTCTCAAGGGCTAGGCTTCATTTTATTTCGTGAATCCTCAGTTAATAAGACGTCCTATTAGAAATGTTGGACATAACTACAATTAGTTATTTTAATTTATTTTGTGAATACCCTCTACCGGTACGGTAAATAAATTTATCTTTAGATAGGATAAATAAATGTGACCAAATACGATAGGTACGCACCGTTCTTATTGCAGTTACATAGATCAATTATATGTATTATATTTTGTGTTAAGACCGACTAGACTAGCAGTCTTTGCTATTTATTTTTAAAAAGTATGTGATTAAGATACTTAACGACTTCTCAAGGGCAAAGACTGTACTTAGTGCGTGGATCTCCAATCAACGAGACGTACTATGACAAATTTAGACATTATTTTATTAATTTAAGTATAAATGCTGCTGTGCAACCCTGAGCGTTGCAAGTGATTGTATAACCATGCAGGTATTATCTGTGTTAGTCCCATAGCCGTGCAAGGTGTGTTGTTTGCAGCCATTCAGGCGAGCTGTTATGTGAAACCATGCAGGTATGTTGAGACTCAGTTCCATTAGTCGTGCAGGTGTGCTGTTTGCCGCCATGTGGCTGCGCTGTAGAAGCACAACCATGCAGATATGATGTGAGTTATTTCCATAGCCGTGCAGGTGTGCTGCTTGCAGTCATGTAGGTGCGCTGTGAAAGGGCAACCATGCAGGTATGATGTAAGTTAGTGCCATAGCCGTGCAGGTGTGCTGTCTGCAGCCATGTAAGTGCGCTGTATAAGCGCAACCATGCAGGTATGATGTGAGTTATTTCCATAGCCGTGCAGGTGTGCTGTCTACAGTCATGTAGGTGCGCTGTAGAAGTGCAACCATGCAGGTATGATGTGAGTTATTTAAATAGCCGTGTAGGTGTGCTGTCTGCAGTCATGTAGGTGAGCTGTAAAAGCGCAACCATGCAGGTATGTTGAGAGTTAGTTTCATAGCCATATAGGTGTGCTGCTGAAGTGCAATCATGTAGGTGCGGCAAATGATTTCTATAAGCTATGTAAGTAGACTGCCAGTGCACAACCATGTAGGTAAGTATGTTGAGATTGATCTGTTTAGTCATGAAGCGATGCTACATGCAGCCGTGTTAGTGTGCAGCCAGTATGCAACCGTATAGGTGTGCTGTCAATTTCAACCAGGCGAGTATAGTGAGAATGCTTCACATTATCATCTGTGCTTTATGCAGTCATATTGTTGTGCTGCTATTATGGTGGCGATCATAACAATATAGAAGTTTTTTTCTATGATTTAGGCTGACATTAGGCTTACTTGGATTGGTATGTGTGGAGCGTTTAGATTACACACACATGAATGCATAACAAATTTTGTTGCCCAATAGTAAATGAAGCGTATGTGAAACAGTATTGATATTTTTCGATTTACTTAACGCCTCCAGCCTTGTTTATGCCTATAGTGTTATTTAGATTCCATACCAGCGGCTTAGTGAACTTTCCCAATCACGGAATCGCTCAAGAAAGATTACGGCACAAACTGTACCCTTTTCATAACTAGCCGTATGCATAGTAAGGCATAGACATTTTTTTTTTGGGGACTACAAGCAGGCGAGATATAAGCGCCTTGGACGTAATAAACGCCTTAGATGAGATGATAGATGGGAAATCGTTAGCTTGAAAGAGCAGTAACTGCGTTTAAAATGACAATTCCAGGTGACTGAAGTGAAAGATTCACGCCCAAGCAGAAAGACGGGTGAACTGTCGTGTCGGAATACAGTGCGGCGCGGTGTGACCGCCAGAAGGCGGAATCTAACCAGTGGCGGCGATACTGACGGCAACGGTGAGGATCCGGCCGAGCGACAGGTGAAATTAAGACTTTTATTCGGATAATTGCTAACGACCTTGAGCAACCGCGACACGAGTCCTCCAGACAAGGAATTGTGGTCTTTTATAACTTATTTTAGTTGTACCTTATTGATAAGAACTCCTAGTGCATTATTTATGGAATTATAATTATATATAGATACTAGCTGTTACCCGCGACTTCGTCCGCGTGGAAATTATGTTATAAGCAAAGTTCGAACCGTATTTTATCGAGCCTCTTGAATAAGTCGTAACCAAAATGTGGGGACAAATTTAGGACATCCTCCAACTTACCCGGGGAGCTATGCGCTAGATGGATTTTTTTTAACGTGAGGAAAATCCCATGAATGTTCTATGACTCCTACTGACTAAAAACCACACGTATCCTAGCTAACAGCCTACGGTTGGGAGCCCCGGGTAAGCCCTCTAAAGGATACCCCAGGACTGTGCTAGATGGATAGGAAGAGACCTCATGGTTTTAGTGGGTCCAAGGCCGGTATGACGTACGTGTTTATCAATTAGCCCCTTTAATAATAAAAAGAGTAAGTAGTATGGTGAAGCGCGAATACGAAACGTTTGTTAGATTAGGGCCACAAACTGAAAACTTTAAGTATAACCGAAAGATTTGAGACGATAACACGAACGCTAACGGTAGCCAGTAAATAGCAGTCGTCAAACTAAGTTGAAGGCCCTATAGATTTAATAAGTTTCAAAAGTAGGAAGTACCAACGCCTGTCCATTTCAACACGGCAATACGGCTCACCACCTATTACGTTACGTGGGACGAATATAAGGTGAAATGTAGGCATATAATATGCCTCAGATACCCCTTTGGGAATAAAGGCGTGACCGTATGCATGTACTTAATAGGTTAAAGGTGATTTAATTTATGTACCTATGTCTCTGTAGCCAAAGCTCAACATTTTCCACAAAGTTGTATTTTTAAGAATGTTCATTATAAACTACGTTTGTGTGGCGTGTTGGCTTAATCATAAAAGCGCTTAATGGTTAAGGCTATTATAAAAAGGCTAAAAAAAAGTAAAATAATTAGACTGAATTGTTTTAGAATGGACTTCATCTTTAAGCTCTTTTATGATTGAGCAAACAGGGCAGTTTCATACGCTACCATGAGTCTGAAGAAAAAATACCTGTCCCTTCCTACACCTTATGTGGCGTAAACGAAGTTGCGAGGGTCAGCTAGTATGTAATATAGCTGTTGCCCGCGACTTTGTACGTGTGAAAATTATGTTATGAAGCCTAGCCCCTAATAACATGTAGCCTGTGTGTAAAACCTATCTCTTACTAATATTCCTGCCATGTTTTAGTTAAATAAATCCACCAGCTTACATATTTGATTGCTCTCTGCTTAGCCCCTAGAATAGGTAGCGTGATAATATATAGCCTATTTGAAGACCTCTAGATATTTTTTGTGCAAAATTTGATTCAATTCTTTCGAGTACTTTTCGAGATCCTTCCGGACAAAGCAAAGCAAACAGACAAACAGAAAAAAATTTCTAACTATATTTTCGGCTTTGGTACCTATCACAGGTAGAACACCCAGCGAGTATTTTTTAAAAATATTTCCAATGTACAGTTTTGACTTTCCTATCATTTTATTATATGTATAGATAGATGTATAGATATAGATATATATAGAAGATAGATATAGATACTTATATAACTTCTCTGTAAACGACGTTAGTGGTTTTGCTCTCAGCGGCCAAGAGGAACAGGGAGTCAGGACTGGTGACGCGGGAGCAAGCGACGTACAGTTGCCCGTGTGAGAAGCAACTCGATCTGAGGTCGACACCTGCCGCTTTCAGAGTCTGCCCCTGTGCCTTGTTAATTGTCATCGCGAAGCAAACACTCACGGGGAACTGCACGCGCTTAAATTTGAAGGGATAGTTGTGAGGAATGAGGGGAATTCGCGGTATAAATACTGCCTCACCGACTCCACAACCCGTCAAAATTTCCGCCTCTATAATGTTTCTCTGGAGTGAGATGACTTTAAGACGGGTTCCGTTACACAGTTTCGGAGGGGACAGATTTCTTAGAAGTATAATTGGGACACCGACTTTGAGCTTGATGGTGTGCGCTGGAAGTCCACTTGCTCTGAGAGAATTAAGAAATTCTACGGGATAATGTGTGGCGTCATCTTGATCGACTACAGTATTTATGGAACTGTAAATCACTTCATTCCCTTCAATTTCCGAGAGAATGCTTTCGTTGATAGCTGCAACTTGATCATTTTTGGGCGTTAAAATGGCTCTTTCACACACCCAAGAATTCTGTTGGTAAGGTATGCGCCTTATGTCCTCGTACACACAGCGAATAAGCTCCTCTAAACTGGTAACTACTCTGCCGAGAGACTCTGTAAGCTCCACCTGTCCACCTATTTCTTCTGGTAGAGTGCCTTCGCCTAAATTAAGAAGAATATCGGAAAACTCTTGGGCACGTGAATTGCCGCCGAGTTGAGCTCTCATATTGATGGTCAAGCGCAGTCTATGAACTCGAGGCCACAATGGAGACTGCTTTAGAGAAGCGTTTACCTCGTCAGCCCTAGATCCACGCGTCACTACGGGAAGCGTTTGCCGGAAATCGCCACTGAACAGAACAGTTACACCACCCATCAAGTGTTCGTTCCTTCGGATGTCTTGCAGGGTTCTATCCACGGCCTCAACTGCTTTCCTATTAGCCATCGTGCACTCATCCCATACGATTAGAGCGCAATCCTTGAGGATGTTTCCCTTATCACTGTTACGTGACACCCCACAAACAGGCGTTTCAGTGGTCTCTAAATCGATGGGAATCTTAAACATGGCGTGTGCTGTTTTGCCACCAGGTAGCAGTGTGGCAGCGATTCCCGACGACGCTACAGCAATGGCAATTTTACCTTGCCTCCTGACCTCTGCCAGAATTCCAGTGGTAATGAATGTTTTACCTGTTCCACCAGGAGCATCTAAAAAATACATTTTACCTTCGTTGCGCTCAACGCTTTCCAGGACGGTGTCAAAAATTTGCCTTTGCTCTGAATTAAACATAGCGACGTAGTTATTTCGGATAGTAGCCATTACGCCCGGGTCGTAGTTAGTTTCGGCGGTGTACTCTCGATTACCACGTTCATGGGTAGATGGTAATTGGGGAACTGGTAATCCATACTCAACCAATGGATTGCCTCCAATTGAAATGATCACGTCTTGCAGTGAACTGAGACAGGCATTAATCACGCGTTCATCAGTTACTTCAATTTCATCTTCATGAGCATGCCTCAAAGCTCTTAAAAAGTCTTCGGACAGATGATGACAATACTTCTCCCACAGTGTAACTGGATTAGCAACCCCACAAAACACCAAGATGACAGCAAACAGATGTCTCAAGCGACTGGCACTGTCACTTACGCTAGCCTCGGCGAGCGTGTCATCCCAGTTTTGGTCACCGTCAAGAAGATGAAGTGCTACGCAAGCTGCGCGATAAGTAGGATACTCTACGTCATTAACTGTCCTCAGAAAGGCAAACGACGTTGGACCCCGCACCGTATGAAGCAACAACCGCAGATAGTAACATTCGCCGCTATTTGGGTGCACAGTATAAACCCTACCCAACGCAGTGTCCTTGAAAATTCCTGGAAAGCCTTCTACGGCACATCCACGCCTACGTCGGTTAAATACACCCCTTTGTTTGTCGTACGTGTAATACGCTGGAACCTCGTCGTATGTAAGGGACTTTGCAAACTGATCAACGTTACAGAGCCTTAAAAATGCCAGCAGCGTTGTTTGGCGCGGATTTTCTAACCGTTCACCGACGTTGTCGGGGTCAAAGTAAATGCGCTGGCCGTTCTCTAGGTGGACATCTAAATGCATGACTGTAGGATGACGGTCATGTATAGAGAACGCCAGTATCCGCCAAACCGCTTCGGACGTGCTTATATAGCGACCAGATTGATATTTGGTCACCTCGTCCCGATCGGTGTTCTGTAAAGCAAACGTCGCTTGATCACTCCCTTTGTTGACGTACTTACAGATATATTTTATCGACTCGACGCTGGTACATAATTCGACGTTTATGTGCGTTTGAAAGGCCCTAGACAGTACTGGAGAATACGGTACAATCCACCTGTTGTCGACCTGCTGCGTTTGACCACACACGCTGAGTTCAGTGAAATATCCACCTTCGGCTGGTGATCGACGCCGGTATGCGGGATACCCATTCTCTCCAGTAATGGTTACACTGGTAAATTTCTTAGGGAACCTTTTTGTGCATCGTCCGTCTTTCATGCACGGAGACCTTGGATTGAATACGCCACAGGGCCCATGAACCATGTGTCTTTTCACAATCTGGTGCAGAACAGGATCGATATCGGGGTCTGGGAGTTCAGCACTTATGACTTGATCAATTTCGTTGGGCCTTATCTTCTCTTCCATCCACAAAAGAAGGTGAGCATGTGGCAAGCCGCGTTTCTGCCATTCCACAGAATACATGTGGCATCGGATTGCACCATACACTTTTTCCTTTGTAAGGAGTTCCATAAAATGCTTCAACTTTAGATGAAATACGCGAGAGATCAAGTCATGTCTGTCATACGACGCTTGTCCTGCAAGGAGTTCAGATGTGATTTCATGCCACTTAGGGTTCGTGGTAATGGTGATGAAAAGATCCGGCCGACCAAATTTTCGAACATAAGAAAACGCGTCTTGCGTCCTCTCGTGCATGTACCGTGGACCTCCTGTGAAGGTGGACGGAAGAATGACCATCCTTCCAAGATCTTGAACATTTGCATCAAGTTGCATGGCATCCCTGAGATGGATGTAGTTTTCAGCTCTCAGTTTTCTTTGGTTGGTTCGAATAAATACTAAACGCTCTGTCTCGATTTTCGCGTACATGTCTACCAAAAACTGACTAAAAAGTGTACGGAAATGGTGTACATTACTGCCATTAACTACCCGAAGCTGGATCAAAAAGCTGTAGAACTGTAGAGCGGACGTCTTTTTATTATAGTTTGAGGAGCCTGTTTGGGGGTCAACATTGTAATGGGCGAAATGGTAGCCATCTTCTCCGCGACAAAACATTAGTGGATATTGAAGAGAATCGTAAGCGCGGTGAGTCTCGCTGATCCTCTGAAGCCGGTCATCATGCGTGCGCAATACGATATCTCTTTTATCACACTCCTGATCGACTAAAAGAACGGCTACCTCGTTAGTGGTTGGCACATTATACCGCCCTGGATGGGCTGCAGCCGGCCTTCTGTCTGCGCTGACGACAAACTTAAAATTAATACGCTCATTCTCAGGCACCGACGCTAGGGCGGCTTTAAAGTTACAAATGTATGGATTGATATTGTGCAACATGCTCTGCAATCCTCTTAAAAGATTAAGGTCTAGGTTGGGAATGTGCCTGGCTCGTACGTTGACTTGTTCATCAAAATCAGACATAAAATAAATTTGTAAAAATTTTGGGACGTCTGCTGTTGGTAGCAGAGAACCGATTTTATGGTAAACCTGCCCCTGTACCTTGAAAGTTGGCATAAACCCTGTTTCAGTTATTTGATTTGCGCCAAAAGAAGTCATCTGGAAGGCGCTGTTATAGGCTCGGATATTTTTCAAAAAATGGCTGGACTTCGGATGGTCGCCATTTAGGAGGACTTTTAATAGGTCCGGCGGGCTTTCCATGGAATTCAAGCGAACTTTTCCAAGTGCACAACACATCCCTTTGGGCTCCCCTTTCCATTTGCGCGCTTGGCAGTGAGCGCACACCTCGGTCATTGCTCCAATATCTCCGTGGGAGGCATAGTTAATTGCTACGTTGTATAGAAAACCACTTCTCTCTTTACTTAGCCACGGTTGCTCTTCGATGTCATAGACCATGGATTCGTCATCTGATGATGAAAGATTATTTAAAATGCGACGCAGGCGATCTTGATCCTGCTGTGCCTGACGCTGTTCGTCCGACCAAGTTTCGCGAAACTCTTGGATTCTGTCACGTTCCTGTAAGAGATAAGCAGTGACATCACTACGCACGTCGTGGTACCGCTGTCGAGCTGCTGTACGTTGATCCTCACGCCGCTCATCCGACTCCAACGAACGTGACAGGGCATGCTGAGAGCGATCTGTTATTAGGCGGGCCTCGCGCTCTTCGTGATCTTCGAGCGACCGAGAAATAGCAGTGCGACTGCGCTGCGAAGACAGTCTCGTCTCTCGCTGCGTGTGCGTTTCAGAAGCACGAGACTCAGCGTGGGACTCCCGATTGCAATTCTGTCGCGCTTCTCGCATTTCAACGGTCTCCTTAGATCGAGCAGCATTAGTGCGACTGCACTGCGAAGACAGTCTCGTTTCTCGCTGCGTGTGCGTTTCAGAAGCGCGAGACTCAGCGTGGGACTCCCGATCGCAATTCTGTCGCGCTTCTCGCATTTCAACGGTCTCCCTAGATCGAGTAGCATTAGTGCGACTGCACTGCGAAGACAGTCTCGTTTCTCGCTGCGTGTACGTTTCAGATGCGCGAGACTCAGCGTGGGACTCCCGATCGCAATTCTGTCGCGCTTCTCGCATTTCAATGGTCTCCCTAGATCGAGCAGCATTAGTGCGACTGCACTGCGAAGACAGTCTCGTTTCTCGCTGCGTGTACGTTTCAGATGCGCGAGACTCAGCGTGGGACTCCCGATCGCAATTCTGTCGCACTTCTCGCATTTCAACAGTCTGCCTAGCTCGAGAGGCATTAGTGCGACTGCGCTGCGAAGATAGTTTTGTCTCCCGTTGCGTGTACGTCTCAGACGCGCGAGACTCAGCGTGGCGCTCCCGATCGCTTTTCAGTCGCGCTTCTCGCGATTCAGGAGTTTCGCAAGATCGAGCGGCATTAGTGCGAATGCGCTGTGAAGCCAGTGTCATCTGTCGCTGGGAGTTTATTTCTAAAACGCGTGACTCGGGCTTGCTGTCTTGACCAGTACTTTCCAGAGACGCATTTGGCGTACGCATGGTATCTAATGGCGACTGACGCGATGTACTGCATTCTCCACTTCGAACCGGCGGCGCATTTTGCTCTTGAAGAACAGCGGATGTTGCCTCACTTTCAGCCGACGTTTCACGAGATCGAGCTAACCTTTTTCTTTTAGAATCTCTTGACAATTTCGATAGATTAGCTCGTTTTCTAGGCATTTTGAGATTTTTTCTGGCAGTATTAAGTATTAATTACCTACCAAAAGACGAAGACTAACTTACTAAATGCAGAAATAAACCTATGGTAACAGAAAACACCTACTAAAATTAATACCACACTACCTGACACAGTATTAAGTACCTAAGTATTAATTACCTACCAAAAGACGAAGCCTAATTTGCTTACAGCCGAAATATACCAATGTTAACAAAAAACACCTACAAAAAGTAATACCACACTACCTGAACCTACAAAGTATTCAAACACAAGATAAGACAAAGGCAAAGACACGCAGGTGACCCTCCTTTTCTATAGGTTGTGCCGCGAAATTGGTAGTTGTAACATCACTTTGTGTGAACGAAACCATATCGCGACCTAATTCGATGCTAACGCCATCTAGTTATAAAAATGAAAACACTCATACCTAAATGTTAGAGATATACATTTATATTAGTTTAGTTTCACACAAGTTTCAATGTTGAAGGTTTTTTGTAGTTTAGGAAGTAGAAACATCTCAACTTTCGCAAAACCTAGAATTCAAGGATCCCTTTGAATGTTAGGGTACCTACATCTAAACTGGTGTGTTGGCTTAATCTTAAAAGATCTTAATGATTAACGCTATTGTAAAATAATTCAGTCCGCGCCGAAGGCGCGGAATTAATGGTTTTAGAATGGACTTAATCTTTTAGGGCAGTATCATATGCTCCCATGAATCTGTTGAAAAAAATACCTATCCTTTCATACACCTTATGCGGCGTAAACGAAGTTGTGAGGGTCAGCTATATATTATAAATAGCATTATTGTTGATTACACAGCAATATCGCAGACCTAACATTAAAAGTTTTCTTTAACTAATTCTAATTCTAATTTATTTGGCTGGAGAGGAGACACGGTACTCTCTCCTACCGGTTGTCACAGATACTTACTGGGCACGGTAGCTTTGGTAGGTATCTGTGGCGAAGACACCGGGAAACCACGGCTGCCGCTGATGGAGTGCACGGCGTGGGCGCAACAGTGCCATGTCTTCGTAGTAGGACTGGACGTGGACACTCTCTCGCTCGAGACCATTGTGCGAGCCATGATCTTCAGCGGGAGTAAGTAGGACTGCGCCGCCTCTTTCTGCGAGCAGGTCATGCTCATAAAAGAGGCGGCGGGGCGGGAACGGGAGAGACGCCAACGACGTGTCTTCGCCGAAGACCCCGACCCCGAGGCCGATAGCCTCCATGACCGGGGGCCTGAGGACGGTGAGAAGGCTGCACACCGTTCTTACAGAAGCAAGCCCATGACGGCAGCGTGATGGGAGGAATTCACGCATGCCCACCCATCCCCCCCCCTAGAAGCGGGGTCACACTCGAAACCCCCCAAAGACGCGGGATAGCACCCGAACCACCCCATAGGCGAGGCCGCAGTGGCGGCCGTGGGTCTGTTAGGAGTCCTGGGACATCCTTCCTAGGGCTTACCCGGGGCTCCCAACCATGGGCTGTTAGGCGTTACGTGATGTTTTTTTAGTCGGTAGGAGTCCAGCATAGCATCCATGATGGATTTTCCATCACGTTAAAAAAAAAATACTACATATAATATGGCTTGCAGTATAGTATAGCGTAGCCTGAAATCTGATTTATATTAGTGTAAGTTATGAGATCTAGAAAACTGATAAACATACTTATTATGTTATACTAAATGCATTTAAAAAAAAAACTCACAAGCTAATGAATTGGATTATTGTTCTTTATCTCAAGCCTATAAATTAAATCTTTACTGTTAGATACTTTTGATTTTTGCCCGTAAATACATAGAGGCTTTATTTTTTGTCTGTCAAGCCCTTACAATAATTAATGAAAGAATTTGAATAATTATTTCATTGACTGCCTCTGTGGCGTAGGCAGTGTAGTGATACCGCCTGCCGCGCCGGAGGGCATGGTTCGATTTCTGGGTTGTTCCAATTATTTGTGTGATCCACAAATGTTTGTTTCGGAGTTTGGGTGTTTTCTATGTATAATATGCATGTATATCAGTCGTCTGGATATCGTAGCAAACACAGAATTTATTTTTTCTCTATCGGGCCTCCAAGATATTTAGCGTGATAATATGTAGCCGGTGTGTAAAACCGACCTCTTACTAATATTCCTGCAACCTTTTAGTTTAATCAATCCACATACCTACATATTTCATTACCCTCTGCCTAGTCCCTAGGATATTTAGCGTGATAATATATAGTCTATTTAAAGATCCTACCTCTAGATTGCTATTCAAGTAAAAGATTAATTAAAATTATTCAGTAGATTCTGTATTTTGCACAAATATACAAACAGATTTTCATTGTTCTCTGCCGAGCTCCTAAAATATTTAGCGTAATAATATGTTGTCTGAGTGTAAAACCTATCTCTAACTAATATTCCTGCTACGTTTTAGTTAAATCAATCCAACGGTTTACACATTTCATTGCTCTCTGCTTAGCCCCTAGGATATGTAGCGTGATAATATATAGCCTATTTTAAGACCACACCCCTAAGTAATATTTGTGCAAAATTTGAACCAAATCTGTTCAGTACTTTTCGAGATCCTTCCGGACAAAGCAAAGCAAACAGACAAACAGACAAACAGACAAACAGACAAAAAAAATTCTAACTATATTTTCGGCTTCGGTATCTTATGTAGAACACCCAGCGAGTATTTTTTTGTTAATATTTCCAATGTACAGTTTTGGCTTTTCTATCATTTTATTATATGTATAGATAATGTATCACGTTTTAAAAATGTGAAATGCCTGAGGATTTGCTGAACTTTTTGGCTTCATAACAATCTATATGTGTTATAGTGTGGGTTTCCTCAAGAGTTATCCGTGTCAAATACATGTCGGAAGTTTGAGGCGGAAACACATTGTTAAAACGCGACGCAATGCGTGTTGAGTAGAATCAATTTGTGTTGTTTTCTATGACCAGAGTCACACTATCAACATCCAATGCGCCACCATACGCAGTACATTCTATCTACACATAGTCGCGTCGTGTTTTTAGTGTGTCGCGCACATTAAAAATCCCGCGACCATTTTAGGCATGGACTCGTATTATTGGGGAATATAATATAATTTCTAATTGTAATAGACGGTGACCTTTTTGACCAATTGTACCAAATCGTATCATATCATATCAGGTGTTCAAAATATCTCGGTAGATACCGTGCAATGTACATGGGTAGACAATTTTAGGATTTCTTATCTAATTTCGACGTTTTGTGGAAAGATTTTGTGAGACAGCTAGCAATATCTATTATAAAGACCTTTTTTTAATTGAAAGAGCTATACAACGGCAGTGGACTGTACGAGTTAAGCTAAATATTACACTTGGATCCTTGTAAAAAGACCTAGTTGAACGACCTCTACTGGTCGAAGACAATACTAGCGGTTGCCGCATGGTTTTCCCTGCGTAGTCCCATTCCCCTGGAGATACGGGAACGTTACTCGGGGAGGGTGTGCCTTCGCAGTAGTGGAAGAGTTTTTCAAATTGATTCAGTGGTTTTGGAGACTATTCAACGCAAGGAAACAACCATACAGGCAATCGAATCTTTCCTTCTTATAATATTAATATATATAATCCTGATTGAAACACTGAGGCACGGAATAACTTTTAGTAGTACGTACACAAGTTTTACTTCCTTGATCTTGATTAAAGCCAGTGCTAGAGAGTAATAACTATTTTGTGCTATCTTATAGGTATTTCTAAACATACCTACAAATCGCAAAAAAATATCTATATACAGAGAAATTTAAGTAAAGATCGAAACATTTAGAAACTGGCTCCGAAACGGTCAGTCGACCCAATGTTTTGCGTGCCGCCATACGCGGTTTAGAAGTCTCCGTTCGGGCGTTAATTATTGCTGTAGGTGTAGGCGAGTTTCAGAAGCCTGACCGAAGTGCATACGGTTGCTGTTCACCAGGGTTAGGTGGTATTCTCTGACTAGTTTAGTTTATCAGATTATTCAAGTTGCGTATTTCAGTCGACAAACTACACTACAAGAACGCCCTGTAAACTGTTAGCAAAAAAAAAAAGGGTACATAGGTGTCTATTAGGCCTTAATTTTACGCTGTACACCGGCTGTAACATACTTCGTACCAGCAGTCCTAATACTGTAGTACCACTATGACAAAGAGGGATATAGTACCACAAATAGCGTCAGGTTGTTGATTTCTTTTAAGCCCGCTTCAACATGGACTAGTGTCCAGTCAAATGAGTATACTAAGACATAATGCCCTATAGGAATAATTTAAGACCAAATAAACTAAGTATAATTCTGATGCTTATTATGGTCATTTTGGTTACGCTAGAACAGATTCAGTCTTACTGGTTTACTTATGCAATATTTATAATTCCACTAAGACTGAAGAGAAGGTAAAACTGCCTTTTAACAGTTTATATGCACTTAGACCACTTAGGGCCATTTCGTTAGAGGTAAAGGCTAGAATTAAATGTATATCCTATATTCTAACAAAAGTTGACTGGTTCGCAAAATGAAAAAAAAGAACCCTGAACAGCTTACGTTATCAGAGTTCCTTGTAGAATCTTATCGTATCGTGGGACTGCTGCCTAGAAAGTATTGTAGCATCTGACAGAATGAGACTTGTTACATATTTATTTACCAAAATAATCCCAATGTAACATTATCTATTTACATTATAACTATCTAAACTAACCTAATTCTAAATAATGACATTGTACCCAAAGACTGGCAGCATTTTCCCTTTAAATAGTTATACCCATTGGTTTAGAGAGATGACTGCAGTCTGCCAGTCGACTCTACTAGGAGTTTTCTTTTTCATAATTTTTAACAAATATCGTTAATATTCTTATTCTGATAAAAATTAAAAAGCAAAACCTTCTAAAGTCTTAACTTTACCGTGACTATTGTAACACATAGAAACCAATGCTTAACTAAATGGTCGAGAGTTGGAACTTGTGGGGTTAGCCGCTCCTAGTAGTTTATTTTAGTTAATTTGATTCAATTTAAAACTAGCTAAAGGTTAAGTTCACCAGCTTTTGCTGTGCAAAAGATGAGGCATTAACAGATGTAAATGGAATTGTAAATTTGAGTTACTTTAACAGTGTATTCAAATTTAACCTGTATCCTTCTGCGGAGTAATCTTGTATCTTACAAAATGTCCATAATAGCGATATTCTATAATTTAGATTACGCCCAAGAGTCTCTCTGCAAAAAGAGTAGGTATGTACATAACATTATGAGAATAAAAAAATCATCAGAATCTTGTGGCTGCACCTCACAAGAAATATAGGTATCGTACCTTGCAGTTTCTTTTATTCAAATACAATTTCTAAAGTAATACCATACTATTTCTAAGTAAGTAGTAGTCTAATAATTATATGTCTAGTTTTTTATCCTGTATTTGTAAAATAGGATGGTTTTACTTACCAAAAAGTTCCCAATAAATCTTGCGAATTTATAACATGTACATCAACCATAAAAGAAAGTCTTTCTGGTTATCATAGTAGACTGCATAAGGTCAATGACACTTTATGGGTAGTTACCCAGTTGAACAGTGGTAGGTATACGCTCTTGCGACAGGCTACCAACCGAATTTGAAGGTATTGGTATGGTTAGATTAATCAGAGTATCTCAGTGATTGACTTTAGAATACTTATACATTTTGCATTGACACATTTTATGCGCATACCATGATTATTTTATATTATTATTATTATTTGACATAATTCGTACCTACTTCAGATTTATGTTTGCAAACGTTTGACACAATTTATTATAGTATGATATGAAATTATTAATTATTGACATTATTACATGAATGAAACTATTATTACATTATAAGACGCCAATATTTGTGTTATTATCATCTGAGATTTTTATTTATATTTAAATTGATTATCTAAAGTCATTATTATTTGCATGAAATTTATTAAAGTTAGTTTACAGTATCGGAATTTAATCTATTGATGTATTTATGACCTAAGTTATAATTTATTGATTAAAATTGTCGGCAATAATAAACACATTGTAACACTATCGAATTAGGGAAACCTGTAAGGATAGATGTTGATATAAAAAAAGGTAACTTCGAGAATGCCACAAGAGCTACCTTAAATACTATATTTATGTGTCCTTAGGGTTAAGGTATAGGTATATTGTGGCTTCATCACGTTGCCTGAAACGACGATTATTTATTAAGGTTAAAAGAACTTTATTTCACATAAGAACAATAGTTCGCTTAAAATGAGACTAACAATTTAATTTACAAATATTATTTAAGTAATATTATTATGATGGTAGTATTAGATACCTAATGATTTTTTTTATGAAAAATCACTCGCTTGTACTAGTTGTTTTCCACTATTAAATATATTTTACACTTATTGCTGACACTTGTAATGATTTCTTTTGCTGGAAAAGGAAACCTGGAAGTGATCTGCAGACTCTGCTGGGTTTTAAAAAAGAGATCACTTTTTAGATTGTACATTTGTAAATAGTTTCAGCAGGCGGTCTGCTCTGTAAACTGGTTACTTGTTGCCTTTGTTTTGTATTCTTGACGTTTCGCCAGACTCAAGTTCTCACTTATAGTTTTACAAAATAAATAATGATTGAGTTAATATTATAAACCTATAGACTATAGACAGAGTAGATATTTTGATTTAGCATATTATGAAAAGCCGCATAAAGGTATTATTGTTATGTACGTTATGTATAAAAATATGAGATTAGTTTAATATACAGGTCCGAATGTTGTGATTACTGCGTGCTCCGGAGATAGCACGCTGTCTGATGGCCGAATGTTGTGATTTTTCTAAAACCATTCAGTTTTAAGTAGTAATAAGTTATTTTTGTGATGTCAACACCGCCTCATAGTAGAATGATTAGCCTGTACATAAAACATTAATTGATTATTAGAAAATAGTGGGTAGTTGATTTGACATAAAAATGTTCACTATGAGGTGGGAGTTGTTGAGAGGCGATAAAAAGTGAATATTCTGGAAAAAGAAGACATTCTGTTTCCTGATCGAGTTCAGTAAAGTGCTAATTAGTTAAAGTAGAATATTTGTATTAATTAATAGTTAGTACTTAGTTGTGCAAGTAGTAGTTAAATTGTGAAAATAAAAATGTAAAGAATATACAATCATAGGATTATTATTTCGTAATACCATTAAGTGGAATGTAGGAGTAGTATCTATTATTATACGAAGAACAGAAGAATAAATAGCTATGTAAAGGATATTGGAGTATCATTTCTCATCACTAGTGTGCAGAAAACTTAAACTGAGGTGCATTTAAAAATATCCCAATAAAAACTCATAAGTAGTTTTGCAGCGACATCTATCGATCGTAACGAGTACTATTTAATTGTGTTATTACAGTTGTGGTACCTCTAGTCAACAGCAGATGTCGCGCTTTAAAATAGTGCAGCGTAACCTAAGCAATTCTACAGTTCAAATTTAAATTCATTAAATTTAGACTTCAGAAATGTATCGGATCTGGAAATATGGAAAATAATTTATGTATAATAATAATTGACGCATTTTGAGTTATTTTAAATTGAAAGTCGTATAGTAATAAAACAATGCGACATCTATGAATCAGGAGAAGCACTATTAATTTAATTTTTATGTCAGTATCTTTGGTGCAGTACTACTCGATAACAGATGTCACTTTTTACAATAATAGACCAAAAATAATTTTCTTTAATTTAATCTTTAATCTAAAATTAAATTCAGCTAATAATTATTCGACTGTACTTATAAAAAATTTAGACAGTGAATATAATAATAATTATTAAAACGCCTTTTCATCCAAATACACACTCTGTCATGCATGGGCAGGCCTGTGCAGTTATGTCTGTAGGTATAACAACAACCAGTCGAATTGTGAACCTTCTCTTTTTTGAAGTCTGCTACGGTGCATGAACATCATTTATGCGTATCAATGACGGTATGTCTGTTTCTTGCGGCTAAATTCTAAAACGGCTTGACCATTTTTAACATTACTTTCATTGGTAGCTGATGGTTATAAAGAGTAATTTAAGCTACTTTTATTTTGGAGAACGCAACGGGCACAGCTAGTATACATACATATACATACGTCATTCATAGCTAATATAGGTACATAATATAGTAGACTGTATCAAAAAATCGATATCGTTACAATTTGACCTGAAAATTTATCAACAAAAACTTTATTATCAAACAATTTTCAGTTCAATGTTCTATCTTAAAACTGTTTAGAATATCTCAGGTCATAATTTCATCTTGTGTCAACACGTGCTGTAAACAGCAAATTCTTTTACATGAAAACAGATTTTCTCTTGAATTGCTCATTGATTTTTAGGGATCCGTTAGCCAAAGGGTAAAAATGGGATCTACTGAATTCAGTGACCGTCTGTCTTTCATGATTCGTGCTAGCTAAATAGACGAAATACATCCTGGGATCATCCTTCCGAGGGCTTACCCGGGGCTCCCAATCGTAGGCATTAGGCAGGGAACGTGTGGCACCAGGCTGCTTTCTACGAATAGTAATTTCTATCAACCGTGCTTTCTATGGAAGGATTCTTCGGCGAACCGTGCTTTCTACGAGTAGTGATTTCTGCCAACCGTGCTTTCCATGAAAGGAGACGTCTACCAAAAATGATTCTGTCAACAGATTATTCGAACAAACGAGTTTCGGATTAACGTTCCAGGCTCGCGTACCGAGCATCTTAGTACGGTTTTCCTTACGTTAAAAAAAGATGACATTTTCAAAGATGATGTAGGTATTACAACTGCTATAACAAGAAATACTTAGGTAGGTACTAAAAACAGAATTAAATACATAATGGAAGGGGCAGCTGGGCAGTCATAGAATAAACGTGATTTTTTTCTGTTTTAAACAATTTAGTTTGTGCGTGTCCTAATTAAAAATAGTTTCTTTCTTCTTCTTTTCATACGGAACCATGCGTGCGCGAGGGAGAGTTACGCTTAGACAATTTTTTTATTGGAAGATGTGCAGTTGTTTTAGACCAGTATTGTTCCATACTGGAGAAAAGGAGGTCGAAAATTTGACAAGCATAGAAGAAATAGGTACCTACATAGGATAATACTTTGTGAATATTTTGTTAAAAGTGACTAAAAACGGATCAATAAAGCGAGTTGTAATTTTGTAAGTAGAGTTTTCTCTTTTCTTTTTGAGTTTTCTTGGTTTTGAAAATTTTGCTAGAGTCAAATATTTTAAATCTTCCTTGGAAGGATGTCCCATGATACCCGTCAGGACATCAGGACTCTCAACAGACCTACGGCTACCACTGCGACCTCGCCTAGGGGTGGTTCGGTTGCTATCCCGCGTCATTGGGGGGTTTTCAGGTGCCGTCCCGCTTCTTAGGGGGGCGTGCGTGAATCCCTCACGTCACGCTGCCGCAATGGGCCTGCTTCTGTAAGGACGGTGAGCAGCCCTCTCACCGTCCTCAGGCCCCCGCGTGCCACAGTCATGAAGGCCGATAGTCTTCGGTGAAGACACATCGGCGTCGCCAAACCGCCGAATGCGGAACTCGGGTGGGAGAGTTCTCTCCCGATCCTGCCACGCCGCCTCTTTCACGAGCATGAACTGCTTGCAGAAAGAGGCGGGAGCCTATGTACACTAATTAGATATAGTACAGATGGAAACCTACATACTAAATTCGCTGAGACTACGCACACATAGACAACGCTCACTTAGTTTATATACACGATGTCAGGCGGTTTCAGACGAATTTTCGATACTAATTTGTGCGCGAGTGTGTGTAGCAGAGGGTAGGTGTGAAAAAAAGTACATACATTAGTTTTCCATCTGTGCTATCTCCTATTAAATTTGTGCTTTGTATGTGTTAAGGAGTGTGTGTGAAGTGATTAATCGGACATTATGCAAAATACCCTGGCATTATGCATAACGTAATATCTATAGCCCCACCTCAGGATGTAATAAGCTACCAGCAGTTGTACATTTTATTTCAAGCCTTTGATTACGACTACGAGTGTTTTATTTTGGTTTCAGATTAAATATTGATGAAATATTATGCAGCTTACTGCGTTCTGAGTAATTATTGCTTCTGTGTAACAAAAGGAGTGAGCAAATGTGGAGCAGTTTGGGGATTGTAATTATCTTGACCTGTTGTAAGTAATTTATTACTTTTCTTTCTATAAAAGTAGTAGGTAAAGATTATGAGGTTTGGAGGTTCATATAATCTTTGGGTTCACTGAACCGATTTAGAAAATACTTTTACTAATAGAAAGCCCACCCATTTGTGAATATCATGCTGCTTGAACATAGAGCAACGCAAACTCTGGTATAGGCGCGCGTTGCTCTGAGTCCATATGACGCCAAATCGACTATTACTATTACTTTGATCTAGATCTCAGGACTCGTGAGGTCTGTTGAATTAAAATTTGAACACAGACAACTTCAGTTCATGAACTAAAAACGCTCTAGGCTCGAAACACGATTACTGATAAAATCCTCGATAGATTTTTGTATTAAAAATACCTCGATTTCGTGAAATTTTAAGCTAGATCTCGTATGTTATAAGTTGTTTTTATAATATGAAATATTTATAAGAAAGACAATAGTAAAATCTTCATTTGCGCTAGAGCATTTTTTCCATATTGGTTATAATTTTTTGATAATTAATTTATTTCGTTAAAAGCGCATAAAAACCGATCGCGTCTCTCTCTTTCTTGCACGCTACAATGTATATCTTCTATCTTCTTTTAACCATTTGGCGTCTGGTAGGCTCTTAAATAATAGAAGATGCAAGTTTGAGTAGGTACTGCGATAATTTTTCAACATTAAATTTATGATTTCAGGTGTGACAGTTAAATGTCAGTTTCATGAGTGTCATGACGACCCTGAGGAAAGTCCTGAAAATGGACCCATTAATGAACCTAAATTCGGTTGGCTGGGAGCACTGCAGTACATACATGGTATGAAAAACTTATCACCCGTTCGCTCTAAGTTTGCCTGTCGCCTCCTCTACTAAGTCTCTATATCGGCCTCTTCGCCAGTGGCAAACTTAGAGCGAACAGGCTATACGTACATCTTTACCAATATTATAAATGCGAAAGTTTGTGAGAATGTGGGGATGTTTGGATGTTTTTTGTGGAAGGAAGGAAATTTGGTACACGAATGGATTATATATAGGCTGGAATAAAACATAGGTTACTTTTTATACCGGGAACAAGTTTCAATGGGAAATGGGAATAATATTCCACGTGGGCGGGCGGGGAGCAATAGGTGCATGATATTTATGCATTTATTGCATCATTTGTTTTAGCAAATCTTTCTTTTTACTTTTTACTTCTTACTTATCTTACTAATATTATAAATGCGAAAGTTTGTGAGTGTGGATGTTTGTTACTCTTTCACGCTCAAACCGCTGAACGGATCGGGCTGAAATTTGGTACAGAGATACATTATAGTCTGGAATAACACATAGGCTACCTTTTATCCCGGGAATAACTTCCCGCGGTAACAAATTTTACGCGGGCGAAGCTGCGGGCATATAAATGCAAAAGTTTGTGAGTGTGGATGTTTGTTACTCTTTCACGCTCAAACGGCTGAACAGATCAAGCTGAAATTTGGTAGAAATATACATTATAGCCTGGAATAACACATAGGATACTTTTTATCCCGGGAATCGGGAAGCGGGGAACGGGAACAAATTTTACGCGGGCGAAGCTGCGGGCATCAGCTAGTAATATTATAAAGGCGAAAGTTTGTGGGTGTGTATGTGTGGATGTTTGTTACTCTTTCACGCTCTAACGGCTGAACGGATCTGGCTGAAATTTAGTACAGGGATAGATTTTGGTCTGGAATAACACATAGTCTACTTGCATCCCGGTAATAAGTTCCCACAGCTGTCATATAGTTGGAGGGTATTTTGAAGGAACATTTGCTTAGCCTTATTGGTCACACACACATTCAAGTTCTTTACGAACCTACCGTGTTTTAAGTGTAGGTTTGAGGTAGGATAGACTTGAAAACAAAAAAATTGTATGGAGTTTCCGTCCTGTAGTTCAGTCCCACGTCCGACAATACATAAGTCCATTGCCGCGTTGAAATGGACAGGCGCAGGTTGTGGCAACCCATTGTTGAAATCATAGTTCTAAAAATATTTACTACCCATTGTAATTTTTCAAGCCTTATGGCCTTTATCTTAGCTTACCGACAGCCTAATGTGTATTTCCTCAAAATATAAATTTATACTGGACGCACATTTCATAAAGCCAATCTATCCGCGATATTTTTTTTGGGAAAGCCTTTTTGCGCCGTCATCCCAGCCGCGGGGCAGCTGGGACGGTGTGTGGGACTCCCGGCCCGGTCCGGATAGGAACCGTCCTGCCCACTAAACCCCGCGATGTTCCTCCTCACTCACGGCCGGGAGCAACACACCACCGAGCAACCCACAGGTTGGTTGCTCCCACCTCGGTCGGAATTAGCCAGAGTAGCGCAAAAAGTACAACTCCTCTACAGAAGAACGGGGGTGGTCGCTACTCCGTAGCCCAGGATGCACCAAGATGAGGATCCGACTAACATTGGGGTCCCGAAGATGTTCGTAGGAGCCCGCATTCCATCTATCTATGAGTTCGTCTGTTAGTTAGCAGGTACTTACGTCATTAGCAAGTGGCAAAATGCATTATACATTGCTTAAAATGCACTGACTAATTGCCGTATAATGAACTAGTGTAAAAAAAAAAAAAAAAAAAAAAAAAAAAAAAAGCCACGTGTGGCGTCTGGGTCGCGTGTTGCAACGGGTAAGAGTAAAAAATATCGCCACCCCAATACATCCCGAGGGTGTAGTAAGAGGCGACTAAGGGAACACTTTCGCAAAAAGATCCATTGCGTAGAGAAGGAAAACTCGAAATGAAACACGGTTGTCATTAAAATGACAATCGTGAAGCCAAGTTGATGGCTTATGGGCGGCTTGAAAAATTTCAACTGCTCCGCTTGTCAATTTCAATACGGCAATAGGCTCACCACCTATTACGTGGGACATAAAACTATAAGGTGAAATGTGGGCGTATACTATGCCTCTGCCTACCCCATGGGGGATAAAGGCGTGATTATATGTATGTATGCATGTATCTATAAGGCACTAGAAGTCAATTTTTTTCTTTTTCAGTTAAAAACGGCACACCGCATTACTTCAGGGTGCCAAGAGTGGTGCTAATAAGTCGACAATTCGTGATCTGCACTGCAATTGATGCTGCGCAAATACCTATCAACTATGCATTGTTAGTATCATGTTTTTTAAATTTATATGTAGCTCTACATTGCTCGCAGAGTATGCGTTGTAAAGTGGCAGTGGGCTGGTTACGTTTGTAGTAGAACCAATGGCCGATGGAGCAAGCGAGTTCTGGAGTGCAGACTGCGACTTGATAAACGTGGGGTAGGATGAGCCAGATGGATCGACGACCTAAAGAAGGTGGCGTAGATAGACACTTCTATAGGCCAATTTGATTGATTGATTTAAACTTTTGTGTCAGGTTGTGCGAATGATCGCTGATTTTGACTGGTTTAAGTTGCAGTCCGTTTTGAGGTGGGTGACTATTTTCGGAAAATCCAGTTGGTTCCGACTACTTTAGTCAATTATGTTACACAACCACTTGCGCCTGTGCTTTTTATCATGGCAATATACTCACGAGTAACTTTAAATGAAGAAACTTATTTATGCTTGTCTTATAACGACAGTACACAAGTTATGAGATATCGTCATTTTAATCTAGACCATTCAGGATGACCTAGGCAATCTGCAACAAATAAGTACGGGCCAGCGGGGAAGCGGGATCAAACCTGAAACTCCCAAAGACGCGGGATCAGCACCCGAACCACCCCCTAGGGCGAGGCCGCAGTCATAGCCGTAGGTATGTTGGGAGTCCTGGGACATCCTTCCGATGGCTTGCCCGAAGCTCCCAACCATAGGCTGTTGGGCGTAACGGGAGATTTTATAGTCGGTAGGAGTCCAGCATAGCATCCATGATGGATATTTCCTAACGTTAAAATACAGCATATGTTATTCTCAATAATTAGGCACTCTAACGATGAAAGAGTTTTTAAAATCGTTGAGTAGTTTGAGCGTTAATTGATAGCAAACGAACAAACCTTTTCTCTTCATAATATTACTAGCGGACGTCACATGGTTTCACCCGCGTAGTTCCCGTTGCCGTGGGAATACGGAAATAAAATATAGCCTATGTTCACCGCAAAGAGTGTAGCTTTCCAACAGTGAAAGAATTTTTCAAATCGATCCAGTAGTTTCGGAGCCTATTCGTTACAAGCAAACAAACAAACAAACAAAAAAACAAAAACAAATCTTTCCTCTTTATAATATTAGTATAGAGTATAGATTATAGATTAAGAAAGTGACAATTTCAGAGGCAACGCAGCTTTCGCGGACTACGAACGGGACGAAGTCGAATGTGGTCTGAACACAGCCAAGATTATAGACGGTGAGGAGTGCGACCCAGCCATCCTGGTGGTGCCTATAGCTGATGTGTTGATACACCCTGAGTATAAGCACTTTAAGGCGAAGAATAGTGTGGCTCTTTTGAAGTTGATTAAGCCTATTAAATCTTGTAAGTTTCTATTGATACAACTATTACTCTCTCGTGGTCTTTTAAGGATTTCATACCCAAAGGGTAAAAACGGAATGTCTGTTTGTCCGTCTGCATCTGTACGTCACCGAACTTTATTTCTTAAACATTGATAGCTAGACAGTTGAAAATTTTATAGATGACCAGCGGACGTCACACGGTTTCTCCCACGAAACTCCCGTTCCCGTGGGAATACGGGAATAAAATATAGCCTACGTTCAGCGGGAAGGGTGTAGCTTCCCAACAGTTAAAGAATCTTTTAAATCGGTCCAGTAGTTCCGGAGCCTATTCGATGCAAACAAACCAACAAACAATCAAATCTTTCCTCTTTATAATATGATGAGTATAAGTATGAGTATGAGTGAGAGTGTGAGTGTAAGTGTAAGTGTGAGTGTGAGTGCGAGTGTGAGTGTAAGTGTGAGTGTGAGTATAGATGTATTTTTTGCCGCTATAACAACAAATAAGTACGTACTGCCGAATGTGGTCTGATCACAGCCAAGATTATAGACGGTGAGGAGTGCGATCCAGCCATCCTGGTGGTGCCTATAGCTGATGTGTTGATACACCCTGAGTATAAGCACTTTAAGGCGAAGAATAGTGTGGCTCTTTTGAAGTCGATTAAGCCTATTAAGTCCTGTAAGTTTCTTTTATAGACAGTATTCTCTAGTGGCCTATTTAGGATAACATAACACACATGTGGTCACACCTTTATCCCCGAAGGGGTAGGTAGAGAAACATTATATATCATTTCACCTTTTTATAATTTTTCCCTATAGCAATCGACTGCCTGCTGTTGAAAATTTTCAAGCCGCCTGTAAAGGCCGTCAACTTGGTTTAACGACTGCCATTTTACTGGCAACCGGGACCAACGGCTTAAAGTGCCTTTCAAAGCTCGGAAAGGCTCAAATAAATGTTACATTGATGGTCACCCATTCAAGGACCATAGTGAAAGTTGCTTACTGCAGTGATCGTTTACAGAACACTGAGTCCGCGGGGCCATTAGAGAAATTTAGGATAAACAGAAGGCAAAAACGGGAAACTTTTACTGCGCTCTGCTGTCTGCAGATCCGTTTGTACGACACCGTCAGGTATCTCATAAACCGGGAAAGTTAGACAGTTTAAATTTTCATAGATGATGTAAGTAGCTATTTTTGTTGCTGCTGGAATTGTGGTTCAGATTCTTGACGAATAGAGGATTTGGCTTAAAATGTAATTTGATGAAAAAAGAACTTGACGGAGAAAAAACTAGACGAATCGAGAAACTGACTGATGTAGTAGAACAGATAGTATAATATATTTAGTAGCTAGAAAACTAACGAAATAACGTTTATTAGCAGAACGTGGGAGTGCAATTCACCTCTGCCTGCCGCTCATGGTCTATAGGTGTAGGCGTGAATGTTTGAATGTAGGTACGCCTGTGTACTAAGACCTTATAACAACTTACAGCTTATATGCTAGCAGCTTGTCTACCATTCAAGAACTACCTGATCGATGAGAGAGGGAGACAGACGAAGGAAAAGATCATCCATATAGATTTTACTGTTGGTAAGTACTTAATTAGCTTTAAGGAAGTAGATGCGTGAGGGGCCCCCACTAAAATCTTCGGGGCCCAAGAGACCTTACCTGCTAGTGGTGTAACTGCTGACCAACGCAATAACCGGTTTACACAGACTGGTTCACCCGGTACTCTTCTTTTTCCACAGATTGAAGTAAAACAGTCATGAGATCCAATACAGTCATATGAACCTATACAATCATGTGAACCGATAGAGTCATGTAAACCAATACAAACATCTCAACCTATACAAGTTATATGAACCAACACAGTTATTATTGATATTGTTGATTGAAGGCACTTGATGGAACTTGCTACACATATTGAAATACTTCACTTGTACTGTTCCACAATATTTATTGTTGTAATACCTAACCGGTTTCGCCTTACGGCATTCTCAAAGGCTATTTAAATATTTAGATTATAATTACACTCCGAACACATAAACAATCATTGTTCATTTTTTTTTTTATTATAAGATCATAATTAAATTTTGGTTAGGTATTACACACCGACTACGTACCCACTAGACGCCTAATTACAGGCGACGAATTTCTGTCAATGGTTCCGACGAGAAAGTCATTTATAAGATTACACTAGAAGTCTATCAACCAGTGCTGACCACGTACGTGATCCGTGAACACGTCCAGGTTTATGTGTCAAATATTTATTAAATAAATATGAAAATGCCTACTTGCTCAATAAAATGGCGTGGTATTAATACGCAGACATCAAACTTTCTCAAAGACGGAATTTCCTTTCATCGGTTAGTTAAAAAAACATAATCTTTAATTAAATTTTGCTTCGTAAAAGAATTGACGGAGTTCATTTTATACTGGTTGCCGGTGAGTAGATGCAACGAATCGTAATATTCATATCTCTTTCTTACACACGGTTATTTGACACTATCTCTTTCGTTCGGTCACGCGCTAGTGATGGAGGAGCAAATATGAAAATGCTGCTATCGATAATTAAGTTGCAGATTCTAAAATTTCATAAAGAATTGTCCGTTTCATTACAAATACTGATAAAATTGGAATGTGCAAAGTTAAACCTGAATAATAAAACAAGTTAGGTTTATATTTTCCTTCTACGATTAAGGTAAATTCGGAGATGTAGGTACATACTACCCGTTCGCTCTAACTTTGCCGCTGGCGTAGAGGCGTATACCCGAATTGTTAATTATACGAAGTAAATTGACAGTAGCCAATGTCACTTCGTCATAGAAAATACGCAACATTGTATGAAGAAGTGACATTAGTTGCTGTCAATTTACTTCGTCTAATTAAAAATTCGACTTTAGTATGGAGCCGAGCGGCAAAGTTAGAGCGAACGAGCAGTATATAAGTTTTGATACATTATTATTGAATCAAATTATAATAGATGCATACAAAGAGAACAAGGATACCCTTTCTATGTACATATTTTGTTTTATAATTTAATTTATTATTTAATTTCTTTTTGTATTAACATTGTTCTTACTTTTAATTTTATTTTGTCTGTAGTTGTTGAAAGATATACGTATATTATATTTAATTAATAAAACATAAGCCTTGTATCATTGCGTACAAACAATGTCGATAAAATAGATCGTGCTAATTGATCTCGTCCCATCCCTAGCACTGATCTTCTACGATCGTGCGTTATCGGTATGACCTTGGTAAGACCAATCAGAAAGCAGGTTCCTCGCCTCTTCCCTGCTAGTCCTACCTCAGCTAGCTGACAGAATTGTTTGTTCGTAAAATATGAAGCAATAGCTGTCTAGTGGGTACGTAGTCGGTGGTATTACAATAATAAAAAAAAGTGTGTGCGTGTAACCTTTACGCGCGATTAAAGTAAAACTTCTTTGCCATTGACGGCATCAAATGTTATATTAATATCATTCATTCGAATTTTGACGTTACTTCTGTCAGAAAAAAATCTGAGTTACTGCCTAGTCGCGCCTAAAAAAGTGACGAATTAAGGATATTTGTGAAATTGACTAATTTCAAAAGTGACCAGTTGGCGAAAGTGACGAATTAACAATTCTGTCGAGTAGATAGCTAACTCAGAAGTTTTACTTCAATATTGTAGAACAGTACAAACACAGTCATGTGAACCAACAGAGTCATATGAACCGATACAGTCATGTGAACAGTAATTAGACGTTCTATGATTTCGCTTATCTTACTCGCAATACTACAAGCACAGTGGAAACGATCATACAGTCTTATATCCATAGCTTCTACATTCTCGCAGCGCAAATTTCTGGTAAAAAAAACCCACCTTATTTCTGATGTTTAAACTATATCACTGTAAAGTTTCATTAAAAACCATTAAATAGTTTTTGCGTCAAATGTAACAATCAATATCAATACATTTATTAAAATCGTAACAGGTCGCTGTCTGTACTTGGAAGATAAATAAGAAAAAATATTATAGGGGGGCTTTATGAACGCAATAGAACCCAAAACAATGATTTTTAGAATTTTTGTCTGTTTCTCTGTACGTTTGTGCACGCTAATCTCAGTAACCGCTTAACCGAATGCAATGCGGTTTTCTTTATTGTGTTGAAGTTTCCTCCACTTAGCATTTAGTGTTTATTTCATGTCAATCGGATAATAAATAAAAAAGTTATATCACTTTAAAGAATCATACATAGATCTATGAATCTCAAAATGGGTAAATCTAAACTGGCGTGGCTTAATCATAAAAGCAGGGATATTAAAACTATTTTAAAACAATTCAGTCAGTTAATTATTAAGCAAACAGGGCAGTTTCACAAGCTGTTTGATGAGTCTGATGAAGAAATACCTCTCCTTTCAGACACCTTATGTGACGTAAACGAAGTTGCGGGCTCAGCTAGTATAAAATATATTTTTTGTTATTTCAGATGTGCCACGAGACTTTTCAGAAGAGGAAAAAGTAGTGAAAAGAATCAATCTTTTACCAAAAGAACTTTGTTATATGTTTGATCCTTTATCTCCAGAGGTATGATAATATTTTTTAGATTTTAGGGTTCCGTACTCAAAGGTTAAAAATCCGGCCAAGTGCGAGTTGGACTCGCCCATGAAGGGTTCCGTAGCAGCAAGTTACATGGTAAGTACGGACGGACAGACAGACAAACATGACGAATCTATAAGGGTTCCGTTTTTGCTCTTTGGCTATGGAACCCTAAAAATGGGTTTCTATTCATTAGGATTCGCTGTCGGTCTGTCTGTCGGTCTGTCTGTCGGTCTGTCTATCTGTCTGTCTGACTGTCTGCCTGTCTGTCTGTCTGTCTGCCTGTCTGTCCGACATAAGGCTGTATTTCAGAAACCGTGATAGCTGGAAAGCTGAAATATTCACATATTATGTATTTCTGTTGTCGCTATAACAACAATTACTAAAATCTTCGACTGCCTCTGTGACGCAGTCGGTAGTGATACCGCCTGCGGCGCTGGAGGTCGTGGGTTCGATTCCCACCGGAGACAAATATTTGTGTGACCCATAAATGTTTGTCTCAAGAGTCTGGGTGTTTCTATGTATTATGTATTTAAAAAGTATATAAGTATTAATATCCGTGGTCTGATACCCATAACACAAGCAGGTTATTCCTAGCTTACTTTGGGATCAGATAGCGTTGTGTAAAATGTCCATGAATATTTATTTTTTTATTTATTTTATATAAAAGCTTAAAATTATGTATGTGCCGATTTTCAAAAAAAATGTAAATAGTTTTTTGTGTACTTACGGAAAAGAAGAGATAGCATTTCTATACACAGTTTCTAAAACTAAATTGTGATTTTCAGAACTCAACAATGGTGACTCGTAACCGCATGATGTGTACCACGGGGTGCGGGTTCCACTCCGGGGCGCCCACACTCGTTCATGAACATACGGGACATTGGTCCATAGTTGCTATTTCTACTGGTAAGGCTTATTTTACTAGTCATGCTCGTGAAGGAGGCGGCGGGCCGGGTGCGGGAGAGAGCTCTCCCACCCGAATTCCGCAGTCGGGTGAGAGGGTCGCTCACCGTCCTTACAGAAGCAGGCTCATGACGGCAGCGTGACGTGAGCAACTCACGCACGCCCCCCCTTAGAAGCGGGGTCACACCCGAAACCCCCCCAAAGACGCTGAAGAGCACCCGAACCAACCCCCTAGGTGAGACCGCAATGGCGGCCGTGGGTCTGTTGGGAGTCCTGGGAAATCCTTCCGAGGGCTTACCCGCGGCTCCCAACCATAGGCTGTTGGGCGTTACGTAAGGTTTTATAGTCGGTAGGAGTCCGGCATGGATTTTCACTCACGTTAAAAAGAAAACTATAAGTACTGTTGCGTGATGGCACTTGGTGGAACTGGTTACGCATCTTGAATATTTTTTTAGTATACTTTTTTCCCCTTGGCGCTCAATAAATGGTGTAATGTGCGCGTGTGGGTATGCATATGCATCTGCCTAGCTGTTTCAGGTTAATAGCGTAACTATAGCATTACTTTTGTATGCACGATGGACAACAGTTTAATAACATAGAAATGCATATAGCTTAGAGGGGAAAAAGAGGTAGCAAATTATGTATGAGTCATTATAAATGTTATGCTGTAGTCATACTCTTGAATAAATAAATAAATATAAAATAAAATAAAAAATATTATGGGTCATTATCAGGCGGCTCATTATTTGGTTGACTTCGGTGTACATTTTTTTTTTGTCAACTAAGGTTTTACTTACATGAAATATCAAATCTAGTGTTAATTTAAAACATTTCAGTAGTTGAGGGAACTGTATAGACTGAATGGTTATGAAGGGATTTCACTTTTTTATAATGGTGTCCACCGAAATCAAAATGGATCGAAATCATTATGGATCACACAGATATTTGACTCTGGTGGGAATCGACACCAATACCTCGTTATTCGCAGTCGTACATTTTTACCTCCAGACCAACGAGGCAGTTGAAAAATGCAAATAAATAAATTATTAATTGATTTCGGTGCTTTCAAATATTGATCTCCGTGCAAGTATTTCCACTAAAAAACACCGGAATCAAGGGCACTAAAATCAAAATATTTAGCAAAATCCTATATATTTTTAAAAGTAATCTGTATTATGAATACTTATGTTTTTTACTGAAATCTTATACATAAAAGACACACTTTTAATATAGCTTTACATCATTTGTTCAAATAATTGAGGATAAAATGGATTCACCGAAATCAATTTTAGGTATATACCAAGCCACCGAAAATGATTACGAACCTTAACAAAACAGTGGGGCGATGACACACCGACGTCTAGTCCTTACCACCGGTGCGGTGTAACTGACAGTTTGTATTACTCGAACAACTATTCTTGCAGTCGCTAGAGATACAGAGTAATGAACGAATCGGTGCGCGCCACTGAAGTCAATTCTGAACGTCGGACGTACAGACAACCAGATGTAACTTGTCTAGTAATGCCGATAATGGCTTAGTAATGTTATAAACAGAGTAAATAGTTATCAAGTTATTTGTGAATATATGCACATATAACACCTTTATTGGAGAAAAAAAGATAAAAAATAATTTTCACTGCAATACGGGACCGGACGCGACACCGAGGTCAATATTTTCGTAGTTTTAATTTTTTTAAACTAACTTTTACGTAATTAATCTAAAAAAAACCACAGGCCCCCCTACTATTTTTGACCGTACAATTTGTAGAATAAAAATCATATTGATAAGTAATCTACAGGTATTGGTTTTCGACGCGGACTCGCCTATTTGAGCCGGCTGAGAATGACCGTTATATCTATTTTACTTAGGCATTATACAGATGCGCTTGTAAAACGTCCAATATAAAAAACAAAAACTCGACCACCAGTTTACAACGCGACCCACCTGAGAAGAACTTGCAAGAAACTCAGCGGGTTATTCTTTTTTGAGCTCTATTTACAATTTTAAAGAATCTAAAAATTGTAAATAGAGCTCAAAAAAGAAAATCAATTTTTTTTGAGAATTCAGCAGAGCAGGTCATTTCCAAAAACCAATAAGAACTTAAATAGGTATATGAAATTTAAAATCTCATGAAATTCCGCGCTAAACTCCGTGTAAAATAGGGAATGAAGGTCTTTAAAAGTTGTGCTGACTTTGAAACTGATAGGGTATGAGACAGACATATGAGTTGCAATAAGAATTCAAAGTACTTATATTATTCAAAAAGTATGTTACGAGTGAATGAAATTGGAGAGCACAGCTAGTATTAGTATATGTAGATAATATTTTCTCCTACATTTCCAGACTATCAAATCAGTACTAACACTATTTCCATTTCTCCCAGGAGGTACCCCATGCCCAGACCCACTTAGAAGCCACCGGCCCCCGCCCCCTCCCCACCATATCATGCTCTACCCATACGTGCCGTGGATAACAGCCGCCATCACTGGGAAACCTGTTGGAGCCTTCGCTAAGGATGATCCTTTTGGTAAGTTAGCACTTCTCCTAACCTGAAGAGTACTTTTTTTATGAAAGCACAGCGCGGAAACTCCATACAAATGCTTCGTTTTCAACTGTCACCTACACTAAAAACACGCTATGATTGTACAGAGCTTGAATGTGTGTGTGACCAATAAGAGTGAGCAAATGTTTCCTCAAAATACACGCCAACTATAGTGACAACTGTGGCGCGGGACTGGCGGGGGTGGGGATACTTGGTCAGTGAGGGGCAGGGAGTTGCCTATCTGTATGTAATGATGATGTATTATATTTTATCTTTGATATAAGCTCGCCAAATTGGATTATTCCCAGTTGTTCCGTTGAAGTAGTTCCGTGGCGGAACTAGTGAGACTTTTTTCCCAGTTGTCCCGCGGAACAAAGCATCAATAATTCACTTCCCATTAGTTCCGCGGAACAAAGTATAAATGAAATACTAATAAATTCATTCCCAGTAGTTCCGCGGAACAAAGCATAAACGGTCGTCGGCCTGATGGAAAACCGTGGCTCATCTAGCTATTGAGGGCCACTCTCGCAGTCCGTAAGACTTTTGACAGTGGTCCTCAAGTTGGCGGCCCCAAGATGTGCCTCTTCACGCTCCTCTTGAAGAACCCGGGATTGTAAGATGAGGGAAATACGTGTGCGGGCAGGTCGATCCAGGTTTTTATATTTCGACAGAGGAACGATCTTTTGAAACGCTTATTGATATGCCGTATCAAGGTCCCGGATCAGTTTGGGAACTAAGCGTCTAATATAAAATGAACCACACACGGAGTTAAAGAAGGTAGGTAATGGCAGCCATTTTATGAACGACGCTTACAAAAGTAATATTTCTAAGATTAAGATTTTCATACTTATAAAACTCGGGACTTCACGCGAAATACATCTACTTACATTTTCACACCGACGTTTCGAGCACGTTGCAGCGCCCGTGGTCGCTGTTGGACTTTTTTTTTTTTTTTTTTTTTATACTACTAAGGTGGCAGACAAGCATACGGCCCACCAGAAGGACCGGTGGTCACCGCAGCCTATGAACGTTTGCAACACCAGAGGGGCCACACTCGCGCTGCCGACCCTGCAAAAACCTTCTAAGACCCCTTTTGAAGAACCCCATACTGTAGGCGTTTGGGAAAACCGAGGCAGGGAGATCATTCCACAACCTAAGCGTGCGCGGAAGAAAACCCCTATCGGATCTAACCGTGCTGGAACGCTCCGGACGCAGAGTGTGAGGATGAACTCCCTGTCTGTGGCGAGCGGTGCGGTGATAGAACGTAGCCGTGGGCATCATATCAAACAATTCCTCAGAGCACACACCATTGTACAGTCGGTAGAACACTTATAAGGAGGCAAAGTCTCTCCTGTCGCGAAGAGGTTCCACACCACTTGTAAGTATAGGATCGTTGACAACTCTTATAGCACGTCTTTGCACCGAGTCAAATGGACGAAGCTGATATTCAGGTGCCCCCGCCCAAAGGTGACAGCAGTACTCCATGTGCGGCCGCACTTGCGACTTATACAGAAGCAGTGTTTGCGCAGCAGTGAAGTACCGCCGCGCCCTGTTGAGCACACCTAGCTTCTTGGACGCCAGCTTAGCCTTGTCCTCCAAATGGCTACGGAACTGAACGTCACTGGAGATGTCAACGCCAAGGATCCCTATACTTTTGGAAATGGAAAGAGATGTGCCCTGAAATTGCGGCGCTACAGTAATTGGGGTTTGCTTAGCGGTGAAAAAACACGCTTGTGTCTTGGAAGGGTTGAACTGGACAAGATTTTGTCCACCCCAATCGGACACTCTAGTAAGAGTAGCCTCGATTTCAGACACAAGCTGTTCACGATTTTCCTTCACTGTGTCCCGAGAGATACCGGGACGGCCCGTGTAACAAGTGTCTCCCGTACTGTCGTCCGCATAACAATGAATGCCGTCAATAGACAACATGTCATTGATATGCAGCAGAAACAGAGTAGGGGACAACACTGAGCCTTGCGGTACTCCAGCGTTTATGGCCATGCAGTCTGAACAGCTGCCGTCAACGACGGCCTTGATGCTTCTACCGGCCAGGAAGCTAGACACCCATCCGCATAATCTCTCGGGCAGTCCATATGAGGGCAATTTCGTAAGAAGACCACGGTGCCAGACCCGGTCAAAGGCCTTAGAGATGTCAAGGCTTACTGCTAGAGCCTCGCCCTTACTCTCGATAGCCGTCGCCCATCGGTGTGTGAGGCACACCAGAAGATCGCCCGTCGAGCGACCGTGACGGAAACCGTACTGCCGATCACTGAGCAGGTCGTGTTCCTCTAGGTACCTCAGGAGCTGTGTATTAATTACACGCTCCATCACCTTAGATAAAAGGGAGGTGACGGCTATAGGCCTATAGTTGGCCGGGTCGGTCCTGTCACCCTTCTTGGGCACAGGATGCACATACGCGATCTTCCACGACGCCGGGACTTGTTGCTTGGAATATGAAAGCGTGAAAAGACGTGTAAGTACCGGACACAATTCTGGACCACACTGCTTCAGTACCACCGCGGGTATACCATCCGGCCCACTCGACTTATGAACGTCCAGGGATCGAAGCTCACGTCGGACATTCCGCTGTGTAAATTTTACTTCCGGCATGGAAGTTCCACACCACGGAATATCCGGCGGCAAAGCACCCCCGTCGCTCATGGTCGAGTTAGAGGCAAAGAGAAAACCCAAAAGGTCGGCTTTCTCCTTAGCGCTCTGGGCCAAATTACCGTCGGGTTTAAGTAAAGGTGGTAAACCTGACCGACAGAAATTTCCCTCGGCAGCTTTGGCAAGCGACCAGAATTCGCGACTCCCTGAAGGGTAGCCTGCTAGCCGTTCACCAATTCTGCCGACGAAATCGAACTTAGCCCTGATAATTGCTCTTTTGCTGGCTCTCGAGGCGGCATTTAATTTGCGTTTCACCTCAGAGATGTTTGGATCTGAATTTGCACGAGCCGTGGTCCAAGCCCTGTAAGCAGATTCTTTCAACATCAAAGTTTCTCTGCAGAGCCGATTGAACCACGGTCGCTTTTTTGCTCCTACAGGGATCCAACGGTTAGGAATGTAACATTCCATGCCCTCCAAGATCCCCGCAGCGACTGCTGCAGCGCAAGAATCCAGATCCTCTGAGGCAAAACAAAGCCGCCTCCATGGGTACGACGCGAAAAACTCTCGCAGTCCATCCCAGTCTGCTGACTTATAGTGCCATACATGTCGCCACTCCTTGGGCCGAGGTGGTTCAGGCCTTGCGAGAGGCACATGCGCCCGAACGACACAGTGGTCCGACGATCCGAGTGGAGCATCCACTGAAACACTGTATCCGTCCGGACGCGTTGTCAGCAGGAGATCCAGCAATGCACTATGCTCGTTCTTCTTGTCTGGTATCCTTGTGTGGGATTTAACCAGTTGAGAGAACCCATAGGTCAGGGCAAATTCGTGAGCAGCTTTCCCCGCAAAGTCGGTGGTCCGGGAGCCCAACCAGTCAACATGATGTCCGTTGAAATCCCCCAGAATCACTATCTCCGCGGAGGGATACTGCTCAATCACCTTGTCAGTCGCTTGTTGCAGGTGGTCAAAAAGGCGAACTGTGTCCGTGTTACCACCGCTGTGAGACCTGTACACGCACGCGTAGATCCGAGTGTGGCCCCCGTGATCCAAGCGTGCCCATAACGTAGACAGGTCCCTGTCTTCGAGGCTTGAAAGACGACGACAGCAGACATCATCCCGGACGTACATACATACCCCGGCTTTCTGCCTAAAGTGGTACTCAAGCTTGTAGCCAGGGTACATTAAGCAAGATGTATCGCCCGGACGTAAGATCTGCGTCTCCGTTAAGAAAAGAAGGGTCGGCTTCGCAGTTTCAAGATGGTGGTGGACTACGTTGATGTTCGTGCGCATACCTCTGATGTTGCAAAAGTCCACTCGAAGTGTGGACGACGATGCCGCTGTGGAATCCTTTTTCTTTCTCTTTGTAGCCATAGTTCTTAAAAATATGGGGAATTAAGAAGGTGAAGGGGGCGCTTTTGTGCCGGTGGCGCAGGAGATTAGGCGAGGCTCGAACTCACCGAAGGCAGACAGAGGTAGTGCGGTAGATTGGCACGGCGTACGGAAGGGCCCCCGGTCCCCCCCCGATGCAGTAGCCGCGTCCACTCCGGTATCCTCCTCCGGCACGACCACAGCACCAGGGACTTTACACAGGCTGCTGGTTCAGCCTCCTGGGGCGGAGATTAAGTAATCCCCAGGTTCGGGTCCCGTACAGCCTGCGGGCGGCCAGCGGTCAACCGTTTCACCGGGTCTCCCTGATCGCCGTACCAATATTCCGCGCCTCGATCTGCCAATGGAGACAGATAAGCCTCTGGTCTCACCGTCACCGGCACAATGTCACCCCAATGAGCTCTGGATCCCTGCTAACCGACGGAGAACATAACCCGACCGGAGTCAGGTTACTATTACCGCGGTCTTCTGCAGGGCGGAGGTACTGCCCCAGGCGGGCTGCTCAACGAACGGAGTACCGTTAGGCCCTTCCTCCTAATGTGGGCTTTTTCGTTAATCCCTAAGATATTGGATCTTAGGGATCTGATTGAAGAAGCCATTACTGTACCCTCAGGGTGTAACGTTAACTCCATGAGAAGTAACGCATGTCCCCGAAACCCCGAGGGGTAAAAACGGGGACTGAGGCGAGGATCGACGAAAACCATGAAGTAACTTCTTGCCAAACTACCCTCTGCAATTGTTACAACGAAGGATAAGGCCGGCGACACACTACACTCAATACGTCAGTTTTAATTGGCACAGTTTTACGTTCAAGTTTATTAATCACTGCATTCCACATCTCGGAGAGAAATTTTTGTGTTTTTTTATTTCAATGGCTTCACGCACCATACGTGGATAATAATGGCGATCAGTGGAGAGGACTTTTGGTTTACGAATTCTATTTTAGTGATTATTATTTATTTTTAACAGGTTACGTGATGCCTCGTACAGAACGCGATTATGGTGATATGGGTTTTGGTCATTTCTGGGTGGGACATTGGTTTATGGGTGGGGTGAGGTGCTTCGACAGAGGATCTAAAGCTGAAGACATGTTCAAATTCTACAGAGAGATCTTTTCTATAAGCCCTTATGTTAATATCAAGGCTTATACGTATTATAATTTAGAGGTAAGAAAGTCATATTATTATGAGTGTGTGTGAGTTTTATTTATTGGTAGTGGACGTCACGCGATTCCACCAGCGTAGTTCCCGTTCCCATTGGAATACAGGAATAAAATATAGCCTATGTTCACCAGGGACAGTGTAGCTTCCCAGCAGTAAAAGATTTTTTCAAATCGGTTCAGTAGTTTCTGAGCCTATTCGATGCAAACAAAAAACAATCATTTTATGCCTAGATTATGAAGCGCTGGTAATTCTGATAAACCCATTAGTTCAGACAGTCTTTTGTAAACAATCATCTTACGCTTTTTTTTACGTATGGAAAATCCTCATAGATGCTATGCCGGACTTTTACCGACTATAACCACACGGGATCCTACTACTGCCAACGGTTGCGAGTTTCGGGTAAGCCCTCGGAAGGCGGTCCCAGGACCTAGTTTATTATGTTACTGTTGGTTTTGGGCTTAGTTAGCGTTTCGGCATTACCGATAGACCAATAAAGCAATCCATTCATACATAAGTCACGCCTTTATCTGCGACGGGGTCGGCAGCGGTATAGTAGGTATAATATTTTAACTAGACAGGCGCAGGTCGTGACGACGCAGTTGAAAATTTTCAAGCCGCCTATAAGGCCTTCAACTTGGCTTAGCGATTATCATTTTACTGACGACCGGATTTCATTTCGAGTTTTTCTTCTATACGCAGCAATAGAACGATTTGCGCTAGAGTTTTCGGAATGGTTTGGGCTGGCGACATTTTGTACTCTTTCCCGTAGCCACAGGGGGCCATCGTAATCGGGGGTGAAGCAATCAAACAACAAACAAAGATACCTTTATTTTACTTAGTCATATACAGATGCACTTGTAAACGTTACTTATATAAACCAAAGAAGTACCACCAGTTCACAACGCGACTCACCTGAGAAGAACTCGCAAGAAAATCGTACACCAGAGGGCCAAGTGTGAGTTTTTGCGTGAGCTTGTCGACATTCACGGCGCGCCAATTCGTATGGAAACGAGACCCCACCACCTAGCTGTAAGCGCGGGAACTTGTCTCGATTCCATACAAATCGGTGATAACGCGCTCACCCGTGAATGTCGACAGGCGCTTGCCGAAACTCGCACTTGCCCCTCTGAATAGTAGTATCATCCCACAGGTACACGTAGAGCCGGGTGCAGCGGTTTCCTGCGTGAAGGTCGGCATGCCATACCGATATACACGTCCAAGAGTCTATGATCTCAACAAACCTGCTGCCAGGGTATTTATTTACCTTTAATATATTTGTTGTTATTTTTTCTTTATTTTTTCATACCACTAAGGCGGCAGACAAGCTTACGGCCCTACTTGATGGACTCTGGTCTATTCTTAGTGATACTTAAAAATAGAGACAAGCTCAAAACTTTTGTAAGATTTTGATGATGTTATATGGTCTTGGTCTGTAACCAAAGTTGCGGTGAATCTTAAGATTTTCCAGTAAAACATAGGTTATACAGGTAAATCAATGTCTGACAGATAAATAATGTTCTCTTTATGCTACATTTATAGCTTTGTTCTCAGCAGCCAAAATACAGAGGGAATCATGGCTAGTGACGCATTTTCAAAAGACGTACCTACTCATAATCGAATCGTCAGCTACAGCATGAAATTTTTTGAGTACTTACGTACATACTTTCTGCATTTTGCTCGATTATACATAGAGATTTTAATTGTTTTCTGTCGAACTCCTAAGGCTAATATAAATATTGTAACACCAACAGGTAATAATTCCAGTACTGCTGCTGAAACACCATTACCGGTTTCAAGTGGAAGCCTGGGCGTACAACATTTCATCAGACGAGTCGTCATCAGAGTCATTCTATAAAGATTTCTCATACTAATAAGATAATGTTACATTTTACAACATCTTACTAATATTATAAATGTGAAAGTTTGTGAGTGTGGATGTTTGTTACTCTTTCACGCTCAAACGGATGAACGGATCGGGCTGAAGTTTGGTACGCAGATACATTGAATACTGGAATAACACATAGGCTACTTTTTATCCCGGGAATAAGTTCCCACGGGAAGGGACCAATTTTTTGCAGGCGAAGCTGCGGGCATCAGCTAGTTATAAATATGCATTACAATGTGTTCATTTTTTTATCTTTAACTAGCTTACGTCACACGGTTTTACCCGCGTTTCTCCCGTTCCCGTGGGAATATGGGAATAAAATATAGCTAATGTCACCCGGGGATAATGTAGCTTTTCAATAGTGAAAGAAGTTTTCAAATCGGTTTAGTAGTTTCGGAGTCTTATATATGATGCTAACAAACAATCAAATCTTTCCTCCTTATAATATTAGTATAGAGATGATGGAAAGCCATGGCGATTGAGGGTCACTCTTACAGTCTAAAACTGTCGCCAGCGGTCTTCAAATTGACAGTCCTACGAAGTGCCTCTTTTCGCTCCCCTTTGAACCTGGGTTGTAAGAGGAGGGAAACACGTGCGCGGGCAGGTCGTTCCGCATTTCTATTGCTCGACAGAAAAATAAAATAATTCGACAACGGCATTCACATTGCCGTTTGACGTTAGGCGATAGCTCAGGTGGCGGCACATCAAAGAGAATTATTACGTTGAAGCGGCCACACTACGCGTGTCAGTGCGCACCGTGAGAGTGTGACCGTTTTCAGTATTTTAATACCTTTTCGGTATATTTTATTGACTTTTTTCGATATCAGTATATTAATGGGTATATTGGTAAAAGTCAGTATTTTTCGGTATATTATGAATAAAAGGTTAGGGTAAAGGTGCTCCCTCACCGGGAGCATTCGCCTGTAATGTAACAAATTAGATTCGACTTTGAGCATTACGTTACGGCCTGCCTCCCTGACCGACGAGCGTTCGCGTGTAATGTAACATTTATAGATTCGACTCGAGCATTACGTTACGATGCTGCCTCCCTGACCGACACGAGCATTCGCGTGTAATGTAACATTTATTATAGACTATAATATATATTATATATATTATAGCTGATGCCCGCAGCTTCGCCTGCGTGAAATTTTGTTCTCTTCTCCGCGTCTCATGGGAACTTATTCCCGGGATAAAACTTGTATCATTTCAGACTATAATCTATCTCTGTGTGACTACATGATAATTTTGCAATCCAATATGGCCGCCGCGCCGAAATCACAAAATTTCATGATGGGTATCGTTTAAGGGGTTTTTTGGTATGCTGAGTACGAAATTTATGATAATTTTGCAATCCAAAATGGCCGCCGCGCCACTATTACAAAATTTCATGATAGGTATCGTTTAAGGGGTTTTTTGGTATGCTGAGTACGAATTTCAGGTTAATTTAGAGATCCAATATGGCCGCCGCGGCGAATTCACAAAATTTCATGATGGGTATCGTTTAAGGGGTTTTTTAGTATGCTGAATACGAATTTCGGGTTAATTAAGGGATCCAATATGGCCGCCGCGCCGTTATCACAAAATTTCATGATGGGTATCGTTTAAGGGGTTTTTTGATATGATGAGTACGAATTTCGGGTCAATTTAGAGATCCAATATGGCCGCCGCGCCATTATAACAAAATTTCATGATGGGTATCGTTTAAGGGGTTCTTCGGTATGCTGAGTACGAATTTTATGATAATTTTGCAAAATTAACCCTAAATTCGTACTCAGCATATCAAAATTCCATTTATACGATATGCTACATGAAATTTTACAACGGTGGCGAGGCAGCCATATTGGATAGCAAAATTTACCTAAAATTCGTATTTGGCATACCAAAAAACCCCATAAACTATATACAACATGAAATTTCACAACAGTGGCACGGCGGCCATTTTGGATGGCAAACGTTAACCTGAAATTCGTATTCAGCATACCAAAAAACCCTTTAAACGATACCCATCATGAAATTTTGTGATTTCGGCGCGGCTGTTATATTGGATCTCTAAATTAACCCGAAATTCGTACTCAGCATACCAAAAACCCTCTTAAACGATACCCATCATGAAATTTTGTGATTTCGGCGCGGCGGCCATATTGGATTGCAAAATTATCATGTAAAACAGCTGGGTGTGGGGCTCCCGGTTCCGGAACGGGGCCGTCCTACCCATTAAACCTGGTGGTATTCCTCCTCCCTATAGCCGGGAATCCGGAAAGCCGGGAAAATCTTTGGAAATTCTTTGGCTTTCGGCCGAAAGCCAAAGAATTTCCAAAGATTATTCCCGTCGAGAACCGTTCGGCGTCTCTCCTCGGGGGAGCAAGATGGGAGGTTCCCCCGGAGCTCGCTAAGGACCTGAAAAAATAAAAACCCAATTCCTCATCGCAATGATTTTTTTCTTTGTAGGGTTTGTTGCAATAACATTCGGTAATTTTTTTTTACGAAGCGTGTTGCAGGTGAAGGACGTTGAATTCAATCCTTCAAATAAAATGTTAAATGTAAATTCTAGGTTCTTCTTTTATAAAAATAAGGTAGTAATTAAAGAATAAACACGTTTTGATAATCGGTATTTTTATCGGTATATTTTCTCTGTGCCAATATTATATATAGATACATTCAGTATATTTTTAAGGAGCTAAGGTATTTTTGTAAAATTTAATTCGGTCACACTTAACGTCAATTATAACGCCAAGAATGGGCATTCACGCGAGAATTATTACGTTGAAGCGGCCACACTACTCAAATGGTGACGTTAAGAATTAACGCCATAATTAGCGCAATATTTATCGCGATGATGGGCATTGACGTTTTCTTTAATGTGGCCCCGGCTTTCGAAATATTAACTTAAAAACATAGATTATTATATATTTTTTATGCTTCGGGTAAAAGAAAATTGAACCATTGTTTGTTAAAAATAGATTTCAATCCACTATTATTAATACATTCGATGATTCCATAAAAATAGTGTCGGTACAGTCTAGTTTTAAAAGAATTTTACAAGGTGTTCCACAGGGGAGTTTACTGGGCCCCTTTTCAGGGTTCCGTAGCCAAATGGCAAAAACGGAACCCTTATAGATTCGTCATGTCTGTCTGTCTGTCCGCCCGTATATCACAGCCACTTTTTACCGAAACTATAAGGCATATGTTATTGAAACTTGGTAAGTAGATGTATTCTGTGAACCGCATTAAGATTTTTATTTAAAAATATAAAAAAACAATAAATTTTGGGGGTCAACATTTTTTATTCATCAAACCCATACGTGGGAGGTACCTATCTATAGATAGGTCTTTGAAAATGCTATTGAGGTTCCTATTATCATTTTTTTCTGAAGTGAAAAGTTATATAACGCAAGAGACATTTCCAAAGTGGAAAAATGTGTGTCCCCACCCCCCTCCCTCCAAGTTCTAAACTAAGAGAATGATAAATCTAAAAAAAATATATGTTGTACATTGCCATAAAAACTACCAATGAAAATTGGTTTGAACGAGATAGAGTTTCATGCCGTTCTTCGACCCGAGCTTGTTCTTCCTGACCTTATCTAAATAAATCCACGTATTTTGATGTCGGTTAAAAAAATACCGTTAACGTTCATGGAAATCGGGGGAACTGCCTATTATATAAATTTTGTTTTCGGAGAACAATGGGTTTTGAAATTTGGTAACATTGTTTTTAGTTTCTAAATTTTTAATAGCTGTGCTCCATGACTTTACTCGTGACAAACTACGAACCTCATCATCCATTGAACATTCTATAAGCCTGTGTTTTCAAAAATATAGGTATCATTAAAATCTGCCAGACGAGACGAGAACTATTATTTTGACTGCCTCGGTGGCGCATTCGGTCCTTTCGGGTTCAATTCCTGGGTCGGTCATAATATTTGTGTGATTCACAAATGTTTGTTTCGGAGTTTGGGTGTTTTCTATGTATGTTATGTATGAATTTAAAAATGTGTAAGTATGTCTATCAGTCGTTTAGATCCCATAGCACAGGTTTCTATTAGCTTAATTTGGGCTAGATGATGTTGTGTGAGTGTCCACAAATATTTATTTATTTATTTTTATTACTACTTCGCTCTTTTAGGTTGTATTATGATGATACATAGCTTGACTCTATAAAGAGTTTTTCGACTATAAGTAAACAACATTTTTTTACAATTTCATTTCAAAATCTTTTAAATTAATCTACATTTAGATTACCCAGTATAGATAACTAAACAATAAAATAGTTGTCATACTGTGATAGACTAAATTAACTCGCGGCTTCACCCGCTTGGTATTCGGTTCCCTTCCCCATTCCCATGGGAACATATTCCCGGGATTAAAGCCTAATATGTTATTCCGGACTATAATCTATCTCTGTTCCAAATTTCAGCCAGATCCGTTGAGCCGTTAGAGCGTGATTGAGTAACAAACATTCAAACTTCTGCACGAACTTTCACATTTATAATAATAAATTGGAAAAGTAGGTTATGAGAAGACTTAAAAGGGGTGCTTAAGTACCTATTCGTATACTTTGTTATTTCGTTGGTTCATCTGTAGCATAACTTTCATTATATATTTAACAGTATTTTTGTCTTTTTCGTTTTTAGCTAAATAACATACTTTGTTTAAGGTAAGTGTTTCATTCATTTTTTTTATACTGCTTAGGTGGCAGACAAGCATACGGCCCATCAGGCAGACTGGTGGTCATCGCAGCCTATGAACGTTTTCAACACCAGAGGCGCTACACTCGCGCTGTCGACCCAGCAAGAACCTTCTAAAACCCTTTTTGAAGAACCCCATACTGTAGGCGTCCAGGAAAACCGAGGCCAAGAGCTCATCCCACAATTATTTATTAGCTTTTCATTCTCTTTATCTTAGCTCATTTCAGTTGCTTGCAAACTCTATCTATCTGTTTTGAGATTTGGCTGTAAGAAGAAGCAAATGGTTTGACTTTTTAGCTTCAAATACATTAGAAGCCAATAGCGTCTAGTTAGAACCACATGGCACAGTGGAAACACAAATTATAGATAGTACAGATGGAAACCTATATATACTAAATTACCTTCAAAAGACTGGTTAAGGAGCACTACTTAGCTTCATAGTATTTGTAAATGTAAATAATGATATATCTGTGTGTATAATTAATTAGTATGTATGTATATAACATCTAACTATGTATATATTTATGTATTTACTTATGTATGTATTTATTGGTACTTATGTACCTTCTTATATTTCTGCTGACTTGAGACGTATTGCAGACTTAGTATATTTCTATATTACACCAAAATGACTATCCCTTTTACAACGTGATTCTTGACGGTATATTTCCATCCAAAGGTTGCCTGTAAAAGATTGCTTTTTAGCGATAAGGCCGCCCTCTGTACATTTAAGTAATGTAATATCTGCATAAGAAATTTTAACATTGGTGTGCAATAAAGTTTATTCTTATTCTTAAATTCGCTGAGGCTACGCACACATAGACAACGCTCACTGAGTTTACAGATACGAGGTCTATTCGAGTACTATCTCTTATTTGCGGCTCAGGGGAGTGGTAGCACGGGTACATACTCCCGCCCCGCAGTGCAGTTCGGGAGGCCGCTGTGATGAGCTTGGGCACCTACACCCCTTACCCCTCCCAATATTTTTGTGTAAGGTTGAGGGACGAGCACCCTCCCCTTGTTCCGGGGCCGTGCTCTCTACCTCCTCTGCTTAGAACGGTGGAGGTGCGGATTGGCCTTCAGCTCCTTTAGGAAGCTCCGGGAAGCCACCCATCTGGCTCCCCTGAAAAGAGCCCCGAACCTACGGGGCGCCCCTAGCCGGGTCAACGTGAATTGAATTGAATTGAATTACAGTATACCTATTTTCATTTCATGAATACACAAAAGAATAAATAAATATTCACGGACATTTCACACAACGCTATGTGATCCCAAAGTAAGCTAGCATAACCTGCTTGTGTTATGAGTATCAGACCACGGATATTAATACTTATATAATTTTAAATTTTAAATACATACATATTATACATAGAAACACCCAGACTCTTGAGACAAACATTTATGGGTCACACAAATATTTGTCTCCGGTGGGAATCGAACCCTCGACTTCCAGCGCCGCAGGCGGTATCACTACCGACCACGCCACGGAGGCAGTCAACTAGTTTACAACTGCTCAATAGGTACATCATTCTTCTGTAATCGAACTAGGCTATGTGTATGTGATCAATTCCCATCCCTCTTGAGAAAACTGTTGTTTTGCAAAAAAAACTGTGAATACTCTTGTTTTGCAATGTAGAAGAATATATTATTGTTATCTTGATATAATGTGTACTTCTCACGTAGGTACAATGTATTTTTAATTAAAGTGGCGTCATTTTAATAGATAACATTTGACGTTTGTCAGTTCATATAATTATTAGTGAAAGCAAAACTTTAAATTAATTATAGTTTGAATATCGTTTCAGAATCGCAATGAACAAGCCCGAGCTATACGGTACAACCAACAAAACGCAAAAAGGGATCTCAATATCAACTTTGAAAGACTACGCTCACAAAATCAAATGGACCAATAGTTCAAATACAGCCATTGACCTAGGCTGTGGCGATGGAGGGTTATCAGTTCTTCTCAAGAACTTTGCACCTTACAGATACCTTACAGAGACATATAAGAGATACGTTGCTTGTGATATTAGCGAAGAAATGATCAGTTATGCGAAAACGCGATATGCTTCTGAAGATATTTCGTTTAGAATAATGGATATAGCTGGTGAAATACCTGAGGGTCTGAAAGGTGCTTTCAATCATGTGTTCTCGTTCTATGCGTTGCACTGGGTTAAGGATCAAAAGTAAGTAAAGAAAACCAACCCCGTGTGGCGACGGGATCCCGTGTTGCGACGCGTAAGAGTACAAAATGTCGCCACCCCAATACATCCCGAGGGTGTCGTAAGAGGCTGCTTAGGGAACACTTTCGCACAAAGATCCATTGCGTAGAGAAGGAAAACTCGAACTGAAACCCGGTTGTCAGTAAAATGACAATCGTTAAGCCTTGTTAAAGACCTTAAGGCGGCTTGAAAAATTTCAACTGCGGATCGTCGTGATCTGCGCCTGTTCATTTCAACACGGTAATAGGCTCACCACCTATTACGTGGGACATGAAACTTTAAGTTGAAATGTGGACGTATAGGTACTATGCCTCTGCTTACCTCTTCGGGGATAAAGGTGTGACTATGTTTGTATGTATGTAAATTAGCTACTACGTGACTAGCGAAATACAATACTGAGCTGGCGGGACTACGTGCGCTTTTTATTACATTTATCAAACATCAACGGTGGCTTTACTTATTAGTTGCGAAAGAAGAAACATAATATTCTTTTAGCGAAACCAGCTTCGAAAGAAGAATTATAATTCTCTTTCCGAAACCAGTTTCTAAACTTGGTTTTCGGGTTTATGTTGCATTTTCATAAATTTAATATGAAAAAATTTTGGTCTCGAGCAGGACTCGAACCCGCGTCTTCTGGTTTGCCGGACCAGACGCCTTAACCGTTGGACCACCGAGACACTACTCTCGACCGTCAAATTAATTTTAACCATATTAAAATCAATTAAAACTTGGTGCGTAGTAGGCACCATTTACCGTCGCCCTAAGACGTAATATGTTAAAAGAATTTGGTCCAACGGTTAGGGCGTCTGGTCCGGCAAAACAGGAGTCGCAGGTTCAAGTCCTGCTCCAGACCAAAGTATTGCCCCATTAAAATAAAGGAATGTGGCCGAAGGGGTCGAAAATTCACACAGACTTAGGTATGTTCAGCAGTGTTTAATGCCGATTTTGATTTATTGAATGATATTTTACAGGAAAGCTTTTAGAAATATCTACAATCTAATGTCAGATGAGGGAGACATCTTCTTGACTTTCTTGGGAACAGCAGCAATCTACAGTGCGTACGCAGCGTTGGCACTATATCCAAAATGGAAGTCGTTTTTGGAAAACGTCGATGTTTTTATTGGGCCATTCCATGAAAATAAGGTAAGTACCTTCCTAAGAACTACAATTTTTAAGCTTCCATTCACCTCAAAAAGCAAAAACAGAACCTATTAAGGATCACTGTCTTGTGCCCATAGCACAAGCTTTTATTTGCTTCATTTGGGCAAGATAATACTGTGTGAGAATATCCACAAATATTTACTTATTTACTTAATTATAAAAAAAAATCATAGCCATAAAATCTTGTACTAGGTAGATCAAATATTTATTTTTTAAGTCTAGTACCGATAACTGCTTATCAAAAACATGGTTGCTTGTTTTCAGAATACAAAAAAGAATTTAGAAGAAATGATGAGAGAATATGGCTTTAAAAACATCGATGTAAAATGTAAGAAAATTACAAACGTATATGATTCTGTGAAAGACGTAAAAAGTAAGTTATATTATGTTATACTACCTATTACCCGTCGCATCACATAGGATCTTATTTCGGGAATAAAAGGCAACCTATTTGTTATTGCAGAATCTATCCCAGTTATAAATTAAATCAGATCTGTCCAGCTATTACAGAGTAAAATAGTAACAACCATCTAGACATCCTGATGTTACACATCTACACTGGCACACTTTCGCATTTATCTATACTAATATATTATGAAGAGGAAAGATTTGATTGTTTGTGTAACCGCTTGTCGTCCGCTAATAATATTATGAGGAGAATCTTTTCTATTCCAGATTTCATACGATCTGTGGAGCCGTTTGACATGCCGAATGAAATTACTGAAGAATTTGTGCAAGACTATATAACTGTCAGTCAAGAAATTGGTGTGATGTGGACTGAGAAAAACAATAAGAGACAAAAATCATTTGTAACACACGATGAACTTATTATAGTTTATGCAAGCAAATGACTTTGGATTTGTTTAAAAAAAGAAAATAAAAATATCTTTATTCACAAAGTAACATTTATGAACGTCAAGATTGTTGATTCTACATTTACTGCCAGATTCGCAAGGCAATAGGTACAGCCTGTAAGGAAGAACCTGGCAGTAAAACTCACGGCCACTCTTTCCGAACACTTTGCAAATGCAACGAATCTGCAAAAAGTTATAGTAGTTTTGTAATTAACTTTAATTTAAATTTCAATTTTTATTTATTGTTTGTCACAGGTATAATAAAGTTGTTATAAAAAATAAACAATTTCGTCAACAAAAGCGTCGTTTATAATTTGCACTTACATAGGATAGTTTAAGTAAGAAGCAAGCACTTCCATTTCTCTGTATCATCCTACTATTATAATGAAGTATGGGAGATAGAGGAACCCTCCACCCATCCTTAGATGGTGTCCTGTTCATCCTTGAGGAAGTCTATGTAGTTTTTGCCATGGCCTGCTAATAATCCGGACTCGAATCCTAGGTATAGAGCAGGGCTTCCCAAACTTATTTGTACTGTGACGCCCTTGGGACTGGACCATTTTATTACGACGCCCCCCAAAAGTGATAATAATACCCATCAATTTTATTACTGGTAATCAGAAAATCGCAAATGAAAAAAAATGAAAAATGTGGAAAATGAATTGAGACATTTCTCATTTTTCGCCACCATCTGCTTAGGGGGCCCCAGGGAGTCGCGACACACAGTTTGAGATGCCCTGTTATAGAGCATTTTTGTGTTCTGTTGAAACAGCCAATAAGAGCAGCCTAAGAACTAGAAGTAGCATAAGAAGTAGTCGTTTCAAAATGAGATATTGTAGATACCTAAATCAGTAATGTTTAATGTAGTAGGTATTAACGAGAAAATTGATTCAATTTACCACAAAAATATAATTGTTTAAATAAATTTGAACACCCTCAATATTCTGTTATTGTAATATTTTGTGAAAGATAGTGACCCTTTGTTTTTATTTTACGTGTGGAAATTCTCATTATGGCGGACTGTTCGTGACCTCACGTATCTCTACCATTACCTACGGTCATGGTTTTGACGAGTAAATATAACTATGAGGGAAAATCCTTCATGGATGCTATGCCGGACTCCTACCGACTAAAAGCCTCACGTAACGCCCAACAGCCTACGGTTGAGAGCCCCGGGTAAGCCCTTCGGAAGGATGTCCAAGGACTTCCAACAGACCTACGGCTACATAGGCGGGCGAGGCCGTCCTGGGGTATCCTGTTATCCTGGGGTTTCCTTCAGAGGGCTTACCCGGGGCTCCCACCTGTAGGCTGTTAGCAGGACACGTGAGATTTTTTAGTCGGTAGGAGTCCGGCATAACATCCATGAGGATTTTCCCTCACGTATAACAAAAAAAGAAGGTCGGGCGAGGCCAGTATCTTATTTATATAGGTACATTTCGATTATGAATTTTCTGTTAACCTGTTGGGGGGGATGTAGTGTGCCTTCACGAAGAGCGTTACCTGTGCTCGGGCCCTCCCTGTAAGTAGCGGCGAAAGCGAAAACGCGAAACAAAACACTACCGATGAGTGCCGACAGGGCTAGGGCGTCCCCCCAAGGCGACGCGTACCGGTATGCCCCCGTCGGTACGACTGCATGCGCACGCGGCGAAGGGGGCCGCCACCCTTCACGCAGCGCCAACTCTGGCGGGATGCGAGGAGCCGAGTGCCGGATAGGCACGTGGAATGTGCGTGGTGGTATGGAATGTAAGATGAATGAATTGATGGATGTAATGAAAGAGCGATGCCTGGATGTATTGTGTGTCACAGAGACTAAGCGGAAGGGGAGCGGCATCGACGATCTTCCTGGCGGAATAATTGCTTTGTGGTCCGGAGTGGACCAAGAGGATCATGCCAGTAAGGGAGTGGGTGTCTTGCTCTCCTCCCGTTTGGCCTCTGGAGTGAAAGATTATGGATTGGTAGGCCCAAGACTCCTGTGGGTACGTATAAAACTGGGGATCACGAGAGTTTTTTTGGTCGCAGCCTATGCTCCCGTCAGCTCGGCTAATCCCCAAGTGCTCGCGGAGTTCTGGGAATCCGTTAGGGACGTCCTCGATTTGGCTGACGGGAATGAAAAGTTGATCATGTGTGGTGATTTGAATGGATGGGTGGGGACCAAGCGAGATGGCTTCGATGCTGTCCTTGGTCCGTATGGAGATAAGAGAGCGAATGATGCTGGTAAGTCAATCTTAGACGTATGCTTGGAACGAGACCTCCTTGTGGCGAACAGTTTATTCCGTCACAAAGATATCCACACGTATACATGGAGACTAAAGATGTAGTGCTGGAACAGGTGGATGAGTTTGTATATCTTGGATGTGCATTTAGCAGGGATGGACGGTACACCGCTGATGTAGAAAAGAGGGTAACTGCGGGAAATAGTGTGAATGGAGCGTTAGGCAAACTTTTAGGTACCAAGGCCTTAAGTCAAAAGGCCCAGCTCGCAGTACACAATGCGGTGCTGATATCTACGCTAACGTATGGAAGCGAGAGTTGGGTATGGCAGGAAACGCATGAAAGTAGAATAAACGCGGTCGAGATGCGCGCGCTACGCAAAATCTGCGGAGTAACGCTCGCAGATCGCGTTCGGAATGAAGATGTAAGAAAGAGAGTTGGTCTGAAAGAGAGTGTCGGTGTTAAAGTAAGGAAGGGCATGCTACGATGGTTCGGGCATGTGGAACGAATGGGAGATGAAAGAATGGCAAAACAGATATACAACGCGAAAGTGGATGGACGTAGGAGTCGGGGAAGGCCACGACACACCTACCACGACCAAATTAATCATGTGTTAGTGGAGGGTGGTGTCAAGAGCCGTAGGAACCGACGTGCATGCATGAAAAGAAAAATGAAAGTTGAAGAGGCGAGTGAGGTGTGTATGGACCGTGCCGTGTGGCGCTCGGTTCTTTCTGCCTACCCCGCAAGGGATTTGGCGTGAAGATAGTATAGTATATAGTACTGTTAACCATTTGTAATTGGTGTATAAATCTTATTTTATTTTTTCTGCCCCTGTTCATTTCTTTACGGCAATAGGACTGCACGAAAGAAGTTACAATGTCCAGGCGGCACGGCAGGCGACAACTTATGAGAAGACGCACTATAATATGTGGAAGCTTGTAATCGGCAAATGTCTTCAATATAATAGATACTTCAAACGATGTTATTAGTCTGTAAGCTTTCTGCAAAACCAAAAAATAAAATAATGAAATAATAATTATAAATAAATAAGATTGTCTGCCACTTTAGTAGAATGAAAAACAAATTAGTTTACACCACAAAAAGCACAGTGTTATTTTATAATCGGTTTTTATATTATACATATAGCTATTATAAAGATTTTGTTTAATTTACCTAAACTATCACATTCAAAATATGTTTTTATGTCGTTTCATAAAACATAATTAATTTCAAAGATTCATAGTTTTCCTACAGAAACAAATAATTGAACATGTTTTAAATTTAACCAGTCTTTATATTATTTATTCTAAATAGAGCCGGGGGCAAGAGAAGGCTTATCCTATTACAAAGTGTGACTAGTATTTTCGCACCTAGAGTTTCGTACAGTGCTATCTTAATTCTTTTAAAAACAAATATACATACATATAGTCACGCCTTTAACTATTCTAGATAGAGCCACGGGCAAGAGAAAGCTTATCCCAATCCAAAGTGTGAGTAGTATTTGTGCACCTAGAGTTTCGTACAGTGTTATCTTACTTCTTTTATATACAAAGATAGATAAATATAGTCACGCCTTTATCTATTTTAGATAGAGCCGCGGGCAAGAGAAAACTTATCCCAATAAAAAGTGTGGGTAGTATGTACGCACCTAGAGTTTCGTACAGTGTTATATTACTTCTTTTATATACAAAGATACATACATATCTATAGTCACGCCATTCTTTATTCTAGATAGAGCCGCGGGCAAGAGAAAGCTCATCCCAATACAAAGTGTGAGTAGTATTTGCGCACCTAGAGTTTCGTACAGTGTTATCTTACTTATTTTGTATACATCGATACATACATATAGCCACGCCTTTAACCCCGAAGGGATTGGCAGAGGCATAGTATACGCCCACATTTCACTTTATAGTTTTATGTCCCACGTAATAGGTGGTGAGCCTATTGTCGTGTTTTATATTATGCAAAATAATTTTTATAGATGTCTGGATAACATGAATAGAATAGAATAGAATAAACTTTATTGTACACAAATATAAAACATACAGAAGAGGAAGATATTACAATTTTATACATGTATAGATGGCGGTGGGCGGGATGGAAAAACAGGAGGATGTTTTACCTTTCGAAAATTGAACAAAAAATCCCTGTCTAATAAAGGCTCCGACTTTCTTTTTGAGGCACGGTACCCTAACTAGCGGTTGCAAAATTTGAAATTTATATACAGGGTCAAGTTAGATAAAACTGTTTACAATTTAGCAGATAAGCCTACTCTTTTGAGCGAATTTGGCAAACGAAGTTATTATATTTAATCGCAATTAAGTCGCCCAGGTTGAAGGTTATCATTATAACATTCTTACATTGCGATATTACATATTCATTTAATATTTTAATTTGAATAAAGACTTTATAATATTTTATTTACTTACAATTCGTATTTACATCGTACTCGAAACGAGTTTTGTGTTGTATTATAAAACTACAGGAAAGGTATTGCTTCGTCCAATCGTCTTTGGAGTTCCCCGTGCACTGTTTCTGTCTTCGAGGGTAAAATGTAAGTAATTTTTATTTAATTAATCAAAAGTTTATACTTAGTATAGAAAAGATTGAAACTGCGATCGAAAAACAATTGTGAAACTCGAAAAGTTCTGCATCGATTTAGCTCAAATTTTGTCACAATATACAACCCGGTCCAAAGAATGTTTTTGTTTATTTAATTCCGGTAACCCTACGAGTACGAAAAACATAGGCAAAGACGTGGGCAATAGCTAGTTTGTTTTAAATATCATGAACTTGACTCGCACAATGTCATGTCATAAAATTTTTTTGGACAGCCTAGAAACTAGCGGCTATAAAATTATGATGGTCACAAGATTCTTACTACTACAAGATAAATGAGAAAGTAAATGTCTCTGTATTACTTTTTCTCTGAAACGATTCTGATGAAATGTCGAATAAAGGTGGAATCGAGCTTTGGAAAGGACTTACCCCTCATGTTTTTTTTTAATATTTAACTCTATTAAATGCTGCCGCCCGCCAATACGGTGTGACATGTCTCTACTCTCCTATCTGATATTTCCTTAATCTTAAACTTGTTTTAACTTGTCTTATTCTTTTTGATTTTTTTTTATAGCCATTTACTTACAATATTTTAGAATAACCATGAACAAACCAGAACTATACAGTGCATTTAACAATACTGACCATAACATTTCCATGATAACCATCAAAGAGTACGAAAACAAAATTAAATGGAACGAAACAGAAGATACAGCCATTGATCTCGGATGTGGAGAAGGGAGCATCTCGGTACTTCTGAAGAACTATGCTCCTTGCAAGTTCAAAAGTTTCGTAGCATGTGACGTCAGCGAAGAAATGATAAAGTATGCGCAGAGCCGATATGCCGATGAAGATATCTCGTTTAGAGTGTTAGATATGGAAGGTGAACTGCCTGAAGATATGAAAGGAGCTTTTAATCATGTGTTTTCGTTTTATGCGATACATTGGGCTAGGAATCAAGAGTGAGTTGAGTTGTTTTAGTAATAAGATAATTTAATTGTGTTATTTTACGTATGGATAGCTTCACTGATGCTACCGGTTAAAACTACATGGTGACATATGGCCGCAAGGCACGGGCAAGCCCTTGGAAGAAGGGGCGTGAGGACGGTGAGAGGGCTGTTCACCGTCCTTATAGAAGCAGGCCCATGACGGCAGCGTGACGTGAGGAGTTCACGCGCGCCCGCAAGCTGGGAATAACCTGCTTGTGTTATGGGCATCAGACCACGGATATTAATACTTATATACTTTTAAATACATACATATTATACATAGAAACACCCAGACTCTAGAGACAAACATTTATGGGTCACACAAATATTTGTCTCCGGTGGGAATCGAACCCACGACCGCCAGCGCCAGAGATGGAAACACTACCGATTGCGCCACAGAGGCAGTCTGTTGCACATCATATAAGCCCCGCAAGTTGGTAATGCGCTGGAACCTTGTCATAATGACAGCTAAGTGACGTCATCGTGACGTAGCGCGAGCGCGCGCTAGCCTCGCGAAGCTGCGTACGGTATTTTTTTTAGTACTGACTGCTCGACGGACATACGTCACCAAGTGGTCACCAAGATGGCCGCCAAGCGCAATATCAACTTGCGGGGCTTATACATCTTACTATGGCCCTCTACTTTAGGTGATGTTCGGCAGTGCGAGAGCATTGCACTGCGGTCGATTGAGTAGCAGTTTTATCAAGGTCCATCCAGCGTTTTGGGGACCGACCCCGTGGCCAAGTTCGCTCCACACGACCCTGTATCACTGGTCTCTCCATTCAGTCCTTGTTTCTGGAGATGTGCCTAAAGAACTTCAGTATTCGTAGCTGAGCTTTCATTCGTATTTCGGAGCTATTTCCTTATGAATCCAGTCTGTTCCAGTGCAATTCAGGTTGAGAGGCATGTGTCTATGTCAATGATACGAAATATTTTGCACTTCTTGGTGGAGCCTTTTTGTGCAAATACCGTTATTAGCTAACCCCAAGTTAAATCATTGATTTGTCTCACACCATTACGAGTTCAGGAAAAATCTAGTGTATTTTCAAGACTGCTACCAAATCCGACCAAACCGACTGCCTCTGTGGCGCAGTCTGTAGTGATACCGCTTGCGGCGCTGGAGGTCGTGGGTTCGATTCCCACCGGAGACAAATATTTGTGTGACCCATAAATGTTTGTCGCAAGAGTCTGGGTGTTTCTATGTATAATATGTATGTATTTAAAAAAAGTATATAAGTATTAATATCCGTGATCTGATACCCATGACACAAACAGGTTATTCCTAGCTTACTTTGGGATCAGATAGCGTTGTGTGAAATGTCCGTGAATATTTATTTAAAAAAAAATGGGCATTGGCTGCCTGGCAGTCAGGATTTTTGGCTTCGTTGGAGTGACTACCATCTGACTTCGTAACGGTGCCTACGTCGTTGCCTCGACCGTTAGCCAAAAAGAGCACCGCTTAAAGTTGAGGTCGCCTGATCCCCGTAGATTTTTTTTTTTTTTTTTTTATACCACTAATGTGGCAGACAAGCACACGGCCCACCAGAAGGACCGGTGGTCACCGCAGCCTATGAACGTTTGCAACACCAGAGGCGCCACACTCGCGCTGCCGACCCTGTAAAAACCTTCTTAGACCCCTTTTGAAGAACCCCATACTGTAGGCGTTTGGGAAAACCGAGGCAGGAAGATCATTCCACAACCTAAGCGTGCGCGGAAGAAAACCCCTACCGGATCTAACCGTGCTCAAACGCTCCGGACGTAGGGTGTGAGAATGAAATCCCTGTCTATGGCGAGCGGTGCGATGATAGAAGGTAGCCGTGGGCATCATGTCAAACAATTCCTCGGAGCACATACCATTGTACAGGCGGTAGAACACGCATAAGGAGGCATAGTCTCTCCTGTCGAGAAGAGGTTCCACACCACCTGTCAGTATAGGATCGTTGACAACTCTCACAGCTCGCCTCTGCACCGAGTCAAATGGGCGAAGCTGATATTCAGGTGCCCCCGCCCAGAGGTGACAGCAGTACTCCATGTGTGGCCGCACTTGCGACTTATAGAGAAGCAGTGTTTGCGCCGCAGTAAGGTACCGCCGCGCCCTGTTGAGCACACCGAGCTTCTTGGACGCCAGCCTGGCCTTGTCCTCCAAATGACTGCGGAACTGAACGTCACTGGAGATGTCAACACCAAGGATCCCTATACTTTTAGAGATGGAAAGAGATGTGCCCTGGAATCGTGGCGCTACAGTAATTGGAGCTTTCTTAGCGGTGAAGAAACACGCCTGTGTCTTGGAGGGATTGAACTGGACAAGGTTTTGTCTACCCCAATCGGACACTCTAGTAAGAGTAGCCTCGATTTCAGACACAAGCTGTTCACGATTTTCTTCCACTGCGACCCGAGAGATACCGGGACGGCCTGTGTAACAAGTGTCCCCTGTACTGTCGTCTGCATAACAATGAATGCCGTCAATAGATAACATGTCATTGATATGCAGCAGAAACAGGGTAGGGGACAACACTGAGCCTTGCGGTAATCCATCGTTTATGGCCATGCAGTCAGAACAGCTGCCGTCGACAACAGCCCTGATGCTTCTATCGGCCAAAAAGCTGGACACCCATCCGCATAATCTCTCGGTCAGTCCGTAGGAGGGCAATTTTTTAAGAAGACCACGGTGCCAGACCCGGTCAAAGGCTTTAGAAATGTCGAGGCTCACTGCTAGAGCCTCGCCCTTACTCTCGATAGCCGTCGCCCATCGGTGTGTGAGGCACACGAGAAGATCGCCCGTCGAGCGACCGTGACGGAAACCGTACTGCCGGTCACTGAGCAGGTCGTTTTCCTCAAGGTACCTCAGGAGCTGTGTATTAATTACACGCTCCATCACCTTAGACAATAGTGAGGTGACGGCTATAGGCCTGTAATTGGCCGGGTCGGTCCTATCACCCTTCTTGGGCACAGGATGCACATACGCGATCTTCCACGACGCCGGGACTTGTCGCATGGAATAAGAAAGCGAGAAAAGACGTGTAAGTACCGGACACAACTCTGGACCACACTGCTTAAGTACTACCGCGGGTATACCGTCTGGCCCACTCGACTTATGAACGTCCAGAGAACGAAGCTCCCGTCGGACGTCCCGCTGCGTAAATTTAACTTCCGGCATGGAAGTTCCACACCACGGAACGTCCGGCGGCACAGCACCCCCGTCGCTCATGGTCGAGTTAGAGGCAAAGAGAGAACCCAAAAGGTCGGCCTTCTCCCTGGCACTCTGGGCCAGACTACCGTCGGGTTTAAGCAAAGGTGGTAAACCTGACTGACAGAAGTTTCCCTCGGCAGCTTTGGCAAGCGACCAGAATTCACGACTCCCTGAAGGGTACCCTGCTAGCCGCTCACCAATTCTGCCGACGAAATCGAATTTAGCCCTGACAATTGCTCTTTTGCTGGCCCTCGAGGCGGCATTTAATTTGCGTTTCACCTCAGAGATGTATGGATCTGAATTTGCACGAGCCGTGGTCCAGGTTCTGTAGGCAGATTCTTTCAGCATCAAAGCTTCTCTGCAGAGCCGATTGAACCACGGTCGCTTTTTGCTCCTACAGGGATCCAGCGGTTGGGAATATAGCACTCCATGCCCTCCAAGATCCCCTCAGCGACTGCTGCAGCGCAGGAATCCAGATCGTCTGAGTCAAAACAAAGCCGCCTCCACGGGTACGACGCGAAGAACTCCAGCAGTCCATCCCAGTCTGCTGACTTATAGTGCCACACATGTCGCCACTCCTTGGGCCGAGGTGGTTCAGGCCTTGCGAGAGGCACATGCGCCCGAATGATACAGTGGTCCGACGATCCGAGCGGAGCATCCACTGAGACGTTGTATCCATCCGGACGCGTTGTCAGCAGGAGGTCCAGCAATGCACTATGCTCGTTCTCCTTATCTGGTATCCTCGTATGGGATTTAACCAGTTGGGAGAACCCATAGGTCAGGGCAAATTCGTGTGCAGCGTTCCCCGCAAAGTTGGTCATCCGGGAGCCCAACCAGTCAACATGATGACCGTTGAAGTCCCCCAGAATCACAATCTCCGCAGAAGGATACTGCTCAATCACCTTGTCAGTCGATTGTTGCAGGTGGTCAAAAAGGCGAACTGTGTCCGTGTTACCGCTGTGAGACCTGTACACGCACGCGTAGATCCGAGTGTGGCCCCCGTGATCCACGCGCGCCCATAACGTAGACAGGTCCCTGTCTTCAAGGCTTGTAAGACGGCTACAGCAGACATCATCACGGACGTACATACATACCCCGGCTTTCGGCTTGAAGTTGTACTCAAGCTTATAGCCAGGGTACATTAAGTAGGATGTATCGCCCGGGCATGAAATCTGCGTCTCCGTCAGGAAAAAAAGGGTCGGCTTCGCAGTTTCCAGATGGTGGTGGACTACGTTGAGGTTCTTGTGCATACCTCTGATGTTGCAAAGGTCCATGTAAAGTGTGGACGACGAAGCCGCTGTGTATACTTTTCTAGTCTTTTTTCCTGTAGCCATGTTTTTTTTTTTAAAAAGGGGGGTTAAAAAAGTGAAGAGGTGCCTGTGTGCCGGTGGCGCAAGAGACTAAGCGAGACTCTAACTAACCAAAGGCAGGCAGAGGTAGTGCGGTAGATTGGCACGGCGTACGGAAGGGCCCCCGGTCCCCCCCCGATGCAGAGGCCGCGTCCACTCCGGTATCCTCCTCCGGCACGACCACCGCACCAGGGACTTTACACAGGCTGCTGGTTCAGCCTCCTGGGGCGGAGATTATGTAATCCCCAGGTTCGGGTTCCGTACAGCCTGCGGGCGGTCAGCGGTCAACCGTTTCACCGGGTCTCCCTGACCGCCGTACCAATATTCCGCGCCTCTATCTGCCAATGGAGACAGATTAAGCCTCTGGTCTCACCGTCAGCGGCACAGAGTCACCCCAATGAGCTCTGGATCCCTGCTAACCGACGGAGAACATAACCCAATCGGAGTCAGGTTACTATTACCGCGGTCTTCTGCAGGGCGGAGGTACTGCCCCAGGCGGGCTGCTCAACGAACGGAGTACCGTTATGCCCTTCCTCCTAATGTGGGCTTTTTCGTTAATCCCTAAGATATTGAATCTTAGGGATCTGATTGAAGAAGCCACTACTGTACCCTCAGGGTGTAACGTTAGCTCCATAAGAAGTAACGCATGACCCCTAAACCCCGAGGGGGATCACTGAGATTTTAGTGGAGCTAATTCTCAACGCGAGAATGCTAATCTTTGATTTGATTGTCCGCCAGCGCTGTCCGTTCGTGTGGGAGATTGGAACCATAAAACCTATCAATTAGGTAAATGAAACCAGAAATTCCATTAGTCTACCAAAAGACTCAGTTGTCATCCAGATAACAGAGCTGTTAATTACTTAATCTGACTAAACTAATTACTCATATCAAGTGTGGTTTATCTTAAAATGAAATGTTGTTTTTGTTGATAACCTTTTCTCGCTGACTCTATAATCTATGAAATAGCTTAGAGGAAAACTAGTAACAAAGTATATAACAGAACCCGTGGCTTTGGCTGAGTGGAATTCTGTTCCCATACCCAATATTCCAGGGGAACAAAGCATCCTATGTGTTATTCCAGACTACCTATCCCTGTACCAAATTTCTATCCGATTCGTACTGTAATTTCTTTAAAGCTTGATTGAGTAACAACCAAGTACACATCTACACATTCACTCTCATAAACCTTAGATTTTTAATATTAGTTATTACATTTAGTGGGGGATATTAAGCATTTTTTTGTTAAAAATTACAGAAACTAAATTTACATTATTACTATCTAAACTAAACCTAAGTAAGGCCCCCGTGACATTGTGCCCGAAAGACTAGCAGCATTCCCCCTTTGAATAGCAACACCTATTCGCTGAGCAAGAAAACTGCCAGCCCTTGGGTCATCAGTCGACTCTACAAGGCGCTTTTTCAAATTCTTTAAAAAAATGGCGTATTGGCAACATTTTAGTTAAATTTTTAACTATGGGTAATTTGGTACATGGACAGTCCACTCCACCAACCCATGGTTTCACCAGCCTCTTGGCTATGAAGACCGAATCGTTTGGAGTTACTCGTCGTACTTGCGAGTGCTCTTTCCGACGCGCACTGTCAAGTATTGGTACAGGGATAGATAATAGGCTGAATTCTCTGGATTAACACGTAGGCACGTAGCTACTTCTAATTCCCAGCAGAAGTTCCCATGGGATACAGAAACAGGTAAAGAATTCCACGCGGGAGGAGTGCGGGTGCTAACAAGTTTCAAAAACCGGCCAAGTGCGAGTTGGACCCGCCCATGAAGGGTTTCGTAGCAGCAAGTAACATAATATAAAAGTTCTTATAGTTCGTTGTAACTTTGATTGATGTTTTAAAACGTTCGCAGTGGTAGTGATTTTTGTAACCAAAAATGACTATGACTATGGTTTATGACGTATTAAAAAAAAACTACCAGCTCTATCTCGTTCAAACCAATTTTTGTTGGTTGTTTTTATGGCAATGTACATCATATATTCTTTTTAGACTTATCATTCTCTTCATCCACTTTGGAAGTGTCTCTTGCGCGAACTATTCACTTTAGAAAAAAATCATGTTAGAAACCTCAATAACATTTTTGAAGACTTATCTATAGATACCCCACACGTATGGGTTTGATGAAAAAAAAAATTTTGAGTTTCAGTTCGGAGTATGGTGACCCCCAAAATTTACTGCTTTTTTTCTAGTTTTATATAAAAATCTTAATGCGGTTCACAGAATACATCTAGTTGCCATGTTTCAATAGCAAAGGCCTTATAGTTTCGGAGAAAAGTGGCTGTGACACACGGACGGACAGACAGACAGACATGACAAATCTATAAGGGTTCCGTTTTTGCCATTTAGCTACGAAACCCTAAAAATGAAATCGCTAACTATTTATTTGTAAAATCTTTCAGGAAAATGTTCGAGAACATTTATGATCTAATGTCAAAAGAGGGGGACTGTTTTCTGATATTCATGGGCACAGGTGCTTTACATAGTATTTATGCCGCAATAGCAAAGAATCCTAAATGGAAGACATGGCTTAAAAATGTCGACCGATTTATAAGCCCGTACCATGGATTGAAGGTATGTGATTACGCTAACTTATTAAGTATGTGTGTGTGTGTGAGAAATGGAAAAGAGAGAGAGAGAGAGAGAGAGAGAGAGAGAGAGATAGAGGGAGAGAGAGAGGGAGAGAATTTCCCGCCGACTCACCGGTGAGTCGGCGCACCTTTATACTGCTCTTTCGAGTCCAAGTCAGCTTCACCTACTAATGGTGCACCTGCTAAGTAATGGCCAAGGCCACAGCAAAGAGAAGGAAATGTCGAAAGACAACCCTCTACCAACCCGTCTGACCAGCGTGGTACAGTAAGGTCAGATACCCTTTCAAAATGAAGACACACATCATGACGTGCCCGATGGTCTAATTGGTGGAGTAGCCTAAGTTCAGCAGTGGGTTTTTTTATACCAATAATGTGGCAGACAACCATACGGCCCATCAGAAGGACTGGTAGTCACCGCAGCCTATGAACGTTTGCAACACCAGAAGCGCCACACTCGCGCTGCCGACCTTGTAAAAACCTTCTGAGACCCCTTTTGAGGAACCCCATACTGTAGCCGTTTAGGAAAACCTAGGCTGAGAGATCATTCCACAACCTAAGCGTGCGCGGAAGAAAACCCATATCGGATCCAACCGTGCTGGAACGCTCCGGACGTAGAGTGTGAGGATGAACTCTCTGTCTGTGGCGAGCGGTGCGATGATAAAACATAGGCATGGGCATCATATAGAACAATTTCTCAGAGCACATAAGGTAAACGCAGCTATTAACGACCCACCGAAAATTCGCAGGTATTACCGATCCATTCCATTAACCTGCAATTTTTACGTTACTGGAAGGGTTTATGCTAGAGACATTTGACGAAATACGCACATTTGTTCATTGTGTCTTGCAAATAATTACGTTAGTGTGCGTGGCATCGCGGGAAATAGACGAAATTCGATTTTTTCTGTGACGATAGTAAAGTCGCCGATCGTGTGGTACAAGTCCTTGTTCTTACAGTCAAGCACATCAAAATTTATTTTAAGACGTTTTAAAGAAATGTACGAAGCCTATGATTGTTCTGCATTATTGAATGTGTTAATTTAGGTGTGAGGCCTTAATTTCGTATAGTAGTTCTGTTGAAGAAGTTTTTAATCCTCTAAAGCTATTGTCTATATGTTGCCTTGGTAACTATTTTATTGATACTGTAATTTGTGCAGCTATGTTTTAATATATAAAACGCACTCTGTGTTTTAACTTCCTTATGTGTTTCATTTACAATAGGTTATGGGCCTCTAGCTCGTATTAAATATACATTATTTGGGAAGTATAAATGGATTCCAAAATGCAATACCAAACGATCAACAAATTGTCAGGTCAAGCAAATTATTCGGCATGGTCGTTTAGTGTCGAAATGTTCCTGGTTGATCAAGATTTATGGGATTGTGTTGGTACTAATTACAAAATCACCACTGAAGCGGAAAAGAAGCGAGATGCAAAGGCAAGAGCTAAAATTTGTTTATTAATTTCTGAAAATGTTCATCCATTAGTGAGAAACGCAAAAACTGCTCGGGACACCTGGTTATGTTTAGAAAATGCATACGCTGATTCAGGGTTGATGCGTCGTCTGACATTGTTAAGGAAATTATTTAGTATAAAACTTGGAAATTTTCCAAACATGGAAGCATATTATGTCAGTGAAGTGCAACTGACGCATCAATAACTTCAAGCAATAAAGGCAGGTCTTGAAGATGAATTTATAGGAATAATAATGCTAGCTGGATTAACAGAAGATTATAATCCCTTAGTAATGGCCATAGAGCACTCCGGACAAAAAATTACTACAGAGCATGTGACATCTTCCTTGCTAAGACAGGGTGAAAAAGGAAACTTTAGAAAAGTAGAAGAGTCAGTGCTCGTATCTAGTAGCAGTGGTAATAGTGGTCATAAAAGCACAAAAGAAGTAATTTGTCATTTCTGTAAGAAGAAGGGGCATTATAAGTCGCAGTGCAGACTATTGGCTAAGAAGGACAAATCAAAAAATAAAGCTAATTTGGTAACTGTAGTTAGAGATAAAGCAGTAGTTAGACCTAATTTTGTAACTTTATTATCTGTTAGTGATAATAATGGGTGGGTATAGTGGAATTCAACAGATGTAAATAATATAGTAAACAAAGCAATTGGATCTTGACTGCTCCATAATTACTTACATTTAATTATCAATCCTGATCATAGTCGTTTCAAGGAACTCTAGTTAGATTTATGCGGACATTTCGACACTAATAAACCTTTAGATTATAGAATAATTTCATGAAAAATACTCGGTTGGTAAAAATTTAAGACTGTCATTTTTGCTTGTCATTAAATTATTTTTTCTCAGACTTGTTTGTCTTTGCCATAGTGTTGTAAAACTGTTGTACTGGCCAATTGATTTTAAAAGGAGGTCATTGTTTTATCAATCTGTCAGTTCGAAAAAATGTACTTACTTTAATAATATAACTTATTGACCCAGAGAGCGACGAGTGCGAGTCTTTGCCCCTTTCACACGTACCGGTTGCCGGGTGCCGGGTACCCGGGTGTATGGCCGTGTACGCTTTCACACGTAATGGCTTGATTTGCCCGGCAACCGCTTGCATTCGCCGCCGGTTACCCGGCACCGGCTACCCGGCAACCGGTACGTGTGAAAAGGCACTTTGAGTTTGGGTCTTCGATTCTACAGTATAGACGATTTTGCTTTCGTCCGTATGTGTGTGTGCATGTCAGTTTCGGTCTAGAAGACGCATTTGTTAACCAATTTTCTCCAAACTTGGCACACATGTTCTTTGATTTAAAATCATTGATCTACGAAAAGATAAAAATACAACTTTTGTCGAAAGATTGGCAGATTGGCAGCATACCTATGTATTTTGTTTCGTAACTTTTTTTATCAAATTTTGTGACCTAATGTGCTTTTATTGCGCTTGTTCAAAAAGCTATAATTTTTTACTACTTTGCTTCGAATATACCTGACACCATGTCATTATAATGGCCTAGTTCCCTTTCTTTGGATTTAAAAACCCCACATTAGAAATCTCTCAAAATGTCTTAGTCTGCTTTTGTAAGAACGGCGAGCAGCCAACGAGGCGTCTACACATTTTATCATCCCTAAACTAATATATTATTGTAAATAAATGATTATACTATTAAATTTTCTAAAAGTTTCTTTGTTTTTAAAGATCCTTTAATTAAATTATTATAAAAAGTTATTGCACATAATATATATAGATATACCGAATTACATGATTTGATGAATTTGGCGATTGATTAACCAAAGTAAATGAATGTACGGTGAACTAGATATAACTCAATGATTACTTACATAATTAGAATCAGTTTAGTTACAACACTATGATCATAGACAACTTCTGTCAAAACATGACATGTTTACATGATTGCTGAGCTGTCCAGAAAAAGACTATAATTGATTCTGGAGCAACGTCTCATATGACGTTTGATAAATCTATTTTAAAACAAAATAAGGCCTCTTTATCTAAATTTGTGACTTGTGCGAATAATGAGAAAATTGTTTCTACTTCGCAAGGTTCCATTGAGTTGAAAGTTCAAAGTGGCAATCATGATTTTGAATTAAAAATGGATCAGGTTTTAGTTACTCCAGAATTAGTTACAAATTTGATGTCCGTTAGCAAGTTAGCAGAAACAGGCAAGGTAGTTATTTTTGATAAAACTAATTGTAAGGTTTTTAATAGTGATGTTTCTGTTATAGGAAATCCTCTGTTCACAGCACCACTACAAAACGGGCTTTATGTTTTAGGGTCTGTTAATAATAGTAAGGCGGTAAATAATAGTAAGGCGACGGTTCTTTTAGGAGAAGGTAGTCTAGGGAACTACGAATTGTGGCATCGAAGGTTAGGTCATCTATCCGAACCTCAGATGAGTAAATTAAAGGGTATCGTCCCTTCAATTGCTTCCTCTAAAGCTATTGTCTATATGTTGCCTTGGTAAATTCCTCTAAAGCTATTGTCTATATGTTGCCTTGGTAACTATTTTATTGATATTGTCAAGTAACAATTAATTATTACTGTGTAATTTGTGCAGCTATGTTTTAATATATAAAACGCACTCTGTGTTTTTAACTTCCTTATGTGTTTCATTTACAATAAGTTCATAAAATCTTAATAATTTAATATTATAAAACTTCACGTTTTAATTGAGCGGTAACACCTTCAATGATTTTAATAGTAGCAGCTATTGCCGACTCATGGGTCGGTGATTGCAATGTATATTAAATTTAGTTTTACCTCTTTCTCGTCGATATGTGACAATAAGGCAATTATTTTAATATGACATCTGAATCTATTACAATCAGCCTTTGTAACACACCATTACCGATCTATACTATTTGGTCTAGTTTACTTATTCTTTCGTTTTATTTCGACTACGAATTACAACTTTCATCATTCATTGTTATTATAAAGAAACATTATAAAATTACTTTTTATTGCATAACAATGTGCGCATTAGTTAGTATTATTTGCAATATTATTTATTTAAAATCTCTGCTTCGTCTAGAAAAATCAAATAAATACATATAATCTACTTTTTATGAGTCGGCCATACAATTTCGTAATTGTGTATTATATCGACTATTACCGATCTACATGAATCGGTGATAGCAAGTACGGGAGGCTATAACCGATTCTACGCAATTCCTGGTCGTTAATGTCATAGTCAAACAGCATGGACCAGAGTAACTAAGTGACTTTTCCTATGAAGTATATTGTAGTATGAAAGATGTATAAAAGGTAGTATGAAAGGACTTAGAGCAAACCTACATGATTTTTTTGCAAAAGCACTATAATGTGTTTTTTCTTTTCTGCCTATTACAATCTTCTTGTTGTTTACACTCGGTAATCTATCTATATATATAAAAAAAATCAATGCCACTTTTCGTTGTAATTTTATAACTTAAGAACGGGCTGACCTATCCAAACCAAATGTTTAGGCTTTGTTTGGACTACTTAGTAGATGGTTTATGTGTAGTTTGCACAAAATCGGTAGAGTGGTTCTTCATTTATTCCGCAAACAAAGTTGCGCGGGTCAGGTAGTATATAAAAAAAATCAATGCCACTTTTCGTTGTAATTTTATAACTTAAGAACGGGCTGACCTATCCAAACCAAATGTTTAGGCTTTGTTCGGACTATTTAGTAGATGGTTTATGTGAAGTTTGCACAAAATCCGTCGAGCGGTTCTTCATTTATCACGCATACGAAGTTGCGCGGGTCAGCTAGTATAATATATATTTAAAATATTTTAACGCTTTTTATTCCCGGAGTCGATTCCCATGGAATGGGGGAACGACAACAGAACGCTACATAGGCAAAAGCGCTGGCGCTTCTGTTTTTGTATAAACCTGAGTATATTCGTTGAAAAGTTTTTAAAGTAGGTACTTGCATTTTATCCACGGTTTAACGGCAATTGGCGGCAGCTTGATTGGCTTCTTATTAGTAATTTGTTCACCATGGGAGGTTTATTCTTCCATTTTTTTTCTTTAATATTTACCGCTGACAGTACAGTAAAGGCTTAATAAAACTATTAGAGCTTTGAAAACATATAATTTGATTTTTGCAAATAAATCATTTTCGCTATAATTTTCTCTCTCTTATTGGTTCCGCATCTTAAACTATATACAACACTCATGGTCTGTCTCTTTATTGCCATCATGGTACTTTTAACTTTGGTGCGTATTCTTGTCTATTTGTCATTATTTTGAGCGAATGTCAGTCAAAGTCATATTTTGTTATTCTCTTTCTCTATTAAGACTACTTACAATCTTGAAAAGACTTTATAAAAAATATATTCACGAAGATTTATAATCTTTACAGCAATAACCACTAAGCAGAGAGTTACTTTCGATAATAAAAATATGAGAATGTTTTACGATTTTTTTTCATAGTGATAGAAATAAAAAAGTAATACACTATTCATCTCGCTAAGAGTTAATACTCCGGGGGACAAAATATTCCAACTTCGGCCCTGTTTTCAGTGTACAGTAGTAGTACTACGCAGTAACCCGGAAGTTGAAGCAAGCAAGTAGTTTTGACACTGACCGCTAGATGGATAATAGTAAAGTGGGCGGATACAAACCCCTCCTCACCACACCCTCCCCCCGCGCCAAGTCACACATTGTTTCATAGGGAAATCACATTACAACACCTCCTCTCTTATATTTGCTCCACTACTATTTACTAATTCCATTGGTCATAAACCAATGGAATTAGTAAATAGTAGTTTTCGATACAAGTGTGGGATTTCTGTTATTACAACGAGTTACGACAGATGTTGACGCGAGCCGAAGGCGAGGGTAGACAGTCGGAACGAGTTTAAATAACAGTCCCACACGTTGTATTGAACAACAATTTTTTAATACAGTTGCGAAAAAATTAAGCAATTTAATAAAATAATAAAAAAACAATAAACCTAAATATCCAAAATGGCGCCAACCGTAAAAGAATATTATATACTTTTTTTTTTTTTTTTTTTTTTTAATTTATTGAAAGCTTTGGCATTTTAGCCATCAGCTTAAGCAAGCAGTGAAATGACAACACATCTTACTTAGTATGTACAATTAAAGAATACAATTTTACAGAATATACCTAATACAATGAAATGAATAAGAATTAAAAATGTAAAAAAAAAACTAATAAAAAAGTAAGGAATTATACAATAGGTTACAAAATATTTCAGTACCTACTAAATAGGGCCAAATGTGCTAATATAATAATTATAAAGAGGTATATACAATTTAGGGTACTTTAGAAAATCTTGTACACTGAGTGGAAAGAAATCATTTTCCTTTAAAATGTCTTTGACAGAACAAATTAAAAGTAGGCGTTCTAAATTAAAATATTTACACTCTAAGAATAAATGATCTAAATCACAAGAACTGGCACAACAGTATTTACATAAGTTATTATTACTAAGTTTAAGTCTGTACAAATGTGATGGAAATTTACAATGCCCAATTCTCAGTCTGCATAAACTGGTGATAAAGTCTCTGCCTGGATAGGCAGAGAGTTTATCAAACCAGGCGTTAGTTTTGGGAACAGGAGTGATTTCCGCAAGCCATTTACCTTTGTTAAGGCGAGAGGAGTTCAATAGTAGAAGCCAGCGCTTGTTTTCATTGATCTTTAAAAGGTGAACTAAATCTAGATGTGGCACTCTGTACTCTACGTTAACAATATCAGGGGCAGATTTGGCTAGAGTGTCCACTAGCTCATTGCCCAGAATGCCAGAATGCCCGGGTACCCAACAAAACTCGACCGTAATGTTATTACAATTAGCTAAGTAAACTAAGTGCCTAAGCTCATAGATAAGGTAATTGCAATTGTTGCTAATAGTTTTTTTCTCCAAAGCCATTAATGCACTCATAGAATCTGATAGGACAATTACTTTTGAGAAGACGTTTTGCTTATAAACATTAAGAACGTACTGCAAAGCGAAAATCATTGCTAGAATTTCTGCCGAATAAATTGAAAAATATTTATAACAAGAAAACACTTTGCCAGTTTTGTTAGAGGCATCATAAAATGCGAAACTTGTACGATGGTCAGTTTTAGACCCATCTGTATAAATTTTAACATATTCCACTTTTTCATTTACATACTTGTAAAAATCATGCTTAGAATTGAATTTCAAAGTTGAAACTGGGATATTCTGTAACATTGATGTATAATTGTAAGAAAAACAAGGCTTATACTTATTCCAGTATACAACATCTTGAAATTCGAAATTTAAGTATGAGATAGAGTCGCTAATAGAAGTGAAGACAGTAAGAGGGGCAATATTATAATCTGGTAATGAATAATGTTCCAGAAATCGACCAGTAAGCACATTATCTTGACTAATTAGATTTAAGCAAAATTTATCAGTTAAATAGCTTCTCCTAACTATTAGTGGTACTACACCAGCTTCGACCTCTAAAGAGTTTATGGGTGAGGACATCATAGCTCCCGTAATGATACGTAAGGCTCTATTTTGCATCACATCGAGTTTTTTGAGAAAAGTGTTACTAGCAGACGAGTAAAATATACATCCGTAATCAAATTGGCTGCGAACTAGGGATATATATAACATTTTGAGTATTTTAGGATCAGAACCCCAACGAACACCAACCAAAGATTTCAAAATATTTAAACGTAATTCCGCTTTTTTACATATGTATGTAATATGAGGACCCCAAGATAATTCACAGTCCAGCTTAATACCTAAATATATTTCCGAAGTTTTAAACGGTAATAAAACCTGTTGGAAGTATATTCTGGGACGATTAATGTAATAGGGGCTAAATAACATCACTGAGCTCTTTTCGACGTTAACTTCGAGTTTAAGTTGAGAGCTTAAAACGGTAGCAAGAGATCTCAAACATTTATTCATGATAATTTCCCCTTCACTTAGATCATTGCAATCCAGATAAATGACAAGGTCATCGGCATAAAATGAATACTTAACGGATTTTGGAATACATTTCATGAAAGTTACAAGAGATAAAGTAAATATTAATGGTGATAGGACAGAACCTTGAGGGGTGCCTCTATATGAATACTTGGGGCCATATATCTTGTTCTTTAGTTTTAAAAATATCGTGCGGTTATTGAGAAAATGGAAAATCCAAAATAGTACCGATCCCGGTATTCCCAGAGATCGGAGGCTATTGATTAGGTAATCATGATCTATGTTATCAAACGCGCCCTTGATATCAAGGAAGACAGCTAGTGTTATTTTATTGCACTTGAAATTATTTTGAATATCACCTATAAGGCAACCTAGGTTATACATTGTGTTTTTACCCTTACGAAAACCGAATTGATATTCTGGAATTAATGAGTTGTGTTCTATGTACCATTCTAAACGACTTTTTAACATAGTTTCGAACAATTTTGCAAAACAAGATGTCAACGAAATGGGTCTAAAAGCGTCCAATTCATTGCCATCTTTATTGGGTTTTTTAATAGGAATGACAAACTGCACTTTCCAAATAGGGGGAATAATCTTTTGCTCCCACATTTGGTTCAAAACTTTCAAAAGTATGATTTTCACTTCTGTCGGTAGGTTTTTGATTACGGTATAGGGCATGTAGTCAGGGCCAGGAGATGTGTTTTTCTTACAATTCAAAGAAGCTTCGAATTCATAAAAAGCAAAAGGTTCTTGAATCCACTGTGCAGATTCAGACCCGTGAATTAAGAAATTTAAGTGAAAATTTTGTGATAGCTGAACGTCATTTTCTGAAGTTATCTTATTTAAATATGCATTAATATTGTGAGGATTTTCAAAGAAATGAAAAGAATTCGAATTTGTGCCAACTTTAGCAAATTTAAACCTTTTCATGTGATCCCAAACAACTTTAACAGGAGTCTTTCTATTAAAAGAAGAACAAAGATTAACCCAACTAAGCTGCTTTTGCTCCGATATTATTCTTTTTTTCTTGGCGTCAATTTTTTTGTATAAAATATAGTTTTCAAAAGTAGGGTATCGTTTATAGGACTTTAAAGCAAGCTTTGATTGATTAACTGCTTGAGAGCAAGTCTCACTCCACCAAATTATAGATTAACGTTTTTTACAATGGCAATGTTGTTTTGATTTTGTAGGGAACGTCAGTAAAATGTCAGTTAAATTTGTAATAAAATTATCATAGCTTGATAAAGGTTCATTAGTTATAGAAAAAGTCAAAAATTTCTTTTCACAGAGTTCTTTGAACTCGGACCAATCAATTGCATTAAAGTTAACATCAGATAAGCAACCTGTGGGTAAATCATTGGAGTTCAACTCGGCTTGATAGCTTTGTCTATGTGAGATATTGTACAAAACGCCCACCATTATTGGAAAGTGATTGCTACTCAATAAGTCATCGTGAACAGTGAAAGAACAACTAGAACTTACCGATGGCGAGGCAAAGGCTAGATCTAATACATTACCAGTCTGACCGAAAGACGCCAAAGTAGTTTCAGTGAAATCATTTAGACAAACGAGATTGTGATCATCTGCAAAAGAGTTGATTAAAGTTCCCCTTCTATCGTTATGGCGTGCACCCCAGGAAGAGTGATGAGCATTGAAGTCGCCTATTATCAAGAAGTTTTTACTTTTCATTTTGGAGAAAGATTCAGTTAACATATCTAAGTTAAATTTGCCATTAGGATGAGGAGGAATGTACACAGAGAGAATGTCAATGGTAGTATACCCAATGTTAACAGATATCAGCAAGTTTTGAAAGTGATAATTAGAAGGTGTGATAATGACATTATATGTATACTTGGCCTTTACAGCAACAGCAATGCTTCCATGGATCCGATCAGCATCAAATCGAACTATGTGGTAACCTGGTAGTTTAAATGGTTTCAGAGGGTTCAACCAAGTTTCATTAAGTAGAAAATTATGTCAATATTAGAATGTGTAGTGATAAAGTGCTTTAACTGATCAATTTTAGGTAATATACTACGACAATTCCAATGAAATATGTTCAATTGATTAATATTACAATCTGTATTACCCATAAAATAACAATTAAATTGTAAAATTACTAATCAGCATTTCTTTTATGACTTTAGAGGAGATAGTACTATTAGTAGTTGGATCAGATCTCTTAATGGCTATGTCAACAAGTGTTTTAGTTAAAATGTTTAACAAATCGTCTGAATTTAGAATGTCTGTAAATAGTGCCCTTTTTTGGGGCATGTTAATTAACATTTTCTTATTCTTTTGATGTGTTGGTAAGCTAGGTGTTTGAAGAAGCGGAGTTGTAGCAATGGGATAATCTAGTGTTGCTTTAGCAGCTACACTAGCATAAGTCAATGTACCATTAATTTTTTTCTTTAAATCTTGTATTTTGTTAGCCTTCACTGGGCATGAAGTACTAACTGCCATGTGTGGGCCACTACAATTTGTACACTTAAGATTGTCTTTATTAGTACAGTCTTTAAAGAAATGGTTACCTGAGCAGATGGAGCAAACCTGTGCGCTCCTGCAAGAACCTCTACCGTGTCCAAACTTGTAACATACAAAACATTGGCGAATTGGTTTAATGTATTCTTTGACATCGAACCAGATGTAGTCAAATGTCACATGGTCTGGGTGTGACGAACTGAGAAAAGTAATTAATACTGTTGGAGTTGGAACAAGTAAGCCATCTATGTTTCTTCTCATGAAGCGTTTTACTCCGATTACTTCTACAGTTGATTTGATGTTTGACAATAAATCCTGTTCGGAAATGTCAACTGGCGTTTTAATTATACCTTGACTTTCCAAATGGTCATAGGGTATTGAAGCTTTCCACTCATTTTCTTCAAGAATTGATTTATTCATTAAGAAGGAATTGGCATCTTTGAGGTTGTTGAAAAATATTTTAATTAATTGGTTTCCTACTGGTTTAACATACATTATACCAGTGCAGTTGATGGTCCTTAGAATTCTATTGGTTTTCATAATGTCCATTTTGGGGTTGGAGGAAGCTGACTTTAATAAAATAGGGTAATCTTTTTTATCATTATCTCTATAAATGTGGTTATAGTCCTTGAATAATCCTCTCTTAGTGTTATTAAATGCCGCGCACATTTTAGGCGGTGAAGACTCCTCTCCTGAGGATAGTTTCCGTTTGTGGGCAGAAGCCCTACCACCACTGTCTTCGGTCATAATTAGTGCACTAGTTATTAGCACTTACCCTAGTTATATACAAATATTATACAGTATTTTACAATAAATTTAACTAATTAGGGCGACTATTTCAATTATTTACAAAAATTATTTATTAAAAAGCCGCCAATGTATTCGAACGTTCGCGCCCTTTTTCCATATTATATACCTTCCTAAGCAGAGACTATGGCAGTGCACTTCATACAGCCAACTTTTTTGATATTTATAAATTTAATTTGGCCGGTACTTATATTCATTTATGCTTAAATTTCAATTAAAATTACTTTTATTCTGATATTGAAACAAGTTAGTATCTTTTTTCAGAAATATTTGCATGAATCACAGACATTATTTTGACAAATTGTGGGAAAGAAAACGCACGAGTGCTGGAATGGTAAAGAAAAAGCACGAGTGTGTAATAGCCCACATCCCGAACGCTATACGTCCCTGTAATACGTCACTTTTTGAGCAACTGTATTAAAAAGTAATTTTATCTACTCTGATACTATAATACAAAGATTATTAAAATTGAAATCAATACTCTTATGACAAACATTACGCACAGGCCAAAAAAAAAGTTTTATTACGATACAGGTGTTGTATGGACACCTATATCATAATAAAACTTTTTAATCATTACGATACACCATAAACAATCTCCAGCTGGAAAAAGAAGTTTGAACCTCTACTTTAAAAAAAAAATTGTGAATCCGTAGCCTGAAAAAAAAAAAGAAACACGCATGCGCAATTGAAGTTTGCGCCTTGGCGGCAACATTTTACATTTAAATTAAACAAATTTTGGTTTTGTTTGTAAAATAAATTAGTTTTTGTGTAAAAACATGTCATAAAGCGAGGATGGTGGTAATTGTACACCACCAGACATTCTGGAAACTGCGTCAAACATGACCATGAACCTGTTACCCGCGAACCGGCGAAATCAAGGAGCAACTATATATCACAAAATGAAATCAGGTATTATCACAGGTATTATAGTATGAGAGTAGATAAAGTAGTGTATGACACTGTACATAACTTGGTCTTATAACACTCGTGTGATACTATAAAAAAACTCGCCTACGGCTCGTTTTTATAAAACACACTCGTGTTATAAGAACCCTTATTATGCAACAGTGTCATAAACTACTATTATGTCATTTCCCGATTATGGCAACTGAAGCGTTATTTCTAATGAAATTATGGCAAATACCAGTATGGCATATGAAATTATGGCAAACATTAGTAAACCCGTTGTGACCTTAATGTAGCCAAAGCGCATTCTTAATGCCTTAATTATCGAGTAGTTGGACATCAACATTAGGTAATGTTAACGCAGGTGGAACAGTAGCATTATATATATAGATTACAGATCTTAGAGAAAAAGAAGTTAAACATCAAAACTTTATTGCGCTTTTTGGTTGACCGGGGGGGGGGGGGGGCGCAGACTGAGCTTCGCACCCTGGCGCTATATAGCCTTAAGACGGCCCTGTCCTTATATAGAAGACTCGTCTTTAACCAGTTATCGGTGTATGATGGACCCGGGGAGAAAACGATTTCTTACCCAATCGCTAAGACTTGTTAGGTCTGTCCCTCAAGGTCGCATCTTCTGAAAACGACTGCATCATGCAAAATCTTATTGGTAAGCTAGCACCATCATAGGTGTGAACTATGTTGCTTGAACTATGAAGATTTTGATGGTGCCTCTTGATAGTGTCATGTGCTGGAGTTATACTTACTTCTAATTTTTCAATTTCTTCCTTCTGTTTACTTAGTATGGTTTTGATATGCGTCAGTGAGCTCTCAAACTTAACAGAGTCGTCTATTAAAGCTTGCCTGTGGAAAAGAGTTCAATTTATATATATAAAAGAAAGTCATATTAGTTACACTATTTATAACTCAAGAACGGCTGTACCGATTTGGCTGAAAATTGGTGGGAGGCAGCTTAGAACCAGGAGACGGACATAGTATACTTTTTATCCCGTTTCAGTCCTCTTTTTTTTGCGCTTTTTTTGGTCACTCAGAGTATATGTGACGGGAACGGGTGATTTACTCTCTCTTATGTGACGCAAACGAAGTTGCGCGGGTCAGCTAGTACCTTTATAAAAATCGGTAAATAGCTTCATAGCCTTTCATATGGGTCGGTAATGCGAACCATGGACTTTTTCAATAAATTATTTTTTATTTTAAGAGTATTAGGTAATAAGGGCAATTTAGGGTTTTAAGTATAAACTAGACAGACTAGAGTTTCATATAAAAACAAAACATTGGGTGTAAAGCCAATCACCATTCTTAATAACTGTCATCGATTTTAAAATTGTCTTAACAGGGTCGGTAATACCTGCGTTTACCTTACCATTGTACAAGCGGTAGAACACGCATAAGCAGGCAAAGTCTCTCCTGTCGCGAAGAGGTTCCACACCACCTTTAAGCATAGGATCGTTGACAACTCTCACAGCTCGCTTTTTCACCAAGTCAAATGGACGAAGCTGATATTCGGGTTCCCCCGCCCAGTGGTGACAGCAGTACTCCATGTGCGGCCGCACTTGCGACTTATAGAGAAGTAGTGTTTTCATGGATGTTATGCCGGAATCCTACCGACAAAAACTGTCTTCATCAGATGGCCGGGGTCCCACGTGCGCCCTCTGAAAGATAACCCCAAGACTGTTGTGATCGATTGAGGCCATAATTATAATTTTACTGTTTAACATACTGAAAAATTTAACTTGTACTGTTCCACAACATTTATTATTGTAATATCTATATATTCACTGCCTCTGTGGCGTAGTCGGTAGTGATACCGCCTGCGACGCTGGAGGTCCTGGGTTCGATTCCCGGGTCGGTCCAAATATTTGTGTGAACCACAAATGTTTGTTTCGGAGTTTGGGTGTTTTCTATGTATAATATGTATGTATTTAGAAATATATAAGTATGTCTATCAGTCGTCTAGATCCCATAGCACAAGCTTATAGCTTCGTTTGGGCTAGATGATGTTGTGTGAGAATGTCCAACAATATTTATTTTATTTTTTTTATTTTTTATCTAACTGGTTTTACCTTTCGGCATTCTAAAAGGCTATTTACTTACTTAAATCGACAACAACAACAAGTGGAATAGTACAAGTGAAGTATTTCAATATGTGTAGCAAGTTCCATCAAGTACCATCAATCAACAGTATCAGTAATTTACTGTTTAAACTTTATTATTTACTTAATTCTATATTTATTTTTCATTTACAGGAACCGAACAAGAAAGTGGAAGAATTAATGGAAAAATATGGATTTACAAATATTGACGTAAAGTGTAAGAAAATCACTAATGTTTATAAAACTGTGCAAGACATTAGAGGTGAGTTACAAATTAGATTTTTGTAAAGCATTTTAGTGAATTACTAAAACGAATATCCCAAGCGGCATTGATAGGATCTTACCAAATCTGGTTGGGCAGGGAAGGGAACATTGCTGACGTTAGAAGGTGATCGTTCATGCGCATAGTAAGGTGGCCACCCTAAACCTACTCTAATGGGTCGCAAGTCCCAGACGCCGCCGGGGTGTTCACCCCTGTGGCACGCTATGGACCCGGCACCCGCATGGAGAATCCATGGAATGCTAAGAATAAGGTCTCTCTCTCTAGCTAGCTTACTGAATTCTATGTTATTCTTGCTTGCTTTGCCCGTCCCATTGTTTGATAAATTTTAACCCTCTTGGCTGATCCCCTATCAGCCCTTCAGCCTTCCCTATCAGCCCAGGCTTCAAATGTCTAGCTATCACCACAGTATAACGTGCTACCACGGTTCATGAGATACTTCTTTGTGTAATAGGGTTCCGAGTTCTACCCTTAAGGTACGGAACCCGAAAAGAATAACCAAGCTAGTGCAGCCATTTTCTAGTTAAGTCATGAAATAGGGAAATAGATCTTTATTTTTATGTGTACTGATTTCAATACATTTTTCTATTTTTTTTTCAGAATTCGTCCAATGTATAGAACCATTCAACATGCCTTCAGAAATCATGGATACCTTTATAGAAGATTATGTAGCCGTAGGTCTAGAAATCGGTGTCATACGCATTGAGGAAAATGATAATAAAGAAAAAATATTTGTTGCTAATGATATCCTTCTAATAGCTTATGCAAATTAAAATATTGTTACTAAATAATTTACAGGAAAAGCATCAACCTTGTTTTCGTGTTATAAATCCTTATAGTAAATAGTAATATAATACTTACTGCTTACGGCAAGAGTCACGGGTAAGCCCTCGGAAGGATATTTATAAGGCCATACCCAGGGCTAACGACCTTGAGCATATGGGCGATATGACTCGCCAACATAGAGTAGCGCAACTACAGAGACATCAGAGTAAAAGAACTACGGAAGAAGAAGACAAATAGTAGCGGAAATGCGTTCCTCGCTTCACCAAATAAACAAGAAGCTGTGAGACGGCCTCACCCGACTGCCCCTCTCTAAAACGTTTATTGTGAGAGTTGAATCCGATTGACGTTGTCATTTTTGTTTTATTTCAAACTTTAAACAGATGATCCACGTGACCTAGTGACGTAGTTTAATGCAACAGAGTCACAGACTACAGAAAAAGTCTTGCCATAAGCCCCTCTGCACTCTATTTTATAGAGAGAGGCGAAAATAAATTAAAACACAAAGGAACGTTTGTATTTCAATTTTCCTTTGTTTTTAAATGTAGCAAAAAATGTGATTGATTATTACGTAAAAATTAAACGTGACGAATTCACAAAGACGAATGTTCATATATTCTTTTTTTTTTTTTTTTTTATTTCAACTTTCTGCACAAATACATGTACAAAGGCGGACTTAATGCCAGCGGCATTCTCTAACCAACCTTTGGGTGATGCAGAGATAAGTTAGAGCAGGTGCTAAAAGTATAATGACGAAGTTTGTATAAATTGGTACAAACTACAAATTTATACAAGGGAAAAAAAATAAGAACTTAGTTACTACTTACATATATAAATATAACATACTACGAAGATTATAATGTATAATGTAGATACTTAAATAAAATAAATATTGATAAATTTTTTTGAGATGTGAGTTGAGATTTGAGGTGTGAGATGAGAGATGAGAGAGAGAGAGAGAGAGAAAATTTGAGAAAAAAAAAAAAAAAAAAAACCAGACAAGCGGGGTCTTCCACTCGCTTAAAATTTTTGTTACTTTTGGAACAAAATTTCATTTCATTTTATTATAACAAACAAAAATAGTCGTAAACGCAGTTGCGAGGGTCAGCTAGTTATGTATAAATAAGACGCGCTCGTGGCACCGCGGACTTAGTGTTCTGTAAACGATCACTGTAGTACGCTCATTCGCTATGGCCAGTCCTTGGATGGGTCCATCTTGGATGGGTCATGCCACAAAGTGGTCATATGGACCATCCATGTGACCACTTTGTGACAGTTATTTGTTCGTGTCGTTTCCGTGTTTCGGAAGGCACGTTAAGCAACGGCTTAACGTGCCTTCAAAAACTTACGGGCATAAAATGGCAGTCATTAAGCCAAGTAAAAGGCCTCTTTGGCGGCTTGAATAATTTCAACAGCAGGCAGTCACAACCTTCGCCTGTCTATCTCAACACGGCAATACAGCTCACCACCTATTATGTGGGACAAATTCTAAAAAGGTGAAATGTGGGGAGATAATAATCTAAACCCTTTAAAGGCGTGACCATATTTATGTATGTATGTAACTAGCTGACCCTCACAACTTCGTTTACGACGCTTAAGGTGTATGAAAGGGGAGGTATTTCTTCATCAGACTCAGCAAGTGGTGAGTGAAATTGCCCTGTTTGCTTTATCATAAAAGAACGTACACGTCGAGGGCGTGGACTGAATTGTTTTAGAATCTATTCTAAAATAATTTATTTCAGTCCACGCGCGGACGAAATATTTAACTCTGGACTTAATCATTAAGCTCTTATATGATAAAGCCAACACGCCGGTTTAGATTTACACTCACATTCAAAGGAGCACTTGAATTCTAGGTTTTGAGAAGTTGAGATGTCTCTAACTCCTGAACTTCCTCGGGTCAATTTTCATTCAAATCGTAGTTTCGGCGTGATACGTATTCGGAATACAGACGGACATGAAAATTTTTAATTTCATTTTGGCTTAAGTAGTTATCGATTAGAGAACGCGTTCTTTTTTTTTAAATGGCTTCCATGTTCAGACTCTCGACCCTCAACAGTTTTATTATTATGTATAGATATAGACTAGCAAGAAACTCGGCGGGCTATTCTTTTAAGTGCTCTGCTTACTGTAACAGAAAACATCATAATAAATAGTTTGAGAATCCAACAGAGCCAGCAGATCATTTCCCGACTTACTTGTCTAGCAAATAATTGAATACAATTTTTGGTCCCGAGCAGGATTCGAACCTGCGTCTTCTGGTTTGCCGGACCAGACGGCCTCACCATTGGACCAACGAGACACTGCTCTCGACCGTCAATTCTTTCACTTTATTACCTTAACCAAGTTGTCGGTAGATGGTGCCTACGTCACCCCAAGACGTAATAAGCTGAAAAAATTGACGGTTAAAATAAATAAATAAATATAAATAAATATATTCACGGACATTTCGCACAACGCTATCTAATCCCAAAGTAAGCTAGGAATGACCTGCTTGTGTTATGGGTATAAGACCACGGATAATAATACTTATAGACTTTTTAAATACATACATACTATACATAGAAACACCCAGACTCTTGGGACAAACATTTATGTGTCACACAAATATTTGTCTCTGGTGGGAATCGAACCCACGACCGCCAGCGCCGCAGGCGGTATCTCTTCCGACTGCGCCACAGAGGCAGCCAAGTTGAGAGCAGTGTCTCAAAAAAAGCAGTGTGTTAATAATAACTGTACCATAAGTATTTTCATCAGTTGTCTATATCCCTTAGCACAAAGTTATAATAGCTTAAGTTGTGTGGGAATGTCCACGAATATTTTTTTATTTATTTATTTTGAAATGATTAAGTACCGCTTACAATATTAGCATGACTACCTATCGAAGTAATTTAATAAAACAATACATAAAATACGTTCAAATGCATTATATTCTATTGTAATGCAGTATGCATTGTGTAACTCGGGCTCTGTCTGTTACACGCATTACTCTGTTCATGAATGAAAATATAACATTTTACGAAAATATTTTGCAGACCAGAGCGACACACGTCCGTCTAGCAACACCACTCCCCCCGCACTAGATTTTCGGGCGAGCGCGGGGAAGCAAGCAATGTAATGTATTCTTTGAATACATTATTAGGTATAATAAGTTAAAACTTATAAAGGGTGTTTTTTTTCGAGGTATAGAACTTTGAAATGGAATAAAACGAAAGTGATTGTTTTTATTGATATGGAAATGACTTTATTCGAAAGGAAATCTTCTGGCATTATAATTTAAATATGATTTCTGGCATATAACCGCCATGGCTGGCTCGGACGTAGTCTAATCTAGAGGTCCAATTTTCGATGACTTTCCCAACATTTGTGGCCGTATAGCGACAATATCGCGCCGAATGTTATCCTCCAAGTGGTCAATCGTTTCGGGCTTATCGGCGTAGACGAGCGACTTCACATATCTCCACAGAAAATAGTCAAGTGGCGTAAAATCGCACGACTCTGGAGGCCAATCCACGTGTCCAAAACGTGAAACTATGCGGTAACCAAACGTTTCCTTCAATAAATCAATTGTGGCACGAGCTATGTAACATGTTGCGCCGTCTTGTTGAAACCACTACTCCTGCACATCATGGTTGTTCAATTGATGAACGAAAAAGTCAGTAATCTTCGCTCTATAGCAGTCACGATTGACTGTAACATTCTGGTCAGCATCGTTTCTAAAGAAGTACGGACCAATTATTCCACCAGCCTATAAAGCACACCACACAGTCAGTTTTACTGGATGTAACGGTGTCTCAACATACACTTGAGGATCATCATCACCCCAAATATGGCAGTTTTGTTTATTGATGTATCCATTCAACCAAAAGTGAGCTGCACCGCTAAAGAAAATTCGCTTATGAAAATCACGATACGCATTTCGGACAGAACCATGATTTTCAGAATAAATTTGCACAATTTGGAAGCATTGTTCAGGCTTCAGTCTATTTATGTTAAAATGCCAAACCATACTAAACATAAATCACTTTACAGCTGACAAAAATACCGCCGGTTAAAACAGCTAGGCCAACTTAAAGTTCTATACCTCTAAAAAAAACACCCGTTACTAAATCAAATTTGAAGAAAACCATTTTAGAGGTCTATGTTTTCTTTAGTCTCTGATATACATTTTATTATCATTCATTAACAAATAGATGTCATACAACGCCTTCTTCTAAAAAACTATGGGCTATTTCAATGATGTTTTACTAATTATTTATAATAAATACACAATTTCTGATAAAACCATCTTTTGACGCACATCTTTTAGATTTCAAATCTACTTTTGGCTATAATTTTTCTTATACTAATACCGAGAAGGATGTCTTCATTTGCACCTCTTTTTCGCAAACTTTGTCACCCAGTCCCCTTAAGGTTCTCGTCAGACGTTGGCTACCATCGCGGTTTCGTTTACGGGAAAGCAACGATCATAAACGTTCTTCATAGCGCCCTGACGTTGTTATAAATGGCATCACGGCGCTGTAACAAAAGACGTCGGACGCAGATAGAAAAAGCGTCCTACGCTGTAAAAAATAGCGTTATGACGCGGTTATAAAAGGCGTCCGTCTACCATTTTCATAGACGGCGTCTGACGCTGTAAAAAATACCTTCTATGAAAGGCGTAAAAAATGCGTTAAACACTGTGATAAATAGCGTCATGACGCTGTTATAAAAGGCGTACGACGCTGTTATAAAAGACGTCCGACACTGTTATAAAAGGTGTCCGATGCAGTTATAAATATCGTCATGCTATAATACCCGAAGGGTGGCAGAGGCATAGTATACACCTAAATTTCAACTTATAGTTTTATGTACCGCGTAATAGGTGGTGAGCCTATTGCTGTGTTGAAATGGTCAGGCGTAGGACAGAGTTCTGTACCAAAAAACGACAAAATACTTGTTTTTCGTATGGGAGCCCCCCTTGAATACGAGTACCTACTATATTTTTTCTGTTGTTATAGCAGCAACAGAAAAACATCATCTGTCAAATTTCTCACCGTCAAGCCACGACGGTTTGTGAGATAAGTACAACCTTGTGACAGACAGACGGACCACAGAGTTCAGGGTTCCGTTTTGGCATTCGGGGTTAAAACCCTACCCTAAAAGGTATGAAGAGGGAAGCAAAATTATTTAGAATGTTTTAAACCAAAATCATGTTCATTGTGTTAATATGCAATATAAAAATAATTATATTTATAATAAAATAGTAGGTGCCTGTACAATTAAGCGCTCCTCTGTAAGGGAAGCTAGGGCAGTTGTTACGGAATGGCTCCAATCACTGACCTATAATTGTACTGAGGATATCTTTGTACACATATCATAATGGTAAACATAGTCGATGAATGTTAACTTATCGCGTATATCAAAGTAAAAATATCAATTGCATTGTTTGGAAACATTTATTATTATTTATATATATTTTAATTGTATGTTTTTGACTTTTTATTTTGATTTCATTATAATTTGTGATTGTATTTATTAAAAATAACATTTTTGTATTTATTATTATTATTTATTGATTATTTTCCTATGTTTTTTAGTTTTATTGAATTAATGATTTTTATAATTATGTATTCAAAATATTTTATCAATTATTTTTAAGTATTGTTAATGTGCCTAATGTGACTTAAATAGTCACATTAATTAATCAATTTTAAATGTTGGTCGTATTTGATACCCACAGTACAGGCTTGCCTAGTGTGGGGTCACTGTAAATGATTCTGTAAATTGTAACTGAATAAATGAATTTATTATTATTAATTGTAACTGAATAAATGAAAAATTAAATAATAAATTTGCAAAGTTTGTTACTTTCAATTGTATGGGTTTGAAAAGATCAACTACCTGTGTGCAGGGCTTGTGTAAATCTGTGGATTTAGTGGCATTACAAGAAACCTGGTTATTGCCACATGACGTACCAATGCTAGGAAATATAGATAGTAATTTTGGTTATTTTGGTAAGTCTGCGGTAGATACCTCAATAGGTGTATTGCGTGGTAGGCCCTATGGCGGGTTAGCAATCTTGTGGAGGAAGGCGTTTTTTACATCTGTGTCTATCATACCGTGCGATAATGACCGTATTATGGCTATTAGAGCGACGTCGACCGATCGCACTGTTTTGATTATAAACGCGTATATGCCTACGAACTCTGCCGATAATTTTGTAGAATTTTGTGACTGTTTTAGTGTGATTGCTGCTATTGTTGAGAGCTCCAATTTGGAATATGTATATATTCTTGGAGATTTGAATGCTCACCCGGGAGAACTATTTAGTAATGAAATGTTAAGTTTTTGTTTAGAACAAAAATGGCACTGTGCCGACTATAGCAAGTTAGGTATGGGCTCCGATGCGTACACTTTTATAAGTGGTAGTTGTGGCAGTCATCATTGGCTTGATCATTGCCTTGTGACGGAAGGCAGCTCGGAGATCAGTAGAGGAAGTTGAAATATATCACGATACATACTGGTCCGATCATTTTCCGCTCTGCATTCATGTAAACATAGGGGTGATTAGGCGAATGGAGACTAAAAAGACGAACTATGTAAGGGATAAAGCTATATGGGGTGAAAGAAATAGGGATGAAATAGAATGTTATCAGAAATTATGCATTGAGAAGTTGAGAGATATTGACCTTCCCTGTGAGTTGAATGATTGTAGTACTATTTTTTGTACAGATAGTAGTCATGAAGTCATAATCGACCGTTTGTACAGGGAGATTGTAACATCGTTAAGAGATGCAGCTGTAGCTAGTTCCATGTCGAGGGGAGGTGAAGGAAAGCGGCGTACCATAATAGGGTGGAATAAGCATGTCAGGGACGCTCACGGGAACGCCAGGCAGGCTTTTATGAATTGGATGTGGCATGGGAAGCCACGCACGGGACAGCTCTTTATGGTTATGAAAGAAACAAGAAAAGTATTTAAAAGTAAATTAAAATTTTGTCAGAACCATCAGGAGCAGATACAAATGGATATTTTGACTGAACAGAAGGAGAAAAAACAATTTAAAAAGTTCTGGAAGTCAACCCAGAGGTTAAATGCTAGGCCTGTAGTTCCAGTGAGCGTAAATGATGTGACTGACCAGAGAGCTATCGCGGATTTATTTAGGGAACAATTTCAGGTTGCTTCTAGGCTTAGATCCGAGAGCCTGAAGACTGAAACAGGCAGTTCTGAGGTGGACCCACGAGCGCCCCTTAGTATAACATCAGAAGAGGTGCAAGCCGTGGTTAAATCGATGACTAGAGGCAAGTCACCGGGCTGGGATGGGCTAAGTATTGAGCACCTCCAGCAAGCAGGGCCACGTCTCTCAGGGGTCCTTTCAGTGCTGTACAATTGTTGTGTGAGACACTCATACCTACCAAGTGAGTTGACGAGGACGATAGTAGTGCCGATTGTCAAGAACAAGACTGGTGACATCTCAGACCCAGGCAATTACAGGCCGATTTCATTGGCGACCATTACGGCCAAGGTCCTGGACGGGGTGCTTGAGCGACGTATGGTTGGACAGCTTAAACTACATGATACACAGTTTGGTTTTAGAGCGGGGCTGTCCACAGAAACAGCTGTGCTTGCGCTTAAGCACACAGTCAGGTATTATACGGATAGGAATACACCCGTTTACGCTGCTTTCCTTGACCTTTCTAGGGCGTTCGATCTGGTTGATTATAATCTACTCTGGTCTAAAATGCTAAAACAAGGCATACCTAGTGAGATAGTGAGACTCTTTCAGTACTGGTACAATAACCAAATTAACCAGGTCAGATGGGAGGGAACGGTATCGGAGGGGTATGGGTTGGAGTGTGGGGTGAGGCAGGGCGGTCTGACCTCACCGATGCTCTTCAACCTATACATGAATCAGCTGATTGAGGAGCTCAGCAACACTGGAATCGGATGCTCGATTGACTGCAAAGTTACAAATAACATTAATTATGCGGACGATATGGTGTTGCTGTGCCCATCGATCAGTGCGCTCCGTAGGCTGCTTGGGATATGTGAAAGTTACGCCAGAGCTCATGGACTTGTCTACAAAAAGCGAATTACTGGTGTTTAAGGTAGGTAGTAGGAAACCTGATATTGTACCGCCGGTGCTCCTGAATGGGATCGAGTTAAAAAGAGTCTCACATTTTAAATATCTTGGGCACATAGTCACAGACGACTTATCTGATGATAGGGATTTAGATAGGGATCGAAGAGCGTTGTCGGTCCGAAGCAATATGCTGGCTCGCAGGTTTGCTCGATGCTCACAAGAAGTGAAGCTTATGCTATTTAAAGCGTTTTGCCAGTCTGTCTACACGGGCAGCTTATGGGTTAAGTATACGCGGAAGGCCTACAACGCTCTTCGCGTGCAGTATAATAATGCTCTCAGGATGCTGTTGGGGCTCCCACGATATTGTAGCGCATCGGGCATGTTCGCCGACACGAGTATAGATTGTCTGCCAGCAATCCTCCGCAAAAGAACTGCATCCTTGATGGTCCGCCTGAGGGGTAGCAACAACAGCATCATGAAGACTATTGTTGATCGCCCTGATTGCCCCTTTTCGTGGCACTGGACATGTTTGCACATGCACATGTCCGGTGTTCCGGAAGTAAGGCACAGGTATATGAATAAATTCTAATTGTTTGATGATTGTTTATTATTATTATTATTTAATTTTATTTTAATTTTTGAACAATATTTTAAATCTTGGATCAATTCAATTTTTATTTATTTGTCCTATTTATTTTATTATTTTTATTTTATAAATTCGTAATTATAATTTTAATGATTATATGTCTCTAATTTTATATTTATAATTTTAACTTTGTATTTAAATTGATTATTTATGAAGTAGTCACATACTAGGAATTATTGTTTTTATTTTAATGTTTTAAGTTTTAAATATTTTTATAAATTTGTATTTCTATTTTTTTAATGTTATTGTACCTATTATTTTTGGAGTGTAAATTTAACATTTTTGATTGCTTAATTTTCATTTTAATATTATTTTTGAATGTAATGTAATATGGGTAAATTATGCCTGAAATAAAGAATTATTATTATTATTATTTCCTTTATTTACAATTTTAAAACATATTAATTTAAATTTTTAAATACATCATATAAGAAAAATATATTTAAAAATATAAAAAAATAGTGTCCCACCGGCATCGGGTACAGGGACCAAGCTACCGGTGGTTAGGGCTGCAGAGACAGGAACCTCCTCACAATACGTGCCGTGTCTAAGAGAACTGCCTTTTGCATCTGGCCCTTGACCCAACTACCTAACCCGAGCCTCTTGAGGTGTTGATCGAGGCTCTTGGCAATCAGACCATGTGCTGATATGACTATCGGAACAATAACCGCTGAATCCACATACCACATGTCGACAATCTCGTGAGCCAAATCCAAATATTTTATTTGTTTTTCTTTTTCTGCTTTCACGAGATTTTCGTCATGTGGGACGGTAATATCAACGATTATTGCGAGGCGCTCTGATCGATCTATTACCACTATATCAGGCTTATTGGCTACAATAGTCCTGTCAGTGATAATAGACCGATCCCAATACAATGTGACATGACCATTTTCGAAAACTGGGTCGGGCACATACCTGTAATACGGTACCTCTGCATCCACAAGTTTATATTTTAGGGCAAGTTGCTGATGGACAATCCTGGCCACTTGGTTGTGTCTATGCAAATACTCACCGTTGGCAAGACGAGGACAACCAGAAATTATATGTCTGAGAGATTCACCCGGTCAATGGCATGCCCGACATATGTCAACCGTACCATCTCTCAAAATATATTTCCGATAGTTATTCGTCATAACAACTTCGTCAGTAATTGCACAGACAAAACCTTCGGTTTCTCCAAAAAGATCACCTAAACGTAGCCAGGATACTGATGCTAGTAAATCTACATCGGACCCATGTAAGGCCCGATAGAATCGTCCATGCAGCTCTTTGCCCTGCCATATCTCCTTGCGATCATTAGTAGTTAGTATTGCTGGTTTGTGCCAGTTCTCTTTGGCAAGAGAAAGAGCGGTCAGTCCGTTGTCTATTGTTACCACATCCCGGTGCATACCCACGTCCGCATGGAGGAAATATTCCCTAAGGTTGTATATCTCACGGTTGTGCAACGTCTTGATATTTAAAAAACCACGACCGCCACATTTCCGTGGGATATACAACCTCATTACAGACGAACGCGGATGATGCATTCGGTTTGCGGTCAACAACGAACGGACTTTTCTATCCAGGGTATCTAGTTCAGTCTGAGTTCATCTCAGTATGCCGAAGGAATATCCTAAGACAGGCATGGCCCAACCATTGATGGCGCGCACCTTGTTGCCACCAGATAAAAGACTTCTCAGTACTTTTTTCAGGCGGCCAAAGAAACGATCCATCAACGATTGTCTCATGCCTGTCTCAGCAATACCTAATGCCTGCGACATACCAAGATATTTGTAGGTTTCAGTCGCGGAGAGGGATTTAAGTTTTGTGAAATCTGAAAGTTCTACTCTTTCAGATTCCACAATCCGTCCCTTCTTTACATGCATGACTGCACATTTATCTACACCAAATTCCATTTTGATAGAATTATTATTATTTATTATTATTGTTAATAAAACCTAAAAATTAGATTAAAATGTAAAATTTAAGTTAAAATTGCTATCTTATTTTTTGTAATAAATATCAAATATTTATTAAAATACTGGATTTCAAATAGGTATAACATTGACATAATATTCTACCGATAGACAGGAACGTCCATACATTAATATGTTCCAGAGAGCAATATTAATGGACTCTACAGGTGCTATAAAACACATATTTTAGCATGAATAATACGGTCTAAACGATGTATAATTATATTACTTAGCATTAACTCTATTATGTTTTCCTCTATACATTTTACAACACTTTGTTTGATATACATTGCTTTTACGACACTTTGTTTGATAATTCTACCACAATAAATTAAAATATCTCCGTCACGTACTTACGTGTCATTCGTATTATGGCACAAACCGAACTAGCCACAGAGTACATTTGTATGAACTAGCAAGAGATGAGTACCGTTACCGCAGTTGAGTGGTACACGACGCTTGTTCTGATCGCCGCATCTAGTACGTAGTACATTATATAGATCGATGGATCTAAACAACTTGAAACTTAAAAATTGTTATTAAGGAAAAAGAATTATTACGGTATGCGAGAAGATGCAGGCTCAAATCCTGCTCAAAGCCAATTCTTTTTTCATGTTTAAAATGTATGTTTTTTCTTGTATGGGAGCCTCCTAATTCTTATTGTTTCTCAGATTGAGTAAGTATATATTGTTGTAGAGGCAACAGAAATACGTAATCTGTGAAAATTTCAGCTTTTTAGGTTTCATGAGACTTCGCCTTCCGTCTATATGTCTGTCCATCACAAGGCTGTATCACAGGAACCGGCTGTAGAGCTGAAATTTTCACAGATGATATATTTCTGTTGCCGCCATAACATGAGATACTAAGCTCAGAAAAAGGGGAGGGGGGGGGGCGGAGATTAATACGCGGCGCTCATCCATACATCAAACGTGATTTCTTCCCGTTATTTTGGTACGGAACCCTAAAAAAGTGTGGTTCAACATTATGTTTTGTGCTATATGAACAAAATGGTTATAACAGATTACACTGTAGCAACAGACATTCAACTTAGTTGTAATTCAAAGTTCAGCACACTCTTATCAATATTTGCTTATCAATATCCGATGAATTGCAAAAGTTTATTACTGGCCTATGTTCGGCTTCATACGCGAGGTAAACGCACCCACTAAAAAGGTTTTTAAAAATTTGACCCCAAAAGGGCTAAAATTATGGGTTAGATTTTTCGAAGTAGGTATATCAAACACAAAATAATAATAATAATAAATATCCACGGACATTTCACACAACGCTTTCTGATCCCAAAGTAAGCTAGGAATAACCTGCTTGTGTTATGAGTTTCAGACCACAGATATTAATACTTAAGTATATACTTTTAAATACATACTTATCATACATAGAAACACCCAGACTCTCGAGACAAACATTTATGGGTCACACAAATTGTTTGTCACCGGTGGGAATCGAACCCACGACCTCGTGATGCGCAGTCGCACATTTCGACCTCTAGACCAACGAGGCAGTCAAAATATAGCTAAAGTTTGTGTGGATGTTTGAATGTTTGTTACTCAATCATGCTCTAACGGCTGTACGGATTAAGCTCAAACTTGGAATAGCGATAGATTACATCCTGATGCCGGAGAATAAAAACGAGTATCAGTATCTACAATTTTTTCAACAAATTTATCAATTGTTCAGAAACACGATTCTACTAACTTAGTAAAGATATTTTAGGGTTTCATACAGAAAGGGTAAAAACGTGAATATATCATGAGATTCCGCTGTCCGTCTGTCTGTTTGTCCGTCACGAGGCTGTATGTCAGGAGCTGTGATAGCTAGAGGGCTGACATTTTCAAAGATGGTGTATTTTGCATTGAGTTATTATACGTATAGAGAAGCTATCCAGAACAAACGTTCGCTGCAACGAATAAACAATAAATTAATCGTCTTATCATAATATAAATATTCAAGCGCAAGATCGCTTCTTAGTTATAGTTTTTTAACGACCGAAAGGTTATAAGCGCCGGGGATTTCATGGCGCTTATGCGTTTCCTTCACTGACCTGTAATAATAATCGCTGGACTGGCTATTTCATACAAAATGACAGCTACTTTTTTGTGCACTTCTTGATATTTGGTAATATTTCTTGAGCTGTTTGTACAGTATCTTAAAGCACACGAAGCCATATTTCGTAAAAATAAAATTGCACAGAAACGTCGCGTTGCAATGAGCGCTCAACACTGACTAATTGAGTTAGAGCCCGTGCGCTCTAACTCGTGTTACAAATTATTGTGTAGGGGTGTCTCCTGGATTGTGTTACCGCGCGCCGCCGGTACACCAGGTTTCGCCGGAGGCGTCGCCGCCCAGACGATGCGGCAGCCCGAGAGACGGAGCTCTACGATGGGTACAAGGAGGCCAAGAGGGCCCTCCAGACCGCCATCAAGCGGTCCAAAAAATTGGGCCGCGATGAGCTGATGGAGACTCTGGAGCGGAACCCGTGGGGGCGCCCGTACCTCATGGTAAGAGGCAAATTACGCCCTAAGGCGCCCCCACTAACCCAGAGTCTCCAGCCGGAGCGGCTGGAGGGAGTTCTGGACTCCTTGTTCCCGTCGAGAGCGGAGGAACACGTTCCTCCGCGCATGGCTCCGTCTCAGGCGCCCAACGCGGAAGGCAGCGAGAACGACGTGCCCGTAGTCACCGAGGGTGAGTTAGGGGCGGCTGTCCTGCGGCTTAAATCCCGTATAAACACCGCCCCTGGACCCGACGGCATTCCAGGCCGTGCATGGGTCCTGGCTCTCGAGGAGCTTGGGCCTCGACTTATGGGTCTTTATAGCGCATGCCTCGAAAAAGGCCAGTTTCCCAAGGTCTGGAAGACAGGGAAACTGGTCTTGATTCGAAAGGCGGGGCGGCCGGCAAATTCCCCATCAGGGTACCGGCCGATCGTGTTGCTCGACGAGGTGTGCAAGCTCTTTGAGCGCATTATTGCACAACGCCTCGTCGGGCACCTCACACGCGTGGGGCCTGATCTGGTGGATAGTCAGTTTGGCTTCCGTCAGGGACGCTCCACCGTGGACGCGATCATGCGCATTAGAGGCCTGACGGAGGAAGCAGTCTCACAGGGTGAGGTGGTGGTGGCGGTGTCCCTCGACATCGCCAACGCATTCAACACCTTGCCCTGGAGCTGCGTCAGGGAGGCGCTTATCTATCATGGAGTGCCTCCCTACCTCCGTCGAATTGTCGAGGCTTATCTCTCCGAGAGAGCCATAACTTACCCGAGCTGGCTAGGGCCGGGTCGGCGAGATGTGTCGTGCGGTGTTCCACAGGGATCGGTGTTAGGGCCGCTCCTGTGGAACATCGGTTACGACTGGGTGCTGCGTGGTCCGTTGCTCAGAGGGGTCGGCGTAACGTGTTACGCCGACGACACCCTCGTTACGGCGCGGGGAGCAACGCACCGTGACGCAGCACTTAAGGCCACGGCAGGGGTTGCTCAGGTCGTAGGTCGGATTCGGCGACTGGGTCTCGAGGTCGCCCTTCACAAATCCGAGGCTCTGTGCTTCCACAGACCTCAGATGGGGCCACCTGCGGGATCCAGCCTACAGGTAGGGGGCGTCAGCATCGGCATCGAGCCCTCGATGAAGTATCTGGGGCTCGTCCTCGATGGCCGGTGGAACTTCGGACATCACTTCCGAAGTTTGGTCCCAAAACTGAGGGGAGCATCGGCCGCACTCGCGCGGTTGATGCCCAACATCAGGGGACCCAACGCTCCCTACAGGAGGCTGTACCTGGGGATCGTGCGCAGCATGGCCCTGTACGGGGCTCCCGTATGGGCGGAGACCCTGACGGCCAGCAATGAGGCTCGACTACTGAGCCCGCAGAGAGTGATGGCCGTCAGGGTGATAAGAGGATACCACACGATCTCCGGTGAGGCGGCATGTCTCCTAGCCGGGACCCCTCCATGGGACCTGCAAGCGAGAGCCCTTGCGTCACTGTTCAGATGGCGCAAGGAGGCGCTGGAGCGGGGCAAAAGGCCTGCGTCTCGAGAAATCGAGGCCCAGCGGACCCTGCTCCACCAGGAAACCGTGGAGACATGGAAGGTGCGACTTGAGCAACCAAAGGGGGGATTCGCCACAATCGCGGCCGTCAGACCGGTCATGGACGAGTGGCTGGAGAGAAGACACGGTGCTCTCTCCTACCGGTTGACACAGATGCTTGCCGGGCACGGCAGCTTCGGTAGGTATCTGTGGCGAAAACACCGGGAAACCACGGCCGAGTGTCAACACTGCGAGGACCGCAGCGATGACACGGCGCTCCACACTCTGGTGGAGTGCACGGCGTGGGCACAACAGCGCCAGGTCCTCGTAGTGGGCCTGGGCGTGGACACTCTCTCGCTCGAGGCCATGGTGCGAGCCATGCTCTCCAGCGGGAGTAAGTGGGACTGCGCCGCCTCTTTCTGCGAGCAGGTCATGCTCGCGAAGGAGGCGGCGGGCCGGGTGCGGGAGAGAACTCTCCCACCCGAGTTCCGCAGTCGGCGCCCTGGGCGCCGCCGACGTGTCTTCGCCGAGGACTATCGGCCTCCATGACTGGGGGTCTGAGGACGGTGAGAGGGCCGCTCACCGTCCTTACAGAAGCAGGCCCATGACGGCAGCGTGACGTGAGCAACTCACGCACGCCCCCCCCCCTTAGAAGCGGGGTCACACCCGAAACCCCCCATAGACGCGGGATTGCACCCGAACCACCCCCTGGGCGAGGCCGCAGTGGCGGCCGTAGGTCTGTTGGGAGTCACGGGACATCCTTCCTGAGGGCTTACCCGGGGCTCTCAACCATAGGCTGTTGGGCGTTACGTGAGGTTTTTTAGTCGGTAAGAGTCCGGCATAGCATCCTACGAGGATTTTCCCTCACGTTAAAAAAAAAAAAAAGGGGTGTCTCCTCTAGTACGTACTACATTATAACTCAATGGTATTTTGTTGCCGATTTGACAACAAATACTGAAAAAAAAAAGGGGATTAAGTGGGGCTACCATGCAACAAACGTGATTTCATCCCGTTTTTTGTTACGGAACCCTCCGTACGCGAGTCAAATACACACTTGGCCGGTTTTTTCTTAAATAAATATATCATTTGTACAGACACACAATCCTACAAATTTATTATACTTAGTAAAGATAATATTTATTTCTGTTATTTGAACAGGAGGCATTTTATTTGTAATACGAGTTAGTACCGGTCGTTAATGACCCGCGGGTTATCAGAACAATATGTCGTAATGCACACCCAAGTGCTGATGGCACGATATTGTAGAACCTCAGAAGAAAACACAGAGATATCATCACTCCTTCTTTATTTTTCACACAACAAATACAATTATTAAAACTACACCACGTGGCACAAGGAAGAACATTGCAACAGTGTCTGGGGCTTGCGACCCATACAGCAGATTTAGGGTGGCCACCTTACCATGCGCATAAACGATCACCTTCCACCGTCAACAATGCTCCCCATTGCCCAATTACACTTTTACGTTTCTATCTAGCGACGTGTAGTTTACGACTGAGCCCCACAAAATGGCGTTGTCACTTTTTATTAACAATCCCCACCAGTTGAATTCTCAATCTACCTTCATTGCCATTGCAAAAATCCAGGCAAAACAATGAAACCTTACACTCGTCCATCCTGACGACGTGTATGTCCTCATACACGCATCTGGTGAAACCTTACACTCTGCCCGTCAAGATTAATGTTACAAACTACCCTTTAATGCAATGGCAAATCGATAAACAAATTGAACATTCAACTGAGCCGGTGATAACCTTCTAAATAAATTAGATCAACTTAACCAATCCAATGTAACTCAATACAATCTATCAATGATATATATAAAAAAAAAAAACATTTTTACCATGTTCTAGTTTTCCATGTGTCGTGTTTGACACAATTTTACATAATTTCAGAAACTTTCATTTATCTGATACTTTATAATATCTAATACATTTACAAATTAGAACATCAGTTAGTTTGTAGTGAAAGATAACCCATCACGATTAAAAAAAATTCTCTTCAAGAATTTCTATGTAACTAACTTCATCAATAAAGAAATGAACTTTCTCCACTTTCAATCGTCAAAAGTCACCGCCATCAATCTCAACAATAGGAAGTCCTTTCAAGTTTCGCTTACTAGTAGTGGCTTATACCTGAACAAGTCTTTTAACTTTCACTTGAATAGTAACCAACGGTATACCTGAATAATGGGAAATCTTTTAACTTTTGCTTAAACAATAACAAACTATCTGAACACCGGAAAATCTTATAGCTTTAGTTGGTACAATAACATTTGAAAAATCTTTTAACTTTCGCTTAAACAATAAACTATCTGTCTGAACAATGGAAAACCTTTTGACTTTCATTTAAACAGTAACAATCTATATGAACAGTGGAAAATTCTTTAACTTTCGCTTAAACAATAACAAACTATCTGAACACTGGAAAACCTTAAAGCTTTAGTTAATACAATAACAAACTGTATTTGAACAGTTGTAAATCTTTTAACCCTCGCTTAAACAGTAAACTATCTATCTGGACAATGGAAAACCTTTTGACTTTTGTTTAAACAATACCAAACTATTTATCTGAACAGTGGGAAATCTTTTAACTTTTGGCTTAAATAATAAACTATCTTAACAATATGAAACTAACTTTTGTTTAAACAATAACTAACTATTTATCTGACCAGTGGGAAAAATTAACTTTCGATTAAACAATAAACTATCTAAACATTAGAAACTTACTTTCGTTTAAACAGTAACAAGCTATTAATTGAAACAATGGAAAACCACTTTGACATTAGCTTAAATAGTAACAAACTATGTATCTGAACAATGTATAATCTTTCAACTTACTCTTTCATAGTAATCAGCAATCATTCTAAATAATGGGAAATCTTAATATTTTTGCCCTTCAAAATAGTAACCAGTTAGAATCTTAACATTGGAAACTTGTGAATCTCGCATAAATAGTAACAAACTAGGTCTACTCGTGTCACAGCAATGGAAAATCTTTCAACTTTATTCAAATAGTACAGACATGTGATTGTTTTTCTTTTCCAGATGGCACATACTTTTATTTAATAGGGTTTATAATATGATCATTATATATCTTGATAACTAACTGTACTGCTGAACCACTCAACATTATAACACATTAACACTATTACACATACTAAACATATAACTTTATAGTATCAATTTGTAGGTTATCTCAGAGGGAAGGTAACGCGGTAGACTCTTCAAACTTATTTATTGCTCAGCTCAGGTTACATATATATACATAGAACTCCTCAGGAACGACACGTATAGCTCAAAACTTATAGACGCCAACTTATAGGATTTCAAAACTTATAAATGCCAACTTATAGGCCTTCAAAACTCATAAACACCAACTTATAGGCTTACAAAACCTATAAACGCCAACTTATAGGCTTTCAAAACTTATAAACGCCAACCTATAGGCTTCAAAACTTATAAACGCCAACTTATAGGCTTTCAAAACTTAGAAACGCCAACTTATAGGCTTTCAAAACTTATAGAAAATCAAAACTTATAAACGCTAACTTATAGGCTTTCTAAACTCATAAACGGTTACTTATATAGGCTTTCAAAACTTATAAACGCCGACTTATAGGCTTTCAAAATTTATAAATGCCAATTTATAGGCCTTCAAAACTTATAAACGCCAACTTATAGGCTTTCAAAACCTATAAACGCCAACTTATGCTCTTTTATCTTCATAACTACGCGCCTCCCGTAGTTCCGCTCGGTACAATGCGAGCCGATTGTGGTCACTGCTCGCGCGCATGCTGCTCATACGCACGCCGCTTGCATGCTCGCTGCTTGTACGCACGCTGGTACACACGCTGCTGGTGACCCCTGACTGCGGACTCTCCACTGCGCCGACGACGCCGGGTACCCAGAGCGCAACCGATCATCGTAGAGGTTCTCGAGGCTACGGCGCTCTCCGGTTCATTTTTTTTTTCAGAACTCGTCACATGAAAATTAACAAAATTTAGAGTTAAAGTACACCGGTAGCCAGTTACTGTACATGTCTTCCGAAAAACATTATGGGGAATGGCATGGCAGTGGCCACACCATTCCCGGAACAGATTAATCCCGTCCATGAAATAAGTGACGGTGGCTCATACCTAGATTTCATATCTATACCCAACATTTTGTATCACTCCTAGTCAACAAAACCCCCCCCCCCTTGGGCAACCATTTAACCATACTGTAGCCGGTAACGTCCAACGACGTTACAACTCGAATTACTACTTAGTCTGATATCTTCTAACCAAATGAATTACATTATAATTTTCTAAGGAAATACGATCAGATAACATCAGTCATTCCAGGATTGGATTCGGGAGTCCATCCCAATCACGCTCGGTCAATAAAAATGTAACCCACAAATCATAATTTTGGCTCTTTGCTTGAAAAATTCAAAAACTCTAGTTGACCTGGTCAACCTCGTCTACATTAATAAACAATCTAAATACAGACTGCAGCACCATCCGCCGGGCTGAGACTGATTCTAACCATCGAAGGCGCCACCCAACGTAAAGGTTGCAACACAGGTATCGACGAAGATTCCGTCGGTAGTTACATTTTAAAAATTCACTTTTACTTCCAACTGAACTGAAATTCAACAACTCTCACAAAATATGATCACGCACACAAACACTCATCACAGCAAAGTTAAGTTATCGCATCGAATTACCTCCTGATCGTTTGAACCTAAAAACGTTTAAGCGGACACAACCAAAACCACTTTCACATCAGCGTACAGGGTAACTAACGGACATTTTCATATCCCCAACCTAAGATACGTAGGTAGATATATATTCTCTTAACCAAAACCATTAACCGAACCATAGATCCAGACCTGCGGATCTCTAAACCTTTTACAAAACTACACGTTTTATTAAAACGCTGACTTGAATGCACCCGTTCTAGAACACTCTTGCAAGATCATTCTAATTCTGACTATTTTCGATTTAATACGATTATCAAATTTATAAAAACTTAGTTCTTGGTTAACATCTGTAATGCTGTAATGATGAGATTCAAAGGAAGATGCATATGATTAGCGACGCTATGCCGTGCATAAAAATCTTCAAAAGAAGCTTCAAAATACATGTCCCCACAAGGGAAGACTGGAAGCAGGAACTGCGCTCACCAGATGCAGACTGCCTCATCTGGTACACAGACGGTTCAAAAACGGAATCTGGTACAGGAGCTGGTATTTACTCAGAATCTTCACAACTTTGGAGCAGCCTGGGTCAGTACACCACGGTCTTCCAGGCCGAGATGTATGCCATCATAGCATGCGCAGAGGAAAATCTGAAAAGGAGTGTAGAGAACAAGACCATCCACATTCTTAGCGACAGTCAAGCGTCACTAAAGGCCTTAAATTCCTACAAGGTCAACTCAAAACTTGTCCTGAATGCGGTGAAAACCCTAAACAAGCTGGGCCGCAGGAACAAGCTGCGACTGCTCTGGGTCCCAGGCCATGTAGGAATAAAAGGAAATGAGAAGGCCGATGAGCTAGCTAGGACAGGATCGGCAAATGCCATGCTTGGACCTGAACCATGTATGGGCCTACCAGCATGTACACTCATAAAGGCCGCTAAGGATTACGCTGATAATAAACACATGCAAGAGTGGGATATCAGTCAAGGGTTACTACATTCGAAGAAATTCATAAGTAGCAGAACCAATGAGGCTTCTAAATTTATATTGAATAATGGAAGAAGCAAAGCTCGAGCTGTGGTTGGTGCCCTTACAGGGCATTACGGAACCAACGACATGCTTTTTAAAATGAAGATCACTTCAAATAACGACTGCAGAGCCTGCGGTGATGTCAAGGAAACTATGGAGCACATCCTGTGCGAATGCGACGTCTTAGCAGCGAAGCGTTTGAGCCTCCTTGGGAATGCTTATCCCAAACCGGAAGAATACAGGTTTCTTCCTCTTAGTGGGATCACCGCGTTAATAGACCACTTCTTCAAAGAGTAAGAAACATGAAGGTAGGGGCTAACACAAAAGATCCCACTGGGTCGAAGTGTTGCTGACTTCGTCAGCCCCCGATGTAAGATAAAAAAAAAACATCTGTAACCGAGATATTGAAAAACTTCACTTACTTTTCCACAATATTCGTTAAACAACAAAAACAATTCAAAAAGAAATCAAGGGCCTGAATGGCTAGGTATAGTATCGAAACCACTAAAAAACCCCTATGGTAAGGTGATCTGCTTATCATATAGATATAAATAACCTCTAATAGAGCTTCCATTGTTTGTTGCACTTTCCCTTATAAGCATTCATACCAATTAGGAACCCTTCTTATATATTGCAAATCTTTCCAAACCACCACTACCAACAGTATTCCAATAGGTGTGACAAAGTCATCATACTTAGTGCAACTAGAAAAATCTCATAAGGATATCTCATCATGTCATCTCAACTATTTATCTTGTCATAGCCACATCTTGTCAACCATCCAAACAAACAGCCCAATGAAACACCACAATGAAAACTATAAACACGTGGGTGCTCACCTTAACAGTCACACCAGAAACATTAGCTACAATAGAACCCGAATATAACGAAGTAGGAAACCCTCGGCCGCCGTTGCCTTCCTCACTATACGACCATCCAATGACACGGCGCTAGCTAACCAGATTCACCAATGTACCCCGTACTGTACTGTACAAGAAGAGCCTCTCAATGTGGTCACATCACGAGGCTGGCTGCCTCCCTAGACCTTGGTACGACTTTTCGCCTAGATAAGCAAAGCTGCACTTGGCCGCCTTAATAGGATGGATGCCTACTCTTATCAATCACAATATCATTAATAGACGTATTTGTTAGCCTCTCAAAGCAGTACCCAAGTTTTTTTACACTCATCCTCGACACTAGGCGCTTGATATTCGTAGACCTAAACTTGCAAGATTTCTTTTCTACCCACTTATTCCACTTTTCTTTTATTAACAGAATCGCAACACCTTTTTTTTTTAAACTACTAGCATAAAACAACAAGGTACAAAACGCAAACTCATGTATCTACCGTTTACTTCCTTTTTCAAACCTACCCTCGCCTACGCGCACTCGTGCACAAACCAGTATCGAAATAACTTTGAAAATCCTTTGATCTCATGTCCATGAAATCTGTGCTACCATGTAGGTAAAACCTAACGGCCCATTTTCCCATCACTTAGCAAAACTCATCATACTGTTAGATGAAAAGTACTAATTGAATTAACCAGCAATATCTATCGCCTTACTAAACCTTAACCAGCATTATCTATCCTTCATTATTAAATCTTAACCAGCAATATCCATCCTTCTTACCAAACCCATGTTATGGCAAGGCAGATACATAGTTTATCCTACTAACCAAAGTAACCATTTCATACAAAATTATGCGTGTACTTACATGGCGTGGATCACAGTGCCACTTCTGAGATGTAGAACCTCAGAAGAAAACACAGAGATATCATCACTCCTTCTTTATTTTTCACACAACAAAATATACAATTATTAAAACTACACCACGTGGCACAAGGAAGAACATTGCAACAGTGTCTGGGGCTTGCGACCCATACAGCAGGTTTAGGTTGGCCACCTTACTATGCGCATAAACGATCACCTTCCACCGTCAACAATGCTCCCCATTGCCCAATTACACTTTTACGTTTCTATCTAGCGACGTGTAGTTTACGACTGAGCCCCACAAAATGGCGTTGTCGCTTTTTATTAACAATCCCCACCAGTTGAATTCTCAATCTAGCTTCATTGCCATTGCAAAAATCCAGGCAAAACAATGAAACCTTACAATATATTGACTGCCTCTGTGGCGCAGTCGGTAGTGATACCGCCTGCAGCGCTGGAGGTCGTGGGTTCGATTCCCACCGGAGACAAATCTTTGTGTGACACATAAATGTTTGTCTCAAGAGTCTGGGTGTTTCAATGTATAATATGCATGCATTAACAAAAAAAAAGTATATACGAATTAATATCCGTGTTCTGATACCCATAACACAAGCAGGTTATTCCTAGCTTACTTTGGGATCAGATGGCGTTGTGTGTAATGTTCGTGAATATTTATTATTATTTATTATTATATTATTTATTCATTAGTAACTGATCTTCAAAATTCAAACTGTTTGTCTTGTCGTATTGAAGCTTTAGGATATAATCACAGGACAACAGTTTGTTCTTCTTCTTCTGTTGAAAGTTTCGATGCTATGGGCGACTGGGAAAGTTTCTGAACCAGACATATTGTAGACTATCGGGACAATTAAGATAATTTTTGAAAAGCAATTAGTATACTAACTGATCATAATTGTTTAAATTTGGAAAAAGAATTGGTTTCGAGCAGGATTCGAACCTGCATTTTCTCGCATTCCGTGCAAGATGCTTAACCACTTAGCCACCGAAACCTACTCGGAACCAACCCAATTTTCCACCTGGGCTGGTTTCATCATAAATCGAATGAATATAGATGCAATTCTATACATTCGTGCCGTGTAACTTTCGGGCGAATAGACATATCTACGTATACATATATTTGTAAATACTTACATATTATACATAGAAAACGCCCAAACTCCGAAACAAATATTTTTGTGGATCACACTAATTATCACAGAAATTGAACCAGGGACCTCAAGCACTGCCGGCGCCGGCGGTTACACTACCGATTTAGGACTTAGGCTTACTTAGACTTAGGCTCGCACCATGGTCTTCAGCGAGAGAATGTCCTCGTCCAGACCTGCCACGAGGACATGGCGCTGTTGCACCCACGCGGCTGTTCACTCCACCAATATGAGGTGCGCTGTTTTCTCGCTGCGTTGGCACTCAGCCGTGGTTTCCCGGTGTTTTCGCCACAGATAATTACCGAAGCTTCCGTGCGAGGTAAGCATCTGTGACAACCGGTTGGAGAGAGCGCTGTGGCTCCTCTCCACCCACTCGTCTATGACCGGTCTGACCACCCCGATTTATTTATTTATTTATTTATTTTGTGATGGTACTTTCTGCAACTGAATGTCGTAAAGACTTTGACTTCAAACAGTAATCTATTCTAGCTCAATGCTTCACATATTATTCACCCAATACCATAATACACCACAATATTCACATGTCCAAACCATCTGATATCCGTTTTTCCATCTTAGTTACTACATCTTCTGTCGTGCCGCAATTTTCCCTTGTCCCACTATTCTTTACTTTATCCATCAATGTCTTATTTCCACTGCATTAATTTTACTTTCATGCTTCTTCTGCCACACAGCTTTTACTACCATGCATAAGTGTAAATGGCTAAAAAGATTATAATTTTTTTTCTTCAAAACAGGCCATAAAAAACATAGATTCAAAATGTTTCGCTATTCCCAAATAGAACAAACAAACAAATTATAGTGGTAATTGTGTATTGATGTTAAATGACAAAAATTATAACCGATTGGTAACATTTGTAACAATCATGTTCAAAGCGAAAGAAGTTAAAATAACTACAATAATATGAAGGTTAATTATATGGGGCATTTTAATGAACCTGGCACAAAATCCTCGATTAATTTTACCGTGTAAATAACATACATAAATTATGATATATATAGCAACCGCCCTCGGTATTCCTAGACCTAGGGTTATCTACCATCTCATTAGTTAAAACCAGTTTATACGAATATTATCGTTTTATTATCGTTCATAAGATATAATCAACGTGAGATATAACAACTGTAGATATAATTTCTTTACATATAACATTTATTTATTCTAAAACTTAAATAGTATGACGTTGTTTGATATAACGTTTATGTAATCGAAAATCATTTGTCTAATGTTTAATATGTCTAAAACTCCTAAAGTTTAACATTATATAAAAACGTCATTATAGTTAACATCCCGACTCAGAGTACCCCGACTCGGATGGGTTAGGTTAGAAGGCTAAGGCGGGAGCGAAGCGAAGCGGAGCTTCCGCCTTAGCATTCGTGGTTTTTTTTTTAAACCACCCAGAAATAGTTATGTCACACGATTTTATATTTAATGTATGTTATGTCATACGATGTTATATTTAATGTATGTTATGCCTATATAAAAATTAGTTATTTTACAATAATATCAATCGCTTATTATATTAGCTAATCGCTACATTAAATAAAATGATAGGTTCCGTTATAACATAACAAGTATAACATCATTGGAGTTATTTTTAGGATCTTACTGAGTTTTGTCCACTATACTGTAAGTGTGCCCCACACGCCCATCATAAAGGTCATTAAAATCCTTAGTTCTACTCGAGTACATACCTGTTGTACTTGTTATTTTCTTTTGTCTTGGACTCCCAAGTACTACTATTTGACAATCCAATACAAAATAAAATTAACATTTAAAATTGTCCAAAGCGAATGAAGTTTAAAATAACTACATTAATATTAAGTTTAATTTTATTATAAGGAGGCATTATAAATTAACCTGGCACAAAAGCCTCGATTTACCTCATCGACTTATCATCGAAATAAGATCCGAAGGGGCCTCCTTTTTTAAGATAATAGTTAAAATTCAACAAATTAGTTTAAAAAGCACAGATTAAATTTGAAAAAAAAAACATTGTACTTGGGAGTCCAAAACAAAAGAAAATAACAAGTACAACAGGTATGTACTCGAGTAGAATTAAGAATTTTAATGACCTTTATGATGGTGTATGTGGCACACCTACAGTATAGTGGACAAAACTCAGTAAGATCCTAAAAATGACTCCAATGATGTTATACTTGGCATTGAAGAAAATGGGTAAGTAACAGATGATAATTATAACAACAAAATCTCTAATATTTATATCATATAACAACGGAACCTATAATTTTATTTAATGTAGCGATTAGCTAATATAATAAACGATTGATATAATTGTAAAATAACTAATTTTTATACATCAAACACGTTAACGTAACATACATCAAAAACGTTCATAGGCTACGATGACCACTTTTGATCAGGTGAAACATAATAATTGTCTACAATTTTATTGGTATTAACTAATGTGTAAAAAGTAGGTTTTAACTAATGTGTTGGTAGATACCCCACCATGACCAGATCTAGGGATACCTATGCCTGATGCTATCAATACATATAATAAAATCGTAACAGGTCGCTGTCTGTACATGGATAAGAAATAAGAAAAATTATTATAGGGGGACTTTATGAACGCAATAGAACCCAAAACAATGATTTTTAGAATTTTTGTCTGTTTGTCTGTTTGTCTGTATGTCTGTATGTCTGTATGTCTGTTTGTCTGTACGGTTGTGCACGCTAATCTCAGTAACCGCTTAACCGATTGCAATGCGGTTTTCTTTATTGTGTTGAGGTTTGCTCCACTTAACATTTAGCGTTTATTTCATGTCAATCGGTTTATAAATAAAAAAGTTATAACACTTTTAAAAATCAGATATTTTTAAAATTTTAATTGTAGCGGTTTCTTTGAATGAGAGTGTAAATCTAAACTGGCGTGTTGGCTTAATCAATACATCAATATCATCAATATCAATATCAACATCAATCAATCAATATCAATCATCAATACATATAATAAAATCGTAACAGGTCGCTGTCTGTACATGGATAATAAATAAGAAAAATATTATAGGGGGGCTTTATGAACGCAATAGAACCCAAAACAATGATTTTTAGAATTTTTGTCTGTGTGTCTGTGTGTCTGTTTGTCTGTACGGTTGTGCACGCTAATCTCAGTAACCGCTTAACCGATTGCAATGCGGTTTTTTTTATTGTGTTGAGGTTTGCTCCACTTAACATTTAGCGTTTATTTCATGTCAATCGGTTTATAAATAAAAAAGTTAAAACACTTTTAAGAATCAGATATGTTTAAAATTTTACCTGTCGCGGTTTCTTTGAATGAGAGTGTAAATCTAAACTGGCGTTTTGGCTTAATCAATACATCAATATCAATCAATCAATCAATATCAATATCAATATATATGTAATAAAATCTTAACAGGTCGCTGTCTGTACATGGAAGATAATTAAGAAAAAATGTTATAGGGGGGCTTTATGAACGCAATAGAACCCAAAACAATGATTTTTAGAATTTTTGTCTGTTTGTCTGTATGTCTGTTTGTCTGTACGGTTGTGCACGCTAATCTCAGTAACCGCTTAACCGATTGCAATGCGGTTTTTTATTGTGTTGAGGTTTGTTCCACTTAACATTTAGCGTCTATTTCATGTCAATCGGTTTATAAAAAAAAGATATAACACTTTTAAGAATCAGATATGTTTAAAATTTTAACTGTAGCGGTTTCTTTGAATGAGAGTGTAAATCTAAACTGGCGTTTTGGCTTAATCAATACATCAATATCAATCAATCAATCAATCAATATCAATATCAATACATGTAATAAAATCGTAACAGGTCGCTGTCTGTACATGGAAGATAAATAAGAAAAAAATATTATAGGGGGGCTTTATGAACGCAATAGAACCCAAAACAATGATTTTTAGAATTTTTGTCTATGTGTCTGTATGTCTGTTTGTCTGTACGGTTGTGCACGCTAATCTCAGTAACCGCTTAACCGATTGCAATGCGGTTTTTTTTATTGTGTTGAGGTTTGCTCCACTTAACATTTAGCGTTTATTTCATGTCAATCGGTTTATAAATAAAAAAAGTTAAAACTCTTTTAAGAATCAGATATGTTTAAAATTTTAACTGTAGCGGTTTCTTTGAATGAGCGTGTAAATCTAAACTGGCGTTTTGGCTTAATCAATACATCAATATCAATCAATCAATCAATATCAATATCAATATCAATCAATACATGTAATAAAATCGTAACAGGTCGCTGTCTGTACATGGATAAGAAATAAGAAAAAATATTATAGGGGAGCTTTATGAACGCAATAGAACCCAAAACAATAATTTTTAGAATTTTTGTCTGTGTGTCTGTTTGTCTGTACGGTTGTGCACGCTAATCTCAGTAACCGCTTAACCGATTGCAATGCGGTTTTTTTATTGTGTTGAGGTTTGCTTTACTGTTTATTTCACATTTAGCGTTTATTTCATGTCAATCGGATTATAAAAAAAAGTTAAAACACTTTTAAGAATCAGATATGTTTAAAATTTTACCTGTCGCGGTTTCTTTGAATGAGAGTGTAAATCTAAACTGGCGTTTTGGCTTAATCAATACATCAATGTCAATCAATCAATCAATATCAATATCAATACATGTAATAAAATCGTAACAGGTCGCTGTCTGTACATGGAAGATAAATAAGAAAAAATATTATAGGGGGGCTTTGTGAACGCAATAGAACCCAAAACAATGATTTTTAGAATTTTAGTCTGTTTGTCTGTATGTCTGTTTGTCTGTACTGTTGTGCACGCTAATCTCAGTAACCGCTTAACCGATTGCAATGCGGTTTTTTTATTGTGTTGAGGTTTGTTCCACTTAACATTTAGCGTCTATTTCATGTCAATCGGTTTATAAAAAAAAGTTATAACACTTTTAAGAATCAGATATGTTTAAAATTTTAACTGTAGCGGTTTCTTTGAATGAGAGTGTAAATCTAAACTGGCGTTTTGGCATAATCAATACATCAATATCAATCAATCAATCAATATCAATATCAATCAATACATGTAATAAAATCGTAACAGGTCGCTGTCTGTACATGGATAAGAAATAAGAAAAATTATTATAGGGGAGCTTTATGAACGCAATAGAACCCAAAACAATGATTTTTAGAATTTTTGTCTGTGTGTCTGTATGTCTGTTTGTCTGTACGGTTGTGCACGCTAATCTCAGTAACCGCTTAACCGATTGCAATGCGGTTTTTTTTATTGGGTTGAGGTTTGCTCCCCTTAACATTTAGCGTTTATTTCATGTCAATCGGTTTATAAATAAAAAAGTTAAAACACTTTTAAGAATCAGATATGTTTAAAATTTTAACTGTAGCGGTTTCTTTGAATGAGAGTGTAAATCTAAACTGGCGTTTTGGCTTAATCAATACATCAATATCAATCAATCAATCAATATCAATATCAATCAATCAATACATGTAATAAAATCGTAACAGGTCGCTGTCTGTACATGGAAGATAAATAAGAAAAAATATTATAGGGGGGCTTTATGAACGCAATAGAACCCAAAACAATTAATTTTAGAATTTTTGTCTGTTTGTCTGTATGTCTGTTTGTCTGTACGGTTGTGCACGCTAATCTCAGTAACCGCTTAACCGATTGCAATGCGGTTTGTTTATTGTGTTGAGGTTTGTTCCACTTAACATTTAGCGTTTATTTCATGTCAATCGGTTTATAAAAAAAAGTTATAATACTATTAAGAATCAGATATGTTTAAAATTTTAATTGTAGCGGTTTCTTTGAATGAGAGTGTAAATCTAAACTGGCATGTTGGCTTAATCAATACATCAATATATACATACATACATACATACATATATAATAAAATCGTAACAGGTCGCTGTCTGTACATAGAAGATAAATAAGAAAAATATTATAGGGGGGCTTTATGAACGCAATAGAACCCAAAACAATGATTTTTAGAATTTTTGTCTGTTTATCTGTATGTCTGTTTGTCTGTACGGTTGCACGCTAATCTCAGTAACCGCTTAATCGATTGCGATGCGGTTTTTTATTGCGTTGAGGTTTGCTCCACTTAACATTTAGCGTTTATTTCATGTCAATCGATTTATAAATAAAAAAGTTATAACACTTTTAAGAATCAGATATGTTTAAAATTTTAATTGTAGCGGTTTCTTTGAATGAGAGTTTAAATCTAAACTGGCGTGTTGGCTTTACAGGGTAACAGGGCAGTTTCACACGCTGCTTGATGAGTCTGATGAAGAAATACCTCTCCTTTCATACACCTAATGTGACGTAAACAAGGTTGCGGGGTCAGCTATCAATATCAATCAATACATATAATAAAATCATAACAAGTCGCTGTCTGTACATGGTAGAAAAATAAGAAAAAATATTATAGGGGGGCTTATGAACGCAATAGAACCCAAAACAATGACTTTTAGAATTTTTGTCTGTTTGTCTGGACCCAAAACAATTCAGGCCACGCCTTCGGCGCGGACTGAATTGTTTCAAAATAGACTTAATCTTTAAGCTCTTTTATGATTAAGCAAACAGGGCAGTTTCACACGCTGCTTGATGAGTCTGCTGAAGAAATACCTCTCCTTTCATACACCTTATGTGACGTTAACGAAGTTGCGGGTTCAGCTAGTATATAATAATTATGTATGTTACACACAGTACAATTGTTTTAATTTTTCTGTAAAGGACTTCATAAACTCATGGTATACATCTATGTGATTTGATCTAAATTAGTATACATGGTTTATTTATTTATAACGATTTAGTTAATACTTCTATATTACTGGTAACAGATTTCAATTTATGAAAGATACAGTTCGCTGCAGCAATCGCTCTTTAATTTCTACAAAGTAATGCTGGAGAATAATGCTTCCATGATTAGCTTGTGATAGTCCATTAACAATCACATTTTTCCCAATGATAACTACCTAATTGCATTAGTCATTAACGACCGCTGCTCCTAGCTACCTGTGTCCGAGCGGCATCCTTTTATCAATAACGAGTGACGCGGCATTGTCATGATTTATGACTCCCTATTAGTCGTGTACAAAAGTAACTTTCTTAAAACATAATGGAGCATTGTTATAAGGACAAGTCGTAAAGTCTTCCTGGAAATTACTATTGTTAATTTTTAGAAGACTAAAACTGACCCTATTAGACAACCTACCTGCATACCATTTATAAATAGACTAAGAACAAAAACTCTTCATTCGCTCTGTAACTGCGTCTGCGAGTGGTCGTAGTCTCGGTCGTATTCGTCCATCTGTTTTTAATAGTTCGTGTAAATTCTAAAGTACATTTTCGCGTTGTGATGTGTAAAATTACTGTAAGATAATAAGTTTTGTGCGTGCGTAATATTGTGTTTTAATTTATAACATTTTAACAACAAGTGAAAATAGCAGTGAAATAAAGAAATCATGGCGGATCCATTGAGCTTATTGCGCCAATATACTATAAATAAAAAACATATAATTGAACGTGACAATCAGATCATATTTGGAGTATGGTCGTGGCCGAAAAATGTAAAAACGAGTTACGTTATGTGGGGATCTCGAAAGCCAAGAAACGATAGGCAAGATCATCAATCATCATCATACACGTGAAAATCTTGTGAAAAATATTAATTTGACACATCCTGTTTACGTCATGGAGGCGCCTGTGAAAAGCATTCATGACTACGATAGCATGGAACCATTAGCTAAAAAGCCGCGTATCGAAGAAACAAATGCCCAGAAAGTACAAGAACAGTTTGCGGCTCTCCTTGATACTAATAAAGAGTCATCGGTCACAGTGGATAACAAGAACTCTGGGAGAGAAGGAAACTACAATGAATACTACACGCTGGAGTGTCTTCTTTTCATTCTGAAAAATATTTATTTGACTCATTCTGTCTACGTCAGGCAGGCAACTGCAGCGAAAATACCCACTGTGCGTCGTCCTGATCGCAAAGAGTTATTAGCATACTTAACTGGAGAAACAGCAACATGTCCATCAATTGACAACAGTGCACCTCTAGAAAAGCCAATTCAGGTGAAACGCACTCTTGCTTGCAAGGGCATACTGGCTCAACGAAATAGTATTCGAGCTCGTGAAGAAGGTCGTCCTATGGTCCCACGTCCACAACCAATTGTGGTGCCACAACCTACTGTATTGCCGGCTCAGCAAGCTCAGTACAGCCGATATAATCAAGAAAGGTTTATTAGGCGGAAAGTAGAAATCGAAGGGTTCCAGATTGATACCATGGGTACTTATCTTGGTATGACTCTGAAGTCAGTGGTAGAACGATTGAGCGTTCCAGTCGCAGCCCGCGCGCAGCTGATACCGGACCATCCGAGACAGATGCCGCAAAATGGTCCAATGAGCCAGATCTCCTGCCCGTGATTGCGGCGCGTCCCCCGCCAGGCGCTGGCGGGAAGCGACCTTCCCGAACACCCGTCATCATCATACCGGCAGCCATCAACACACTTATTACAATGTAAAAGACATACTGTAAGATTTAAAGTTTGTCACAATAATTGAGGACAAGAAAACAGAGGGTTCAGCACGTGAAAATGAGGTTTTATTACAAGGAAGAAAAGGCCAGACCGGAGGGCTACCTAATAATACCACCACTAATTCTAAGACCGTTGTAGCTTTGTACCTAATTAGTTTTATTTACTGTAAAGTTATTCTAAGTCAAATTGTACCATTTAAGAAATATTTAGGTGTTTCCCATTGACATTTTTGTGTGCTATTATCTACCTAAAGTTTATTATGTTGTTAATTTATAGAGACCTCTAGTTTTGTATAATCAAGTGACTCAAATCAGTCTGCATAAGCAAGCTTTCGATAACATTTTGTAAATTACTTAGTATTAAAATTGGTACGCCTAAAGTAATAATTGTATTATTTTCAGAATTTTATAATAATTTCTAATTATTCAATATAGCTTCCAATACTGTTTTCAGTACGTACTTAGTAATAAATTATCGTTTTTTCCTCTATAAATTAGCACATAATAGAGATTTTAAACTTATACAGATTTTCTTATTTTATGATATGAAATGGTATTAATTAATAAGATATGGACAATCAAATTAAAATTGTGTGGATGTACCTATTGAATTTCCTATTGATTTATTAAAATATAATGTAAAGTGCTAATTATTTAGTTCCCTTGCATTTTGTAGTGATAAGTTAGACTATTTAGTGTTAGGTATTATAATTATGATGCATTTTATAATATATTTGTAGTGATAAGTTAGATTATTTAGTGTTAGGTATTATAATTATGATGCATTGATGATTTATTAAAATATAATGTAACGTAGCGCGTTATAATTGTTCCCTTGCATTTTGTAGTGATAAGTTGGATTATTTAGTGTTAGATATTATAATTATGATGCATTTTATAATATATTTGTAGTGATAATTAGATTATTTAATGTTAGGTATTATAATTATGATGCATTGATGATTTATTAAAATATAATGTAAAGTGCTAATTATTAAGTTCCCTTGCATTTTGTAGTGATAAGTTAGATTATTTAGTGTTAGGTATTATAATTATGATGCATTTTATAATATATTTTTACCACCAAAGTTTAACATTGTGGAAATGCTAATAAATTTCTTATCATTCCTAAATATTAATTTATTTGTGGACAACCTACACGTATAACCTACATACATAATATCACGCCTGTTTTCTAACGGGGTAGGCAGAGTTTATGACTTTCCACTTGCTACGATCCTGGCAAACAACTTTCGCTTCTTCAACTATCATAAGCGTCTTATGCTCTTCGGTTAAGGGTACTCTTGACCAGGCCTTTTCTCAGAAGATTATCGATTTGATCGACATGAGTATGCCGAGGTCGACTCCTACCAGTTTTTTCACATGTCCAAACCATCTGAGATCCGTTTTTCCATCTTAGTTACTACATCTTCTGTCATGCCGCAATTTTCCCTTATCCCACTATTCTTTACTTTATCCATCAATGTCTTATTTCCACTGCATTAATTTTACTTTCATGCTTCTTCTGCCACACAGCTTTTACTACCATGCATAAGTGTAGGAAGAAGCACTCCTCTATGTTCAGCCATCATTGCCTTTTTAGACACGTTCTGACTGCTCATAAATGTGTAAATGGCTAAAAAGATTATAATTTTTTTCTTCAAAACAGGCCATAAAAAACATAGATTCAAATTGTTTCGCTATTCTCAAATAGAACAAACAAACAAATTATAGTGGTAATTGTGTATTGATGTTAAATGACAAAAATTATAACCGATTGGTAACATTTGTAACAATCATGTTCAAAGCGAAAGAAGTTAAAATAACTACAATAATATGAAGGTTAATTATATGGGGCATTTTAATGAACCTGGCACAAAATCATCAATTAATTTTACCGTGTAAATAACATACATAAATTATGATATATATAGCAACCGCCCTCGGTATTCCTAGACCTAGGGTTATATACCATCTTATTAGTTAAAACCAGTTTATACGAATATTATCGTTTTATTATCGTTCATAAGATATAATCAACGTGAGATATAACAACTGTAGATATAATTTCTTTACATATAACATTTATTTATTCTAAAACTTAAATAGTATGACGTTGTTTGATATAACGTTTATGTAATCGAAAATCATTTGTCTAATGTTTAATATGTCTAAAACTCCTAAAGTTTAACATTATATAAAAACGTCATTATAGTTGACATCCCAACTCAGAGTACCCCGACTCGGATGGGTTAGGTTAGAAGGCTAAGGCGGGAGCGAAGCGAAGCGGAGCTTCCGCCTTAGTTCTTAGTTCTAATTATTCAATATAGCTTCCAATACTGTTTTCAGTACGTACTTAGTAATAAATTATCGTTTTTTCCTCTATAAATTAGCACATAATAGAGATTTTAAACTTATACAGATTTTCTAATTTTATGATATAAAATGGTATTAATTAATAAGATATGGACAATCAAATTAAAATTGTGTGGATGTACCTATTGAATTTCCTATTGATTTATTAAAATATAATGTAAAGTGCTAATTATTTAGTTACCTTGCATTTTGTAGTGATAAGTTAGACTATTTAGTGTTAGGTATTATAATTATGATGCATTTTATAATATATTTGTAGTGATAAGTTAGATTATTTAGTGTTAGGTATTATAATTATGATGCATTGATGATTTATTAAAATATAATGTAGCGTAGCGCGCTATAAGTGTTCCCTTGCATTTTGTAGTGATAAGTTGGATTATTTAGTGTTAGATATTATAATTATGATGCATTTTATAATATACTAGCTGACCCCGCGCAACTTCGTTTGCGTGATTAATAAGGAACAGCTCGACCGATTTTGTGCAAACTTCACATAAACCATCTACTAAATAGTCCGAACAAACCCTAAACATTTGGTTTGGATAGGTGAGCCCGTTCTTGAGTTATAAAATTACAACGAAAAGTGGCATTGATTTTTATATATATAGATTTGTAGTGATAATTAGATTATTTAATGTTAGGTATTATAATTATGATGCATTGATGATTTATTAAAATATAATGTAAAGTGCTAATTATTAAGTTCCCTTGCATTTTGTAGTGATAAGTTAGATTATTTAGTGTTAGGTATTATAATTATGATGCATTTTATAATATATTTTTACCACCAAAGTTTAACATTGTGGAAATGCTAATAAATTTCTTATCATTCCTAAACATTAATTTATTTGTGGACAACCTACACGTATAACCTACATACATAATATCACGCCTGTTTTCTAACGGGGTAGGCAGAGTTTATGACTTTCCACTTGCTACGATCCTGGCTAACAACTTTCGCTTCTTCAACTATCATAAGCGTCTTATGCTCTTCGGTTAAGGGTACTCTTGACCAGGCCTTTTCTCAGAAGATTATCGATTTGATCGACATGAGTATGCCGAGGTCGACTCCTACCAGTTTTTTCACATGTCCAAACCATCTGAGATCCGTTTTTCCATCTTAGTTACTACATCTTCTGTCATGCCGCAATTTTCCCTTATCCCACTATTCTTTACTTTATCCATCAATGTCTTATTTCCACTGCATTAATTTTACTTTCATGCTTCTTCTGCCACACAGCTTTTACTACCATGCATAAGTGTAGGAAGAAGCACTCCTCTATGTTCAGCCATCATTGCCTTTTTAGACACGTTCTGACTGCTCATAAATGTGTAAATGGCTAAAAAGATTATAATTTTTTTTCTTCAAAACAGGCCATAAAAAACATAGATTCAAAATGTTTCGCTATTCTCAAATAGAACAAACAAACAAATTATAGTGGTAATTGTGTATTGATGTTAAATGACAAAAATTATAACCGATTGGTAACATTTGTAACAATCATGTTCAAAGCGAAAGAAGTTAAAATAACCACAATAATATGAAGGTTAATTATATGGGGCATTTTAATGAACCTGGCACAAAATCCTCGATTAATTTTACCGTGTAAATAACATACATAAATTACGATATATATAGCAACCGCCCTCGGTATTCCTAGACCTAGGGTTATCTACCATCTCATTAGTTAAAACCAGTTTATACGAATATTATCGTTCATAAGATATAATCAACGTGAGATATAACAACTGTAGATATAATTTCTTTACATATAACATTTATTTATAAAAACGTCATTATAGTTAACATCCCGACTCAGAGTACCCCGACTCGGATGGGTTAGGTTAGAAGGCTAAGACGGGAGCGAAGCGAAGCGGAGCTTCCGCCTTAGCATTCGTGGTTTTTTTTAAACCACCCAGAAATAGTTATGTCACACGATTTTATATTTAACTAGATGATGCTCGCGGCTTCGCCTGCGTCAAATTTGGTACCCGTTCCCGCTTCCCGTGGGAACATATTCCCGGTATGAAAAGTAGCCTATGCGTTATTCCAGACTATAAGCTATCTTTGTACCAAATTTCAGCCTAATCGGTTCAGCCGTTAGAGTGTGATTGAGTAACAAACATCCAAACATCTAAACATCCAAACATCTTCACAATCTTTCACATTTATAATATTAGTAGGATGTATTTTATGTCATACGATGTTATATTTAATGTATGTTATGCCTATATAAAAATTAGTTATTTTACAATAATATCAATCGCTTATTATATTAGCTAATCGCTACATTAAATAAAATGATAGGTTCCGTTATAACATAACAAGTATAACATCATTGGAGTTATTTTTAGGATCTTACTGAGTTTTGTCCACTATACTGTAAGTGTGCCCCACACGCCCATCATAAAGGTCATTAAAATCCTTAGTTCTACTCGAGTACATACCTGTTGTACTTGTTATTTTCTTTTGTCTTGGACTCCCAAGTACTACTATTTGACAATCCAATACAAAAAAAAATTAACATTTAAAATTGTCCAAAGCGAATGAAGTTTAAAATAACTACATTAATATTAAGTTTAATTTTATTATAAGGGGGCATTATAAATTAACCTGGCACAAAATCCTCGATTTACCTCATCGACTTATCATCGAAATAAGATCCGAAGGGGCCTCCTTTTTTAAGATAATAGTTAAAATTCAACAAATTAGTTTAAAAAGCACAGATTAAATTTGAAAAAAAAGAACATTGTACTTGGGAGTCCAAAACAAAAGAAAATAACAAGTACAACAGGTATGTACTCGAGTAGAATTAAGAATTTTAATGACCTTTATGATGGTGTATGTGGCACACCTACAGTATAGTGGACAAAACTCAGTAAGATCCTAAAAATGACTCCAATGATGTTATACTTGGCATTGAAGAAAATGGGTAAGTAACAGATGATAATTATAACAACAAAATCTCTAATATTTATATCATATAACAACGGAACCTATAATTTTATTTAATGTAGCGATTAGCTAATATAATAAACGATTGATATAATTGTAAAATAACTAATTTTTATACATCAAACACGTTAACGTAACATACATCAAAAACGTTCATAGGCTACGATGACCACTTTTGATCAGGTGAAACATAATAAATGTCTACAATTTTATTGGTATTAACTAATGTGTAAAAAGTAGGTTTTAACTAATGTGTTGGTAGATACCCCACCATGACCAGATCTAGGGATACCTATGCCTGATGCTATATATAATAATTATGTATGTTACACACAGTACAATTGTTTTAATTTTTCTGTAAAGGACTTCATAAACTCATGGTATACATCTATGTGATTTGATCTTAATTAGTATACATGGTTTATTTATTTATAACGATTTAGTTAATACTTCTATATTACTGGTAACAGATTTCAATTTATGAAAGATACAGTTCGCTGCAGCAATCGCTCTTTAATTTCTACAAAGTAATGCTGGAGAATAATGCTTCCATGATTAGCTTGTGATAGTCCATTAACACAACTTTTACAAACAATCACATTTTTCCCAATGATAACTACCTAATTGCATTAGTCATTAACGACCGCTGCTCCTAGCTACCTGTGTCCGAGCGGCATCCTTTTATCAATAACGAGTGACGCGGCATTGTCATGATTTATGACTCCCTATTAGTCGTGTACAAAAGTAACTTTCTTAAAACATAATGGAGCATTGTTATAAGGACAAGTCGTAAAGTCTTCCTGGAAATTACTATTGTTAATTTTTAGAAGACTAAAACTGACCCTATTGGACAACCTACCTGCATACCATTTATAAATAGACTAAGAACAAAAACTCTTCATTCGCTCTGTAACTGCGTCTGCGAGTGGTCGTAGTCTCGGTCGTATTCGTCCATCTGTTTTTAATAGTTCGTGTAAATTCTAAAGTACATTTTCGAGTTGTGATGTGTAAAATTACTGTAAGATAATAAGTTTTGTGCGTGCGTAATATTGTTTTTTAATTTATAACATTTTAACAACAAGTGAAAATAGCAGTGAAATAAAGAAATCATGGCGGATCCATTGAGCTTATTGCGCCAATATACTATAAATAAAAAACATATAATTGAACGTGACAATCAGATCATATTTGGAGTATGGTCGTGGCCGAAAAATGTAAAAACGAGTTACGTTATGTGGGGATCTCGAAAGCCAAGAAACGATAGGCAAGATCATCATCATACACGTGAAAATCTTGTGAAAAATATTAATTTGACACATCCTGTTTACGTCATGGAGGCGCCTGTGAAAAGCATTCATGACTACGATAGCATGGAACCACTAGCTAAAAAGCCGCGTATCGAAGAAACAAATGCCCAGAAAGTACAAGAACAGTTTGCGGCTCTCCTTGATACTAATAAAGAGTCATCGGTCACAGTGGATAACAAGAACTCTGGGAGAGAAGGAAACTACAATGAATACTACACGCTGGAGTGTCTTCTTTTCATTCTGAAAAATATTTATTTGACTCATTCTGTCTACGTCAGGCAGGCAACTGCAGCGAAAATACCCACTGTGCGTCGTCCTGATCGCAAAGAGTTATTAGCATACTTAACTGGAGAAACAGCAACATGTCCATCAATTGACAACAGTGCACCTCTAGAAAAGCCAATTCAGGTGAAACGCACTCTTGCTTGCAAGGGCATACTGGCTCAACGAAATAGTATTCGAGCTCGTGAAGAAGGTCGTCCTATGGTCCCACGTCCACAACCAATTGTGGTGCCACAACCTACTGTATTGCCGGCTCAGCAAGCTCAGTACAGCCGATATAATCAAGAAAGGTTTATTAGGCGGAAAGTAGAAATCGAAGGGTTCCAGATTGATACCATGGGTACTTATCTTGGTATGACTCTGAAGTCAGTGGTAGAAGGATTGAGCGTTCCAGTCGCAGCCCGCGCGCAGCTGATACCGGACCATCCGAGACAGATGCCGCAAAATGGTCCAATGAGCCAGATCTCCTGCCCGTGATTGCGGCGCGTCCCCCGCCAGGCGCTGGCGGGAAGCGACCTTCCCGAACACCCGTCATCATCATACCGGCAGCCATCAACACACTTATTACAATGTAAAAGACATACTGTAAGATTTAAAGTTTGTCACAATAATTGAGGACAAGAAAGCAGAGGGTTCAGCACGTGATAATGAGGTTTTATTACAAGGAAGAAAAGGCCAGACCGGAGGGCTACCTAATAATACCACCACTAATTCTAAGACCGTTGTAGCTATGTACCTAATTAGTTTTATTTACTGTAAAGTTATTCTAAGACAAATTGTACCATTTAAGAAATATTTAGGTGTTTCCCATTGACATTTTTGTGTGCTATTATCTACCTAAAGTTTATTATGTTGTTAATTTATAGAGACCTCTAGTTTTGTATAATCAAGTGACTCAAATCAGTCTGCATAAGCAAGCTATCGATAACATTTTGTAAATTACTTAGTATTAAAATTGGTACGCCTAAAGTAATAATTGTATTATTTTCAGAATTTTATAATAATTTCTAATTATTCAATATAGCTTCCAATACTGTTTTCAGTACGTACTTAGTAATAAATTATCGTTTTTTCCTCTATAAATTAGCACATAATAGAGATTTTAAACTTATACAGATTTTCTAATTTTATGATATAAAATGGTATTAATTAATAAGATATGGACAATCAAATTAAAATTGTGTGGATGTACCTATTGAATTTCCTATTGATTTATTAAAATATAATGTAAAGTGCTAATTATTTAGTTCCCTTGCATTTTGTAGTGATAAGTTAGACTATTTAGTGTTAGGTATTATAATTATGATGCATTTTATAATATATTTGTAGTGATAAGTTAGATTATTTAGTGTTAGGTATTATAATTATGATGCATTGATGATTTATTAAAATAAAATGTAACGTAGCGCGTTATAAGTGTTCCCTTGCATTTTGTAGTGATAAGTTGGATTATTTAGTGTTAGATATTATAATTATGATGCATTTTATAATATATTTGTAGTGATAATTAGATTATTTAATGTTAGGTATTATAATTATGATGCATTGATGATTTATTAAAATATAATGTAAAGTGCTAATTATTAAGTTCCCTTGCATTTTGTAGTGATAAGTTAGATTATTTAGTGTTAGGTATTATAATTATGATGCATTTTATAATATATTTTTACCACCAAAGTTTAACATTGTGGAAATGCTAATAAATTTCTTATCATTCCTAAATATTAATTTATTTGTGGACAACCTACACGTATAACCTACATACATAATATCACGTGTAACGTTGTGAAACAACGGGTGCAAATAAGGGTTCAACATTAGGGGTTTAGAATTAAAATCTAGGTCAACATATGAAAGCGCCATCTACCGAGTAAGTGTCGCAACGACGGTAGCCTTATTCGTATTTAAAAAGCGGTCGTGACGATTGAGTAGTTTCGAGTGGTGCCGCTAGAGGCGCTGTAAAAACATATAAAAACAACCGCGCACGAATTTCAAAGGCCATTACTCAAATAATCTAAATATACTAGTCGCGAAGGCGTATGTGTATCAGAATTATCGCTGAGATCGGGAATCGCTGAAATCGTTGCTCCCCGAACACGAACCACAACCCCGAGTTTGATTTTCAATAAACCGGCATTTTATATTTCCACATTCTTCTTTTATTCATCTCTTTCAATTTCCTGAAAGCTCAAAGCTTTTCACACGCCTGTTTTCTAACGGGGTAGGCAGTGTTTATGACTTTCCACTTGCTACGATCCTGGCAAACAACTTTCGCTTCTTCAACTATCATAAGCGTCTTATGCTCTTCGGTTAAGGGTACTCTTGACCAGGCCTTTTCTCAGAAGATTATCGATTTGATCGACATGAGTATGCCGAGGTCGACCCCTACCAGTTTTTTCACATGTCCAAACCATCTGAGATCCGTTTTTCCATCTTAGTTACTACATCTTCTGTCATGCCGCAATTTTCCCTTGTCCCACTATTCTTTACTTTATCCATCAATGTCTTATTTCCACTGCATTAATTTTACTTTCATGCTTCTTCTGCCACACAGCTTTTACTACCATGCATAAGTGTAGGAAGAAGCACTCCTCTATGTTCAGCCATCATTGCCTTTTTAGACACGTTCTGACTGCTCATAAATGTGTAAATGGCTAAAAAGATTATAATTTTTTTTCTTCAAAACAGGCCATAAAAAACATAGATTCAAAACGTTTCGCTATTCTCAAATAGAACAAACAAACAAATTATAGTGGTAATTGTGTATTGATGTTAAATGACAAAAATTATAACCGATTGGTAACATTTGTAACAATCATGTTCAAAGCGAAAGAAGTTAAAATAACTACAATAATATGAAGGTTAATTATATGGGGCATTTTAATGAACCTGGCACAAAATCCTCGATTAATATTACCGTGTAAATAACATACATAAATTATGATATATATAGCAACCGCCCTCGGTATTCCTAGACCTAGGGTTATCTACCATCTCATTAGTTAAAACCAGTTTATACCAATATTATCGTTTTATTATCGTTCATAAGATATAATCAACGTGAGATATAACAACTGTAGATATAATTTCTTTACATATAACATTTATTTATTCTAAAACTTAAATAGTATGACGTTGTTTGATATAACGTTTATGTAATCGAAAATCATTTGTCTAATGTTTAATATGTCTAAAACTCCTAAAGTTTAACATTATATAAAAACGTCATTATAGTTAACATCCCGACTCAGAGTACCCCGACTCGGATGGGTTAGGTTAGAAGGCTAAGGCGGGAGCGAAGCGAAGCGGAGCTTCCGCCACCCAGAAATAGTACGTCACACGATTTTATATTTAATGTATGTTATGTCATACGATGTTATATTTAATGTATGTTATGCCTATATAAAAATTAGTTATTTTACAATAATATCAATCGCTTATTATATTAGCTAATCGCTACATTAAATAAAATGATAGGTTCCGTTATAACATAACAAGTATAACATCATTGGAGTTATTTTTAGGATCTTACTGAGTTTTGTCCACTATACTGTAAGTGTGCCCCACACGCCCATCATAAAGGTCATTAAAATCCTTAGTTCTACTCGAGTACATACCTGTTGTACTTGTTATTTTCTTTTGTCTTGGACTCCCAAGTACTACTATTTGACAATCCAATACAAAAAAAAATTAACATTTAAAATTGTCCAAAGCGAATGAAGTTTAAAATAACTACATTAATATTAAGTTTAATTTTATTATAAGGGGGCATTATAAATTAACCTGGCACAAAATCCTCGATTTACCTCATCGACTTATCATCGAAATAAGATCCGAAGGGGCCTCCTTTTTTAAGATAATAGTTAAAATTCAACAAATTAGTTTAAAAAGCACAGATTAAATTTGAAAAAAAAAACATTGTACTTGGGAGTCCAAAACAAAAGAAAATAACAAGTACAACAGGTATGTACTCGAGTAGAATTAAGAATTTTAATGACCTTTATGATGGTGTATGTGGCACACCTACAGTATAGTGGACAAAACTCAGTAAGATCCTAAAAATGACTCCAATGATGTTATACTTGGCATTGAAGAAAATGGGTAAGTAACAGATGATAATTATAACAACAAAATCTCTAATATTTATATCATATAACAACGGAACCTATAATTTTATTTAATGTAGCGATTAGCTAATATAATAAACGATTGATATAATTGTAAAATAACTAATTTTTATACATCAAACACGTTAACGTAACATACATCAAAAACGTTCATAGGCTACGATGACCACTTTTGATCAGAGTGTCGAGTGCGAGTTATTTTCTTATGCGTTTACGAGCAAGTTTTCGTGAATTTGTATTCATATAGAGCAGCACACATCTTGAAACATTGATTGTGTGAGTCAGTTTTGCACGTCCTTGTCGCAAGCCCCGCCCATTGTCGACACTGGGATAATGATCATTGGTTGTTTAAAAATTTGCCCAAGTGCGAGTTGCATGTTTGACATTTCGTTTCGTAAACTTTGGTTTACGTGATCGAATACGCTGTCACCTATAATTTTCTAGTGAAAGCACAGTGAATACCACAGAGTACATTTGTATATTATGAGAGTGAATACGTTTTAATGTTGATATTAAAGCTTAAATATGATTTTAAAATATGGCTGAAATGTATTTTTTCGCGTGGAGGATGCTTGCTGTTGCTACGGAATAAGATAATCGACAATATTCTATCTATCTAACACAAGGATGGAGGCAAGAGCTCGGGCTTCCTTGAATGGAGACAGTTTGGTGTTCTTTACCTACATATAACACAAAAAATGTGCAGTTTTTATATTCAATAAGTGACAGAAGCGTTACCTACTGTGTACCTACCAGAATTACCTATAAGTGCTATGTAGGTACATTAAACACAGCCACACAATGTTTGATTGGCCTCGGGATCAAAGTTCTAATTCCTATATAAATATCAGCCGCGTGAAAGTGATTCTAATATATATAGGTACCTACTAATTTGTCTTTACCTACAATGACAACAAAATATTCTATAGAAAGTGTTAAATAAAGATCAACAAATTATGGTAACTTGTCCTTCTTATTTAGCTACATAATCACCTAAATTAACTAAATGGTATATATATATAGTGCAAGAGGCTTCATTTGCGTGGAATTATGTTCCTGCATCCCATGGGAACATATTCCAGGGATAAAAAGTAACCCATGTGAATTCCCGACTGATCTATTCCTGTAGGTACCAGTTTGTTCAGTTGAGTGTGATTTAATAACATACAGCACAATATTTCACATTTTAATATTAGTAGGATTGTGTATGTGTACCTAACGGGATTCCATATTACCACCTTATTTAACTGGAAGGTGCCAGTGACTTCATCTGTGAGGAATTTGTACCTGTATCCCATGGTATCAAATTCCTGGGATAAAAAGTAGCTTATGTAAATTCCAACACGGCAATACAGCTCACCACCTATTACGTGGAACAAATTCTAAAAAAGGTGAAAGTAATATGCCTCAGCCTACCCCATCGGGATAAAGGTGTGGCCATATGTATGTATGTATGTGTATTTCAGACTATAATCTATTCCTGTAGGTACCAGATGTCAGCCTGATCCGTTTAGCGGGGTGTGATTCAGTAATAAACGGCACAATATTTCACATTGTAATATTAACAGGATTGTGTTGTGTATGTGTAGTGGAATCCCATATTACCACTTACTGCTCGTTCGCTCTAACTTTGCCGTTTGGCTCTGTACTAAAGTCGAATTTTTGATTAGACGAAGTAAATTGACAGCAACTAATGTCACTTCTTCTTGTAGTGTTGCGTATTTTCTATGACGAAGTGACATTAGCTACTGTCAATTTACTTCGTATAATTAACAATTCGGGTATACGCCTCTACGCCAGCGGCAAAGTTAGAGCGAACGGGTAGTATTTACCTAGAAGCACCTTCTAGTTACAAACGCAGTCACCCTGTTGCTTCATCTGTGTGGAATTTTGTTCCTGCGTCCCATGGGAACAGGGATAAAAAGTAGCCAATGTGTATTTCAGACCAGATTTCTGTAGGTACCAGATCCGCTCAGCCAAGTGTGATTTAATATGTAATGGGACCCTATAAATATTTAGGTCCTTATTAATGAAAACAATTTCTCTTCAAAGAATATCTTTAAACCTTTCCACTTATGGTTCAGCCTAGTTTGTTGTCAAGTTAATATTATATTGGTAAGCTTGTTTTGTCATCAAGGTTTCTTAGCTTGGAAATAATGCCGAGTTTCCTGCTTGATGTGGGTGGGCCTCAAACTATGTCTAGGTGATGCCCTTACTCTTTTACCATTTCTATACTCTGGTCCATGGTTTAGTTGAGCCAGATGGAGATTGTAGTGGCTGGTTCCTGTGGTACCAACTGGCGTATCACCACTGTCATCTGTAAAATAAGTAAGTAAATGAGATAACGAATTAGAGCAAAATCAAAAGAGGACAATGATTCTGACATAACATTTCTTTAATAAGTAACTTCTTAACTATATATTTATCAAAATCAAATATTATGAGGCATAATATAGACAATAATGATAAGGCTTTCATTAAACTAAGCAAGTCTTGTACTATGAGGAAGAGATATAATTGTAGGTAGAGGCATTATTGTATTCTACATTTTAGTTTCGTAGAATTTGTCCCACATAATAGGCGGCAAGCAGTATTGACATGTTAAAATGGAGCGGCTCAGGTTGTGGCTGGCTGCTGTTGAATTTTTTTAAGCTACCCATAATGACTTCAACTTGGCTTAACATTCCTTCTGCAATATGAAAACATCTGCAAATGCAAAAGTGGTCACCTCCATACGAGGACCGGCCAGTGAAAATTGTTGACTATATTGATCATTTACAGAATGCTGAGTCCGCAGGGTCTCAAACCTTTCACTTTTGTAGGTAAATATGGTTTCTAAGAATAATAGGGCATACAACGATAGCTTTACCTTAATAATGTGCATGCTTTATAAAGAAGTCATTAGTTCTTTTCTACTTATTTATTGATTTTCCTTTGAAATGAATGGAGATTTGGTGTTGTAATATCTTAGTTTATCATTCCGGCATGACTCAGGCTTGTTCCGAGGTTGTCTAGCTGAAATAACATACAGATATATTAAATAATCAGTTTATTATTATTCTAAATGTTACTTTGTTGGGATTTTGAATGGTTGCTACTACGTTCAACGGGGAGATCTGATCGCGAGACATTCTGGGGATGTCTCAGTATTATCGTGGCAAGACAAGAAAAGGGTGACCATGATTTCCACATGTCATGGCTCATCTACTGCCTTGCCTACAGTTCCATCATCATCATGTAGGCCAGTACCATTTAAACCACAAGTGGTACTGGACTACAACAAATTCATGGGCGGGGTTGACATGAAGGATCAGATGCTCGAGCCTTATTTACTGGAAAGGAAACGTTGTGCCAAATGGTACTTAAAACTTTTTAAGCGTTTTGTAAATGTTTCCATCCTCAACTCTCGCATTCTATTAGAATCATGTATGCGGAAACGCTGCGATCATTTAGCTTATCGCCTTCAGCTAGTAGATGCTATCCTCGACAATCATCTCGCTCATTGTCCCCAAACCCGTAGGCAAACTGCTTCCATCGGTAGGCCTACGCATGCACAACCCCACAGAGAAGTAATTGCTAATACACACTGGCCCGTTTTACTGACCAACACCAGGACTTGCCGCGCGTAATCGTCAATTTGCAAAACGTTGTGTTGTTTGTCTCCGCGAAAATCGTAAATCCATCAAATCGCCATATCAGTGCGAAAGTTGCCGCGTGCCACTGTGTATAACCAACTGCTTCAAAGCATATCATACATCTCCATCAACACAGTAGTGCAGTCTTCTCCATCAGTTTCAATCAATTATTTATAATGTCTATTGTAATAATAGGGTTTGGAATGAAATCAAGCAAGAATGTTTCGAATGACTGGTTTGTACATTGTAAATTGTAAATTGTAATTGTAATTTATCTTCATTCAGCTCTGAATAAACATAAGTTAGCAGGAACCTAGCATCGCTTACATAAGGTTCACAACACTTTTGCGGGACTCTGTGTACGTTTTCTCAGTATGTTATGGATTTTTACCCCTTCCTAGAGATCTCTTTGAACCATTCTCATAAGGGATTACACAATAAATGACAAATGAAATAATGAACAAAAATGTATCCACCCGCAAAATCTTATACAGAGACTGAAACATTGCTGACTATTGCCAAATAGAACCTTGATATTAGCAATAGCCATAGCCATTAGCTTTTTGAAGATTATTCATACACATAAAGTGAGTGCTAATACAGCACAGGCAACCAGTATGTCAGATGTGATGCATGTGAGATGATGTGTATAATTGATGTGTTACATTGTACTATTTAGCCTATTATAAAATCCAGGATTATTTGGATGATAAACAGACCTGGAAATGAGGTGTTCTCTCCACTTGCTACTCCAGCATTCTGTATCTAGACTAAGTAAATGTTTTTAAATAGACCGGAGTCTTCTCAGGCTCTCAGGGTTGTTTTTCAGATCCAACATAAATAATAACATTTAGAATGAAAACATTTAGAATTTATTGTATTCAAAACACTATCAAGTAGACATTATTTACATGTTTCTTGTGATTATTTTCATCATTGCCCCATAACATTGAGTACTTATTATTTTCATCATTGCCCCATAACATTGAGTACTTAGAACCTATAAATTCAAGATAACTCAAAGTAATAAATCAAAGATAACAAGTTATTAAAAATTTATTGTATTCAAGACACTATCAAGTAGACAATTCTTTACAACATGTTTCTTGTAATTATTTTCATCATTGCCCCTTAACATTGAGTACCTGTAAATAAAGAAAGTAAAGTTGTATATATAGTAAATAAAGCACAAATTGTACAATTGTGGGACAAATTATACAAAGGTGAAAATAATGTGGGCATATAATATGCCTCTGCCTGCCCCTTCGGGGATAGAGGTGTGACCATATGAATGTATATAAATATTGTAAATAAACTTTAGGTTTAAATTAATACCTTATGTTGTAAAATAAAACATTTTTTTGTTTGTTTGTTTGTTGTGTAAGTTTCAGAACACCTTTAATTAATAACCAATACACATAAACATCAAAAATACACTTGTTTTGAAAAATTAAAGTACAAAGTCGCTTGGCGTAAGTGTCCCGGTAAATCCATAATACATTACTTATTGTCATTTTTTATATCGATAACATGTTAAGGGCTTGCTACCCACACGGTCAAACTGCGCTTGTCATGCACGTTAAATAATAATTATAAATATGCACTGACATTTCAACGCTATCTGATCCCAAAGTAAGCTAGGAATAACCTGCATGTGTTATGGGTATCAGACCACGGATATTAATACCTGTATACTTTTTTTTAAATACATGCATAATTATTATACATAGAAACACCCAGACTCCTGAGACAAACATCTATGGGTCACAAAAATATTTGTCTCCGGTGGGAATCGAACTCACGACTTCCAGCGCCGCAGGTGGTATCACTACCGATTGCGCCACAGAGGCAGTCAAATACGAATGGAAGTTGCTTCAGTGTGCGTGATTTCTTTGCATGTGTGTGTGCATCGACGTATATACACATGAGATTTAACGTCCTTGACAATTGCCAATTGTTCGTGCCGGGGCCCCTTAACGGTTTCCGCATTCGGTTTGCTGGTCAAGAATCAGATTCGAAATCCGTCCTATGCACTGAGTTTTTTTTTCTAGTTTTCCATCTTGGCTGCATGTAGTCTTGAACTTAGTGGACCCTCGAAAGGAAACCTCATGGATCCTGACCAACCGTGATCGCGTATGGACGTGCTCGATCACGACGTTCCACTACCTAGGGTTTGCCTTTGTTAGGACGACAGCTAGCCCAAAGTGTCGCCCTCAGCCTCATATTTATGGAGGACGGAGATCGTTTTGGGATCTCCAACGCCCTGTGTGTCTTGAAAGAACTATTTTAATAATGAATTACGAATTCATTACGGGAATGATGTGTAATGGGAAGTCCTCGAACTAAAGACTTTTAGTAGTTACTAGCTGACCCTATAAATGGAGAAGTAGGAGAGAAAGGAGAGGTATTTCTTCATCGGACTTAAAAGCAGCGTGTGAAATGCCCTGTTTGCTTCAGGTCACACCTTTGGCGCGGACTGAATTATTTTACAATAGCCTTAATCATTAAGCTATTTTATGACTAAGCCAACACGCCAGTTTAGATTTATCGTCACATTTAAAGGAACTCTTGAAGAATTCAGGTTTAGCGAAAGTTTAGGTTTCTCTAATTTCTGAGCTACAAAACCTTAATGTTGAAACTTGTGTGGAACAACGCTTAAAGTAACTACTGCCTTTTTGATGCCATAAAAATATTTTAAATCAGACCTTACGGTAAGAAATTACAGCTCAAAAACAATTTTATCTTTCATCCCCTCTCCTGAAGGAACCGCGCAAAATATCAGGTTCAAAAGTATCATTGAACTTTCCTCGGATCATAAACTAAGATTGTGCCGAATGTCATTCAAATAGATTCAGTACTTTCGGTGTGATACATTCAGGATACAGACAGACATAAGTACATGAAAAAAAAATATATTCGACTTCAGTAGCAATTAGAGAACGCCCTGGAATTAAAATTTTCAAAATATACTACTCAAAACAAAATAAGGGCAACTTGAGTAAAGAGTGTACAACTCTTTAAGTGATCTTTAAGTGTTCAAATGCGGATTTTGAAAATATTAATGTGATTTCAGTCGTCAAGTAGCGATGGGAGTCCAAGTATCAGCAATATTTGTCTGAAGAATAAGGTTAGAACGTTTTTTTTTGTAAATAATGGTCATAAATGGGTATTTATCAATACATTTTTATTGCGTTTTGATACCGTTCTAGATGAGTTTGCGGTTCTTTACTTCTCTTCTTAAAACCTTAAGATTAAAAACCTACCAAAAAGACAAGCCACGTAAATTACCACACTGAACGTCATAATGATGGTCTGTCAGTATTGTAGCCAAGCCAAAACTATTCAAAAAAGTATGATCTGTCAATATTGCCAAATAGCAATTTCTTGGTTTTTATTCGTTGACATTAACAATAAAATGTTATTAAAATAAAATAATAACTTTATATTATTTATTTTTTAAAGTTTATCTTGTTTTTTTTTTATTTTCAATAAGTAGGTACATTATTATTTTTCATTCTTAAAGTTGATAGTATTCTGTCTTAATCATTTATTACCTTCTTAGGTTGGTACTGATTCCATAAATTCACGTTTACTTGCTAACAACTTTAGAAAAATATGAAAGTGAAAAGTGAAGATGTGGGAGGGGCTATCGTCGATCGAAACAAGCAACTTGAAGCTTATTGGTTCGTCGGGTATCACTATGACAATTTCACGAGACTTTGGAAAAAAACTCGTACTCGGCCCTCAGGTGAAACATAATAAATGTCTACAATTTTATTGGTATTAACTAATGTGTAAAAAGTAGGTTTTAACTAATGTGTTGGTAGATACCCCACCATGACCAGATCTAGGGATACCTATGCCTGATGCTATATATAATAATTATGTATGTTACACACAGTACAATTGTTTTAATTTTTCTGTAAAGGACTTCATAAACTCATGGTATACATCTATGTGATTTGATCTAAATTAGTATACATGATTTATTTATTTATAACGATTTAGTTAATACTTCTATATTACTGGTAACAGATTTCAATTTATGAAAGATACAGTTCGCTGCAGCAATCGCTCTTTAATTTCTACAAAGTAATGCTGGAGAATAATGCTTCCATGATTAGCTTGTGATAGTCCATTAACACAACTTTTACAAACAATCACATTTTTCCCAATGATAACTACCTAATTGCATTAGTCATTAACGACCGCTGCTCCTAGCTACCTGTGTCCGAGCGGCATCCTTTTATCAATAACGAGTGACGCGGCATTGTCATGATTTATGACTCCCTATTAGTCGTGTACAAAAGTAACTTTCTTAAAACATAATGGAGCATTGTTATAAGGACAAGTCGTAAAGTCTTCCTGGAAATTACTATTGTTAATTTTTAGAAGACTAAAACTGACCCTATTAGACAACCTACCTGCATACCATTTATAAATAGACTAAGAACAAAAACTCTTCATTCGCTCTGTAACTGCGTCTGCGAGTGGTCGTAGTCTCGGTCGTATTCGTCCATCTGTTTTTAATAGTTCGTGTAAATTCTAAAGTACATTTTCGCGTTGTGATGTGTAAAATTACTGTAAGATAATAAGTTTTGTGCGTGCGTAATATTGTGTTTTAATTTATAACATTTTAACAACAAGTGAAAATAGCAGTGAAATAAAGAAATCATGGCGGATCCATTGAGCTTCTTGCGCCAATATACTATAAATAAAAAACATATAATTGAACGTGACAATCAGATCATATTTGGAGTATGGTCGTGGCCGAAAAATGTAAAAACGAGTTACGTTATGTGGGGGTTATACTTGTTATGTTATAACGGAACCTATCATTTTATTTAATGTAGCGATTAGCTAATATAATAAGCGATTGATATTATTGTAAAATAACTAATTTTTATATAGGCATAACATACATTAAATATAACATCGTATGACATAACATACATTAAATATAAAATCGTGTGACATAACTATTTCTGGGTGGTTTAAAAAAAAAACCACGAATGCTAAGGCGGGAGCGAAGCGAAGCGGAGCCTTCTAACCTAACCCATCCGAGTCGGGGTACTCTGAGTCGGGATGTTAACTATAATGACGTTTTTATATAATGTTAAACTTTAGGAGTTTTAGACATATTAAACATTAGACAAATGATTTTCGATTACATAAACGTTATATCAAACAACGTCATACTATTTAAGTTTTAGAATAAATAAATGTTATATGTAAAGAAATTATATCTACAGTTGTTATATCTCACGTTGATTATATCTTATGAACGATAATAAAACGATAATATTGGTATAAACTGGTTTTAACTAATGAGATGGTAGATAACCCTAGGTCTAGGAATACCGAGGGCGGTTGCTATATATATCATAATTTATGTATGTTATTTACACGGTAAAATTAATCGAGGATTTTGTGCCAGGTTCATTAAAATGCCCCATATAATTAACCTTCATATTATTGTAGTTATTTTAACTTCTTTCGCTTTGAACATGATTGTTACAAATGTTACCAATCGGTTATAATTTTTGTCATTTAACATCAATACACAATTACCACTATAATTTGTTTGTTTGTTCTATTTGAGAATAGCGAAACATTTTGAATCTATGTTTTTTATGGCCTGTTTTGAAGAAAAAAAATTATAATCTTTTTAGCCATTTACACATTTATGAGCAGTCAGAACGTGTCTAAAAAGGCAATGATGGCTGAACATAGAGGAGTGCTTCTTCCTACACTTATGCATGGTAGTAAAAGCTGTGTGGCAGAAGAAGCATGAAAGTAAAATTAATGCAGTGGAAATAAGACATTGATGGATAAAGTAAAGAATAGTGGGACAAGGGAAAATTGCGGCATGACAGAAGATGTAGTAACTAAGATGGAAAAACGGATCTCAGATGGTTTGGACATGTGAAAAAACTGGTAGGGGTCGACCTCGGCATACTCATGTCGATCAAATCGATAATCTTCTGAGAAAAGGCCTGGTCAAGAGTACCCTTAACCGAAGAGCATAAGACGCTTATGATAGTTGAAGAAGCGAAAGTTGTTTGCCAGGATCATAGCAAGTGGAAAGTCATAAACTCTGCCTACCCCGTTAGAAAACAGGCGTGATATTATGTATGTAGGTTATACGTGTAGGTTGTCCACAAATAAATTAATATTTAGGAATGATAAGAAATTTATTAGCATTTCCACAATGTTAAACTTTGGTGGTAAAAATATATTATAAAATGCATCATATTTATAATACCTAACACTAAATAATCTAACTTATCACTACAAAATGCAAGGGAACTTAATAATTAGCACTTTACATTATATTTTAATAAATCATCAATGCATCATAATTATAATACCTAACATTAAATAATCTAATTATCACTACAAATATATTATAAAATGCATCATAATTATAATATCTAACACTAAATAATCCAACTTATCACTACAAAATGCAAGGGAACACTTATAACGCGCTACGTTACATTATATTTTAATAAATCATCAATGCATCATAATTATAATACCTAACACTAAATAATCTAACTTATCACTACAAATATATTATGAAATGCATCATAATTATAATACCTAACACTAAATAGTCTAACTTATCACTACAAAATGCAAGGGAACTAAATAATTAGCAATTTACATTATATTTTAATAAATCAATAGGAAATTCAATAGGTACATCCACACAATTTTAATTTGATTGTCCATATCTTATTAATTAAATATTCACGGACATAAATAAACATTCACGGACATCTCACACAACGCTATCTGATCCCAAAGTAAGCTAGGAATAACCTGCTTGTGTTATGGGTATCAGACCACGGAAATTAATACTTATATACTTTTGAATACATACATATTATACATAGAAACACCCAGACTCTTGAGACAAACATTTATGGGTCACACAAATATTTGTCTCCGGTGGGAATCGAACCCACGACCTGCAGCGCCGCAGGCGGTATCACTACCGACTGCGCCACAGAGGCAGTCATTCATTAATTAATACCATTTCATATCATAAAATTAGAAAATCTGTATAAGTTTAAAATCTCTATTATGTGCTAATTTATAGAGGAAAAAACGATAATTTCTTACTAAGTACGTACTGAAAACAGTATTGGAAGCTATATTGAATAATTAGAAATTATTATAAAATTCTGAAAATAATACAATTATTACTTTAGGCGTACCAATTTTAATACTAAGTAATTTACAAAATGTTATCGAAAGCTTGCTTATGCAGACTGATTTGAGTCACTTGATTATACAAAACTAGAGGTCTCTATAAATTAACAACATAATAAACTTTAGGTAGATAATAGCACACAAAAATGTCAATGGGAAACACCTAAATATTTCTTAAATGGTACAATATGACTTAGAATAACTTTACAGTAAATAAAACTAATTAGGTACATAGCTACAACGGTCTTAGAATTAGTGGTGGTATTATTAGGTAGCCCTCCGGTCTGGCCTTTTCTTCCTTGTAATAAAACCTCATTATCACGTGCTGAACCCTCTGCTTTCTTGTCCTCAATTATTGTGACAAACTTTAAATCTTACAGTATGTCTTTTACATTGTAATAAGTGTGTTGATGGCTGCCGGTATGATGATGACGAGTGTTCGGGAAGGTCGCTTCCCGCCAGCGCCTGGCGGGGGACGCGCCGCAATCACGGGCAGGAGATCTGGCTCATTGGACCATTTTGCGGCATTTGTCTCGGATGGTCCGGTATCAGCTGCGCGCGGGCTGCGACTGGAACGCTCAATCGTTCTACCACTGACTTCAGATTCATACCAAGATAAGTACCCATGGTATCAATCTGGAACCCTTCGATTTCTACTTTCCGCCTAATAAACCTTTCTTGATTATATCGGCTGTACTGAGCTTGCTGAGCCGGCAATACAGTAGGTTGTGGCACCACAATTGGTTGTGGACGTGGGACCATAGGACGACCTTCTTCACGAGCTCGAATACTATTTCGTTGAGCCAGTATGCCCTTGCAAGCAAGAGTGCGTTTCACCTGAATTGGCTTTTCTAGAGGTGCACTGTTGTCAATTGATGGACATGTTGCTGTTTCTCCAGTTAAGTATGCTAATAACTCTTTGCGATCAGGACGACGCACAGTGGGTATTTTCGCTGCAGTTGCCTGCCTGACGTAGACAGAAGGAGTCAAATAAATATTTTTCAGAATGAAAAGAAGACACTCCAGCGTGTAGTATTCATTGTAGTTTCCTTCTCTCCCAGAGTTCTTGTTATCCACTGTGACCGATGACTCTTTATTAGTATCAAGGAGAGCCGCAAACTGTTCTTGTACTTTCTGGGCATTTGTTTCTTCGATACGCGGCTTTTTAGCTAATGGTTCCATGCTATCGTAGTCATGAATGCTTTTCACAGGCGCCTCCATGACGTAAACAGGATGTGTCAAATTAATATTTTTCACAAGATTTTCACGTGTATGATGATGATCTTGCCTATCGTTTCTTGGCTTTCGAGATCCCCACATAACGTAACTCGTTTTTACATTTTTCGGCCACGACCATACTCCAAATATGATCTGATTGTCACGTTCAATTATATGTTTTTTATTTATAGTATATTGGCGCAATAAGCTCAATGGATCCGCCATGATTTCTTTATTTCACTGCTATTTTCACTTGTTGTTAAAATGTTATAAATTAAAACACAATATTACGCACGCACAAAACTTATTATCTTACAGTAATTTTACACATCACAACTCGAAAATGTACTTTAGAATTTACACGAACTATTAAAAACAGATGGACGAATACGACCGAGACTACGACCACTCGCAGACGCAGTTACAGAGCGAATGAAGAGTTTTTGTTCTTAGTCTATTTATAAATGGTATGCAGGTAGGTTGTCTAATAGGGTCAGTTTTAGTCTTCTAAAAATTAACAATAGTAATTTCCAGGAAGACTTTACGACTTGTCCTTATAACAATGCTCCATTATGTTTTAAGAAAGTTACTTTTGTACACGACTAATAGGGAGTCATAAATCATGACAATGCCGCGTCACTCGTTATTGATAAAAGGATGCCGCTCGGACACAGGTAGCTAGGAGCAGCGGTAATGCAATTAGGTAGTTATCATTGGGAAAAATGTGATTGTTTGTAAAAGTTGTGTTAATGGACTATCACAAGCTAATCATGGAAGCATTATTCTCCAGCATTACTTTGTAGAAATTAAAGAGCGATTGCTGCAGCGAACTGTATCTTTCATAAATTGAAATCTGTTACCAGTAATATAGAAGTATTAACTAAATCGTTATAAATAAATAAACCATGTATACTAATTTAGATCAAATCACATAGATGTATACCATGAGTTTATGAAGTCCTTTACAGAAAAATTAAAACAATTGTACTGTGTGTACATACATAATTATTATATATAGCATCAGGCATAGGTGTCCCTAGATCTGGTCATGGTGGGGTATCTACCAACACATTAGTTAAAACCTACTTTTTACACATTAGTTAATACCAATAAAATTGTAGACAATTATTATGTTTCACCTGATCAAAAGTGGTCATCGTAGCCTATGAACGTTTTTGATGTATGTTACGTTAACCCCTCATCTGTGTAGGGCGTCAGCGGGCGGTAGCTCGCATCTGTGTAACCTACTGCGGGGGGGGGAGCGCGGCGTCGACTGATGTTCTAAAAATGGCGATTTCTCATAACTTTTCTATGGCAGCCATATAAAATACTTACCTCACTGGAGTCGTTATGAAACAAGCTAATGATAAAATGATAGATAAGACCAGTTCTGCCTTGTAATGTATTACTAATTTCTATTAGAAAAAAGAATTTGTAATTTTTCACCAGTTTTCTCTACAAAAATTGTAAAAAAAAAAAAATAATGTACAATTCCAAATTTTTTTTTTTTTAGTATTTTAAATACATCGTATTTCACAATGTTCAACAGACACAATACAACTCGTAGTACATTTTTTTTTATTTACAAGCTTTTCAAAATACGACTCATTTCGGCGACCCGACCGCCGACCGCCAAAAAAAGGTTAAGTTCATGCCATGATTCTGAGAAAACTGTGCTTCAAGTGGCTTTCATTCTTTTTTTATTCGTAAGTATGGTCCTTAAATTTTTTTTACACAGAGTTTTGTTTTACAAACGTGTTTAGTTTATTAGAAATTGAACAAAGAACCAAGCACTTAAAAAGGGGCCCAAAAGGGTGGTCGTAACTTTGTTTTTTTTTTTTTGAATTTTTTTGGTGTATTTTTTTTTCAAAAAAATTTACAATCTACAGCTACATGACTTTTCCTAATCGATAAACATAAAAAAAAGGTGTGCTGGCATACAAATATATTTCAGAAATGAATTATTTGAAATTTGAAAGTTTTGCAAAAAATGATCGAGAATTTCGACCAAATTTTACACAAAATTATTGAAATAGATTTTACATTCAATGCTTGAAAACAATAAAAGAATACATAAAAATACATAAAATAACGATAGATTGTCATCATTACAGTATTTATTCTTTGTATTTCATCCAAATGTATGGGCTTGGCGCCGCGCCGCCGTGACGCCGACGGCGCGTAAAAATACAATGAATGTTCGTTGAAAATACCAAAATCTTTATGAAATACACAATCTACGAATAAAAACTCTAACCTAGTCATGATTTTGTTAAGTTTTGAAAGTAAAAAACACCAAACACAAATGTAATTACACGCAACACAGTACCGGTCGTCGTCACTTAGCCGCGCGGAATGGTGCGCGATGGAGGGCACTTTTTAAACGAGAATCATGAGGTGCAGCTGTGACAGACAGACATACAATGTACTACATACTTGTCCCGTTTCTGTCTAAGAACACTTCATAAAAATTTGAACAGGATAGAGATAGTACTTTTTGCGCTACAAGACCGCAAACTGTCTGACGGCAAGGTATCGCTAGGAGATACTTACACAGATGCGAGACATAGCAAGGAATAGAGAATCATGAGGTGCAGCTGTGACAGACAGACATACAATGTACTACATACTTGTCCCGTTTCTGTCTAAGAACACTCCATAAAAATTTGAACAGGATAGAGATAGTACTTTTTGCGCTACAAGACCGCAAACTGTCTGACGGCAAGGTATCTCTAGGAGATACTTACACAGATGCGAGACATAGCAAGGAATAGAGAATCATGAGGTGCAGCTGTGACAGACAGACATACAATGTACTACATACTTGTCCCGTTTCTGTCTAAGAACACTCCATAAAAATTTGAGCAGGATCGGGATAGTACTTTTTGCGCTACAAGACCGCAAACTAACCGGAAGTAAAAGTATCGCTAGGCGATACTTACACAGATGCGAGACATTGCAAAAAATATCAAATGCGATATGTCAACAGTGGAAAGGTTAACGTGTTTGATGTATAAAAATTAGTTATTTTACAATTATATCAATCGTTTATTATATTAGCTAATCGCTACATTAAATAAAATTATAGGTTCCGTTGTTATATGATATAAATATTAGAGATTTTGTTGTTATAATTATCATCTGTTACTTACCCATTTTCTTCAATGCCAAGTATAACATCATTGGAGTCATTTTTAGGATCTTACTGAGTTTTGTCCACTATACTGTAGGTGTGCCACATACACCATCATAAAGGTCATTAAAATTCTTAATTCTACTCGAGTACATACCTGTTGTACTTGTTATTTTCTTTTGTTTTGGACTCCCAAGTACAATGTTTTTTTTTTTCAAATTAAATCTGTGCTTTTTAAACTAATTTGTTGAATTTTAACTATTATCTAAAAAAGGAGGCCCCTTCGGATCTTATTTCGATGATAAGTCGATGAGGTAAATCGAGGATTTTGTGCCAGGTTAATTTATAATGCCCCCTTATAATAAAATTAAACTTAATATTAATGTAGTTATTTTAAACTTCATTCGCTTTGGACAATTTTAAATGTTAATTTTTTTTTGTATTGGATTGTCAAATAGTAGTACTTGGGAGTCCAAGACAAAAGAAAATAACAAGTACAACAGGTATGTACTCGAGTAGAACTAAGGATTTTAATGACCTTTATGATGGGCGTGTGGGGCACACTTACAGTATAGTGGACAAAACTCAGTATGATCCTAAAAATAACTCCAATGATGTTATACTTGTTATGTTATAACGGAACCTATCATTTTATTTAATGTAGCGATTAGCTAATATAATAAGCGATTGATATTATTGTAAAATAACTAATTTTTATATAGGCATAACATACATTAAATATAACATCGTATGACATAACATACATTAAATATAAAATCGTGTGACATAACTATTTCTGGGTGGTTTAAAAAAAAACCACGAATGCTAAGGCGAAAGCTCCGCTTTGCTTCGCTCCCGCCTTAGCCTTCTAACCTAACCCATCCGAGTCGGGGTACTCTGAGTCGGGATGTTAACTATAATGACGTTTTTTTTAATGTTAAACTTTAGGAGTTTTAGACATATTAAACATTAGACAAATGATTTTCGATTACATAAACGTTATATCAAACAACGTCATACTATTTAAGTTTTAGAATAAATAAATGTTATATGTAAAGAAATTATATCTACAGTTGTTATATCTCACGTTGATTATATCTTATGAACGATAATAAAACGATAATATTGGTATAAACTGGTTTTAACTAATGAGATGGTAGATAACCCTAGGTCTAGGAATACCGAGGGCGGTTGCTATATATATCATAATTTATGTATGTTATTTACACGGTAAAATTAATCGAGGATTTTGTGCCAGGTTCATTAAAATTCCCCATATAATTAACCTTCATATTATTGTAGTTATTTTAACTTCTTTCGCTTTGAACATGATTGTTACAAATGTTACCAATCGGTTATAATTTTTGTCATTTAACATCAATACACAATTACCACTATAATTTGTTTGTTTGTTCTATTTGAGAATAGCGAAACATTTTGAATCTATGTTTTTTATGGCCTGTTTTGAAGAAAAAAAATTATAATCTTTTTAGCCATTTACACATTTATGAGCAGTCAGAACGTGTCTAAAAAGGCAATGATGGCTGAACATAGAGGAGTGCTTCTTCCTACACTTATGCATGGTAGTAAAAGCTGTGTGGCAGAAGAAGCATGAAAGTAAAATTAATGCAGTGGAAATAAGACATTGATGGATAAAGTAAAGAATAGTGGGACAAGGGAAAATTGCGGCATGACAGAAGATGTAGTAACTAAGATGGAAAAACGGATCTCAGATGGTTTGGACATGTGAAAAAACTGGTAGGGGTCGACCTCGGCATACTCATGTCGATCAAATCGATAATCTTCTGAGAAAAGGCCTGGTCAAGAGTACCCTTAACCGAAGAGCGTAAGACGCTTATGATAGTTGAAGAAGCGAAAGTTGTTTGCCAGGATCGTAGCAAGTGGAAAGTCATAAACTCTGCCTACCCCGTTAGAAAACAGGCGTGATATTATGTATGTAGGTTATACGTGTAGGTTGTCCACAAATAAATTAATATTTAGGAATGATAAGAAATTTATTAGCATTTCCACAATGTTAAACTTTGGTGGTAAAAATATATTATAAAATGCATCATAATTATAATACCTAACACTAAATAATCTAACTTATCACTACAAAATGCAAGGGAACTTAATAATTAGCACTTTACATTATATTTTAATAAATCATCAATGCATCATAATTATAATACCTAACATTAAATAATCTAATTATCACTACAAATATGTTATAAAATGCATCATAATTATAATATCTAACACTAAATAATCCAACTTATCACTACAAAATGCAAGGGAACACTTATAACGCGCTACGTTACATTATATTTTAATAAATCATCAATGCATCATAATTATAATACCTAACATTAAATAATCTAATTATCACTACAAATAAGTTATAAAATGCATCATAATTATAATATCTAACACTAAATAATCCAACTTATCACTACAAAATGCAAGGGAACTTAATAATTAGCACTTTACATTATATTTTAATAAATCATCAATGCATCATAATTATAATACCTAACATTAAATAATCTAATTATCACTACAAATATATTATAAAATGCATCATAATTATAATATCTAACACTAAATAATCCAACTTATCACTACAAAATGCAAGGGAACACTTATAACGCGCTACGTTACATTATATTTTAATAAATCATCAATGCATCATAATTATAATACCTAACACTAAATAATCTAACTTATCACTACAAATATATTATAAAATGCATCATAATTATAATACCTAACACTAAATAGTCTAACTTATCACTACGAAATGCAAGGGAACTAAATAATTAGCACTTTACATTATATTTTAATAAATCAATAGGAAATTTAATAGGCACATCCACACAATTTTAATTTGATTGTCCATATCTTATTAATTAATACCATTTCATATCATAAAATTAGAAAATCTGTATAAGTTTAAAATCTCTATTATGTGCTAATTTATAGAGGAAAAAATGATAATTTATTACTAAGTACGTACTGAAAACAGTATTGGAAGCTATATTGAATAATTAGAAATTATTATAAAATTCTGAAAATAATACATATTACTTTAGGCGTACCAATTTTAATACTAAATAATTTACAAAATGTTATCGAAAGCTTGCTTATGCAGACTGAATTGAGTCACTTGATTATACAAAACTAGAGGTCTCTATAAATTAACAACATAATAAACTTTAGGTAGATAATAGCACACAAAAATGTCAATGGGAAACACCTAAATATTTCTTAAATGGTACAATTTGACTTAGAATAACTTTACAGTAAATAAAACTAATTAGGTACATAGCTACAACGGTCTTAGAATTAGTGGTGGTATTATTAGGTAGCCCTCCGGTCTGGCCTTTTCTTCCTTGTAATAAAACCTCATTATCACGTGCTGAACCCTCTGCTTTCTTGTCCTCAATTATTGTGACAAACTTTAAATCTTACAGTATGTCTTTTACATTGTAATAAGTGTGTTGATGGCTGCCGGTATGATGATGACGGGTGTTCGGGAAGGTCGCTTCCCGCCAGCGCCTGGCGGGGGACGCGCCGCAATCACGGGCAGGAGATCTGGCTCATTGGACCATTTTGCGGCATCTGTCTCGGATGGTCCGGTATCAGCTGCGCGCGGGCTGCGACTGGAACGCTCAATCGTTCTACCACTGACTTCAGAGTCATACCAAGATAAGTACCCATGGTATCAATCTGGAACCCTTCGATTTCTACTTTCCGCCTAATAAACCTTTCTTGATTATATCGGCTGTACTGAGCTTGCTGAGCCGGCAATACAGTAGGTTGTGGCACCACAATTGGTTGTGGACGTGGGACCATAGGACGACCTTCTTCACGAGCTCGAATACTATTTCGTTGAGCCAGTATGCCCTTGCAAGCAAGAGTGCGTTTCACCTGAATTGGCTTTTCTATAGGTGCACTGTTGTCAATTGATGGACATGTTGCTGTTTCTCCAGTTAAGTATGCTAATAACTCTTTGCGATCAGGACGACGCACAGTGGGTATTTTCGCTGCAGTTGCCTGCCTGACGTAGACAGAATGAGTCAAATAAATATTTTTCAGAATGAAAAGAAGACACTCCAGCGTGTAGTATTCATTGTAGTTTCCTTCTCTCCCAGAGTTCTTGTTATCCACTGTGACCGATGACTCTTTATTAGTATCAAGGAGAGCCGCAAACTGTTCTTGTACTTTCTGGGCATTTGTTTCTTCGATACGCGGCTTTTTAGCTAATGGTTCCATGCTATCGTAGTCATGAATGCTTTTCACAGGCGCCTCCATGACGTAAACAGGATGTGTCAAATTAATATTTTTCACAAGATTTTCACGTGTATGATGATGATCTTGCCTATCGTTTCTTGGCTTTCGAGATCCCCACATAACGTAACTCGTTTTTACATTTTTCGGCCACGACCATACTCCAAATATGATCTGATTGTCACGTTCAATTATATGTTTTTTATTTATAGTATATTGGCGCAATAAGCTCAATGGATCCGCCATGATTTCTTTATTTCACTGCTATTTTCACTTGTTGTTAAAATGTTATAAATTAAAACACAATATTACGCACGCACAAAACTTATTATCTTACAGTAATTTTACACATCACAACGCGAAAATGTACTTTAGAATTTACACGAACTATTAAAAACAGATGGACGAATACGACCGAGACTACGACCACTCGCAGACGCAGTTACAGAGCGAATGAAGAGCTTTTGTTCTTAGTCTATTTATAAATAGTATGCAGGTAGGTTGTCTAATAGGGTCAGTTTTAGTCTTCTAAAAATTAACAATAGTAATTTCCAGGAAGACTTTACGACTTGTCCTTATAACAATGCTCCATTATGTTTTAAGAAAGTTACTTTTGTACACGACTAATAGGGAGTCATAAATCATGACAATGCCGCGTCACTCGTTATTGATAAAAGGATGCCGCTCGGACACAGGTAGCTAGGAGCAGCGGTAATGCAATTAGGTAGTTATCATTGGGAAAAATGTGATTGTTTGTAAAAGTTGTGTTAATGGACTATCACAAGCTAATCATGGAAGCATTATTCTCCAGCATTACTTTGTAGAAATTAAAGAGCGATTGCTGCAGCGAACTGTATCCTACTAATATTATAAATGTGAAAGTTTGTGAAGATGTTTGGATGTTTAGATGTTTGGATGTTTGTTACTCAATCACGCTCTAACGGCTGCATGGATCTAGCTGAAATTTGGTACAGGGATAGAGTATAGTCCGGAATAACACGTAGGCTACTTTTTATCCCGGGAAAATGTTCCCACGGGAAGCGGGAATCCTACTAATATTATAAATGTAAAAGTTTGTGAAGATGTTTGGATGTTTAGATGTTTGGATGTTTGTTACTCAATCACGCTCTAACGGCTGCATGGATCTAGCTGAAATTTGGTACAGGGATAGAGTATAGTCCGGAAAAACACATAGGCTACTTTTTATCCCGGGAAAATATTCCCACGGGAAGCGGGAATGGGAACCAAATTTCACGCGGGCGAAGCCGCGCGCATCAGCTAGTCTTTCATAAATTGAAATCTGTTACCAGTAATATAGAAGTATTAACTAAATCGTTATAAATAAATAAACCATGTATACTAATTTAGATCAAATCACATAGATGTATACCATGAGTTTATGAAGTCCTTTACAGAAAAATTAAAACAATTGTACTGTGTGTAACATACATAATTATTATATATAGCATCAGGCATAGGTATCCCTAGATCTGGTCATGGTGGGGTATCTACCAACACATTAGTTAAAACCTACTTTTTACACATTAGTTAATACCAATAAAATTGTAGACAATTATTATGTTTCACCTGATCAAAAGTGGTCATCGTAGCCTATGAACGTTTTTGATGTATGTTACGTTAACGTGTTTGATGTATAAAAATTAGTTATTTTACAATTATATCAATCGTTTATTATATTAGCTAATCGCTACATTAAATAAAATTGTAGGTTCCGTTGTTATATGATATAAATATTAGAGATTTTGTTGTTATAATTATCATCTGTTACTTACCCATTTTCTTCAATGCCAAGTATAACATCATTGGAGTCATTTTTAGGATCTTACTGAGTTTTGTCCACTATACTGTAGGTGTGCCACATACACCATCATAAAGGTCATTAAAATTCTTAATTCTACTCGAGTACATACCTGTTGTACTTGTTATTTTCTTTTGTTTTGGACTCCCAAGTACAATGTTTTTTTTTTCAAATTTAATCTGTGCTTTTTAAACTAATTTGTTGAATTTTAACTATTATCTTAAAAAAGGAGGCCCCTTCGGATCTTATTTCGATGATAAGTCGATGAGGTAAATCGAGGCTTTTGTGCCAGGTTAATTTATAATGCCTCCTTATAATAAAATTAAACTTAATATTAATGTAGTTATTTTAAACTTCATTCGCTTTGGACAATTTTAAATGTTAATTTTTTTTTGTATTGGATTGTCAAATAGTAGTACTTGGGAGTCCAAGACAAAAGAAAATAACAAGTACAACAGGTATGTACTCGAGTAGAACTAAGGATTTTAATGACCTTTATGATGGGCGTGTGGGGCACACTTACAGTATAGTGGACAAAACTCAGTAAGATCCTAAAAATAACTCCAATGATGTTATACTTGTTATGTTATAACGGAACCCATCATTTTATTTAATGTAGCGATTAGCTAATATAATAAGCGATTGATATTATTGTAAAATAACTAATTTTTATATAGGCATAACATACATTAAATATAACATCGTATGACATAACATACATTAAATATAAAATCGTGTGACATAACTATTTCTGGGTGGTTTAAAAAAAAAACCACGAATGCTAAGGCGGAAGCTCCGCTTCGCTTCGCTCCCGCCTTAGCCTTCTAACCTAACCCATCCGAGTCGGGGTACTCTGAGTCGGGATGTTAACTATAATGACGTTTTTATATAATGTTAAACTTTAGGAGTTTTAGACATATTAAACATTAGACAAATGATTTTCGATTACATAAACGTTATATCAAACAAAGTCATACTATTTAAGTTTTAGAATAAATAAATGTTATATGTAAAGAAATTATATCTATAGTTGTTATATCTCACGTTGATTATATCTTATGAACGATAATAAAACGATAATATTGGTATAAACTGGTTTTAACTAATGAGATGGTAGATAACCCTAGGTCTAGGAATACCGAGGGCGGTTGCTATATATATCATAATTTATGTATGTTATTTACACGGTAAAATTAATCGAGGATTTTGTGCCAGGTTCATTAAAATGCCCCATATAATTAACCTTCATATTATTGTAGTTATTTTAACTTCTTTCGCTTTGAACATGATTGTTACAAATGTTACCAATCGGTTATAATTTTTGTCATTTAACATCAATACACAATTACCACTATAATTTGTTTGTTTGTTCTATTTGAGAATAGCGAAACATTTTGAATCTATGTTTTTTATGGCCTGTTTTGAAGAAAAAAAATTATAATCTTTTTAGCCATTTACACATTTATGAGCAGTCAGAACGTGTCTAAAAAGGCAATGATGGCTGAACATAGAGGAGTGCTTCTTCCTACACTTATGCATGGTAGTAAAAGCTGTGTGGCAGAAGAAGCATGAAAGTAAAATTAATGCAGTGGAAATAAGACATTGATGGATAAAGTAAAGAATAGTGGGACAAGGGAAAATTGCGGCATGACAGAAGATGTAGTAACTAAGATGGAAAAACGGATCTCAGATGGTTTGGACATGTGAAAAAACTGGTAGGGGTCGACCTCGGCATACTCATGTCGATCAAATCGATAATCTTCTGAGAAAAGGCCTGGTCAAGAGTACCCTTAACCGAAGAGCGTAAGACGCTTATGATAGTTGAAGAAGCGAAAGTTGTTTGCCAGGATCGTAGCAAGTGGAAAGTCATAAACTCTGCCTACCCCGTTAGAAAACAGGCGTGATATTATGTATGTAGGTTATACGTGTAGGTTGTCCACAAATAAATTATTATTTAGGAATGATAAGAAATTTATTAGCATTTCCACAATGTTAAACTTTGGTGGTAAAAATATATTATAAAATGCATCATAATTATAATACCTAACACTAAATAATCTAACTTATCACTACAAAATGCAAGGGAACTTAATAATTAGCACTTTACATTATATTTTAATAAATCATCAATGCATCATAATTATAATACCTAACATTAAATAATCTAATTATCACTACAAATAAGTTATAAAATGCATCATAATTATAATATCTAACACTAAATAATCCAACTTATCACTACAAAATGCAAGGGAACTTAATAATTAGCACTTTACATTATATTTTAATAAATCATCAATGCATCATAATTATAATACCTAACATTAAATAATCTAATTATCACTACAAATATATTATAAAATGCATCATAATTATAATATCTAACACTAAATAATCCAACTTATCACTACAAAATGCAAGGGAACACTTATAACGCGCTACGTTACATTATATTTTAATAAATCATCAATGCATCATAATTATAATACCTAACACTAAATAATCTAACTTATCACTACAAATATATTATAAAATGCATCATAATTATAATACCTAACACTAAATAGTCTAACTTATCACTACAAAATGCAAGGGAACTAAATAATTAGCACTTTACATTATATTTTAATAAATCAATAGGAAATTTAATAGGCACATCCACACAATTTTAATTTGATTGTCCATATCTTATTAATTAATACCATTTCATATCATAAAATTAGAAAATCTGTATAAGTTTAAAATCTCTATTATGTGCTAATTTATAGAGGAAAAAATGATAATTTATTACTAAGTACGTACTGAGAACAGTATTGGAAGCTATATTGAATAATGAGAAATTATTATAAAATTCTGAAAATAATACAAATTACTTTAGGCGTACCAATTTTAATACTAAGTAATTTACAAAATGTTATCGAAAGCTTGCTTATGCAGACTGAATTGAGTCACTTGATTATACAAAACTAGAGGTCTCTATAAATTAACAACATAATAAACTTTAGGTAGATAATAGCACACAAAAATGTCAATGGGAAACACCTAAATATTTCTTAAATGGTACAATTTGACTTAGAATAACTTTACAGTAAATAAAACTAATTAGGTACATAGCTACAACGGTCTTAGAATTAGTGGTGGTATTATTAGGTAGCCCTCCGGTCTGGCCTTTTCTTCCTTGTAATAAAACCTCATTATCACGTGCTGAACCCTCTGCTTTCTTGTCCTCAATTATTGTGACAAACTTTAAATCTTACAGTATGTCTTTTACATTGTAATAAGTGTGTTGATGGCTGCCGGTATGATGATGACGGGTGTTCGGGAAGGTCGCTTCCCGCCAGCGCCTGTCGGGGGACGCGCCGCAATCACGGGCAGGAGATCTGGCTCATTGGACCATTTTGCGGCATCTGTCTCGGATGGTCCGGTATCAGCTGCGCGCGGGCTGCGACTGGAACGCTCAATCCTTCTACCACTGACTTCAGAGTCATACCAAGATAAGTACCCATGGTATCAATCTGGAACCCTTCGATTTCTACTTTCCGCCTAATAAACCTTTCTTGATTATATCGGCTGTACTGAGCTTGCTGAGCCGGCAATACAGTAGGTTGTGGCACCACAATTGGTTGTGGACGTGGGACCATAGCCCTTCGAAGGTCAAGTCGCTACTGTATAGAAAGGAAAAAAATGCTGGGAACGGTCAAATCGCTTTAAAAGAGATTGCGTTTTCGCTAATTCTTGCCGCGTTCATAAAATTCCACTCACTGTGTCTATCTTGCTCAAAGTTATACCAATCTTTAGAGGAAAGAACAAGCTAGACATATTGGTGCATGCGAAGTCTCTAAAATAAGTTGAATTGTAATACTCATTCATTTAAAAAGCGCGCGGCGCGCGCCGCGTCGTGCTGTGTTCTGACCGGAACCCGAACTGTTCTGGTCTTGGAGGCACGTGCGGAGTGATGTGATTCAGCAGCAGCTGCTCGAACACCTTCGAGATAGTTGGCAGCAATGTGATGGGCCGATAGCTCTCCGGCTTCAATATGTTCTTGCCCGGTTTAGGCAGCATAACCACCCGCCCCTCTTTCCAAATGGAAGGGAAGGACCCGGTGCGTACGATGCCGGTGAAAAGACGTGCTAGGGCGGCTATTGTGCGGTACGGCAGATGGTGGAGGGCGCAGTTGGGTATCCCGTCCACTCCCGGGGCCTTCTTCTTCTTGGCGCGGTGAATGGCACGCCGCACCATACCGGGCGAGAAGGAGATGGGGTGATCCTCGGGCGCTATCGGCGGCGCGAAGTATCGTCGAAGGTGCTCTTCGACAGCTGCTACATGGGCGTGTTCGTCAGTCGGGTTCGGTGAGAATTGACGCTCCAGGTGGCGGGCAAGGATGTCCGCTCGGTCTGCTGCCTTGTAACGGGGCGTACCATCCTCGTGGAGGAGGGGCCGCACCGGAGCTGGGGTGTTAGCTAGCCGCCGACACAGTTTATGTATCGACGGCCAGTCGTCGGAGATGGAGTCGATGTGGTTCTCCCAGCTCTCGGTTTGGTAGGACCGTATCTCGGCCCTGACCTTCTCCGTGAGGCGGTTAAGCTCCGTCTTCATCGTGGGGCAGCGAGTCCTCTGCCACTGCCTCCGTAGACGCTTCTTGGCGGCCATCAGGTTTAAAATGTGTGCCGGAAGTCGCGTAGGTCGCTCCTGGGTGCGTTGGTTGGTCTTCTTGGCCGCGTCAAGAGCGTCACGGATGCACGCGGTGAGGCTCGCTGCGAGGTCTTCCACGTCGGCCGCGGTGTTGATGGGCCGGGTGGGCGTGGAGTTGTTCAATGCATCTTCAAACCGGGCCCAATCCGGTTGGGGGCGTGGGGCCGGAGGGACGGCGCGCGCTGGTTGCTGATTGAGGGTCACCACAACAGGTTGATGATCGGAGCCCAGGTGATCATCTAAGACCTGTTGTGTGACAGAGTCCTTCAGAAGGCTGTTGAGTACTATGACGTCGAGAACGTCGGGGGCCCCGCGGTTCGGGGTGTCCAGGTACCGGGTTGGCACTTCGGGCCCCGAGACGGAGTACCCCCGAGTCTCGGCGTCGGCGAGTAGTCCAACACCGGCAGGGTTTGTTACTGCGGAGTTCCACGCTGGGTGCTTGCAATTTAGATCCCCGGCTATGAGCACGGGGGCTGGAGTTCGCATTAACGATGCTATGTCGGCCACATCTATGGTGGGGCCGGGTGGCTTGTAGGCGGCGTAGAGTTGCAAGTGGGCGCCGCCCACGTGCAACTCCACACCCAGCGTGTAAATCGAGTTGGTGTCCGGTGTTTTTAGCGGCTGGTGAACGATTCTTCGCCGAACTAATATCGCCAGCCCTCTGAAGGCGATCGGGTGTCCAGACTGTAGACTGCGTTCGTCCCTCCGGTACACGATGAAGCCCGGCAGATGCAATTTATCTGTAGGCCCCAGGTGCGTCTCGCTGATTAGCGCCACGTCAATCTTGTGGGCCTGCAGTAGGGGGCGAAATAGGGCGACCTTACCCTTAAGGCCGCGGGCATTCCAATGAATTATACGCAACCCGTTATAATCCATTGGAGTGCGCCATCATCTCTAAGACGCCCTTTAAGGCGATTTGGGCTATCGCCTCGGAGCTAACGCCCTCTTGAAGGGCCGAAATGATGGCGTGCAAGATATTAAGTGCAGCCGTGAGTGTTTGGTTGATGCCCCTCTCGGCCTGTTTGGCAGACGTGGATGGCTGCGCCTGTGAGCCGGTCGTGACTTTAGTTGCCTTCGCCCTTCCTTCCCGGAGTACGGGGGCGGCGACTGGCTGAGGGACGGGTTTGCCCTCGTGGGTAAGGTCGTCTTTCGGTGTTTTTTGGGCTTCCAAGTCCTTTGCGCGGGGGCCCCTTCTGCCCCTCCTGCGCTTCTTGCGACCCCTTACAGAGGAGGCGGTTTCCCCTCTGGCGATGGGCGCGTTTGCAGCTGCCATAAGCGAGGCACCCTGCGCGGTTTCTCCTGTAGGCTGGACGATTACAGGGGCCGGGTGTGTCGTGATCGTGGCCGCTACCGTGCCCGCCCTCTTGTTGCGAACTTCCTTCTTAAATATGGGGCAGTTTGCGTGGTTTGCGGGGTGTTCCCCCCCGCAGTTTGCACACGTGGCCGGATCTTCACGGGGGCGTGGGCACTCCCTGGCTTGGTGTGCCCCTCCGCACCGAACGCAGGCCATCGGTCGGTGGCAGTGATGGCTACTGTGCCGGAATTTTTGGCACCGATGGCACTGCGCGGGCCTCTTCTTTCCTCGCCAGGCTTCAATTTTCACTCCCGGGATACCGAGCATCTCTGTGACCTCGTAGATCCCGGGAGTGGTGGTGGGCGTCCTTTTGAGGATGGCGAGGAGGATACACCCTGGCCTGCCGCTGCGAGCTGTAATGCTCCGAACGTATTCAGGTTCGAAGCCTAGCCCGCGGAGTTCCTCCTCGACCTCTTCTGGGGTGGCGTTACTGGGTAACCCTCTAACCGCAACTTTCAGATTTCTCTCCGCAGGGGGGGAGTATGAGAACCACGAAATTTTTTCCGTCTTCTCTAAGTTGGTGAGGTATCTTTGGATCAGTCTGTATTCATCCTCTCCCTGCGGAGAGAATCTGATACCCTTCCCAAAGGGTCTTGCGTTGGCTGCGTGGCCTAGATCTGCCTTCAGCTTCCTCATGTGGAGCGCCCAGTCTGGCAGGTACTCCACTATGAGGGGCGGGTAGCGAGCTTTGGACGCGGTGCCGGTCGCAGCCTGTTCGGCCACTCTGGGAGTGGAAATTGCCGGCGCTGGGATGGTGGAGGCTCTAGAGGCTGCTACTGTGGTTGTGGTGGCCTTCGATGTTGCGGCCACCGCGTGGGCGTACGAAACTTGCATCAGTGTGACCTCTTGCTGTTTCGCTGGCGGTGCCGTCGGCCGGTTCAGCCGCGGGTCGCGTTGTGGCAGAGGTGTTGGTTGTGGCGGCGGCGCGGTCGCTCGGAGCCTTTTTTCACAGGCTTGCGGGGCGTCGTCGTCAGGGCTTCGTGGCCTTCTTTGAACCCTGGGGGCCGGTAAGGCCTCCAGAGACATGGTCCTTTCCAGTGTCTTATGATTGCGCGCGAATAAGTGGGCCGTCTCTTGGGTGCGCGTTCTGGGGGACGGGGTCTTCCTCTTAGGCTGTGACCTTTGCTTTCCCTGTGACTCAGACTCAGCCGAGGAGAATTCGGCGTCGGAGGCGTAAAAAGACTTCATCGATGGAGCGGGGGAGTACAGCGAGTCCTGTGCTTCCCGGTCTTTAGGCGCGATACGCGTGCTCGACGCCGGCGTTGGCGGAGTCTCGCGGTATTGCGCCTTGCGGGGCGCAGGTGGCGTCGCGGGCGGGCACATGTCGCGCGCGATATGCCCTCGCGATGGAGTAAGCGGCTCCGGTGCGGCCTGCGCCTCCCGGTCCGTGGGCGCGGCACGCGAACTCGACGCCAGCGTTGGCGGAGTGTCGCGGTGCTGCGCCTTGCGGGGCGCAGGTGGCGTCGCGGGCGGGCACATATCGCGCGCGATGTGTCCTCGCGATGGAGTTTGCGACTCCATAGTGATGATGGTGGGGGAGGTGACTTTTGGAGCCTTGCGTGGTGGCGACCGCCTACGCCGCGCAGTCAGGGTCGGGGCTTGGCGCTGGTGCCAGACCGACCCCTCCTACACGACGGAGGCAACCACCACGCCGGCCGAAGAGAAAAGTCACTCCCAGATGCGGGTGTTTGTATTCAACCGAGGTTGAATACAAAACAAAACAAATCTTGCGGCGGTCGATTCGTACAGCGCGGTGCGAACAACGATACGTCAGCTCAGTGCGACAGTACGAGAGAGAATCCTGTGGGACGGTTGTAAACCCTGTGGGACCTGTCTGTGGGACGGTCGTAAACCATGAGCCAAGAGCTTTTGTTCTTAGTCTATTTATAAATAGTATGCAGGTAGGTTGTCTAATAGGGTCAGTTTTAGTCTTCTAAAAATTAACAATAGTAATTTCCAGGAAGACTTTACGACTTGTCCTTATAACAATGCTCCACTATGTTTTAAGAAAGTTACTTTTGTACACGACTAATAGGGAGTCATAAATCATGACAATGCCGCGTCACTCGTTATTGATAAAAGGATGCCGCTCGGACACAGGTAGCTAGGAGCAGCGGTCGTTAATGACTAATGCAATTAGGTAGTTATCATTGGGAAAAATGTGATTGTTTGTAAAAGTTGTTTTAATGGACTATCACAAGCTAATCATGGAAGCATTATTCTCCAGCATTACTTTGTAGAAATTAAAGAGCGATTGCTGCAGCGAACTGTATCTTTCATAAATTGAAATCTGTTACCAGTAATATAGAAGTATTAACTAAATCGTTATAAATAAATAAACCATGTATACTAATTTAGATCAAATCACATAGATGTATACCATGAGTTTATGAAGTCCTTTACAGAAAAATTAAAACAATTGTACTGTGTGTAACATACATAATTATTATATATAGCATCAGGCATAGGTATCCCTAGATCTGGTCATGGTGGGGTATCTACCAACACATTAGTTAAAACCTACTTTTTACACATTAGTTAATAGTAAACATTACGTATGTGAGGTAAACATTACGTATGTGAATTTTTAGGATTTAAAATTATAAATAACAAACCTTTTATAGCAAAAAAGTGATAAATATAAAGGTTAACTACGGAAAATAAGTTGTAAGTAATATTAAAAGCATACACAAGACGACAACGTAATGAAAAGCGATTAATGTCAGAAGCCATAAAAAAAAGTATTTCAGTACAAAATTGTTAAAAAGTAAGTAAAAATAGCTGCGAGTTTACGGTTACTAGTGAAAAGTGATCCTTTAACTTCATGAAAACGAACAAGAACTGTAAAAACTTATGAAAAATATTCTGTTAAAATTCCAATTTTTCAAACTTACAATTTGTTAATTTGAGAGTAGGGTAGGTACCATACCAAGTGAAAAATTAATTAAATTTTGTATTTATTTGCATTTAACTTTGTTATCAGACTATCATTCATTGCAAAATTGATATAAATTGAATAAACATTTTAAATAGATTGTGTATTGAACTGCTTAATTGGTTTTCAAATACAATTGAATCTACACAAGTACTTAATACTTATACAAATTAAGAATTTTGTTCATATATTCCCTTTTTTTGAGTAGGTAAATATTGTAAAGTATTATAAATTACTTGTCCATTACTCTAAGTGACACTACATTCTTCACTGATATAAATTATTTTCAAAGGGCAATATAAATAAAAATGATGACCCGCAGTGCTGTAACCCGTGACTTGCAACAAAAGTTCAATCTCACCATTAAGGAACTTGAAATTTGCAAAAATCTTAATAAGCAGTTGTTGGAAGAACGGGACGACAGTGAAAAAGAAATATTAAATGTCATTGAGAAAAATACCCAACTCAAACAAGAGTTGGCTGAGCTACATTCACAGGTAATGGAGCTCACACTACAGCGGAATCATCTTCAGGAAACGGTGGTAGGTCTGGAAGAGTGCAGCAACACCCATGAGAGAGCCTTAAAGCGTATCAGCATTCTGGAATGTGAGCTAAGTGATGTTCATAACTCCATCACTCACAGGGAGACTCTCAAATCAGCTGATCAGGTTGCCCTCTCCCACAGTCTGTATGATGAGCTGATGAGTGTAAAGTCAGATCGTATTAATATTGACCAGCCCATGACCTCAGATATTATAGATCTCTCGACACCCGATACTTCTAATAATATTACTTTAGCATCTAACAACACCATTAGATTAGTTAGTACTAGCAGGAATAAATTAAAAAAATATATAAAGCTCAATAAATTTATTGTTAAATCACAGAAACAAATCAAAAAGTTTAAAATAGGTGCGAATAAATATCTTAGGACTTGTAAATCAAATTATCAGCTACAACAAGTAGTAGAAACTAGTAGAAAACAATTAACCATTCAAACAGAGCAGTATGAGACTGATATACTTCAATTGCAGTCAGAAATCATACATTTAAATAAGTCTTTAGAGTCAATAACATTAAAGTACAAAATATCACAAAAAGAAATTGGAGAGTATATTGAGGCACTAAATAGCTTGGTTGAGTCTTGTCACAGCAATGAACAAAGGTTCCATTCACTTGAGAAATTATATAATCAATCACCAGCCTGTGAAGAATCTCTGCCACATTCTTCCTTGCCCATAACATCCCAGACTGAGTCAACGCTTCCAGGGGTTCACTTAGCGGGCAGTATGGATGAACATGCTATACAATTAAACTTAACTTCCTCTGCTGACCCTGTAACAAAGGTTTCAGAAATTGTAAATACTGGAAAGATAGTTGTATATTGTGATGAAATCGGCCAGAACTTAGGTTACCACTTAGTTCAACATATGAGTAGTTCAGTCATAATTAATTCATTTCCTGGGGCCACCTACTCTCAAATAGTTAGTAAAGTATTGACTAGTACACACTGCCCACAATCAACAATAGTTATATTTATTGGCAGGAGAGACTATGTAAATATAAACACTATTAATAATTTCCATGAAAAGTTGTCAAAATTGTCAGTCAAACAGGTAATATTGTCTACATTACCATATAGTAAATCTTTCTCACGTAATGAGAACAATACTCGATACAAAATAAACAGAAAATTATACAAGTTGACTAATAATAGTAGAAATTTTGAATTATTCGACTGTAATCTTGTATTACGTGAATCTTTTTTGACTATAAATAGATACTTACTATCTAAGTTCTTAAGACGACAGGTAGCGATATTGCTATCAAATTTTTTATTGAATCAAGCCAAACTTTTGGCTTCTAATAAAACTGCTCTTATTGAGTATAATTTTAATAATAGTGTTGACATACTAGGTTGGGAAGGCGTCCCAAACAAGTCAAAAAACTAGGTTATAAGACAACAGATAAAAAATCTGGCCATGGCTACAGGTCTTTTGAGACCATTGAGCCTACCACAAATAATGTTTTAAAAAGTAATAATTCTGAGTGCTGTAATAACAATATATCTAGTAGTTCAAACATAGCACACAATAGTATTGAAGTCTTATCCAACAAGCAGACAAATATCCAGAATAGTAAGACAACAAAATGTTTCTCTGGCAAGCTAACACCTTGTTATACTAAAAATAAAGAAATTATAAAATGTATTAACCTGGTCCATCAAAACATTCAAGGTTTGGATGGGAAGGAGCTGGAATTGGAATTGTTTATGAATTCCAGCAGTATTGACATTGTATGTTTAAATGAGCACTGGCTAAGAAGCCATGAATTCACTTACAGCTTTAATAATCATAAGGTTGCAAGCTCGTTCAGCAGGAAAAATTATATACGAGGTGGCTCGTCAATATTGGTTAGTAAATTATTAAAATTTAAAGATAGATGTGATGTTGTTAGTCTATCCGTTGAACGGGTTGTAGAAATTTCATGTGTTGAATTGGAGCGATTCATTGTATTAAATATGTATAAACCTCCGTGCGCCCCTTTTGATGTTTCTTTGGAGATTATGGAGTGCGCTCTAAATAAAGTTTATAATAGCCATAAAACTGTTATTGTATGTGGAGACCTTAACATAGATATTTTGGTGAAAACTTCAGAAAGTTTGGACCTTCTGAATCTATTTAAATCATTTAATTTATATAACAATTTTATGGAACCAACCAGAATAACGGCCACAACTGCAAAATGCATTGATAACATATATAGTAGTGAGAAATCCATACATAAATCTATTATCAAAAAAGTTCGCTCAGATCACACAGGGCAGTTTGTCTCATTCTGCATTTCTGAAAAAGTCCAAAAGAGACAAGTAAATATGATAACATTCAGTGAAAGCCGTATACAAAATTTCAAATGTAATATTACACAAAAGGTACAGTTGTTGCCCTATCACGGTAGTTCGAATCACTTGTATAACTCATTAGTTAACTTGATTAACGGTGAGTTCAGTGCAATTTTCACACCTAAGCGCCGATCTTTTAATAAACGTTTCTCCATGAGTGAGTGGGCAACTCCTGGAATTTATAAAAGCCGTAACAAACTGTATGAACTATATGAAGAGAAGTCCTATAACCACAATCCGCAATTTCAAGAATTTGTAAAAAAATATTCAAAAACATTCAGACAAGCCTGTCTTAGAGCGAAATCTATTTATTTAAAAAATAAAATCAAATGTTCAAATAATATTATTAAAGAAACTTGGAATGTCATAAACATTGAAACTGGTAAATCTAAAATACGTTGTAATGATTTTCATTTAAAAATAGATAATTTTGATATTGAAGAGGACTTGGAAGTTGCGACTGAATTTGAAAAATATTTTTCTAACATTCCAGTTTCTATTACCAGAAGTCTCTCTTCTTGCTCTGCTTCTGCCGAACAAATTCTAAAACTTGGCGTAGACGAATGCGGCACAGACTTTGAATTCTCAGCTGTCAGTCCTATAGATGTTTTAAAAACTTTTAAAGAAATTAATATGAAAACCACTAAAGATTTATGGGGTCTATCTGTCAAAACTGTTGCTCATATTATAACTGTAATAGCCCCGCATCTGGCAACTGTGTTCAATAGCTGTGTCGAGACTGGTGTGTTTCCTGACTTGATGAAACATAGTAAAGTCATACCTTTATTTAAGGCGGGAAATAGTGAGGATCCCTCGAACTTTCGACCTGTTTCCATATTACCTACACTCAGTAAAATTTTTGAAAAGCTAATGCTTAAACAGTTGCTCAGTCACTTTAATAAACATAACTTACTACACAGGAAACAGTTCGGGTTCACAAAGGGTTGTTCAACAGTGGATGCAGGAGTTGCTTTACTTAAGAGTATTTACACGGCTTGGGAGGATTCGCAGGATGCACTGGGTGTGTTTTGCGATTTGTCTAAGGCCTTCGATTGTGTTCACCACGAAACTCTGGTCAAAAAGTTGCGCCACTATGGTGTCAGGAATAGAGCTCTCGACCTCATGACTTCTTATTTGAGCAATAGAATTCAGAGGGTTGAAGTAAACGGTATACGATCTCCAGGGACCCCAGTTGTAATGGGTGTCCCGCAGGGTTCAATCCTTGGTCCATTTCTCTTTTTAATATACATAAATGATTTACCTTATTATGTTAGGGATGAACATGAGATTGTTCTGTTCGCGGATGATACTTCTCTGACATTTAAAATTAATAGACAGTTAATGGATTATGACGATGTTAACAGTGCACTTTCAAAAGTTGTTTATTGGTTTAGCGTTAATAACCTTCTTTTAAATGATAAAAAAACTAAAGTAATAAAGTTTTCGACACCTAATGTGAGACAGGTGGCGACCAATGTACAACTGAATGGATCCGGGCTGGACTCTGTGGAGACTACAGTATTTTTAGGCATTACAATTGACTCGAAGTTGCACTGGGGCCCGCATATAGAAAAATTGTCAGGTAAATTAAGTTCTGCTGCATATGCAGTTAAAACAATTAGACGGCTCACTGATGTTGAAATGGCTAGAATAGTCTATTTCAGTTATTTCCATAGTGTTATGTCATACGGAATTCTTCTCTGGGGAGATTCAGCGGACATCAATAACATATTTATATTACAAAAGAGAGCTGTGAGAGCAATATACCAGCTAGGTCCTAGAGTTTCTCTAAGAGAAAAATTCAAAGAAATTAATATTCTAACTGTTATATCACAATACATATATGAAAATTTAATTTATGTGCATAAAAATAAGGACCAATTTCTAAAAAAATGTGATATACACAATGTAAATACCAGGCATAAAGATAATCTTGTTTTACATGCTACTCGTCTACACAGTATAAGCAGTTCTTTTGTCGGACAATGTATAAAGTTTTATAATAAACTTCCCAAAGAAACTAGATTATTGTCAATAAACAAATTCAAAGCTACCATTAAAGCCAAATTATGTAGCAAGGCATATTATACAATTCAAGACTATATAGATGATAAAAATGCGTGGGTTTAAGGCGCTCCAAGTCAACACACAAAAAAAAAAAAATTATGTACCTACCTAGACGAATTTTGTTTAAAAAAGGATATTGCTTAATGAAAACTCGCGTGTACAAATCTCATCACACAAATCATTCAACAATTACACCTCTGTAGTTGTTGAATGATTTGTAATTACCTACTGGATGTTAAAAGAGTGGCTGGAGTTTTATTGCCAGGTTCTTTTTTTCTCCAGCTCTACCTATTGCTTTGCGAATCTGGCAGTAAATGTAAATGTAGAAGCAATCATTTGGACGTTCATAAGCGTTACATTGTGACCTATATGAATAAAGATTTTTCATTTCATTTTCATTTCATTTCATTTCATTTCATTTCATTTCATTTCATTTCATTTCAATACCAATAAAATTGTAGACAATTATTATGTTTCACCTGATCAAAAGTGGTCATCGTAGCCTATGAACGTTTTTGATGTATGTTACGTTAACGTGTTTGATGTATAAAAATTAGTTATTTTACAATTATATCAATCGTTTATTATATTAGCTAATCGCTACATTAAATAAAATTGTAGGTTCCGTTGTTATATGATATAAATATTAGAGATTTTGTTGTTATAATTATCATCTGTTACTTACCCATTTTCTTCAATGCCAAGTATAACATCATTGGAGTCATTTTTAGGATCTTACTGAGTTTTGTCCACTATACTGTAGGTGTGCCACATACACCATCATAAAGGTCATTAAAATTCTTAATTCTACTCGAGTACATACCTGTTGTACTTGTTATTTTCTTTTGTTTTGGACTCCCAAGTACAATGTTTTTTTTTTCAAATTTAATCTGTGCTTTTTAAACTAATTTGTTGAATTTTAACTATTATCTTAAAAAAGGAGGCCCCTTCGGATCTTATTTCGATGATAAGTCGATGAGGTAAATCGAGGCTTTTGTGCCAGGTTAATTTATAATGCCTCCTTATAATAAAATTAAACTTAATATTAATGTAGTTATTTTAAACTTCATTCGCTTTGGACAATTTTAAATGTTAATTTTTTTTGTATTGGATTGTCAAATAGTAGTACTTGGGAGTCCAAGACAAAAGAAAATAACAAGTACAACAGGTATGTACTCGAGTAGAACTAAGGATTTTAATGACCTTTATGATGGGCGTGTGGGGCACACTTACAGTATAGTGGACAAAACTCAGTAAGATCCTAAAAATAACTCCAATGATGTTATACTTGTTATGTTATAACGGAACCTATCATTTTATTTAATGTAGCGATTAGCTAATATAATAAGCGATTGATATTATTGTAAAATAACTAATTTTTATATAGGCATAACATACATTAAATATAACATCGTATGACATAACATACATTAAATATAAAATCGTGTGACATAACTATTTCTGGGTGGTTTAAAAAAAAACCACGAATGCTAAGGCGAAAGCTCCGCTTCGCTTCGCTCCCGCCTTAGCCTTCTAACCTAACCCATCCGAGTCGGGGTACTCTGAGTCGGGATGTTAACTATAATGACGTTTTTTTTAATGTTAAACTTTAGGAGTTTTAGACATATTAAACATTAGACAAATGATTTTCGATTACATAAACGTTATATCAAACAACGTCATACTATTTAAGTTTTAGAATAAATAAATGTTATATGTAAAGAAATTATATCTACAGTTGTTATATCTCACGTTGATTATATCTTATGAACGATAATAAAACGATAATATTGGTATAAACTGGTTTTAACTAATGAGATGGTAGATAACCCTAGGTCTAGGAATACCGAGGGCGGTTGCTATATATATCATAATTTATGTATGTTATTTACACGGTAAAATTAATCGAGGATTTTGTGCCAGGTTCATTAAAATGCCCCATATAATTAACCTTCATATTATTGTAGTTATTTTAACTTCTTTCGCTTTGAACATGATTGTTACAAATGTTACCAATCGGTTATAATTTTTGTCATTTAACATCAATACACAATTACCACTATAATTTGTTTGTTTGTTCTATTTGAGAATAGCGAAACATTTTGAATCTATGTTTTTTATGGCCTGTTTTGAAGAAAAAAAATTATAATCTTTTTAGCCATTTACACATTTATGAGCAGTCAGAACGTGTCTAAAAAGGCAATGATGGCTGAACATAGAGGAGTGCTTCTTCCTACACTTATGCATGGTAGTAAAAGCTGTGTGGCAGAAGAAGCATGAAAGTAAAATTAATGCAGTGGAAATAAGACATTGATGGATAAAGTAAAGAATAGTGGGACAAGGGAAAATTGCGGCATGACAGAAGATGTAGTAACTAAGATGGAAAAACGGATCTCAGATGGTTTGGACATGTGAAAAAACTGGTAGGGGTCGACCTCGGCATACCTACTCATGTCGATCAAATCGATAATCTTCTGAGAAAAGGCCTGGTCAAGAGTACCCTTAACCGAAGAGCGTAAGACGCTTATGATAGTTGAAGAAGCGAAAGTTGTTTGCCAGGATCGTAGCAAGTGGAAAGTCATAAACTCTGCCTACCCCGTTAGAAAACAGGCGTGATATTATGTATGTAGGTTATACGTGTAGGTTGTCCACAAATAAATTAATATTTAGGAATGATAAGAAATTTATTAGCATTTCCACAATGTTAAACTTTGGTGGTAAAAATATATTATAAAATGCATCATAATTATAATACCTAACACTAAATAATCTAACTTATCACTACAAAATGCAAGGGAACTTAATAATTAGCACTTTACATTATATTTTAATAAATCATCAATGCATCATAATTATAATACCTAACATTAAATAATCTAATTATCACTACAAATAAGTTATAAAATGCATCATAATTATAATATCTAACACTAAATAATCCAACTTATCACTACAAAATGCAAGGGAACTTAATAATTAGCACTTTACATTATATTTTAATAAATCATCAATGCATCATAATTATAATACCTAACATTAAATAATCTAATTATCACTACAAATATATTATAAAATGCATCATAATTATAATATCTAACACTAAATAATCCAACTTATCACTACAAAATGCAAGGGAACACTTATAACGCGCTACGTTACATTATATTTTAATAAATCATCAATGCATCATAATTATAATACCTAACACTAAATAATCTAACTTATCACTACAAATATATTATAAAATGCATCATAATTATAATACCTAACACTAAATAGTCTAACTTATCACTACAAAATGCAAGGGAACTAAATAATTAGCACTTTACATTATATTTTAATAAATCAATAGGAAATTTAATAGGCACATCCACACAATTTTAATTTGATTGTCCATATCTTATTAATTAATACCATTTCATATCATAAAATTAGAAAATCTGTATAAGTTTAAAATCTCTATTATGTGCTAATTTATAGAGGAAAAAATGATAATTTATTACTAAGTACGTACTGAGAACAGTATTGGAAGCTATATTGAATAATTAGAAATTATTATAAAATTCTGAAAATAATACATATTACTTTAGGCGTACCAATTTTAATACTAAGTAATTTACAAAATGTTATCGAAAGCTTGCTTATGCAGACTGAATTGAGTCACTTGATTATACAAAACTAGAGGTCTCTATAAATTAACAACATAATAAACTTTAGGTAGATAATAGCACACAAAAATGTCAATGGGAAACACCTAAATATTTCTTAAATGGTACAATTTGACTTAGAATAACTTTACAGTAAATAAAACTAATTAGGTACATAGCTACAACGGTCTTAGAATTAGTGGTGGTATTATTAGGTAGCCCTCCGGTCTGGCCTTTTCTTCCTTGTAATAAAACCTCATTATCACGTGCTGAACCCTCTGCTTTCTTGTCCTCAATTATTGTGACAAACTTTAAATCTTACAGTATGTCTTTTACATTGTAATAAGTGTGTTGATGGCTGCCGGTATGATGATGACGGGTGTTCGGGAAGGTCGCTTCCCGCCAGCGCCTGGCGGGGGACGCGCCGCAATCACGGGCAGGAGATCTGGCTCATTGGACCATTTTGCGGCATCTGTCTCGGATGGTCCGGTATCAGCTGCGCGCGGGCTGCGACTGGAACGCTCAATCGTTCTACCACTGACTTCAGAGTCATACCAAGATAAGTACCCATGGTATCAATCTGGAACCCTTCGATTTCTACTTTCCGCCTAATAAACCTTTCTTGATTATATCGGCTGTACTGAGCTTGCTGAGCCGGCAATACAGTAGGTTGTGGCACCACAATTGGTTGTGGACGTGGGACCATAGGACGACCTTCTTCACGAGCTCGAATACTATTTCGTTGAGCCAGTATGCCCTTGCAAGCAAGAGTGCGTTTCACCTGAATTGGCTTTTCTAGAGGTGCACTGTTGTCAATTGATGGACATGTTGCTGTTTCTCCAGTTAAGTATGCTAATAACTCTTTGCGATCAGGACGACGCACAGTGGGTATTTTCGCTGCAGTTGCCTGCCTGACGTAGACAGAATGAGTCAAATAAATATTTTTCAGAATGAAAAGAAGACACTCCAGCGTGTAGTATTCATTGTAGTTTCCTTCTCTCCCAGAGTTCTTGTTATCCACTGTGACCGATGACTCTTTATTAGTATCAAGGAGAGCCGCAAACTGTTCTTGTACTTTCTGGGCATTTGTTTCTTCGATACGCGGCTTTTTAGCTAATGGTTCCATGCTATCGTAGTCATGAATGCTTTTCACAGGCGCCTCCATGACGTAAACAGGATGTGTCAAATTAATATTTTTCACAAGATTTTCACGTGTATGATGATGATCTTGCCTATCGTTTCTTGGCTTTCGAGATCCCCACATAACGTAACTCGTTTTTACATTTTTCGGCCATGACCATACTCCAAATATGATCTGATTGTCACGTTCAATTATATGTTTTTTATTTATAGTATATTGGCGCAATAAGCTCAATGGATCCGCCATGATTTCTTTATTTCACTGCTATTTTCACTTGTTGTTAAAATGTTATAAATTAAAACACAATATTACGCACGCACAAAACTTATTATCTTACAGTAATTTTACACATCACAACGCGAAAATGTACTTTAGAATTTACACGAACTATTAAAAACAGATGGACGAATACGACCGAGACTACGACCACTCGCAGACGCAGTTACAGAGCGAATGAAGAGTTTTTGTTCTTAGTCTATTTATAAATGGTATGCAGGTAGGTTGTCTAATAGGGTCAGTTTTAGTCTTCTAAAAATTAACAATAGTAATTTCCAGGAAGACTTTACGACTTGTCCTTATAACAATGCTCCATTATGTTTTAAGAAAGTTACTTTTGTACACGACTAATAGGGAGTCATAAATCATGACAATGCCGCGTCACTCGTTATTGATAAAAGGATGCCGCTCGGACACAGGTAGCTAGGAGCAGCGGTCGTTAATGACTAATGCAATTAGGTAGTTATCATTGGGAAAAATGTGATTGTTTGTAAAAGTTGTGTTAATGGACTATCACAAGCTAATCATGGAAGCATTATTCTCCAGCATTACTTTGTAGAAATTAAAGAGCGATTGCTGCAGCGAACTGTATCTTTCATAAATTGAAATCTGTTACCAGTAATATAGAAGTATTAACTAAATCGTTATAAATAAATAAACCATGTATACTAATTTAGATCAAATCACATAGATGTATACCATGAGTTTATGAAGTCCTTTACAGAAAAATTAAAACAATTGTACTGTGTGTAACATACATAATTATTATATATAGCATCAGGCATAGGTATCCCTAGATCTGGTCATGGTGGGGTATCTACCAACACATTAGTTAAAACCTACTTTTTACACATTAGTTAATACCAATAAAATTGTAGACAATTATTATGTTTCACCTGATCAAAAGTGGTCATCGTAGCCTATGAACGTTTTTGATGTATGTTACGTTAACGTGTTTGATGTATAAAAATTAGTTATTTTACAATTATATCAATCGTTTATTATATTAGCTAATCGCTACATTAAATAAAATTGTAGGTTCCGTTGTTATATGATATAAATATTAGAGATTTTGTTGTTATAATTATCATCTGTTACTTACCCATTTTCTTCAATGCCAAGTATAACATCATTGGAGTCATTTTTAGGATCTTACTGAGTTTTGTTCACTATACTGTAGGTGTGCCACATACACCATCATAAAGGTCATTAAACTTCTTAATTCTACTCGAGTACATACCTGTTGTACTTGTTATTTTCTTTTGTTTTGGACTCCCAAGTACAATGTTTTTTTTTTTCAAATTTAATCTGTGCTTTTTAAACTAATTTGTTGAATTTTAACTATTATCTTAAAAAAGGAGGCCCCTTCGGATCTTATTTCGATGATAAGTCGATGAGGTAAATCGAGGCTTTTGTGCCAGGTTAATTTATAATGCCTCCTTATAATAAAATTAAACTTAATATTAATGTAGTTATTTTAAACTTCATTCGCTTTGGACAATTTTAAATGTTAATTTTTTTTTGTATTGGATTGTCAAATAGTAGTACTTGGGAGTCCAAGACAAAAGAAAATAACAAGTACAACAGGTATGTACTCGAGTAGAACTAAGGATTTTAATGACCTTTATGATGGGCGTGTGGGGCACACTTACAGTATAGTGGACAAAACTCAGTAAGATCCTAAAAATAACTCCAATGATGTTATACTTGTTATGTTATAACGGAACCCATCATTTTATTTAATGTAGCGATTAGCTAATATAATAAGCGATTGATATTATTGTAAAATAACTAATTTTTATATAGGCATAACATACATTAAATATAACATCGTATGACATAACATACATTAAATATAAAATCGTGTGACATAACTATTTCTGGGTGGTTTAAAAAAAAAACCACGAATGCTAAGGCGGAAGCTCCGCTTCGCTTCGCTCCCGCCTTAGCCTTCTAACCTAACCCATCCGAGTCGGGGTACTCTGAGTCGGGATGTTAACTATAATGACGTTTTTATATAATGTTAAACTTTAGGAGTTTTAGACATATTAAACATTAGACAAATGATTTTCGATTACATAAACGTTATATCAAACAACGTCATACTATTTAAGTTTTAGAATAAATAAATGTTATATGTAAAGAAATTATATCTATAGTTGTTATATCTCACGTTGATTATATCTTATGAACGATAATAAAACGATAATATTCGTATAAACTGGTTTTAACTAATGAGATGGTAGATAACCCTAGGTCTAGGAATACCGAGGGCGGTTGCTATATATATCATAATTTATGTATGTTATTTACACGGTAAAATTAATCGAGGATTTTGTGCCAGGTTCATTAAAATGCCCCATATAATTAACCTTCATATTATTGTAGTTATTTTAACTTCTTTCGCTTTGAACATGATTGTTACAAATGTTACCAATCGGTTATAATTTTTGTCATTTAACATCAATACACAATTACCACTATAATTTGTTTGTTTGTTCTATTTGAGAATAGCGAAACATTTTGAATCTATGTTTTTTATGGCCTGTTTTGAAGAAAAAAAATTATAATCTTTTTAGCCATTTACACATTTATGAGCAGTCAGAACGTGTCTAAAAAGGCAATGATGGCTGAACATAGAGGAGTGCTTCTTCCTACACTTATGCATGGTAGTAAAAGCTGTGTGGCAGAAGAAGCATGAAAGTAAAATTAATGCAGTGGAAATAAGACATTGATGGATAAAGTAAAGAATAGTGGGACAAGGGAAAATTGCGGCATGACAGAAGATGTAGTAACTAAGATGGAAAAACGGATCTCAGATGGTTTGGACATGTGAAAAAACTGGTAGGGGTCGACCTCGGCATACTCATGTCGATCAAATCGATAATCTTCTGAGAAAAGGCCTGGTCAAGAGTACCCTTAACCGAAGAGCATAAGACGCTTATGATAGTTGAAGAAGCGAAAGTTGTTTGCCAGGATCGTAGCAAGTGGAAAGTCATAAACTCTGCCTACCCCGTTAGAAAACAGGCGTGATATTATGTATGTAGGTTATACGTGTAGGTTGTCCACAAATAAATTATTATTTAGGAATGATAAGAAATTTATTAGCATTTCCACAATGTTAAACTTTGGTGGTAAAAATATATTATAAAATGCATCATAATTATAATACCTAACACTAAATAATCTAACTTATCACTACAAAATGCAAGGGAACTTAATAATTAGCACTTTACATTATATTTTAATAAATCATCAATGCATCATAATTATAATACCTAACATTAAATAATCTAATTATCACTACAAATAAGTTATAAAATGCATCATAATTATAATATCTAACACTAAATAATCCAACTTATCACTACAAAATGCAAGGGAACTTAATAATTAGCACTTTACATTATATTTTAATAAATCATCAATGCATCATAATTATAATACCTAACATTAAATAATCTAATTATCACTACAAATATATTATAAAATGCATCATAATTATAATATCTAACACTAAATAATCCAACTTATCACTACAAAATGCAAGGGAACACTTATAACGCGCTACGTTACATTATATTTTAATAAATCATCAATGCATCATAATTATAATACCTAACACTAAATAATCTAACTTATCACTACAAATATATTATAAAATGCATCATAATTATAATACCTAACACTAAATAGTCTAACTTATCACTACAAAATGCAAGGGAACTAAATAATTAGCACTTTACATTATATTTTAATAAATCAATAGGAAATTTAATAGGCACATCCACACAATTTTAATTTGATTGTCCATATCTTATTAATTAATACCATTTCATATCATAAAATTAGAAAATCTGTATAAGTTTAAAATCTCTATTATGTGCTAATTTATAGAGGAAAAAATGATAATTTATTACTAAGTACGTACTGAGAACAGTATTGGAAGCTATATTGAATAATTAGAAATTATTATAAAATTCTGAAAATAATACATATTACTTTAGGCGTACCAATTTTAATACTAAGTAATTTACAAAATGTTATCGAAAGCTTGCTTATGCAGACTGAATTGAGTCACTTGATTATACAAAACTAGAGGTCTCTATAAATTAACAACATAATAAACTTTAGGTAGATAATAGCACACAAAAATGTCAATGGGAAACACCTAAATATTTCTTAAATGGTACAATTTGACTTAGAATAACTTTACAGTAAATAAAACTAATTAGGTACATAGCTACAACGGTCTTAGAATTAGTGGTGGTATTATTAGGTAGCCCTCCGGTCTGGCCTTTTCTTCCTTGTAATAAAACCTCATTATCACGTGCTGAACCCTCTGCTTTCTTGTCCTCAATTATTGTGACAAACTTTAAATCTTACAGTATGTCTTTTACATTGTAATAAGTGTGTTGATGGCTGCCGGTATGATGATGACGGGTGTTCGGGAAGGTCGCTTCCCGCCAGCGCCTGGCGGGGGACGCGCCGCAATCACGGGCAGGAGATCTGGCTCATTGGACCATTTTGCGGCATCTGTCTCGGATGGTCCGGTATCAGCTGCGCGCGGGCTGCGACTGGAACGCTCAATCGTTCTACCACTGACTTCAGAGTCATACCAAGATAAGTACCCATGGTATCAATCTGGAACCCTTCGATTTCTACTTTCCGCCTAATAAACCTTTCTTGATTATATCGGCTGTACTGAGCTTGCTGAGCCGGCAATACAGTAGGTTGTGGCACCACAATTGGTTGTGGACGTGGGACCATAGGACGACCTTCTTCACGAGCTCGAATACTATTTCGTTGAGCCAGTATGCCCTTGCAAGCAAGAGTGCGTTTCACCTGAATTGGCTTTTCTAGAGGTGCACTGTTGTCAATTGATGGACATGTTGCTGTTTCTCCAGTTAAGTATGCTAATAACTCTTTGCGATCAGGACGACGCACAGTGGGTATTTTCGCTGCAGTTGCCTGCCTGACGTAGACAGAATGAGTCAAATAAATATTTTTCAGAATGAAAAGAAGACACTCCAGCGTGTAGTATTCATTGTAGTTTCCTTCTCTCCCAGAGTTCTTGTTATCCACTGTGACCGATGACTCTTTATTAGTATCAAGGAGAGCCGCAAACTGTTCTTGTACTTTCTGGGCATTTGTTTCTTCGATACGCGGCTTTTTAGCTAATGGTTCCATGCTATCGTAGTCATGAATGCTTTTCACAGGCGCCTCCATGACGTAAACAGGATGTGTCAAATTAATATTTTTCACAAGATTTTCACGTGTATGATGATGATCTTGCCTATCGTTTCTTGGCTTTCGAGATCCCCACATAACGTAACTCGTTTTTACATTTTTCGGCCACGACCATACTCCAAATATGATCTGATTGTCACGTTCAATTATATGTTTTTTATTTATAGTATATTGGCGCAATAAGCTCAATGGATCCGCCATGATTTCTTTATTTCACTGCTATTTTCACTTGTTGTTAAAATGTTATAAATTAAAACACAATATTACGCACGCACAAAACTTATTATCTTACAGTAATTTTACACATCACAACGCGAAAATGTACTTTAGAATTTACACGAACTATTAAAAACAGATGGACGAATACGACCGAGACTACGACCACTCGCAGACGCAGTTACAGAGCGAATGAAGAGCTTTTGTTCTTAGTCTATTTATAAATAGTATGCAGGTAGGTTGTCTAATAGGGTCAGTTTTAGTCTTCTAAAAATTAACAATAGTAATTTCCAGGAAGACTTTACGACTTGTCCTTATAACAATGCTCCATTATGTTTTAAGAAAGTTACTTTTGTACACGACTAATAGGGAGTCATAAATCATGACAATGCCGCGTCACTCGTTATTGATAAAAGGATGCCGCTCGGACACAGGTAGCTAGGAGCAGCGGTCGTTAATGACTAATGCAATTAGGTAGTTATCATTGGGAAAAATGTAATTGTTTGTAAAAGTTGTGTTAATGGACTATCACAAGCTAATCATGGAAGCATTATTCTCCAGCATTACTTTGTAGAAATTAAAGAGCGATTGCTGCAGCGAACTGTATCTTTCATAAATTGAAATCTGTTACCAGTAATATAGAAGTATTAACTAAATCGTTATAAATAAATAAACCATGTATACTAATTTAGATCAAATCACATAGATGTATACCATGAGTTTATGAAGTCCTTTACAGAAAAATGAAAACAATTGTACTGTGTGTAACATACATAATTATTATATATAGCATCAGGCATAGGTATCCCTAGATCTGGTCATGGTGGGGTATCTACCAACACATTAGTTAAAACCTACTTTTTACACATTAGTTAATACCAATAAAATTGTAGACAATTATTATGTTTCACCTGATCAAAAGTGGTCATCGTAGCCTATGAACGTTTTTGATGTATGTTACGTTAACGTGTTTGATGTATAAAAATTAGTTATTTTACAATTATATCAATCGTTTATTATATTAGCTAATCGCTACATTAAATAAAATTATAGGTTCCGTTGTTATATGATATAAATATTAGAGATTTTGTTGTTATAATTATCATCTGTTACTTACCCATTTTCTTCAATGCCAAGTATAACATCATTGGAGTCATTTTTAGGATCTTACTGAGTTTTGTCCACTATACTGTAGGTGTGCCACATACACCATCATAAAGGTCATTAAAATTCTTAATTCTACTCGAGTACATACCTGTTGTACTTGTTATTTTCTTTTGTTTTGGACTCCCAAGTACAATGTTTTTTTTTTCAAATTTAATCTGTGCTTTTTAAACTAATTTGTTGAATTTTAACTATTATCTTAAAAAAGGAGGCCCCTTCGGATCTTATTTCGATGATAAGTCGATGAGGTAAATCGAGGCTTTTGTGCCAGGTTAATTTATAATGCCTCCTTATAATAAAATTAAACTTAATATTAATGTAGTTATTTTAAACTTCATTCGCTTTGGACAATTTTAAATGTTAATTTTTTTTTGTATTGGATTGTCAAATAGTAGTACTTGGGAGTCCAAGACAAAAGAAAATAACAAGTACAACAGGTATGTACTCGAGTAGAACTAAGGATTTTAATGACCTTTATGATGGGCGTGTGGGGCACACTTACAGTATAGTGGACAAAACTCAGTAAGATCCTAAAAATAACTCCAATGATGTTATACTTGTTATGTTATAACGGAACCTATCATTTTATTTAATGTAGCGATTAGCTAATATAATAAGCGATTGATATTATTGTAAAATAACTAATTTTTATATAGGCATAACATACATTAAATATAACATCGTATGACATAACATACATTAAATATAAAATCGTGTGACATAACTATTTCTGGGTGGTTTAAAAAAAAAACCACGAATGCTAAGGCGGAAGCTCCGCTTCGCTTCGCTCCCGCCTTAGCCTTCTAACCTAACCCATCCGAGTCGGGGTACTCTGAGTCGGGATGTTAACTATAATGACGTTTTTATATAATGTTAAACTTTAGGAGTTTTAGACATATTAAACATTAGACAAATGATTTTCGATTACATAAACGTTATATCAAACAACGTCATACTATTTAAGTTTTAGAATAAATAAATGTTATATGTAAAGAAATTATATCTACAGTTGTTATATCTCACGTTGATTATATCTTATGAACGATAATAAAACGATAATATTCGTATAAACTGGTTCTAACTAATGAGATGGTAGATAACCCTAGGTCTAGGAATACCGAGGGCGGTTGCTATATATATCATAATTTATGTATGTTATTTACACGGTAAAATTAATCGAGGATTTTGTGCCAGGTTCATTAAAATGCCCCATATAATTAACCTTCATATTATTGTAGTTATTTTAACTTCTTTCGCTTTGAACATGATTGTTACAAATGTTACCAATCGGTTATAATTTTTGTCATTTAACATCAATACACAATTACCACTATAATTTGTTTGTTTGTTCTATTTGAGAATAGCGAAACATTTTGAATCTATGTTTTTTATGGCCTGTTTTGAAGAAAAAAAATTATAATCTTTTTAGCCATTTACACATTTATGAGCAGTCAGAACGTGTCTAAAAAGGCAATGATGGCTGAACATAGAGGAGTGCTTCTTCCTACACTTATGCATGGTAGTAAAAGCTGTGTGGCAGAAGAAGCATGAAAGTAAAATTAATGCAGTGGAAATAAGACATTGATGGATAAAGTAAAGAATAGTGGGACAAGGGAAAATTGCGGCATGACAGAAGATGTAGTAACTAAGATGGAAAAACGGATCTCAGATGGTTTGGACATGTGAAAAAACTGGTAGGGGTCGACCTCGGCATACTCATGTCGATCAAATCGATAATCTTCTGAGAAAAGGCCTGGTCAAGAGTACCCTTAACCGAAGAGCGTAAGACGCTTATAATAGTTGAAGAAGCGAAAGTTGTTTGCCAGGATCGTAGCAAGTGGAAAGTCATAAACTCTGCCTACCCCGTTAGAAAACAGGCGTGATATTATGTATGTAGGTTATACGTGTAGGTTGTCCACAAATAAATTAATATTTAGGAATGATAAGAAATTTATTAGCATTTCCACAATGTTAAACTTTGGTGGTAAAAATATATTATAAAATGCATCATAATTATAATACCTAACACTAAATAATCTAACTTATCACTACAAATATATTATAAAATGCATCATAATTATAATACCTAACACTAAATAGTCTAACTTATCACTACAAAATGCAAGGGAACTTTACATTATATTTTAGAATTCAATAGGAAATTCAATAGGTACATCCACACAATTTTAATTTGATTGTCCATATCTTATTAATTAATACCATTTCATATCATAAAATTAGAAAATCTGTATAAGTTTAAAATCTCTATTATGTGCTAATTTATAGAGGAAAAAACGATAATTTATTACTAAGTACGTACTGAAAACAGTATTGGAAGCTATATTGAATAATTAGAAATTATTATAAAATTCTGAAAAGAATACATATTACTTTAGGCGTACCAATTTTAATACTAAGTAATTTACAAAATGTTATCGAAAGCTTGCTTATGCAGACTGATTTGAGTCACTTGATTATACAAAACTAGAGGTCTCTATAAATTAACAACATAATAAACTTTAGGTAGATAATAGCACATAAAATGTCAATGGGAAACACCTAAATATTTCTTAAATGGTACAATTTGACTTAGAATAACTTTACAGTAAATAAAACTAATTAGGTACATAGCTACAACGGTCTTAGAATTAGTGGTGGTATTATTAGGTAGCCCTCCGGTCTGGCCTTTTCTTCCTTGTAATAAAACCTCATTATCACGTGCTGAACCATCTGCTTTCTTGTCCTCAATTATTGTGACAAACTTTAAATCTTACAGTATGTCTTTTACATTGTAATAAGTGTGTTGATGGCTGCCGGTATGATGATGACGGGTGTTCGGGAAGGTCGCTTCCCGGCAGCGCCTGGCGGGGGACGCGCCGCAATCACGGGCAGGAGATCTGGCTCATTGGACCATTTTGCGGCATCTGTCTCGGATGGTCCGGTATCAGCTACGCGCGGGCTGCGACTGGAACGCTCAATCCTTCTACCACTGACTTCAGAGTCATACCAAGATAAGTACCCATGGTATCAATCTGGAACCCTTCGATTTCTACTTTCCGCCTAATAAACCTTTCTTGATTATATCGGCTGTACTGAGCTTGCTGAGCCGGCAATACAGTAGGTTGTGGCACCACAATTGGTTGTGGACGTGGGACCATAGGACGACCTTCTTCACGAGCTCGAATACTATTTCGTTGAGCCAGTATGCCCTTGCAAGCAAGAGTGCGTTTCACCTGAATTGGCTTTTCTAGAGGTGCACTGTTGTCAATTGATGGACATGTTGACGCACAGTGGGTATTTTCGCTGCAGTTGCCTGCCTGACGTAGACAGAATGAGTCAAATAAATATTTTTCAGAATGAAAAGAAGACACTCCAGCGTGTAGTATTCATTGTAGTTTCCTTCTCTCCCAGAGTTCTTGTTATCCACTGTGACCGATGACTCTTTATTAGTATCAAGGAGAGCCGCAAACTGTTCTTGTACTTTCTGGGCATTTGTTTCTTCGATACGCGGCTTTTTAGCTAATGGTTCCATGCTATCGTAGTCATGAATGCTTTTCACAGGCGCCTCCATGACGTAAACAGGATGTGTCAAATTAATATTTTTCACAAGATTTTCACGTGTATGATGATGATCTTGCCTATCGTTTCTTGGCTTTCGAGATCCCCACATAACGTAACTCGTTTTTACATTTTTCGGCCACGACCATACTCCAAATATGATCTGATTGTCACGTTCAATTATATGTTTTTTATTTATAGTATATTGGCGCAATAAGCTCAATGGATCCGCCATGATTTCTTTATTTCACTGCTATTTTCACTTGTTGTTAAAATGTTATAAATTAAAACACAATATTACGCACGCACAAAACTTATTATCTTACAGTAATTTTACACATCATAACGCGAAAATGTACTTTAGAATTTACACGAACTATTAAAAACAGATGGACGAATACGACCGAGACTACGACCACTCGCAGACGCAGTTACAGAGCGAATGAAGAGTTTTTGTTCTTAGTCTATTTATAAATGGTATGCAGGTAGGTTGTCTTATAGGGTCAGTTTTAGTCTTCTAAAAATTAACAATAGTAATTTCCAGGAAGACTTTACGACTTGTCCTTATAACAATGCTCCATTATGTTTTAAGAAAGTTACTTTTGTACACGACTAATAGGGAGTCATAAATCATGACAATGCCGCGTCACTCGTTATTGATAAAAGGATGCCGCTCGGACACAGGTAGCTAGGAGCAGCGGTCGTTAATGACTAATGCAATTAGGTAGTTATCATTGGGAAAAATGTGATTGTTTGTAAAAGTTGTGTTAATGGACTATCACAAGCTAATCATGGAAGCATTATTCTCCAGCATTACTTTGTAGAAATTAAAGAGCGATTGCTGCAGCGAACTGTATCTTTCATAAATTGAAATCTGTTACCAGTAATATAGAAGTATTAACTAAATCGTTATAAATAAATAAACCATGTATACTAATTTAGATCAAATCACATAGATGTATACCATGAGTTTATGAAGTCCTTTACAGAAAAATTAAAACAATTGTACTGTGTGTAACATACATAATTATTATATATAGCATCAGGCATAGGTATCCCTAGATCTGGTCATGGTGGGGTATCTACCAACACATTAGTTAAAACCTACTTTTTACACATTAGTTAATACCAATAAAATTGTAGACAATTATTATGTTTCACCTGATCAAAAGTGGTCATCGTAGCCTATGAACGTTTTTGATGTATGTTACGTTAACGTGTTTGATGTATAAAAATTAGTTATTTTACAATTATATCAATCGTTTATTATATTAGCTAATCGCTACATTAAATAAAATTATAGGTTCCGTTGTTATATGATATAAATATTAGAGATTTTGTTGTTATAATTATCATCTGTTACTTACCCATTTTCTTCAATGCCAAGTATAACATCATTGGAGTCATTTTTAGGATCTTACTGAGTTTTGTCCACTATACTGTAGGTGTGCCACATACACCATCATAAAGGTCATTAAAATTCTTAATTCTACTCGAGTACATACCTGTTGTACTTGTTATTTTCTTTTGTTTTGGACTCCCAAGTACAATGTTTTTTTTTTCAAATTTAATCTGTGCTTTTTAAACTAATTTGTTGAATTTTAACTATTATCTTAAAAAAGGAGGCCCCTTCGGATCTTATTTCGATGATAAGTCGATGAGGTAAATCGAGGCTTTTGTGCCAGGTTAATTTATAATGCCTCCTTATAATAAAATTAAACTTAATATTAATGTAGTTATTTTAAACTTCATTCGCTTTGGACAATTTTAAATGTTATTTTTTTTTTGTATTGGATTGTCAAATAGTAGTACTTGGGAGTCCAAGACAAAAGAAAATAACAAGTACAACAGGTATGTACTCGAGTAGAACTAAGGATTTTAATGACCTTTATGATGGGCGTGTGGGGCACACTTACAGTATAGTGGACAAAACTCAGTAAGATCCTAAAAATAACTCCAATGATGTTATACTTGTTATGTTATAACGGAACCTATCATTTTATTTAATGTAGCGATTAGCTAATATAATAAGCGATTGATATTATTGTAAAATAACTAATTTTTATATAGGCATAACATACATTAAATATAACATCGTATGACATAACATACATTAAATATAAAATCGTGTGACATAACTATTTCTGGGTGGTTTAAAAAAAAAACCACGAATGCTAAGGCGGAAGCTCCGCTTCGCTTCGCTCCCGCCTTAGCCTTCTAACCTAACCCATCCGAGTCGGGGTACTCTGAGTCGGGATGTTAACTATAATGACGTTTTTATATAATGTTAAACTTTAGGAGTTTTAGACATATTAAACATTAGACAAATGATTTTCGATTACATAAACGTTATATCAAACAACGTCATACTATTTAAGTTTTAGAATAAATAAATGTTATATGTAAAGAAATTATATCTACAGTTGTTATATCTCACGTTGATTATATCTTATGAACGATAATAAAACGATAATATTCGTATAAACTGGTTTTAACTAATGAGATGGTAGATAACCCTAGGTCTAGGAATACCGAGGGCGGTTGCTATATATATCATAATTTATGTATGTTATTTACACGGTAAAATTAATCGAGGATTTTGTGCCAGGTTCATTAAAATGCCCCATATAATTAACCTTCATATTATTGTAGTTATTTTAACTTCTTTCGCTTTGAACATGATTGTTACAAATGTTACCAATCGGTTATAATTTTTGTCATTTAACATCAATACACAATTACCACTATAATTTGTTTGTTTGTTCTATTTGAGAATAGCGAAACATTTTGAATCTATGTTTTTTATGGCCTGTTTTGAAGAAAAAAAAAAATAATCTTTTTAGCCATTTACACATTTATGAGCAGTCAGAACGTGTCTAAAAAGGCAATGATGGCTGAACATAGAGGAGTGCTTCTTCCTACACTTATGCATGGTAGTAAAAGCTGTGTGGCAGAAGAAGCATGAAAGTAAAATTAATGCAGTGGAAATAAGACATTGATGGATAAAGTAAAGAATAGTGGGACAAGGGAAAATTGCGGCATGACAGAAGATGTAGTAACTAAGATGGAAAAACGGATCTCAGATGGTTTGGACATGTGAAAAAACTGGTAGGGGTCGACCTCGGCATACTCATGTCGATCAAATCGATAATCTTCTGAGAAAAGGCCTGGTCAAGAGTACCCTTAACCGAAGAGCGTAAGACGCTTATGATAGTTGAAGAAGCGAAAGTTGTTTGCCAGGATCGTAGCAAGTGGAAAGTCATAAACTCTGCCTACCCCGTTAGAAAACAGGCGTGATATTATGTATGTAGGTTATACGTGTAGGTTGTCCACAAATAAATTAATATTTAGGAATGATAAGAAATTTATTAGCATTTCCACAATGTTAAACTTTGGTGGTAAAAATATATTATAAAATGCATCATAATTATAATACCTAACACTAAATAATCTAACTTATCACTACAAAATGCAAGGGAACTTAATAATTAGCACTTTACATTATATTTTAATAAATCATCAATGCATCATAATTATAATACCTAACATTAAATAATCTAATTATCACTACAAATATATTATAAAATGCATCATAATTATAATATCTAACACTAAATAATCCAACTTATCACTACAAAATGCAAGGGAACACTTATAACGCGCTACGTTACATTATATTTTAATAAATCATCAATGCATCATAATTATAATACCTAACACTAAATAATCTAACTTATCACTACAAATATATTATAAAATGCATCATAATTATAATATCTAACACTAAATAATCCAACTTATCACTACAAAATGCAAGGGAACACTTATAACGCGCTACGTTACATTATATTTTAATAAATCATCAATGCATCATAATTATAATACCTAACACTAAATAATCTAACTTATCACTACAAATATATTATAAAATGCATCATAATTATAATACCTAACACTAAATAGTCTAACTTATCACTACAAAATGCAAGGGAACTTTACATTATATTTTAATAAATCAATAGGAAATTCAATAGGTACATCCACACAATTTTAATTTGATTGTCCATATCTTATTAATTAATACCATTTCATATCATAAAATTAGAAAATCTGTATAACTTTAAAATCTCTATTATGTGCTAATTTATAGAGGAAAAAACGATAATTTATTACTAAGTACGTACTGAAAACAGTATTGGAAGCTATATTGAATAATTAGAAATTATTATAAAATTCTGAAAAGAATACATATTACTTTAGGCGTACCAATTTTAATACTAAGTAATTTACAAAATGTTATCGAAAGCTTGCTTATGCAGACTGATTTGAGTCACTTGATTATACAAAACTAGAGGTCTCTATAAATTAACAACATACTGCTCGTTCGCTGTAACTTTGCCGCTCGGCTCCATACTAAAGTCGAATTTTTAGTTAGACGAAGTAAATTGACAGCAACTAATGTCACTTCTTCATACAATGTTGCTTATTTTCTATGACGAAGTGACATTAGCTACTGTCAATTTACTTCGTATAATTAAAAATTCGGGTATACGCCTCTACGCCAACGGCAAAGTTAGAGCGAACGGGTAGTAATAAACTTTAGGTAGATAATAGCACACAAAAATGTCAATGGGAAACACCTAAATATTTCTTAAATGGTACAATTTGACTTAGAATAACTTTACAGTAAATAAAACTAATTAGGTACATAGCTACAACGGTCTTAGAATTAGTGGTGGTATTATTAGGTAGCCCTCCGGTCTGGCCTTTTCTTCCTTGTAATAAAACCTCATTATCACGTGCTGAACCATCTGCTTTCTTGTCCTCAATTATTGTGACAAACTTTAAATCTTACAGTATGTCTTTTACATTGTAATAAGTGTGTTGATGGCTGCCGGATGATATGATGATGACGGGTGTTCGGGAAGGTCGCTTCCCGCCAGCGCCTGGCGGGGGACGCGCCGCAATCACGGGCAGGAGATCTGGCTCATTGGACCATTTTGCGGCATCTGTCTCGGATGGTCCGGTATCAGCTACGCGCGGGCTGCGACTGCAACGCTCAATCCTTCTACCACTGACTTCAGAGTCATACCAAGATAAGTACCCATGGTATCAATCTGGAACCCTTCGATTTCTACTTTCCGCCTAATAAACCTTTCTTGATTATATCGGCTGTACTGAGCTTGCTGAGCCGGCAATACAGTAGGTTGTGGCACCACAATTGGTTGTGGACGTGGGACCATAGGACGACTTTCTTCACGAGCTCGAATACTATTTCGTTGAGCCAGTATGCCCTTGCAAGCAAGAGTGCGTTTCACCTGAATTGGCTTTTCTAGAGGTGCACTGTTGTCAATTGATGGACATGTTGCTGTTTCTCCAATTAAGTATGCTAATAACTCTTTGCGATCAGGACGACGCACAGTGGGTATTTTCGCTGCAGTTGCCTGCCTGACGTAGACAGAATGAGTCAAATAAATATTTTTTAGAATGAAAAGAAGACACTCCAGCGTGTAGTATTCATTGTAGTTTCCTTCTCTCCCAGAGTTCTTGTTATCCACTGTGACCGATGACTCTTTATTAGTATCAAGGAGAGCCGCAAACTGTTCTTGTACTTTCTGGGCATTTGTTTCTTCGATACGCGGCTTTTTAGCTAATGGTTCCATGCTATCGTAGTCATGAATGCTTTTCACAGGCGCCTCCATGACGTAAACAGGATGTGTCAAATTAATATTTTTCACAAGATTTTCACGTGTATGATGATGATCTTGCCTATCGTTTCTTGGCTTTCGAGATCCCCACATAACGTAACTCGTTTTTACATTTTTCGGCCACGACCATACTCCAAATATGATCTGATTGTCACGTTCAATTATATGTTTTTTATTTATAGTATATTGGCGCAATAAGCTCAATGGATCCGCCATGATTTCTTTATTTCACTGCTATTTTCACTTGTTGTTAAAATGTTATAAATTAAAACACAATATTACGCACGCACAAAACTTATTATCTTACAGTAATTTTACACATCACAACGCGAAAATGTACTTTAGAATTTACACGAATTATTAAAAACAGATGGACGAATACGACCGAGACTACGACCACTCGCAGACGCAGTTACAGAGCGAATGAAGAGTTTTTGTTCTTAGTCTATTTATAAATGGTATGCAGGTAGGTTGTCTAATAGGGTCAGTTTTAGTCTTCTAAAAATTAACAATAGTAATTTCCAGGAAGACTTTACGACTTGTCCTTATAACAATGCTCCATTATGTTTTAAGAAAGTTACTTTTGTACACGACTAATAGGGAGTCATAAATCATGACAATGCCGCGTCACTCGTTATTGATAAAAGGATGCCGCTCGGACACAGGTAGCTAGGAGCAGCGGTCGTTAATGACTAATGCAATTAGGTAGTTATCATTGGGAAAAATGTGATTGTTTGTAAAAGTTGTGTTAATGGACTATCACAAGCTAATCATGGAAGCATTATTCTCCAGCATTACTTTGTAGAAATTAAAGAGCGATTGCTGCAGCGAACTGTATCTTTCATAAATTGAAATCTGTTACCAGTAATATAGAAGTATTAACTAAATCGTTATAAATAAATAAACCATGTATACTAATTTAGATCAAATCACATAGATGTATACCATGAGTTTATGAAGTCCTTTACAGAAAAATTAAAACAATTGTACTGTGTGTAACATACATAATTATTATATATAGCATCAGGCATAGGTATCCCTAGATCTGGTCATGGTGGGGTATCTACCAACACATTAGTTAAAACCTACTTTTTACACATTAGTTAATACCAATAAAATTGTAGACAATTATTATGTTTCACCTGATCAAAAGTGGTCATCGTAGCCTATGAACGTTTTTGATGTATGTTACGTTAACGTGTTTGATGTATAAAAATTAGTTATTTTACAATTATATCAATCGTTTATTATATTAGCTAATCGCTACATTAAATAAAATTGTAGGTTCCGTTGTTATATGATATAAATATTAGAGATTTTGTTGTTATAATTATCATCTGTTACTTACCCATTTTCTTCAATGCCAAGTATAACATCATTGGAGTCATTTTTAGGATCTTACTGAGTTTTGTCCACTATACTGTAGGTGTGCCACATACACCATCATAAAGGTCATTAAAATTCTTAATTCTACTCGAGTACATACCTGTTGTACTTGTTATTTTCTTTTGTTTTGGACTCCCAAGTATAATGTTTTTTTTTTTCAAATTTAATCTGTGCTTTTTAAACTAATTTGTTGAATTTTAACTATTATCTTAAAAAAGGAGGCCCCTTCGGATCTTATTTCGATGATAAGTCGATGAGGTAAATCGAGGCTTTTGTGCCAGGTTAATTTATAATGCCTCCTTATAATAAAATTAAACTTAATATTAATGTAGTTATTTTAAACTTCATTCGCTTTGGACAATTTTAAATGTTAATTTTTTTTTGTATTGGATTGTCAAATAGTAGTACTTGGGAGTCCAAGACAAAAGAAAATAACAAGTACAACAGGTATGTACTCGAGTAGAACTAAGGATTTTAATGACCTTTATGATGGGCGTGTGGGGCACACTTACAGTATAGTGGACAAAACTCAGTAAGATCCTAAAAATAACTCCAATGATGTTATACTTGTTATGTTATAACGGAACCCATCATTTTATTTAATGTAGCGATTAGCTAATATAATAAGCGATTGATATTATTGTAAAATAACTAATTTTTATATAGGCATAACATACATTAAATATAACATCGTATGACATAACATACATTAAATATAAAATCGTGTGACATAACTATTTCTGGGTGGTTTAAAAAAAAAACCACGAATGCTAAGGCGGAAGCTCCGCTTCGCTTCGCTCCCGCCTTAGCCTTCTAACCTAACCCATCCGAGTCGGGGTACTCTGAGTCGGGATGTTAACTATAATGACGTTTTTATATAATGTTAAACTTTAGGAGTTTTAGACATATTAAACATTAGACAAATGATTTTCGATTACATAAACGTTATATCAAACAACGTCATACTATTTAAGTTTTAGAATAAATAAATGTTATATGTAAAGAAATTATATCTATAGTTGTTATATCTCACGTTGATTATATCTTATGAACGATAATAAAACGATAATATTCGTATAAACTGGTTTTAACTAATGAGATGGTAGATAACCCTAGGTCTAGGAATACCAGGGGCGGTTGCTATATATATCATAATTTATGTATGTTATTTACACGGTAAAATTAATCGAGGATTTTGTGCCAGGTTCATTAAAATGCCCCATATAATTAACCTTCATATTATTGTAGTTATTTTAACTTCTTTCGCTTTGAACATGATTGTTACAAATGTTACCAATCGGTTATAATTTTTGTCATTTAACATCAATACACAATTACCACTATAATTTGTTTGTTTGTTCTATTTGAGAATAGCGAAACATTTTGAATCTATATTTTTTATGGCCTGTTTTGAAGAAAAAAAATTATAATCTTTTTAGCCATTTACACATTTATGAGCAGTCAGAACGTGTCTAAAAAGGCAATGATGGCTGAACATAGAGGAGTGCTTCTTCCTACACTTATGCATGGTAGTAAAAGCTGTGTGGCAGAAGAAGCATGAAAGTAAAATTAATGCAGTGGAAATAAGACATTGATGGATAAAGTAAAGAATAGTGGGACAAGGGAAAATTGCGGCATGACAGAAGATGTAGTAACTAAGATGGAAAAACGGATCTCAGATGGTTTGGACATGTGAAAAAACTGGTAGGGGTCGACCTCGGCATACTCATGTCGATCAAATCGATAATCTTCTGAGAAAAGGCCTGGTCAAGAGTACCCTTAACCGAAGAGCATAAGACGCTTATGATAGTTGAAGAAGCGAAAGTTGTTTGCCAGGATCGTAGCAAGTGGAAAGTCATAAACTCTGCCTACCCCGTTAGAAAACAGGCGTGATATTATGTATGTAGGTTATACGTGTAGGTTGTCCACAAATAAATTATTATTTAGGAATGATAAGAAATTTATTAGCATTTCCACAATGTTAAACTTTGGTGGTAAAAATATATTATAAAATGCATCATAATTATAATACCTAACACTAAATAATCTAACTTATCACTACAAAATGCAAGGGAACTTAATAATTAGCACTTTACATTATATTTTAATAAATCATCAATGCATCATAATTATAATACCTAACATTAAATAATCTAATTATCACTACAAATAAGTTATAAAATGCATCATAATTATAATATCTAACACTAAATAATCCAACTTATCACTACAAAATGCAAGGGAACTTAATAATTAGCACTTTACATTATATTTTAATAAATCATCAATGCATCATAATTATAATACCTAACATTAAATAATCTAATTATCACTACAAATATATTATAAAATGCATCATAATTATAATATCTAACACTAAATAATCCAACTTATCACTACAAAATGCAAGGGAACACTTATAACGCGCTACGTTACATTATATTTTAATAAATCATCAATGCATCATAATTATAATACCTAACACTAAATAATCTAACTTATCACTACAAATATATTATAAAATGCATCATAATTATAATACCTAACACTAAATAGTCTAACTTATCACTACAAAATGCAAGGGAACTAAATAATTAGCACTTTACATTATATTTTAATAAATCAATAGGAAATTTAATAGGCACATCCACACAATTTTAATTTGATTGTCCATATCTTATTAATTAATACCATTTCATATCATAAAAATAGAAAATCTGTATAAGTTTAAAATCTCTATTATGTGCTAATTTATAGAGGAAAAAATGATAATTTATTACTAAGTACGTACTGAGAACAGTATTGGAAGCTATATTGAATAATTAGAAATTATTATAAAATTCTGAAAATAATACATATTACTTTAGGCGTACCAATTTTAATACTAAGTAATTTACAAAATGTTATCGAAAGCTTGCTTATGCAGACTGAATTGAGTCACTTGATTATACAAAACTAGAGGTCTCTATAAATTAACAACATAATAAACTTTAGGTAGATAATAGCACACAAAAATGTCAATGGGAAACACCTAAATATTTCTTAAATGGTACAATTTGACTTAGAATAACTTTACAGTAAATAAAACTAATTAGGTACATAGCTACAACGGTCTTAGAATTAGTGGTGGTATTATTAGGTAGCCCTCCGGTCTGGCCTTTTCTTCCTTGTAATAAAACCTCATTATCACGTGCTGAACCCTCTGCTTTCTTGTCCTCAATTATTGTGACAAACTTTAAATCTTACAGTATGTCTTTTACATTGTAATAAGTGTGTTGATGGCTGCCGGTATGATGATGACGGGTGTTCGGGAAGGTCGCTTCCCGCCAGCGCCTGGCGGGGGACGCGCCGCAATCACGGGCAGGAGATCTGGCTCATTGGACCATTTTGCGGCATCTGTCTCGGATGGTCCGGTATCAGCTGCGCGCGGGCTGTGACTGGAACGCTCAATCCTTCTACCACTGACTTCAGAGTCATACCAAGATAAGTACCCATGGTATCAATCTGGAACCCTTCGATTTCTACTTTCCGCCTAATAAACCTTTCTTGATTATATCGGCTGTACTGAGCTTGCTGAGCCGGCAATACAGTAGGTTGTGGCACCACAATTGGTTGTGGACGTGGGACCATAGGACGACCTTCTTCACGAGCTCGAATACTATTTCGTTGAGCCAGTATGCCCTTGCAAGCAAGAGTGCGTTTCACCTGAATTGGCTTTTCTAGAGGTGCACTGTTGTCAATTGATGGACATGTTGCTGTTTCTCCAGTTAAGTATGCTAATAACTCTTTGCGATCAGGACGACGCACAGTGGGTATTTTCGCTGCAGTTGCCTGCCTGACGTAGACAGAATGAGTCAAATAAATATTTTTCAGAATGAAAAGAAGACACTCCAGCGTGTAGTATTCATTGTAGTTTCCTTCTCTCCCAGAGTTCTTGTTATCCACTGTGACCGATGACTCTTTATTAGTATCAAGGAGAGCCGCAAACTGTTCTTGTACTTTCTGGGCATTTGTTTCTTCGATACGCGGCTTTTTAGCTAATGGTTCCATGCTATCGTAGTCATGAATGCTTTTCACAGGCGCCTCCATGACGTAAACAGGATGTGTCAAATTAATATTTTTCACAAGATTTTCACGTGTATGATGATGATCTTGCCTATCGTTTCTTGGCTTTCGAGATCCCCACATAACGTAACTCGTTTTTACATTTTTCGGCCACGACCATACTCCAAATATGATCTGATTGTCACGTTCAATTATATGTTTTTTATTTATAGTATATTGGCGCAATAAGCTCAATGGATCCGCCATGATTTCTTTATTTCACTGCTATTTTCACTTGTTGTTAAAATGTTATAAATTAAAACACAATATTACGCACGCACAAAACTTATTATCTTACAGTAATTTTACACATCACAACGCGAAAATGTACTTTAGAATTTACACGAACTATTAAAAACAGATGGACGAATACGACCGAGACTACGACCACTCGCAGACGCAGTTACAGAGCGAATGAAGAGCTTTTGTTCTTAGTCTATTTATAAATGGTATGCAGGTAGGTTGTCTAATAGGGTCAGTTTTAGTCTTCTAAAAATTAACAATAGTAATTTCCAGGAAGACTTTACGACTTGTCCTTATAACAATGCTCCATTATGTTTTAAGAAAGTTACTTTTGTACACGACTAATAGGGAGTCATAAATCATGACAATGCCGCGTCACTCGTTATTGATAAAAGGATGCCGCTCGGACTCAGGTAGCAAGGAGCAGCGGTCGTTAATGACTAATGCAATTAGGTAGTTATCATTGGGAAAAATGTGATTGTTTGTAAAAGTTGTGTTAATGGACTATCACAAGCTAATCATGGAAGCATTATTCTCCAGCATTACTTTGTAGAAATTAAAGAGCGATTGCTGCAGCGAACTGTATCTTTCATAAATTGAAATCTGTTACCAGTAATATAGAAGTATTAACTAAATCGTTATAAATAAATAAACCATGTATACTAATTTAGATCAAATCACATAGATGTATACCATGAGTTTACGAAGTCCTTTACAGAAAAATTAAAACAATTGTACTGTGTGTAACATACATAATTATTATATATAGCATCAGGCATAGGTATCCCTAGATCTGGTCATGGTGGGGTATCTACCAACACATTAGTTAAAACCTACTTTTTACACATTAGTTAATACCAATAAAATTGTAGACAATTATTATGTTTCACCTGATCAAAAGTGGTCATCGTAGCCTATGAACGTTTTTGATGTATGTTACGTTAACGTGTTTGATGTATAAAAATTAGTTATTTTACAATTATATCAATCGTTTATTATATTAGCTAATCGCTACATTAAATAAAATTGTAGGTTCCGTTGTTATATGATATAAATATTAGAGATTTTGTTGTTATAATTATCATCTGTTACTTACCCATTTTCTTCAATGCCAAGTATAACATCATTGGAGTCATTTTTAGGATCTTACTGAGTTTTGTCCACTATACTGTAGGTGTGCCACATACACCATCATAAAGGTCATTAAAATTCTTAATTCTACTCGAGTACATACCTGTTGTACTTGTTATTTTCTTTTGTTTTGGACTCCCAAGTACAATGTTTTTTTTTTCAAATTTAATCTGTGCTTTTTAAACTAATTTGTTGAATTTTAACTATTATCTTAAAAAAGGAGGCCCCTTCGGATCTTATTTCGATGATAAGTCGATGAGGTAAATCGAGGCTTTTGTGCCAGGTTAATTTATAATGCCTCCTTATAATAAAATTAAACTTAATATTAATGTAGTTATTTTAAACTTCATTCGCTTTGGACAATTTTAAATGTTAATTTTTTTTTGTATTGGATTGTCAAATAGTAGTACTTGGGAGTCCAAGACAAAAGAAAATAACAAGTACAACAGGTATGTACTCGAGTAGAACTAAGGATTTTAATGACCTTTATGATGGGCGTGTGGGGCACACTTACAGTATAGTGGACAAAACTCAGTAAGATCCTAAAAATAACTCCAATGATGTTATACTTGTTATGTTATAACGGAACCTATCATTTTATTTAATGTAGCGATTAGCTAATATAATAAGCGATTGATATTATTGTAAAATAACTAATTTTTATATAGGCATAACATACATTAAATATAACATCGTATGACATAACATACATTAAATATAAAATCGTGTGACATAACTATTTCTGGGTGGTTTAAAAAAAAAACCACGAATGCTAAGGCGGAAGCTCCGCTTCGCTTCGCTCCCGCCTTAGCCTTCTAACCTAACCCATCCGAGTCGGGGTACTCTGAGTCGGGATGTTAACTATAATGACGTTTTTATATAATGTTAAACTTTAGGAGTTTTAGACATATTAAACATTAGACAAATGATTTTCGATTACATAAACGTTATATCAAACAACGTCATACTATTTAAGTTTTAGAATAAATAAATGTTATATGTAAAGAAATTATATCTACAGTTGTTATATCTCACGTTGATTATATCTTATGAACGATAATAAAACGATAATATTCGTATAAACTGGTTTTAACTAATGAGATGGTAGATAACCCTAGGTCTAGGAATACCGAGGGCGGTTGCTATATATATCATAATTTATGTATGTTATTTACACGGTAAAATTAATCGAGGATTTTGTGCCAGGTTCATTAAAATGCCCCATATAATTAACCTTCATATTATTGTAGTTATTTTAACTTCTTTCGCTTTGAACATGATTGTTACAAATGTTACCAATCGGTTATAATTTTTGTCATTTAACATCAATACACAATTACCACTATAATTTGTTTGTTTGTTCTATTTGAGAATAGCGAAACATTTTGAATCTATGTTTTTTATGGCCTGTTTTGAAGAAAAAAAATTATAATCTTTTTAGCCATTTACACATTTATGAGCAGTCAGAACGTGTCTAAAAAGGCAATGATGGCTGAACATAGAGGAGTGCTTCTTCCTACACTTATGCATGGTAGTAAAAGCTGTGTGGCAGAAGAAGCATGAAAGTAAAATTAATGCAGTGGAAATAAGACATTGATGGATAAAGTAAAGAATAGTGGGACAAGGGAAAATTGCGGCATGACAGAAGATGTAGTAACTAAGATGGAAAAACGGATCTCAGATGGTTTGGACATGTGAAAAAACTGGTAGGGGTCGACCTCGGCATACTCATGTCGATCAAATCGATAATCTTCTGAGAAAAGGCTTGGTCAAGAGTACCCTTAACCGAAGAGCGTAAGACGCTTATGATAGTTGAAGAAGCGAAAGTTGTTTGCCAGGATCGTAGCAAGTGGAAAGTCATAAACTCTGCCTACCCCGTTAGAAAACAGGCGTGATATTATGTATGTAGGTTATACGTGTAGGTTGTCCACAAATAAATTAATATTTAGGAATGATAAGAAATTTATTAGCATTTCCACAATGTTAAACTTTGGTGGTAAAAATATATTATAAAATGCATCATAATTATAATACCTAACACTAAATAATCTAACTTATCACTACAAAATGCAAGGGAACTTAATAATTAGCACTTTACATTATATTTTAATAAATCATCAATGCATCATAATTATAATACCTAACATTAAATAATCTAATTATCACTACAAATATATTATAAAATGCATCATAATTATAATATCTAACACTAAATAATCCAACTTATCACTACAAAATGCAAGGGAACACTTATAACGCGCTACGTTACATTATATTTTAATAAATCATCAATGCATCATAATTATAATACCTAACACTAAATAATCTAACTTATCACTACAAATATATTATAAAATGCATCATAATTATAATACCTAACACTAAATAGTCTAACTTATCACTACAAAATGCAAGGGAACTAAATAATTAGCACTTTACATTATATTTTAATAAATCAATAGGAAATTTAATAGGCACATCCACACAATTTTAATTTGATTGTCCATATCTTATTAATTAATACCATTTCATATCATAAAAATAGAAAATCTGTATAAGTTTAAAATCTCTATTATGTGCTAATTTATAGAGGAAAAAACGATAATTTATTACTAAGTACGTACTGAAAACAGTATTGGAAGCTATATTGAATAATTAGAAATTATTATAAAATTCTGAAAAGAATACATATTACTTTAGGCGTACCAATTTTAATACTAAGTAATTTACAAAATGTTATCGAAAGCTTGCTTATGCAGACTGATTTGAGTCACTTGATTATACAAAACTAGAGGTCTCTATAAATTAACAACATAATAAACTTTAGGTAGATAATAGCACACAAAAATGTCAATGGGAAACACCTAAATATTTCTTAAATGGTACAATTTGACTTAGAATAACTTTACAGTAAATAAAACTAATTAGGTACATAGCTACAACGGTCTTAGAATTAGTGGTGGTATTATTAGGTAGCCCTCCGGTCTGGCCTTTTCTTCCTTGTAATAAAACCTCATTATCACGTGCTGAACCATCTGCTTTCTTGTCCTCAATTATTGTGACAAACTTTAAATCTTACAGTATGTCTTTTACATTGTAATAAGTGTGTTGATGGCTGCCGGTATGATGATGACGGGTGTTCGGGAAGGACGCGCCGCAATCACGGGCAGGAGATCTGGCTCATTGGACCATTTTGCGGCATCTGTCTCGGATGGTCCGGTATCAGCTACGCGCGGGCTGCGACTGGAACGCTCAATCCTTCTACCACTGACTTCAGAGTCATACCAAGATAAGTACCCATGGTATCAATCTGGAACCCTTCGATTTCTACTTTCCGCCTAATAAACCTTTCTTGATTATATCGGCTGTACTGAGCTTGCTGAGCCGGCAATACAGTAGGTTGTGGCACCACAATTGGTTGTGGACGTGGGACCATAGGACGACCTTCTTCACGAGCTCGAATACTATTTCGTTGAGCCAGTATGCCCTTGCAAGCAAGAGTGCGTTTCACCTGAATTGGCTTTTCTAGAGGTGCACTGTTGTCAATTGATGGACATGTTGCTGTTTCTCCAGTTAAGTATGCTAATAACTCTTTGCGATCAGGACGACGCACAGTGGGTATTTTCGCTGCAGTTGCCTGCCTGACGTAGACAGAATGAGTCAAATAAATATTTTTCAGAATGAAAAGAAGACACTCCAGCGTGTAGTATTCATTGTAGTTTCCTTCTCTCCCAAAGTTCTTGTTATCCACTGTGACCGATGACTCTTTATTAGTATCAAGGAGAGCCGCAAACTGTTCTTGTACTTTCTGGGCATTTGTTTCTTCGATACGCAGCTTTTTAGCTAATGGTTCCATGCTATCGTAGTCATGAATGCTTTTCACAGGCGCCTCCATGACGTAAACAGGATGTGTCAAATTAATATTTTTCACAAGATTTTCACGTGTATGATGATGATCTTGCCTATCGTTTCTTGGCTTTCGAGATCCCCACATAACGTAACTCGTTTTTACATTTTTCGGCCACGACCATACTCCAAATATGATCTGATTGTCACGTTCAATTATATGTTTTTTATTTATAGTATATTGGCGCAATAAGCTCAATGGATCCGCCATGATTTCTTTATTTCACTGCTATTTTCACTTGTTGTTAAAATGTTATAAATTAAAACACAATATTACGCACGCACAAAACTTATTATCTTACAGTAATTTTACACATCACAACGCGAAAATGTACTTTAGAATTTACACGAACTATTAAAAACAGATGGACGAATACGACCGAGACTACGACCACTCGCAGACGCAGTTACAGAGCGAATGAAGAGCTTTTGTTCTTAGTCTATTTATAAATGGTATGCAGGTAGGTTGTCTAATAGGGTCAGTTTTAGTCTTCTAAAAATTAACAATAGTAATTTCCAGGAAGACTTTACGACTTGTCCTTATAACAATGCTCCATTATGTTTTAAGAAAGTTACTTTTGTACACGACTAATAGGGAGTCATAAATCATGACAATGCCGCGTCACTCGTTATTGATAAAAGGATGCCGCTCGGACTCAGGTAGCAAGGAGCAGCGGTCGTTAATGACTAATGCAATTAGGTAGTTATCATTAGGAAAAATGTGATTGTTTGTAAAAGTTGTGTTAATGGACTATCACAAGCTAATCATGGAAGCATTATTCTCCAGCATTACTTTGTAGAAATTAAAGAGCGATTGCTGCAGCGAACTGTATCTTTCATAAATTGAAATCTGTTACCAGTAATATAGAAGTATTAACTAAATCGTTATAAATAAATAAACCATGTATACTAATTTAGATCAAATCACATAGATGTATACCATGAGTTTACGAAGTCCTTTACAGAAAAATTAAAACAATTGTACTGTGTGTAACATACATAATTATTATATATAGCATCAGGCATAGGTATCCCTAGATCTGGTCATGGTGGGGTATCTACCAACACATTAGTTAAAACCTACTTTTTACACATTAGTTAATACCAATAAAATTGTAGACAATTATTATGTTTCACCTGATCAAAAGTGGTCATCGTAGCCTATGAACGTTTTTGATGTATGTTACGTTAACGTGTTTGATGTATAAAAATTAGTTATTTTACAATTATATCAATCGTTTATTATATTAGCTAATCGCTACATTAAATAAAATTGTAGGTTCCGTTGTTATATGATATAAATATTAGAGATTTTGTTGTTATAATTATCATCTGTTACTTACCCATTTTCTTCAATGCCAAGTATAACATCATTGGAGTCATTTTTAGGATCTTACTGAGTTTTGTCCACTATACTGTAGGTGTGCCACATACACCATCATAAAGGTCATTAAAATTCTTAATTCTACTCGAGTACATACCTGTTGTACTTGTTATTTTCTTTTGTTTTGGACTCCCAAGTACAATGTTTTTTTTTTCAAATTTAATCTGTGCTTTTTAAACTAATTTGTTGAATTTTAACTATTATCTTAAAAAAGGAGGCCCCTTCGGATCTTATTTCGATGATAAGTCGATGAGGTAAATCGAGGCTTTTGTGCCAGGTTAATTTATAATGCCTCCTTATAATAAAATTAAACTTAATATTAATGTAGTTATTTTAAACTTCATTCGCTTTGGACAATTTTAAATGTTAATTTTTTTTTGTATTGGATTGTCAAATAGTAGTACTTGGGAGTCCAAGACAAAAGAAAATAACAAGTACAACAGGTATGTACTCGAGTAGAACTAAGGATTTTAATGACCTTTATGATGGGCGTGTGGGGCACACTTACAGTATAGTGGACAAAACTCAGTAAGATCCTAAAAATAACTCCAATGATGTTATACTTGTTATGTTATAACGGAACCTATCATTTTATTTAATGTAGCGATTAGCTAATATAATAAGCGATTGATATTATTGTAAAATAACTAATTTTTATATAGGCATAACATACATTAAATATAACATCGTATGACATAACATACATTAAATATAAAATCGTGTGACATAACTATTTCTGGGTGGTTTAAAAAAAAAACCACGAATGCTAAGGCGGAAGCTCCGCTTCGCTTCGCTCCCGCCTTAGCCTTCTAACCTAACCCATCCGAGTCGGGGTACTCTGAGTCGGGATGTTAACTATAATGACGTTTTTATATAATGTTAAACTTTAGGAGTTTTAGACATATTAAACATTAGACAAATGATTTTCGATTACATAAACGTTATATCAAACAACGTCATACTATTTAAGTTTTAGAATAAATAAATGTTATATGTAAAGAAATTATATCTACAGTTGTTATATCTCACGTTGATTATATCTTATGAACGATAATAAAACGATAATATTCGTATAAACTGGTTTTAACTAATGAGATGGTAGATAACCCTAGGTCTAGGAATACCGAGGGCGGTTGCTATATATATCATTATATTATGTATGTTATTTACACGGTAAAATTAATCGAGGATTTTGTGCCAGGTTCATTAAAATGCCCCATATAATTAACCTTCATATTATTGTAGTTATTTTAACTTCTTTCGCTTTGAACATGATTGTTACAAATGTTACCAATCGGTTATAATTTTTGTCATTTAACATCAATACACAATTACCACTATAATTTGTTTGTTTGTTCTATTTGAGAATAGCGAAACATTTTGAATCTATGTTTTTTATGGCCTGTTTTGAAGAAAAAAAATTATAATCTTTTTAGCCATTTACACATTTATGAGCAGTCAGAACGTGTCTAAAAAGGCAATGATGGCTGAACATAGAGGAGTGCTTCTTCCTACACTTATGCATGGTAGTAAAAGCTGTGTGGCAGAAGAAGCATGAAAGTAAAATTAATGCAGTGGAAATAAGACATTGATGGATAAAGTAAAGAATAGTGGGACAAGGGAAAATTGCGGCATGACAGAAGATGTAGTAACTAAGATGGAAAAACGGATCTCAGATGGTTTGGACATGTGAAAAAACTGGTAGGGGTCGACCTCGGCATACTCATGTCGATCAAATCGATAATCTTCTGAGAAAAGGCCTGGTCAAGAGTACCCTTAACCGAAGAGCGTAAGACGCTTATGATAGTTGAAGAAGCGAAAGTTGTTTGCCAGGATCGTAGCAAGTGGAAAGTCATAAACTCTGCCTACCCCGTTAGAAAACAGGCGTGATATTATGTATGTAGGTTATACGTGTAGGTTGTCCACAAATAAATTAATATTTAGGAATGATAAGAAATTTATTAGCATTTCCACAATGTTAAACTTTGGTGGTTAAAATATATTATATAATGCATCATAATTATAATACCTAACACTAAATAATCTAACTTATCACTACAAAATGCAAGGGAACTTAATAATTAGCACTTTACATTATATTTTAATAAATCATCAATGCATCATAATTATAATACCTAACATTAAATAATCTAATTATCACTACAAATATATTATAAAATGCATCATAATTATAATATCTAACACTAAATAATCCAACTTATCACTACAAAATGCAAGGGAACACTTATAACGCGCTACGTTACATTATATTTTAATAAATCATCAATGCATCATAATTATAATACCTAACACTAAATAATCTAACTTATCACTACAAATATATTATAAAATGCATCATAATTATAATACCTAACACTAAATAGTCTAACTTATCACTACAAAATGCAAGGGAACTAAATAATTAGCACTTTACATTATATTTTAATAAATCAATAGGAAATTCAATAGGTACATCCACACAATTTTAATTTGATTGTCCATATCTTATTAATTAATACCATTTCATATCATAAAATTAGAAAATCTGTATAAGTTTAAAATCTCTATTATGTGCTAATTTATAGAGGCAAAAACGATAATTTATTACTAAGTACGTACTGAAAACAGTATTGGAAGCTATATTGAATAATTAGAAATTATTATAAAATTCTGAAAAGAATACATATTACTTTAGGCGTACCAATTTTAATACTAAGTAATTTACAAAATGTTATCGAAAGCTTGCTTATGCAGACTGATTTGAGTCACTTGATTATACAAAACTAGAGGTCTCTATAAATTAACAACATAATAAACTTTAGGTAGATAATAGCACACAAAAATGTCAATGGGAAACACCTAAATATTTCTTAAATGGTACAATTTGACTTAGAATAACTTTACAGTAAATAAAACTAATTAGGTACATAGCTACAACGGTCTTAGAATTAGTGGTGGTATTATTAGGTAGCCCTCCGGTCTGGCCTTTTCTTCCTTGTAATAAAACCTCATTATCACGTGCTGAACCATCTGCTTTCTTGTCCTCAATTATTGTGACAAACTTTAAATCTTACAGTATGTCTTTTACATTGTAATAAGTGTGTTGATGGCTGCCGGTATGATGATGACGGGTGTTCGGGAAGGACGCGCCGCAATCACGGGCAGGAGATCTGGCTCATTGGACCATTTTGCGGCATCTGTCTCGGATGGTCCGGTATCAGCTACGCGCGGGCTGCGACTGGAACGCTCAATCCTTCTACCACTGACTTCAGAGTCATACCAAGATAAGTACCCATGGTATCAATCTGGAACCCTTCGATTTCTACTTTCCGCCTAATAAACCTTTCTTGATTATATCGGCTGTACTGAGCTTGCTGAGCCGGCAATACAGTAGGTTGTGGCACCACAATTGGTTGTGGACGTGGGACCATAGGACGACCTTCTTCACGAGCTCGAATACTATTTCGTTGAGCCAGTATGCCCTTGCAAGCAAGAGTGCGTTTCACCTGAATTGGCTTTTCTAGAGGTGCACTGTTGTCAATTGATGGACATGTTGCTGTTTCTCCAGTTAAGTATGCTAATAACTCTTTGCGATCAGGACGACGCACAGTGGGTATTTTCGCTGCAGTTGCCTGCCTGACGTAGACAGAATGAGTCAAATAAATATTTTTCAGAATGAAAAGAAGACACTCCAGCGTGTAGTATTCATTGTAGTTTCCTTCTCTCCCAGAGTTCTTGTTATCCACTGTGACCGATGACTCTTTATTAGTATCAAGGAGAGCCGCAAACTGTTCTTGTACTTTCTGGGCATTTGTTTCTTCGATACGCGGCTTTTTAGCTAGTGGTTCCATGCTATCGTAGTCATGAATGCTTTTCACAGGCGCCTCCATGACGTAAACAGGATGTGTCAAATTAATATTTTTCACAAGATTTTCACGTGTATGATGATGATCTTGCCTATCGTTTCTTGGCTTTCGAGATCCCCACATAATGTAACTCGTTTTTACATTTTTCGGCCACGACCACACTCCAAATATGATCTGATTGTCACGTTCAATTATATGTTTTTTATTTATAGTATATTGGCGCAATAAGCTCAATGGATCCGCCATGATTTCTTTATTTCACTGCTATTTTCACTTGTTGTTAAAATGTTATAAATTAAAACACAATATTACGCACGCACAAAACTTATTATCTTACAGTAATTTTACACATCACAACGCGAAAATGTACTTTAGAATTTACACGAACTATTAAAAACAGATGGACGAATACGACCGAGACTACGACCACTCGCAGACGCAGTTACAGAGCGAATGAAGAGTTTTTGTTCTTAGTCTATTTATAAATGGTATGCAGGTAGGTTGTCTAATAGGGTCAGTTTTAGTCTTCTAAAAATTAACAATAGTAATTTCCAGGAAGACTTTACGACTTGTCCTTATAACAATGCTCCATTATGTTTTAAGAAAGTTACTTTTGTACACGACTAATAGGGAGTCATAAATCATGACAATGCCGCGTCACTCGTTATTGATAAAAGGATGCCGCTCGGACACAGGTAGCTAGGAGCAGCGGTCGTTAATGACTAATGCAATTAGGTAGTTATCATTGGGAAAAATGTGATTGTTTGTAAAAGTTGTGTTAATGGACTATCACAAGCTAATCATGGAAGCATTATTCTCCAGCATTACTTTGTAGAAATTAAAGAGCGATTGCTGCAGCGAACTGTATCTTTCAGAAATTGAAATCTGTTACCAGTAATATAGAAGTATTAACTAAATCGTTATAAATAAATAAACCATGTATACTAATTTAGATCAAATCACATAGATGTATACCATGAGTTTATGAAGTCCTTTACAGAAAAATTAAAACAATTGTACTGTGTGTAACATACATAATTATTATATATAGCATCAGGCATAGGTATCCCTAGATCTGGTCATGGTGGGGTATCTACCAACACATTAGTTAAAACCTACTTTTTACACATTAGTTAATACCAATAAAATTGTAGACAAATATTATGTTTCACCTGATCAAAAGTGGTCATCGTAGCCTATGAACGTTTTTGATGTATGTTACGTTAACGTGTTTGATGTATAAAAATTAGTTATTTTACAATTATATCAATCGTTTATTATATTAGCTAATCGCTACATTAAATAAAATTATAGGTTCCGTTGTTATATGATATAAATATTAGAGATTTTGTTGTTATAATTATCATCTGTTACTTACCCATTTTCTTCAATGCCAAGTATAACATCATTGGAGTCATTTTTAGGATCTTACTGAGTTTTGTCCACTATACTGTAGGTGTGCCACATACACCATCATAAAGGTCATTAAAATTCTTAATTCTACTCGAGTACATACCTGTTGTACTTGTTATTTTCTTTTGTTTTGGACTCCCAAGTACAATGTTTTTTTTTTTTTCAAATTTAATCTGTGCTTTTTAAACTAATTTGTTGAATTTTAACTATTATCTTAAAAAAGGAGGCCCCTTCGGATCTTATTGCGATGATAAGTCGATGAGGTAAATCGAGGCTTTTGTGCCAGGTTAATTTATAATGCCTCCTTATAATAAAATTAAACTTAATATTAATGTAGTTATTTTAAACTTCATTCGCTTTGGACAATTTTAAATGTTAATTTTTTTTGTATTGGATTGTCAAATAGTAGTACTTGGGAGTCCAAGACAAAATAAAATAACAAGTACAACAGGTATGTACTCGAGTAGAACTAAGGATTTTAATGACCTTTATGATGGGCGTGTGGGGCACACTTACAGTATAGTGGACAAAACTCAGTAAGATCCTAAAAATAACTCCAATGATGTTATACTTGTTATGTTATAACGGAACCTATCATTTTATTTAATGTAGCGATTAGCTAATATAATAAGCGATTGATATTATTGTAAAATAACTAATTTTTATATAGGCATAACATACATTAAAAATAACATCGTATGACATAACATACATTAAATATAAAATCGTGTGACATAACTATTTCTGGGTGGTTTAAAAAAAAAACCACGAATGCTAAGGCGGAAGCTCCGCTTCGCTTCGCTCCCGCCTTAGCCTTCTAACCTAACCCATCCGAGTCGGGGTACTCTGAGTCGGGATGTTAACTATAATGACGTTTTTATATAATGTTAAACTTTAGGAGTTTTAGACATATTAAACATTAGACAAATGATTTTCGATTACATAAACGTTATATCAAACAACGTCATACTATTTAAGTTTTAGAATAAATAAATGTTATATGTAAAGAAATTATATCTACAGTTGTTATATCTCACGTTGATTATATCTTATGAACGATAATAAAACGATAATATTGGTATAAACTGGTTTTAACTAATGAGATGGTAGATAACCCTAGGTCTAGGAATACCGAGGGCGGTTGCTATATATATCATAATTTATGTATGTTATTTACACGGTAAAATTAATCGAGGATTTTGTGCCAGGTTCATTAAAATGCCCCATATAATTAACCTTCATATTATTGTAGTTATTTTAACTTCTTTCGCTTTGAACATGATTGTTACAAATGTTACCAATCGGTTATAATTTTTGTCATTTAACATCAATACACAATTACCACTATAATTTGTTTGTTTGTTCTATTTGAGAATAGCGAAACATTTTGAATCTATGTTTTTTATTGCCTGTTTTGAAGAAAAAAAATTATAATCTTTTTAGCAATTTACACATTTATGAGCAGTCAGAACGTGTCTAAAAAGGCAATGATGGCTGAACATAGAGGAGTGCTTCTTCCTACACTTATGCATGGTAGTAAAAGCTGTGTGGCAGAAGAAGCATGAAAGTAAAATTAATGCAGTGGAAATAAGACATTGATGGATAAAGTAAAGAATAGTGGGACAAGGGAAAATTGCGGCATGACAGAAGATGTAGTAACTAAGATGGAAAAACGGATCTCAGATGGTTTGGACATGTGAAAAAACTGGTAGGGGTCGACCTCGGCATACTCATGTCGATCAAATCGATAATCTTCTGAGAAAAGGCCTGGTCAAGAGTACCCTTAACCGAAGAGCGTAAGACGCTTATGATAGTTGAAGAAGCGAAAGTTGTTTGCCAGGATCGTAGCAAGTGGAAAGTCATAAACTCTGCCTACCCCGTTAGAAAACAGGCGTGATATTATGTATGTAGGTTATACGTGTAGGTTGTCCACAAATAAATTAATATTTAGGAATGATAAGAAATTTATTAGCATTTCCACAATGTTAAACTTTGGTGGTAAAAATATATTATAAAATGCATCATAATTATAATACCTAACACTAAATAATCTAACTTATCACTACAAAATGCAAGGGAACTTAATAATTAGCACTTTACATTATATTTTAATAAATCATCAATGCATCATAATTATAATACCTAACATTAAATAATCTAATTATCACTACAAATATATTATAAAATGCATCATAATTATAATATCTAACACTAAATAATCCAACTTATCACTACAAAATGCAAGGGAACACTTATAACGCGCTACGTTACATTATATTTTAATAAATCATCAATGCTTCATAATTATAATACCTAACACTAAATAATCTAACTTATCACTACAAATATATTATAAAATGCATCATAATTATAATACCTAACACTAAATAGTCTAACTTATCACTACAAAATGCAAGGGAACTAAATAATTAGCACTTTACATTATATTTTAATAAATCAATAGGAAATTCAATAGGTACATCCACACAATTTTAATTTGATTGTCCATATCTTATTAATTAATACCATTTCATATCATAAAATTAGAAAATCTGTATAAGTTTAAAATCTCTATTATGTGCTAATTTATAGAGGAAAAAACGATAATTTATTACTAAGTACGTACTGAAAACAGTATTGGAAGCTATATTGAATAATTAGAAATTATTATAAAATTCTGAAAATAATACAATTATTACTTTAGGCGTACCAATTTTAATACTAAGTAATTTACAAAATGTTATCGAAAGCTTGCTTATGCAGACTGATTTGAGTCACTTGATTATACAAAACTAGAGGTCTCTATAAATTAACAACATAATAAACTTTAGGTAGATAATAGCACACAAAAATGTCAATGGGAAACACCTAAATATTTCTTAAATGGTACAATTTGACTTAGAATAACTTTACAGTAAATAAAACTAATTAGGTACATAGCTACAACGGTCTTAGAATTAGTGGTGGTATTATTAGGTAGCCCTCCGGTCTGGCCTTTTCTTCCTTGTAATAAAACCTCATTATCACGTGCTGAACCATCTGCTTTCTTGTCCTCAATTATTGTGACAAACTTTAAATCTTACAGTATGTCTTTTACATTGTAATAAGTGTGTCGATGGCTGCCGGTATGATGATGACGGGTGTTCGGGAAGGTCGCTTCCCGCCAGCGCCTGGCGGGGGACGCGCCGCAATCACGGGCAGGAGATCTGGCTCATTGGACCATTTTGCGGCATCTGTCTCGGATGGTCCGGTATCAGCTGCGCGCGGGCTGCGACTGGAACGCTCAATCGTTCTACCACTGACTTCAGAGTCATACCAAGATAAGTACCCATGGTATCAATCTGGAACCCTTCGATTTCTACTTTCCGCCTAATAAACCTTTCTTGATTATATCGGCTGTACTGAGCTTGCTGAGCCGGCAATACAGTAGGTTGTGGCACCACAATTGGTTGTGGACGTGGGACCATAGGACGACCTTCTTCACGAGCTCGAATACTATTTCGTTGAGCCAGTATGCCCTTGCAAGCAAGAGTGCGTTTCACCTGAATTGGCTTTTCTAGAGGTGCACTGTTGTCAATTGATGGACATGTTGCTGTTTCTCCAGTTAAGTATGCTAATAACTCTTTGCGATCAGGACGACGCACAGTGGGTATTTTCGCTGCAGTTGCCTGCCTGACGTAGACAGAATGAGTCAAATAAATATTTTTCAGAATGAAAAGAAGACACTCCAGCGTGTAGTATTCATTGTAGTTTCCTTCTCTCCCAGAGTTCTTGTTATCCACTGTGACCGATGACTCTTTATTAGTATCAAGGAGAGCCGCAAACTGTTCTTGTACTTTCTGGGCATTTGTTTCTTCGATACGCGGCTTTTTAGCTAATGGTTCCATGCTATCGTAGTCATGAATGCTTTTCACAGGCGCCTCCATGACGTAAACAGGATGTGTCAAATTAATATTTTTCACAAGATTTTCACGTGTATGATGATGATCTTGCCTATCGTTTCTTGGCTTTCGAGATCCCCACATAACGTAACTCGTTTTTACATTTTTCGGCCACGACCATACTCCAAATATGATCTGATTGTCACGTTCAATTATATGTTTTTTATTTATAGTATATTGGCGCAATAAGCTCAATGGATCCGCCATGATTTCTTTATTTCACTGCTATTTTCACTTGTTGTTAAAATGTTATAAATTAAAACACAATATTACGCACGCACAAAACTTATTATCTTACAGTAATTTTACACATCACAACGCGAAAATGTACTTTAGAATTTACACGAACTATTAAAAACAGATGGACGAATACGACCGAGACTACGACCACTCGCAGACGCAGTTACAGAGCGAATGAAGAGTTTTTGTTCTTAGTCTATTTATAAATGGTATGCAGGTAGGTTGTCTAATAGGGTCAGTTTTAGTCTTCTAAAAATTAACAATAGTAATTTCCAGGAAGACTTTACGACTTGTCCTTATAACAATGCTCCATTATGTTTTAAGAAAGTTACTTTTGTACACGACTAATAGGGAGTCATAAATCATGACAATGCCGCGTCACTCGTTATTGATAAAAGGATGCCGCTCGGACACAGGTAGCTAGGAGCAGCGGTCGTTAATGACTAATGCAATTAGGTAGTTATCATTGGGAAAAAATGTGATTGTTTGTAAAAGTTGTGTTAATGGACTATCACAAGCTAATCATGGAAGCATTATTCTCCAGCATTACTTTGTAGAAATTAAAGAGCGATTGCTGCAGCGAACTGTATCTTTCAGAAATTGAAATCTGTTACCAGTAATATAGAAGTATTAACTAAATCGTTATAAATAAATAAACCATGTATACTAATTTAGATCAAATCACATAGATGTATACCATGAGTTTATGAAGTCCTTTACAGAAAAATTAAAACAATTGTACTGTGTGTAACATACATAATTATTATATATAGCATCAGGCATAGGTATCCCTAGATCTGGTCATGGTGGGGTATCTACCAACACATTAGTTAAAACCTACTTTTTACACATTAGTTAATACCAATAAAATTGTAGACAATTATTATGTTTCACCTGATCAAAAGTGGTCATCGTAGCCTATGAACGTTTTTGATGTATGTTACGTTAACGTGTTTGATGTATAAAAATTAGTTATTTTACAATTATATCAATCGTTTATTATATTAGCTAATCGCTACATTAAATAAAATTATAGGTTCCGTTGTTATATGATATAAATATTAGAGATTTTGTTGTTATAATTATCATCTGTTACTTACCCATTTTCTTCAATGCCAAGTATAACATCATTGGAGTCATTTTTAGGATCTTACTGAGTTTTGTCCACTATACTGTAGGTGTGCCACATACACCATCATAAAGGTCATTAAAATTCTTAATTCTACTCGAGTACATACCTGTTGTACTTGTTATTTTCTTTTGTTTTGGACTCCCAAGTACAATGTTTTTTTTTTTCAAATTTAATCTGTGCCTTTTAAACTAATTTGTTGAATTTTAACTATTATCTTAAAAAAGGAGGCCCCTTCGGATCTTATTGCGATGATAAGTCGATGAGGTAAATCGAGGCTTTTGTGCCAGGTTAATTTATAATGCCTCCTTATAATAAAATTAAACTTAATATTAATGTAGTTATTTTAAACTTCATTCGCTTTGGACAATTTTAAATGTTAATTTTTTTTTGTATTGGATTGTCAAATAGTAGTACTTGGGAGTCCAAGACAAAAGAAAATAACAAGTACAACAGGTATGTACTCGAGTAGAACTAAGGATTTTAATGACCTTTATGATGGGCGTGTGGGGCACACTTACAGTATAGTGGACAAAACTCAGTAAGATCCTAAAAATAACTCCAATGATGTTATACTTGTTATGTTATAACGGAACCTATCATTTTATTTAATGTAGCGATTAGCTAATATAATAAGCGATTGATATTATTGTAAAATAACTAATTTTTATATAGGCATAACATACATTAAAAATAACATCGTATGACATAACATACATTAAATATAAAATCGTGTGACATAACTATTTCTGGGTGGTTTAAAAAAAAAACCACGAATGCTAAGGCGGAAGCTCCGCTTCGCTTCGCTCCCGCCTTAGCCTTCTAACCTAACCCATCCGAGTCGGGGTACTCTGAGTCGGGATGTTAACTATAATGACGTTTTTATATAATGTTAAACTTTAGGAGTTTTAGACATATTAAACATTAGACAAATGATTTTCGATTACATAAACGTTATATCAAACAACGTCATACTATTTAAGTTTTAGAATAAATAAATGTTATATGTAAAGAAATTATATCTACAGTTGTTATATCTCACGTTGATTATATCTTATGAACGATAATAAAACGATAATATTGGTATAAACTGGTTTTAACTAATGAGATGGTAGATAACCCTAGGTCTAGGAATACCGAGGGCGGTTGCTATATATATCATAATTTATGTATGTTATTTACACGGTAAAATTAATCGAGGATTTTGTGCCAGGTTCATTAAAATGCCCCATATAATTAACCTTCATATTATTGTAGTTATTTTAACTTCTTTCGCTTTGAACATGATTGTTACAAATGTTACCAATCGGTTATAATTTTTGTCATTTAACATCAATACACAATTACCACTATAATTTGTTTGTTTGTTCTATTTGAGAATAGCGAAACATTTTGAATCTATGTTTTTTATGGCCTGTTTTGAAGAAAAAAAATTATAATCTTTTTAGCCATTTACACATTTATGAGCAGTCAGAACGTGTCTAAAAAGGCAATGATGGCTGAACATAGAGGAGTGCTTCTTCCTACACTTATGCATGGTAGTAAAAGCTGTGTGGCAGAAGAAGCATGAAAGTAAAATTAATGCAGTGGAAATAAGACATTGATGGATAAAGTAAAGAATAGTGGGACAAGGGAAAATTGCGGCATGACAGAAGATGTAGTAACTAAGATGGAAAAACGGATCTCAGATGGTTTGGACATGTAAAAAAACTGGTAGGGGTCGACCTCGGCATACTCATGTCGATCAAATCGATAATCTTCTGAGAAAAGGCCTGGTCAAGAGTACCCTTAACCGAAGAGCGTAAGACGCTTATGATAGTTGAAGAAGCGAAAGTTGTTTGCCAGGATCGTAGCAAGTGGAAAGTCATAAACTCTGCCTACCCCGTTAGAAAACAGGCGTGATATTATGTATGTAGGTTATACGTGTAGGTTGTCCACAAATAAATTAATATTTAGGAATGATAAGAAATTTATTAGCATTTCCACAATGTTAAACTTTGGTGGTAAAAATATATTATAAAATGCATCATAATTATAATACCTAACACTAAATAATCTAACTTATCACTACAAAATGCAAGGGAACTTAATAATTAGCACTTTACATTATATTTTAATAAATCATCAATGCATCATAATTATAATACCTAACATTAAATAATCTAATTATCACTACAAATATATTATAAAATGCATCATAATTATAATATCTAACACTAAATAATCCAACTTATCACTACAAAATGCAAGGGAACACTTATAACGCGCTACGTTACATTATATTTTAATAAATTATCAATGCATCATAATTATAATACCGAATGTAACGAATGATGACAACACTAATTGTCGTTGGTCATCCCTATTAGGTAGGTACGCGTGCCTGCGTGCACGCGCCATTTTATTGCAATAGACCAGTTTGCCGCCAGCCTCCGTGTTTTACTTACGTGCCCGCGACATACCTACTTACCACGAGACGTTACACTGGCGACGAGGCCTCTTCTAGCGAACCGAATATTCGTGTGTGATTGAGTATATATAGTATTGATAGTGATTTAGACACAATAAACATGCCTATAGGCAAAATAGAAACTTTTAACCTAAATACGAAACAACAATGGCCGACTTACATACGTCGCGTAAATCAGTACATTATGTTAAACAGTATAGAAGACAAACTGCGAGTGTCTATGCTAATTACAGTCGTGGGGGATGAAACGTATGCACTAATGTGCGATTTGTGCTCGCCTGGCTTTCCCGAAGATAAAACGTTCGACGAATTAGTGAAACTCGTAACTGAACACTTAGAACCACAGCGTTCCGAAATTGCCGAACGCCACGTGTTTAGATTACGCCGCCAACGTGCCGGCGAGCCCCTCGCGGAATACCTACAGGCGTTGAAACATCTCGCTGCCACGTGCAATTTCGCCAAGTGCAAATCATGTTCTACACTCGAAGAAAACTTGCGTGACCAATTTGTATCAGGCTTAGAGAACGACCTAATGCGTTCTAGAATTTTTGCTGAGAAAAATGTCGGATATAAAGAAGCGGTCGAGTTAGCACTGGCACTAGAGGCAGCGGAAAAGCATGCGGAGGTGAGCGGCTCCTCGAAAGCAGTGGACGCATTGGGCGTCGGCAGCTCGGGCGAAGGCCTGCATTATGCGCGCTATGGTGGCGACGGACGAGCGTCACAGGCGGCGCGAGCACCCGGAGGCGCGGGCGCGGGCAGCGGCCGCGCGGGACCAGGCAGCAGGAACGTGGCTGCGGACCCGCGCGCGCGGGCTTGTGGGCGCTGCGGCAAGGGACACGCGGCGGATAAGTGTAGATATAAAAACTATACTTGTGATGAGTGCGGTCAAAAAGGACACTTGAAAGTAGTGTGTAAAAATGGGCGTGGCAGAGTCGATCGCCAAAATTTCGTAAGTGATAGTGAAGACCTATTTAACCTGAGCCTGGCAAGTACGGAGAATGCAGGTAATGAACCTTATTTCGTTTCGTTAAAAATAGATAAAGTTATAGTGAAGTGCGAGGTTGATACGGGCAGTCGTATATCCGCGATAGGCGACGTAATGTTTAGAAAATTATTTTCATATAAAGACATTATAAAAGATTATTTAGTTTTACGTAGTTATAGTGGTTCACGAATCGACTGTTTGGGCTATATCAACGTTAACGTAGTGTTTAAAACAAGCACGTGTAAGGCCTTGCGATTATATGTTATTAAAGGCGGAATTCGTCCGCTATTGGGGAGAGAGTGGATGCGTGCATTAGAAATGAAAGAAATTCAACTCCATGTCATTACAGACGATCGATTCGTGAACCAATTTTGTGAACAATTTCCTACAGTATTTTCCGAAACACTCGGTACTTGTAATCGCCCCATTCGACTACAACTCACGGACCAGGACCCTGTATACGTACGGGCGCGCCCCGTACCATTATCATTACGCGAACGCGTCGAGCGGGAGCTAGCTAGGCTTGAGGCCGACGGGACCATTTATCGTATAGATTACTCGGATTACGGGACTCCTATAGTGCCCGTGATTAAACGCAATGGGGATATAAGGATCTGTGGCGATTATAAGATCACGATTAATCCAAAACTTAAACGAGATTGTTACCCTTTACCACGTATTGAAGAACTGTTTTCTACCTTAAGCGGGGGGAAAAAGTTTTCCAAAATTGATTTAAGCCACGCCTACGAACAATGCCTATTAACGGAGGATTCTCAATTGTGTACTGCGATTACTACGCATATAGGTACTTTTGTATATAGACGTACACCTTATGGGCTATCGTGTATCCCGGAGAAATTTCAAAAGCTTATGGAAGAAACGTTGCGAGGGATACCAGGGTGTGTAGTATTTTTGGATGATATTTGCGTAACGGGAATTGACGATAAAACACATTTAAGTAACTTACGGGCAGTTCTGGAAAGATTACGCGATACAGGGCTTACAGTTAAACAAAGTAAATGTAGCTTCTTACAAGATTGTGTCAAATATGTAGGGTTCATTATTAACAAAGACGGGTTGAAACCAGACCCAGAAAAGATAGAGGCCATTTCCAATGCCCCCAAACCTGAAAATGTTTCTCAACTTAAAAGTTTTTTAGGTATGTTAAATTATTATGGTCGATTTATTCAAAATTTAAGTACATTGTTACACCCTCTGCATAACCTACTCAGGAAGGAGGTGAGTTGGAAATGGGATAGCACATGTGAACAGGCTTTCAGTCAGGCGAAGCAGACTCTTTTAAGTTCGCAGGTACTAGCGCATTATGAGGAAGGGAGACCACTCGTACTGTCAGTAGATAGCAGCGCGTATGGGTTGGGCGCAGTACTTGCGCATCGCTATGAAGACGGTAGCGAGCGGCCCGTCAGCTGCGTCTCGCGCACGCTTAGCGGGGCCGAGCGTAACTATAGTCAACTAGACAAGGAAGCACTGGCGATAGTATTCGGTGTTACTAAACATCATCAATACCTTTTTGGAAGGAATTTTTTACTGCGGACAGATCATCAACCCCTGACGCACATTTTCGGGGAAAAGGGGGGGATACCTCAAACTGCGGCCAGTAGACTTCAACGGTGGGCAGCACGTTTGGCTGCATACGATTTTAGGGTGGAATTTGTAAGATCGGCGGACAACGGACCGGCTGATGCACTATCACGATTACCGTTACCACAACTGGGGCAGAGGGAAACTACGGTAGAATATTTACATTTAATAAAAGATACGTTCCCTATATCATTTAAAGACATTGCACGCGAGGTAGAACGTTGTGTAGTGTTAAACAAAATAAAGGGCTATGTCTTATTTGGTTGGCCGGGGATGCCAAGCTGCGAAGCAGAGAGTCCCTACTTTGCACGTAAACTCGAGTTGTCCTTGGATCAGGGATGTTTAATGTATAGGTATAGGGTAGTTATTCCCCAATCATTACAAAAACGCATTTTAGAGGAAATTCACGAGGGTCACCTAGGTATCAATAAAATGAAAAATTTGTCGCGTAACTATGTGTACTGGCCTAGTTTAGATAAAGATATTGAAGAGACATGCCGAGCATGCGCTGCGTGTCGAGTTGTGCGGGACGCGCCACCGCGGGTGCAGCTGCACCCTTGGGAGTTCCCGCTGCACCCGTGGCAGCGCGTTCACGCAGACTTTGGGGATTGTGGAGGCACTAGGTATCTCATAATAGTAGACGCACACTCTAAATGGATTGAAGCATTGCCAATGAAAAACACGGATGCCCGTTCCACCATTAATGCTTTTAGAGGTATATTTGCGCGTTTCGGGTTGCCGTCACAACTAATAACGGACAATGGTCCACCATTCTTTTCTGCGGACTTCAAAGAGTTCTGTGAAAAAAATTGTATTAAACATATTACTTCGGCCCCTTACAGGCCCCAGACAAACGGCGCCGCAGAAAATGCCGTGAAAACTGTTAAAAAAGCTATTAAGAGAGCGCAACACGAAGGCGACGATATTAATACGGCTCTAAGTAAATTCTTATTTAAATATCGGAACTGCCCGCACGCTACAACAAACATATCACCGGCCGTCGCGTTGCAGGGTAGGCGGCTGCGTAGTCGTCTCGACGCCTTACGCCCGGAGGTAGGAGAGGTAGTACGCGCCGCTCAAGAGCGTCAGGTACGTCACGGGCCTGACGGAGTTAGGGATTTTGAAATAGGTGACAAGGTCTATGCACGCAATTACTCAAAACAAGGGGAGAAGTGGACGTCGGGCACCATTTGTAAAAAAACAGGTCCTGTATCGTACAATGTAGACGTAGGAGATGGATATCAGTGGCGAAGGCACGCCGATCAAATTATAGCTGCGGGTTATAAAAATAGATATTCACTGGTCAACAAAAAGACGCGCTTGGTGCTGATGAAATCGCGCCGACAGATTTGACAGACCCTCCGCAAGGACCACCTGTTCAACCCCCGGAAACGGGCCCGGAGTCGAACCCCCAGCCGACCCCATCACCACCGAGCGTGTCAGCTCGTGCACTGCGTGCAATTACCCGAGCTAAACGATGCATTTGTGAAAATTAATTGTTATACCATATCTGTAATCTTATGTGTCTTTCTTGTGTCATTTTTGTGTCATTTTATCTAGGTAGTTAAAACCTACTCTGTAACTTAGGAGGGAGAGAATGTAACGAATGATGACAACACTAATTGTCGTTGGTCATCCCTATTAGGTAGGTACGCGTGCCTGCGTGCACGCGCCATTTTATTGCAATAGACCAGTTTGCCGCCAGCCTCCGTGTTTTACTTACGTGCCCGCGACATACCTACTTACCACGAGACGTTACACCTAACACTAAATAATCTAACTTATCACTACAAATATATTATAAAATGCATCATAATTATAATACCTAACACTAAATAGTCTAACTTATCACTACAAAATGCAAGGGAACTAAATAATTAGCACTTTACATTATATTTTAATAAATCAATAGGAAATTCAATAGGTACATCCACACAATTTTAATTTGATTGTCCATATCTTATTAATTAATACCATTTCATATCATAAAATTAGAAAATCTGTATAAGTTTAAAATCTCTATTATGTGCTAATTTATAGAGGAAAAAACGATAATTTATTACTAAGTACGTACTGAAAACAGTATTGGAAGCTATATTGAATAATTAGAAATTATTATAAAATTCTGAAAATAATACAATTATTACTTTAGGCGTACCAATTTTAATACTAAGTAATTTACAAAATGTTATCGAAAGCTTGCTTATGCAGACTGATTTGAGTCACTTGATTATACAAAACTAGAGGTCTCTATAAATTAACAACATAATAAACTTTAGGTAGATAATAGCACACAAAAATGTCAATGGGAAACACCTAAATATTTCTTAAATGGTACAATTTGACTTAGAATAACTTTACAGTAAATAAAACTAATTAGGTACATAGCTACAACGGTCTTAGAATTAGTGGTGGTATTATTAGGTAGCCCTCCGGTCTGGCCTTTTCTTCCTTGTAATAAAACCTCATTATCACGTGCTGAACCATCTGCTTTCTTGTCCTCAATTATTGTGACAAACTTTAAATCTTACAGTATGTCTTTTACATTGTAATAAGTGTGTTGATGGCTGCCGGTATGATGATGACGGGTGTTCGGGAAGGTCGCTTCCCGCCAGCGCCTGGCGTGGGACGCGCCGCAATCACGGGCAGGAGATCTGGCTCATTGGACCATTTTGCGGCATCTGTCTCGGATGGTCCGGTATCAGCTGCGCGCGGGCTGCGACTGGAACGCTCAATCCTTCTGCCACTGACTACAGAGTCATACCAAGATAAGTACCCATGGTATCAATCTGGAACCCTTCGATTTCTACTTTCCGCCTAATAAACCTTTCTTGATTATATCGGCTGTACTGAGCTTGCTGAGCCGGCAATTGTGGCACCACAATTGGTTGTGGACGTGGGACCATAGGACGACCTTCTTCACGAGCTCGAATACTATTTCGTTGAGCCAGTATGCCCTTGCAAGCAAGAGTGCGTTTCACCTGAATTGGCTTTTCTAGAGGTGCACTGTTGTCAATTGATGGACATGTTGCTGTTTCTCCAGTTAAGTATGCTAATAACTCTTTGCGATCAGGACGACGCACAGTGGGTATTTTCGCTGCAGTTGCCTGCCTGACGTAGACAGAATGAGTCAAATAAATATTTTTCAGAATGAAAAGAAGACACTCCAGCGTGTAGTATTCATTGTAGTTTCCTTCTCTCCCAGAGTTCTTGTTATCCACTGTGACCGATGACTCTTTATTAGTATCAAGGAGAGCCGCAAACTGTTCTTGTACTTTCTGGGCATTTGTTTCTTCGATACGCGGCTTTTTAGCTAATGGTTCCATGCTATCGTAGTCATGAATGCTTTTCACAGGCGCCTCCATGACGTAAACAGGATGTGTCAAATTAATATTTTTCACAAGATTTTCACGTGTATGATGATGATCTTGCCTATCGTTTCTTGGCTTTCGAGATCCCCACATAACGTAACTCGTTTTTACATTTTTCGGCCACGACCATACTCCAAATATGATCTGATTGTCACGTTCAATTATATGTTTTTTATTTATAGTATATTGGCGCAATAAGCTCAATGGATCCGCCATGATTTCTTTATTTCACTGCTATTTTCACTTGTTGTTAAAATGTTATAAATTAAAACACAATATTACGCACGCACAAAACTTATTATCTTACAGTAATTTTACACATCACAACGCGAAAATGTACTTTAGAATTTACACGAACTATTAAAAACAGATGGACGAATACGACCGAGACTACGACCACTCGCAGACGCAGTTACAGAGCGAATGAAGAGTTTTTGTTCTTAGTCTATTTATAAATGGTATGCAGGTAGGTTGTCTAATAGGGTCAGTTTTAGTCTTCTAAAAATTAACAATAGTAATTTCCAGGAAGACTTTACGACTTGTCCTTATAACAATGCTCCATTATGTTTTAAGAAAGTTACTTTTGTACACGACTAATAGGGAGTCATAAATCATGACAATGCCGCGTCACTCGTTATTGATAAAAGGATGCCGCTCGGACACAGGTAGCTAGGAGCAGCGGTCGTTAATGACTAATGCAATTAGGTAGTTATCATTGGGAAAAATGTGATTGTTTGTAAAAGTTGTGTTAATGGACTATCACAAGCTAATCATGGAAGCATTATTCTCCAGCATTACTTTGTAGAAATTAAAGAGCGATTGCTGCAGCGAACTGTATCTTTCAGAAATTGAAATCTGTTACCAGTAATATAGAAGTATTAACTAAATCGTTATAAATAAATAAACCATGTATACTAATTTAGATCAAATCACATAGATGTATACCATGAGTTTATGAAGTCCTTTACAGAAAAATTAAAACAATTGTACTGTGTGTAACATACATAATTATTATATATAGCATCAGGCATAGGTATCCCTAGATCTGGTCATGGTGGGGTATCTACCAACACATTAGTTAAAACCTACTTTTTACACATTAGTTAATACCAATAAAATTGTAGACAATTATTATGTTTCACCTGATCAAAAGTGGTCATCGTAGCCTATGAACGTTTTTGATGTATGTTACGTTAACGTGTTTGATGTATAAAAATTAGTTATTTTACAATTATATCAATCGTTTATTATATTAGCTAATCGCTACATTAAATAAAATTATAGGTTCCGTTGTTATATGATATAAATATTAGAGATTTTGTTGTTATAATTATCATCTGTTACTTACCCATTTTCTTCAATGCCAAGTATAACATCATTGGAGTCATTTTTAGGATCTTACTGAGTTTTGTCCACTATACTGTAGGTGTGCCACATACACCATCATAAAGGTCATTAAAATTCTTAATTCTACTCGAGTACATACCTGTTGTACTTGTTATTTTCTTTTGTTTTGGACTCCCAAGTACAATGTTTTTTTTTTTCAAATTTAATCTGTGCCTTTTAAACTAATTTGTTGAATTTTAACTATTATCTTAAAAAAGGAGGCCCCTTCGGATCTTATTGCGATGATAAGTCGATGAGGTAAATCGAGGCTTTTGTGCCAGGTTAATTTATAATGCCTCCTTATAATAAAATTAAACTTAATATTAATGTAGTTATTTTAAACTTCATTCGCTTTGGACAATTTTAAATGTTAATTTTTTTTTGTATTGGATTGTCAAATAGTAGTACTTGGGAGTCCAAGACAAAAGAAAATAACAAGTACAACAGGTATGTACTCGAGTAGAACTAAGGATTTTAATGACCTTTATGATGGGCGTGTGGGGCACACTTACAGTATAGTGGACAAAACTCAGTAAGATCCTAAAAATAACTCCAATGATGTTATACTTGTTATGTTATAACGGAACCTATCATTTTATTTAATGTAGCGATTAGCTAATATAATAAGCGATTGATATTATTGTAAAATAACTAATTTTTATATAGGCATAACATACATTAAAAATAACATCGTATGACATAACATACATTAAATATAAAATCGTGTGACATAACTATTTCTGGGTGGTTTAAAAAAAAAACCACGAATGCTAAGGCGGAAGCTCCGCTTCGCTTCGCTCCCGCCTTAGCCTTCTAACCTAACCCATCCGAGTCGGGGTACTCTGAGTCGGGATGTTAACTATAATGACGTTTTTATATAATGTTAAACTTTAGGAGTTTTAGACATATTAAACATTAGACAAATGATTTTCGATTACATAAACGTTATATCAAACAACGTCATACTATTTAAGTTTTAGAATAAATAAATGTTATATGTAAAGAAATTATATCTACAGTTGTTATATCTCACGTTGATTATATCTTATGAACGATAATAAAACGATAATATTGGTATAAACTGGTTTTAACTAATGAGATGGTAGATAACCCTAGGTCTAGGAATACCGAGGGCGGTTGCTATATATATCATAATTTATGTATGTTATTTACACGGTAAAATTAATCGAGGATTTTGTGCCAGGTTCATTAAAATGCCCCATATAATTAACCTTCATATTATTGTAGTTATTTTAACTTCTTTCGCTTTGAACATGATTGTTACAAATGTTACCAATCGGTTATAATTTTTGTCATTTAACATCAATACACAATTACCACTATAATTTGTTTGTTTGTTCTATTTGAGAATAGCGAAACATTTTGAATCTATGTTTTTTATGGCCTGTTTTGAAGAAAAAAAATTATAATCTTTTTAGCCATTTACACATTTATGAGCAGTCAGAACGTGTCTAAAAAGGCAATGATGGCTGAACATAGAGGAGTGCTTCTTCCTACACTTATGCATGGTAGTAAAAGCTGTGTGGCAGAAGAAGCATGAAAGTAAAATTAATGCAGTGGAAATAAGACATTGATGGATAAAGTAAAGAATAGTGGGACAAGGGAAAATTGCGGCATGACAGAAGATGTAGTAACTAAGATGGAAAAACGGATCTCAGATGGTTTGGACATGTGAAAAAACTGGTAGGGGTCGACCTCGGCATACTCATGTCGATCAAATCGATAATCTTCTGAGAAAAGGCCTGGTCAAGAGTACCCTTAACCGAAGAGCGTAAGACGCTTATGATAGTTGAAGAAGCGAAAGTTGTTTGCCAGGATCGTAGCAAGTGGAAAGTCATAAACTCTGCCTACCCCGTTAGAAAACAGGCGTGATATTATGTATGTAGGTTATACGTGTAGGTTGTCCACAAATAAATTAATATTTAGGAATGATAAGAAATTTATTAGCATTTCCACAATGTTAAACTTTGGTGGTAAAAATATATTATAAAATGCATCATAATTATAATACCTAACACTAAATAATCTAACTTATCACTACAAAATGCAAGGGAACTTAATAATTAGCACTTTACATTATATTTTAATAAATCATCAATGCATCATAATTATAATACCTAACATTAAATAATCTAATTATCACTACAAATATATTATAAAATGCATCATAATTATAATATCTAACACTAAATAATCCAACTTATCACTACAAAATGCAAGGGAACACTTATAACGCGCTACGTTACATTATATTTTAATAAATTATCAATGCATCATAATTATAATACCTAACACTAAATAGTCTAACTTATCACTACAAAATGCAAGGGAACTAAATAATTAGCACTTTACATTATATTTTAATAAATCAATAGGAAATTCAATAGGTACATCCACACAATTTTAATTTGATTGTCCATATCTTATTAATTAATACCATTTCATATCATAAAATTAGAAAATCTGTATAAGTTTAAAATCTCTATTATGTGCTAATTTATAGAGGAAAAAACGATAATTTATTACTAAGTACGTACTGAAAACAGTATTGGAAGCTATATTGAATAATTAGAAATTATTATAAAATTCTGAAAATAATACAATTATTACTTTAGGCGTACCAATTTTAATACTAAGTAATTTACAAAATGTTATCGAAAGCTTGCTTATGCAGACTGATTTGAGTCACTTGATTATACAAAACTAGAGGTCTCTATAAATTAACAACATAATAAACTTTAGGTAGATAATAGCACACAAAAATGTCAATGGGAAACACCTAAATATTTCTTAAATGGTACAATTTGACTTAGAATAACTTTACAGTAAATAAAACTAATTAGGTACATAGCTACAACGGTCTTAGAATTAGTGGTGGTATTATTAGGTAGCCCTCCGGTCTGGCCTTTTCTTCCTTGTAATAAAACCTCATTATCACGTGCTGAACCATCTGCTTTCTTGTCCTCAATTATTGTGACAAACTTTAAATCTTACAGTATGTCTTTTACATTGTAATAAGTGTGTTGATGGCTGCCGGTATGATGATGACGGGTGTTCGGGAAGGTCGCTTCCCGCCAGCGCCTGGCGGGGGACGCGCCGCAATCACGGGCAGGAGATCTGACTCATTGGACCATTTTGCGGCATCTGTCTCGGATGGTCCGGTATCAGCTACGCGCGGGCTGCGACTGGAACGCTCAATCCTTCTACCACTGACTTCAGAGTCATACCAAGATAAGTACCCATGGTATCAATCTGGAACCCTTCGATTTCTACTTTCCGCCTAATAAACCTTTCTTGATTATATCGGCTGTACTGAGCTTGCTGAGCCGGCAATACAGTAGGTTGTGGCACCACAATTGGTTGTGGACGTGGGACCATAGGACGACCTTCTTCACGAGCTCGAATACTATTTCGTTGAGCCAGTATGCCCTTGCAAGCAAGAGTGCGTTTCACCTGAATTGGCTTTTCTAGAGGTGCACTGTTGTCAATTGATGGACATGTTGCTGTTTCTCCAGTTAAGTATGCTAATAACTCTTTGCGATCAGGACGACGCACAGTGGGTATTTTCGCTGCAGTTGCCTGCCTGACGTAGACAGAATGAGTCAAATAAATATTTTTCAGAATGAAAAGAAGACACTCCAGCGTGTAGTATTCATTGTAGTTTCCTTCTCTCCCAAAGTTCTTGTTATCCACTGTGACCGATGACTCTTTATTAGTATCAAGGAGAGCCGCAAACTGTTCTTGTACTTTCTGGGCATTTGTTTCTTCGATACGCAGCTTTTTAGCTAATGGTTCCATGCTATCGTAGTCATGAATGCTTTTCACAGGCGCCTCCATGACGTAAACAGGATGTGTCAAATTAATATTTTTCACAAGATTTTCACGTGTATGATGATGATCTTGCCTATCGTTTCTTGGCTTTCGAGATCCCCACATAACGTAACTCGTTTTTACATTTTTCGGCCACGACCATACTCCAAATATGATCTGATTGTCACGTTCAATTAGGTATATGTTTTTTATTTATAGTATATTGGCGCAATAAGCTCAATGGATCCGCCATGATTTCTTTATTTCACTGCTATTTTCACTTGTTGTTAAAATGTTATAAATTAAAACACAATATTACGCACGCACAAAACTTATTATCTTACAGTAATTTTACACATCACAACGCGAAAATGTACTTTAGAATTTACACGAACTATTAAAAACAGATGGACGAATACGACCGAGACTACGACCACTCGCAGACGCAGTTACAGAGCGAATGAAGAGTTTTTGTTCTTAGTCTATTTATAAATGGTATGCAGGTAGGTTGTCTAATAGGGTCAGTTTTAGTCTTCTAAAAATTAACAATAGTAATTTCCAGGAAGACTTTACGACTTGTCCTTATAACAATGCTCCATTATGTTTTAAGAAAGTTACTTTTGTACACGACTAATAGGGAGTCATAAATCATGACAATGCCGCGTCACTCGTTATTGATAAAAGGATGCCGCTCGGACACAGGTAGCTAGGAGCAGCGGTCGTTAATGACTAATGCAATTAGGTAGTTATCATTGGGAAAAGTGTGATTGTTTGTAAAAGTTGTGTTAATGGACTATCACAAGCTAATCATGGAAGCATTATTCTCCAGCATTACTTTGTAGAAATTAAAGAGCGATTGCTGCAGCGAACTGTATCTTTCATAAATTGAAATCTGTTACCAGTAATATAGAAGTATTAACTAAATCGTTATAAATAAATAAACCATGTATACTAATTTAGATCAAATCACATAGATGTATACCATGAGTTTATGAAGTCCTTTACAGAAAAATTAAAACAATTGTACTGTGTGTAACATACATAATTATTATATATAGCATCAGGCATAGGTATCCCTAGATCTGGTCATGGTGGGGTATCTACCAACACATTAGTTAAAACCTACTTTTTACACATTAGTTAATACCAATAAAATTGTAGACAATTATTATGTTTCACCTGATCAAAAGTGGTCATCGTAGCCTATGAACGTTTTTGATGTATGTTACGTTAACGTGTTTGATGTATAAAAATTAGTTATTTTACAATTATATCAATCGTTTATTATATTAGCTAATCGCTACATTAAATAAAATTATAGGTTCCGTTGTTATATGATATAAATATTAGAGATTTTGTTGTTATAATTATCATCTGTTACTTACCCATTTTCTTCAATGCCAAGTATAACATCATTGGAGTCATTTTTAGGATCTTACTGAGTTTTGTCCACTATACTGTAGGTGTGCCACATACACCATCATAAAGGTCATTAAAATTCTTAATTCTACTCGAGTACATACCTGTTGTACTTGTTATTTTCTTTTGTTTTGGACTCCCAAGTACAATGTTTTTTTTTTCAAATTTAATCTGTGCTTTTTAAACTAATTTGTTGAATTTTAACTATTATCTTAAAAAAGGAGGCCCCTTCGGATCTTATTTCGATGATAAGTCGATGAGGTAAATCGAGGCTTTTGTGCCAGGTTAATTTATAATGCCTCCTTATAATAAAATTAAACTTAATATTAATGTAGTTATTTTAAACTTCATTCGCTTTGGACAATTTTAAATGTTAATTTTTTTTTGTATTGGATTGTCAAATAGTAGTACTTGGGAGTCCAAGACAAAAGAAAATAACAAGTACAACAGGTATGTACTCGAGTAGAACTAAGGATTTTAATGACCTTTATGATGGGCGTGTGGGGCACACTTACAGTATAGTGGACAAAACTCAGTAAGATCCTAAAAATAACTCCAATGATGTTATACTTGTTATGTTATAACGGAACCTATCATTTTATTTAATGTAGCGATTAGCTAATATAATAAGCGATTGATATTATTGTAAAATAACTAATTTTTATATAGGCATAACATACATTAAATATAACATCGTATGACATAACATACATTAAATATAAAATCGTGTGACGTACTATTTCTGGGTGGCGGAAGCTCCGCTTCGCTTCGCTCCCGCCTTAGCCTTCTAACCTAACCCATCCGAGTCGGGGTACTCTGAGTCGGGATGTTAACTATAATGACGTTTTTATATAATGTTAAACTTTAGGAGTTTTAGACATATTAAACATTAGACAAATGATTTTCGATTACATAAACGTTATATCAAACAACGTCATACTATTTAAGTTTTAGAATAAATAAATGTTATATGTAAAGAAATTATATCTACAGTTGTTATATCTCACGTTGATTATATCTTATGAACGATAATAAAACGATAATATTGGTATAAACTGGTTTTCACTAATGAGATGGTAGATAACCCTAGGTCTAGGAATACCGACGGCGGTTGCTATATATATCATAATTTATGTATGTTATTTACACGGTAAAATTAATCGAGAATTTTGTGCCAGGTTCATTAAAATGCCCCATATAATTAACCTTCATATTATTGTAGTTATTTTAACTTCTTTCGCTTTGAACATGATTGTTACAAATGTTACCAATCGGTTATAATTTTTGTCATTTAACATCAATACACAATTACCACTATAATTTGTTTGTTTGTTCTATTTGAGAATAGCGAAACATTTTGAATCTATGTTTTTTATGGCCTGTTTTGAAGAAAAAAAATTATAATCTTTTTAGCCATTTACACATTTATGAGCAGTCAGAACGTGTCTAAAAAGGCAATGATGGCTGAACATAGAGGAGTGCTTCTTCCTACACTTATGCATGGTAGTAAAAGCTGTGTGGCAGAAGAAGCATGAAAGTAAAATTAATGCAGTGGAAATAAGACATTGATGGATAAAGTAAAGAATAGTGGGACAAGGGAAAATTGCGGCATGATAGAAGATGTAGTAACTAAGATGGAAAAACGGATCTCAGATGGTTTGGACATGTGAAAAAACTGGTAGGGGTCGACCTCGGCATACTCATGTCGATCAAATCGATAATCTTCTGAGAAAAGGCCTGGCCAAGAGTACCCTTAACCGAAGAGCATAAGACGCTTATGATAGTTGAAGAAGCGAAAGTTGTTTGCCAGGATCGTAGCAAGTGGAAATTCATAAACTCTGCCTACCCCGTTAGAAAACAGGCGTGATATTATGTATGTAGGTTATACGTGTAGGTTGTCCACAAATAAATTAATATTTAGGAATGATAAGAAATTTATTAGCATTTCCACAATGTTAAACTTTGGTGGTAAAAATATATTATAAAATGCATCATAATTATAATACCTAACATTAAATAATCTAATTATCACTACAAATATATTATAAAATGCATCATAATTATAATATCTAACACTAAATAATCCAACTTATCACTACAAAATGCAAGGGAACACTTATAACGCGCTACGTTACATTATATTTTAATAAATCATCAATCAATACATATAATAAAATCGTAACAGGTCGCTGTCTGTACATGGAAGATAAATAAGAAAAAATATTATAGGGGGGCTTTAGGAACGCAATAGAACCCAAAACAATGATTTTTAGAATTTTTGTCTGTTTGTCTGTATGTCTGTATGTCTGTATGTCTGTATATCTGTTTGTCTGTACGGTTGTGCACGCTAATCTCAGTAACCGCTCAACCGATTGCAATGCGGTTTTTTTATTGTGTTGAGGTTTGCTCCAGTTAACATTTAGCGTTTGTTTTATGTAAATCGGTTTAGAAATAAAAGAGATATAACACTTTTAAGAATCAGATATTTTGAAAATTTTAATTGTAGGGGTTTCTTTGAATGTGAGTGAACCTAAACTGGCGTGTTGGCTTAATCATAAAAGAGCTTAATGATTAAGACTATTTTGAAACAATTCAGTCCGCGCCGAAGGCGTGGACTGAATTGTTTTAAAATAGACTTAATCATTAAGCTCTTTTATGATTAAGCAAACAGGGCAGTTTCAGACGCTGCTTGATGACTCTGATGAAGAAATACCTTTCCTTTCATACACCTTATATGACGTAAACGAAGTTGCGGGCTCAGCTAGTGCATCATAATTATAATACCTAACACTAAATAATCTAACTTATCACTACAAATATATTATAAAATGCATCATAATTATAATACCTAACACTAAATAGTCTAACTTATCACTACAAAATGCAAGGGAACTAAATAATTAGCACTTTACATTATATTTTAATAAATCAATAGGAAATTCAATAGGTACATCCACACAATTTTAATTTGATTGTCCATATCTTATTAATTAATACCATTTCATATCATAAAATTAGAAAATCTGTATAAGTTTAAAATCTCTATTATGTGCTAATTTATAGAGGAAAAAACGATAATTTATTACTAAGTACGTACTAAAAACAGGTTGTCCACAAATAAATTAATATTTAGGAATGATAAGAAATTTATTAGCATTTCCACAATGTTAAACTTTGGTGGTAAAAATATATTATAAAATGCATCATAATTATAATACCTAACACTAAATAATCTAACTTATCACTACAAAATGCAAGGGAACTTAATAATTAGCACTTTACATTATATTTTAATAAATCATCAATGCATCATAATTATAATACCTAACATTAAATAATCTAATTATCACTACAAATATATTATAAAATGCATCATAATTATAATATCTAACACTAAATAATCCAACTTATCACTACAAAATGCAAGGGAACACTTATAACGCGCTACGTTACATTATATTTTAATAAATTATCAATGCATCATAATTATAATACCTAACACTAAATAATCTAACTTATCACTACAAATATATTATAAAATGCATCATAATTATAATACCTAACACTAAATAGTCTAACTTATCACTACAAAATGCAAGGGAACTAAATAATTAGCACTTTACATTATATTTTAATAAATCAATAGGAAATTCAATAGGTACATCCACACAATTTTAATTTGATTGTCCATATCTTATTAATTAATACCATTTCATATCATAAAATTAGAAAATCTGTATAAGTTTAAAATCTCTATTATGTGCTAATTTATAGAGGAAAAAACGATAATTTATTACTAAGTACGTACTGAAAACAGTATTGGAAGCTATATTGAATAATTAGAAATTATTATAAAATTCTGAAAATAATACATATTACTTTAGGCGTACCAATTTTAATACTAAGTAATTTACAAAATGTTATCGAAAGCTTGCTTATGCAGACTGATTTGAGTCACTTGCTTATACAAAACTAGAGGTCTCTATAAATTAACAACATAATAAACTTTAGGTAGATAATAGCACACAAAAATGTCAATGGGAAACACCTAAATATTTCTTAAATGGTACAATTTGACTTAGAATAACTTTACAGTAAATAAAACTAATTAGGTACATAGCTACAACGGTCTTAGAATTAGTGGTGGTATTATTAGGTAGCCCTCCGGTCTGGCCTTTTCTTCCTTGTAATAAAACCTCATTATCACGTGCTGAACCATCTGCTTTCTTGTCCTCAATTATTGTGACAAACTTTAAATCTTACAGTATGTCTTTTACATTGTAATAAGTGTGTTGATGGCTGCCGGTATGATGATGACGGGTGTTCGGGAAGGTCGCTTCCCGCCAGCGCCTGGCGTGGGACGCGCCGCAATCACGGGCAGGAGATCTGGCTCATTGGACCATTTTGCGGCATCTGTCTCGGATGGTCCGGTATCAGCTGCGCGCGGGCTGCGACTGGAACGCTCAATCCTTCTGCCACTGACAACAGAGTCATACCAAGATAAGTACCCATGGTATCAATCTGGAACCCTTCGATTTCTACTTTCCGCCTAATAAACCTTTCTTGATTATATCGGCTGTACTGAGCTTGCTGAGCCGGCAATACAGTAGGTTGTGGCACCACAATTGGTTGTGGACGTGGGACCATAGGACGACCTTCTTCACGAGCTCGAATACTATTTCGTTGAGCCAGTATGCCCTTGCAAGCAAGAGTGCGTTTCACCTGAATTGGCTTTTCTAGAGGTGCACTGTTGTCAATTGATGGACATGTTGCTGTTTCTCCAGTTAAGTATGCTAATAACTCTTTGCGATCAGGACGACGCACAGTGGGTATTTTCGCTGCAGTTGCCTGCCTGACGTAGACAGAATGAGTCAAATAAATATTTTTCAGAATGAAAAGAAGACACTCCAGCGTGTAGTATTCATTGTAGTTTCCTTCTCTCCCAGAGTTCTTGTTATCCACTGTGACCGATGACTCTTTATTAGTATCAAGGAGAGCCGCAAACTGTTCTTGTACTTTCTGGGCATTTGTTTCTTCGATACGCGGCTTTTTAGCTAATGGTTCCATGCTATCGTAGTCATGAATGCTTTTCACAGGCGCCTCCATGACGTAAACAGGATGTGTCAAATTAATATTTTTCACAAGATTTTCACGTGTATGATGATGATCTTGCCTATCGTTTCTTGGCTTTCGAGATCCCCACATAACGTAACTCGTTTTTACATTTTTCGGCCACGACCATACTCCAAATATGATCTGATTGTCACGTTCAATTATATGTTTTTTATTTATAGTATATTGGCGCAATAAGCTCAATGGATCCGCCATGATTTCTTTATTTCACTGCTATTTACACTTGTTGTTAAAATGTTATAAATTAAAACACAATATTACGCACGCACAAAACTTATTATCTTACAGTAATTTTACACATCACAACGCGAAAATGTACTTTAGAATTTACACGAACTATTAAAAACAGATGGACGAATACGACCGAGACTACGACCACTCGCAGACGCAGTTACGGAGCGAATGAAGAGTTTTTGTTCTTAGTCTATTTATAAATGGTATGCAGGTAGGTTGTCTAATAGGGTCAGTTTTAGTCTTCTAAAAATTAACAATAGTAATTTCCAGGAAGACTTTACGACTTGTCCTTATAACAATGCTCCATTATGTTTTAAGAAAGTTACTTTTGTACACGACTAATAGGGAGTCATAAATCATGACAATGCCGCGTCACTCGTTATTGATAAAAGGATGCCGCTCGGACACAGGTAGCTAGGAGCAGCGGTCGTTAATGACTAATGCAATTAGGTAGTTATCATTGGGAAAAATGTGATTGTTAATGGACTATCACAAGCTAATCATGGAAGCATTATTCTCCAGCATTACTTTGTAGAAATTAAAGAGCGATTGCTGCAGCGAACTGTATCTTTCATAAATTGAAATCTGTTACCAGTAATATAGAAGTATTAACTAAATCGTTATAAATAAATAAACCATGTATACTAATTTAGATCAAATCACATAGATGTATACCATGAGTTTATGAAGTCCTTTACAGAAAAATTAAAACAATTGTACTGTGTGTAACATACATAATTATTACATATAGCATCAGGCATAGGTATCCCTAGATCTGGTCATGGTGGGGTATCTACCAACACATTAGTTAAAACCACTTTATACCAATAAAATTGTAGACAATTATTATGTTTCACCTGATCAAAAGTGGTCATCGTAGCCTATGAACGTTTTTGATGTATGTTACGTTAACGTGTGTAGCATTTATTTTCTATAGATGCAGTATTCAGGATGTGAAAGCAGCTTAATCGAGTTATCTTTTTTTAATCGGTTGTCAGTGGTGACATTTCTGCTGTCAGAATGACAGGATGTCATAAGTTCGAGGACGAATCGTTTTCGCATTTAAAGGAACAGGTTTTGTTAAGATTTTTGGTGAAAGACGGGACTTTGACCGAGACCTGCTTTGGGGGAGTTGGAGGTCCTTTGGCTTTTGGCTCTGAGACTGTGCCGCAAATCAGTTTTTCGCTCAAGCGCGATTATTTGTTGCCTCGCATGGCCTAGCGGGCTGTGATTGGGTTGCTGCATTGCATCTTACTACATTTTACCCAGAAAACTGGGTTTTTTTTACTACGGGGAAAAGCGGCCCGTCCGCGGTTAGCAAAAACCACACCCAATGACACGTGGACTACATGAGCGAGGTGTTTTGAGAGGGACCAGCCGCCTCCACGTGGCATTCTCGGGCTGTGCTGTTCTCATCTTAACTCAGGGCCAGTAATTGTCACCATATTACAGTGTAGTTAGCTGCTTACCCGTGTTACCTGCTCACGCGGCAGTGGTCTATTTAGTAGCATAAGTACCTAAGCACTGACTATACTTCTGTGTACCTGTGATATTTGTGTCTATCAGTGAATAAGCTCTCTGTGTGTCTCTGTGTATCTCTGTGTTATATAAATATATGTGTGTACACCCTACCTGACTGTTTTCGTCAGAGCCCTGGCCTACCCTTGCACGCACACTGGAATCTCTGTAGTAAGGCGCCCTGGGAAAGAGTTCTCTGCATAGCTACCTCGCGCTAGTTGGTGAGTAACACTGATCATCACTGTGTTAGAAATTGGCTCCCAACGTAGTGGCAAATCTCTGGGTCTACTCTGCGGTAGCCTCAGTCTAGTGTGTGTGCATAGGTGGTTACCTCTGGCGAAACCATCCTGGTGAATCGTCCGAGACGCTCCAGGACGTTAATTGGTGGTGCTAGCAGCTAAGCACAAAACCTTCCCTTTCGTCTTCTTCCAGCTTCCTACATCTTTGGCTGGAAAAGACACAAAATTCTAAATTCAAAAATTTAAAATAGCTGTGATTTTGGAAAAACTTTTTGATTTTATTTGGCATACCCACTTCTTTTCTTATTGTGTTTCTTTTCTTTGTTATGTTCCTTTTTATGGTGCACACATATATTTATTGTAATATTATATTAGCATAGATTAATATATTACATATATTATTCTATAGCTTCACCTCTGTGTTAACTTAGTGAATTTCACTCTGTGTAATTATAAATTTTTTTTTGAAGGTATGTTGATACCTTGTAATTTTAATTATTAACCTGAACTGTGTTATCAGAAAATTTAGAAACTTTTCTCTCTTAGTATACCCTTAATCTTTGTTAAATTCTAAAAGTCAATTTGAAACATAATTACCTAACTTAGTACACTTTGTTGTAACTCAATTTACATTTTTACTTTGTAATTGATCCCTATCTGTGCCATTTTATCTTTATAATTGTTGTAAGTAAATTTTTACATAATGGCACAGATGAAAAAATATATTAATTATTTAAGAAAGGATGAACTTGCTAACGAGCTGTCCCACATGGGTATTTCAGTGGAACCGGAAACGACAGTGTCTGGCCTTCGGAGTGAGCTAAGAACGGCACACCGACTCGTCCGTCGAGGTAGCATCAAAGCGAGTGCTCCGGTACCCGCTGATGCATCGGCTGAGCTCTCGACCTGCCTTCCGAAGGTCTCCGAGTTGGAGGAGGCTCTTCAGTCAGGTGAGTTTTTGGCCAATAATAATTCTCGTCTTAGGGTGTCTATCAGGGCCAACTACTTATTGAGTAGGTTAGCTCGTTGTGGTCTGGATTGCCCCGACCTGGTGGATATTCGTGGTAGGCTAGTGAAGATCATCGCTAGGGCTGAACCCAGTAGTGATTCTGAATCCGAAGGTTCGGATGATGATGGTGATGATCCTTCGGGTCGTGACCAGGTGGAATATACTTCACCAGTAGTGAGAGAGGACCGCTCGGTGCGAGCTAGTTCAAGTAGGAATAGTTCTACATGTAACATAGTGTATAAAGAACGTCCCCTTAACTTATGTTCATTTAACTTAAAATATGATGGTTCTACTTGTGTACGTGTGTTTTTAGAGAGATTAGAGGAACTTAGATGTGCTCGGGAGGTTACTAAGCCTAGACTCCTTATGGCTTTCTCCGACCTGTTGGATGGACCGGCTTTGTCTTGGTTCCGTACAAACAAAGCTAACTTCATCTCATATGAGGATCTTATTAGTGAGCTTAGAGATACCTTCGATATTCCTGATTATGATTACCGCCTCAGGAACGAGATAAGACAGCGTACACAAGCCCGCTCTGAGTCCTTGGTTAACTATATATGTACAATGCAAGCCATGTTCTCAAGGTTGTCATGTAAGATGCCCAGTGAGGAACAGCTGGAAATTCTCATGCACAACATTAGACCTGACTACATGAAGGAACTGGCCTTGCATGATGTCAACTCTGTAGATGACTTGAGACGTTTGGGTAAGCGCTTGGAGCTTGCGCGTACTAGGGCAGACGCTTTCCATGAGCCTGCTCTTGACAAGTTTGAGATTACATCTGACTTACACCAGCTTAAGAACAAAGGTGTACAAAAGCCCGCTAAGCAGGTGTCTGCAGTGGAGACGCCGGTTACCCCCCACGATCGCAAATGCTTTCGTTGCGGCGGGGGCGGTCACACTGCATACAGCTGCACACAGTCAAGGGAGCTGGTGTGTTTCCGGTGTGGTCTCAAAGGAGTCAAGACCCCAGACTGCTCACACTGTACTAGCAAGTCAAAAAACGCGTAGGCCAGGGCCTTATTAGGAACTCTGTGCATCACTCTGTATCTGAGTCTATTTCTGATAAGGTCCTGTTTCCTAAACGGGATAGTGACATTAGACCGTATCTAGTTGTTAAGGTTTTAAATTTAAATGTCTTAGGCCTTCTAGATTCCGGTGCCTCCTGCTCTATACTAGGTAAGGGAGCGCACCGCATCTTCTTGGAACTGGGTTTTGATCTTGTGAGTATCAATCCTACTTTTCGTATTACAACTGCAGACAGCACTCACTTGCAATGTCTGGGTTGTATCTCTTTGCCAATTGAGTACAATTCGGTTATCCGAGTTGTCAAGTTCTATGTTGTTCCAGGTATAACCACCTCCATGATATTTGGAGTGGATTTCTGGCAACAATTTAAGTTGAGTGATAAGTTAATTTTACAAAATATTAGTCTTGATAGCTTTAGTGATAATAGTCCTATAGAGTCTGTGTCCCTTAACGGTGGCCTCGAGGATTACAACAACTTGACTGCTAAACAAAGGTGTGTAATCAACGGAGTCATTGAGAAATTTGACTCATTGAACACTGATAAGGTGGGCTTAGGTCGGACCTCACTTGTACATCATGTCATTGACACTGGTGACAGCAAGCCGATAAAGCAGCGTAACTATCCGCTCTCTCCCCTTAAGCAGAAGGCCCTGGAAGCCGAGCTGGACCGAATGCTGGAGATGGGAGTAGTGTCCCCGTCTCAGTCCGCCTGGAACTCTCCAGTGGTCATGGTGGAGAAGGCGAACGGCGACCTCAGATTGTGCTTGGACTCTCGCAAGCTGAACTCTGTGTCAAAGAGTGACGCCTACCCCTTACCCTATATCAATCAAATCTTGGACCACCTTAATAATGCTAAGTATTTAACTTCTGTAGATTTGAGTGCGGCTTACTGGCAGATTCCATTCGACTCACCCCAGTCTGCTGAGAAGACTGCTTTTACGGTTCCCCGGAGAGGATTATTCCAATACAATTCGATGTGCTTCGGTCTTGTCGGAGCCAGTGCCACGATGCAACGCCTCATGGACCGTCTGTTTGGTCCCGAGTTCGACAACAAGGTATTTGCGTTTCAGGATGACATAGTCTGTGTGTCCAGCACCTTTGAGGAGCATGTAGAGCTCTTACATAGAGTCTATCAGCAACTCAAGGATGCTGGCCTAACTATTAACATGAAAAAATCCCATTTTTGTCGGAGTGAACTCAAATACCTGGGGTATTATGTGGACAAACATGGCTTACGGACAGACCCGGGTAAAGTTGAGGTTATCCTCAACTATCCCACCCCTTCTAACCCTAAGGAGGTTAAGAGATTTCTGGGAATGGCCGGCTGGTATCGTCGCTTTGTTAACAACTTCTCGAAGATTAGTAAACCTCTGTGCAAACTCACTTCTACGAACCTTAAGTTCGAATGGACCCCTGAGGCTGAACAGTCCTTTAACCTGCTAAAGTCAGCCTTGGTTTCTGCCCCTATATTAAAAATGCCTAACTTTGAGATGCCCTTCCGCATTCTTAGTGACGCGTCAGCTTACTCAGTTGCTGCTGTACTGACACAAACTCACGATGGTGTTGAGCACCCTATCGCCTACTGTAGCCGTTCTCTCAACAAGAACGAGGTGAACTACAGCACAACTGAGCGAGAACTTCTGGCTGTGATTTTCGCTTTGGAACAATTTCGACAGTACGTCGAAGGCCAAAAGTGTACGGTCGTCACGGATCATTCATCTCTTCTGTGGTTCCATAAACTAAAAAATCCCACGGGTCGTCTAGCACGTTGGAGTATGAGGCTCAGTCAATTCGACTTTGACATAGAGCATCGAAAAGGTAAAGACCACGTTGTACCTGATGCTCTGTCTCGTATCAAGATTGAGTCCCTCGATGCAGTACCCACTAAAGACCCGTGGTATGACCACACCATGAATAGTGTTCGGAAGAACCCGAGGAAGTCACCAAACTTTGACATTCGTGACAACCTTTTATATAGGTTAACTAAAAATAAATATTCTTTGACTTCAGACTTTGACTGGAAGCTGGTGGTACCTCAGGAGGATCGCTTGCCCCTGCTCTCTAAGTACCACGATGACACACTTAGTGCCCATGGTGGCGTTTGGAAGACGCATAAAAGGTTAGCCCTAAATTATTACTGGCCCAAGATGTACGAGGACGTCAAAGAATATGTTGGGAATTGCGAAACATGCAAGCAGTACAAACCCGTAAATACGTCTCGTCCCGGCCTAATGGGTAGCCCGAAGCGGGTTTCGAAGCCATTCGAAGCTATCTCTGTCGATCTGCTTGGTCCCTTTCCCACTTCGAGCAATAGAAACGTACACCTGATCGTGGTCTCCGACTACTTTAGCAAATACGTCATGTTGTGCCCTGTTCGGGTTGCCACAGGCGCTGTAGTCGCGAGGTTCATAGAGAAGAGTGTGTTTCTCGTGCACGGAGTCTGCAAGACTATTTACATGGATAATGGCCCTCAGTTTGTGAGTAAGCCATTTAAGGATCTGTTGGCTAAATACAATGTACCTAATATATATTATAACCCTAGGTATCATGCCCAAACTAATCAGGCGGACCGAGCTATTCGTAATGTTGTTCAAGCGATCTCATGCTATGTGAAGTCGCAACACAAGTCTTGGGATCAGTTCTTGGTTGAGATACAGTGTGCTTTAAACACTGCAGTTAACGAAGCAACTCGTTTCACCCCTTACTTTTTGGTACATGGTAGGGAATTTATTGGGGATGGAGTGTTATACAGGCAGACAGATATCGCGTGCCATCCTACTTCAGTCTCTGTAGACGATCCATCAGCCTTCGGTGTCAAGCTGAGAGAAATACAACGCATTTACGACCAGGTGAGGAAACATTTGAACGTTGCCCACCAGCGTAATGAAAAGTATTACAACCTCAGAAAAAGGCATGTAGAGCTGAAAGTGGGACAGATAGTTTACAAACGCACGTTCTACCTGTCCAACAAGGCCAAGAATTTTACTTCTAAGCTAGCCCCTAAGTTCCTTAAATGTGTGGTGACTGCTAAACGATCCCCTTTAGTATATAGGCTGTCAGATCTGGACGGTAAGGATCTTGGGGAGTACCATATCAAGGACATCTTGAAGTATCAGGAGGAGCAGTCTCCAATACCTAACGTAACTACATAGCACTGTTTCTCTAGTTTATTAAACCAGTGCTATGTGATCCTGTGCAGTGCAGTGAACTGCAAAACAGAAGAATGTATGTTGAATTAAAAAATATCGATGACGAAAACAATGAAATAGTTAGTACGTCCAAAATAAAAAGCATAAATCGGGGTGTACCTCAGGGATCTATATTGGGGCCAATATTATTTATTATATTTACTAATGACTTAATAAATTTCGTAGAAAGTAAACAACCAGATGCGAAAATTACTGTTTATGCAGATGATACTAATGTTGTTGTGGGAGCTGACAACCTAGATAATCTGACTTCATACATAAAAAATATTTTAATAATTTTGGACGAATGGTTTACAGCTAACAATTTAATAATTAATAGGAATAAAACAAGTATATTATTATTCAAGTCGACTTCTCGAAACAATGACGTAATAGATATTATATTTGACAATAACAAAATCGAGACAGTAAGCAGTACAAAGTTTCTAGGAGTTAATATAGATTCTCAATTGAATTGGAAAGACGAACTAGAATCACTGAATTCATCAATTTCTTCTGCATGCTATGCGTTAAGGAGTCTAAGAGATGTAATTAGTTGCAAACAACTGAGAGCTGTTTACTTTGCACTGGTTGAGTCTAAGATAAGATATAGTATAATGTGTTGGGGCAATAGTTATGATTATAATATACAAAAAGCGTTTATCCTCCAAAAACGGGCTATTAGAACTATTGTACGAATTCCGCAGTGGGAGTCCTGCAAGGACCATTTTAAGAATTTAGGCATATTGACAATTCCCAGTCTGTATATCTTCACATTGTTAAGTTTCTTTTCAAAGTACATACAAGAATATGAAACACCAGATGAAAGGGAAATTAGAGAAAGAACACGACGAAAGGTTATAATGAATAAGATAGCACCTAAACTGGACATAGTGAAACATTGCGCCAGATATCAAAGTGTAGAACTATTTAACAGATTACCAGAGTATCTAAAGAACATAGTATATAGCAGATACAAGTTTAAAGCGCAATTGAAAGCCTTTTTGTTGGACAAATGTCTATACTCTATAGATGATCTTAAGGCGGAGGTATTTAGCCTGTAAAAGTCAAGATAAATTGTTTAAACGTAGTTAATTTAAATTTATAATGGAATTGAAATTTTTGACATTGGCAGATTTAATTTAAAAATATAATTCGATTTTGTATTGTGAATCGACTTTTGTTGACATAATCTTGGTAATTTTGCAATTATTGTTAAGGTTTATTTCTTTGTTTGACATCTCATCTTCTTTAAATTCTATATTGAAATCTATATTTTAATTTTCTGACATTTATTGTAATTGCTTGCTGTATAATTTTTATGTGCATGTAAATTGTCAATTTCAAACACAATTTGTGAATTGTTAATGAAAAATAAATGAAATGAATGAAATGATCATTATGTAAGACTATTTTAATCTTTTGTTTGTATTTCTATATGTGTACGTGACTTTAAATTGTCACGTTGTAGTTTCTTCTATGCACCGCACCGAGCGTTTTTCTCTCATTCGCTCCTCAGCACTCTACAATATCTTGAGAGCTTGGGTAGTGTTGAGGTATTGTCAGCGAGTAAAGGGAGCATTCGTTTTCTATGAAGGGCATTAGACTCTAGATACTTAGCCTGTCCGGTACATGAGTTAGTGTCTAGTTAGGTGTATGGGAGGATCTCTCTTTGGTAGTGTAATGGTTGTAGTCAGCTGGTGTTTGAATTACCTAGCTGGTTGTCTTAGTTATTAGTCAGTACTTTTCTGTTTTCTTTATTGTGTATTTCCAGCGTGTCATATCCGCAGGAAATACTATTAAAGGGGGGGTGGTTGTAGCATTTATTTTCTATAGATGCAGTATTCAGGATGTGAAAGCAGCTTAATCGAGTTATCTTTTTTTAATCGGTTGTCAGTGGTGACATTTCTGCTGTCAGAATGACAGGATGTCATAAGTTCGAGGACGAATCGTTTTCGCATTTAAAGGAACAGGTTTTGTTAAGATTTTTGGTGAAAGACGGGACTTTGACCGAGACCTGCTTTGGGGGAGTTGGAGGTCGTTTGGCTTTTGGCTCTGAGACTGTGCCGCAAATCAGTTTTTCGCTCAAGCGCGATTATTTGTTGCCTCGCATGGCCTAGCGGGCTGTGATTGGGTTGCTGCATTGCATCTTACTACATTTTACCCAGAAAACTGGGTTTTTTTTACTACGGGGAAAAGCGGCCCGTCCGCGGTTAGCAAAAACCACACCCAATGACACGTGGACTACATGAGCGAGGTGTTTTGAGAGGGACCAGCCGCCTCCACGTGGCATTCTCGGGCTGTGCTGTTCTCATCTTAACTCAGGGCCAGTAATTGTCACCCTATTACAGTGTAGTTAGCTGCTTACCCGTGTTACCTGCTCACGCGGCAGTGGTCTATTTAGTAGCATAAGTACCTAAGCACTGACTATACTTCTGTGTACCTGTGATATTTGTGTCTATCAGTGAATAAGCTCTCTGTGTGTCTCTGTGTATCTCTGTGTTATATAAATATATGTGTGTACACCCTACCTGACTGTTTTCGTCAGAGCCCTGGCCTACCCTTGCACGCACACTGGAATCTCTGTAGTAAGGCGCCCTGGGAAAGAGTTCTCTGCATAGCTACCTCGCGCTAGTTGGTGAGTAACACTGATCATCACTGTGTTATACGTGTTTGATGTATAAAAACTAATTTTTATATAGGCATAACATACATTAAATATAACATCGTATGACATAACATACATTAAATATAAAATCGTGTGACATAACTATTTCTGGGTGGTTTAAAAAAAAACTTTAGGAGTTTTAGACATATTAAACATTAGACAAATGATTTTCGATTACATAAACGTTATATCAAACAACGTCATACTATTTAAGTTTTAGAATAAATAAATGTTATATGTAAAGAAATTATATCTACAGTTGTTATATCTCACGTTGATTATATCTTATGAACGATAATAAAACGATAATATTGGTATAAACTGGTTTTAACTAATGAGATGGTAGATAACCCTAGGTCTAGGAATACCGAGGGCGGTTGCTATATATATCATAATTTATGTATGTTATTTACACGGTAAAATTAATCGAGGATTTTGTGCCAGGTTCATTAAAATGCCCCATGTAATTAACCTTCATATTATTGTAGTTATTTTAACTTCTTTCGCTTTGAACATGATTGTTACAAATGTTACCAATCGGTTATAATTTTTGTCATTTAACATCAATACACAATTACCACTATAATTTTGTTTGTTTGTTCTATTTGAGAATAGCGAAACATTTTGAATCTATGTTTTTTATGGCCTGTTTTGAAGAAAAAAAATTATAATACAAACATCTTTTTAGCCATTTACACATTTATGAGCAGTCAGAACGTGTCTAAAAAGGCAATGATGGCTGAACATAGAGGAGTGCTTCTTCCTACACTTATGCATGGTAGTAAAAGCTGTATGGCAGAAGAAGCATGAAAGTAAAATTAATGCAGTGGAAATAAGACATTGATGGATAAAGTAAAGAATAGTGGGACAAGGGAAAATTGCGGCATGACAGAAGATGTAGTAACTAAGATGGAAAAACGGATCTCAGATGGTTTGGACATGTGAAAAAACTGGTAGGGGTCGACCTCGGCATACTCATGTCGATCAAATCGATAATCTTCTGAGAAAAGGCCTGGTCAAGAGTACCCTTAACCGAAGAGCATAAGACGCATATGATAGTTGAAGAAACGAAAGTTGTTTGCCAGGATCGTAGCAAGTGGAAAGTCATAAACTCTGCCTACCCCGTTAGAAAACAGGCGTGATATTATGTATGTATGTATCTTTTTAGCACTTTTTTATTAGTTGGACATGTGTGATCAAATCTAAGGTAATTATTGGTATGTGAATCAGTGAGCTAGAATAGATTACTGTTTGAAGTCAAAGTCTTTATGCCATTCAGTTGCAGAAAGTACCATCACAAAAAGCACCTCTGTCATAGTGCTCCCCTGTAATCTAGCTCAAGAATAGGATGCAACTAAGGACTAACTCTAGAATAGCGGTAATGATTGAAGGCAAAACATTTAAATGGATGTATTAATATGAAAATTAATATGAAATCTCAGTTTGCACCCGATACCGGCAAGGGTAACCAAGGGTAACACAATCGGGGTGGTCAGACCGGTCATAGACGAGTGGGTGGAGAGGAGCCACATCGCTCTCTCCAACCGGTTGTCACAGATGCTTACCTCGCACGGAAGCTTCGGTAATTATCTGTGGCGAAAACACCGGGAAACCACGGCTGAGTGCCAACGCAGCGAGAAAACAGCGCACCTCATATTGGTGGAGTGAACAACCGCGTGGGTGCAACAGCGCCATGTCCTCGTGGCAGGTCTGGACGAGGACATTCTCTCGCTGAAGACCATGGTGCGAGCCTAAGTCTAAGTAAGCCTAAGTCCTAAATCGGTAGTGTAACCGCCGGCAGTGCTTGAGGTCCCTGGTTTAATTCCTGTGATAATTTGTGTGATCCACAAAAATATTTGTTTCGGAGTTTGGGCGTTTTCTATGTATAATATGTAAGTATTTACAAATATATGTATACGTATGTCTATCAATCGTCTGGATCCCATAGCACACGCTTATAATTATTAGCTTAATTTGGGCTAAATGATGATGTGTGAGGTTGTCCACAAATAAATTAATATTTAGGAATGATAAGAAATTTATTAGCATTTCCACAATGTTAAACTTTGGTGGTAAAAATACATTATAAAATGCATCATAATTATAATACCTAACACTAAATAATCTAACTTATCACTACAAAATGCAAGGGAACACTTATAACGCGCTACGTTACATAATATTTTAATAAATCATCAATGCATCATAATTATAATACCTAACACTAAATAATCTAACTTATCACTACAAATATATTATAAAATGCATCATAATTATAATACCTAACACTAAATAGTCTAACTTATCACTACAAAATGCAAGGGAACTAAATAATTAGCACTTTACATTATATTTTAATAAATCAATAGGAAATTCAATAGGTACATCCACACAATTTTAATTTGATTGTCCATATCTTATTAATTAATACCATTTTATATCATAAAATTAGAAAATCTGTATAAGTTTAAAATCTCTATTATGTGCTAATTTATAGAGGAAAAAACGATAATTTATTACTAAGTACGTACTGAAAACAGTATAATAAGCTATATTGAATAATTAAAAATTATTATAAAATTTTGAAAATAATACATATTACTTTAGGCGTACCAATTTTAATACTAAGTAATTTACAAAATGTTATCGAAAGCTTGTTTATGCAGACTGATTTGAGTCACTTGATTATACAAAACTAGAGGTCTCTATAAATTAACAACATAATAAGCTTTAGGTAGATAATAGCACACAAAAATGTCAATGGGAAGCACCTAAATATTTCTTAAATGGTACAATTTGACTTAGAATAACTTTACAGTAAATAAAACTAATTAGGTACATAGCTACAACGGTCTTAGAATTAGTGGTGGTATTATTAGGTAGCCCTCCGGTCTGGCCTTTTCTTCCTTGTAATAAAACCTCATTATCACGTGCTGAACCCTCTGCTTTCTTGTCCTCAATTATTGTGACAAACTTTAAATCTTACAGTATGTCTTTTACATTGTGATAAGCGTGTTGATGGCTGCCGGTATGATGATGACGGGTGTTCGGGAAGGTCGCTTCCCGCCAGCGCCTGGCGGGGGACGCGCCGCAATCACGGGCAGGAGATCTGGCTCATTGGACCATTTTGCGGCATCTGTCTCGGATGGTCCGGTATCAGCTGCGCGCGGGCTGCGACTGGAACGCTCAATCCTTCTACCACTGACTTCAGAGTCATACCAAGATAAGTACCCATGGTATCAATCTGGAACCCTTCGATTTCTACTTTCCGCCTAATAAACCTTTCTTGATTATATCGGCTGTACTGAGCTTGCTGAGCCGGCAATACAGTAGGTTGTGGCACCACAATTGGTTGTGGACGTGGGACCATAGGACGACCTTCTTCACGAGCTCGAATACTATTTCGTTGAGCCAGTATGCCCATGCAAGCAAGAGTGCGTTTCACCTGAATTGGCTTTTCTAGAGGTGCACTGTTGTCAATTGATGGACATGTTGCTGTTTCTCCTGTTAAGTATGCTAATAACTCTTTGCGATCAGGACGACGCACAGTGGGTATTTTCGCTGCAGTTGCCTGCCTGACGTAGACAGAATGAGTCAAATAAATATTTTTCAGAACGAAAAGAAGACACTTCAGCGTGTAGTATTCATTGTAGTTTCCTTCTTTCCCAGAGTTCTTGTTATCCACTGTGACCGATGACTCTTTATTAGTATCAAGGAGAGCCGCAAACTGTTCTTGTACTTTCTGGGCATTTGTTTCTTCGATACGCGGCTTTTTAGCTAATGGTTCCATGCTATCGTAGTCATGAATGCTTTTCACAGGCGCCTCCATGACGTAAACAGGATGTGTCAAATTAAAATTTTTCACAAGATTTTCACGTGTATGATGATGATCTTGCCTATCGTTTCTTGGCTTTCGAGATCCCCACATAACGTAACTCGTTTTTACATTTTTCGGCCACGACCATACTCCAAATATAATCTGATTGTCACGTTCAATTATATGTTTTTTATTTATAGTATATTAGCGCAATAAGCTCAATGGATCCGCCATGATTTCTTTATTTCACTGCTATTTTCACTTGTTATTAAAATGTTATAAATTAAAACACAATATTACGCACGCACAAAACTTATTATCTTACAGTAATTTTACACATCACAACGCGAAAATGTACTTTAGAATTTACACGAACTATTAAAAACAGATGGACGAATACGACCGAGACTACGACCACTCGCAGACGCAGTTACAGAGCGAATGAAGAGTTTTTGTTCTTAATCTATTTATAAATGGTATGCAGGTAGATTGTCTAATAGGGTCAGTTTTAGTCTTCTAAAAATTAACAATAGTAATTTCCAGGAAGACTTTACGACTTGTCCTTATAACAATGCTCCATTATGTTTTAAGAAAGTTACTTTTGTACACGACTAATAGGGAGTCATAAATCATGACAATGCCGCGTCACTCGTTATTGATAAAAGGATGCCGCTCGGACACAGGTAGCTAGGAGCAGCGGTCGTTAATGACTAATGCAATTAGGTAGTTATCATTGGGAAAAATGTGATTGTTTGTAAAAGTTGTGTTAATGGACTATCACAAGCTAATCATGGAAGCATTATTCTCCAGCATTACTTTGTAGAAATTAAAGAGCGATTGCTGCAGCGAACTGTATCTTTCATAAATTAAAATCTGTTACCAGTAATATAGAAGTATTAACTAAATCGTTATAAATAAATAAATGTATACTAATTTAGATCAAATCACGTAGATGTATACCATGAGTTTATGAAGTCCTTTACAGAAAAATTAAAACAATTGTACTGTGTGTAACATACATATTTATTGTTTTTACCGGATGTGGCGTTTGTAAATGTAATCAAAACTGCATTTTGTTTTGGTCTGTTGAATGCTTGTCGGCTTGTATGATATGACAGTGACAATGACAGAAAAAATATTTTAATTCTTTTTTTTGTTTGTTTGTCATAGGCGTGATAAAGCCGACTAAGGTCAGAGACCATGCTGCCTCTGACAAACCGGTTCACAGTGAATCTTGCTATCTAATTTTCTGTTCTATGTTCTATTTCAAATAGTAAGTATGTTGTGTAAGTTTCTTTATGTTGTCTCCTACTTACTTATCTTAATAATATAAACCTCTTTCATTGCTTGCGAGCGGGGTTCATTTATGATTGGTTCGTATATTACATAGTTTTATATTAATATTTTATACTCTTGTTATTAAGTATTTATTTATTCGCATTATATATTATATTCGGTTTTATATATTAAGTATATACATATATATATATATAATAGTTTTAGTTATTTTGTTTGCATTGTGGAAGACTCTTTTGTCTCGACCGATGATGATACTTTTTTCTCGTGTTCTCCTTCTAACTTAAGCTGTATTAGTGCGAACAGTAACAACTCTCCAGCCTCAACCTTACGTGATCAGCTATCCTCCCTTTTTTCTGGTTTCCCAAGAAATCTTAATTTGGCCCACATCAATGCCCAGAGTATTCCTTTTCACCACTCTGATATTCTAGCATCCTTTAGCAGTGACTACCTTGATGCACTTCTCGTTTCAGAATCATTTCTGAAAACGTCTCACTCTTCTAAAGTCTATGGCCTTCCCGGATTTGTACTTATTCGTAATGACAGGAATGACAGGCGCTGTGGCGGTGTGGCGTTGTACCTCCGTGAAGATATTCCATACAAAATTATTAGCACCTCTCCACCTATTTATAACGCTTCAGCGGAGTACATGTTCATAGAAATTACAGTATGGCACAGCAAAGTCCTTCTTGGAGTGTTTTATAGCCCTGATATGTATGTCAACTACTTTGACACCTTTGATACTTTGCTCAATGAACTTTGCCCTAATTACGAGCATGTAGTTATAATGGGTGATTTTAATACATGTCTCGTCAAGGATGATAATCGTACACATTCCCTGCAATCCATTGTCTCTTCTGTTAACCTGCGCATTTTACCTCTTGACGTTACTCATCATGGCCGTAACTGTCGTAAATCTCTTCTGGATTTAATTATTGTCTCCTCTCCAGATCGAGTTGCGACCCACGGTCAACTCCCCGCCAGTTTTTCTTTACATGATTTACTTTATCTGTCTCTTTCTATTCGCAAACCTAAACGTCGATTACATTTCACTGAGCTACGAAACTTCAAGGGCATCGACCTGGGTGCTTTGGAGCGCGATGCAGCTAACATTGACTGGGCGCCTATAATCAACAGTGACAATATTGACGATAAGATTGCCAACTTCAACAGTATTTTAACTTATCTATACGATTGTCATGCGCCTAAACGTCGAGTGAGAGCAAAACATATCCCTGCACCGTGGATTACTGCTGACATAAAAGTGGCAATGGGCAAAAGGGATAAGGCCAAGAAAATGTATAATCGTAATCCTACTGATTCTAATTTTGATCGCTTCAGAATCTTACGGAACGGCTGCGTTCGTCTGTGTAGAGATGCAAAACGTCGCCACTTCCACAAATCTCTTGACACCCATGACTCCTCCAAAATTTGGAAATTCCTCAAGGCTAATGGTATCGGTAAGTCTCCCACAGTGAACGGTCAAGATGTCGATTTGCATGCTTTAAACAAGCATTTCTCAGTCCCGCCTACTACACTTGACCCAGTTACAAAGTCTAGCACCTTGCTAGAACTCTCAATGCTGCCGGTACCTGTATGTCCTCCATTCAATTTTAAGATAGTTGACGAGGATGACGTTAAGAAATCACTTCTATCTATAACTTCTTCTGCTGTTGGTAACGATGAGTTAGGCTCTAAAATATTCAATCCCATCCTACCCTCCTTAGTTCCCATCCTAACACATATATTTAACTTTTCGCTGTTCTCTGGTTGCTTCCCTTGTGCTTGGAAGCAAGCACTTATTATTCCACTACCCAAGGTCACGAATCCTACTCTATTGTCACAATATCGACCCATTTCCATTCTTCCTTTCCTGTCCAAAGTCCTTGAGCATTTAGTACATCGTCTACTGTCAAGTTACCTAACACAGAATAACCTACTTAGTTCCTTCCAATCTGGCTTTAGGCCCGGTCACAGTACCGTGACGGCTCTTCTTAAGGTCACGGATGATATCCGCTGGGCCATGGAGAAAAAGTCGCTCACGATCTTGGTGCTACTGGATTTCAGTAGCGCGTTTAACTCCGTGGATTTTGATATCCTCCTTGGAATCCTAAAATCCCTAAATTTCTCCACGGACACTGTGACCTGGTTTGACTTGTATCTTCGGGGACGCTCGCAGCGTGTTCGACTTAATAAATCTCACTCAGAATGGTGTAACCTCGGTGCGGGCGTACCTCAGGGTGGCGTGTTATCTCCTTTACTCTTCTCAGTTTTCATCAACTCGGCTGTACGAGTTATTTCCTCTAACTTCCATCTCTATGCTGACGATCTGCAGCTGTACCGTCATTTTGCCTTAAACGAGTACAGGACTGCCATTGCTGCAATGAATCGGGACCTGGGCGCTATTAGCCAGTGGGCAAAATCGTGTGGGTTACAAATAAATCCTAGCAAGTCTCAGGCCATGCTTATCGGTAGTAGACAAATGATTGGAAACCTAGGTACAACATCTTTTCCACCAATTCTGCTAGATGGCTTTTCCATACCATATAGCAGCACTGTGAAAAATCTTGGCATCATATTGGATCAGAATTTGTCCTGGAAGGCACAGGTCGACTCAGTCAGTAAAAAGGTGCATTTCACTTTCCACACGCTCAGGTGTCTCCAGAGTCTTCTGCCTTTGGAGACAAAAATTACGCTGGCTCAAGCCCTAATCCAACCCATCTTGGACTATGCCGACTCCTGCTACTTGGATGCTACTGAGGAGCTCTTAAATAAACTTGAGCGCTTGCAAAATTTGTGCATTCGTTTCATTTTTAATCTACGTAAGTATGATCATGTCTCACAGTTTCGTGCGGAACTCAAGTGGCTCCCAATCCGTCCTCGTAGGAATACTCGGATATTGTGTCTTCTGTTCAATATCCTAAACAATCCCACATATCCTTCTTATCTACGGCAACGTTTCTCTTTTATGAACAAGCCTGGTGCCCTGTGCCGGTCACACCTCACTTTCCGTCTTTCTTGTCCGCCTCACAAGACGGGCTTTTATTCCTACTCCTTTACTGTTCACGCGGTTAGGCTATGGAACTCACTTCCAGCTGACATTCACAAGTGTCAAACTATTTCTACTTTCAAAAGAAGAGTGCGAGAACACTACCTTTCTTTACCATAACATAGAATGTAGTATATGTATGTTTATTGTATAATAGTATGTATGTAATTTGGTATCATCTATATGATATATGTAGCCATAGTTTATGTAAGTTTATTAACCTACACACACATAATTATATTCTTTATTTTTTATCTTTTCCTAACTCAGGCCTACTGGAAGAGATTTCTATTGAAATAAGTAGTGCCTTTGTACTTTACTCTCTCTGTTATTTCCATTTCATGTTACATGTGTGTATGTACATAAATAAATAAATAAAAAATAAAAAATAAATAAAAATATTTATTATATACTAGCTAAGCCCGCAACTTCGTTTACGTCACATAAGGTGTATGAAAGGAAAGGTATTTCTTCATCAGAGTGATCAAGCAGCGTCTGAAACTGCCCTGTTTGCTTAATCATAAAAGAGCAATTTTACAATTATATCAATCGTTTATTATATTAGCTAATCGCTACATTAAATAAAATTATAGGTTCCGTTGTTATATGATATAAATATTAGAGATTTTGCATCAAATATGGTACATAAGTAGATGTAGAATATGTTAGAGTTTCACATATTTGGCCGTTTTAAAGCATGCAATTTGACAAGTTAGGTAGATGCACAGTATGACACATTACAAATATTTTCAGTTAAGTACATCAATTTCACACAGTTGATGGACAAACATACAATTAAGCAGGTACTTATATACAATTCATATTAATATATTAGGCAAATTAAATAGCATGTCCAATTAGAATATGAATTAGTACTTATGTCAATAAATTACAAATGTCAAATTTCGATTCTATATAAATTATTACACACGTTAACAATGACTAAAATTGTACTCATTAGATAAACAGGCACATACAAGGGATTCATCTTAACGATTTGTCATTTAAAAATTCATCAATCGAATAATAGCACTTATCCAGCAGTAAGCTTTTTACTTTTCTTTTAAATATGTTACTAATTTCTATGAGTAAAATCGATTTTGGCAGGTGATTATACAGTCTCGGTGCCATACAGAATACACTTTTATTGAGATATGCTGTGCTACTTGCTGGGAAAGATATCTTCAAATGATTTCTCTTGCTATTAAGTTTGCCAAAAAGGTGTATATTTTTTTTTACAAAAGATGCAACCTCTAAAATATATATACAAGGCAAAGTTAACATTTTGAGCCTAACAAAGTATTCTTTACAACTGTCAGTAGGTTTTAATTTACAAATAGCTCTCACACATCTCTTTTGTGATCTAAATATACAATCAGCGTTAGTGGAATTTCCCCAGAATATGACACCATAAGTCAGAATCGGAAATACATATCCATAATATGCAGTTACAACTGTAGATGGACTTGCTACTTTGGAAAGCATGTAGAGAGAATATGAGTGTCGGCTAATTTTTGAGCATAGAGTGTCTACATGAAATTTCCAGTCAAGACCTTCGTCTATATTTAGTCCTAAGAATTTGGTTTGTTCTACTTGTCCAACTTGAGTATTATTATATTTTATATCTAAATTAGTCAATTTGTTTACTCTATTTCGAAATGTCATTATACTAGTTTTGTCAAGATTTATTCGTAAATTGTTTAATGTCAACCAATTAATAGTATTATGTAAAGTAGTTTTAATATTTTGCTCCACTTCAGACTTAATGATGCCCGTTATCACAACAGTGTTGTCATCAGCAAAAAGGATTGTTTTGTAATTGGTTATCTGAGGAAAGTCATTAATATATATAATGAATAGGAGCGGTCCTAACACGCTTCCTTGTGGTACACCAAACATGACTTTTCTGGGTTCTGACATGTAATTTAAAACCTTTTTTGTAATGTTACAAATTCTAGAAATTTGGGTAACCTGTATCCGACCACTCAAGTAAGACTTTACCAAATCCAGTACATTTCCTCTTACCCCATACGCATATAATTTTTCCAACAATGTCGCATGTTCAACATGGTCAAACGCCTTAGATAAATCCATAAAAATGGCAGATGCTTGGGTCTTTTTATCCACTGCAGTCATGACTGAGTTGAGAAATCTATAGATCGCTACATTAATATTCCTATTTTGGCGAAATCCTGCCTGCTCATCCGACAGTAGGTTGTTGGATTCAAAGTAAGTATATGTACTACTATGAATGACCCTTTCAAAAATCTTAGAAAAGACAGGAACAAGTGCTATAGGCCTGTAGCAATCCATATCACTTTTATTATTTTTTTTAAATAGAGGTTTTATAATTGTAATTTTTAGTTCGCTTGGATACACACCCTCACAAATACACAAACTTAATATGTGGCTAATTATATGTGACAGCTTAGAAGCTACCAGTTTCACAACTTTTGTTGAAATCTCATCGTACCCGGTGCTGTTGGTACTATTAAGTTTCACGATTACTCTATAAATATCAGCTGGAATTGTAGGTGGCATAAACAAGGAATTTGATTGTTTACTTATCTGTATTCTGGGCACTGATGATGTAGATTTCTTAACGTTGTCTACAAAATGGTTGTTAAATAAATTAGCAATCTTTATGGGATCTCTAATGACTTGATCCTTTATTGTTATGTTTTGTATATAATCCTTAGGGATCTGAGACTTATTCCTATTTATTACTGCCCATGTAGCCTTGCACTTATTTAAAGCACTCTGTATATAATAGTCATTTTTGGATTTTTGTGTTAATTTAATAATCCTATTTAGTCTGGATGATAAGTTTTTAAAAATCTTTTTATTTTGTTCTGTCTGATTTTTCCTTTATTGCCATAAAAGTAAACGCTTACGTTTACAGCAGACTCTTATTCCTTTCGTGATCCAGTTTGGTCTTTTTTTGACAGAAATTTTAACACGTACAGTCGGGAAACATAAATCATAAAATAGTTTGAACAATGTATAAAATTCAGTAAATGCGATACTTGGATCTTGACTATTATATGCTGTTATAATTATCATCTGTTACTTACCCATTTTCTTCAATGCCAAGTATAACATCATTGGAGTCATTTTTAGGATCTTACTGAGTTTTATCCACTATACTGTAGGTGTGCCACATACACCATCATAAAGGTCATTAAAATTCTTAATTCTACTCGAGTACATACCTGTTGTAATTGTTATTTTCTTTTGTCTTGGACTCCCAAGTACTATGTTTTTTTTTTTCAAATTTAATCTGTGCTTTTTAAACTAATTTGTTGAATTTTAACTATTATCTTAAAAAAGAAGGCCTCTTTGAATCTTATTTCGATGATAAGTCAATGAGGTAAATCGAGGATTTTGTGCCAGGTTAATTTATAATGCCCCCTTATAGTAAAATTAAACTTAATATTAATGTAGTTATTTTAAACTTCATTCGCTTTGGACAATTTTAAATGTAAATTTTTTTTTGTATTGGAGTGTCAAATAGTAGTACTTGGGAGTCCAAGACAAAAGAAAATAACAAGTACAACAGGTATGTACTCGAGTAGAATTAAGGATTTTAATGACCTTTATGATGGGTGTGTAGGGCACACTTACAGTATAGTGGACAAAACTCAGTAAGATCCTAAAAATAACTCCAATGATGTTATACTTGGCATTGAAGGAAATAGGTAAGTAACAGATGATATAACAATAAAATCTCTAATATTTACAACATATAACAACAGAACCTATCATTTTAATTAATGTAGCAATTAGCTAATATAATAAGCGATTGATATTATTGTAAAATAACTAATTTTTATATAGTCATAACATACATTAAATATAACATCGTATGACATAACATACATTAAATATAAAATCGTGTGACATAACTATTTCTGGGTGGTTTAAAAAAAAACCGTCCGATCGGTCGGAATCCGAGTCGGGGTACTCTGAGTCGGGATGTTAACTACAATGACGTTTTTATATAATGTTAAGCTTTAGGAGTTTTAGACATATTAAACATTAGACAAATAATTTTCGATTACATAAACGTTATATCAAACAACGTCATACTATTTAAGTTTTAGAATAAATAAATGTTATATTATGTAAAGAAATTATATCTACAGTTGTTATATCTCACGTTGATTATATCTTATGAACGATAATAAAACGATAATATTGGTATAAACTGGTTTTAACTAATGAGATGGTAGATAACCCTAGGTCTAGGAATACCGAGGGCGGTTGCCATATACATCATAATTTATGTATGTTATTTACACGGTAAAATTATTCGAGGATTTTGTCCAGGTTCATTAAAATGCCCCATATAATTAACCTTCATATTATTGTAGTTATTTTAACTTCTTTCGCTTTGAACATGATTGTTACAAATGTTACCAATCGGTTATAATTTTTGTCATTTAACATCAATACACAATTACCACTATAATTTGTTTGTTTGTTCTGTTTGAGAATAGCGAAACATTTTGAATCTATGTTTTTTATGGCCTGTTTTGAAGAAAAAAAATTATAATACAAACATCTTTTTAGCCATTTACACATTTATGAGCAGTCAGAACGTGTCTAAAAAGGCAATGATGGCTGAACATAGAGGAGTGCTTCTTCCTACACTTATGCATGGTAGTAAAAGCTGTGTGGCAGAAGAAGCATGAAAGTAAAATTAATGCAGTGGAAATAAGACATTGATGGATAAAGTAAAGAATAGTGGGACAAGGGAAAATTGCGGCATGACAGAAGATGTAGTAACTAAGATGGAAAAACGGATCTCAGATGGTTTGGATATGTGAAAAAACTGGTAGGGGCCAACCTCGGCATACTCATGTAGATCAAACCGATAATCTTTTGAGAAAAGGCTTGGTCAAGAGTACCCTTAACCGAAGAGCATAAGACGCTTATGATAGTTGAAGAAGCGAAAGTTGTTTGCCAGGATCGTAGCAAGTGGAAAGTCATAAACTCTGCCTACCCCGTTAGAAAACAGGCGTGATATTATGTATGTATGTATCTTTTTAGCACTTTTTTATTAGTTGGACATGTGTGATCAAATCTAAGGTAATTATTGGTATGTGAAGCAGTGAGCTAGAGTAGATTACTGTTTGAAGCCAAAGTCTTTATGACATTCAGATGCAGAAAGTACCATCACAAAAAGCACCTCTGTCATAGTGCTCCCCTGTAATCTAGCTCAAGAATAGGATGCAACTAAGGACAAACTCTAGAATGGCGGTAATGATTGAAGGCAAAACATTTAAATGGATGTATTAATATGAAAATTAATATGAAATCTCAGTTTGCTCCCGATACCGGCAAGGGTAACACAATCGGGGTGGTCAGACCGGTCATAGACGAGTGGGTGGAGAGGAGCCACAGCTCGCTCTCCAACCGGTTGTCACAGATGCTTACCTCGCACGGAAGCTTCGGTAATTATCTGTGGCGAAAACACCGGGAAACCACGGCTGAGTGCCAACGCAGCGAGAAAACAGCGCACCTCATATTGGTGGAGTGAACAGCCGCGTGGGTGCAACAGCGCCATGTCCTCGTGGCAGGTCTGGACGAGGACATTCTCTCGCTGAAGACCATGGTGCGAGCCTAAGTCTAAGTAAGCCTAAGTCCTAAATCGGTAGTGTAACCGCCGGTAGTGCTTGAGGTCCCTGGTTCAATTCCTGTGATAATTTGTGTGATCCACAAAAATATTTGTTTCGGAGTTTGGGCGTTTTCTATGTATAATATGTAAGTATTTACAAATATATGTATACGTATGTCTATCAATCTTCTGGATCCCATAGCACACGCTTATAATTATTAGCTTAATTTGGGCTAGATGATGATGTGTGAGGTTGTCCACAAATAATCTAATATTTAGGAATGATAAGAAATTTATTAGCATTTCCACAATGTTAAACTTTTATGGTAAAAATATATTATAAAATGCATCATAATTATAATACCTAACACTAAATAATCTAACTTATCACTACAAAATGCAAGGGAACTTAATAATTAGCACTTTACATTATATTTTAATAAATCATCAATGCATCATAATTATAATACCTAACATTAAATAATCTAATTATCACTACAAATATATTATAAAATGCATCATAATTATAATATCTAACACTAAATAATCCAACTTATCACTACAAAATGCAAGGGAACACTTATAACGTGCTACGTTACATTATATTTTAATAAATCATCAATGCATCATAATTATAATACCTAACACTAAATAATCTAACTTATCACTACAAATATATTATAAAATGCATCATAATTATAATACCTAACACTAAATAGTCTAATTTATCACTACAAAATGTAAGGGCACTAAATAATTAGCACTTTACATTATATTTTAATAAATCAATAGGAAATTCAATAGGTACATCCACACAATTTTAATTTGATTGTCCATATCTTATTAATTAATACCATTTTATATCATAAAGTTAGAAAATCTGTATAAATTTATACATACATACATACATACATACATATCATCACGCCTGTTTCCCATCAGGGTAGGCAGAGACTATGGCTTTCCACTTGCTACGATCCTGGCATACCACTTTCGCTTCTTCTACTTTCATAAGTGCTTTCATACACGCTCGCCGGTTAAGGGTACTCTTGACCTGGCCTTTTTCCAGCAGGTCATCAATTTGGTTACCATGCATACGCCGAGGATGACCCCTACCAGCTTGCCCATTCATTCTCGCCTTATAGATCTGTTTAGTCAGTCTATTTTCATCCATCCTCTCAACATGTCCAAACCATCTAAGCATCCCTTTATCTATCTTTGTCACTACATCTTCAGTTATACCACATTGTTTTCTAATCACGCTATTCCTTTCTTTGTCCATCAATTTCACTCCAGCTATACTTCGCAAACTTCTCATTTCCACTGCATTAATTTTACTTTCATGCTTCTTCTGCCACACCCAACTTTCACTACCATACATAAGTGTGGGGATAAGCACACCCCTATGCACAACCACTCTCGCCTTCTTAGACACGTCTTGACTGCTCATAAAGGTATGCATCGCCCCATTCACTTGGTTTCCTGCCAAAACTCTTCTCTCAATATCCTGGTCACACTTTCCATCCCTCGTAAATTTTGAACCCAGGTATACAAATTCTTTCACCTGTTCCACTCTTCGATAATAATAGGGCAATTCGTCATACATTTCTCTCTTTCAAAAACCATTACTTTAGTCTTACTTACATTCACTTTCATTCCTCTACCTTTCAGCGCCTCATGCATAATATTAACCATCAACTGCAACTCCTCTGCCGATGCAGCTAAGATCACCTGATCGTCAGCATATAAGAGGCATTTGATGGTCAGCTCGTTCAGTTTTATACCACAAGCACTCTCTTGCAATTCTTTCAAACAACTGTCCATGTACAGGTTAAACAGCCACGGTGACGCTACACAACCCTGTCTCACACCCCCTTCTGTATTAAAGAAGTCCGTGCAAGCTCCGTTGATCCTGCCACAAGCACTCGAGCCCTCATAAAGAGATTTCAGTGCTCGTATCAAGCTGCTGCTCACCCCGTACAAAGACAATGTTGACCATAGTTCATTCCTCACCACTTTGTCATAGGCCTTCTCCAGATCTACGAATACGCAATATACCTTTTGGCTTTTCGCCAAAACTTTTTCTGCTATGCATCGTAAGGAGAAGACCTGATCCGTGCATCCCCTTCCTTTCATAAATCCTGCTTGAACATCCCACATTTTTCCTTCACTTTCATTCATCACTCTTTTTATCAACACTTTCGCATACAGTTTACCGACGATGCTGAGCAGGCTTATGCCGCGGTAATTTTTGCACTCTTGCTGCTACTCTTTTCCTTTGTACAGCGGCACAATGACGGCTTTGGACCATTCTTTTGGTACGCTGCCATTCCTCCAGCACAGATTAAAAAGGCGGTATAGCTGGTCAATCACCACGCCACGTCCTGCTTTCAGCATCTCAACGGAAACCCTATCAATCCCAGCAGCCTTGCCTAGTTTCATACTATTCAATGCTTCCATTATTTCTTCCATGCTAATGTCGTTTTCATTTCCGATTTCATTCATTTCACTAAAATGAGTTTGCACTTGCGTATCCTCTTTATCAAATAGACTTTCAAAATACTCCTTCCATATTTTTAGCACACACTCTTCTCCTCCCACAAAACTTCCATCCTGGTTTCTGATCTTATTAAGCGGTGATGTGGTCTGTTGACTCCTCACCGCTTTTATCCGTTGAATGCCGCATGAAACCCGAGTTGCCAATCTCCCGCACAGTCGATTGCTTTGGCAACCAAGGCGGCCAACTTTTTTCGTTTGGTTCTCCTCGCACATTTTTCGATATCTATGGCTGTATGGTCGCGGGTCTAAGTCTTTCTGTATAAATTAATGTTTAGAATTGGTTATGGTACTGAATGAGATAGCTTGCCGAGTGAATGTAATGAAAAAAAAAGTCGAAATCACGATTTGATCGCTGTCATTATTTATTGTTTGTTTGGCGCCGTTCCTAGAAAGTATTAATACGATTAATTTTGAATATTTTCGTTTATTCTGTTTCAAATATTGTTGTTTTGCATTTAAAAGTATCCTGTCATGTTGTTTAACAGCTGTGATAAATATTTTCAGTGTAATTCGAAGTTAAATTTGTAAAATTTGATAAAATAACACGCGAAGGTCACCATTATTTTTTGTTGTTGTTTTTGTTGTGCAGTGCTCGTATTTAACCGATATTTGTTGAGATTTTCTCAATAGAAACTATAATCTTTTGTCAAAATACCATTTAACATTTAACATATGAATAATTTATGTGAAAATCAATAATAAAAATGGAGGGGTTTTTTTTTTAATAATTTAAGATTACATAGCCTCGATATCCCCAAAATAAACAAAAAAATAAACAAATAAATAGGCAGTAATATTTTATTTTATTTTCGGAGATTTTATATCTACAGATTATTTTTTTTTTTGGTGAAAGTAATTGTTGATGTGTATATTTTGTAAATAAAATAATTCTTGTCAGAAAACTGCTTTTTATTTTGAATTACATGGTAAAATCTGAGAGTACTCCTTCATTTTCCCCATCCTACTTTTCGGCCAAATATCATAAATCCATTACACATGGGGTGTTCTCGGATTTAGTGTAGTTATTTTCGTCAGTTATCCAGCATGATGAAACAGTAAGTATTTATGTAGTACGACTCCTGTAAAAGAAATAAGGATATATTGTGTGACGTCCGGCGTGCAGCCGCCGTTCCCGCCGAAGGCGTGGGCACCGCCTATGGATACGCCGGTGTGACCACGCCACCGGCGGGATTGAGCGGTTATGGACTTCCAAAAGAATTTTATATTCTGTTGGAAGTCACCAGATAACCTTTTATCAAATTCATCTCTATCATTCTCCTTCTTTCTTACTAACACCTCTTTTGCCACACGCTTATACCTTTTATACTCATCGTTTGCCATTCGTACATCCTCATCCGTTGCCTTCTGCATTCTTTGATTGGCCTTTGTAGCCAGCCAGTCCAACCATGCTTTCTTCTTATCAGACAACGCTTTCAGAACTTCCACGGTCATTCTTTTTAACTTACATCCTTGGCTTCTCTTGCTCACACCACACAGTTCAATCGCAACTTCCACGAGTCCTTCCTTAATCAGCTTCTATAATTCTTCAGTCTCACATACTTCATCTAAATTATCAAACTTTTTGCTTAGTTTGCTCACAAATTCCTCTTTTATACCTATCTCTTGCAAATTCTCAACTTTTATGCGTTCTAGTAAGGTTCACGCACACGGTGCCTCCACCGCTGAAACAGACCTCTTACTCGGCTGACAACCAAGAAGTGGTCTGTGTCAATCCCAGCACCGCGGTAGGCTCGAGTGTCTAGTACTTTCTTTCTCATCCTTGCGTCAACAATCACAAAGTCAATCATGCTCCTCTTACTTCCTTCTTGTCTCGTAACCAAGTGGATATCTTTGTGGTGAAACATGGTGTTAGTCACCACAAGATTCCTCTCCAAACATACTTCAAGCAAACTTTCTCCATTTTCATTCACTCGCTCATCACCAAACTTTCCCAATACACTTTCATACCCATCACGCTTGACTCCAACCCACCCATTAAAATCGCCTAACATTACTATCCTCTCATTTAGTTTGCACTTACTCAAAACATCACTCATGCCCTCCCAAAATGCCTGCCTCTCACTTTGGTCTCGTAAAGATCGGCGCCACCGCGCATCTTGCGGAGCATATACTCCTAAAACAAAGATGCGGGTAAGTCCAACCTTCAGCCTCAACCAAAGGAGTCTTGGGCTTACACATTCATATTCTGTGACACATTCATTCATTCTCGCAGACAGTACTACACCAACGCCCTGACACGCTTTACTGGTTTTAGGCACACCCGACCAGTAGGCAGTGTAGGGTCCATGTGTGGTGGTGTCACATCCTTTCCTCTTTGTCTCATTCACGCACAGAATATCGAGTCGTCTCTCTTTCATCATCTTGCATACTTCCTCAATTTTGTCTATCATACCTCCTCTTACATTCAACGTAGCAAAGTGGCTATCCCCAGTCCACTTTTCGCCTCGATGGGAAACGAGACGTGATGGGTTGCGAACCACATCGCCGCCATTTTGGATTTTGTTTTTGGTTTTGTCCATTGCGTTCCCACGAAAAGCAAGGGAAAATAAAGTCCACCCAGACAGAGCCCCGCATGTCTAAGTAAGGCTAGCCTTCTTCTGGGGTCGCCCGGCCCCAGGGCAATTGGCACGCTAATACTAGGCTCGCCCCTAGTCACGCAGCACATACGCACGGCAACGTTGGCTTGGCGGAGAAAGGATGGGAAGAAGATGAGGTAGGAATAGGATTGGTGGATAGGAAAGGGTTGAGGTAGGAAAAGGACGGGGATAAAGTACATTCAAAGCCTTCTGTAATTCATTCCACAAATAATCCAGCAGCCAGGACAGTTGTTACCCACATTATATCTCTGCAGTCCGAGATAAGTTTATAATCTCTATTATGTGCTAATTTATAGAGGAAAAAACGATAATTTATTACTAAGTACGTACTGAAAATAGTATTGGAAGCTATATTGAATAATTAGAAATTATTATAAAATTCTGAAAATAATACCTATTACTTTAGGCGTACCAATTTTAATACTAAGTAATTTACAAAATGTTATCGAATGCTTGCTTATGCAGACTGATTTGAGTCACTTGATTATACAAAACTAGAGGTCTCTATAAATTAACAACATAATAAACTTTAGGTAGATAATAGCACACAAAAATGTCAATGGGAAACACCTAAATATTTCTTAAATGGTACAATTTGACTTAGAATAACTTTACAGTAAATAAAACTAATTAGGTACATAGCTACAGCGGTCTTAGAATTAGTGGTGGTATTATTAGGTAGCCCTCCGGTCTGGCCTTTTCTTCCTTGTAATAAAACCTCATTATCACGTGCTGAACCCTCTGCTTTCTTGTCCTCAATTATTGTGACAAACTTTAAATCTTACAGTATGTCTTTTACATTGTGATAAGTGTGTTGATGGCTGCCGGTATGATGATGACGGGTGTTCGGGAAGGTCGCTTCCCGCCAGCGCCTGGCGGGGGACGCGCCGCAATCACGGGCAGGAGATCTGGCTCATTGGACCATTTTGCGGCATCTGTCTCGGATGGTCCGGTATCAACTGCGCGCGGGCTGCGACTGGAACGCTCAATCCTTCTACCACTGACTTCAGAGTCATACCAAGATAAGTACCCATGGTATCAATCTGGAACCCTTCGATTTCTACTTTCCGCCTAATAAACCTTTCTTGATTATATCGGCTGTACTGAGCTTGCTGAGCCGGCAATACAGTAGGTTGTGGCACCACAATTGGTTGTGGACGTGGGACCATAGGACGACCTTCTTCACGAGCTCGAATACTATTTCGTTGAGCCAGTATGCCCTTGCAAGCAAGAGTGCGTTTCACCTGAATTGGCTTTTCTAGAGGTGCACTGTTGTCAATTGATGGACATGTTACTGTTTCTCCAGTTAAGTATGCTAATAACTCTTTGCGATCAGGACGACGCACAGTGGGTATTTTCGCTGCAGTTGCCTGCCTGACGTAGACAGAATGAGTCAAATAAATATTTTTCAGAATGAAAAGAAGACACTCCAGCGTGTAGTATTCATTGTAGTTTCCTTCTTTCCCAGAGTTCTTGTTATCCACTGTGACCGATGACTCTTTATTAGTATCAAGGAGAGCCGCAAACTGTTCTTGTACTTTCTGGGCATTTGTTTCTTCGATACGCGGCTTTTTAGCTAATGGTTCCATGCTATCGTAGTCATAAATGCTTTTCACAGGCGCCTCCATGACGTAAACAGGATGTGTCAAATTAATATTTTTCACAAGATTTTCACGTGTATGATGATGATCTTGCCTATCGTTTCTTGGCTTTCGAGATCCCCACATAACGTAACTCGTTTTTACATTTTTCGGCCACGACTGTACTCCAAATATGATCTGATTGTCACGTTCAATTATATGTTTTTTATTTATAGTATATTGGCGCAATAAGCTCAATGGATCCGCCATGATTTCTTTATTTCACTGCTATTTTCACTTGTTATTAAAATGTTATAAATTAAAACACAATATTACGCACGCACAAAACTTATTATCTTACAGTAACTAATTTTACACATCACAACGCGAAAATGTACTTTAGAACTTACACGAACTATTAAAAACAGATGGACGAATACGACCGAGACTACGACCACTCGCAGACGCAGTTACAGAGCGAATGAAGAGTTTTTGTTCTTAGTCTATTTATAAATGGTATGCAGGTAGGTTGTCTAATAGGGTCAGTTTTAGTCTTCTAAAAACTAACAATAGTAATTTCCAGGAAGACTTTACGACTTGTCCTTATAACAATGCTCCATTATGTTTTAAGAAAGTTACTTTTGTACACGACTAATAGGGAGTCATAAATCATGACAATGCCGCGTCACTCGTTATTGATAAAAGGATGCCGCTCGGACACAGGTAGCTAGGAGCAGCGGTCGTTAATGACTAATGCAATTAGGTAGTTATCATTGGGAAAAATGTGATTGTTTGTAAAAGTTGTGTTAATGGACTATCACAAGCTAATCATGGAAGCATTATTCTCCAGCATTACTTTGTAGAAATTAAAGAGCGATTGCTGCAGCGAACTGTATCTTTCATAAATTGAAATCTGTTACCAGTAATATAGAAGTATTAACTAAATCGTTATAAATAAATAAACCATGTATACTAATTTAGATCAAATCACATAGATGTATACCATGAGTTTATGAAGTCCTTTACAGAAAAATTAAAACAATTGTACTGTGTGTAACATACATAATTATTATATATAGCATCAGGCATAGGTATCCCTAGATCTGGTCATGGTGGGGTATCTACCAACACATTAGTTAAAACCACTTTATACCAATAAAATTGTAGACAAATATTATGTTTCACCTGATAAAAAGTGGTCATCGTAGCCTATGAACGTTTTTGATGTATGTTATGTTAACGTGTTTGATGTATAAAAATTAGTTAATTTACAATTATATCAATCGTTTATTATATTAGCTAATCGCTACATTAAATAAAATTATAGGTTCCGTTGTTATATGATATAAATATTAGAGATTTTGTTGTTATAATTATCATCTGTTACTTACCCATTTTCTTCAATGCCAAGTATAACATCATTGGAGTCATTTTTAGGATCTTACTGAGTTTTGTCCACTATACTGTAGGTGTGCCACATACACCATCATAAAGGTCATTAAAATTCTTAATTCTACTCGAGTACATACCTGTTGTACTTGTTATTTTCTTTTGTCTTGGATTCCCAAGTACTATGTTTTTTTTTCAAATTTAATCTGTGCTTTTTAAACTAATTTGTTGAATTTTAACTATTATTTTAAAAAAAATTTTAACAAAAAAGAAACCGACTTCAAACATAACTAAAAACTGAAAAATAAAATTTACTTAGCACAAAGTTAGTATATTCTGATTTATCAGATATCATTAAATATTATACTGAAATCGGTGCCCAGTAAAACTATGTAGGCTTAGGTAGGCATTATTAATCTCTCTCATAGTCATATTGGCACCGACTTCAGTATTATATTTAATGATATCTGATAAATCAGAATATACTAACTTTGTGCTAAGTAAATTTTATTTTTCAGTTTTTAGTTATGTTTGAAGTCGGTTTCTTTTTTGTTAAAAATTTTTTTTTTCACCATTTTTAGTGACGTGTTGACTGAAAATCTATCTATCTAGTTGTAAAGTTCTCGACAGTACAAATTAATCAAGCCCAAACACAAGGTAACTGCTGTATATCGTTTGGGAATTCTCTCTACTGTCTTTCGTCTCCGTCATCAGATCGACTCCAGACCTTCATTAAGTTGTACTACTTCAAAGCCCTTAATAAAAGAGTTTACAAATTCCCTAGATACCCCTACAATTTTTAAAAGTTTCCTTCAATTTCTCCAGGATGCCATCATCAGATCCTAAATTCCTAAAAATGGGACCACCTTGGGACTATCTATTTTCGAACGAAAAAAAAATTTTCAAATCGGTCCATAAACGACGGAGTTCTGCGCGAACAAACATAAAAAAAAATAAAAAAAAACTTATATACGGTCGAATTGAGTAACCTCCTCCTTTTTTGAAGTCGGTTAAAAAAGGAGGCCCCTTTGAATCTTATTTCGATGATAAGTCGATGAGGTAAATCGAGGATTTTGTGCCAGGTTAATTTATAATGCCCCCTTATAATAAAATTAAACTTAATATTAATGTAGTTATTTTAACCTTCATTCGCTTTGGACAATTTAAAATGTTAATTTTTTTTTGTATTGGAGTGTCAAATAGTAGTACTTGGGAGTCCAAGACAAAAGAAAATAACAAGTACAACAGGTATGTACTCGAGCAGAATTAAGGATTTTAATGACCTTTATGATGGGTGTGTGGGGCACACTTACAGTATAGTGGACAAAACTCAGTAAGATCCTAAAAATAACTCCAATGATGTTATACTTGGCATTGAAGAAAATGGGTAAGTAACAGATGATATAACAACAAAATCTCTAATATTTACAACATATTATAACAAAGGAACCTATCATTTTATTTAATGTAGCGATTAGCTAATATAATAAGCGATTGATATAATTGTAAAATAACTAATTTTAAGGCCATACCCAGGGCTAACGACCTTGAGCAAATGGGCGATATGACTCGCTAACATAGAGTAGCGCAACTACAGAGACATCAGAGTAAAAGAACCACGGAAGAAGAAGAAACATAGTAGCGGAAATGCGTTCCTCGCTTCACCAAATAAACAAAAAGCTGTGAGACGGTCTCACCCGACTGCCCCTCTCTAAAACGTTTATTGTGATAGTTCAATCCGATTGACGTTGTCATTTTTGTTTTATTTCAAACTTTGAAGAGATGATCCACGTGACCTAGTGACGTAGTTTAATGCAACAGAGTCACAGACTACAGACAAAGTCTCGCCATAAGCCCCTCTGCACTCTATTTTATAGAGAGAGGCGAAAAGTAAATTAAAAACAAATGAACGTTTGTATTTCAATTTTCCTTTGTTTTTAAGTGTAGTAAAATACACTGCAAAAAATGTGATTGATCATTACGTAAAACTTAAATGTGACGAATTCACAAAGACGAATGTTCATATATTCCACAGACATATAAGAATAAGATATATTCATTGTTTTGTACTTAAATTATTAGGTGCTTACACATCAAATTGGCGTTTTTCGTACTGGCCACTTTAATTACGATTTTCTCCTCTTTGGTAAGGAATTCCAAATTCAAATTTTCCCAGCTATTTACTCATGTATTTATCCTTCGATGACCGTCATTCATTTGTTTTTTTCTTCTGTTTTTTTCTGTTTGCGTCACTCATTTTACAAAATGGAAAACTTAAAATATCGCATTATTTACGAGTACGAGTTCCGCCGTGGCACTAGTGCTGCGGAAACGACTAGAAGGGTGAATGATGTGTATGGCGGTCATGTTGCAAAAGAAAACACAGTTCGTTTTTGGTTCCAACGTTTTCGTTCAGGAAATGTCGACCTGCAGAACAAGCCCCGTGGACGGCCTGAGACTCAAGTTGATAATGAAGTATTGAAGGCTATTGTGGAAGCGGATCCATCGCAAACCACGTCCGAGTTAGCTGCAGGCTGCGGTGTTAGTGATAAAACTGTTTTAATTCACTTGAAGCAAATTGGGAAGATTAAAAAGCTTGAAAGGTGGGTACCTCACGAATTGACTGAAGCAAACCGGCAAAAGCGCGTCGACTGCTGCGTTACATTACTGAACCGGCACAATAATGAAGGTATTTTAAACCGAATCATTACCTGTGACGAAAAATGGATTCTTTACGATAATCGAAAGCGCTCAGCGCAATGGTTGGATCCTGGCCAGCCAGCCAAATCCTGCCCCAAGCGAAAATTAACCCCAAAAAAGTTACTTGTAAGCGTTTGGTGGACTAGTGCCGGTATTGTTCATTACAGTTTTCTCAAATCTGGCCAGACTATTACGGCTGATGTCTATTGTCAGCAATTGCAAACCATGATGGAAAAGCTAGCGGCTAAACAACCTAGGCTGGTCAATCGCTCCACGCCACTGCTGCTTCACGACAACGCTAGACCACACACTGCACAACAGACGGCTACCAAATTAGAATAGCTTCAATTGGAATGTCTAAAACATCCTCCGTACTCCCCGGATCTTGCCCCAACAGATTACCATTTTTTTTGAAATTTGGACAACTTCTTGCAAGGGAAAAAATTCAACTCTGATGGGGCAGTCCAAATCGCCTTCACAGATTTTATTGATTCCCGTCCGACTGGTTTTTTTAGTAAAGGGATTAATGAACTACCTATGAGATGGCAAAAATGCAAAGAAAACAATGGTTCATACTTTGATTAATTAAATATACTTATTATATTTAAAAATATTCGACTTTTTGTTCCTCCTATACAAAACGCCAATTTCATATGTAAGCACCTAATATTACAAATCCAGAAAGGGGGGTCTTTCACTCGCTTAAAACTTTTGTTACTTTTGGAACAAAATTTCATTTCATTTTATTATTACAAACAAACAAAAATAGACGTAAACGCAGTTGCGAGGGTCAGCTAGTTATGTATAAATAAGAAGCGCTCGTGGCACCGCGGACTTAGTGTTCTGTAAGCGATCACTGTAGTAAGCTCATTCACTATGGCCAGTCCTTGGATGGGTGACCATCCGTGTGACCACTTTGTGACAGTTATTTGAGTGTCGTTTCCGTGTTTCGGAAGGCACGTTAAGCCGTTGGTCCTGGTTGCCTGTAAAATGGCAGTCGTTAAGCGAAGTTGAAGGCCGTTTTGGCGGCTTGATTAATTTTAACAGCAGGCAGATACAACCTGCGCCTGTCTATCTCAACACGGCAATACAGCTCACCGCCTATTACGTGGGACAAATTCTAAAAAGGTGAAATGTGGGGACGTAATAATATGCCTCTGCCTACCTCTTCGGGGATAAAGGTGTGACCATTATGTATGTATGTAACTAGCTGACTCTCACAACTTCGTTTACGACGCTTAAGGTGTATGAAACATGAGGTATTTCTTCATCAGTCTCATCAACCGGCGGGTGAAACTGCCCTGTTTGCTTAATTATAAACGAATTTAAAGATTAAGCATATTGTAAAACTAGCTGACCCTCGCAACTTCGTTTACGTCACATAAGGTTTGCAAAAGGAGAGGCACTTCTTCATCAGACTCATCAAGCAGCGTGTGAAACGGCCCTGTTTGCTTTATCATAAAAGAGCTTAAAGATTAAGTTTATTCTAAAACAATTCAGTCCCCAACTTCGGCGCGGACAGAATTATTTTACAACAGCCTTAATCATTAAGCTCTTTCATGATTCAGCCAACACGCCTGTTTAGATTTACCGTCAAATTCCAAGGAACCCTTGAATTATAGGTTTTGAGGAGATATCTCTAATTCCTGAACTACAAAACCCTCAGCACTGAAACTTGTGTGAAGCAATCCTAGGTTGCATTCTAGGTTTAGAGAAGTTGAGATGTCTCTTACTCCTGAACTTCCTCGGATCAATTTTCATTCAAATCAGTAGTTTCGGCGTGATACGTATTCGGAATACAGACGGACATGAACATTTTAAATTTCATTTTGGCTTAAGTAGGTATCGATTAGAGAACGCGTTCTTTTTTTTTTAAATAGCTTCCATATTCAGACTCTCGACCCTCAACAGTTTTATTATTATGTATAGATATAGACTAGCAAGAAACTCGGCGGGCACTCACTTTATTCACTTTTATACCTTAACCAATTTGCCGGTAGATGGTGCCTACTTGTGGCGACCCACAAGACGTAATAAGCTAAAAGAGTCAATTCTTTCAGCTTAGGTTGAGAGCCGTGTCTCAAAAAAGCAGTGTGTTAATAATAACTATAATATAAGTATTTTCATCACAACTGATGAAAATACTTATATTATAGTATCCCTTAGCACAAGGTTATATTAGCTTAAGTTGTGTGCGAATGTCCACAAATATTTCTTCATTTATTTATATTGAAATGATTAAGTACCGCTTACAATATAAGCATGATTACCTTTCGAAGTAATTTAATAAAACAATACGAAAAGTAAGTTGAAATGCATTATATTCTCATGTAATGCAGCATGCATTGTGTAACTCGGGCTCTGGCGCACGCATTACTCTGTACATGAATGAAAATATAACATTTTACGAGAATATTTTGCAGACCAGAGCGACACACGTCCGTCTAGCAACACGACTCCCTCCGCACTAGATTTTCGGGCGAGCGCGGGGAAGCAAGCAATGTGATGTATTCTTTGAATACATTATTAGTTATAATTAGTTAAAACTTATAGTAATTCAAAATTGAAGAAAACCATTTTAGAGGTCTATGTTTTCTTTAGTCTCTGATATAAATTTTATTATCATTCATTAATAAATAGATGTCATACAACGACATCTTCTAAAAAATTATGGGCTGTTTCAGTGATGTTTTACTAGTTATTTATAATAAATACACAATTTCTGATGAAACCATCCTCTGGAACACATCTTGTAGATTTCAAATCTACTTTTGGCTGTCATTTTTCGTATACTAATACCGAGAAGAACGTCTTTATTTGCACCTCTTTTTCGCAAACTTTGTCAACCACTCCCCTTAATATGCATAACATACATTAAATATAACATCGTATGACATAACATACATTAAATATAAAATCGTGTGACATAACTATTTCTGGGTGGTTTAAAAAAAATAACCACGAATGCTAAGGCGTAAGCTCCGCTTCGCTCCCGCCTTAGCCTTCTAACCTAACCCATCCGAGTCGGGGTACTCTGAGTCGGGATGTTAACTATAATTACGTTTTTATATACCTAATGTTAAACTTTAGAAGTTTTAGACATATTAAACATTAGACAAATGATTTTCGATTACATAAACGTTATATCAAACAACGTTATACTATTTAAGTTTTAGAATAAATAAATGTTATATGTAAAGAAATTATATCTACAGTTGGTATATCTCACGTTGATTATATCTTATGAACGATAATAAAACGATAATATTGGTATAAACTGGTTTTAACTAATGAGATTGTAGATAACCCTAGGTCTAGGAATACCTAGGGCGGTTGCTATATATTATACTAAAGTGTTTCGATTTTTCAGATGAGAAGTGTAGTAAGGTATCTGCAACCCCGACCGCATGATACTCACTTTATAAGTGTTAGGGCTGTTACTTTTAGTTTATTCAATCGTCGCAAATGACAGGTTAGCTTAAAACTCTGTTATCTGTGTACCATAAGGCACTTCTTTACAAACAAGTAAGGACTTATGCATAATATGGGCATAATGGTATTCAGCTTTGCGACTGTACAAAACGCACCAATATGTTGAGATAATTCAAAGATTCCAAATCAAAGTGCTTTGGAGCATAGACTTATAACACTATGCTTTTGTTATAATTCTATGCTTTGGAGTATAATAATTGCTCCCTGGTACCTATAGAAATGTGGACATTCACCGGGACTTAGGAGTGGACCTTGTTACAAAGGTTATAAAAAAATATGCCGAAGCTCATGAATAAAGACTTCTAAAACATGTGAATGACGAGGACTTGACTCCATGGACATATTAAAGGAGACTAAAAAGGACTAAGCCTTTTGATCTAGTTTACAGTAGTGTAAAGTAGTGCGGTGAGTGCTATACTTGAAGAACACAAGAACAAAGTGACTTTCTATTATAATTAAAGACAATAAGAAAAGCGCCGATGGACACATTCTTTAGTGCGCTTTTATTGTCATGCGTGTTTCCGCGCGCATGCTGGCCGGGCCCGCATCACTGTACCGTCTTACCCGCGTTCCGTGTCCTTGAGGCGTACTCATTATAACGAAAACATTAGCATGCGTGCGAGGACACGCATGAAAATAAAATCGCTCTTACTCTGTAAACTTTAGTAAAATAATTTGAATCTAAATTACGTATTATCATCAAGGCTAGATTGTAATTGGTGATAACCTTTGAGTTACATCATAATAAAAAAAATTGGGTTAGATGATATTGTGTGAGAATGTTCACAAATGTTTATTTATTTAATATAAAAGGGAAACTGTTGAAGCACAGTCAATATTTCAACATTTTTTCTATTGTACAGGCAAACGATTCCAGTAATTTATTATATTCTGTAATCTGAATATGAGGCATTTTAGTTGCAATTCAAGTTGGTACTGGTCATTAATGACCCGCGGGTTATCAGAACTATAATGTCGTAATGCACACGTAAGCTATTTATACCAATAGTTATTTACTGTACAGTCAATATGAAAAATTTACTATATAGTTCAGTCTTGCAAAATGATGTATCACTGCGAGTGCCATAATGAACTAATCAAAGATTGTAACAAACATGGTATCCATCGAACTTGCTTTGCATGCTACCTATTTATTTTTTATTTTAAAGTTGACTTTCTCAGTCAACTTTAAATTAAATAATAAATGTATTGCGATACATAATTATTACTCTTTACTCGCATACATTCGCATACGAGGGTGTAGTGGGGCCCTACCAACACCATCGGGCCCAAGTCAACCTCACGTGCAAGCTCGTGCACCTGCTGAACAACGGACGAGGCTCTGACGGCGGCGGTCCATTTCAACACGGCGATGGGCTCACCACCTGTCACGTGGGACCGAATTGTACACGGTGAAATGTGGGCCGGTATAGGCCTCTTCCTACCCCTTCGGGGATAAAGGCGTGAGTATATGTATGTATGTATGTACTCGCATACATGTTACTGTCAAGTTCGGTGGATACCATGTTAGGTTAGCTCATTATGGCACTCGCAGGGATACAATAATTTTGTAAAATTAAACTAGTACATTTCATTGTAGTTGACTGCACAACAATGCTAAAGTTTTAAACCAGCTGCTTCACGGCTTCATCGCTGACTTAATTTTTAAGCAATGTTTCATCCCCTTTTGGGGTAATACTTTCGTTTGCGTTCGTAATTAATTATTAATTTTATGTAAGTAGGTATATAAAGTATTGATTTATTTCAATTTCAATTGTGTACCTATATCCCGCCGACCCACCAACCAATTTCTGATTTATTTTATCTATCTATACATATAATAAAACTGTAGAGGGTCGAGAGTCTGTACACGGAAGATATTTTGAAAATTTTAATTGTAGGGAGTTCTCTAATCGATACTGAAGCCGAAAATGTAATTAAAATTTTTCATGTCTGTCTGTCTGTCTGTCTATCTGACTGTCTGTCTGTATCCCGAATAAGTATCACGCCGAAACTACTGAATCAATTTGAATGAAACTTGGTACAATCAGAGCTTATAATCCGAGGAAGGTTCTAGGATACTTTTGATCCCGATATTTTGCGCGGTTATCCCGGGAGAGGGAATGAAAGACAAAATGGGTTTTCAATTGTAAGTTCTTAACGTGTGGTCCGATTTCAAATATTCTTTTAGTGTTAAAAAGGGAGTACTATACGGATTGTTCCACACAAGTTTCAATATTGAGAGTTACCTATGTAGTTCAGTAACTAGAGACATCTCAACTTTGGCTAAACCTATTATTCAAGGATTCCTTTGAATGTAAGAGTCATTCTAAAATGGCGTGTTTACTTAGTCATGAAAGAACTTAAAGATTACCGGTATTGTAAAATAATTCAGTATTATGAAAACAACGAAACTCCGAAACGAACATTGGTGGATCACACAAATAATTGGACCGATCCGGGCGGGAATCGAACCCAGGACCTCAAACGCGGCAGGCGGTTACACTACCGACCACGCCACCGAGGCAGTCTTCTAAGATATTCACTTTAAAGTTGTAAAACCTCATAAGAAAACACAGATATCATCACTCCTTCTTTATTTCACTTAGCTTAGTAACTACAACTATAATCCTTATACACCGCGTGGCACAAGGAAGAACATTGCAACCAGTGTCTGGGACTTGCGACCCAAATTGTAGGTTTGAGGTGGCCACCTTACAATGCGCATAAACGCTCACCTTCCACCGCCAACAATGCTCCCCATTGCCCAATTACACTTTTACGTTTGTATCTAGCGACGTGTAGTTTACGACTGAGCCCCACAAAATGGCGTTGCCGCTATTTATAATCATTCCCCACTCGTTCATTATTCAACTACCTTCATTGCCATTGCAAAAATCCAGGCATAAACAATGAAACCTTACAAAGTAAAGACAGTTTCTATCCACATAAAATTGACAACGTATCCATTTAATTAATTGGGTCATGATAAATACTGTATTGTTTAAAATATATTGATAAAAGAGTTATGTATTGTTATAGATATTATGTAAAAGATAATATTAGTTACTTTTTGTTGTATTCCGGAGATAAACATACGTTTGCAGACTTCTTATTCTTTTTAAGTACTTACCTATAATTATAAAAATCGAAGTAAATTGATGTGATTTATCTTGTAAAGTTTAATCAGCGGCGTTTGTTATGTAAGTAAAATATTATACATTAATACTTTTTCTTTTACGTGAGGGAAAATCCTACGTGGATGCTATACCGTACTCCTTCCAACTAAAAACCCTCACGTATCCTGCCTAATAGCCTACGGTTGGGAGCCTCGGGTAAGTCCTCGGAAGGATACCCCAGGACTTCCAACAGACCTACGTCTACCACTGCGGCCTCACCTTGGGTGTGTGCTACATCCCGTCTTTGGGGGGTTTTTCGAGTGTTATCCAGCTTCTTAGGGGGGGGGGGGGGAGGGGGGGCGTGCGTGAATTGGAATTCATCAAAGAAAATTCATCAAAGATTTTAAAATATTTTTTTGGCGTTTTCTACACGAACGCAATCTAGCCCAAGTATACTTGTGTACTACTGTGTGTGTACTCGTAGTGATATTTTGAAAATCTCCTTATTAAAGCCATTTCCTACAACCAGTCTGAATTTCAGATTTTTTGTTTGGGTTAGATCTTGTTACCTATTTCGGGGTAAAGCCTTTATATTACTACTTTCCCTACTAATATTTTTCAAAATAACTCTGTCTGCCTGTTACGTTTTCAAGACTAGGCCGCTGAACCGATTTTTGATGAAATTTGGCATAGATAAAGTTTGAGTCCAAGGTAATGACATGCTACTTTCTAACTGACTGCAAAAAAGGCGGGTAATTATTTTACGCGATAACGACTTCACCGCGGACGAAGCCACGGGGACAACTAGAAACTATATAAAGTAATACTTCTGATAGTGTGGAGGCCGCTTTACGAGACCGATAAAACTTGAATTTATACCTCAGACGTATTACAAACCAAACAGTTGTCATCTATGATAGCTGGCTGAGACACGACAGACCAGTTTAGATTAATTCTTATAATATTTGTATACAGGTTTATCGTTTTCGAATTCTACAATTTTGACAGGACCAGGTTTCTCCATGGGTATAAGAAATGCCAATTCCGAAATTGTTTAAGAATTTAACCCCTTTTAGTCCCTTAGGAGTGATATTTTAAAATACCTCTTATTAATGCTATTTCCTACAACCAGTCTGTTCTTTTGCTGTCGTCTCAGCCGCGGTGTGTGGGACTCCCAGCCCGGTCCGGAAAGGGACCGTCCTACCCACTAAACCCCGCGGTGTTCCTCCTCCTTCTATAGCCGCGCCGAGAGATATCAAGAAGATTATTCACCTCGATCGGGCTAGGGGCACTCCGTTAATTCGGGGCTCTCCCTGGGGGAGCCAGATAGGCGGCTCGCCAGAGCTCTTTATTGAGCTAAAAGCCACGCCCGCACTTCCTCCGCTCTCGGGTACCACTCTGTAAGCAAAGGGGGTTAATAGCGACTGACGCGGGCGTGCTCTAATAGGCACCCCCAGGAACACAGTAAGGGCGCCCACCGCCATGTGACCGTTGGTGAGCGCAGCCCCCCGACCTTACGCCCACGGTCAAGAAAAAATCGGGGGGTGCAGTGACTTCTTATCGCGGCGCCCCCGATCTGCACGGTGGAGCGGGAGCATTCACCCTTACTTTCGCTACCCCACGCAGTGTTCCTCCCGCTTTGCCGCCATCACCTCGTCAACAGACGAGGCACAGCCGCCCAGCACTGCTGCAACACACACTACCGAGCAACCCACAGGTAGACTGCTTCCGTCTCGGCCGGAATTAGCCGGAGTAGTACCACTCCCCAACAGAGGAAGGGTAGTAGTTACTACTCCGTTGCCTAGAATGCACTATGAGGAGGATCCGAGTCATTGAGGACCTTAATAATAAGATGTTAGTAGGACCCGCATCCCACAACCAGTCTGCATTTCAGATTTCTTATTTGGGCTATAATTATTGTTATCTATTTCAGGGCAAAGCCTTTTGCTTTAGTCGCATTATGTCCAATTCGCAAAATGTCCAGCGGGCTCAAATTATCCAATTTTCACAACGTCCAATTCGCAAATTATTCAATTCTCACAACGTCCAATTCGCAATTTGGCCAGTTCACCCCGACACGGATAGATATAGGTTAGAAGGGTAAATGGCGGAGGTCTCTGTAAGACCTCCGCCATTTACCCTTCGTGATCAGGTTTCTTGTGTTAAAGAAAGAGAAATAGGAGCCCCGCTAAGCGGGTCTCCATCGACATAGCTCACATAACCATATACTCACACAACAATGTATACACACGTTTACAAAATCAACGTCAATAAAACGCTTCTCGTAATCAAGAAGGATCCCTAATTACCCTTTGGACCAATTGCGAATTGGACCAATTGCGAACTGGACCAATTGCGAACTGGACCAACTGCAAACTGGACCAATTACGAACTGGACTTATTGAGAATTGGACAGTTGGACATTTTTTGCGAATTGGACAGTTGGACATTTTGCGAATTGGACATACTGCGCGACTAAAGGAGCATTTAATATACCTTTATAAAGATAAAGATTATTATTGTGATAGTGTGGAGACCGCTTTACGTGACCGATAAAACCTGAATAGATACCTAAGACGTATTACAAATCAAACAGTTGTCATCTAAGATAGCTGACTGAGACACGGCTGACCAGTTTAATTTAATCCTTGTGTTAATTATATACAATTTTACGGTATTGAATTCAATAATTTCGACAGAGAATTTTTAAGGTATGGAATGTTGGTTTATCTAATTCATAAATGTATGTATTTAGAATTATATAAATACTAGCTATTTTAATATTCGACCGCGTAGAAGTCGTTACCGCGTAAAATCATTAACCTTCTTTTGCACAGTTAGTTAAAAAGTAACCTATATCCTTCCCTTGGACTCAAACTATATCTACACCAAATTTCAGCAAAATCGGTTTAGCGGTTTAGGCGTGAAAGCGTAACAGACAGAAAGACAGACAAATAGACAGACAGAGTTACTTTCGCATTTATAATTAATATTAAGTAGGGATGTTTCTTTTGGCACACGTTATGTAGGGTTCCGTATTTAAAGGGTTATAACCCTTTAAATACGGTACCATACATAACGGGACTTTATTACTCAGATCATCGTCCATATTATATCGCCATGCTGGGTCTCATGAACTGTGATAAGTAGAGAGCTGATATTTTCACAGATTATGTAGGTATTTCAGTTGCCGCTATAATAAAAATTACTAAAAATAGAAAATTCAATTCAATTCAATTTATTTGCTTTGTAAACATAGGTAGGTACAAAAGGTGTTACATATAATTAGTAATTTCACTATGTTTTGCCATTAAGATAGTGTACAAATCTTATATTAAACATTTAAAACAAAATTAGCTACACAATACATTAAAACACACAATATAATTATCCTAGTACTGCTCGTTCACTCTAACTTTGCCGCTCGGCTCGATACTAAAATCGAATTTTTAATTAGACGAAGTAAATTGACAGCAACTAATGTCACTTCTTCGTACAATGTTGCTTATTTTCTATAACGAAGTGACATTAGCTACTGTCAATTTACTTCGTCTAATTAACAATTCGGGTATACGCCTCTACGCCAGCGGCAAAGTTAGAGCGAACGGGTAGTAAACACTTCAAATAATAGCGAAGTCAAATATATAATTCAATTTGGCACATTATTAGATTTATACTTATATCACAGGGTCGCCAACTTGAGGACCACTGTCAGAAGTGTCATGAATGCTATGCCGGACTCCTACCGACTAAAAAACCTCACATTACACCCAACAGCCTATGGTTGGGAGCCCCGGGTAAGCCCTTTGGAAGGATGTCCCTGGACTCCCAACAGACCTACGGCTACCACTGCGGCCTTGCCCAGGGCGGTTCGGTTGCTATCCCGCGTCTTTGGAGGGTTTCGGGTGTGATCCCGCTTCTAAGGGAGGGCGTCACGCTGCCGTCTTGGGCCTGCTTCTATAAGGACGGTGAGCAGCCCTCTCACCGTCCTCAGGCCCCCGGTCATGGAGGCCGATAGTCTTCGGCAAATAAAACAATAACCTATAAAAACAAACAATAAAATAATTGTAAAATATTTTTACTATCTATCCAGATAATTATACTCCTTCAGATAAAGACTTTGATTTTATGATTGAAAAATGCTCACTTAATTCTCAGGCTCTCAGCCTGAGAATTAAGTCAGCATTTTTTAAAATTACCATCAGTATTGCTAGTTTTCAACCTGAATTCCATAGAGCAACACGATCTATGACGTTCAAGCAGACTTCAAAAAGTGCACGCTTATACACACACATATACAAGAAATATATATGTGTATGTCTGTAATTACGAGTGTATTGTATTGTTTTGTGTATGTTCCATTAGTGACAGCCGATTGCTTTTGTAGTGGTGTATATTATGAATATGAATTCCTTCCGCAAAATATGACACACAGATATGTATAAGGCAAACATGCCATGTCTACTCCCCTTGTACTGGTCGCGTTGCTTTGTGCTGAATTCTAATTTTTGTTTATTCACTTCAATTGACTTATTTAGATACTTTGGTTCGGTGGTATGGTTCATACTTTGTTCCGCGGAACTAATGGGAACTGAATTATTTATGCTTTGTTCCGCGGGACAACTGGGGAAAAAAGTCTCACTAGTTCCGCCACGGAACTACTTCAACTGAACAACTAGGAATAATCTGTTCTTTCAATAATTGACCACTTCAAAAATAAATTTATTTATTCCCACAAGGCTTACGGTTGTTCGTTACTTTGTAACTGCTGCATATCAATAACATGTTTGTCTGTATGAATCCATTGCTATGCGGATGTTAGTGTGACCCTTATTTTACGGGTCACTTCAATAACCTTTAGTCTGCAGTGGAGAAAAGTCATCAACAACTTGTGTCTGAAATTTAGGTCACTCTCGCAAGAGAATTGGATTGGGGTGGATTAAATAGTTATTGTCCAATTCAACCCTACCAAGACACAGTTGAGGGAGCTGCTTATCATCCTTACAGAAACAGGCCCTAGACGACAGCTACCCGAAAAACCCCCAAAAACGTGGGGTAGCACCCGTTCGAACTGTTGGGAGTCTTGGAGTATCCTTCCGAGGGCTTACCCGGGGCTCCCAACCGTAGGCTGTTGGGCGGGATCCGCGAGGTTTTACTATTGTATCAAGACCGTGTATCATACCTGTATTCTTGCAAATAAAATCTTATCTTATCTTATAGCAACCATGTAGGAGTAAAAATAAACCGAGACACCGTTTACTTATTTCATCAATTTCCCCAGTCGCGCTGAATGGTGAAATTGACATGATATTATCACTTATGAAACTTTAAATTTCAATATAAAGATTCCTCTCAAAATTGTGGAGAAGTTTAAATGACATCTCGTTTGAAAACTAAACACGTGTCGACTTAACAAGTTCTAAACCGGAATCTATCTTCTATATCTATCTATACTTATAATAAAACTGTAGAGGGTCGGGAGTCTGTACATGGAAGATATTTTGAAAATTTTAAGTGTAGGGCGTTCTCTAATCGATACTGAAGCCGAAAATGTAATTTAAAATTTTCATGTCTGTCTGTCTGTCTGTCTGTCTGTCTGTCTGTCTGTCTGTATCCCGACTAAGTATCACGCCGAAACTACTGAACCGATTTGAATGATACTTTGTACGATCTAAGCTTATAGTCCGAGGAAGGTTCTTAGATACTTTTGATCCCGATATTTTGCGCGGTTCTTTCAGGAGAGGGGATGAAAGGCAAAATAGGTTTTTAGCTATAATATTTTGCGCGGTTCTTTCAGGAGAGGGGATGAAAGGCAAAATAGGTTTTTAGCTATAATTTCTCACTGCGTGGTTCGTCTATACTTATAATAAAACTGTAGAGGGTCGGGAGTCTGTACATGGAAGATGTTTTGAAAATTTTAAGTGTAGGGCGTTCTCTAATCGATACTGAAGCCGAAAATGTAATTTAAAATTTTCATGTCTGTCTGTCTGTCTGTCTGTCTGTCTGTCTGTATCCCGACTAAGTATCACGCCGAAACTACTGAACCGATTTGAATGATACTTTGTACGTCTATACTTATAATAAAACTGTAGAGGGTCGGGAGTCTGTACATGGAAGATATTTTGAAAATTTTAAGTGTAGGGCGTTCTCTAATCGATACTGAAGCCGAAAATGTAATTTAAAATTTTCATGTCTGTCTGTCTGTCTGTCTGTCTGTCTGTCTGTCTGTCTGTATCCCGACTAAGTATCACGCCGAAACTACTGAACCGATTTGAATGATACTTTGTACGATCTAAGCTTATAGTCCGAGGAAGGTTCTTAGATACTTTTGATCCCGATATTTTGCGCGGTTCTTTCAGGAGAGGGGATGAAAGGCAAAATAGGTTTTTAGCTATAATTTCTCACTGCGTGGTTCGTCTATACTTATAATAAAACTGTAGAGGGTCGGGAGTCTGTACATGGAAGATATTTTGAAAATTTTAAGTGTAGGGCGTTCTCTAATCGATACTGAAGTATAATAAAACTGTAGAGGGTCGGGAGTCTGTACATGGAAGATATTTTGAAAATTTTAAGTGTAGGGCGTTCTCTAATCGATACTGAAGCCGAAAATGTAATTTAAAAATTTCATGTCTGTCTGTCTGTCTGTCTGTCTGTCTGTCTGTATCCCGACTAAGTATCACGCCGAAACTACTGAACCGATTTGAATGATACTTTGTACGATCTAAGCTTATAGTCCGAGGAAGGTTCTTAGATACTTTTGATCCCGATATTTTGCGCGGTTCTTTCAGGAGAGGGGATGAAAGGCAAAATAGGTTTTTAGCTATAATTTCTCACTGCGTGGTTCGTCTATACTTATAATAAAACTGTAGAGGGTCGGGAGTCTGTACATGGAAGATATTTTGAAAATTTTAAGTGTAGGGCGTTCTCTAATCGATACTGAAGTATAATAAAACTGTAGAGGGTCGGGAGTCTGTACATGGAAGATATTTTGAAAATTTTAAGTGTAGGGCGTTCTCTAATCGATACTGAAGCCGAAAATGTAATTTAAAATTTTCATGTCTGTCTGTCTGTCTGTCTGTCTGTCTGTATCCCGACTAAGTATCACGCCGAAACTACTGAACCGATTTGAATGATACTTTGTACGATCTAAGCTTATAGTCCGAGGAAGGTTCTTAGATACTTTTGATCCCGATATTTTGCGCGGTTCTTTCAGGAGAGGGGATGAAAGGCAAAATAGGTTAAAACTGTAGAGGGTCGGGAGTCTGTACATGGAAGATATTTTGAAAATTTTAAGTGTAGGGCGTTCTCTAATCGATACTGAAGCCGAAAATGTAATTTAAAATTTTCATGTCTGTCTGTCTGTCTGTCTGTCTGTCTGTCTGTCTGTCTGTCTGTCTGTATCCCGACTAAGTATCACGCCGAAACTACTGAACCGATTTGAATGATACTTTGTACGATCTAAGCTTATAGTCCGAGGAAGGTTCTTAGATACTTTTGATCCCGATATTTTGCGCGGTTCTTTCAGGAGAGGGGATGAAAGGCAAAATAGGTTTTTAGCTATAATTTCTCACTGCGTGGTTCGTCTATACTTATAATAAAACTGTAGAGGGTCGGGAGTCTGTACATGGAAGATATTTTGAAAATTTTAAGTTTAGGGCGTTCTCTAATCGATACTGAAGCCGAAAATGTAATTTAAAATTTTCATGTCTGTCTGTCTGTCTGTCTGTCTGTCTGTCTGTCTGTCTGTCTGTCTGTCTGTATCCCGACTAAGTATCACGCCGAAACTACTGAACCGATTTGAATGATACTTTGTACGATCTAAGCTTATAGTCCGAGGAAGGTTCTTAGATACTTTTGATCCCGATATTTTGCGCGGTTCTTTCAGGAGAGGGGATGAAAGGCAAAATAGGTTTTTAGCTATAATTTCTCACTGCGTGGTTCGATTTTAAATATTTGTTTGATGTCTGAAAGGGAGTACTTTAAGCATTATTCTATACAATTTTCAATATTGAGGGTTATGTAGTTCAGAAATTAGGGGCATCTCAACTTTCGGTAAATCTAGAATTCAACGTTTCTTTTGAAAGTGAGTCTAAACGGGCGTGTTGGCTTAATCATAAAAGAGCTTAATGATTAAGGCTATTGTAAAATAATTCAGTCCGCGCCGAAGGCGTGGACTGAATTGTTTTAGAATCGACTTAATCTTTAAGCTCTTTTATGATTAAGCAAACAGGGCCGTTTCACACGCTGCTTGATGAGTCTCATGAAGAAGTACCCCTCCATTCGTACACCTTATGTGACGTAAACGAAGTTGCGAGGGTCAGCTAGTACTTATAATAAAACTGTTGAGGGTCGAGAGTCTGTACATGGAAGATATTTTGAAAATTTTAATTGGAGGGCGTTCTCTAATCGATTCTGAAGCCGAAAATGTAATTTAAACTTTTCATGGCTGTCTGTCTGTCTGTCTGTCTGTCTGTCTGTATCCCGAATAAGTATCACGCCGAAACTACTGAACCGATTTAAATGATACTTGGTACACTTGAAGCTTATAGTCCGAGGAAGGTTCTAGTATACTTTTGATCCCAAAGTTTTGCGCTGTTCCTGCGGGAGAGGGGATGAAAGATAAAATGGTTTTTTAGTTGTAATTTCTCAACGCGTGATGCGATTCCAAAAATTTTTTCAGTGTTATAAAGGGAGTACTTTAAGGATTGTTTCACACAAGTTTCAATGTTGAGGGTTTTGTAGTTCAGGAATTAAAGGCATCTCAACTTTCGCAAAACCTAGAATTCAAGGGTTTCTTTGAATGTGAGGGTAATTCTAAACGGGCGTGTTGGCTTAATCATAAAAGAGCTTAATGATTAAGACTATTGTAAAATAATTCAGTCCGCGCCGAAGGCGGGGACTGAATTGTTTCAGAATAGCCTTAATATTTAAGCTCTTTTATGATTAAGCAAACAGGGCCGTTTCACACGCTGCTTGATGAGTCTGATGAAGAAGGATCTCCATTTACAAACCTTATGTGACGTAAACGAAGTTGCGAGGGTCAGCTAGTATTGAATATTAATCAATCTGAATGAAAGGAGCAGTATTAAATAAATCATCGACTAAAGAATGGTGATTATATTTTATGTGAACTATCTAGTTATCTAGCACCTCACTTCGGAGTGTTATAAAAAACTAGATGATGCTCGCGGCTTTGCCCGCGTTCAATTCGTTAACCGTTCCCGCTTCACGTGGGAACATATTCCCGGGATGAAAAGGAACCTAATGTGTTATTCCAGACTATAAGCTATCTCTGTGCCAAATTTCGGCTCAACCTGTTCAGCCATTAGAGCGTGATTGAGTAACAAACATTTAAACATCTAAACATTCAAACATCCAAACATCTTCACAAACTTTTACATTTATAATATTTCTGTCTGTGATTTCTAGTATTGTGATGGTATACCCTAAAAACACGTTATGTTTGCACAGAGCTAGAATGTGTGTGTGACCAGGCTAAGCAAACGTTCCATCAAAATACCCTCCAACTAGGTATAATGACAGCTGTTGCAGGGCTGGGCTAGCTTACTCAGTGCGAGGCAGGGAGTTGTCTATCTGTCTGTATCTTACTAATATTATTAATGTAAAAGTTTGTGAGTGTGGATGTTTGTTACTCTTTCACGCTCAAACGGTTGAACGGGTCGGGTTGAAATTTAGTACAGAGACACATTATAGTCTGAAGAAACACATAGGCTACTTTTTATACCGATAATAAGTTCCCACGGGAAGCGGGAACGGTAACAAAACTGTTCGCGGGCGAAGCTGAGGGCATCAGCTAGTGTAATATAATTCTATCGCCCCATAGCCGTAACCACCGTCATCTGTATGTAGAGTTGCCTATCTGTACGTAATAATTATTATCTTTGCCACAATACACGGCTGCAACCTTTTTTAGTTCGTTGGTCCATCTGACAGGTCCCACGTTTACCAAGTCGCGGTATCCACTCCAGAACTCTTTTGCACATCATTCATTGGTTCTTCTACAAACCTTCTTAATCATATTTCATACATACATACACACATATATAAACACGCCTTTATCCTCGAAGGGGTAGGAAGAGGCATAGTATACGCCCACATTTCATCTTATAGTTTTCTGTTCCACGTAATAGATGGTGAGCCTATTGCCGTCTTGAAATGGACAGGCGCAGGTCGCTGCGACCCGCAGTTAAAATTTTTCAAGTCACCCATAAAGCCTTCAACTTGGCTTAACGATTGTCATTTTACTGACAAACGGGTTTCATTTCGAGTTTTCCTTCTCTACGCGATGGATCTTTTTGCGAAAGTGTTCCATTAGTCGCCTCTTATGACACCCTCGGGATGTATTGAGGTGGCGACATTTTGAAGGTACTCTGACCCGTTAAAACACGGGACCCCGTCGCCACAAAGGGCACCCTTATTTTCTTTATTTATCTTATTACATAACTATATTATTATGTATTCAAATTCCAGAACCACAATGAATAAACCAGACATCTACCATTCATTCAACAAGGCGAAACACAACATATCAATTTCTGCTCTACAAGAATACTCGCACAAAATAAAATGGAGTATTACCGAAGATACTGCAATAGACATTGGTTGTGGAGAAGGAAGCAACTCAGTCAGTGTCAAAAACATTTCCCCTTGCAAGTATAAGAAGTTTATAGCCACTGATATAAGTGAAGAAATGATCAAGTTTGCCAATGAGAGGTATGCTGAAGAAGGCGTGACTTTTAGAGTGATGAACATGGTAGGAGAAATACCTGAGGATCTGAAAGGAGGTTTTAACCATGTATTTTCTTTTTACGCGTTGCACTGGACTAGGAATCAAGAGTAAGTTTGTTTATTTATATTCGTATATTAAGATGCGCTGATATAAGAAAACCGGACAAGTGCGAGTCGGACTCGCGAACCGAGGGTTCCATACATCCATATTAATTTTGATCCCCTTGAGTGTCGGAATAATACGTTTTTGCAACGTAAACAGTAAACACTTAGCTTATGGTATTAATTTCAACTCGATACCTTCACGCGTTTACGAGATACCGGGTCTTGACAGACAGAAGGACGGACGAACAACAAAGTGGTCCTATAGGGGTTCCGTTTTATCCTTTTGGGTACGGAACCCTAAAAATACCATTTAGGATTTTTAGGCCAGAGCCTATCGAGCTGCTTAGCGCTTCCGATATCAGTAAATGATGCATCGTCCCTGATATCAAAGTGACTGCAACATCGCGATGGGAAAAATTTCAGCTTGTTTTGGTACGATTCTTTGCTTGCTTTAAAAGCTAAGCCACGTTGAGGACTTTATGGGCAAATTAGAAATTTCAATAATAATAATATGCAGGCAGTTCATTGTCGTTCTTCTACATAAGGTGGATGTGAATTGTCGGCAATGGGGGTCCCATTCCAATTACATTAAAAATCTCAAAGGGTCTAAGAATCCGTTTACACAGACCGGCTCGGAGAGGAGAGCAGATTCTTATCACGTTGAAAACAGAGTTTTTATTATTTGAAGTGAGGTTTATTTTTGCATGTGCACTGCTTTTGTCATTGAGAATGCTTGAACGCGCTTGGTGTGAAATAATAAGAGGAGCTGACCGGCTCCGATCGCGTACTTTTCTCGTTCGCGCAGCCGTTCGGCTCCGATTTCATGCTCTTTCACGCTCGCGCAGCCGATCGGCTCCAATTGCATGCTCTTTCTAGCTCGCGTAGCCAGTCGACTCTGATTGCGTGCTCTTTCCCGCTCGCGCAGCCGATCGGCTCCGATTGCATGCTCTTTCTAGCTCGCGCAGCCGATCGGCTCTGATTGCGTGCTCTTTCCGGCTCGCGCAGCCAATCGGCTCCGATTACGTGCGCGCCTCCCCACGCCGACCGCCATTTTGATAGCACAATTTAAACAGAACAGTTGTGTGCACTTATACGAAAACATGACTGATGAAAAATTAATATATTTCTTCATCGGAGCTATCTAAAACCATGTTCCGAAAAGCACCCGTTAACACCGAAAACGAAACTTGGAATACTGGTACTGCCTTTGTAGTGAATCAATGCACTCGATGCATCCGACCGGCTGCGAGCGCATCCGACCGGCTCCGAGCGCATCCGCTTTCAGCCGGTCTGTGTGAAATAGTTGGCGGCTCCTCTCCGAACAACTCCAAGCGTATCCGATCCGGTCTGTGTGAAAAGAAAAGTGCGCGCCGATGCTCTCCGAGCCGGTCTGTGAGAACGGACCGTAAGCGTGTTGGACCGATATATCTCCATGTAATGTAAGCCTACCAAAAATCCGGGTATCTTCATAAGAAAAAAAAAGTAGATACCGAGTAAGAAAGACACATGTCATATTAATAACAATAATAGTTGGTTACAAATTGCCCCTGCTCATTTAAACACGGCAATTAGGCTGCGCCTGCCCATTTAAACATTGTAGCTAATCAGAGTAATTATCAAGATAATACGTGGGACAATAGAAATAGAAACGTTGAATTGTGACCATAGCGTAGTTGCCAAGTGTAGTTGAAGCTGCTTAAAAGTGTAGTTGAAAAAGTCGTAGCTCCTTTAATGTTTAATTTACTGTAATATCTGTTTCAGGAAATTATTCAAGAACATCTATGATCTCATGTCGGACGGCGGAGACTGTTTCCTATTATTCGTGGGTTCCGCCGCAATACATAGCGCGTATGCCGTACTACAACACGATCCCAAATGGAAGTCTTGGTTGAAAAGAGATGAGCCATTCATGAGCCCGTACCATGAAATGAAGGTAAATTTTAACTCTTTATGTACCTACTTGATTCTAGTAGGACCTACATCTCTCCCTCAGAATTCTGATTCCCGTATACCGTGGCAAGTTATTCCGGGGATAAAGTTAGCCTATATGTTATTCCAGACTATACATTGTAAATTCCAGGCTAAGTGTACCAAACAAACGCACTAGCTCCGTACCAAATTTCAGCCAGACCCGTTTAGTCGTTACAGAGCTTGATTGAATAAATAAAATCATCCAAACATCTGTACAAACTTTCACATTTAATATTACAAGTAGGTATAAATATAAAAGAACAGAATTTTACAGCTATATTCCCAAGGATCTCAGTCTTTTTGTGTAAATCCCTCCTAGAGATTGGCAGCAGCAACTTTGAGTGAAGTATAAATCCTGAACCTTAAAGATTTCGACCTCACACACTTGTTACTAAGGTAGGTATTATAGTTTTGAGCAAACTTTTTTTTATATTATGCTCGCCAAATTGACGTCGCCGCTGATGGAAAGCCGTCGGCGCATCTAGCAATCGGGGCCACTCTCACAGTCCGTAAGACTTCTGACAGTGGTCCTCAAGTTGGCGGCTCTCTTCACGCTTCGCTTGAAGAACCCGGGATTTTAAGATGCGGGAAACACGTGTGCGGGCAGGTCGTTCCAGGTTTTAATAGTTTGACAGAGGAACGATCTTTTGAAACGCTCAGTTCTGGCGAAGATTCTCTCCACTGTGTATGAGTGGCACCTCTGCCCGGCACGCGTTGTTTGGGATCGGAAAGGAGAGGGTGGGATCAGGTTTAAGAGCTCCCGGGAGCACTCGCCGTGATACATTCGGTAGAAGGCAGCCAAGGATGCTATGGTTCTTCGGTGTATGCTAAACATATAAATTAATTATTGCCATAACTCATTGGTAGGCACTTTTTATGTAACAACAGAACTCTACTACTGAGATTCCGATATTACGTCTGTTCATCTTTTCAACTTTTTGTCTTCTGTCACGATGCTGCCTCATGGACCGTGCGTGATAGCAAGAGAGCTGAAATTTTCAGACTATGTGTATCTTTGTTGCCGCTATAACAACACATACTACTGAACTGCGAAAAATAAACTGAAGAGTAAAAATATCAGTTCCCGTTGTTATCAATACAAATACGTATCTACTTAAAGATAAGTACGACAGGACCTCAAATTGTACTTTTACAGTTCGTGTCTGATCCCTGCGGAAAAATATGAATTAAACTTCAATAATAGGTATACATCATTTACAGGACCCAGATAAAAAAGTAGCTGACATAATGACCAAATGCGGTTTCAAGAATATTGATGTACAATGTAAAAAAATTATAAACAATTATAAGTCAGTAGAGGAAGTTAGAGGTGAGTGTAAATGATGGAAATGATGCAAATGGAAATTCAACGCTCCGCCCGAATGATATTTATAGTGCCTAGTGTGAGTTTTTGCGAGCGCCTAGCGTGATTCGCAGTGAAGCGCGTATACGTGAATTAGTATGGATTTCATACAAGGTCCCGCGTTTACCCCTAAGTGGCGTTGACTCGCTTCCATACAAATTGGCGGTAACGTGCTCACCGTGAATGTCGACAGGCGTACGCCTAAACTCGAACTCCACACTCAGAGTGCATAGTTTTTTTTCGTGTGGAAATCCTCAACCGACTAAAACCAAACGGTGCATTGCCATCTGTCTAAGGCCAGGAGCCCCGGGTAAGCCCTCGGAAGGATAACAAAGGGCTCCGCGCTTCACCGTGAATCACTCAAAGTGCCTGGTTTTTGCTAGCGCCTAGCATGATTCACGTTGAAACGCAAAATCATGAATTAGTATGGAGCCGAGACAAGTTCCCGCGTTTACACCTAGATGGTGGTAACTCGATTCCATACGAAACGGCGCACGAATCGTTCGCTAAAACTCCACAATAATAAGTACAGAAGGAAATCTACGTACAAAGTGCGTTCGGGCTACGCACACACACACATAGGTACCTACCTTATTATTTGTGCTAAAACTTATACTAGGTACTCTTTTCACGACTCCGCATCCAATGGGAAGTAGTATAGAATTTTCCAGAGATAAAAAGTCGCCTTTATGTTTTGCAGACTATAATTTATTCCTATATCAAATTTCAGCAAGATCTGATCAGCCGTTAGAGCGTAAAAGAGTAAAATAACAACCATCCAGATATTTTTCTCACAAACTATTGCATTTATAATATCTTTTACAGTAAGATTTCTGAAGTGCCAGTTAACGACAACTGCAGTTGTAGTAAGCAATATTTGACATCGCCAGTCCTTGATGGGTGACCACCGCGCGTGACCATTTTGTGAGATTTAATTTTATTTGCGAGCATTTCATGTTATGTCCTTGGTCCCGGCTGTCAGTAACAAAGTTGAAGGCCTTATGGACGGCTTAAAAAAAAAAACAATGGGTCGGTCACCTTCGCCTGTGTCGGCAGCGCGTATGTAGCACCTTTGGTGTGGCAAACGTTCATTAACCGTAGCCTGTGGATGTTAATTAACCATCATGTGTGCCGTAAGCTTGTCTACCACCTTAATGGCATAAAAAAATTGTAAGTCAAGAAAGTCACTAGATATTTTAATAAACTTCTACCTTTTTCAGGCTTAGTGCATAGTTTAGAGCCCTTCAATATGCCCAATGACGTCATGGACGAGTTTATAAAAGACTACATGACGGTGAGCCAAGAAATTGGAGTTATACGAGTAGAAAAACAGGATATGGAGGATGTATTCGTGTCTGAAGACCTTCTGCTAATAGCCTACGGAACCAAATAAATATAAATTAATCAAATTATCACCGACATTTTTTTTCACAACGCAATGCTTTCTGATCCCGAAGTAAGCTAGCTTTTGTTGTGGGTATCAATATTTCGGATATTAATAAAATAGGTAGGTAAAGCTTGGCAAAAAAGTCTAGAATCGGAACTAATATTTTGCAGGCTGGCTACATTGTCAAAAAGCTGCCAATACGTCACATATGTCTGTCACTCAATGACGTTATACAATTTGATTGGTGGGTTTTATTGACGGTTGTTGGCAACTGGATACTGATTGGTGGTTCTTTTTAACGGGTTGCCATATGAACAACACAGTGGCTCCTCCATTATTTTCTTTTTTCTTTGCCAAGCTGTAATTACTTAACTTTTGTTTCTGTAAACATATACATAATTATAATAAATGGAAACGCCCAGACTCTTGAGACAGATACTTATGAATCACAAATTTTCACGAACCCACGACCTTGTGATCCGCAGTCGCATATTACCACTTGACCTGTAGGTATACCTATAGAAGCTTGGCAAAAAACGGCCAAGTGCGAGTCAGACTCGTTATACAGAGAGAGAAAAACGCCAAAAAATCACGTTCGTTGTAGAACTCGCATTTTATCCCCCCTCTTTTTCTTATTTTAGTACTTATTCGTAGTCATAGCGGCAACAGAAATACATAATCTGGGAAAATTTGAGCTCTGTAGCTATCACGGGTCCTGAGATACAGCCTCATGACGGACAGACAGACAGATGAACAGCGAAATCTCAAGAATAGTGTCTCGTTTTTTGCCCTTTGAATACGGTACTCTAAAAAGAGTAGAAAATAATGGAGGCGCCACCTGGCAATTCATATTGCAGCCCGCTAGAATTAACCATCGATCAGTCTCTAGTATAGACACAGGGCGGAAACTCCACACTAATATACAAGTAATGTGAATGTTTGAATCAAGCTTGAATGTGTGTGTGAGTATACTAGGGACACTAGCTATGGAAACAAAATAATAAGGAACAGAACGCTATCTCATGTATGTAGGTACTTTTTGTCAAATCTACCCTCGGCTAAGCACAAATTAAACCATAGCACAAAGCACGTAGGTAGTAATACGTAATGCAACGCAGCGACACTCTCTCAAGTACTGACACGGCAATAGACACTTCAACTTTGGTGGGGGGATGGGGAAGCTTACTCAGTGGGAGGCAGATGCAAAGTGCACGCTTTTACACACACATCAATAAGAAATATATATGTGTAGGTCTGAAATTATTAGTGTGTTGTTTAAAATTGTTTTGTGTAACTTCCATAATGTTAATCAGGCTGCTGTATCTCGCTACAATGCTTCACATCCTGAAGTAAATCAGGCTGCTGTATCTCGCTACAATGCTTCACATCCGGAAGTCAATCAGGCTGCTGTGTCTCGCTACCGTGCTTTACATCCGGAAGTTAATCAGGCTGCTGTATCTCGCTACTGTGCTTCACATCCAGAAGTAAACAGACAAAACTTAGCGCGAAAGAGATCTACTGACAACTTAAAGTTTAGGGGAAACACAGAACAATCACTAGAGTTCTTACAACTAAACTTAAAGATAGATTAGAATTAGAAAAAATAGTTAAGTGGACTCTCCGTAATAGGCAAAGAACTTTAGAAGATTTGAACAAGACTGTAGCTTTCCCTCTTTAAATACCTATGCTTATTCGTTGAGAGAGATAACTGCCAGCCCTTGGTCGAGTCAACCAGACGCTTTCTCAAAATTTTATCTCCTAGAAGTAAATTCTGTCAGATACCAAAATATGTACTATAACTGAAATATTTGATGCATGGGTATCACAGATTCTTATTATAATTTTGTACTACATAATGTTACAATATACAGATCATACTCGTAATTCACGCCGTAACACTTACTGCACATTTAGTAGAGATACAATGGTTGACCGTAGCGGATCACAGAAAATATTTATATTATACTTACTAGCTGCCCCGACAGACGTTGTCCTGCCATAACTATGAATATGGAAACTGTAAATTTCTTAATTTTGTTTTTATAGGAACTATCTCCTGACCATAACAAACACAACGAAAAAAGAATTAGCGAAATCGGTCCAGCCGGATATATAAGAAAAAATCTGTAGAAAGGCGAAAGATTCGCTAATAGTTTGATATATAAGATAAACAATCCGACTGCCCCTCTGTGAAAATGAAAGTTCAATCCGATTGACGTTGCCATTTTTGTTTTATTTGAACAGATGATCCACGTGACCTAGTGACGTAATATAATGCAACTGAGTCCCATACTACAGACACAAGTCTCGCCATAAGCCCCTCAGCAATCTATTTTATAGAGAGGGGCTAAAAACGATGGTACGTTTAGAACTTTTGAAGCATGCTTTGAACTTTTGATGCAGCAAGCAACTTTTGAACCAAAGTTTGAAAATGAAGAATGCAAAAGTAAATGATTTATTAAGAAAAAGGTTTTATTGTAAAACATAAATTACAGGTTTATGTACCTACCCGAACGTCACGCGGTTTCACCCGCATAGCTCTCGTCCCCGTGGGAATACGGGAATTAAATATAGCCTTTGTTTACCGGGAAGAGTGAAGCTTCCTAACAGTGAAAGAATTTTTCAAATCGGTCCAGTAGTCGCGGAGCCTATTCTATGCAAACAAACAATCCAATCTTTTCTCTTTATAATATTAGCATAGACAAACACAAAAGAGTATTAGAGTTTTATTATAAACACAGCGTTTTATTTTTAAATTTATTTTAAAAAGGACTTTATCGCTGAGCAGACACAGCGTTCACGCGGTTAAGTGTTCAAGAGGTCAGAATTGCGCTCTTTGTGTTGTTTTGTAGAAATGCTGTCACATACTCGCAGATGGAGCAACCGAGTTCTGAAGTGGAGGCCGCGACTTGGCAAACGTCAGGTAGGGACCACCCGCCAGATAGACCGACGATATGGAAAAGGTAGCAGGCTAGGACTGGATGCGGAAGGCATAGGAACGTGTGTTGTTACGTAAATTGGGAGAGGCTTACGTCCAGTAGTGGAATGACATAGGCTGATTTGATTAATTGATTTGATTGCTCACTCACATACGAGGCGTTTCAACAAAGTACGAAAACAAAACTCCACCTTCGAACGTAGAATGCGAAAACTAAGTGCTTGAACGCCTGATCAGAAGAGCCCTTAGTATGAAAATCTTTTTTTTTAATTTCCTTACCTGACTTGTGGAATTTCTCACGGACTTCACCCCGTCAAGACTGATGATATACATGTAGTCACACAATAGCAGAGAGATTTACATTTCATCAATTGGTGATCTGCTTAATGCTGTGTTGAAAAGAACAGGCACAATGTTATCTGGCTGTTGAAATTTTCAAGCTACTTTTTTTTCGTGTCCTCCTCAATGATATATAAAAAACTATAGATACGTTACCAACACTTAAAAATGGCAACAACAAACTGATGATATACATGTAGTCACACAATAGCAGAGAGATTTACATTTCATCAATTGGTGATCTGCTTAATGCTGTGTTGAAAAGAACAGGCACAATGTTATCTGGCTGTTGAAATTTTCAAGCTACTTTTTTTTCGTGTCCTCCTCAATGATATATAAAAAACTATAGATACGTTACCAACACTTAAAAATGGCAACAAAAAAGTCAGGCAATTGCCTTAATTTTCATACATGCTACCATAGATAATTTCATTGAAATTCTTTTTTTGAATGTAAAAAATATTTGCCGTTTTTGAAAGCCGTGATGTTCGTACATGACGTGTCTATATTATAATACGTCGTTGGTCCTCCTGAATGGTATGCAAGACTCCTACCGACTCAAATCACACGGTGCCCATCTATCTGCCTTGATTTAACAACTTTTTACTTGATTTAACAACTGCCATGTTCCTGCCTAAATGGACCTAGACTTAATATGCCTTTAGAAACAGTAATAAAGTAATGCTCGTAAATGTAACGAAGAGGTCTCAATCCACTTCATCCTAAGATCCTTCACAGCGAAAGATCTAACCCGGTGAATTCTTTCAGAACCTTCAATATTTTCTAATAAGTATAAATACGACTATTTAATCTTGCTATAAGCTTTACATCCTACTAGCTGACCTGTGCAACTTTATTTACGTCAGAAAAGAAAGAGAGATGGACAGAGCAAGAGAAAGGTGTGTCATCAGGCTGAAAAGAGCGTGCAATACGCCCGCTTCTGAACACAGACTAGCTGTGAAGATGACGTTGCTTGCGTAGTGCTGTTGACGTACTCAATAAAATCACACGAAGCTCGCTGCTCTCCTAAAAAATATCGACTGCTACATGCAATATTAGTCTTAATATTTCATGCGACAGAGATGATACTCGATCAAATCTACCTGCTCTTTATCCAATGTTCGATGCATTAATTATCGCAGAGAACACTATGATTGCATAGAGCAATCATAGAGTGTACTCTTTCCCTAATTCATAGCATCCTTTTGTTTTCCAGTTATTCTATACTAGTCTATAGCGTTTATGTGTTCTGTTCAGAGGTTTATCTTCTATGGTTGTATGTTATGTCAAAAATGTCAAATAATATAAACTTTATCTAATGTTTTGGGGGAGGCTGTTTTTATATTAACTCTATTTAACAAACCAAAATTAATAATTCTCATATTAAGGTAGCTTTTCTATAAAAGAAGACATTTAGAAAAATGTTAAATATATTAGTGCCAGTTGCCTCGAAAATAATTGGAACAAATTTTAAGTTTGTTTTTGTAAATGGAGGCCACGTACCAAAAATAAAACATAATATGAATAAAAGGTTAAAAAGCGATACTAAAACTGAAGCGACATACAAAATTGAAAAACCATACAAAATGTTTAAACTAGAAAACGGCCCCCCCTTAAATTCATCCGTGACTACTGACGAAGCACTTAAACTTTATGAAAACATGTTGACAATACGGATAATGGAGAATATGTGTGCAGATTTATATAAATCGAAGATTATTCGTGGATTTTGTCATTTATATGCAGGTCAAGAAGCAATTGGTGCAGGACTATATTCAAGCATGAAAGAAATGGATACCCTCATTACTTCATATCGTTGCCATGCCTATACTTGGTTGATGGGTGGCTCTTTACTGAGCGTTATATCAGAACTAACAGGTCGTAAGACTGGTTGTAGCCGAGGTAAAGGAGGTTCTATGCATATGTATGGTACTGGATTTTATGGAGGAAATGGTATTGTTGGATCTCAAGTGCCTTTAGGCGTCGGAGTTGCTCTTGCACAGAAATATAAAGAAACTGGTGGTGTTTGTCTCATTTTGTACGGTGATGGAGCTGCCAACCAAGGACAAGTGTTCGAAGCTATGAATATAGCTAAATTGTGGACACTACCATGTCTTTTCGTCTGTGAAAATAATAGATACGGTATGGGTACTGTAGCTGAAAGATCATCAGCCAATACAGATTATTATACTCGTGGTGATTATATACCAGGATTATACGCAGATGGTATGGACGTGATTGCTTGTAGAGACGCAACGCTATTCTGTCTCGATTATATCAAAAGTGGCAAAGGTCCGTTAATATTAGAAGTAGACACTTATAGATATTATGGACATTCAATGTCAGATCCAGGTACATCGTATCGTACACGAGATGAAGTTAAAAACGTGCGAAAAACTCGCGATCCTATCGTTCTATTTCAACGAAAGATTCTAGAAGCTGAGTTAGTTACTAAAGATCAACTGAAAGCTATCAAGAAAAAGGTAAAAAAAGATGTTCAAATTGCAAGCGAGCAATCTAAAACCGAGCCAGAAGTTGGTCTTGAGGAACTTGCAGCTGATATATTTAAATTATCTCTCACTCCAAATCATGAAGTCCGAGGTATATATCCAGGTCATGCTTTGAAGCATATTTCTGTACATTCTGTAGAAGGAAACAAAGCCAAACAACAAAACTAGTGAAATAAAGAAATAGCTTCAGCATTTTGAAATATTGTAAGGTGCCTTAATATGTGGGAAAAATATTGAGACGCCGTAAAAGGTGCAGTGATGTTTGTTTATAAATATAATCTCCGCCTAAAATAACATACAATCACGCTTGTAGCCCTGAAAGAGTAGGCAGGAGTAAATTCCACACTCCTAATAGTAGTTTTGTTAATCCCATGTAAAATCCCATCAATCATCGTGTGTACTAAGAGTTTGTTTCCAAGCGTGCCTTAACTTATTATCAAAACCCTCTGTGATTCCTTGTAATTTTGTAAGAATAACTGTTTTTGTAAGGTATACCGATATTAATAATGTAACGTTAATTTATAAAAAAAATAAAGTGAGTGAGTTTATAAAGTGTACCTAGTACCTACGTTTAGACATTTCGACTTTGACTGCTAAATGTAGTGAGGGTCTGATTTTTAGGGTTCCGTACCCAAAGGGTGAAGAACGGGACCCTATTCATGAGACTTCGCTGTCCGTCTGTCTGTCTGTCTGTCTGTCCGTCAGGAGGCTGTATCTCATGAACGGTGATAGCTAGAGAGTTGAAATTTTCACAGATTATGTGTTTTTGTTGCCGCTATAACAACAAATACTAAAAACAAAAACAAAATAATATTAAAGGGGGGCTCCCATACAACAAACGTGTTTTTTCGCCATTTTATCTTATATATTAGGTAATAAGGTATCCTTCTCAATTTAAATACGTTAGTTGGCTTAAACATATAATCAAGATTATTTCTTCCCTTCACACCATGCAAATTAAATGAATACTTTAGGAGGTATAGCAAAGTCAAATATTGCTCAATGAAATTAATTTCCTGTCGCCATGATTGAACATTATACGGGTCGCATACTAACTTATTTTTCGACTTTCTTCGTAAATATTTTTTCTTTAAAGAGTGGACAACGAAAGCGTTGCACAACGAAATCTGCTGAAAGCAGCAGATTACTTTAGGTAGGTGTAATATTTTAAAGATAGCAATTTCATACGAAATAGTCAACAATGAGCCCATATTTTAGATTTTTATCCAGTATAAACAATTTACGTACAAACACACAATTCAATTACACGCTCGGTGCATGAGACTGTCGAGACGTATCGTACCTATATTTATAATGTCATCATTCAAAAATCATCAATATTCTGAAAAAGAAATTAAACATAGAGTTCACAAACTCCTTTGGAAATATTGGGAAATATATACTGTACCTACCGTAGAGGATCTATATAACAAAATAGTTAACACTATAGTGCTATAGAGCAACGCGAACTGTCTAAGGCGCGCGTTGCTCTGTGGTTAACAACCACCACAGTACAAAATACTTGTTTTAAAATATGTAGTGTTAATAGGTAATAAGGGCAACCAGTAGACGCTTGAAATATCGTGTGCGTTCGCGCAGCGGAATGTTGTTGAATTTAAAGATTTTAATTATGCAGATATTTAGTGTATGACGTCGTGTAATTGTGTAAGGTAAAAGAAAATTTGTGTGTGCAGCCATTGTGGAGAAATTCGCTAAAAACTGATTCCGCTGGGCGAACGTTGTCCTGGCGGCACTTTTTTTAAATCCATGCACTTAGAAGAAAAAAAATGAGTCCAACAATTAGTGTGTATTTGTGTGTAATTGTGTATGTATGAATAAAATTAGTGTATGCATTGACTTCGGAGAAATTCAAGTTTCCGCTACGCGAACGTTTGGCCATTAGCTAGTTTTCATATAAAGCGCTTATATAGAGAGCTGTAGATTTTTACATACGTTGTTTTGAATTTGTTTATATTTGTTTGAAAAACCGATTTAGAAAAAAACCTAGGGCTTAAAAGATAAAAATATAAACGTAAAATACGCTAATTAGATCGTAGTTCGTAAAGTATGCACTTTGGGGTCTAGATTTTCACGTTTATACAAACCTTGTAAGTGCCTGCAACATGTTGCCAAGTATCAATGAAGTTCCGTTAGTAATTAAAGGGTTATAGGACAATTTACCTTGAATAGATCACTGTTTACAAAGCAGTCAAATATCACGACGTTCTAAAGGAATTGCATAGTAAAATGTATTCCAATAATTAGTTTATTAATTCAACTACTCACATGCAAAATTTCATCTCATTAAATTCAGTAATTAAAGAGAAACAATTAAAATACTGACTAAGCATCGAAAGCCTACATAACCCGACCAAGTTTAAATGGCTACAAAAAAGCGGCTGTGCCATATATCTTAGTAACGTTCTTAACCTTCCAGTATAGTATTTATTAATATGGTACAGTTGCGTACACAAGCGTTAGGAAAAAATAAAACAATTGCATTTCTTGAACGAAAAAAATTTTTTTAATAATAACGCCACTATCTACGATAAAAATAAATCTTCTGTTAACAAGTATTTCTCTAATTAAACATCTGTGTACAAAAATATTTATAATTACATATAATAACAAAAATATTTATAATTAAATATAATAATTATGTATTTATTATTTATTTCTCGCCACCTGTAACGTAGAAACCCAAAAATGGCAAAATGTGGGTGACACAGAAATGTCACACCTCTGCCTACCCTTCCTAGGCCAACAGCCGTGAGCATATGAATGAATGATTGAAAATACAGCTCTAAGCGACTAACATTCTACAACAACACAATCCTTGGGCGCGCGCCCCAGTAACGGCAGAACTTGGCATACAACTCATGTGCGCGCACAGGCGCGTGTATTTCGAGCGTATCAGGAGCGCAGCTGAGGTGCTTGTCATGACTAGTCCCTTGTTCATAAAAACTTAACGTTAACAAACGCTTGCTAAACATACTGTCATTGGTTAGAGACAGCAATAGACTTAAAATGTGTTTTAACTAAAATAGGTTTAATAAACGATGATGAATATGAGGGTAAGGATATTAAGTATTTTGAGCTTCAAAAAAAAATTAAATCACTGATCAAATAACTAGACTATTCAGATGTTCAGATTTGAGAGTTTGCCTAATATACCTAAAAATCACCATTTATAATGTGCTTATAAACTAAAACATTGGTATAAAAAAGGTATTTTCAAGAAAATATTAAATATTCTTTAATTAGCAGCCTATAAATTATATCGAAACAACAATTGTGTTATCACCTGTACCAATTCAAAACCGGTATTAGACTGTAAATTTTAGAATGTTACCTAAATATATTGCGCGGCCGCTTTTTTGTGGCTATTCGAACTTGGTCGGGTTATGTAGGCTTTCGATGCTTTGTCAGTATTTTAATTGTTTCTCTTTAATTACTGAATTTAATGAGATGAAATTTTGCATATGAGTACCTAGTTGAATTAATAAACTAACTATTGAAATACATTTAACTATGCAATTCACTTAGGACGTCGTGATATTTGACTGCTTTGTAAACAGTGATATATTCAAGGTAAATTGTCCTATAACCATTTAATTACTTACGGAACTTAATTGATACTTGGCAACGTGTTGCAGGCACTTACAAGGTTTGTATAAACGTGAAAATCTAGACCCCCAAAGTGCATACTTTACGAACTACGATCTAATAAGCGTATTTTACGTTTATATTTTTATCTTTTAAACCCTACGTTTTTTTCTAAATCGGTTTTTTAAACAAATATAAACAAATTCAAAACAACGTATGTAAAAATCTACAGCTCTCTATATAAGCGCTTTATATGAAAACTAGCTAATGGCCAAACGTTCGCGTAGCGGAAACTTGAATTTCTCCGAAGTCAATGCATACACTAATTTTATTCATACATACACAATTACACACAAATACACACTAATTGTTGCACCCATTTTTTTCCTTCTAAGTGCATGGATTTAAAAAAAGTGCCGCCAGGTCAACGTTCGCCCAGCGGAATCAGTTTTTAGCTAATTTCTCCACAATGGCTGCACACACAAATTTTCTTTTACCATACACAATTACACGACGTCATACACTAAATATCTGCATAATTAAAATCTTTAAATTCAACAACATTCCGCTGCGCGAACGCACACGAAATATCGAGCAGTGTATTTTCATAAAAAAAATATAATTAAAACAAAATGGACATTTACTGGGACATCCTTTCGAGGGCTTACCTGGGGCTCCCAACCGTAGTCTGTTGGGCGTTACGTAGGGTTTTTAGTCGATAGGAGTCAGGCATAGCATCCATAAAGGATTTTCCTTAACGTTAAATAAAAAGAAAAAGGGGGGGGGGGGCTCCCATGTAACTAATAAGACTTTTTGTTGTTTTTGGTACGGAACCCTCCGTGTGGGAGTCCGACTCGCACTTGGCCGGTTATTTACCTAAATTTGGCATCGATGGGAACGATTTTCGTCAAACTTCCTAACCACGTAAAGTTCCTGCGTCATTGACTCATTCGTTGATCAGCAATTGTAGGTACCAATACCTTCTGGTGTGTGAGAATCTTGCGCCTAAAATTAACGTGTCTTATTTTATAGTTTCCTGCGAGGTGAAGCGCTCCAAAACATACATCGCTTGCCAGGCTGAGGTGCTACTCTCATAGAACGAAGAGAATCTTCATCAGAACCGAGTAGCTCAAAAGATTGTTTCTCTGTCCATCTCTAGAAAATTGAAACACTGTGCCAGAGTACGAGTTTTCCTTGTCTTACAACCCTGGGTTCTTCAAGCGGAGCGTGAAGTGGCATATCACAGGGCCGTTAACTTGAGATCGGATCAGAATCCAATAAAATTTGGACAAACACTAAAATACCCAACAGACCTACGGCTACCACTGCGGCCTCGCCTAGGCGGCCTAGGGGGGTGGTTCGGGTGCTATCCCGCGTCTTTGGGGGGGTTTTCGGGTGTGATCACGCTTCTTAGGGGGGGGGGGGGGGGCGTGCGTGAATCACTCACGTCACGCTGCCGTCATGGGCCTGCTTCTGTAAGGACGGGGAGCAGCCCACTAACCGTCCTCAGGCCCCCGGTCATGGAGGCCGATAGTGTTCGGCGAAGACACGTTGGCGGCGCCCACGCCGCCGACTGCGGAACTCGGGTGGGAGAGTTCTCTCCCGCTCCCACCCCGCCGCCTCTTTCACGAGCATGACCTACTTGCAGAAAGAGGCGGCGCAGTCCCACTTACTCCCGCTGACGCTTGCACCATGGCCTCGAACGAGAGAGTGTCCACGTCCAGACCCACCACGAGGACCTGGCGCCGTTGCGCCCACGGCGTACACTCCACCAGCGTGTGGAGCGCTGTGTCATCGCTGCGGTCCTCGCAGTGCTGACACTCGCCGTGGTTTCCCGGTGGCTTCACCACAGATACTTATCGAAGCTACTGTGCCCGGTAAGTGTCTGTGACAACCGGTAGGAGAGAGCACCGTGTCTCTTCTCCAGCCACTCGTCCATGACCGGTCTGACGGCCGCGATTGTGGACAATCCCTCCTTTGGTTGCTCAAGTGGCACCTTCCATGTCTCTTCACTCTTCACTGTTTCCTAGTGAAGCTGGGACCGCTGGGCCTCGGAACTGATTCTTGGCACTTGGAGGAGCTTGTTGTAATAAATTATACACTTTTTGCGTTTCTGACGTTAGAAATGTATTGAATATGTATGAACAGTTAAAATGAGCTGCGAGAATACTGTAAAGCGAAACCGGTGTGGTTATAATAGTAATAATTAAAATTGTGAAATGAAGTACAATTGTTTCAGCAAAAAGTGCATAATGTATTTTTCCCAGATCATAAACATTGCATATACGCGCGAAGCGAGTAGAATCCGGGATTTTTTCAAATAAAACGGAAAATTACATATTTCAAGGATAGCGTTGGCAAAAATCCGTAGGTACTAATATATCCCTACTAAAATTATAAATGCGAAAGTAACTCTGTCTGTCTGTTTTTTCTGGCAAGGCGGTTTGTGAGTAAAACCGCCTTGCCAGAAAACTTGACGAGTTTCAGCCAAAAAAGCAAGTCGGGTTTTGAATATGCTTCAGTAACGTTGGCCACATCCATACTGTTCGGCAGATTGTACAAAAGACCAATGAGTAAGCAGCCGCTGTGTATGGCTTTTGTGGACTACGAGAAGGGCTTTGACTCAGTCGAAGCCTGGGCAGTCCTGGACGCTCTGCAGCGATGTCGTATCGAAGTCCTGAGATGTTTGTACGACACTGCTACCATGACCATCCAGCTGGAAAACTATAAATCTAACTCCATAAAACTGCATAGAGGTGCGAGACAATGTGATATTACATCACCTTAGCTCTTCACCAATGCGCGTGAGGACATAATTCAAGACGCTGAATTGGGAAAGGTTGGGTTTGCCGATGGCATCGTCATAGCAAAGTAGACGCTGGAACAGTTAAGTGGAATGCTGCACAACCTAAGTGGAGCGTCTCGATATAACGATCTCGGTATGAACTTGGATAAAACCAAGGACATGTTCAATGTACACGTTACACTGTGACGAATCTACGTCAAAAGATCGAGTCTGGAGGTTGTTTAAAGTAGGTATTTATTTATTTATTTAAAACTTCAGCACTGAGTACAAGGCGGACTTAATGCCTTAGGCATTTTCTACCAGTCAACCTGGGTGATGCAGAGATAATGATTTAAGTAGGTGCTCCAAAATCTAACGGAAAATATTGAATAATGGAATATTCCTAAATTATAGTATTAATTAATACATTAATAGTATTAATTATATTATTAATTAATCAATACATATTAACACATTACCTATATATACATATATCAATACATTACACATATTATACATATATATATTATAAAAATATTCCTAGACATAAATACATGGATACATAGACATACATATATAAATAAATATATACCTATATTAATACCAATCATCATCTATGACAGTAGACTATAAGAACTATTATAGTTTTCATTACGGTACACTATAGAGCTGCCGTACTTTCTCCTTGAAAGAATCACGACTAGTGGACTTCCTAACTTCAAGAGGAAGTGCATTCCAGAAAAAAATAGATTGCACCACGAAAGAGGAACGTATGAAATTAGAACTGTGAGTAGGACAGCGAAGAAGAAGATTATTAGAAGAACGTAAGTTTCTGTCATGATTGGAACAGAGAAGTTGAAAATTAGTAGTTAAGTAAGTAGGGGCATTAGGAGAGTTTAAGATTGTATAGACCATAGTCACCGCTCGCAAACTACGACGGCGACGTATGGGCAACCAACCTAGTTCATCTCGATAAGCGGAAACGTGATCATATTTTCTGAGGTTGAAAACGAATCGAATGCAATTATTGAGAAGTCGATCAAGTTTATTGAGCAGATCTGCATTCAGGTCGAAATAGCACACATCACCATAGTCAATAATAGGGAAGATTAGCGTCTGCACAAGCGTTACCTTGGTACGAACAGGTAGAAAGTTTTTTAGTTTATAAAATGCTCGCAGAGTTCCAGTAACTTTCTGGCTGACACTAGCAACCTGAGCCCGCCAATCAAGAACTGAATCAATATACAACCCTAGATTCTTGACAGTTTGCGTAATTGGTATGGTCTGGTCTCTAAATATACAATGTGGCAGATTTACACCTTCCAGCCTACTCATCATCCGAGAACTTCCTATTATTGTACCCTGACATTTGTCTGGGTTAACTGTAAGGCCAAACCTGACACACCAGTCCCCTGTAGCCACTAAATCTCGATTTAAACTATCAATTGCCTCCGTGATATTATCAACACTAGCTTGACAATATATCTGCAGGTCATCAGCATACAAGTGATACGCACACTGAAGATCAGAGGTGAGAAAATTAATAAATATAGAAAATAATAGAGGAGATAATATGCCGCCCTGAGGGACCCCAGCAGCCAGGTTACACCAACGAGACGAAGTGTCATTTACACAGACTGACTGCTGGCGATCCCGAAGATAAGAGGAAAACCATTCCAGCTGATCAGATGAGATCCCGCAAGCTAGGATAGCCAAGAGAATGTCGTGATTGACGCTGTTGAAAGCATTGGAAAAATCTACCAGCACCAACACTGTGACCATTCCTTTTTCCATTCCGTCTCTAAAATCCCCAGTAACTTTTAGAAGGGCAGAAGTGGTGCTATGCCCTGGTCTGAAACCAGATTGAAGTGGACTCAATATGGCGTTGCGGTGAATAAAGCTAGACAGTTGGCGCTGCACACAAGCTTCCAACACCTTAGATAGATAGGGAAGTATAGAAATGGGACGAAAGTGCTTAGGAAGGGAAGGGTTTGTGATTTTGGGCAGGGGACGCACGTAGGCTTTCCGCCACAGACTAGGAAATTGACGAGAATCAAGGGAGAAATTAATAATATTACAGATAGCAGGAAGTAGTTGTTCTAGGATGGTGGTAATCATGCTGCGGTTAATATTATCACAGCCAACTGCTTTTGACTTTATCGACAGAATGGTCCTTTTGATCTCATCTTCCGAGACTGGCGAAAATTTAAAAGTAGCATAATTGGGAACAGGAAAACCAGCAAGAGAGTCTACCGTTTGACTCTTGATTGGATCTGCCATAGGTTGTGAGAAAGAGAAATGACTATTCATAGCATCCAATTCAATAGTCTTGGGCAACTCCAACTGCCTAGTCTTCCCAATTCCCAGTGTGCCCAGAAATCTCCATGTATCAGAAGGTGAAGAGTTATTAATGCTATCAAAGATGTGTCGGCGTTTTGAGTTGCGTATCACCTGATTACACCGATTCCTAGCAGTCTTGTATAGACCCCCGTTAATATCAGATCTATTATTTTTCAATTTAGAAAATGCCCGATCTCTACGCTTCATGGCCAGGCGAACCTCACTCGTAATCCATGGTGCTGGGGGACGCTTTAATTTAACCCTCGTAATGGGAGCATGTGTATCATATAGACCTACAACAATCTTATTAAACTCCATAACCTTTTCATCGATAGTCCCAGCTTCCGCCAACACTCCCCAATCGATCCCAGCAGCATCCTCACGTAATAAATCAATGTTAACCCGCCCAAAGCAACGCATGTGCAGAACTTTCGGTTTCAATTTCGGTGGTCTAAGAGCATAGGACAGATAAATTAAGTCATGATGAGAGAAAGCTGGAGGTATCTGGACAAGGAAATAGTCAGAAGGATACGGCTGCGCTGGGCAGCATTTAGTACACTGCGTCGCGTTTTCAATTCGCCTCTACCGCAATGCTTGAAGACGAAAGTCTACAACCAGTGCGCTCTAGCCGTTATGGCTTACAGTGTCGAAACGTAGAAACTTACGGTGGAGTTGGTCCGTGCTCTTAAGGTCGTGCAGCGAGCTAAGGAACAAGCTATGCTTGGAGTGCCTTTGAGAGATAAACTTCAACATAAGGTTATCCAACAGAGAACTAAAGTGATCGACATAGCTCGCAGAATAACGAGTTTGATGTGGCAGTGGGTCGACCACATCAGCAGAACAACCGACGCCGACGGAGCAAACGAGGTCTGGAGTGAAGACTGCGGCTTGACAAACGTTGATTAGGACGTCCACCCGCTAGATGGACCGATAATAATATTAATTATGAAAATATTAATTTTCAGTTTCTTAAAAGTAGGTACATAATAATATTACAAAATGTTTGGAAATCTCTTTTTAATCTTTATGCTTGTATCAGGAGATCTCGAAAATCTGACCGAACCGACATAGAAAAGAGCGTCAGCTGGGACTGGATGCGGAAGGCGCAGGACCATGTCTTGTGGCATAAATGAGGACAGATAAGACCAGTAGATTTGATTAAACATTTATCCGATGAAACTTACCTTCGCTATACCTAGAATTCTAAACTAGCGAGTTGGGTTTAGAATAAAAGAGAGTAAAGATAAGTTTATTATCAAATAATTCCACGCCAGATGTGAACCGAAGGAACCAGTAGCACGCTTCTTGAAGTCTAATATGTAAATACGGCTCCTCTCTCTCTCTCTCTCTCTCTCTTTCTCTTATGAGATGTAAACGAAGTAGCAGAGTAATAATTATAAAATAAATAAGACACAATTAACGCAATTAAAAGCTTTTAATATAATTTGACAATAGGAACAACATATTATTTTGTTCGATTCGACACGCGGGAATATATTATTATACCAATTTGAATATAAAAAATACATAAGCATAAAATGTTATAATAAGCAACAAATTGTAGGTACGTCATTACTACGTAAATGAAAAAAAAATGTTTTGATTTAAAGCTAAGTGAATGCTAGGTACTCTCAATTTATATAACTCGTTCGTAACTGTGCGTAACTAATTTGTTTAGGGTTTAAGTCTATTTACACAAAAGTTTACCGCGCCACCGATAGATGGCGCTGTGCAAGAAATTAAATCTAGCAATAGTTATGTTCCGGTGATATCACACATTTGTAAGATTTGTTATTTTAAAATTTGCTTACACCATTGTTGTAGTTTGCTTTAAATAGAAAGTATATTGAACATTTCGGCTTTCATTTAACCTGCGCTTACCAGTGGTATTACCAACCCCGTCTATAGTCATTCGGAGCCGGTTGACAAAAAGCGCAGTTTTTGGTAGCTCTTCGGTGGTGATATCGGTATCACCCGCCTTGTTAAGTACTGGTTAGTGGATCGCTAGTCAGATCATTAGTTCCTACAGCGGACGTCTAGCTGACGTTGTTACTTAGTTTTTATTTTCATTTTAAAATGGAATTATTTGAGGCTGTTCAACAGGACACAAGTGGCCAAATATCAAGGGCTATTATTAACTTTAAAAAGTCCCCTAAGGACCGCATTACTCTTTTCTATTTAGAAGCGCGATTAGAAAACATCGAAAAGTTATGGGAAAAGTTTTGCGGAAATCACGAAAATACAATTAAACAGGTCAAAGATATAAAATTATATCAGAACTCTCACTATTGTCAACGGGAGGTCTATAGTGATGTGCAAGAACAGTATATAGATTATAAGGCCGAACTCAAAGAAAAGATTAGAAGTTTTCATGCAGCATCCTCGGTGTCTCAGTCAGCAGTGGACTCTGATAACAAGGGGCATAAGACAAAGACTAGAGTTAAGATACCGGAAATTAAAATCCCAACTTTTTCAGGTAACTACTCGGAATGGCACACTTTTAGGGATTTATTTTTAGGGTTGGTACACAACGACAAACTTTTGGACAATTCTCAAAAAAATTGCTATCTAAAGGGTCACTTGTCGGGCGAAGCAGAGCAATTGCTTCGCAACACTAAAGTCACTGGGGATAGTTACGAAGTTGCTTAGGCTAAATCGATAGGAGAGACATCAACCTCGACAGCGGCTAAAGTGAAGGATAAAGAATCTTCGGCGTCAGCGAATGATTCTAGTAAGTCAGTAGTCTCATGTCTTTCTACAGGGATCATTCGGCAAACTGTGTTGTTGACAACAGCTTTGGTTAAGATCGAGTCAAAAGACGGGACTTTTCGGGTGGTCAGAGCCTTACTGGATCAGGGGTCGCAAGGTTCCTTTATAACAGAAGCAATGGTCCAATATTTAGGTCTGAAGAGGGTTGCGACAAAAGCCACTGTAATGGGTGTAGGGAGTGACAAAAGTGTCACGTCTAAATATACAGTTACCGTAAAGGTGAGGTCCAGGTTTAATGCTAACCATCAAATTACGGTTAACGCCTACGTGTTGAAGTCGGTCACGACCCTTCTCCCGGTTACGAAAGTAACCAGGGTAGAATGGGTAGACTTGCCCGAACATAACTACAGGCCTAACAAAATTGATATTTTGTTAGGTGCTGAGGTCTATAGTCAGGTACTCGACGCAGGTATTAAGCGTAATCTTAGTGGTACCCTGTTAGCGCAGGAAACCGCTCTTGGATGGATATTATCGGGGGTATCTGAGGTAGAGAATGCGTCTGATACTTACTCACATATTAGTGTGATGCATGCTTGTGTTTCAGCGGATGACCTGTTAAGGAGGTTCTGGGAACTGGAGAAGGAACCGTCTGAAACGACATAAATGCTCACAGATGATGAGTTAAAATGTGAAAAGTTGTTTGCCTACTACTACTACGCGAAACGAGGATGGTCGGTACGTTGTTCGGTTGCCACTTCGTGATGCAGCCCTGATCAGACAGTTTGGAGATTCAAAGGCGATAGCTGAAAAACGACTAAAAGGTTTAGAATTCAAATTGAATAAAAACAGTTCACTAAAAGAAGAATATTGTAAAGTAATTAATGAGTATTTGGTTTTAAATCATATGAAAAGGGTAACAGACGATCAAAGAAACAATCAGTCAGCTTTTTTTTTTTTATACCACTCGAGTGGCAGACAAGCATACGGCCCCACCAGATGTACCGGTGGTCACCGCAGCCTATGGACGTTTGCAACACCAGAGGCGCCACAATCGCGCTGCTGACTCTTTAAAAACCTTCTAAGTCCCCTTTTGAAGAACCCCATACTGTAGGCGTTTGGGAAAACCGAAGCAGGGAGATCATTCCACAACCTAAGCGTACGCGGAAGAAAGCCTCTACCAGATCACACCGTGCTCAAGCGCTCAAGACGCAACGTGTGAGGATGAATACCCTGTCTATGGCGAGCGGTGCGATGATAGAATGTAGCCGTAGGCATCATATCAAACAATTCTTCAGAGCTCAAACCGTTGTACAGGCGGTAGAACACACACAGAGAAGCAAAGTCTCTTCTGTCACTAAGAGGTTCCACACCACCTGCAAGTATGGGATCGTTGACAACTCTCATAGCTCGCCTTTGCACCGAGTCAAATGGACGAAGCTGGTATTCGGGTGCCCCCGCCCAGAGGTGACAGCAGCACTCCATATGCGGACGCACTTGCGACTTATAGAGAAGCATTACCGTATTATATTAGCTATCTACTTACCTCACCATGCTGTCGTCAGGGAGGATAAGGTCACGAGCAGGGTACGGGTGTGTAAAGGATCAAATGGGTTATCACTGAACGATAATTTGTTAGTCGGGCCAACGCTACAAAGTGACCTCCGTCATATTATTATGCGTTGGAGAATAAATCCCATATGTCTTGTTGCTGATATAGAAAAGATGTTCCGACACTAGTTGATAGGAGAGATTCAATTCTACAGCGTATTCTTTGGAGAAATAGCCTGAATGAACCAATCTGTGAATATGAATTGATCACAGCTACTTTCGGTACAGCTTCAGCGCCTTTCCTAGCAGTGCGAGTTCTTCATCAAATAGCCTATGACGAATGTCAGGATCATCCTAAAGCAGCGGAAAGCATTTTAAATTACATTTATATGGATGACTATATGTCAGGGGCTGATGATATAGATCAAGCATATGAGATGTACAAAATAATATATATAGTCCTATCGAAGGGGGGATTTAAATTACAGAAATTTTATAGTAACAATAAAGAATTAGTCGATAAAATAAATAGAGGTACAATTATTATGGATAAGAATAAGGAACTAAAATTTAATACAGATAATATAACTAAAATACTTGGACTTATCTGGGACTCTGGGGCTGATGTTTTTAAGTACTCCATAAAACTTCCTACAATAGCTGCACCTATAACAAAAAGAAAAATTATTTCTGATATTTCCAAGCTTTTTGATCCGTTGGGTTGGCTAGCTCCTAGCATCATCACAGCAAAGATTTTAATACAAAAGCTCTGGTTAGCAGAGGTATAAGCTGGGACGAGAAGGTTCCTCATAGTCTGGTTAATGAATGGTTTACTTACCGTGAGGACTTACCTTCAATGGCTGATATTAAAATCCCTCGGTGGTGCAACCAAAGACTTCTATATAAACTGAGGTTTGCCGGAACTGAGGGAGACATGCCCTACGCACCGATTTTCGAAACCTATAAACTGAGCTAATTAGCAGCGTTGCTCGCACTGTTGTGAGTCAAAACTTCGAAAGTAGGTGCTCGACTTGCAATCGGAGTCCATACGCCTTCTCTTTTACTCTTTTTCTATTCGTATATTGCTATTGTGCGTGGTGACAATTACGTAAAAAATATTTATAAGTGAGTGTAGTCTTATTAATGTGTGTATTTGAGGATTGCTTTTGAAATCTCGTTTGTTTGAGTACGGCGCGTCTACCTCAGTTTATATAGAAGTCTTTGGGTGCAACACTAGTTCCAACAGTCGAGAAATACAGCTGCACGGGTTTTCTGATGCCTCTAAGCTAGCATATGCCGCTGTAACATACTTAAGAGTCATAGACAGTACGGGTACTATACATGTGGCCTTGGTTGCCTCAAAAACCAAAGTTTCGCCTGTAACGCAGGTGTCAATACCGCGACTCGAGCTGTGCGGAGCTGTTTTGTTGGCCAAACTTATGAGAGAAGTAGCTACAGTTCTGAAAATAGAGTCAACAAATTTACACGCGTGGACTGACTCGGAAGTGGTTTTGGCCTGGCTCAACAGCCATCCGAGTCGGTGGAAGACGTTCGTGGCCAACCGTGTATCAGAAATATTGCATACGCTAGATACTCAACATTGGTCACACGTCTCCTCCAAACAGAACCCTGCAGATTGCGCTTCACGTGGTGTCTCTCCGAGTGAACTCTGTAACTCTGTTGCAGGAGGAAATTTCGGAACTGAAAAATTCTGGTAACAATTCGAACGCAAAAGGGAAGTATAAATCTTTAAATTTGTTCCTAGATCATGAAGAAGAAGTCAGAGTCGGTGGGCGGTTGGAAATGTCCGAATTAAATTTCAATCGTAAACATCCAATATTTTTGCCAAAAGATTGTTTTCTTACAAAGCTATTAATTGGAAATGCGCATATAAAAACGATGCATGGGGGACCACAAGCTATGATCACATTCTTAAGGTCAATGTACTGGATAGTGGGAGTCAAAGTTCTAGTCAAGGCATGTTATAGAAGATGTGTTACTTGCATAAGATACTCTGCTAAGACTAGAAACCAACTGATTCGCCAACTTCCCTCCGCACGCGTTACACCTAGCAAGGTATTCTTGAACAGTGGTGTTGATTACGCCGGTCCTATCAACATCAGAGTATCTCCGGGACGCGGTAACAAATCCTACAAGGGTTACATCGCCTTGTTTGTATGTATGTCTACTCGGGCCATTCACTTGGAAGCCGTGAGTGATATGATGACGAAGGGTTTCTTGGCTGATTTTAAGAGATTTTTTGCCAGACGGGGTCACTGTGCTCGACTTTATAGTGACAATGGCACAAATTTCGTGGGAGCCGCACGAGAGTTAACTGAGTTATTTAATGAAGAAAATTCTAACTTCATACCTGAACTTAGTGAAAGTCTAGCAAATAATGGTACTCAGTGGACCTTCATTACAGCCCATGCTCCGAACCAGGGTGGATTATGGGAATCAGGCTTGAAGTCTACCAAGAAAATCCTAAAACGGGTTGTCGGTAACTCTACGTTAACTTTTGAAGAGCTAACGGCAGTGTTAGCACAAATAGAGGCATGTTTGAACTCGAGACCGCTCTCTTTTATTGGGGATCAAAAGGAATTGACAGTGTTGACTCCAGGCCATTTTTTGGTTGGAGAACCTTTGGTGCTTGTACCCGACGATAATTATGAAGTTTCCGTTTTAAGACGTTGGCAGCTCACACAAAAAATGACCCAAGATTTTTGGCGAACTTGGTCGCAAGACTACTTGAACCAGTTTTTGCAACGTCATAAAAGGACTTTACACACCAGACCAGAGCCTGCTGTTGGTGATGTAGCATTAATAAAGGAGGATGATTCACCGCCGGGTAGATGGTTGTTGGGGCGGATAGAACGCAAGCACCCTGGTCCTGATGGCATAACGCGCGTGGTTACATTGCGTACCAAATCTTCGTTAATAAAGAGACCAGTCTCTAAAGTATGTGTCCTTCCAGTAGCTAATGGAACGTTTGCTAACTATTTTCTTTTCTTTGGGTTCATTTATTAAATTTAGATAGATATAAGAACTATTTGTGTGTGATATATGAAAGTAAACTTTAGTTTAGTAAATTAAGTGTATTTGGAACGTCATGTCAATCTAATGATTTTTAGGTGATATTTGAAGCCTTAGGGTTAATGTGAAGTATTATGATATTATGGTTTTCTGTGCAATCTGTAACCTACCACCAATCATTTGTATCATGAACATGTATGATGGTGGGTGGTATTCATTAGTTATAATATTTTTATATTAAGGACATATTGGCATATTGTCCTTGGTGGGCGGTATGTTTAGGGTTTAAGTCTATTTACACAAAAGTTTACCGCGCCACCGATAGACGGCACTGTGCAAGAAATTAAATCTCGCAATAGTTACGTTCCGGTGATATCATACATTTGTAAGATTTGTTATTTTAAAATTTGCTCACACCATTGTTGTAGTTTGCTTTAAATAGAAAGTATATTGAACATTTCGGCTTTCATTTAACCTGCGCTTACCAGTGGTATTACCAACCCCGTCTACTAATAATAACCAAATATTCACACGTTGAAAATTTACATTATTATACAAATTAACAAGAAGCCGTGAGACGGTCTCACCCGACTGCCCCTCTGTGAAAGCTTTCACTTTATTGCACCATATAGTTCAATCCGATTGACGTTGTCATTTTTGTTTTATCAAAATTTGAACAGATGATCCACGTGACCTAGTGACGTAATATAATGCAACAGAGTCACAGACTACAGCCACAAGTCTCGCCATAAGCCCCTCTGCAATCTTTATATAGAGGGTTAATTTTTTTAAATTGACCCAATTAACAGACATATTATTATACGCTCTTCAGGAACACTTACTAGACCCAATTTGCCTTAGTACATTACCAACTCTAGATAATCTAACCATGAGGTCTAAACGACTCCTTTCTATAAATACCTAAGGGTCCATTCAAAGTAAGCTGAAGTGAATTATGACTTGTTGTTTTGAGGATACCATCACTACATTGCACACTTGCATAATCAGACGCGATTGAATTAATTTCATTTGCCACTAAGACTATATTCACACCTATAAGCATTGAAGTTATCCTGTAATGAAGTAGCTAAGTTCTTATACATAGATTCAACTATTTAAACGATCACAAATCTGGGCTGGAACCACCACAGTACCAGAAGAATGGTGCAAATCTGTCACAGTGCCGCTGTACAAAGGTAAAAGGTCACAGCAAGAGTGCAAAAACTACCGCGGCATAAGCTTCCTCAGTGTAGTAGGCAAATTGTATGCGAAAATTTTAATTTAAAAGAGTGATGAATGACACTGAAGGCAAATGTGGGATGTACAAGCAGGATTTATGAAAGGAAGGGGATGCATGGATCAGGTCTTTTCATTAAGATGCCTAGCTGAAAAGTTTTTGGCGGAACGCCAAAAAATCTATTGCATCTTGGTGGACTTGGAAAATGCCTATGACACAGAGTGGTGAGGAATAAACTGTGGTCAACACTGGTCCATGTATGGAGTGAATAGCCACTTGATACGAGCATTGAAATCTCTATATGAGGGCTCCACTGCTTGTGTCAGGATCAATGGAGCTTGCACAGACTTTTTCTCCATCGAAAAAGGTGTGAGTGAGACAAGGCTGTGCTATCGTCGCTTAAACCCAATGATTACAATTTGCCTAAGAATTTCTATAAAATAATGTTAGAGCGATTTTGCACCGTAGACACTGTCTTTTAGAAGCAACGAAGTCCACTTTCAACGAAGTGTAAAATTGCCGTTACTGGTCACCTAAAGGACAAGATTCACTGCCGAAGCATCAAAAGCCACTTCATTGTCCCAAAGTGACGGTTTGGTGTGCCTTGTCGAGTAGTGGAATAATTGGACCTTATTTATATTTTGAAAACAAAGAATACTGAAACCAGATTTCAAGAGTGTGTCCAACGCGATAGTCAACATTTGGACGACATAATTTTGTAAAAAACAAAAACCCGCACATGTTTTCTTTTAATACATATAAAACTTCTTTTCTTTATACGATAATTATATTTTTATTCAAATTTGAAATCTTAATTCTGCCCCCGGACACCCTGTATATACCCTCCCTTTTTCGAAGCTTTATGGACATGCTTTAATAATTTGCGAGATATTTGCTTCATGAATTTTCGTCAAACATCCTTTTAACAAGTCATTGAGCTGATGTTGAGTGGCAACGTCTTCTTGAGCTACTCTTATTAGCTGTTCCAACTGATCCCAAAACTGCTCTCTAGGATTCAAATCCGGGCTATTGCAGGCCATGGCAAAAACTGTATAATGAATTCCTCTAGAATGTACAGGACGTTATTTTTAAACTATCGTGGTTTTTTTACACTAATACTTATAGAACTTGAGCCATACAATTAAAAAAACACAAAAATTTCAATAGGGATGATGGATATAAGCTCTCCGGGATGTGGAGTTCAGTAATTAATAAACTTGAACGTAAAACTGTGCCAATTAAACTGACGTAGTGAGTGTGGTGTGTCGCCGGCCTTATCATATGTAACAATGACGGAGGGTAGTTTGACAAGAAGCTACTTCATGAGCTTCGTCGATCCTAGAATCCTTCCAACCGCTACCTGCCCATGCCCGAAACGTCGGTGTACAAAATGTAAGTAAATGTATTTCGCGTGAAGTCCCGAGTTCTATTAGTATGGAATGGACAGGACACCATCTAAAGACGTGTGGTCAAAGACTTCTATATAAACTGAGGTAGACGGGCCGTACTCTAACAAACGAGATTTCAAAAGCAATCCTCAAATACACACATTATTAAGACTACACTCACTTAAAAATATTTTTTACGTAATTGTCAGCACACACAATAGCAATATACGAATAGAAAAAGAGTAAAAGAGAAGGCGTATGGACTCCGATTGCAAGTCGAGCACCTACTCTCGAAGTTTTGACTCACAACAGTGCGAGCAACGCTGCTAATTAGCTCAGTTTATAGGTTTAAAAATCAGTGCGTAGGGCATGTCTACCTCAGTTTATATAGAAGTCTTTGCGTGTGGTGAGTTCCTCTATCTCCCATACTTTATTACCTATGCTAGTAGGATGCCACAGGGAAATGGAAATGCTTGCTCCTTATCTATCTAGGTGCAAATTTTAAACAACGCTTTTGTTATCCGAATTGTTTATTACACACACAAAATTTAAAATAAATATGTCAATTTTTTAAAAGGAATTATATAATTTATTTCAGAATGTAATTAAAAATAATATAGGCACATTATTATACAAGAAACATAAAATTATAACTACTTAAAAATAAAATAAAAACTAACTACTTCCTACCTATCAATATATAAACTTGGTCCCTTTGGTAATGTACCTACGAAGCAGGCAGCATTCCCACGCTGAATAGCTATAGAGAGGCTTTGCGCGAAATAGCTTCCTGCTATTTATTTATTTATTTATTTAAAAATAGGTTCAGAAACAGACATCAGATCTTTCAGTACAAAATGTTTCTACAGTTAAATGACATTCTTAAACCTGAAGTCCAATTAAATCTATACACAACAATTGTATGGTAACTTCAGTGCTGTGCTAACTACATAAAATTAACTAAAATTAAAATGAACTTAAATTTATGAACAACAAAAAAATATAAATAATATATGTCGCCACACCGAGAATTACTAATTATTAAAATCTATTTGATTATAAATAGATTAAAACCATTACAATGAGCAACTTTACTGATACCTTACTATTTTGTGATATAAGGTTCGAATAGAAATAGTTGTAGAATTTATTAACACTGATTTGTATAACTTGATGTAGTGTTGAACTAATTAGGTTACCTAAGTGTTATGTGACTATGTAGGTTCGTAAGAACCTACAATAAAGACTATTGTTAAATTCTTATTGACAATTAATACGAATATTGTCGACATTTAAAAATGTTTTTAATCAAAACAGGATTTTTGTTATTCCTATAGTTCCGGCAATGTTCATTTTACTGAGAATGAATTAATCTTTGTATTTTAACGATTTCATTCAATTTAACAGTTTGTTTGACTAATTAAATTAATAACTTTATTTCTCAAAAATAAATTGAACCACATTTCTTTGATTTAAAAAGAAAACATTAAATATCAAGCCACGTGTTTTGTGAGAACAATTTGAGTGGCGGGGATTTATAAATAGACAGTGGTTGTGGCCGAGGGCTCAGTTTGTTGCTGGAATTTGGAGAGAAAACATTGTGAGTAGATTCTATGTTGGTTTTAATTTGGAATAAAAATTATGTTGTAATAACCTACTGGAAGTTAAAAGAGTGGCCGGAGTTTTATTGCCAGGTTCTTTTTTCTCCAGCTCTACCTATTGCGTTGCGAATCTGGCAGTAAATGTAGATTGTGACTTACATGAATAAAGATTTTTCATTTCATTTTATTTTATTTCATTGGTGTTCCATTTGCTTGTTTTGATTACTGTGTTTCTGAAATAAATACCGCCTAAGTATTTATTTCACTGTTATTTAACCAGATATCCATCTATAAGTGTAATAAAGCATAAAGCAGACCCGATGACCTACTCCAGGTCAGCGGGCCTGCGCTTTTTAAAAACAGCTGCCGCATGTCTACTCCGACATCAGAAGTGGGATCACTACCTACAAAATACTGTGCGAGACTATTTATTTTTCAGGATCTTTGCTACGAAGATTGTGTACCAGTTTACCAACGCGCCGCACGCGGTTACAGGCGCGCCGGCGTGTTCCGCGCCTGTGTTAGATCCTGGTGCTAGTAAGTCTTCCACCAGCACCGTCACACAGCTACAACAGCAAAGGGGTAATGTACCACCTGAATTTTATTTTAATATGATCACAGTGAAGTAATGTATGAGTGATCGCCTGTCGAAACAACAAAAGAAAATTATGATTAAGTACCGATGTGTTTCTACCCTCAAATGACCTAGGCGGTAACGTCGCGTTGGCGACTGCAATTGATGTAATCATGTTTTTTTTTGTTTGTTTCAAACTAACTATGTTATCAAGTGACTACGATATACGTATGAATGAAGGCCGCGCTAACATAGGTTGACAACTGGCTAGTTACCGCGTCCACGGTGAGGCCACCATAAGCTAGTCTGCCAGCTTAGTGGTTACGAAATTGCGATGCAGTAGCAGCGATGATAGGTTATGTTACCTCTTCTATATTATGTAAGCGTTCAAACGCGAATTGATCACAACCACCACCGAAACTGTTAAAATATTCCATTGATAGTGGAAACGCTTCTTACTGTAATTTTTGTAGTAAGTCCGGTCATACCTCTCGTGAGTGACGTTTTAAAGCTACTACAACAGATTCGGATAAACGTACGGTTGAAAGAAACTTGTGTTCTCAATGCGACAATAACCCGGCCAACACAACGGTTATACGAACAAACTTATAGTACTTGAATTTTATTCATTTTGATCAAAAGCCGTTTACACATTTGGTACCTGCTATCGCCGCGAAAAGCACATAACCTATAATATGAACTCTGTTCTTAACTAGTCCAGCTTGAACACAATGCGTGTGAGGATAGGTAAGGTAATTAATAATACCATCTTTGATAGCGGGGTTAAGTGCTTGTTAATTCGTGAGTCAATCTCATACAATTTGCCGGAAAACCGAAAACGTGTGGTCGATAAAATTACTTGGTGGCATAGGTCTCCTGTTGTTTCTACGAGCATCTTAAGTCTGTCTAGATTCTAGATAATAGAATTAACGTAGAAATTGAATGTCACATTTCACAAGATTATTACTTCAGACGTGTTGGTAGGTTCAAATCTATTTTTATTAGATAGCATAAGGTAACCTTGATATCGAAGATGACTTAAAAACACCCAGAAAAATAAAATTACCTCTAGAGTTCAGACAATGACCTCAAAGGTAGTATAGCATAGGTTTGTATAGGTGACGTTATCAGTACATATTTTTCTGATATCTGTGGTAAATACCGTAGGTTTTCTCTCCAAGCTCTGTCACTAGAGCAGTAACTATTTACTAATCTGTGCTTAGAGTCTTAATATCATTCCGTAAACCAGGATTTCCAATCCTCATAGAATAATGCCTTTTCTTTTAACGGTCAATTGAGTATGCTAAAAATTTAGTACAGAACGGTCAAGTGCGTCCTAGCCCTAAAAAGGTTAAGCCTAAAAACTCTGGTACCGACAAATGCTAAACAAATTCGTCTATTTAGTTGTCGCGCTGAATACTCCCGCTCGTTCATACCAAATATCGCTCCTGCTGTGGCTTCTCTTAATGAACTGACTATCTAAGGCGCTAAGTGGCAATGGACCCATGTTCATGAGGAAGCATGGCATAGAATATTTCTAGAGAAAAGAACCTAGCGAATTGCTTCCTTGGCTGGGCCTTGACTTCGGGTCAATCCTTATTCAAATCAATACGGGTCGGCAGCACATAGTGGTTTTTTTTTTAGTATGCACACGATCGATGCGATGTAGAAACTAGATAAGTATCACTCGAGCGAACTCGAGATTTTGGTGGTAGTACGAGTCAAACGTTTTAACTATTACTTGTATGGACGCCATTTCAAGATGATTATACGGTATCCCGACTGCGACGCGCTTTAAGCCTCGAAGCACAAGGAAGACTTGCTGTCTCACATCCATAATGGTATATTCGCAAAAAATTGAATTTGAAATAAATACAGGAAGGGCGAGCGGATGCAGCATGCCGATATTGTTAAACTGAAATACCTTTAACAGGCAAAGTCTTGAATAACAGTTTGATTAATGATTATTCATCTGAATAAACAGTAAACAACTATATAGTTACGTACATACTATCATAGACGGTTTCCATTGAGATGAGACCGTCCAGGGATGTTATCTGCAAGAAAATGTCAAGATAGGTATCTGAAAAGCGAGACCCAATCTTGGGTAGTTACACAACGGTTGACTGTTGTACCTAAATCTTTCCAAAGAAGCTTTAGTAATTAATACCTTAAGACTCGTCATAAAATTATGGAAGTTACTATTTTGAAAAAAATTAGCACCGTTAAAGTTTTTTTTCACCGTTAACATTAGGACAATTGCATCGTTTTCAGGACCTCGAATGTTTAGATCAACGCAAGTGCACTTGCGCTCTATTAGCAAACCGACCGTGCCATTCGAAGCTATACCTACACGTCAACGTATCGAGTAAGCCAGGCACTTCAGATGAACAGGAACGTGTAACCTTCACAGTAGACTCCTATGCATATTCCCCCACCGCTAGGTGAGGCCGCAGTGGTAACTGTAGGTCTGTCGGGAGTCCTGGGGTCATCCTTCCGAGAGCTTACCCGGGGCTCCCAACCGTAGGCATATTAGGTAGCAAACGTGTGGTTTTTAGTCGGTAGGAGTCCGGCATGGCATTCATGTAGGATTCCCTCTTTAAAAATACTCCTATACAAATTTACAGCGTTCTCGACAACGGCCGCTGTCTTCTAAAGGAAGCATTAGGACATCATAGACGGGCGCTAAAGGTCCCCACAATCAACAGCGGGGCGCCCAAAACCTCGTGATCTAGACCTTACCACACGATGCAGAGCACGCATCGCCGATCAGTATGGCCGTGTCGCCACACCGAGAATAACTAATTATTAAAATCTATTTGATTATAAATAGATTAAAACCATTACAATGAGCAACTTTACTGATACCTTACTATTTTGTGATATAAGGTTCGAATAGAAATAGTTGTAGAATTTATTAACACTGATTTGTATAACTTGATGTAGTGTTGAACTAATTAGGTTACCTAAGTGTTATGTGACTATGTAGGTTCGTAAGAACCTACAATAAAGACTATTGTTAAATTCTTATTGACAATTAATACGAATATTGTCGACATTTAAAAATGTTTTTAATCAAAACAGGATTTTTGTTATTCCTATAGTTCCGGCAATGTTCATTTTACTGAGAATGAATTAATCTTTGTATTTTAACGATTTCATTCAATTTAACAGTTTGTTTGACTAATTAAATTAATAACTTTATTTCTCAAAAATAAATTGAACCACATTTCTTTGATTTAAAAAGAAAACATTAAATATCAAGCCACGTGTTTTGTGAGAACAATTTGAGTGGCGGGGATTTATAAATAGACAGTGGTTGTGGCCGAGGGCTTTAGATCAGCCAGTGTACCGCCGCGTGCAGACGTCTCTGCACCGGTGCTCGGGCCCTACAGTACGGTCATCCAGTGACACCTTTCACCGCACTTGCGTCCAGCCGAAACTTCCGGAATAACACGTCGTGCCGCCTGGCTTGGGTTCCCGGTCTGCCACCAGCGGCAAGCCCCGGGGACCGGGTCGGGAGGTATCGGCGTGCCGGAGTTTCGGTTTGGGCCGCACTTCCACGGTACACCTGCGCCGTGACTCCGCGCCTGCAAAATGGAGCGAAAGCGGCTTTACCCGCCGCCGAGACGCGCCACCCGGCCTCGTGTATTCACGAGGTCGGCGAACCCCGCGCTGTTTAACGCGGCGGTGAAGGCCGCCAACCTGACGCCCGTGCCCGTGCCCCGACTTAACATCGTCGCGGGGCCAGCGACCGGTGCCGGGGAGGAGATGTTTATCGCCAGTTCGGTGATACGCACTCCCTCCCCGCCACCCGACGCGCCCTCCACCAGCCGGGACCCAAGATTATCCCGCCCCAAGGCGGGGCCCTCAACCCCAACACCAGACGCCCAAGAATCCCCAATGGAGATCAGCCGGATGACGTTTGAGGAGCTGGCCGCGATCCACGCGGTTAAGCGACTCGCGCCATCCCCCACAAGTTGCAAAACTTCGCCGACGCCTCGCCCCCGGAAAACGTTCGCCGAGACTACGGCGGCGAACGAGGCGAAGAAGCTGAAGCCGGCGACGGTCGCGACCGGAGCGACCACGCCGCCAACACCATCGGCATCAACAGCAGCCCCGGACATCCAAAGCCGGAAAGCCCGATACCCGCCGCTCGTCGTGGAGGTATTGCCTAACTGGCCGACGCACTTCAGGGAACTGAAGGCAGCGCTCGGCCACGCACCCAACGTGCGCCCCTTTGGCAGGGGGGTTAGGTTCTTACCGAAAACCGACTCGGAGTATCGGGTAATCCAGAGCTACCTCACTCGGCTGGAGAAAGAGAGCGGAATCTCTTGGTTCAGCTACTCTCTTCCGGCCGAGAGAAGCCTGAAGATCGCCATCAGGGGCCTTCCGGCCAATACTGACCCACAAGCGGTAGAGGACGAGCTGCGCGAGCTAGGGTACGAACCCGAGCACGTGCGCAACATCCCTGCGCGCCCCGGACGACCAGGGTGCCTACTGTTCGCGCAGCTGCAGCGGACACCCACCACCATCCCGGGCATATACGAGGTGCAGGAGCTCCTCTGTATGCCCGGCGTCAAGATTGAGGCCTGGCGTGGACGCAAAGGCCCGGCGCAGTGTCACCGGTGCCAGCAGTTCCGCCATTCCTCACACAACTGCCACAGGCCTCAGGCTTGTGTGCGTTGCGGTGAGGAACACGCCGCCAAGGACTGCCCGCGTCCCCTTGCGGAGAAGCCCACCTGCGCAAACTGCGCGGGTGACCACACGGCGAATAACGTCAACTGCCCCGTGTTCCGCAAGGAGACGCGGAACAAGCGCGCCGGTACCATTGCGCGTACCAGCGCCCACGCCACCCCTGCATCGACCGAGACCAACGCTCCCGGCTCGCTCATGGCTGCTGCAAACCAGCCACAGCAGCAGCCGGGCGCGAAACGACGGAGGAAGCGCCGCGGACGCCGCGGGCGCAAGCCCGCCAAGGCGCCTGAGGACGCTCCCCCTGCCGCCGCACAGCCTGTGCCACCCGTGGCCGCCGCCCCCGCAAGGGGGAAGGCGGTGCGCGTGGCGCAGCCCCAGCCCACCGGAACATCACCACAGGTCAGCCTGTATGCCGTCATCAGCACCATGCAACAGGTGCTGATGGCGCTCGAAGAGGGGAGGGACCCCATCCCTCTGATCACCAGGTGCATGTTGGAGCTCTGCAACTCGCTTGCATGAGCACAACATGCGCCCACCCGGCCTGCCCACGTCTACTACTCCACGTCGAGTAGTTAAGACTGTGGGCCGGCCCAACCCGGACACGACCGCTCCCCGTCGCTGGCTGATGGGCGCTCACTGGCGTCAACACCAGTGAGCTCGACCTCGCCGTGCGACGGGTCGTAGCCTCACCGGATCGGAGACGTCGCGGTGGCCGGCCGCCCTACGTGCGCGGGCTCGGCCGCGCCGCAGCGACGCCCATCCACTCGGACCATCACGGACGCCTAGCGTCCCACCCAGAGACCCGCCTGTAGTCGCAGGCGGCGTTGCTACTACCAGCAGAGGCACAAGCGCCTACATTGGTTACCCCGGAGCCCCAACGGGTCCGCGTGGAAGACCTCGATCGTCATCGAGGGCTCACTTTGTTGCTGGAATTTGGAGAGAAAACATTGTGAGTAGATTCTATGTTGGTTTTAATTTGGAATAAAAATTATGTTGTAATAACCTACTGGAAGTTAAAAGAGTGGCCGGAGTTTTATTGCCAGGTTCTTTTTTCTCCAGCTCTACCTATTGCGTTGCGAATCTGGCAGTAAATGTAGATTGTGACTTACATGAATAAAGATTTTTCATTTCATTTTATTTTATTTCATTGGTGTTCCATTTGCTTGTTTTGATTACTGTGTTTCTGAAATAAATACCGCCTAAGTATTTATTTCACTGTTATTTAACCAGATATCCATCTATAAGTGTAATAAAGCATAAAGCAGACCCGATGACCTACTCCAGGTCAGCGGGCCTGCGCTTTTTAAAAACAGCTGCCGCATGTCTACTCCGACATATATATTACTAATATGTCAATTACTTTCTGTCATGGAAACAGATTTTCCGCTTGCAACATCTAGTAGGGTATACCGTCATAATACCAGAAATCATAATGCCTTTACTTAAAATGCCTGAGCCCAAAATACCCGAAATCGAAATATCAATATTCAAAAGGCAAATATTTATAATATAAATAATTTAAAATGCCTTACGGTCGAATAACCGAATCCCAAAAAATAAATTTATCAAATACCTTATCCTAAAATGTTCAAACACAAAATACCTTTTTTTTAACATGATTTAAATCCTACATGGATGCTATATATCTGTGAATAGTTAACACCCCGACTCAGTATCCCGACTCGGATAGGTTAGGTTAGAAGACTAAGGCGGGCGCGAAGCGAAGCGGAGCTCCCGCCTTAGCCTTCGTGGTTATTTTTTTTTATTTTTCGTTAGCCCACTGTAGTACTTTTGTAACTCTGAATCAAAGTGTTTTAACATGAGGTAAATCCTACATGGATACTATGACGGACTCCTACCGACTAAAAACCACACGTACCTATCCAATATAACAGCCTACAGTTGAGAGCCCCGGGTAAGCCCTCAGAAAGATACCCAAGGACCAACAGACCTACGGCTATAACTGCGAGGTTATAGCGATAAACTGGGTAGGTTATGGTTTATTTTTTTATATTCACATTGTATTCTATTTTCGGTATTTTAAATTAAGGATATTTGAAAATTTGCATTTTGAATTTTGGTATAATAATTATTTGTATTTTAAGTTTAGACATTTTAGGGTAAGGTGAACTGAAATAAGGTATTTTGAATGTTAAGGTATTTCGAATTCGGGTATTTTGGTCTAATGCATTTTAAGTAAAGGCATTTTGATTTCTGGTATTTTAATATATAACCATCTAGTAGTCAAAGAGTAATTTAACACGATCAAAACATTAAATAGGTATGCGTTACATATTAATCGAATCGTAGTTCAGCATGTCAGAAGTTAAAATATGTCAACGTAAAATTATGTCAAAATCTAAAATAAACATGTTAGATACTTATGACATAAATGCAGATTTTCTGCATGCAATATTTAGAAGAATGTGAGTTATTAAAGAAGACAAGATACTTGAACAGGCAACGATATTTAATTTAAGACGGTGCATCATGTCAAAAGTTAAATAAGTCCAAAATATAAAATACAAAATGTCAGAAGTTAAAATAAGTCGTAACTTAAAATAAACCTGTCGATAACACCTAGTTATTTTTTTTTTTTATTTTTTTTTATACCACTAAGGTGGCAGACAAGCATACGGCCCACCAGAAGGACCGGTGGTCACCGCAGCCTATGAACGTTTGCAACACCAGAGGTGCCACACTCGCGCTGCCGACCCTGTAAAAACCTTCTAAGACCCCTTTTGAAGAACCCCATACTGTAGGCGTTTGGGAAAACCGAGGCAGGGAGGTCATTCCACAACCTAAGCGTGCGCGGAAGAAAACACCTATCGTATCTAACCGTGCTGGAACGCACCGGACGCAGAGTGTGAGGATGAACTCCCTGTCTGTGGCGAGCGGTGCGATGATAGAACGTAGCCGTGGGCATCATATCAAACAATTCCTCAGAGCACAAACCATTGTACAGGCGGTAGAACACGCATAAGGAGGCAAAGTCTCTCCTGTCGCGAAGAGGTTCTACACCAGCTGTACGTACAGGATCGTTGACAATTCTTACAGCTCGCCTTTGCACCGAGTCAAATGGACGAAGCTGATATTCAGGTGCTCCCGCCCAGAGGTGACAGCAGTACTCCATATGCGGCCGCACTTGCGACTTATAGAGAAGCAGTGTTTGCGCCGCAGTGAAGTACCGCCGCGCCCTGTTGAGCACACCTAGCTTTTTGGACGCCAGCTTAGCCTTGTCCTCCAAATGACTACGGAACTGAACGTCACTGGAGATGTCAACGCCAAGGATCCCTATACTTTTGGAGATGGAAAGAGATGTGCCCTGAAATTGCGGCGCTACAGTAATTGGGGTTTGCTTAGCGGTGAAAAAACACGCTTGTGTCTTGGAAGGGTTGAACTGGACAAGATTTTGTCCACCCCAATCGGACACTCTAGTAAGAGTAGCCTCGATTTCAGACACAAGCTGTTCACGATTTTCCTCCACTGTGTCCCGAGAGATACCGGGGCGGCCCGTGTAACAAGTGTCCCCCGTACTGTCGTCCGCATAACAATGAATGCCGTCAATAGACAACATGTCATTGATATGCAGCAGAAACAGAGTAGGGGACAACACTGAGCCTTGCGGTACTCCAGCGTTTATAGCCATGCAGTCTGAACAGCTGCCGTCAACGAGGGCCCTGATGCTTCTACCGGCCAAGAAGCTGGACACCCATCCGCATAATCTCTCGGGTAGTCCATATGAGGGCAGTTTCGTAAGAAGACCACGGTGCCAGACCCGGTCAAAGGCTTTAGAGATATCAAGGCTCACAGCTAGAGCCTCACCCTTACTTTCGATAGCCGCCGCCCATCGGTGTGTTAGGTACACGAGAAGATCGCCCGTCGAGCGACCGTGACGGAAACCGTACTGCCGGTCGCTGAGCAGGTCGTGTTCCTCAAGGTACCCCAGGAGCTGTGTATTAATTACACGCTCCATCACCTTGGATAAAAGGGAGGTGACGGCTATAGGCCTGTAATTGGCCGGGTCGGTGCTGTCACCCTTCTTGGGTACAGGATGTACATACGCGATCTTCCACGACGCCGGGACTTGTTGCATAGAATAGGAAAGTGTGAAAAGACGTGTAAGTACCGGACACAACTCTGGACCACAATGCTTAAGTACCACCGCGGGAATGCCGTCTGGCCCACTCGACTTATGAACGTCCAGAGATTGAAGCTCCCGCCGGACATTCCGCTGTGTAAATTTAACTTCCGGCATGGAAGTGCCACAACTCGGAATGCCCGGCGGTAAAGCACCCCCGTCGCTCATGGTCTAGTTAGAGGCAAAGAGATTACCCAAAAGGTCGGCTTTCTCCTTGGCACTCTGGGCCAAACTACCGTCGGGTTTAAGCAAGGGTGGTAATCCTGACCGACAGAAGTTTCCCTCGGCAGCTTTGGCAAGCGACCAAAATTCACGACTTCCTGAAGGGTAGCCTGCCAGCCGTTCGCCAATTCTGCCGACGAAATCGAACTTGGCCTTGACAATTGCTCTTTTACTGGACCTCGAGGCGGCATTTAATTTGCGTTTCACCTCAGAGATGTTTGGATCTGAATTTGCACGAGCCGTGGTCCAAGCTCTGTAGGCAGATTCTTTCTGTATTAGAGCTTCTCTGCAGAGCCGATTGAACCACGGTCGCTTTTTTGCACCTACAGGGATCCATCGGTTGGGAATGTAGCATTCCATACCCTCCAAGATCCCCTCAAACTGCTACAGCACAAGAATCCAGATCCTCTGAGGCAAAACAAAGCCGCCGCCACGGGTACGAGTTAGTTACTGAAACAATGTCTCCCAGTCAATGCGCACTAAAACGGCAAGAGCTGTTTTTCAGGAAGTCTTCAGTGGAGTTATTACAAAACTACAGTAGCTTGTAGCAGATAATGTTGTAATTATAAACTGTTTAAAAAGAGCAGCCGTGAGTTTTATTGCCAGGTTCCTCCTTACAGGCTCGACCTATTGCGTTGAATCTGGCAGTAAATGTAAATGTAGAATCAACAATCTTGACGTTTATAAGTGGTACTTTGTATCCTACATGAATAAAGATACATTTTCATTTCATTTTGAATTCCCGGTACTCACCTCTCGCCTCAGGTTGGGGTCGCGGTGCTGAGTAGTCACATCATCATTATCGTTGCACGAGCGTCAGTTGCGGCTATATTCGGAGCACTTCGTGAGGGCCCTGGTACCCACCTCTCTCCTCAAGTTGCGTTCTATGGGGTCGCGGTACTAAGTGGTCGCATCATCATCATCGTTGCACGAGCGTTAGTTGTGGCAGTATTCGTAACACTTGGTGGGGGCCCCAGTACTTACCTCTCTCCTCAGATTATGTCCGACGGGGTCGCGGTACTGAGCGACTACATCATCATCATCATCATCATCGATGCACGAACGTTGGTTGCAGCGGTATTCGGAACACTTGGTGGGGGCCCCGGCGCTCACCTCTCTCCTCAAGTTGCGCCCGATGGGGCCGCGGTACTAAGCGGCCACATCATTGTCATCGTTGCACGAGCGTTGGTTGCGGCAGTATTCGGAACACGTGGTGGGGGCCCAGGTGCTCACCTCTCTCCTCAGGTTGCTTCCGGTGGGGTCGCGGTGCCTTGTGGTCGCATCTTCATCGCGACTCGAGCGTTGGTCCCGGCTAAATTCCACACTCTTAACTCTAAGTACAAAGTATGCTTTGTTGACTTTATTTTACTCAGGGACTCTGACTCGGTCACTTGCCCTGGCCGCCCTCTGCGACCGAGGGCGGAGACGGGGAGGGAGACGGATCGCGCTTCGGGTGCGGTGTCTATTGCTGTGTGTCTATATTTCTACAAAATTCGATTGCAATGCACGCGATGACTTCAACCTTGATTTGGACAACGTGTCGCTCGCAGAGAGCTCCACTTCTCTAATGGAGCAATGTAAGAATCAAATTTTCACTGGAAAACAATCATTAAATATTATTGTACAAAATATAAGAAGTATAGGCTGCAATATGCCTGGCTTCCAGACCCTCATGGCGCGGTCTGACGTTGATTGGGATGTCATGGTTTTGACCGAGTGCTGGCTGCCGCTAAACCCTCTCATACCCTTGATGGAGAGATATACATATCACACATCACCAAATTGTATCACCCAAAATGAGGGTGTGGTGGTCTACTGCCGGTCATCTTGTAATTTTAATGTGACGTTTCCCCAGATCGGGGTCTGCAATGCTGTCTTTGTGATGGTGAGCAATCATACTGGTATCCTAGCTATTTATAGACCACCGGCAGTTAGATGTGTGTCTAGGTTTTTGGAATCCTTGAAAACATTTTTGGTTTCGATCAAGTCTGTGAGTAATATCATTTTGACAGGAGACATAAACATAGATATATCACCCAATTCTAGCGATCAACGAGCAAATGACTATCTTGATCTCCTGGCCGCGCACGGCATGCTTCCGGGTCATAATGATATTACTCATATTAAAACGAGCATAGACCACATCTTTTTCAAAACGAGACTGCTCGCCCGCTGCTGTGTGATTCATTCAACTCTGACTGACCATTATACAGTTGTTGCCAGTCTTGAACTTGGGAAACCGGCCCACACTCAACATAGAGAAATTCAATCGATAGACTATGATGGTGTGGACAAAGAAATTGGCCAGCTGGACTGGGGTCCTTTATACGCAGTAGGAAATCCCAACGAAGCTGTATCATACTTTATTAATTTGCTTACGGAACTTAAAGATAAACATACTTCCACCAAAAAAGCCCCAAGGCGCAAAAGAATTCTTAAACCTTGGATAACGCCTGGACTGCTTAGATGTATTCAGAACAGGGATAGGTTACATATCAAGACGAAAAAGTATCCGGGTAACGAAATACTAAGAATCACATATAACCGTTACAGAAATTATTGCAATGCTGTTTTGAAAAATACCAAAAAAGAATACGAAAAAGCACAGCTTATTAAAGCCAAGCATAACAATAAAAGGCTATGGGAGCAGATCAAGATTATCTCTGGCTTGGAGAAGCAAAAAAATTCACCGAGGGAACTAATTTGTCCCAAAAACCCTCGCCAATCAATCAACCAAGTAAATAAATACTTTGTGGACATAGGGAGAACTATGGCTGAGGATATTTCCAGAAGCGTACCTGCGGCTCTGGGTGGCAGGCCTATGTCGTCTCTCCCGCACTCTTTTGTCCTGCTTCCTACTGATGACATAGAACTACATACTTTATTGTCCAACATGAGGGGAGACTGCGCGCCGGGACATGATACATTGCCAGCGGCTTTCATTAAAAGATACAGGGACTTGCTTGTGGCCCCTCTTACATACATTTGCAATCTGTCTTTGTCTTCTGGTGTTTTCCCGGATCACTTTAAACTCTCAATAGTTCATCCGATACACAAGAATGGAGCTAGAGACCGAGTCAATAACTACAGACCAATTTCTATCCTCCCTGCCCTTTCCAAAGTATTAGAAAAGATAGCTCACAAAAATCTAGTAAACTACTTGGAAACTAAAAACATTCTGTCCCCTAACCAATTTGGGTTCCGTGCGGGAAGATCGACATGTGATGCTGTGCACGAGCTTACTGACCACATTACGACCCAACTAGAAAACAAGAGAAAGGTTATAGCGGTGTTTCTGGATCTGGCTAAGGCCTTTGATACGGTCTCCAAATCTCTGCTGCTGGGTAAGCTGGAGAGAATGGGCGTCAGGGGCCAGCAATTGGGGTTTTTTGAGAGTTATTTGACAAACAGGTCGCAAAGAGTCAGAATAGAGGAATGGGTGAGTGATGACCTTGGGGTGACGTGCGGCGTACCACAGGGTAGTATTTTGGGCCCTACCCTGTTTCTGGCATTTATTAATGACCTTTGTGACACAAAGCTGCAAAACGGTAGGATTATTACTTTTGCAGACGACACAGCTCTTGTATTCTCGGGGGACACCTGGGAAGAGGCATACCAGCACGCACCGGCAGGGCTGAATATAGTTATTGGATGGCTTGGCGACAATCGCCTCACGCTTAATACCGAAAAAACCAAATATCTTACCTTCACAATGAGAAACTATAGTAGCACCGAACCCTCTACGTACAAACTAATTGCGCATACTTACCAATGCCCATACTCCAAATCGCCGATGATGCAGGGGTGTTCGTGCACTGAACTAAAGAGGGAGCGGGAAGTCAGGTATCTCGGCATAACTATTGATCAAAATCTCAACTTTGAGGTACACATAGACCATCTGACATCGCGAATCAGAAAACTTATATTCGTGTTTAAGAGCCTTCAGCGAGTGGCAGATAGGGAGGTTATTAGATCGACCTACTTTGCGCTGTGCCAATCATTGTTAAGCTATTGTATTTCTGTCTGGGGCGGCTGCTCAAAGGCATTACTATTAAAACTAGAACGTGCTCAAAGAGCGGTCCTTAAGGTGGGCTACTCACTCTCATTTTTTCACCCAACCTCAGAGCTGTATAGGACCTGTCATGTTCTCACTGTGCGCCAGCTGTTTGTGTTGGCTACTGTCCTTAGGAAGCACTCTCTCATATTGTACGATCCATTACTCTTAGTTAGGAAACGGAGAAGAAATGTAGTTGCAGCATCTGTACTCTGTAGAACCAGTTTTGCTCAAAAGTTTTTCTGTTTCTTGGGGACATACCTATACAACAAGCTCAACTCAGCCCTGTCAATATATGGACTTACTATGTATAGATGCAAGGGGGTGATTACGGCATGGCTGTTGGAGTTGGATTATAAGAGTACCGAGAATCTGATCACTGTGGTAACTTGAGTGCTATCTCTCTCTCGCTAACACACACACACACACACACACACACGCACGCACGCACGCACGCACGCACGCACGCACGCACGCACGCACGCACGCACGCACGCACACACACACACACACACACACACACACACACACACACACACACACACACACATACACACACACACATAATAAGTCCTAATGTAAGGGAACTAGAATTAAATTGTATTGAGGGAATTTTGATGATTATAACTGTAATAAACAATGTAAGTAATATTTAAAGTTTAGGTATAAGTCATTAATGTCACTTTTTTTCACAAAATGTTAATTCACAAATATTTTATGTTATTATTATTGTTCAAATAAATAAGAACTAATAAGTACCTACAACATTGAAAGAGAACATGGAACTAGAATAATCTTTACAACTAGTCTTTTCGGCGGGGGCCTGGTAATCTGTTCGACAGGGAAACCTAGTACAGATGCCAGTCTCTCGCAAGGGTCATATTCTGTATCCTGTAGTGAATTGTAATATAGATTTCCTGTACCTTTGTGAAAGAGAAAAATAAATTAATTTATTATAATTTATTAATTTCGTTTAATAAAAAATACATCCAAAATCATTTGCTTGCATAGACTACAATAAGTTCATCGTTTGTTACAAATGATTTTTGTGTCTTAGTTTTCCTCTCCGTCCACATCACACCGATTTCTTGACTGACAGTTATATAGTCTTGCACAAATTCTTCAGTAATCTCCTTCGGCATGTCAAACGGCTCCACAGATCGGACAAAGTCTGGAATAAAAACGATTATCTTACTTCTGATAAATGCGAAAGTTTGTTGGAGTGTAGATGTGTAATGTCAGGGTGTGTGACTGTTTGTTAGTATTTCGTCTTCCTTAGTCCAACGGTTGAAATTAGTTACAAGCATATAAAAATACTGTTTCCTGCTGCTTTGATCGCGTAGAAGTCGTTATCGCATAAAATCATTACCCTCCTTTTGCGCAGTCAGTTAAAAATTAGCCTATGTCCTTCCCTTAGACTCCAACTATCTATATACCAAATTTCAACAAAATCGGTTCAGCGGTTTACGCGTGAAAGCGTAACAGACAGATAGACAGATAGACAGACAGCGTTACTTTCGCATTTATAATATTAGTAGGGAAGTAAGGATAGGGATTGCATACAGATAGGCAACTCCCTGCCTCCCACTGAGTTGTTGAACTGTGTGTGTTGTGTTGAACTGAGTGAATTTTGGACAGAATATTTGGAGGGTATTTTGAGGGAAGGTTTACTTAGCCTTAGTGGTCACATACACATTCAAGCTCTTTGCAAACAAAAACGTGTTTTTAAAGTAGGTGACAAAATTGAAAAAAAAATTCATAAGTATGGAGTTTCCGCTCTGGTCGGATCCCTGTGTATATACAAGGATAGAAAGAAATCTTTGTCTATGGTATTTTTTTCCAATCACTAACTTTAAAAAAAAGGAAACAGAGGGCGCCAAAAAGGCGTTTTTGTTTATGACCAAAGCAAAAAGATCCAGGAATATGTTGAGTCGGAGGGGCTACACTTTCACTACTCAAGAAATGTTTAAAAGCAGGCGGAAACCAGTAACGAAAAATGATTTTCCAATACAAAATGAGTGACAGTTGTCTCTCTCAATAAAAAATCGGCAGTCTGTAAAGTCGGTTTACTGACGATAGTTAAACGTGACAACTCAGCCTTAAATGGAACGCCTCAGACTTCAGAGCGAGGTAACGCCGATGGACAGCTCAGACCGAGGTAACGCCGCATACGTCATGTTTTTTCGTGCGTGCAGGTGGCTACATCACTACATAGTATAAAACTAAGTCACTTTTTCTGTCCCTATGTCCCTTTGTATGCTTAAATCTTCAAAACTACGCAACGGATTTTGATGCGGTTTTTTTTAATGGATAGAGTGATTAAAGAGGAAGGTTCCTATGTATGATAACATCCATTAAATAGTGGAGAAATACTGTTATTTTTGAGGTTTCTAATGTGATGTCGTAAGAAATTACATTTTTTCCACTTACATTGCAAACCCAGGCTGAATCCTACGAGATTTATCAAAGTAATGTACTAAGTATTGTACACATTGTAAAGGTCTACAGAAAACTCCGCGATGGCATATCTCTATCTCTTATGTATCCATACAATATCCCACAATAACATTTTTAAGTCAATTACTTTTTACGACAAATAATGTCTTATTTTCGAAGCGGTTTTAACCAATACATCATTAATCCTTATCCAATTAAATACATTGTTTATTTAATATAGATCTATATGGCCTTTTACAGCATATGACTTAAATGAATATTTTCTAAGATATTACAGATATAAAATTGCGGGACGTATCGTTGGCGGCCGTACGGGCCGGCCGCACACTGGTCCGAATTTTAAAATAGGTGTACATACGATCTAAGATGTCAAATTTGTTTTGGATAGAAAATATAGTGCTAATTAACATTTAGTACTACAACTTTTCCATAAAATGACTCATTCGTGCCTAAAAAAATAATGAAAATAAAAATGTATGGGGGAAAATTTATTTGGTTCAATTTCTCAGTTCAGTATCAAAGTATAAAGGTCTCACCTTATATTTTGATAAGCAACTATGGTCTATAAAACGACAACATAAAAATTTTCCGCGTATCCCTGCGGGTTTGGGTTGGGATCCACAATGCTTTAAAGTTCACAGTTTTTCTTTACTTAGTGTATAGTTTCAGCATTGCACCCGTGCGAAGCCGGGGCGGGTCGCAAGTTGAATTATAAGACGTTGTCATGTCAAAAATATGATACCTACTTCTAAACTTTTAATAGCGTTTTTTTATTCAAAATTTATTTATTAGGACATTCCCTGTTCTTTGCCCTTTAATTGTAGTCTGGAATAACAAATAGCTTACTTTTTATTCCCGAAATAAGTTTTCACTGTTTACGGGTAACAGAATTCCATCCAGTGTTGTATAATATAACTAGCGGACGTCACGCGGTTTCACCCTCGTAGTTCCCGTTCCCGCGGGAATACGGTAATATAATATAGCCTTTGTTCACCGCGAAGAGTGTAGCTTCCCAACGGTGAAAGAAATTTCAAATCGGTCTAGTAGTTCCGGAGCCTGTTCGATGCAAACATACAAACAAACAAATCTTTCCTCTTTATAATATTAGTGTAGTGTTGTATAATAGAACTAGCGGACGTCACTCGGTTTAACTCGCTAGTTCCCGTTCTCGTGGGAATACGGGAATAAAATATAGCCTGTGTTCACCGTGAAGAGTGTAGCTTCCCAACAGTTAAAGAGTTGTTCAAATCCATTATTCAGGTCCAGTAGTTCCGGAGCCTATTCGATGCAAACAAATAAACAATCAAATCTTTCCTCTTTGTAATATTGTATAGATAAAACTTACTTTTTACGTCTTCCGCAGTATCATAAACGTTTGTAATTTTCTTACATTCTATATCGATGTTCTTAAAGCCATATTTTGTCATCATTTCTGTCAAGATCGTTTTTGTATCCTGAGAATAATAAAATATTATTTATACTGTTAGTTGATGGCACTTGGTGGAACCGGCAGCACATATTGATTAAATAACAGCGCTTGTACTGTTCTACAAAATTAATTTACTTTACACCTGATCGGTTTCGCCTCTCGGCATTCTCAAAAGTTACGTCAAAGGACTTTTGAGTTTGCAGAGAGGCGAAACCAATCAGATGTAAAAAAAAAATGTTGTGGAACAGTACAAGTGGTGTTATTCAATAATAATAAAATACCTTTTTGACAAGCTATCATTGGGTGAAGGATCCACTAGAGATGTGCTACGCTACATTGCTATGGGTGCGATTGACATCCACCGATCCCATTTGTCGGTCGCAAAAATGTTAACTTTTTTTTAAAATTTATTTTTGCAAAAACAGAATTAACACAGAGTTTTATTAATATGATAAGTAACAATAACAATGTCGCAAAAAAAATAGCTTCCATTGCCGAACTAGGCATAAACCTGTGTTTCGGCTTTCGGTGCCAATTCCCCACGGAAAATTTAAATGGTCAAAGTTACTTGTGAACCGACGAATGATTGGTGGATGGCTTGCGCTAGGACACTCTTTTAACAAAGCGCAAAACTTGAACAATCATGTGAGTATTTTTTGGATCGTCACATTTATTATTCTGGTAATCAAAAAAGATAATCTCGAAACGGTAGCAGTTTTGAGGTGTCGGTAGAGTAACAGTGTCCCGATTTCAATTGCGTTTTTCCATTACAAAAATACCTAAGTTTTCACATCAAAAAATCTTGGTTTTAAAATGAAACTGGTACTCGTACCTACCTTATTTTCATGGTATGGTCCAATGAAAACATCCACGTTTTTCAAAAACGACTTCCATTTTGGATATTGTGCTAAGGCAGCGTATGCACTGTAAATAGCTGCTGTTCCCAAGAAAGTCAAGAAGACGTCGCCCTCTTCTGACATTAGATCGTAAATATTCCTGAAGGCTTTTCTAAAAAATATACCTCAATAAATCAAAATTTTATTTTTATTATAAATATACTAGTCGTAACAAAATAAGGGACATTTAAGTATTGTACACTTAGACCATATAACACGTGACTAGCCTTTGCGAACCACCGCATACAAAAATATTCTGCCAGTTTTCATACAAGTGAACGGGGAAACACAAAGACATATAAAATTTCATTGCATTTAAAAATGTATTAATCGACAAACGCGTAATGGCTGTTGTGTGTTAATTGTTATTGTACAGTCAACTACAATGAAATGTACTAGTTTAATCATATAAAATGATGTACTGATGTACAGGCTTTTTATAAAGCCAAAAGACCAAATGGTCATGTGCAATGGCAGAAAACAATGCTTAAGTAAGGCGCATCCTGTGGTTAGATGATCTAAGATTGTACACTTTGAAGTGATTTAATATTGAGGTTTGCTATCAAATGTGGATTTTAAGAATAATAATATGATACCTATTTAGTCGAATAGGAGTCAAAGTATGTTTGGTTTGGACGGTTTTTTTTGTAAAGAATGATAATAAATGGTTAGTTCGTATCAATACATTGATTGCGTTTTGATGCCGTTCTAGACCAGTGGTTTCTTTTAAGTAGGTATTCATTTTTACTTGACCACTGCTACGGCCACTAGGTACTGCCACTGTCATATTAAGAAAGCTGAATAGTAACGTGCCGTAACTTTAAAGTTAGGATGTTCAAGAAGAATTGTCCAAAACCTGTTAACTTGATATTTGGAGACAGGTAATGTATCCCGACGGCTTGAGAAGAAAGTGTGCTATAGCTGCTGAAGAATTTTGACAGCGCGCTCGCTGCAAGGTCACCTCCACTGGATTACTGGTACCTTTATCAGTAACCATACTTTTCAAAATCGTTTGAAGGATAACCAGCAATATTGAAAAAGGCTAATAAGCAAACTGCGCAAAACAGGACTCACTTCGCGAGTCGCTGAAGGTTTGCATTTCAATGCTTTTGAAGAGGAACAGGCGACTGGAGTAAGATGCTCGTTATGAATGCAAGGTGAAGTTTTTTAGTGATGACCGACGCGTTGGGGTGAAGACGCAGTATAGAAGATTTACTGATCCTTTGCAGACGTGGTAGGTCTCGTGGTTTGCAATAAATGTTTTTAGGCAAAATTAGCTTGTACAGAACACGCGCATAACACAATTGCAAGAAAATAAACATGGCCATGAAAAGCATGGCCCAGATTATATACCAATTTTTTCCGTGCGAGTCCTAAATGGATCACCATCTCAGCATTAATGCTACACCTCACCAGCCGAAGACCAAACTAGGCTTACCATTCTAAACGAGGATACTGTAATTGCTCAGAGACACATCGAACACGTTCAAATACTTCATGGTATTAGAGCTCAACTCGCATTCAATTTAATGCAAAATAATGAACGAGCATACACAACCAGAGCGACAATGTCCGTCCTGAAGATAGCTAATATTTAGGTTTTGCCATGGCCTGCCAATAACCTAGCCTTGAATTCAATAAAATACTGTCGGAATTGGTTGAACCGGCGAATTAGGGCAGCTCAAGAAGATGTTCACACCCTTCATCAGTTGATTGATCTACTCAAAATGTGTTTGGAGAAGAATCCCTAGAAAAACATCACGCATCTTATTGAGAAAATACCGTGGTGACTCCGAAAGAGTGTTTTGTATATACTAGCTGACCCGACAGACGTTGTCCTGCCCTAACTATGAATATGGTAATCGGTATCCCGAGTTCTAAGTAAGAACCGATCCAAAGTCGCAATAGAAACCATTTCTTTGAACAGTTCGAGCTAATGACAGTTATTGCAAATATTCTATTTTCTCACGCAACTTTGCAAATTTTTTTTATAAAATAACCATCTCCTGACAATAACAAACAACAAAAAAATAATTAGCAAAATCGGTACAGCCGTTCACGCCTGATGTCGTGACCAAGGAAATAAGGATTCATATTTATATAATTGACTAGCTGACCCGACAGACGGTTTCCTGCCATTATTTACTATGAATATGGAAATCGGTGTTGGTTCCTGGTTTTGATTCCCCCGTCCGTTTTTCTGTACCCGGTTCCCATTTTGGTGATTCGGAAATAGGGATTAATTTTTATATATAAGATAGAATATGAAAGTTTTTTCACTCAATTACGTTCTAATCCCTCCCTGGACCACTGGACATACCTGAAAATTTAGTATATAGGTAGCTGATAATCTGAATTTACCCAGAGCCTTTATCCTAGGAACAATTTTTTTTTTTTTTAAAGCTTTATTTTTATAGGGACTTTTGGCTAGCATAATTGTATGGGATTATTGCCTGAAATAAAGATATTTTTTTTATTTTATTTATTTATAAGCCATGTCAGCCCCATCGTAACTCACAAAAAAAGTATTAATAGGTACTTATAACTAGGTGCCTAATGTCTATAGAAATATCTGGTAAGAGACATTCTGGGAACAAATTGCTGTGGGAAATGTGTTGGTAAACACTAGCTAGTTAAATGTATTTGTCTCTCCAAACTTACTTTTGATCCTTAACCCAGTGTAACGCATAGAACGAAAACACGTGGTTAAAAGCACCTTTCAGATCCTCAGGTATTTCACCAGCTATATCCATTACTCTGAATGAAATATCTTCAGAAGCATATCGCGTTTTCGCATAACTAATCATTTCTTCGCAAACGTCACATGCAACGTAACTCTTATATCGGTAAGGTGCAAAGTTCTTAAGAAGAACTGATAACCCTCCATCGCCACAGCCTAGATCTATAGCTGTATTTGAACTATTGGTCCATTTGATTTTGTGAGCGTAGTCTTTTAAAGTTGAAATCGAGATCCCTTTTTGCGTTTTGTTGGTTGCACCGTATAGCTCAGGCTTGTTCATTTCGATTCTGAAACAATATTCAAACTGTAAATTTGTATATTTTTTTCGTTTCTTTCCCATGGCACTACCGCTTGGCACTACCATAGTGTCACAGGAAATTTTAGTTTCCTGTGATACTACTGGTAGTGCTACGGGTAATTACGTTGGTACATTTACGTTGATCCTACCCTTTGCCAGTAGTGCCAAGGGAAATATCCAAAAAACAACAAAAAGTCACGTTTGTTGTATGCGAGCCCCCCATAAGAGCCTACCAGACGCCAAATTATTAAAAGAAGATAGAAGTTATACATTTTAGCGCGCAAGAAAGAGAGAGACGCAATCGGTTTTTGTGCGCTTTTAACGAAATAAATTAATTATAAAAAAAACAATAGGAAACCAATATGAAAAAAATGCTCTAGTGCAAATGAAGATTTTACTATTGTCTTTTATAAATATTTTATATTATAAAAACAACTTATAACATACGAGATCTAGCTCAAAATGTCACGAATTCGAGGTATTTTCAACACAAAAATCTATCGAGGATTTTATCAGTAATCGTGTTTCGAGCCTAGAGCGTTTTTAGTTCATGAACTGAAGTTGCCTGTGTTCAAATTTTAATTCAGCAGACCTCACGAGTCCTGAGATCTGGATCAAAGTAATAGTCTATTTGGCGTCATATGGACTCTTAAATATCCATTTTATTTTAATAAAATTATTTATAGGTACATCTATTATATAAAAATAAGTCGGGTTTTTCTTCCTGACGCTAAAACTCCAGAACGCACGAACCGATTTCCACGGTTTTGCATTCGTTGGAAAAGTCTCGGGCTCCGTGAGGTTTATAGCAAAGAAAATTCAGGAAAATTTTCAACAGAAAAGCGGGAAAATCATTTTTTACATACAGTGCCATCGCGGGCGAAGCTGCGGGCATCAGCTAGTTTTTCATAAAAATATACAGTTATAATGTACTAATGCCAGGAAATCAGCGTGTGAATTTTGCAGTGAAGAACATAAGTTATGTTCTTGTAAAAAGTTTTCTAATGAGGATTATGAATCTAGACGGTAGTCTAGTTCACACGTCAAGTCATTATGGCAAATTGTGCAAAGAGTGTAGCATTTTTTTTTTTTATGTGTAGCAATCTGGTCTCGGGCTTGACAATATGTAAAGCCGCCCTTAATCAATTCATCGCTGGTTTTTTATCTGTGGTTTTCCTTTGACACAAGTGAAGGTTTTGTCTCTCACCCGATGATTTTGCATTTAAAGGAACAGGTTTTGTTAAGATTTTTCGCGAGTACGGACTTTGACCGGAGACCTGCTTTGGGGTAGTTGGAGGTCCTTTGGCTTTTTGCTCTGAGTCTGTGCCGCGAATCAGTTTTCGCTCAAGCGCGATTATTTGTTACTTCGCATATCCTCTAGCAGGCTGTGATTGTGATTACTTCTTGCTACATTTTACCCAGAAAACTGGTGAGTCACTTGTTCTTTTGCAAACCATGTCAATCTTCGTCTGTCACGGGGTCAGTAACTTATTTAGTTGTCTCTTTCATGACAGGGTTTCTTAGTACGGGGCTAGAGTGGCTAGTCGTAGATACCAGTGCCACATCTACAAGTTCGTGGACGGCACGAGGTACGACGACGTGGTATCGCGGACTGCACTAGCTTCTCATTTGAGAGGAACCTGCCGTCATCACCTGGCAGTAACTACGTCCGGAGTCGTTCTCAGCTCGCACTGCAGGCCAGTACCCCGTTATCTTGTCACCTTGCTATGTAACTGCCTAAGTACTTAGTAACAAGTAGCTGTAGACCGCCTCCGTAACACTAGTGCAGTAATTAGTACTACTCCTCTGTATATCTGTGATATTTATGTCTCTAAGTGAATAACTTCTCCCTATGTCTGTTTTGTAAAATGTGTACTGTATAAATATACAGTTTGTCTATAAAGTCGTGAAATTAAATGAGGGCGCTGCTGAATGCATGTATGCAACCCTATATAGTACGACCAAAATGATTTTGATACGAGGAGTTCGTTCCGAGTAAAATCTTACTAATATTATAAATGCGACAGTTTGTGAGTGTCGATGTTTATTACTCTTACACGCTCGAACGGTTGAAGGGATCTGGCTGAAATTTGGTACAGGGATACATTATAATCTGGAATAACCATGGCTACTTTTTATTCCGGGAATAAGTTCTTACGGGAAGCGGGAACGGGAACAATACAAATATTATAAATGCGAAAGCTTATGAGTGTGGATGTGAGACTCTTTCACGCTCGAACAGTTGAACTGATCTGGCTGAAATTTGGTACAGGGATACATTATAGTCTGGAATAACACATAGGCTACTTTTCATCCCGGGAATAAGTTCCTACGGGAAGCGGGAACGAGAACAAATTCGACACGGGCGAAGCTGCGGGCATCAGCTAGTGAGTTAATAAATAAAACACATTATACATTTTTAATTTTGTTTCTGTTTTATTGAATCAGATCCAGAATAAAGTTATTGAACCAGATCCAGAAGCCCCGGTCTAATAGCGTCTTACAACCCACCAGCAGGTGCCTAGCAGTCCCAATTGCTTTGCCACAATCATGTAATTACATGTTTTATCTGTAACTTTCCCCCATCTGACAAGGATTTTTTTGGCGCAGTGCTCAAATATTAAAATCGTCTATTTCTTTCTTTGCCGACCTTTTCTTTGTTTACCAGGAGTTTCAAACTTTCCTTCATTATTAAAACCTTCGTTAACTATTCGCCTAACTGTACTCTCTGATTTTCCTGAAAAGATTAAAAATAAGAAAATTAATTACATATTGGAAACAAACTATTGACATGAAGCAATTAATACAAAATAAAAATTGGTAGAAAACCAGATTGAACTGAGTATCAAAAATGTAGGTCGTACTATAAAATAACCATGTTGTTCTAACCACTGACTTACATTATAGGTAGATTGTAAGTTTAAGATTCTAACCTAAAAATATGCAAACAATGCCTTTTTTTTGTCTCCAAATCGTAAATTCAGTAAATTTGTAACTTCAGACAGATTTAAAACAAACAATAACACGATTACATACCCACCAAAGATGCTGTTCGCTCATAAACATCCTCAAAATCCCACAACAATTGTCCAGATTGGTACTCCGCGAAACATCACTGGAAAACTTTAAAAATCACTTCCTGCGCACCACTCCGATTTTCTTTACTCATTTCTCAAACCTTTATGCGTAGTTTGGTCTCAATTTGTTGCAGTTTAATCCAAACATTAAAGTTACGTGAGAGAGTAAACGAAATTCGACGATAGCATTGACAACTGACGTACTTATGTTTCTTGTTGCCAGTGTTGCCACACACATAACTATTTTTAGTTCCTCAAACATTCATTTCACGACTTTATAGACAAACTGTATGTGTGTACACCCTACCTGGCTGTTTTCGTGAGAGCCCTAGCCTACCCTTGCACGCACACTGGAATCTCTGAAGAAAGGCGCCCTGGGATGGAGTAACTTTGCAACCTCCCTCTGAGCAAGTTGGTGAGTAACACTATTATGTTATAAATTGGCTCCCAACGTAGTGGCAAATCTCTGGGTCTACTCTGCGGTAGCCTCACTGTAGTGTGTGTGCATAGGTGGTTTTCACCTTTGGCGAAACCATCCTGGTGTCTCGTCCGAGACGCTCCAGGACGTTAATTGGTGGTGTTAGCAGCTAAGCACAAAACTATCTCTTCGTCTTCTTTCAGCTACCTACACCTTTGGCTGGAAGGGACACTAAATTCTAAATTCTAAAATTTAAAATTAGCTGTGATTTTGGAAAGACTTTTTGATTTTATTTGGCATACCCACTTCTTTTTCTTATAGTGTTTTTTCTTTTATGTTCTTTTTTATTCTTGAGGTTGTGCACACATGTATTTATTATTATTAATATTTATTGTATTGTTAATATGATTATTATTAATATACATGTATTATTCTATAGCTTTACCTTGTAGGGTAAACTTGGTAAATTACTCTGTGTAACTTAAAACTTTTTTATAACCTACCTGAACTTTGCTCTCAGAAACTATTGAAACTTTAAACTCTTTTAATTTTGTTAAAATTCTAAATATTAATTTAAAACCTTAGTTATCATACACTTGGTGAAACTTAATTTACATTCTTTACTTGGTAATTGAACCCCATCTGTGTCACTTACATTATTATAACTTTTGTAATTAAACTTTTACATAATGGCACAGATGCAAAAATATATTAATTATTTAAGAAAGGATGAACTTGCTAACGAGCTGTCCCACATGGGAATTTTAGTGGAACTGGATGCGACGGTGACTGGTCTTCGGGGTGAGCTGAGAACGGCACACCGACTTGTCCGTCGCGGAAGCATCAAAACGAGTGCTCCGGTACCCGCTGATGCATCGGCTGAGCTCTCGACCTGCCTTCCGAAGGTCTCCGAGTTGGAGGAGGCTCTTCAGTCAGGTGAGTTTTTGTCAAATAAGAATAGTCGCTTAAGGAACACTGTCAGAGCAAACTATCTGCTAACTAGGTTGGCGCGTTGTGGTTTGGATTGCCCTGACATAGTGGAAATTCGTGGTAGGATAGTGAAGATCATTACTAGGGCTGAACCCGGTAGTAATTCTGAATCCGAGGGTTCGGATGATGATGGTGATGATCCTTCGTGTCGTGACCAGGTGGAGTATACTTCACCAGTAGTGAGAGAGGACCGCTCGGTGCGAGCTAGTTCAAGTAGGAATAGTTCTACATGTAACATAGTGTATAAAGAACGTCCCCTTAACTTATGTTCATTTAATTTAAAATATGATGGTTTTACTTGTGTACGTGTGTTTTTAGAGAGATTAGAGGAACTTAGATGTGCTCGGGAGGTTACTAAGCCTAGACTCCTTATGGCTTTCTCCGACCTGTTGGATGGACCGGCTTTGTCTTGGTTCCGTACAAACAAAGCTAACTTCATCTCATATGAGAATCTTATTAGTGAGCTTAGAGATACCTTCGATATTCCTGATTATGATTACCGCTTCAGGAACGAGATAAGACAGCGTACACAAGCCCGCTTTGAGTCCTTGGTTAACTATATATGTACAATGCAAGCCATGTTCTCAAGGTTGTCATGTAAGATGCCCAGTGAAGAGCAGTTGGACATTCTCGTGCACAATATTCGACCTGACTACATGAAGGAACTGGCCTTGCATGAAGTTAACTCTATAGATGATTTGAGACGTTTGGGTGAGCGCTTGGAGCTTGCGCGTACTAGGGCGGACGCTTTCCGTGAGCCTGCTCTTGACAGGTTTGAGATTTCGTCGGACTTACACCAGCATAAAAACAAAGGTGTACAGAAGCCCACCAAGCAGGTGTCTGCAGTGGAGACGCCGACTACCTTCCACGAACGCAAATGCTTTCGTTGTGGCGGGGGCGGACACGCTGCATACAGCTGCACACAGTCAAGGGAGCTGGTGTGTTTCCGGTGTGGTCTCAAAGGAGTCAAGACCCCAGACTGCTCACAATGTGCTGGCAAGCCAAAAAACGCGTAGGCCAGGGCCTTGTTAGGAACTCTATGCACTACTCTGTGTCTGAGTCTATTTCTGATAAGGTCCTGTTTCCTAAACGGGATAGTGACATTAGACCGTATCTAGTTGTTAAGGTTTTAAATTTAAATGTCTTAGGCCTTCTAGATTCCGGTGCCTCCTGCTCTATATTAGGTAAGGGAGCGCACCGCATCTTCTTGGAACTGGGTTTTGATCTTGTGAGTATCAATTCTACTTTTCGTATTACAACTGCAGACAGCACTCACTTGCAATGTCTGGGTTGTATCTCTTTGCCAATTGAGTACAATTCGGTTATCCGAGTTGTCAAGTTCTATGTTGTCCCAGGAATAACCACCTCCATGATATTTGGTGTGGATTTCTGGCAACAATTTAAGTTAAGTGATAAATTAATTTTACAAAATATTAGCCTTGATAGTTTTAGTGATAATAATCCTATTGAGTCTGTGTCCCTTAACGGTGGCCTCGAGGATTACGACAACCTGACAACTAAACAAAGGTGTGTAATCAACGAGGTCATTGAACACTGATAAGGTGGGTTTAGGTCGGACCTCACTTGTGCACAATGTCATTGACACTGGTGACAGCAAGCCGATCAAACAGCGTTATTATCCGCTCTCTCCCCTTAAACAGAAGGCCCTGGAAGCCGAGCTGGACCGAATGCTGGAGATGGGAGTAGTGTCCCCGTCTCAGTCCGCCTGGAACTCTCCAGTGGTCATGGTGGAGAAGGCGAACGGCGACCTCAGGTTGTGCTTGGACTCTCGCAAGCTGAACTCTGTGTCAAAGAGTGACGCCTACCCCTTACCCTATATCAATCAAATCTTGGACCATCTTAATAATGCTAAGTATTTAACCTCTGTAGATCTGAGTGCGGCCTACTGGCAGATTCCGTTCGACTTACTCCAGTCTGCTGAGAAGACTGCTTTTACGGTTCCCCGGAGAGGATTGTTCCACTACAATTCCATGTGCTTCGGTCTTGTCGGGGCCAGTGCCACGATGCAACGCCTCATGAACCGTCTGTTTGGTCCCGAGTTCGACAACAAGGTATTTGCGTTTCAGGATGACATAGTCTGTGTGTCCAGCAGCTTTGAGAAGCATGTAGAGCTCTTACATAAAGTCTATCAGCAACTCAAGGATGCTGACCTAACAATTAATATGAAAAAATCTCACTTTTGTCGGAGTGAACTCAAGTAGGTACCTGGGGTATTATGTGGACAAACATGGCCTACGGACAGACCCGGGTAAAGTTGAGGTTATCCTCAACTATCCCACCCCTTCTAACCCTAAGGAGGTTAAGAGATTTCTGGGAATGGCCGGCTGGTATCGTCGCTTTGTTAACAACTTCTCTAAGATTAGTAAACCTCTGTGCAAACACACTTCTACGAACCTTAAGTTCGAATGGACCCCTGAGGCTGAACAGTCCTTTAACCTGCTAAAGTCAGCCTTGGTTTCTGCCCCTATATTAAAAATGCCTAACTTTGAGTTGCCCTTCCGCATTCTTAGTGACGCGTCAGCTTACTCAGTTGCTGCTGTACTGACACAAACTCACGATGGTGTTGAGCACCCTATCACCTACTGTAGCCGTTCTCTCAACAAGAACGAGGTGAACTACAGCACAACTGAGCGAGAACTTCTGGCCGTGATCTTCGCATTGGAACAATTTCGACAGTACGTCGAAGGCCAAAAATGTACGGTCGTCACGGATCATTCATCTCTTCTGTGGTTCCATAAGCTAAAAAATCCCACGGGTCGTCTAGCACGTTGGAGCATGAGGCTCAGTCAATTCGATTTTGACATAGAGCATCGAAAAGGTAAAGACCACGTTGTACCTGATGCTCTGTCACGCATCAAGATTGATTCCCTCGATGCAGTACCCACTAAAGACCCGTGGTATGACCACACCATGAATAGTGTTCGGAAGAACCCTAGAAAGTCACCAAATTACAACATTCGTGACAACCTTCTATATAGGTTAACTAAAAATAAATATTCTTTGACTTCAGACTTTGACTGGAAGCTGGTGGTACCTCAGGAGGATCGCTTGCCCCTGCTCTCTAAGTACCACGATGACACACTTAGTGCCCATGGTGGCGTTTGGAAGACGCATAAAAGGTTAGCCCTAAATTATTACTGGCCCAAGATGTACGAGGACGTCAAAGAATATGGTTGGGAATTGCGAAACATGCAAGCAGTACAAACCCGTAAATACGTCTCGTCCCGGCCTAATGGGTAGCCCAAAGCGGGTTTCGAAGCCATTCGAAGCTATCTCTGTCGATCTGCTTGGTCCCTTTCCCACTTCGAGCAATAGAAACGTACACCTGATCGTGGTCTCCGACTACTTTAGCAAATACGTCATGTTGTGCCCTGTTCGGGTTGCCACAGGCGCTGTAGTCGCGAGATTCATAGAGAAGAGTGTGTTTCTCGTGCACGGAGTCTGCAAGACTATTTACATGGATAATGGCCCTCAGTTTGTGAGTAAGCCATTTAAAGATCTGTTAGCTAAATACAATGCACCTAATATATATTATAACCCTAGGTATCATGCCCAAACTAATCAAGCGGAACGAGCTATTCGTAATGTTGTTCAAGCGATCTCATGCTATGTGAAGTCACAACACAAGTCATGGGATTCATTCTTGGTTGAGATACAGTGCGCTTTAAACACTGCAGTTAACGAAGCAACTCGTTTCACCCCTTACTTTTTGGTACATGGTAGGGAGTTTATTGGAGATGGAGTGCTATACAGGCAGACAGATATTGCGTGCCACCCTGCTTCAGTCTCTGTAGACGATCCATCAGCCTTCGGTGTCAAGCTGAGAGAAATACAACGCATATACGACCAGGTGAGGAAACATTTGAATGTTGCCCACCAGCGTAATGAGAAGTATTACAACCTCAGAAAAAGGCATGTGGAGCTGAAAGTGGGACAGATAGTTTACAAACGCACGTTCTACCTGTCAAACAAGGCCAAGAACTTTACTTCTAAGCTAGCCCCTAAGTTCCTTAAATGTGTGGTGACTGCTAAACGATCCCCTTTAGTATATAGGCTGTCAGATCTGGACGGTAGGGATCTTGGGGAGTACCATATCAAGGACATCCTGAAGTATCAGGAGGAGCCGTCTCCAATACCCAACGTCAGCAATGCTGTAACTACATAGCACTGTTTCTTTAGTGTTTATATATTACTATTTGTATTTCTATGTGTGTACGTGACTTCAAATTGTCACGTTGTAGTTTCTTCTATGCACCGCACCGAGCATTTTTCTCTCATTCGCTCCTCAGTACTCTACAATATCCTGAGAGCTTGGGTAGTGTTAGGGTATCAGCAGCGAGTAAAGGGAGCATTCGTTTTCTATGAAGGGCATTAGACTCTAGTTACTTAGCCTGTCCGGTACACGAGTCAGTGTCTAGTTAGGTGTATAGGAGGATCTTTCTTTGTTATTGTAATGGTAGCAGTCAGCTTGGGGTTGAAGTACCTAGCTGGTTGTCTTTGTTTATTAGTCAGTACTTTTCTGTTTTCTTTATTGTGTATTTCCAGCGTGTCATATCCGCAAGAAATACTATTAAAGGGGGGGGGGGTGGTTGTAGCATTTATTTTTTTTATGTGTAGCAATCTGGTCTCGGGCTTGACAATATATAAAGCCGCCGTTAATCAATTCATCGCTGGTTTTTTATCTGTGGTTTTCCTTTGACACAAGTGATAGGTTTTGTCTACGGCACCCGATGATTTTGCATTTAAAGGAACAGGTTTTGTTAAGATTTTTCGCGAAGACGGACTTTGACCGGAGACCTGCTTTGGGGTAGTTGGAGGTCTTTTGGCTTTTTGCTCTGAGTCTGTGCCGCGAATCAGTTTTCGCTCAAGCGCGATTATTCGTTACTTCGCATATCCTCTAGCAGGCTGTGATTGGTTTGCTGCATTACTTCTTGCTACATTTTACCCAGAAAACTGGTGAGTCACTTGTTCTTTTGCAAACCATGTCAATCTTCGTCTGTCACGTGGTCAGTAACTTATTTAGTTTTCTCTTTCATGACAGGGTTTCTTAGTACGGGGCTAGAGTGGCTAGTCGTAGATACCAGTGCCACATCTACAAGTTCGTGGACGGCACGAGGTACGACGACGTGGTATCGCGGACTGCACTAGCTTCTCATTTGAGAGGAACCTGCCGTCATCACCTGGCAGTAACTACGTCCGGAGTCGTTCTCAGCTCGCACTGCAGGCCAGTACCCCGTTATCTTGTCACCTTGCTATGTAACTGCCTAAGTACTTAGTAACAAGTAGCTGTAGACCGCCTCCGTAACACTAGTGCAGTAATTAGTACTACTCCTCTGTATATCTGTGATATTTATGTCTCTAAGTGAATAACTTCTCCCTATGTCTGTTTTGTAAAATGTGTACTGTATAAATATATGTGTGTACACCCTACCTGGCTGTTTTCGTGAGAGCCCTAGCCTACCCTTGCACGCACACTGGAATCTCTGAAGAAAGGCGCCCTGGGATAGAGTAACTTTGCAACCTCCCTCTGAGCAAGTTGGTGAGTAATACTATTGTGTTATAAGAGTAATTGTATACAAGAGCCATGTATTATTGGCAACAGCGTTGGTTGAAGCTAAATCGAAAACAGAGTATAATCAAGTGGGCCTGAGGACGGTGAGACGGGCCTGAGGATGGTGAGAGGGCCTGAGGACGGTGAGAGGGCGACTCAACGTCCTTACAGAAGCAGGCCCATGACGGTAGCGTGACGTGAGTAACTCACGCACGCCCCCCCCCCCCCCCCTAGAAGCGGGGTCACACCCGAAACCCCCCATAGACGCGGGATGGCACCCGAACCACACCCTGGGCGAGGCCGCAGTGGCGGCCGTAGGTCTGCTGTGAGTCCCGGGACATCCTTCTGAGGGCTTACCCGGGACTCCCAACGGCTGTTAGGCGTTACGTGAGGTTTTTTAGTCGGTAAGAGTCCGGCATAACATCATCTGAGGATTTTCCCTCACGTAAAAAAAAAGAGCAATATCAAGTAATTAGAGCATTATTGGTCCAGGGCTCTCAAGAATCGTTTGTGACTGAGGTAACAGTCCAAATGTTATGTTGTTTGATGTTATGTGAGCATTTTAAGCGTCTACTTGTAGCCGTTATTAATAAAAGAAAATGTGAAAAAATCGCGTATGGGTGCCACCTTTAAATATTATTATTTTTCAGCTTTTAGTATTTGTTGTTATAGCGGCAACAGAAACACATAATTTGTGAAAATTTCAGCTCCCTAGCTGTCACCGTTCATGAGATACCGCCTCGTGACGGACAGACAGACAGGCAGACGGACAGCGAAGTCTCATGAATAGGGTCCCGTTTTTTACCATTTGGGTACGGAACCCTAAAAAAGACATAAGTTTATCGAAGTATATCCCGGGCGAAGCCATGGGGGCACAGCTACTACAACTATAAAGCAAACTTACAGAATAAAATAACTTACTTTTTAAATCTCGAACACAAAAAAGGTATGAAACTATAGGTTACAGTGACGAGGTAAATCTCAATTGTGAGAATGAACAGTTTACAGCCACTTTTATATGAAATGTGTGAAACTGGTTTCATTTAACCATTTGCGTCACATCAGTTACCATACTTCGCAGTACTTGACAGGGTTCAAATTATCTGCATAGAACTCCAGCACCTCATTTTGAGAATCAGAATCTATATTTTGTGAAACATGATACATTTTGTTGGGAATCCTGGGATCATCCTTCCGAGGGCTTACCCGGGGCTCTCAACCGTGTAGGTATAAGGTAGGGTACGTGTGGTTTTTAATCCAGCATCAACTAATCCGGCATAATTATCATCCATGTAGGATTTTCTTGGCATAAAAATAATAGATCTTAAGCCTTAATTCTACGCTGTCCAGTATACTTCCCATTGAAGAAAAAAAATGTGCACTGAAAAATAGACAGTGTAGTTTGAGTATGTGGCGCTGTATAGCTTCCTGATGTATCTAAGAATATGTGTAAAAATCGACAGACAATATACTTTGACGCATGACAACCAGTAACGGCGAGATGGAGGGTAGACAGGAATGAGAAATCGCCATGCGGACTCTCAAAATTAAGTTACCGATATTTTTATTATTTTACATCTTCTTGCTATTAAATTTTATTAGAGATCAAAAAAAAATATACAGAAAAGTGTATACTCATAATGTTTTTAGTGGAAAACTGTATTTTTTTTTTGTATTTATAATGCCTAATAACTTGTTGTCCAGTATACTTCCCATAATCGAAATATAGGAAAAATAACCACTAAATACCATGTACAGTATTCTTCCCAGTGTCGATGTAGTAAAAAAGTAAATATAGAAAGTTTTGTCCTGTACATATTCTTCATCTTTTCTTTTTAAATTTAAGGGGCACACTTATAAAATGTATTTACTCTAAATACTTTCGATTTTTAGGACCGCAGGCACCTCAGGTCTAAAGGACATAGTTTTGTTGCATGTTGGTGTCGTCTTAAAAGACATTTTTTTATGTAGGTATTAGTTCTGAGTACGATAATAAAGAGAAAGTAAATATTTAAAGAAAAATAGTTTTCTCCCTTACATTGTGATTTTTTCAACAATATATAACTGAGGTGGCAAACAAGCGTACGGCTTATTTGGTCGATAGTAGTCATCGTAGCATATGAATATTTGCAACATTAGAGCCGCAATGAAATGAAAATGAAATGAAAATATCTTTATTCATTTAGGTTACAAAGTAACACTTATGAACGTCAAAATTTTTGCTTCTACATTTACATTTACTGCCAGATTCGCAAAGCAATAGGTAGAGCCTGTGAGGAAGAACCTGGCAAGAAAACTCACGGCCACTCTTTTCAAATAGTCTTAGTACATTCGTTTGTCATGCAATAAAGATCAACAATTTTGTCTACACAAGCGACATTTACAATCGCGCCTAATTAAGTGAGGAGCAAGCAACTCATGTCCATGTCTCTGTATCATTAAAATAGTCATCAATAGTATAGTATGCCCTTTTTAAAAGATGTGTCTTGATTTCCCTTTTGAATCTATATAAAGGAAGGTTCATAATATTTAAAGGAATTTTATTGAATAGGCGTACACCAAGTCCTTCGAATGAGTCGTGTACCTTATGTAATCGAAAAACCTTTCCAATCAATTTATGCTTATTTCTAGTATTTATTGAATGTACGTCACTGTTCTTAAGATATAGATGTATGTTCTTTTTAACAGACATGATGTTCTCAAATATGTATTGCGATGCAACCGTTAAAATTCCTATTTCTTTAAACTTCTCTTTAAGCGATTCTCGAGCATTTAATTTATAAATTGCACGTATAGCTCTTTTCTGAAGTACAAAAATTATTTGTATATCTGCTGCCTTGCCCCACAGCAAAATGCGGTAAGACATGACGCTATGAAAATAACTAAAATAAACCAGCCTGGCTGTTTGGACATCAGTGAGCTGTCTGATCTTGGTAACGGCAAAAGCCGCCGAACTGAGTTTTGCTGCTAGACACGATATTTGGGCAGTCCACTGTAATTTACTATCTAAAGTGATCCCCAAGAATACGGTTGATTCTACAAGATGAAGGGTGTCACTGTTCAATGTTATATTTGTTTCATAATTTTTGACATTGGGCATGGTAAATCTAATACATTTTGTCTTTTTAGCGTTCAATAGCAAATTATTGGTTGTGAACCAATCTACAACTTGGGCTAGTGCACTATTTACGTTGTCAAAAGTACTTGGATTGCGATCAACTTTAAAAATAAGTGATGTATCATCAGCAAATAGAACAACATCGCACAAGTTCTGTACATAGAAAGGTAAATCGTTGATGTAAATTAAAAATAAAAAAGGTCCTAGAATTGATCCTTGCGGCACACCCATAGCTACAGAAGCTCCAGAGGACCGACTTCCATTAATGTCAACATATTGCATTCGATCTTTAAGATAGGAGGCAACAAGATCCATTGCAGAGTCCCTTATACCATAATGATCTATTTTTCGTAATAAAGTGTTATGATCAACGCAGTCGAAAGCCTTGGACAGATCGCAGAATATCCCGATAGCATCCTGTCGATTTTCCCAAGCGCTGAATATATGTTTTATAAGTGTCACTCCTGCGTCAGTAGTAGAACGACCTCTTGTAAACCCATACTGCTCGTTGTGTAGTAACATATTTGAACTAAAATGTGATTGTAATTGCTGCAGTATAATTTTCTCAAAAATTTTGCTAATGGCAGGCAGTATTGAAATAGGTCTAAAGTTACCAGGGTCTGTTTTGGATCCGGCTTTAAAAAGAGGTATCACTTTACTGTGTTTCATTAAATCTGGAAACACGCCTTTATCAACACATATATTAAATATTGCAGCTAGATGAGGAGATATAATTAAAATAATTGACTGCATTAATTTCACAGAAAAACCCCACAAGTCTGCTGTATTTTTTGAGTTAAGCGACTTAAATACTTTAACGATATCGTTGGGATTCACATATTTAAATCTAAATGAGACTCTACAGTGGTCCACGCTGCCCCTAAGCATTCGTTGAGCTTTAACTGGGCAAGAATTTAAGGAGCTCGTTGTAGTCACGGGTATGTCTATAAAAAAATTATTAAAGGTTTGTGCTACATCTAAACTATTATTAATCACTCTATTATTAACAATCAATTCAATGTCATGGTCACGAGTTTTGTGGCGTCCGGTTTCAGAATTAATTATATTCCATGTCATTTTTACCTTATTGTTCGACTGTTTAATCTTCCGACTTAAATGTAATGACTTGGCAGCAGCACATGCCTTTTTAAAGGTTTTTGAATAAAGTTTAACATACTGAATAAAAGCAGGATCAAAATTAAATTGCTTCATACCATATAACTCATATAACTTCGCCCTACTCTTGTATATACCAGTAGTTGCCCAATCACAAAATTGCATGCCTTTATTTTTATAAAAGGTTTTTGATTTGAAAATGTTATAGTACGCAAACTGAATGGTATTAAATAAGGAGTTGTATAGGCCGTTTGGATCTTCCTCATTAACGTTAAGATTGGCAACCTTTGCAGAAACTTTTTCACTAAATTGTGCTAGGCGACATGTACTCATTGGCCTGCAAGAAATTTTGTTTAATTTAGCCGTTATATCAATGGGAAACGAAGCTTTCTGCCCAAGGTGATCTGATGGAAAGTTACTTAATATTTCTTTTGCCAGTGGTTCACAGTTGCTAAACATATTATCGATACATTTCGCAGAATGTGAGGTGATTCTAGTTGGCTCACAAAATAAGTTTTGTAAGCCAAAGGAACTAAATAAATTAATAAAACTAGTACGTTTCGTCGAATTTACAAGTATGTCAACATTAAAATCACCACACACCACAATACGTTTCTTACTAGTGCACAAGTGCTTCAATACATTTTCCATTACTTCTTCAAACAAATTATAATCGCTATCTGGCGGGCTATAGACACAAAGGACAATGAGTTGCTCAAACTCAACACATGATAATTCCGCAGTGCGCTCAATAGAAAGGGCCACAATATCTTTACGTTCTTTACAGTTTATATTATTAGAAACAAATATTAGCGAGCCACCCCGAATAGCATATTTTCTTGTGAACGCACTGTTCAGTGAGTAAAATTCACTGTTAAACATTAATTCATGACTTTCCAACCAATGCTCTGTAATACAAAAGACATGAATATTGTGTTCCTTGATATAAAGGTCTATTTGCAGTAGTTTGTTGGATATGCCTTCAATATTTTGGTGTACTAAGTTTAGACTACTAGTTATTATATTGTTGTTAAACTCGAAATTATTTCTTACACTAACATTATTAGAGGGTTCAATAGGCTCAAAAGCCCTGAAGCCATGGCCAGATTTTTTATCTGTTGTCTTACAACCTAGTTTTTTGGGATGATGCATCCTTCCCAAGATAAAATGTCAATATTATTGCTATGATTATAAACAATACAAGCAGTTTTATTATAAGCCAAAAGATTGGCTTGATTCAATAAAAAATTTGATAGCGTTATCGCTACCTGTCGTCTTAAAAACTTTGAAAGTAAGTATCTATCTATGGTCATAAAAGAATAACGTAATACAAGATTACAGTCAAATAATTCACTATTCCTACTACTTGTAGTCAAATAGTATAATTTTCGGTTTATTTTGTACCGAATATTGTTTTCATTACGTGTGAAAGATTTACTATAGGGCAATGTAGAAAGTATTACCTGTTTCACTGACAATTTTGACAACTGTTCATGAAACTTAATAATATTTTTGATATTTACACAATCTCTCCTGCCAATAAGTATTACTATTGTTGATTGTGGGCAGTGTGTACTAGTCAATACTTTACTAACTATTTGAGAGTAGGTGGCCCCAGGAAATGAATTGATTATGACCGAACTACCCATACGTTGAACTAAGTGGTAACCTAAGTTCTGGCCGATTTCATCGCAATAAACAACTGTCTTTCCAGTATTTAAAATTTGTGAAACTTTTGTTACAGGGTCAGCAGAGGAAGTTAAGTTTGATTGTATAGTATGTTCATCCATACTGCCCACAGAGTCAATCATTGGAAACATTGTCTCAGTCTGTGATGGTGTGGGCAAGGAAGAGTGTGGCAGAGATTCATCACAGGCTGGTGATTGATTATATAATTTCTCAAGTGAATGGAACCTTTGTTCATTGCTGTGACAAGACTCAACCAAGCTATTCAGTGCCTCAATATACTCTCCAATTTCTTTTTGTGAAATTTTGTACTTTAATGTTGTTGACTCTAAAGACTTATTTAAATGTATGATTTCTGACTGCAATTGAAGTATATCAGTCTCATACTGCTCTGTTTGAATGGTCAATTGTTTTCTACTAGTTTCTATTACTTGTTGTAGCTGAACATTTGATTTACAAGTTCTGAGATATTTATTCGCACCTATTTTAAGCCTTTTAATTTGTTTCTGTGATTTAGCAATAAATTTATTGAGCTTTATATATTTTTTAAATTTATTCCTGCTACTACTAACTAATCTAATGGTGTTGTTAGATGCTAAAGTATTATCACTAGAAGTATCAGGTGTCGAGAGATCTATCACATCTGAGGTCATGGGCTGGTCAAGATAGATACAATCTGACTTTCCGCTCATCAGCTCATCATACAGACTGTGGGAGAGGGCAACCTGTTCAGCCGACTTGAGAGTCTCTTTGTGAGTGATGGAGTTGTGCACATCACTTAGTTCACACTCCAGAATGCTGATACGTTTTAAGGCTCTCTCGTGGGTGTTGCTGCACTCCTCCAGACCTACTACAGTTTCCTGAAGATGATCCCGCTGACGTGTGAGCTCCATTACCTGTGTATGTAGCTCAGCCAACTCTTGTTTGAATTGGGTATTTTTTTCAATTACTTTTAATATTTCTTTTTCACTATCATCCCGTTCCTCCAACAACTGCTTATTGAGATTTTTGCAAATTTCAAGTTCCTTGATGGTGAGATTGAACTTTTGTTGCAAGTCACGGGTTACAGCACTGCGGGTCATCATTTTTATTTTAATTGCTCTATTTAAAAAAAGGGAATATATGAACAATTTGTTAATCTGACCAAGTATGTAAGAAAAGTACCTAAGTATAATTGTATTTACACTATGTAAACCACTTTTGCAGTTCAACACAACCAATGTGAACTGTTTATTTAATTTAGGTGTATGGTAACTATACTAATTTCAAAAGGAATGATGGTCTGTTATCAAATATAAATGCAAATAAGTACAAAATTCAATTAATTTCTCATTTGGTACCACCTACCCCACTCTTAAATTGACAGATTGTAAGTTTGAAAAAATTGGATTTTTAACAGAACAATTTTTAAAAGTTTTCACAGTTCTTGTTTGTTTTCATGAAGATATGTGAAGATATAGGATCACTTTTCACTAGTAATCGTAAATTCGCAGCTATTTTTCACTTAATTAATAATTAATCCTGAAATTTTTCAATTCAATACGTTTATTTCAGACATCAGTCCATATAACACATAGATACAACTACAACACAATTTACAAATAATAATAGGCATATAGATTAAAAACAATACTTACTTAATAATAATAATTGTACAATTAGTAATAATAGGTCAATAAAATAAATAATGAAATCAACAATGTCAACATTATCAGAACATACATAATAATTAATAATAACACTTAATAATATACATAATAGGCATAAATATCCATAGGTCATCAATATCTTCTCTCCGGCATCGGTACAGAAATGTGCCTTCCGCAACAATGCCGAAGAATAGAGCAGTCCAGTCTGGATGCAATCATCAGCAGGACCCTGTTGGAGCTGGCCCGCACCCTACGCACCAGTGAGGCTGCACGCGCACGTATAGTCGCGTGGAAACATGCCGTCCGCGCATCCGCAAACATCCCCGAAGCGCTGCAGTGTCGGGGCAGCCCCAACAACATCCTGAGACTATTGTTGTACAGGACGCGGAGGTCGCTGTACCGTTTCTTTGTGTAATCAGCCCACAGGCTGCAAGTGTATAGTGATGTACAATACGCTCTGAAGAGCGTAACCTTAACTTGCGCCGAGCAACGTGCGAACCTGCGGGCTATCATGTTCGATCTGATCGACAGCGACCTCCGCTCCCTGTCGATGTCCTCGTTGTCCTTGAGATCGGCGGTGACAATATGTCCAAGGTACCTAAAACTAAAAACCCTGTCTAAAGACGAACCGTTCAACAGCACAGAAGGCACTTCCTTCGGACAGTTACCACCCGTTTCAAATACCATCCATTGACTTTTCTTCGCGTTGTATAACAGGCCATGACCACACGCATACTCCTCACACGTCTTTAATAATTTTCTGAGGCCACAGACCGAAGCGCTCAGCAGCACCATATCATCTGCGTAACTTAGATTATTGACGCAGACACCATCAATATGGCACCCAATATGCTGACTGCTAAGCGCCTCGATCAGGCCGTTTATATATAAATTAAACAGAGTGGTAGATGTGATCCCACCCTGCCTGACGCCACACTCCAGCCTGTACGGATCTGACATGGCCCCCGCCCACCGGACACTATTAACCTGATTCGCGTACCAGAACTGAAAAATGCTGACCAGTTCCTGAGGCACATTAAGGTCCCTCAGCTTCCCCCACAGCAGGTCATACGAAACCAGGTCAAATGTCCGGGAATAGTCGAGGAAGCAGGCATACACCGGCGTTTTGCGATCAGTGTAGTATTTGACAGTTTGCTTGAGGCACAGTATAGCACTCTCAGTAGAAAGATGGGAACGGAAACCAAACTGGTTATCGTGCAAATTGACAAAACGGTTTATCTGTGCGTCAAGCAAACGATCAAACACCTTCGCTATAACAGTAGCTAGAGATATAGGCCTGTAATTTGCTTTGTCGGTAAGGTCTCCGGTTTTGTTTTTGACAACAGGCACGACTACAGTCCTCATGCACTCCTCAGGCAAGTAAGAATGGCCCACACACAACGTATAGAACATGGCCAGGACTCTGTGTACATGAGGCCCCGCGTGTTGGAGATGCTCGACACTGAGGCCATCGTGTCCAGGGGACTTACCTCTTGTCATACCTTTAATGGCTTTAGACACATCCTTAGCATGAAATACAGTCCCCATCCTCACTCCGCTCATGCCAGTATCGAGCACCTCCCCCATCGGACCTAACGGCGATCTCACCATAAATTGGTCTCTGAAGGCATTCGCAATGTCCCTCGGTTCGCTTAGACCCGCGACGCTAGCAGGAAAGCCAGGACGTATATTTACTCTAGCGGTATCCCTCCAGAACATCCCAAAGTTCCCCTTGGAGTGTTTTTCCGCAAGAGCGTCCATTGCTAACTGGTCTTGATGATCTTGACACCATTTTAATTTGGCTTTGAACGCTCTTCGACTTTCACACATGACATTATAAATTAATCCCGTTCTCGGACGCCCATGTTCTACCCACTCACTAAATCTGACCCTGGCTTCCCTGTGAGCATCACGGACGTGTTTGTTCCACCCGACTATGTGTGGGCCACCCCCCCTCCCCTTTCTAGCACCACCTCTACTCACCCGTGCTGCATCCCGGAGGGCGGCGACAATATCCGAGTACAGCTGATCTAGAACACGCCTGTGTTCACGGCTATCACAGAAGTAGTCGGCACACTTCACACAATTCGAAGGAAAGTCAATGAGTTTTAATCTAGTATTACACTCGCTTTCGTAAGCAAAAACTTGTTCTTTACTTTTATCACCCCATACTACATCTTTGTTTACATTACCAATGCTAGGTGAGATTTTACCAGTAATACAAGTTAGATTACATTCAATAAACATTGGGTAATGGTCCGACCACAGGATGTCATGCCTCACATATACATTAGACACAGCCCGCGCAGCCGAGTGAGTTGCTACACAGTGATCCAACCAGCTGTTTGTTCCATGTACTTCACTAGTAAACGTGTATGTGTCAGAACTTAACCCAAACACATCCACGTCCACACATGACCAACGTTGCTCTTCGCAGATTTTTTCCAACTCACTGTAAAACAACTCACCCGGATCCGCATTAAAATCACCCAATATGAAAACGGACTCGTTATCGTGTTCGTCAATTATGGCACTCACTTGACTTAAGCAATTTATAAAATCTTCTAAATTTTCAATGGCATTGTCATCTCGGTGTAGCATGGTGCGTATGACAGTTGTCGATCGCGTTTCGTTTCACTCTTGAAAGTGGCCGTGAATTACAATTATGAACTTAGTATTTCAGCTACATCCCATTCATAATATATTAAATCGTTAATCACTGTTGTAAATAAAATTAAACTCAACCAGAATATTCTCGTCTACAAATAAAATGAATTTGGAAGAAAATATTAACAAATTGTTGAGTATAACGTAACACCAAAGATGTCTTTAGTGATGGGATTATATACATCTACGATGGATAGTCGATATTTTGATAAAACAAAACGTATATTGTCCGTAGTTTCAACTTTTATTGTAAAAAGTATAGTTATTGAGTTATTATTATTAATATTTTTCCTCTTCTCGGTTACCTTATTTTTTCTTGCGAAGTTACCCGGTCTTTTGATAGGCTATACCTTATGAACGGTCATATCTATCTAGAGAGATGAAATTTTTACAGATTATGTGTTTTTGTTACCGCTATAATAACAAATACTAAAAACAAAAAAAATAAATATTTAAGAGGCCTCCCATACAACAAACGTATTTTTTGTCGTTTTTCGGTACGGAGACCTCTGCTCACTTGGCCGGTTTTTTAAGCTGTTTAGTTGATTCAAAAATAAATACAGCAATAATTTTCATAATAATAATAAACAGAACGTGATTTATCTCGTTTATTGTAGGATTCTAAACATGAATTGCATATCGACACATCCCTAGTAATGTGGTACTGATAGATATCAACGTCATACTGCCAACTGTCATACGCACCTTGTTACAGCGAGGCGACCAGATAAACGCTCATAACAATAATAGATTTATCGAAAGTTTTAATTTTAATTCCACAAATACGAGGATTATTACACTGTAACACTGTCACTTGCTGAAATGTACTAAATCTCCATAACAGGGCTACGCCCGCGTATGGGCGTCCGCGTAGTATACCCACACTAGTATCAACGGCTGATGTTGCCGTGTAGCCAAAGTTATTATCGATCGTACCAACAAACGGAATATCGTGCGGCATAAGCCAAGTCTCTTGCAGACACACTATGTCACACCCACTACACAGTTGTCTTACGTCCTTAAGTGACCGCTTGATACCCTTACAGTTGAAAGTAGCAAATTTGTAAAGGCGACTATCCATTATTTAAACGTTCAGAGCCGCCCGCAACACCCGTACCGCTCGTCCTCCGCTGTGTGAAGTGCACAAAACGGCGAAAAATAACACCAGCGGGCCATAGTTTTTCATCTAGGTACTTAGATACGTTCCTTTCAGATATAAAGAACTTGTACGCTTTGTGCCCCCTATCAATTTTCATGTTAATTTTTTCTAATATTAATGTTAATGCTTTCCTCCTTTTGCTCCTGACATTAATCACTTTTTATCTCGTCGTCGTCTTGTGTATGCTTTTAATAATTACTTATAACTTATTTTCTGAAGTTAACTTGTTTATTTATCACTTTTTTGCTTTAAAAGTATATTATTTATAATTTTAAATTCGAAAATTACATAGAAGAAATGTTTACCGGTAGCGATGCGCGATGTAGCGATGAATATTCTCGGTGCTGTCCCTGAAATAACATATTAAACACAATAGAAAAACCTGAGTTTCTCTGGTCGCTATGGAACCAGCTACCACCTGTAAGTAGAGAATCGTTGATAATCCTCATTAATCGCCTTTGTATAGCATGGGTGAAACTGGTATTCTGGTGCTACGATACTGAACGTCGCGCGTCGTCGGAAATCTCAAAAAGGAATCCGATGCTATTTGACATGGAAAGAAGTTTACCCTGAAATTCTGGAGCTTCAGTTAACGGAGCTTAACGTTCTTAACGTTGAACAAACAGTTAAATTGGACGCGATTTGGTTCACATCATTCCTGCAATTTTGCGAGCGTAACCTTGATTGAAGGCACATGTTGTTCACGAGTTTCTTCTACTGCGAAGCAAGGTGCGACCCATGTTGTAATACATATTATACATATTAAACCTACTATTATATAAACATATGATGTATTTGCACATTTTTTTATATATGTATTTGCACAAACAAACAAACATCCTCACCACTCAAACGTATATACCGTCTTCGTTCCGTCGTGGGTAAAAATAAAAGTGGAAAAATAAGATTTGTTTTTTTTTATTGTAACCATAATGGCGTTCGACATAAGTACCTGTCACACGTTTCTAATTGGCACGTTGGACATATTGACTGACAAATTACATTAGGACTTGAGACTGGCGTATCACCATTATTTTTGTCAATTTTATATCTATGTATTTTCCACCTAAACAACGGGGACCATTCATACAAACATCAACTACTTAGTTCATCTGCGAAGAGTAGACCTCGCGAGCAACCAGGAACAAAACAAAACCTGTGAGGCACATACAAATGTGCCGCATAATAATATAATGCAGATATATAGCTATCAGGCAGGTCACACAACCTGCCTGACCGTGTTTATTATTGACGCTATGTTAATCGAACAGATATAAGTAGTCTGCCTGCTTCCGAACACTCATGGTGACTACGCCTCACAATGATTGAAAGCCTCTCCTAGGACCTTCAAAGTCCTATCAAACAGTCAACGATTTGATAGGACTTTTATTTATGATTTTAGTTTTTTTTAAAGCGGCACCAAAAAAACAACACTATCCATACAACATTAACTGTACAGCTGTGCAACAGAAGAATCTCTGAAATTGTCAGCTCTCTATTTCGCGACACGATGACGCACTATACTAGTCGATGATATGACACAAATGTGGACCCAGCATTACGTTTCTTTCTAAGCGTTACAACATGATGAAATATCATCATATTGTAACGCTCTTTTTACTAAGGTATTTATAAATCAATACCATGACAAATACCTTAAAATGAATGATAAATTACAATATTACTTGTTACAATATGCGCCGTATGTTACAGTCATCAATTTAGTTACTTGAAATTATGCGTTTTTGGCCTTTAACAGTGCATAGAAATGGAGGCAGAGTAAAGCGTAAGTTTATCATGTTTTAACGCGGAAGAAGGTTCTCAAAAAAAAACAAAGTGATTTACATATGCGTCAGTGGTAGGCTTTAAAAACAAATTAATTATCTATTTAAAGAGTACTTGTCAGAATTATTTGCTTATGTATTTTTTTTGCGTAACTACGTACTACGTACGTAGGTATAGGTAATACTTATACGGAATAGTACGTTGAATGAATAAATAAATAAATAAATAAGTATTATTATTTTTGACTAGCGGACGTCACGCGGTATCACCCGCGTAGCTCTCGTTCTCGTGGGAATACAGGAATAAAATATAGCCTATGTTCACCGCAAAGAGTAGCTTCTCAACAGTGAAAGAATTTTTCAAATCGGTCTAGTAGTTCCGGAGCCTATTTGATGCAAACAAACAATCAAATCTTTCCTCTTTATAATATTACTAGCTGACCCGCGCAACTTCGTTTGCGTCTCATAAGAGAGAGAGAAAGAGCGCTATTATTTTGAAATCATGTTTCCCGTCATTTACCCCCGTTGTGTTAACTCCTGTCGCATCGCTACTATTCATTATTTTGAAAATAATTAACGTTACTGTGATCGAAAACCTCCCAAAAACGCGAGATAGCACCCAAACTCACTTAGGTGAGACCATAGTGGTAGCCGTAGGTCTGTTGGAAGTTCTGGGTTGACTACCGAGGGCTTACCCGGGCTACCAACCGTAGGCTGTTAAGCAGGATACGTGTGTTTTTTATTCTTTAAGAGTCCGGCATTGCATATATGTAGAAATTTCCTCACATTAAAAAAATGTAACTGTGAGCGAACCTTAAAAGATAAATAAATAAATAGGTATTGTGTTTTAGAACTTTTTAAGAGGAACAATTATGTAATAAATTATTTTTTATGAAACTTCAACCATTTACGCAGAGGCGCAATGGATACTCTAACGATTAAATGTTTCCGTTTTCGAAACATTTCTTATTACTGCACCGCTCCTATTAATCTTAGCATTATGTTATGTAGCCTTAAGCCATTCTTAATAAGTGTACCTACTTACTATCGAACAGTTAAAGAGTTTTTGAAACCCTACCAGTAGTTTCAGTAAGGCTTGCCTTGATATGATGTGATCATGGTCCCTTTGCAGCGTGTGTCTAATCCAGCTACACTTCCGACGTTTGATTTGTTGGTGAATAGGAGTCTCACTGCAGTGTTCCAATAGGCTTACGTTCGTGATTTTCTCGGGCCCGTATATACCGGGGATCCGTTGGAGGCAGCGGTTGACGAAGACTTGTAGCTGGTAGCTGGTGCGAAATGTCTTTAGTGACCTTCCATGTCTCGCATCCGTATAGCAGTTAGCAGTACAGTTTTAACGTTTACTTTGTTTTGAGTTTCACTCTTCGAGTCCATTTTCGCGACTGCCTACGGGGCGCAGCTGTGTAAAGGTTGTTCTAGCCTTGGCGAGTCTCGAAATGATGTAGGGTACTCTTCTATCCCATCAGTTTCTGACACGACACTCCCGAGGTACGTGAATTAGTGCCTCCACCACATCTCCTGCGTCTGTCGATTTTATTTTCAGTTCATCCATTCGCTGCCTCATCCTGCACGTTGTTCTGCAGACATGCATGACGGCGTGTGTGTGCCTTAGCAGGCACAGGTCCCCCCCATTCTATGCCGCGCCGCTTGTTCTTTGCGGTATTCAGCATTATTTCATCTATTTTCTATGAATGGTTGTTAACTATCTTGTTATCTTCATAACGATTCTCTAAGGTAGGTACAGTATGTATTTTCAAAAGAGTTTGTGAACTCTATGTTTAATTTCTTTTTCAGAATATTGATGGCATTTGATTGATGTCATTTTATACACGTTACGTCTACTACATTGATACATGTAATAAAATTCTATCACGCCGGTGTTTGTATGTAAATTGTTTATACTGAGGAAAATTCTATACTTACTGAGGAATAGCTTTAATCATTAAGCTCTATTTTGATTAAGCAAACAGGGCAGATTCAATGCTACTTGATGAGTATGATTAATAAATAAGTACCTCTAATTTCATAGACCTTTGATATAAACAAAGTTGCGAGGGTCAGCTAGTTAAAAGATAAAACAATAGGTTTCTTCTTAACTACTTAAAAACTATTTTTACAAATTTTATGGTAATAATAGATATTCTTTGAAATGTGCATTTATGGTATTGTTGTGACTTTTATGACACGTTTAAAGTACATAGGTATGGGATAGATGGCGCTCGCGGCTACGTCAGCGTAAATTTTACTTCCCGCTTCCCATGGAAACGTACTCCCGGGATAAGAAGTAGCCTATGTGTTATTCCAGACTATAATGTATCTCTGTACGAAATTTCAGCCCGATACGTTCAGCCGTTTGAGCGTGAAAGAGTAACAAACATCCACACTCACAAACATTCACATTTATAATATTAGTAAGATTGTAAAGCTTACTCACTATCTGAAGAAAAAAAACAGTGTAACTGAGAACCTCCTACTTTTTTTGAAGTTGTTTGGTTAAGTGAATATTCACAGAAACTAGAACATTTTTCAACCAACTTCAAAAAAAAGGAGAAGAATCTCAATTAGATTGTTTTTTTTTCTTCAGATAGTAAGTAAGCTTAACAATAAAAACATTTAATTGGTCTTCCTTTAATTTTAGATACTATGTTGTTTAAAAGAAATTGTTTCTTAATAAAGACCCTTTCGCTTGGTATCATAAAATACAGAATGTTTTTTTTTTCACATCTCCCAGGTTCGATTCCCGGCTCAAGCAGGTGATTTTTCTAAAATCTTTAAATGCAGTTTTACTTACTTTTGACAATAAAGGAATGTTTCCTTCCAGCAAAACTTGCCCTTATCAATATTCAGGGTACTTTCCCTCCAACTACCGTCTTTAAATTCCACCCTGTATAGTGCGGAGCGGCCAGCGCTCGACCCGTTAGCCGCTGAGCGAGCGGCGGGAGGCGCTTCGTGCCCGGCGCGCGTGCATGTAGGGGAGCTGAGGCCGCGCGACGTGCGCGAAGCGCTTCGCCGCCTCAAGCCTAAGCGATCGGTGGACCGGATGGAGTACCACCGTTTGTGGTCAAAGATTGTGGATTGGTTTTTGAGGGACCGTTATTATATATTTTTAATTTATGCCTAGCCAAAGGTCAGTACCCTACTGAGCGGAAAATCACACGAGTGATTCCGGTGCCGAAGGGAACCGGCTCCGACATAAGCGACTTTCGGCCGGTGGCAATGCTGTCGGCGTTCGCTAAGATATTTGAGTCCATTTTGCTTAAGTACATTTACGCACAAGTTAAGCTGCAACTTAGTGACGCTCAGCATGGACTCCGCGAGGGACGGAGTACAGCCAGTAACCTGTTGTCGTTTGTGACGTACTCAGCAGCGAGCATGGATGCTGGCAAACAGGTGGACGTGGCGTACTTCGACTTCCGGAGGGCTTTTGATGTGGTCAATAATGACATTTTCTTAGATAAATTTTCGAAAATGGGGGTTTACGCCACAATTATTAAGGGGCGGTTATAGCGCACAAGTAGGCATTTGGCGCTCCCTTCGCCCCGGCCGCAAGACACACCGCGCGCCGGCAGCGGCAGTGAACTCTCATGCCACAGTCATAGATATATTATAAGTCATGGAAGGTCAAGGCGCAGAAACGGCGCAAAAAAATTCATGCTACTGTAACATGAATTGGTCTAACCCGCCGCTCAGTGCCGATCGTGTCGCTTTAACGTCACCACGTAAAACGCGCGCTAAGTAGTGTACGAAAATCTAGCTAAAATGTCGTTTTGTGCTATTAAAATTTGTAGAAATTATAGTAGGAGATTAAAAACTTCTAAACATATCAGCTATCATCGGTAAGAACCCAAAATAAAGCTTATTTTAATTTTTCTTTTCTTCATTATTAATCTCGCAATATTCATCAGTGTTGCCACTTTATTGTTTTATTCTCCCAACTTAACAATTGGGAAAGGGGTAAGTATACCTAACTAGTTTGTAGTGTGTTTACTTATATTGATTTCTTTATACACTATGTACTAATATATTATTTATTATAATGAATTGGATCTAATAAATCAATTTCGAAAGTTCATGTGTTATTAATTTAACATAGTTTTTGAATGAAGAATTACTACTGTGGACTACGAGAAAGCCTTCGACTCTATCAAAACCTTGTGGTGATCCTGGATGCTATGCATGGATGTCGTATTGACTGGCGATATATCAAGGTACTGACATGTTTTTACGATATCACTATCAGAACGGTCCAGTTAAAGGATCAAAAGACCAACTTCATAGAATTGCGCACAGTTCTTTTTTTATTTATTTATTTATTTTTAAAACCATACACCCTATCTTTACAGGCAAGGCCTAATAAGATAGTGCAGGAACATAATAATTTCTACTTACTAATATTAAGAAATTACATCCATTACATTGCATAACATTACATTACAGTACATTACCTACCTACATTATATTACATTACATTACATTATATTACATTACATAATTAATTATATTCGAGGGTCTCAATAAAGTGCTCAATGCTCACTGCGAACCTCAGCAGACTTTGACTAAATATATCAATATTGGTAGGCAATAAATTAGTCAGTTTAATGGCTCGTGACATAAGAGAATGTTCCAACAGGTTTGTTCTCGCTGGAGGCTTTCTAAGTAGTTGTAATTGTCGGCGCGCAGTAGCTCGCCCCGGCGGCGCCCACAGCGCGATAGCCTCAAGCACCTCCGGGTGCTCCAGTTCACCCCTTACTACCCTATGCATATACTTGAGGTAAGCGACATCCCTCCGCACCGCCAGCCTTCTGTACCCGACCATGCCGATAACGAACAAGCTCGGCTACATCAAGGGGTAGAACGGATAGACACCAAACTCCTTCAAGTATAAGAATCTTGTAAATTTTTTTTGAATGCGTTCTATCATTTCGGAATATTTTGCCTCATATGGACTCCATATAATGGAATTATATTCGAGGTGGCTCCTGACTAATGCATTGTATAGAACTCTTATCACATCTGTGTTATGGAAATCCTTACATTCTCTTATAACAAAACCTAAGTTTTTAAACGCGCTGGTACCCATGCTAACAATATGTCTATGAAAAGTTAGATCTGCTTGCATCTCAAGACCAAGGTCCCGGCGCTCCAGCGTTTTGTCGCCCACCTCGTACGGGTGCAGGTGCGGCGAGCGGACGCGGCTGTACGTCACCACACAACACTTGCCAGTGTTAAACCAAAGCTTATTCTTGTTACTCCACTCGACTACCCTACTAATATCCTCTTGCAGTCGCCTACAATCTGAGCAGTCAGCAATCGACAAGAATAGCTTTAAATCATCCGCAAACAGGAGACACCTTGAACTAGTCACTACCCCCGGAAGGTCATTAATCATCAGAATAAACTCCAACGCGCTGAGGTTACTTCCCTGACTCACACCAGAAAACGTAAAATAGGGTTTCGATTCACGTCCCGCGTATTCCACGTACTGCCGGCGCTCGCCAAGATAATTCGAAAAGAATTTTAATAATTGTGGCGTAAACCCCATTTTCGAAAATTTATCTAAGAAAATATCATTATTGACCACATCAAAAGCCCTCCGGAAGTCGAAGTACGCCACGTCCACCTGTTTGCCAGCATCCATGCTCGCTGCTGAGTACGTTCCAAATGGCTGTACTCCGTCCCTCGCGGAATCCATGCTGAGCGTCACTAAGTTGCTGCTTAACTTGTGCGTAAATGTACTTATGCAAAATGGACTCAAATACCTTAGCAAACGCCGACAGCATCGCCACGGGCCGAATGTCGCTTATGTCGGAGCCGGTTCCCTTCGGCACCGGAATCACTCGTGTGATTTTCCACTCAGTAGGGTACTGACCTTTGGCTAGGCATAAATTAAAAATATATAATAACGGTCCCTCAAAAACCATTCCACAATCTTTGACCACAAACGGTGGTACTCCATCCGGTCCCATCGATCGCTTACGGTTGTGCCACGCAGTTTCCGCTCGAGCGAAATCTAGGTGCGGCGCGGCGAGCGGAACGATCAAATGTACTGAGTTGTATGAAGCATGCCACGACCCGCGCCGCTCCAGCGAATCCGCGGCATCGACAGCGGTGTAAAAGGACGAACTCAGGGACGAAAAATATTGAATTTTTAATTTTTATGTTAATATAGACTGGCTTTGGTTACTCACATGATATGCCATATCTTATTTCATAAAATATCTTCATTTCACATTAAGTATACCGGTCTCAGACTCAACTCAAATGAAAATTTACAGCACAGAGATAATAACCAAAATAATGTAAGTACATAATCATCAGGCAAAATGAAAAAAGACATAGTCGCTATTTTCTAAATATTAAGTGTGAGATAATAAATATATGGCTGAATAATATGATGACTGGAAAATAAATATGAGAGAGGCCTATGTCCAGCAGTGTGGACTGCTATAGGCAAAATTTATTGATTGATTGAAATATTATTCCGCCAATCGCATTTTTATATGAATTTAGTAAGAATGCGATTAATTCAATATTATCAAGGAATCACGCAGTGAATAGCACATTTTGGTTCGAGACAAATAGTCTAAAGGTACGTTTCACAAATGTTCCACCGCTTTTCGGGAGCAAGAAATTTAGAATAAAATTTTGAAATAGTTGTATCGGTCCAGTCACGGGTTAGTCTACTACCAAAATTTCTTCAAGACAATTTAATATTACGCCCTTGCATCAACGACGCATTTATATGAATGAAATGTTAATTTAGAAAAATAATGAGTAATTCGCCAGAATTTCATTTTTTCCCTTAATTTCCATGACTTGATTTTTTTTCTGAATTAATGCCAACTTGACATTCCGTTGGATTGAAAAACTTCAACAATTTTTTGAAATGTAACTTCTTAAACGCCGTTGGAAAAAAATTCCGTCACATTTTTTCGTTACGCGCCATCTTTTTCTCGTCCCCACCACCGTCGATTCGAATAAATAGTACTTTCTTAAATGGCCTAAGTTCCTAAGGCTAAAATCTTTTGGACTTTGGAGTTTTGGACTTTTGGACTTTGGACTTTGGACTTTTGGACTATAGGAGTTTCGGACTTTTGGACTTTTAGACTTTTGGACTTTGGACTTTTGTCGTCCTTTGTCTCCTCGTCTCCTGACGGGGACGGTCCCAGTGTGGCGAGATTGGGCTTTATCACTAAACGAAATTGCGAGGGTCAGCTAGTATTAATTTTAATTGGTTTTCATTTGAACATAACAGCCGTCAACAGAGACTGTCGTCATTGGTCGTTGATATTTATTTTTTGTTTATTTTTTTTTAATTTTTTATTTTTGGAAACATGTGAATAGTTAGATATATTCTGAAGCCGAGAAGGTATAATTTATACTATGTTACTGTCATTACATTCTAAAATTCTTCGTTTTTCCGAAAGCCCTCTCAAAAATAAAAAGAAATCTCAAAAAGACGCCGACGCGTAGAGCATTTTTGCAAATCGAGGCCTGGTGCGTGAGGGGATAATGCTGCCCAACCGCAAAATGGTATGAGCAGTGCTGGTTTTTAGATGGTGCCATTAGTGACGTCACGCACATTTGGGACAACAAAAATAAGACAAAAAATAGAAATTAAGAAAACAAATAATAAAAAATACACAGAAAAAAAACTATATTGCTTCCTCCACATTACTCGCGAAGCCGAACGAATTTGGACGAGTACGATAGTGTGGAGGGGCTCCTAGGCTTACTTCGTCAAAAATATTCTTAGACTTGGGCAACTTCGCCGACGAACTTCGCCCAACTTCGCGAGCAATGTGGAGGAAGCAGGGTTGCAGGGTCGGCAGCGCGAGTGTGGCACCTCTGGTGTTGCAAACGTTCATAGGCTGCGGTGACCACCGGTCCTTCTGGTGGGCCGTATGCTTGTCTGCCACCTTTGTGGTATAAAAAAAAAAAAAAAAGGAAGCTTAACAACTAAATGCAAAACCAAACCATAGACATCTAAATTTTAATTTTACCATTTCCTTCCTTTACCTTTAATCTGTACATTTTAGTATTAATATTTACATTGTCTCTGGAACAACACACTTCAAAATACTTGCACTTTGAGTTCACCAATAAATACTGATACCAATCCGATACCAATATCAGATACCTAGTACTTTCACGGTGATAATCAACAATATTTAGCATCTAGATTACAAAAAATTGGTGCAAAAAATTTTTAACCTTATGAGCATGCACAATATCTATTTATTTTTTTATAAATTCGCGATCAGTGATGTCTATTAACACCTAAAAGCACATTTTTAGAGAAGTGTCAGTAAGGTCGAAATTTGCTTGCACCTATTTTTGGATTGGCAATCGTATCTAGATTACAAAATATGACTGCAAGTAATTTTTGACCTTATCAACTTGCTTGTCTTTTGTTTTATTGATCTGCATTATGTTTTTTTCGATCATCACTAGTTTATTTATTTATTGTACACACATAAACGGTATGTACAGAAAAATACAAGAAAAGTGAAAAGTGGTCAACTTAGGAAGCGGACGAGTTTAGGAAAGTGGACGGAATCGTTCAGAGGGGAGAGTAGTACAAGGGTCTGCTTATTTTTGAATAGAAATCTCTTTCAACAGACCTGGAGGTATGCAGGGAGCTTGAAACGTTAACCAGAAACCCGGTCCTTCGAGTGCATTGTTCACAGAAAAATTGTTGGTAGTAGTCTTTTTCTTTTTATTTAGCTCGCCAAGTTGAAGTGGCGCATCTAGCGATAGGGGGCCACTGTCACAGTCTGTAAGACAGTGGTCCTCAAATTGACGACCCTGTGATGTGCCTCTTCACGCTCCTATTGAAGAACCCGGGATTCTAAGATGAGGGAAACACGGGTCGTTCCAGGTTTTTATTTTCCGACAGAGGAACGATCTTTTGAAACGCTCAGTTCTGGCAAAGATTCTCTTCACTGTGTATGAGTGGCATCTCTGCCCGGCACGCGTTGTTCGGTCTCCAAAATGAGAGGGTGGGATCAGGTTGATGAGCTCTTCAGAGCATTCGCCGTGATACATTCGGTAGAAGGCAGCCAAGGACGCTATGGTTTTTCGTGGCACCGATGATTTGAGGCCTCCCGTCACCTCAGAACAACCAATTATTCGGATTGCACGTATCTGTATAGCTTTAAGCGCGTTTTGCGCGCGTTGGCATTGAACTCGATCAGGTTGTCTGAACCCTCTTGGGCAATGTGACCCAGGGCCCGTTTGAGATCCTCCACGAGTTATCGTCTCGTTTCCTTCACGTCGCTTCGCCTCTCCGCTGGCCAGAATAGCTCCTATGCAGAGTACTATCATCCGCATAACAATGAATGCACCCAAGGGATAGCATGTCATTGATATGCAAAAGAAAGAGAGTTGGGGACAATACCGATCCCTGCGGTACTACGGCATTTACCTGCAATAAGCAGGAAGCCTGACTATCATAGACAACCCGTATACGTCGCCCGTGCAGGAAGCGAATTGGACCAATCACGAATTGGACAAATCGCGAATTGGACCAATCGTGAATTGGACCAATCGCGAATTGGACCAATCGCGAATTGGACCAATCACGAATTGGACCAATCGCGAATTGGACATTATTTTGAACATTGGACCAATCGCGCCTTTAAGGCTAGAAAATGATTGAGTGGATGTTGAACCCATTATAAATTTACTCTGTTTGACTGAGCGAGCGCAGCGAACGAAATTCTCAGTTTCGACAGTATAATTATGGATGATTTTGCTTTCGGTCGTATGTCTGTATGTCAGTTCCGGTCTATAGGACGCATTTCTTAACCGATTTTCACCAAACTTGGCACACGTGTTCTTTGATTCACTACGTTCGCTACGCTTACTCAGCCAAATAGAGTAGGTAATTTATAATGGGTTCAACGTCCACTCAATTATTGTCTACTAGTACATCCCTACTAACATTATCAATGCGAGAGTACTCTGTCTGTCTGTCCGTCTGTCTGTCTGACTGGCTGTCGGTCTGTTACGCTTTCACGCCTAAACCGCGGTAGCGATTGAGATGAAATTTCGGATAGAAATAGTTTGAGACCTTGGAAAGGACATAGACTACATTTTAACCGTCTACGCAATAGGCCCTCCTACTGCGTAGTCGTTATCGCGTGATGATTTTACGCGATAACGACTACTACGCGGACGAAGCCGCGGGGAACAGCTAGTACTGAATTAATTCATTCAGACTGGTCATGAAATTGCGGTTTATGTTTTAATGCTATTTGCGATACAAGGGCAATGAACGTTTAAATGTCGCTACAAAATAAAACTCAATAAAATCGGCCAAGTGCGAGTCAGACTCGCACATGGAGGATTCCATAGGTACCAAAAAAGGACAAAAAATCACGTTTGTTGGATGGCTGCCCCCTTTAAATGTTTAATTTGTTTTAATTTAATGAAAATACACAGCATATCCTGAGAGTATTTCAAGCGTCTACTTGTTACTCTAATTAATATTTACAATAAAATGACAAAAAAATGCGTTTGCACACGTGGTGTTTCACTCATCCTACAATCCCGGGTTCTTCAAGAGGAGCGTGAAGAGGCACATCTTAGGGCCGCTAACTTGAGGACCACTGTTAGAAATGGCCCCCAATCACTATATCGCGCCACGGCTTTCCATCAGGCTGGTGGCGACGTCAATTTGGCGAGCTAAATATTAAAAAAAAAGTGGAACTGAGCTGCCTTTTCTGCGAGTCGGTCATGCTCGTGAAGGAGGTGGTGGAGAGGGAGCGGGAGAGAACTCTCCCACCCGAGTTCCGCAGTCGGCGTCGGGGGCGCCGCCGACGTGTCTTCGCCCAAGACTATCGGCCTCCATGACCGGGGGCCTGAGGGAGGGGGCTGCTCACCGTCCTTACAGAAGCAGACCCTAGATGACAGCGTGACGTGAGAAATTCAAACACGCCCCCCCTAAGAAGCGGGTGACACCCGAAAAATCCACCAAAGACGCGGGATAGCACCCCAACCTCCCCTCCCTCTAGGTGAGGCCCGAGTGGTAGCCGTAGGTCTATTGGGAGTCCTGTGGTATATTGTTAGTCGTTAGGAGTCCGGCATAACATCCATGAGCATTTTCACTGTAGTAAAATTTAAAAAGAAAATTAACAAAAATATTTTTGTGTTTAGTAGGTATTCCAGTATTCTTACATTTTTTTAAATTATCTCTTCACGACCACTTGACAATGTTACAATAGTATGTTGAGAATGTTACAATAGTATGAATAGATTGGTCTAAGCTAACAAAGAATCAAGTAGAGTATGGTAATATTATGAATCTGGTCTGTAACGATTAACAATAATGGTTTTACTGATTAACGCGATCATGATGCAGCCTGTATATAATCGCGGACAAGCCTTAGTTACCTTAGTGTATCTATAATGATTGATTGTGACAGTATTGTTAACTCGTTTCCCAAGGTAATAATTATTGCGCGTTGAACTCGTGCCCGAAGAGTTCAGTCCGAAAAAAGTGAAAAACAACCAAGTGCGATTCGGACTTATGCACCGAGAGTTCCGTGCCAAAATACGACAAAAATCACGTGTGTTGTAGGTCTGTAGGCATATCAAGAACCACTATTATTAGAGTTAACGAGATATTTACCATGTATTATTGAGTTTTTTCGATATTTCGACGCTGGCGGCTGTTAAAAGTGAAAGTCTTAGGAGCTCATAATATCGATCTGCCCTCCTTCGCACTCGTTTGTGTCGTTCAACACCACTATTATTGGATTCACTCGCACTTTCACTGTGAATTCGCACTGAGCCTCGGTCGCAACATACAACGCTTACCGTATCTTCGCGCGGTTTCGGTTGGATATGTTTGCTATTATTTGTGCATACGTGGACCACTGTTAGTGACCATGAAAGTTTAAATACCTATATATCAAGAACCATTTCTAGCTAGACACTTGACATGTTCACAGATAACATATTTTTGTTGCCACTATAACACCGAAAACTAAAAATTTTCCACGGAATACGTGCGGGAGTTTGACTGCTCTGGACCGTTTTTAAAATTCGGCAAGTAAAATTGTGCAGTGAATTTTGTCTCAATAGTATTTATGACTGTTTCAGAATCCAACATGAATAAACCCGAATTATACAACGTGTCTAACAGCATCCAGAAGACGGTCTCTCTCACAAGCTTAAAGGAGTACTCAACTAAGATAAGATGGAACAGAACAGGAGACACAGCCATCGACATAGGTTGTGGAGATGGAAGCTTCTCTGTTCTCGTGAAGAACTTCACTCCCAGCAAGTACAAGAAGTTCGTAGCATGTGATATTAGCAAAGATATGATCCAATTTGCCCAGGTGCACTTTGCCGATAAAGATATTGAGTTTAAAGTGATGGATTTGGAGAGGGAAGTTCCTGAGAGTATGAAAAGAGAATTTAACCATGTGTTTTCTTTTTATACATTGCATTGGGTGAAAAATCAAGAGTAAGTTAAGCTAAATCTTTACATAGTTTAAAATTAATAACGGTGTTCAAAAAAAAATTATGTATCAATACAATAAACAACATACACACACTTATGGGGACACCGCACGTAAAACACACACGCAAACATACCTATTGAACGATTACCTACTTTATAATTCAACATTGGCTAATGGCACTGCTCTTTCTTACCACCGCACCGGCTTACATTTTTAGAAGTGCAGAGCGTCATCTACTAATTTGTACAGTAACAGAAAATGCATGTAATGGTAGCAATGTATTGTTGTATTTTTGTGGACTTATGGCGCAAATCATTAGTCGATAGGTACCGCATGCGGGGTGCGGGAGTTTTTTGTAACGCATGCTACAGGGCCCGCATTCGGGGAACCGATTTCATTAGTCGATAGGGCCCGCATGCGAAGTGTAGCTGTGTGGCATAGCCTAGCATAGCATAACATTAATTATTTATCCAAAGATCAATAATTAATATTGTGTGAAGCAATTTTGACTGTTTGTGTCATTGTCTTTATCAGCCATTGTGCGAAGCGTCTTTTTAATCCAACAAGCGCTCACGAATGAAATTGAATAATGAAAAGTATTTGATCCACTACCCGCAAGCCGTATATTTCGACCGATGAATTTCGTTGGTCGATAACACGGTCGGTATAAAGCATGCGGGGTACCCCGAACGCGTATCGACTTGTTGACTTTCATTGGTTGTTATCTCGCATGCGGGGACTCCCCGCATGCTGTATACCGAACGATTTAACGAAAAGTGAAACTGCGCCATTACTTGAAGAAACGAGACATTTATTTTTATTTGGTGTGATTGGTAAAAAAGTCGCATTCGGATAAGTACTTATTGTGAATTTAATTTTTAACGAGTCACACTTTTTACCCACGAACGGAACGGAGACGGTATATGCGTTTGGGTGGTGAGGATGTTTGTTTGTTTGTGCAAATACATATTGCCATTTTTTTCCAAAACCACTAGTTGGATTTTAATACAGTTTTCAGTTATGGGTTCAGGTTTGATTGGTGCATGTTCTTAGATAAGTGTCACAGTTCGACTGCGGCGCTGGGGGTCGTGGGTTCGATTCCCACCAGAGACAAATATTTGTGTGACCCATAAATGTTTGTCTCAAGAGTCTGGGTGTTTCTATGTATAATATTTATGTATTTAAAAAAAGTATATGAGTATTAATATCCGTGGTCTGATACCCATAACACAAGCAGGTTATTCCTAGCTTACTTTGGGATCAGATAGCGTTGTGTGAAATGTCCGTGAATATTTATATTTATTTATATTTATATTTATTTACAGTGATAACTCACCAGGGGGCGCTGCAGCGAACATTAATTGTGAAAATCAATGTTGCCACCTTTCTCAAAAACTAATAATCCGATTTTGATGTTTTCAGTTATGGGTTTTGGTTTGATTGGTGCATGTTCTTAGATAGGTGTTATAGTGATACCTCACCAGGGGGCGCTGCAGCAAGCATTATTTGTAATGAAAAATCAATGTTGCTACTTTCCTCCTAAACTACTAGTCCGATTTTAATTCGCCCAAGACTTATCTGGTTCTGTATCAGCTGCCATGACCAGGAACCTGAGAACGATGAGGGGGCTGCTCATCGTCCTTACAGAAGCAGGGGTCCTAGATGACCCCCTACCAAGAAAAAGGACGCGGGATAGCACTCAAAGGCCCCCTAGGTGACGCCGCAGTGGTAGCCGTAGGTCTGTTGGGAGGCCTGGGGTATCCTTCCGAGGGCTCACCCGGGGTTCCCAACCGTAGGCTGTTAGGTAGGATGCGTGTGGTTTTTAGTCGGTAGGAGTCCGGCATAGCATACTGTAGGATTTTCTTCATGTTAAAAAAAATACTATAACCTTACCATTAAATTTACTTTACAGAAAAGCGTTCCAGAACATTTACAACCTGATGTCAGATGAAAGTGACTGTCTCCTAACGTTCGTAGGCAGCAGTACGACGTACAGTGTATACGCTGCCCTGGCGGAACACCTTAAGTGGAAACCCTGGCTGAGGAACTGCAACAAGATATTCATAGGACCCTATCACGGAATTGAGGTATGTTGTTAGAGTCTAAAGACGGAAGCCTGCAAGCCGTCCCTAAGACCTTCAACTTGGCTTAACGACTGTAATGTTACCAGGACCAAGGGCAAAGATAATATAAATAGTACTACATACAGATAGGCAACTCCCTGCCCCCAATGAGTAAGCTTCTCCACCCCCGCCACAGCTGTCATATACTTGAAGGGTATTTAGAGGGATCGTTTGCTTAACATTATTGGTCACACACACATTCAAGCTCTGTCCAAACATAACGTGTTTTTAATGTAGGTGACAGAATTGTCCTTACAGAAGCAAGCCCATGACGGCAGCGTGACGTGAGAGATTCACGCTTTGCGAGGCTGCAGTGGTAGCCGTAGGTCTGTTGGGAGTCCTGGGACATCCTTCCGAGCGCTTACCCGGGGCTCCCACCCGTAGGCTGTTGGGTGTTACGTGAGGTTTTTTAGTCGGTAGGAGTCCGGCATAGCATCCACGAAGGATTTTCCCTCATGTAAAAAAAAATAAAGGTGACATAATTCAAAACGAATCGTTTGTATAGAGATGCCGCCCTGCGCCAAGGGCACAACGTGCCTTCGGACGCACGAAAACCATATCAAGTGGTCACTTTCATCACTTTTAGTGTTTGCTTGCTACAGTGATCATTTACAGAAACCCTATAGGCTTGCGGTGCAAATATGATTTAGGTACTTTCGTCTTTACTCTATGCCGATAGTCTAACTTCACGACTAGCTGATGCCTGTAGCTTCGCCCGCGTAAAATATGTTCCCGTTTCCGCTTCCCGTGGGACCTTATTCCCGGGATAAAAGTAACCTAAGTTACTCCTTATTACATAAGCTTCCTGCCAGAGAAAGTCCTGTCCAAATCGGTCCAGCCGTTCCAGAGATTAGCCGGAACATGTCTGTATGTCAAAAATTTAAAAAAAAATTGGTATGTGTACCGTATATACATTCATATGCATGTAGTAGAAAGCGGTTATTTTAATATTACAAACAGACACTCCAATTTTATTTACTTGTATAGATATAATTATTAATCATAATTATGTATCTACCTACTCACAGAATCCCGAGAAAAAAGTAGAGGATCTAATGACGAAATGTGGTTTCAAAGACATTGAAGTGTCGTACAAGAAGAACGCCAACACGTTTAAATCTTTGAGATCGCTCAGAGGTAAGAAAAAAAATTTATGTAAATTTATGAGAACGAAATTTTGCAATATGATAAGCAGTTTTTAATGATCGAGGATTGCCGCGACAAAAGTTGCTTTCTGAGTGCCCAGTGTGAGGTTTTGCGAGCGCCTGTCGTGGTTCACGGTGAAGCGCGTGTGCGTGAATTATTATGGAGTCGAGACAAGTTCCCGCGTTGCTAGATATGAACAGTTTTTTTTAACGTGAGGAAAGTCTTGTATGGATATGGCATCCATAAAGGACTTACCGACTACCTAACGTTGGGAGCCCCGGTTAAGCCCTCGGAAGGTACCCCAGGACTCCAAGTGCACAGCTAGGTGGCGGTGACTCGTTCCATACAAATTGATAACAACGCGCTCACCGTTAATTTTGCCGACAGGTGCTCGCGAAAACTCACGCTAGTATCTCTGAAGTGATCGTTTAGAAAACACCCATTGGGGTACGAGGGAGTAAAAATATTCTTGAACATTTATCAATTATATAAAAATAAGTTGGGTTTTTCTTCCTGACGCTATAACTCCAGAACGCACGAACCGATTTCCACGGTTTTGCATTCGTTGGAAAGGTCTCGGGCTCCGTGAGGTTTATAGCAAAGAAAATTTAGCAAAATTTCACATACAGCGCCATCGCGGGCGAAGCTGCGGGCATCAGCTAGTTTATTTATATTTCTTCTCTTGTTTTAGATTTCATTCATTCTCTGGAACCCTTCAAGATGCCTGATGACGTGTTTAATGAATTTATACAAGACTACATCGCCGTTGGACTAGAACTGGACCAATTACATTTACTTGATGAGGATAATACAGAAAAAACAGTTATAATTTATGATTATATTCTTATAACGTATGCTAATAAATGACGTTATGGGTTCCGTACACCAAAAGGAAAAACGGAATTCCGTGGTAATGTTTTGTGAGATTTTAATAACTCATACTTATAGAACTCGGGACTTCACGCGAAATAAAAAATATACGTTCATTCACCGACGACTTTTCGATTGGTTTCGATGATGGTTTATTTTTTTTTTACGTGAGGGAAAATCCTCAGAGGACGTTATGCCGGACTCTTATCGATTAAAAAACCTCACGCAACGCCCAACAGCCTGGGGTTGGCAGCCCCGGGTAAGCCCTCGGAAGGATGTCCCGGAACTCACAACAGACCCACGGCCGCCACTGCGGCCTCGCTCAGGGGGTGGTTCGGGTGCTATCCCGCGTCTTTGGGGGGTTTCGGGTGTTATCCCGCTTCTAAGGGGGGGCATGTGTGAGTTGCTCACGTCACGCTGCCGTCATGGGCCTGCTTCTGTAAGGACGGTGAGCGAGCCTAAGTCAAAAAGTATGGCAATGAATCAAAAAACAACTTCGTTTTACTAAAATTAATTCAGAACATAGAATTTGAACTAAGGTCACATTATTCACATAGTCACTTCTTGAGAGTCTACGCAGTATTAACTTTTGTGGGTCAGGTGATCAGCGCCTTGTCTGAGCCAGGCTCGCAAAAAGCCCAAGAATTGATCGAATTAGTTAATTTAGGCTTAAGCGATTCCTAGTTTATTATTTTAGTTGGTACTAGCTGACCCGCGCAACTTCGTTTGCGTCTCATAAGAGAGAGAGAAAGAGCGCTATTATTTTGAAATCATGTTTCCCGTCATTTACCCCCGTTGTGTTAACTCCTGTCGCATCGCTACTATTCATTATTTTGAAAATAATTAACGTTACTGTGATCGAAAACCTCCCAAAAACGCGAGATAGCACCCAAACTCACTTAGGTGAGACCATAGTGGTAGCCGTAGGTCTGTTGGAAGTTCTGGGTTGACTACCGAGGGCTTACCCGGGCTACCAACCGTAGGCTGTTAAGCAGGATACGTGTGTTTTTTATTCTTTAAGAGTCCGGCATTGCATATATGTAGAAATTTCCTCACATTAAAAAAATGTAACTGTGAGCGAACCTTAAAAGATAAATAAATAAATAGGTATTGTGTTTTAGAACTTTTTAAGAGGAACAATTATGTAATAAATTATTTTTTATGAAACTTCAACCATTTACGCAGAGGCGCAATGGATACTCTAACGATTAAATGTTTCCGTTTTCGAAACATTTCTTATTACTGCACCGCTCCTATTAATCTTAGCATTATGTTATGTAGCCTTAAGCCATTCTTAATAAGTGTACCTACTTACTATCGAACAGTTAAAGAGTTTTTGAAACCCTACCAGTAGTTTCAGTAAGGCTTGCCTTGATATGATGTGATCATGGTCCCTTTGCAGCGGGTGTCCAATCCAGCTACACTTCCGACGTTTGATTTGTTGGTGAATAGGAGTCTCACTGCAGTGTTCCAATAGGCTTACGTTCGTGATTTTCTCGGGCCCGTATATACCGGGGATCCGTTGGAGGCAGCGGTTGACGAAGACTTGTAGCTGGTAGCTGGTGCGAAATGTCTTTAGTGACCTTCCATGTCTCGCATCCGTATAGCAGTTAGCAGTACAGTTTTAACGTTTACTTTGTTTTGAGTTTCACTCTTCGAGTCCATTTTCGCGACTGCCTACGGGGCGCAGCTGTGTAAAGGTTGTTCTAGCCTTGGCGAGTCTCGAAATGATGTAGGGTACTCTTCTATCCCATCAGTTTCTGACACGACACTCCCGAGGTACGTGAATTAGTGCCTCCACCACATCTCCTGCGTCTGTCGATTTTATTTTCAGTTCATCCATTCGCTGCCTCATCCTGCACGTTGTCCTGCAGACATGCATGACGGCGTGTGTGTGCCTTAGCAGGCACAGGTCCCCCCCATTCTATGCCGCGCCGCTTGTTCTTTGCGGTATTCAGCATTATTTCATCTATTTTCTATGAATGGTTGTTAACTATCCTGTTATCTTCATAACGATTCTCTAAGGTAGGTACAGTATGTATTTTCAAAAGAGTTGCATTTGATCACAGAGCATCGCGCCATTTGATTGATGTCATTTTATACACGTTACGTCTACTACATTGATACATGTAATAAAATTCTATCACGCCTATCATTCTATGTTTGTATGTAAATTGTTTATACTGAGGAAAATTCTATACTTACTGAGGAATAGCTTTAATCATTAAGCTCTATTTTGATTAAGCAAACAGGGCAGATTCAATGCTACTTGATGAGTATGATTAATAAATAAGTACCTCTAATTTCATAGACCTTATGTGATATAAACAAAGTTGCGAGGGTCAGCTAGTTAAAAGATAAAACAATAGGTTTCTTCTTACCTACTTAAAAACTATTTTTACAAATTTTATGGTAATAATAGATATTCTTTGAAATGTGCATTTATGGTATTGTTGTGACTTTTATGACACGTTTAAAGTACATAGGTATGGGATAGATGGCGCTCGCGGCTACGTCAGCGTAAATTTTACTTCCCGCTTCCCATGGGAACGTACTCCCGGGATAAGAAGTAGCCTATGTGTTATTCCAGACTATAATGTATCTCTGTACGAAATTTCAGCCCGATACGTTCAGCCGTTTGAGCGTGAAAGAGTAACAAACATCCACACTCACAAACATTCACATTTATAATATTAGTAAGATATGTTCACTAATTGATCGTATTTTGTTGGTTGTATTTACGGGACGATGTAATCGCTCAGCGATAAAGTCCTTTTTTATTTTAAATAAAAAAAAAAAAGATTGTTGAAACTCATTAATTCCGCCTAATGGCGCAATTTCACTAGTCGTTAAGTCGTTCGGTGTACAGCATACGGGGAGACCCCGCATGCGAGATAACGACCAATGAAAGTCAACAAGTCGATACGTATTCGGGGTACCCCGCATGCTTTATATCGACCAATGAAATTGATCGGTCGTTATACGGCTTGCGGGTAATGGGTCAAATACTTTTCATTATTAAATTTTATTCGTGAGTGCTTGTTGGATTAAAAAGACGCTGCACAAAATGGCTGATAAAGACAATGACACAAACAGTCAAAATTGCTTCACATAACATTAATTATTGATCTTTGGATCAATAATTAATGGTATGCTATGTTAGGCTATGCCACACAGCTTTACACCGCATGCGGGCCCTATCGACTAATGAAAACGGTTCCCCGAATGCGGGCCCTGTGGCATGCGTTACAAAAATCTCCCGCACCCCGCATGCGGTACCTATCGACTAATGAAATTGAGCCATAATGTGCCATAGGAGCGAGTTCTGTGACGTGCGTTAATATTGAATCCGTATCGAACTTTTATCACTTTACAATTCTTTGAATATTTACGAAATATTATCCCCGAAGGTTTAGGCAGAGGCATAGTATACGCCCACATTTCACTTTATAGAGGCGCAGGTCGCCGCGACCCGCAGTTGAAATTTTCCAAGCCCGCCTAAAGGCCTTCAACTTGGCTTAACGAATTACAAAAATAATTATGAAATTTATACAATAGTCTCGCCTTCACTTCAGACAGCGTAACTCGGGTGTACCAAATTTCGTTTAGCCGTTAGAGCGTGAAAGAGTAACAAACATCCACACTCACAAACTTTCGCATTTAAAATAGTAAGATCCTGTTGAAGTAGATTAATGTGTTCTGCAATAATTATACTACAAATTAATTTATAAGATAAAAAGTTGGTATCATATTTTAACTACAAAGTTAGTGATTTAAAAGTACTAACGTTTTAAGATCTATGAGTATTTATTTATTTATTTAACAAATTCCACAGCTCTTATTATACTATGTACTAGCTAAACTTAGGTGGTAGGACCTACAGCCAGTTATGGAATTACATTCTTTAAACTAGATATATAAAAGTAACAGTCTAGAGCAAACATCAGAAAACAGAATTAAAAAAACAATAATTACAATCTAAGTTACAGTATGTGTGTGGTTGTGTGTGTGTGTGTGTGTGTGTGTGTGTGTGTGTGTGTTTGGTTGTGTGTGTAATGTGTGTGTGTATCACTTCTTGTACATCACCTTATTGTTGAGTAACTGCAGTACTTCTCTCCTTCTTCTATTGTATCCCTCAATGCTATTACTAAAAATGTCAACGGTATAAAATATGTTATTGTAATTGCGATGAATACGGTTAACAAGCGAATTTTGTGCATAATTTGTTTTACTATGAGGTACCGCGAACAAGTTCGTATGCCTTGTTCTGGTTTTTGGGCAACAAAAGCGCAGCATTCTTGTTACTAGTTCCGGGCAGTCTATGTAACCGTTACACACCTTATACAAAAGCAACATATCGGTTAAGGTACGACGATCCTCGAGCGTCGACAGGTGATGGTAATGACAGCTTTCGTTATAATCCTTAAACCGACGATTAATTCTATAATTTAAGTGTTTAAGGAACTTATTCTGTATTTTTTCAATGGCTTGAATTTGGGTAATGTAATGAGGACACCATACCGCGCTGCAGTACTCGAGAACACTTCGGACGTATGAAAAGTACAAAACCTTTAAACAGTGGACATCAGTGAACGGACGACTGACTCGCAGTACAAAGCCTAGATTTTTAAATGCCTTATTCACTATATATTCTATAATATGTTCCGAAAAGGTTAGTTTCTCATCCATAATTACACCTAAATCCTAAACTGACTCAAGCTGACCTATGTTAACATTGTTGATATTATACGTAAACTTTACGGGACATCTTTTTCTTGTAAATGAGATAAAGTTACATTTAGTTGCATTCATTGTTATACGATTGGCAATGCAATAAGAGCTTAATCTGTCTAAATCTGATTGAAATTTATTACAGTCGTCAATGTTTCTAATTCTAATAAATATTTTTGCATCATCGGCGTACATAAGATATTTCGAATGCAAGAAGCACTTCTCTATATCATATAAGTAAGCCACAAATAGCAGCGGACCCAATATTGAGCCCTGCTTCACACCAGACGATACAATTGCAAAATCCGAACACAATCCGCCTATCACAACTGCTTGGGAACGGTTGCGTAAGTACGAATCCATCCACCTAAGAAGATTCCCACGTATTCCGAGATCAAAAAGCTTTCGAAGGAGTATCACGTGATCCACACGATCGAATGCCTTCTCAAAATCGGTGTACACCGCATCTACCTGCGAGCCACCGTCCATACCATGAGCTATTTCTTCAATGAAAACACTTAAGTTGGTTGTCGTTGAGCGCTTTTGCATAAAACCATGCTGATTTAGTGGAATAGAGGAAGATATTTGGCGGTAAATGCGGTTATGCATGACACGCTCAAACATCTTAGAACATTGAGTATAGATATAGGGCGATAATTTTCAACAAGGGTCTTAGAGCCTTTTTTATGAATCGGTACGATCAAAGCCTTTTTCCAGATATTGGGGAAGTAACCCTCAGACAGGCATCTGTTGAATACTAGTTTGATGGGTTTGGAAATAATGTCAGCACACTTAACAAGAAATATAGGAGGTATCTTGTCGGACCCTGCTCCCTTAGTGACGTCTAAGCTCCGGATTAATTTTACAATCTCCTCATTGTCAACACTCACCGCGTGCACCATGCCATGGACCGTATTGTGAGATGAGCCTGAATCGTGGCCCTCAGACAAGACAAGAGGCGCCGGCTCCCTAAAGTTTTCTTTAAAGTATGAATTGAATGCCGTGCATATGTCTTCATGCGTATTAAGTAAGGTGCCAGCACATGACATCTGCTGCGGATAGCCTAAACCCTTTTGTCGTTTAGATTTAACGTAGGACCAGAAGAATTTTGGGTTGTATTTAATTGTTTCTTGGGCATGTTTTACATAAGCGTTGAAACACACGTTTTGCATTAATTTCTGTTTCTTCCTCAATTCAGAAAACTCAAAGTAATCTACGGGGTTTTTGTGTGTCTTCCAGTCTCTATGCTTTTTGACTTTTCGTTAATAAGTTTTATCAAGGCCTTACTGTACCAAACTGGATGAGTTCTGGTATCGCGGCAAGTTACACGAGGAACGTGAGCCTCTATGAGACTGTATAGAATGTCGTACAGTTTCTCAACAGCAGTTTCCACGTTGTTATCTGTGGCAATAAATGACCAGTCCTGTTGACGTAGTGCCTCTTTTATAGTCTCGAAATCAGCTCGCCTGAATTGATATTTCACCCTAGATGGCGACGCAAGTGATGGAATCAAAATATCAGAGGCAACGACTATCAAACTCGGATGAGCACCATCCTCCGCGACCAAACCAGTCGATGACCTCTGTATTGTAAGAGCAAAATTTGAAAATACTAAGTCCAGGACATTACCACTGCGATTTAGAAAGTGATTGTATTGGGTTAGGCCCATAAAGGTACATCCATCAGCAAGTTCCCTCGCGGCATTCTGGATTTCAACGGGGCCTTTTTTTAATATTACTGGTTTATTTGAAACCCGAGTTAAACAAGAAAGATTGAAATCGCCTATAATAATGAAATGATCATCAGGGTACGTGGTACTAATTGTGGTGAGGAGGTCAAGAAACAAATTCACCCGTAGCGGGAGCAGTGAATTAGGGGGTATATGCACAACCACTATGTGAAGATCCCTCGCAGCACCTATCGATGCTGCAGATACAGTGACACAGAAACATTCAAGGTTGTCCCGGCACCACTCAGGCCGTTCTACTATTAGTAATAGAGGGTTACTTAAGATCATGACACCTCCGCCCAAGGTTCCCCTGTCTTTACGGAAAACATTGAACTTACTGCTGCTCAACTCTGTGTTCAGTATACCATCACATAACCAAGTCTCAGTAATTACTATAATATCATGGTCACTCAATAAAACGTTATTATAAAATGTTGTCGTTTTTGTTCTCAATCCTCTTACATTTTGATAGAAAAGTTTTAATTCTCTTAATTTGTCACCCATTTTTGTATTAATATATATTCTATTTTTACTATTAAGTAAATATAGTAACAAAATGTCCTAAAATAGTTAATTAAAAGTATCGAACCATTGGCATACCACCACAACCTTGCATTGACAAGGAGAGATAAGCGTCTACATTTTTTATTTTCATAATATATGTATGTATTTAATAAACAATATAAGAAATTTAGCAAGCAATTTCCAGAAGGCAGTTTTAAAAGAATGTAGTGCCTCTTTGACTGCGTAATTGCGATGTTACTCGTGTGATGTTCTGTGTGTGTGTAACTGAGTTTGGAAGTGTGTAGTTTAATTGTATGTTTAAATATCTGACAAGCATTATTACAAAAAATAACATGAAACAAAACAGCAAGAGAAAAACCTATACAATGTAATCGAAAAGTAAGTTTGTTTACACCATTTTTTCCAGATCGGCAGGCGAGCTTATTGGAATCGGGGGCGATGAATCGTTTTTTCTGACCAAAATGCGGCAGTTTTTTGTCCATACATATTTAAAACCGGTCTCTTTAGCTCTTAGTCTACAGGAGCTAAGTAGCATTTTGTTATCTCGGGATAGGTGCTCATTAATATATATTTTACACTCATCGACCCCGACCCCAACATCTCTGGTAGTAATATTGCGAAGCTTCCGAGACGCGGCTATTAACTGGTCTTTTATGGTGCGCTCCCTGAGGCGAACAACTATTGGGCGCGCTTGGGACGCACTAGTGATGCGTCTAGGCTGCACTCGGTGGGCAAATTCGATGTCATCAGCCCGAGTAGTAACACCAATGTGTGCCGTCAGTTTTCTGACCACTTCCGAAAGCACTTCTTCCTTGTTTTCAGGTATTCCGATAATTTCTATATTTTGCATACGGTGGGTCCGCTGCTGCTGTTTGCGGTTTTCTTCCTCCTGCACTTTAACCCTAGCCGCATAGGTGTTGAGACCCTCCTGCAATTTTTTGTTTTCTTCTTTTACGGTCTTTAGTTCAGTTGAAGTAGAACTCAACAGCTTTTTTAAACCGCTGATTTCGGATCTCAAGTCGTCATATTGTGCACTGACATATGACAGGGACTCCTGAAAAACATCAAACTGATCGGTTATGCCTTTTAATTGACCCAATAGCTCTTTTATAGACGTTTCAATTATGACCTTTGTTTTTATTCCTTCAGCTTTAAAAAGCTCTTTCAGTGTGTCCTCGGAGACATGGTCTCCTTTTTTTCGCAAGGTTATATTACCATCGGATAGGCATTCAGTTTCAGAGTCAGCATCGAATGTGACGGTATATAGTCAATTGTAGCGGAGGAAAGAAGGAGCGAACTTTTTAAGGAAAGAAGGTCTAATTTCCAAATTCAAAATTAATTGTTCAACTGCATTTTACATTCATACATGATTTATCGTATTTTAATATGTCTAGTGTTCCACAGAAGCGCTCGTGGCCCCGCGGTCTCAGTGTTCTGTAAACAATCACTGCAGTAAGCAACTTTCAAACTTTCAACTTTCACTATAGCCGGTCCGTGGATGGGTGACTATGTGATCACTTTGTGACATTTATTGGAGCGTTTCCGTGCGTCGGAAGGCACGTTAAGCCGTTGGTCCCGGTTGCCAGTAAAATGGCAGTCGTTAAGCTAAGTTGAAGGCTTTATTTCAACAGCAGGCAGTCACAACCTGCGCCTGTCTATTTAAAGACGGCAATACGGCTCACCACCTATTACGTGGAACAAATTATACAAAGGTGAAATGTGGGCATATAATATGCCTCTGCCTACCCCTTCGGGGATAAAGGCGTGACCTTATGTATGTAGTGTTCCACATCACTAGCAAACAAGCGACAATGACAGAGAGAGTGTAGCACCTCTGGTGTTGCAAACGTTCATAGGCTGCGGTGACCACCGGTCCTTCTGGTGGGCCGTATGCTTGTCTGCCACCTTAGTGGTATAAAAAAAAAAATTTAGCTGAAAAAAAAACGAGTGGGAAATAGTGACAGAATGGGGCGGGCCAGGCTTGAAATCGGTGGATGCGTAACCCCGATAAAGCGCTGTCTAGGTTATATTGTCTTTGGTCGTAAAGTAGACTTCACCATCCGGGCCCTTTCGGTGCCAAAAATCTAAGTTCAGCGATGCTCGGATGAGAGGTAGTGGATGCGCCAGTATCGACGCATACATATTTTTTATTTATGATGTAAAGCCAATTTGATGGCCTAAATAGGCCATCAAATTTGCTTTACGACGGCCATTTTACTGGCAACCGGGACCAACGACTTAATGTGCCTTCCGAAGCACGAACACTCAAAAAATGTAACAAAGTGGTCACATGGATGGTCACCCATTCAAGGACTAGCCATAGTGAAAGTTGCTTACTGCAGTGATCGCTAACAGAACACTGAGTCCTCGGGGCCTCGAGCTTCTTTAATGTGTATGTGAATTGTATATTTAAAAAGAAATAATTAAAAATAAAACCGACTTCAAACAAATCCTGAAAAATAAAATTTACTTAGCACAAAGTAATATGTATTTTGATTTATCAGATTTTATTCAATACTAGCTGAGCACGCAACTTCGTTTACGTCACATAAGGTGTATGAAAGGAGAGGTATTTCTTCATCAGAGTCATCAAGCAGCGTCTGAAACTGCCCTGTTTGCTTAATCATAAAAGAGCTTAATGATTAAGTCTATTTTAAAACAATTCAGTCCACGCCTTCGGCGCGGACTGAATTGTTTAAAAATAGTCTTAATCATTAAGCTCTTTTATGATTAAGCCAACACGCCAGTTTAGGTTCACTCACATTCAAAAAAACCCCTACAATTAAAATTTTCAAAATATCTGATTCTTAAAAGAGTTATAACTCTTTTATTTCTAAACCGATTTACATAAAACAAACGCTAAATGTTAACTGGAGCAAACCTCAACACAATAAAAAAAACCACATTGCAATCGGTTGAGCGGTTACTGAGATTAGCGTGCACAACCGTACAGACAAACAGACAAACAGACATACAGACATACAGACATACAGACAAACAGACAAAAATTCTAAAAATCATTGTTTTGGGTTCTATTGCGTTCATAAAGCCCCCCTATAATATTTTTTCTTATTTATCTTCCATGTACAGACAGCGACCTGTTACGATTTTATTATATGTATTGATGATGATCATATAGAAGTCGGCGCCTAGTAAACCCATAGATTTATGTACCTAGGTATTATTCATGGCACCAACTTCAATATTATATTGAATACTAGCTGACCCGCGCAACTTCGTTTGCGTCACATGAGAGTGAGAGGTATGGTATTAATATTTCGAGTATTATAATGTTTTCCGTTGCATTTACCCCCGTCGCGTCGCGTCGCTTATATTCATTAGAGCTGAACCGCATTTATCTTCGTTTGCGTCACATGAGAGTGAGAAGGAAAAAAGTGTTAAAGTGATATAATGTTTCTCGTCGCTTTTACTTCCGCCCATCCGTTTTTCAGTATGAAACTTATCGTGTGCGAGTCCGACTCGCACTTGGCCGATTTTTATCGTTCAGTTGACTGGCTGCCACTGCAGACCAAGTTTACTCCCGTGGCGTCGCTCATACTTTAAAATTAAAAATTTAAAAAACCCCCGACTCACAAAAAAAGAACTATAAAAAACTTGTAAAAAGTAAAAAAATAACTATTATATTATTTACCTATTCATATTTTTAACTAACAGTTGGTCTCGTCGGGGAGACCGCTCTATACCTAAACAGAGACAGACGTACGGTTAGGTTATGATTAGGTGAGCGGTCCCCGACAAGACAAACTGTTAGTTAAAAATATGAATACGTAAATAATATAGCTACCTATAATAATAATACAGGTTCAATACTTAGGGTAGATAGGTCATAATATAACAGTTATTTTTTTACTTTTTACAAGTTTTTTATAGTTCTTTTTTTGTGAGTCGGGGGTTTTTTAAATTTTTAATTTTATTTTTTATTTTTTGCTTTTTATAGGGGTTTTTAATGTCAACAATGACGAATAGTCTATCAACAATTATTCAGAGCTAATGCGAATTGCGCGGAGTGTGGTTACTGAATTAGCAATACATTCCACTCCTCATATCTTTCGAATGGCTTAACTGATTTTCATAAAACTTGCGGTATCGTGATGTATAAGATATGACCTTTCATTTGATACCCAACACGGGTATATTTGAACACATTAAATTTTTCATCACCACTTTCACCCCTCATAGCTTTGAAATGGCTTAACCGATTTTTATAAAACATAGCTAAGAACACTCTCCCCTAACCTATCTTTCAAACAAAAGAAACAGAATTAAAATCGGTTCGTCCGTTTGGGAGCTACGATGCCACAGACAGACTTACACACACACACACACACACACACACACACACACACACACACACACACACACACACGTCAAACTTATAACACCCCTTACGGATTTCCGTCGGGGGTTAAAAACATAGTAAGAGGGTTATTGTAAGTGGTCTTTAAAAGATAGGCATATGCTGTTAAGTACTTTTTATCATAACTTTTTAGGAGGAACAATTTTATTACACATTTTTTACTTAACTTTAACTATATATACGCAATATATGTACGCAATGGAAGCTCTCAAAAGAAAGAAATAATCCCCGTTCTCGAAACATTATTCATGGCTGCTCCGTTCCTATTCGTCTTAGCGTGATGTTATATTGCCATCAGCCAGCCTCAATAAATGGACTATTAAACTGTTAAATAATTTTTGAAATGCAACCAGTAGTTTCTGAGATCCTAGCACAAACAAACTCTTCAGTTTCATTATATCGTGAGCGAACCTTAAGAGATAGACAAATTAGGTTATTGTGAGCGAACCTTAAAAGATAGATATATGCTGCCGCAGACTTTTTTTCAGAACTTTTTAAAAGAACATATCTGTAATACACAATTTTTACCTAACTGTAACCATTTACCCAGCGTACGCCTCGGAAGCTCTCAGACGGTAAAAAACATTCCCCGTTTTCAAAACATTCTTGATTACTGCTCCGCTCCTATTCATTTTAGCGTGATGTTATATAGCCTATAACCATCCTCGATAAATGGACTATCAAACTGTAAACGAATTTTTGAAATCCAACCAGTAGTTCCTGAGATCCTAGCGTTCAAACAAACAAACTCTTCAGCTTTATAATATTAGTATGGATATAAAATCTGATAAATCAAAATACCTACATATTACTTTGTGCTAAGTAAATTTTATTTTTCAGGATTTGTTTGAAGTCGGTTTTATTTTTTATTAATTTTTTTTTTCAATATTTTAAGGATTTAAGGGACGAGTGAACCGAAAAATATATCTATCTTGGTGAAAGTTCTCATCCATGCAAATCAATCAAGCCCAAACACAAGGTACTTAGCTGCTGTAAATCGTTAAGGAATTCCCTCGACTGTCTTTCGGTTCCATTATCAGATCGACTCCAGACATTCATTAAATTGTAGTGCATTAAAGCACTGAATTAAAAAGTTAACAAACGCACTAGTAGTCCCTACAATTTTCGGTGGTTGCCCTCGATTTCTCCTGGATCCCATCATCCGATCCTGATCTGGTTAAAATGGAACCACTTCAAAAGTAAACCCTATTCAAGAAAGAAAAAAAATTGAAATCCATCTATAATTGACGGAAATATCGCTTAACATAGATACATAAAAATAATCATACCGACGAATTGAAAACCTCCTCCTTTTTTTGAAGTCGGTTAAAAATGACACTCATCACCATCACCAAGGAGGGTGAACTGACTGCTTCCAAACCTCAAATAATTTCTACGCTTAAAAAAGACAGCAAAAGAAGATTAGTAAGTTTCGACTTAAGGTCCGGCATAGCATTTGCGAGGATTTTCCCTCACGTTAAAAAAAATAAAATATAGGACAGGCATTGCGATCCACGAAGAAGCGAACCTCCCATCTTACATCATCAATTTGACTCAAGTGTGTTGCAATAAAGAAAGAAAGAAAAACAATTTATTTTTGCCAGCTGCAGTAACAAAAACGTACATCCAAAAAGAAAAAATAACCGGCCAAGTGCGAGTCGGACTCCCACACGGAGGGTTCCGTACCAAAAACAACAAAAGTCTTATTTGTTACATGGGAGCCTACCTTTTTCTTTTTATTTAACGTTAAGGAAAATCCTTTATGGATGCTATGCCAGACTCCTACCGACTAAAAATCCTACGTAACGCCCAACAGACTACAGTTGGGAGCCTCGGGTAAGCCCTCGAAAGGATGTCCCAGTAAATGTCCATTTTGTTTTAATTATATTTTTTTTATCAAATTCATTGCTCGATATTCTGAGAGTATCTCAAGTGTCTACTGGTTGCCCTAATTACCTATTAACACTACATATTATAAAACAAGTATTGCACTGTGGTGGTTGTTAACCACAGAGCAACGCGCGCCTTAGGCAGTTCGCGTTGCTCTATAGCACTTTAGTGTTAACTATCCTGTTATATAGATCCTCTACGGTAGGTACGGTATATATTTTTCCAAAAGAGTTTGTGAACTCTATGTTTAATTTCTTTTTGAGAATATTGATGACATTTGAATGATGACATTATAAATACGTAACGTCTGAACAGTCCCATGCACAGAGCATGTTATTGAATTGTGTGTTTGTATGTAAATTGTTTATACTCGACAAAAATCTAAAATATGGGCTCTTTGTTGACTATTTCCTATGAAATTGCTATCTTTGAAATATTACACCTACCTAAAGTAATCTGCCGAAAGCGTTGTTCACTCTTTAAAGAAAAAATATTTACGATGAAAGTCGAAAAATAAATTAGTATGTGACCCGTTTAATGTTCAATCATGGCGACAGGAAATTAATTTCATTGAGCAATATTTGATGGTGCTATACCTCCTAAAGTATTCATTTAATTTGTATGGTGGAAAGGGAATGAATGATCTTGATTATATGTTTAAGCCAACTAACGTATTTAAATTGAGAAGGATACCTTATTAACTAATAAATAAGATAAAATGGCGAAAAAACACGTTTGTTGTATGGGAGCCCCCCTTTAATATTATTATGTTTTTGTTTTTAGTATTTGTTGTTATAGCGGCAACAAAAACACATAATCTGTGAAAATTTCAACTCTCTAGCTATCACCGTTCTTGAGATACAGCCTCCTGACGGACAGACAGACAGACAGACAGACAGACGGACAGCGAAGTCTCATGAATAGGGTCCCGTTCTTTACCCTTTGGGCACGGAACCCTAAAAATGACTGACTGTGACTGTCAACAGTGTTACTTATGTTGTCAGTGTCACATCACAAGTTGTTAACAATAATTACTCATGGCCATAAGAAAGAAAAAAAAAAAGAAAAAAATTACTCATGGAATTATTTTAACGTGAGTAAAATCCATGGAGCAATAAAATCCTACACCGATGCTATGCCGGACTTCTACCGACTAAAAACCACACGTGTATCCTACCTAACAGCCTACGGTTGGGAGCCCGGGTAAGCATTTGGAAAGATACCCCAGGACCCCCAACAGACCTACGACTACCGCTGCGCCCTCACCTAAGAAGGGTTCGGGTGCTATACCACGTCTTTGGGTGGTTGTTCGGGTGTTATCCTGCATCTTGGGGGGGCGTGCGTGAATCCCTCACGTCACGCTGCCGTCTAGGGTCTGCTTCTGCAAAGACTGTGAGCAGCCTCCTCACCGTCTTCAGGCCCCCGTAATTACTCATGGATATTATAGTGTGTATCGACAAAAGAAGAATACATGTGGAAGATTGCACACACTATAATAGTAATTCATTTCTTCGACCAAGTAATAGTTTAGACCGGCCCATACATACATAAGTTTTGGAGACGTTAAAGTGACCTCAAGCGTAGTCAGTGTTATAGTTCAACACGGGTTAAGATAAGACATTTTACGCAAGATACCTTCCTGTGCGTTCCCGAAGTGTTAAAACACTACCCTAAATTCAATATGTGTGCATGTCGTGTCGTTGCTTTTTTTTTGTTTAACGTGAGGGAAAATCCTCATGGATGTTATGCCGGACTCCTACCGACTAAAAAACCTCACGTCACGCAACAGCCTGTGGTTGGGAGCCCCGGGGAAGCCCTCGGAAGGATGTCCCCGAAATGTCGTGTCGTTGCTACAATATCTTTGGGTGTGAACTAGTCTCACTTATCGAGTTCGTAATGTATGACGTGGGCCCGTCTATATTATTACTTGGTTGAAAGTTCATTTACCCTCTGGGTCGTTAGTAAAATACATGAGTAATACGAATATATTATATAATCTGTGGTAATACTTCAAAACGTGAGAATAAAGTTGACACGTGCTGATAGGTACTAGAATTATTTATTTAAAACATCTTACAAAAGCATCTAATTTAATTCACTAACAAAATTATTTTCTTGCCAAAGTCTTTGTTGAGCTACTATTCTAATAAAAAAAACTATACTATACATCTTACTACGTCATCTAAACTAACGAATATTTTGTAAACAAAAAAAAATTTGTTTGCGGTTTACAGACTGTAAAGGCTGGTGTCCACCGCAAGATGATCGGGTACATTAATGAATCCGCTTAACTCGTAACAATTGGTTAACGACGTAGGTACTTGTTTTTCCACCAATAAATGCCCGGGATGAAAGGATTTGGGGCTTTGAAACATACCTCCGACAGACGTTTCTCTGCCGGATGAGACGCCGACAGAACGTTTCTATTATGAGTTGTTCACTGACAGAACCTTTCAACTACCAACGCTTCGCCGACAGAACGATTAATATAACCTTAATAAGTGAATGGTTAACACCCCGACTCGGATAGGTTAGGTTAGAAGGCTAAGGCCTTTGCCTTCGTGGTTATTTTTTTTTGTTTTATTATTTTGTGAACGATTCTGTCATTTCGAGAGATTTACTCATGAATATTTCGTTCTGTAGGCGAAACATTCGTAGTTGAAAGTTTCTGTCGGTGAACAACTCATAATCGAAACGTTCTGTCGGCGGCTTATCCGGCAGAGAAACGTCTGTCGGAGGTATGTTACAGAATCGGATTGGAAACACACACTTTTCATGAATTTGTCAAAATGAAAAATTACCTTATCCCTCATGATCATTTGTAAACTCTTTGTAGGTGGATAACAAATCTCTTTTATTTCAAAATGGTCACGTATATAGCTAGGAATACCATGAAATTTTGTAGCGTAGCTAACACATTGTTTTTTATTGAACTACGAGGGTGGCGATTCTCGGTCATACCACTGAAATACGTAAACAGATTACGGGTAAAATATCTTTTATCTCATATTTAGCCATTTTTAAATGTGAGATAATTGATGACATTTCATTAACTTAACTTTCCTTCACCGAGTTGTAATGACGAGAATTGGCACCCTGACGTTTTCTCAGCTAGCTCGCTCACAAAAGTAGAGTCATTTTAATATGTAGGTAACATTTGACAATTCAATTTCACAATCATTTGACAATCAAATTATATACTTGTCTTATTTTGCTCCTTCCATTTACGAAAGAAAAAATTATAATGGGACAGGGGTTCGCCTGATGATTTTTCAAATTCACATTATATATCTTTCAAGTCTGCATCGATTCAATTACTTTCTCATTCATCATTCTCATTATGAAGATAAAACTGACAGACGTCATTATTAAAATGACACCACTTTAGCTGGTGGTGTGACCTATCTATACTTATATATACTAATATTATAAAGAGGAAAGATTTGATTGTTTGTTTGCATAGAATAGGCTCCGAAACTACTAGACCGATTTGAAAAATTCTTTTACTGTTGGAAAGCTAGACTCTTCCAAGTGCACATCGGCTATATTTTATTCCCGTATTTCCACGGGAACGGGAGCTACGTGGGTGAAACCGCGTGACGTCCTCTAGTTTTTTAATAAATTTGACGACTACACTAAAGCCTCAATGACACGGAGCGAGTTTACAAGCTGCTAGTTGGCGAATTGAAAACCTAGCGAGTGACTTAACATATGCTAGTCAAAATTGACTGTAAAAAATCTCAAAGATAGCTGCTGGCTTGCAAAGTATCCCCGTTTCATCGAGACTTCGATTTCTTATTCTTGCCGCTAACGATTTTGAAATTCAAATTATTTATTAGCGTGAACTACTATAAGAACATCGTGAGTGACACATGGACTATCGGGATTATTCTTATCTTCAAAGTGGAGTAAACCAAGGTCTCGACTGACAGCTACATAATCTTGCATGAATTCATCCATCACGTCTTTTGGCATATTGTATGGTTCTATGGATTCCACAAATGCTAAAATAAAAAAATGAAGGTATTAGACATGCTTACTACCGTAGCCGAAAAAGTCTTTGATTCTTTGCTTTACAAAAGAAAACTAGTTAGATATTGTTCAGTCAACATTTTACGCATTTCTCTTTAGTAGTTTTGGTTACGCGTAAAAGCCCTTACAAAATGTATCGTGCAACTTTTTTTGCACCAATAAAGAACTATCCTATTTCTCAAGTTTGATAGAGTCCAAAATGTTATTTAAGTCGGTTCGGCAGTTTAGAAGTTCATCGCAGACAAACAACGTTACCCGACATTTTTAAAAAGATAGATAAGTAGTGCGGGATTCTTTGGCGGGAACTGGAAGGAATCGTATCGCGTCATTTTGTAAATCTGCAAAATTAGTGTAATTTCGAGTGTTTTGTGTGTATCAATGGTGGATTCTTAAACATAAACGTTCGGCAACGTGCACTAGTGTTGGGAAGTGATAAAACGCAGTGAATTGCAACTTTGCAGTTTCTGACAAAAAATCCAAAGAAACTTTCAGAAATGTATCCACTGCTTTTCTGAAGAAAGACTGACTTTGACTTAGGACGAGGACTGTGACTTATTAAAGCAAAATGAAGAGATAATGAATATACAAGACTTGGCTGTATGGCTCAAATTGCCTTTGCCTATCCGAAAATGGATAAATAAAACTACTACTACTACTACTACTAAGTAGTGCGGGTACTTTAAAATAAAATTCAATTTATAACTCACCTCTTAGTTCTTTCACTGAGTTGTAAGGATTGACTATATCTTTGCACCTTACATCTATATTTTTGAAACCACATCTTTCCATTCTCTCTGTTACTCTCTGGTCTGGCTCCTGCAAATAAAGACCACATAATATACAATTCAAGCTAAGCAACACACTTGGCATATAACACATATACACATAGGGATGCAATAGGGCCCTACAATCTTTAGGGCCTTCGCTAAGTGGAACGTATGAACGCGGCGATCGCACGCCTTTTTTTTTTAACGTGAGGGAAAATCCTCATGAATGTTATGCCGGACTCCTACCGACTAAAAAACCTCACGTTACGCCCAACAGCCTATTGTTTGGAGCCCGGGTAAGCTCTCGGAAGGATGTCCCAGGACTCCCGACAGACACACCGCCGCCACTACGGCCTCGCCAAGGGGGTGGTTCGGGTGCTATTCCGCGTCTTTGGGGGGGTTTCGGGTGTGATCCACTTCTAAGGGGGGGCGTGCGTGAATTCATCACGTCACGCTGCCGTCATGGGCCTGCTTCTATAAGAACGGTGAGTGACCCTCTCACTGTTCTCAGGTCATGGAAGCCGATAGTCCTCGACGAAGACACGTAACGTAACGCGCCCAAGCCGCCGACTGCGGAATTCGGGTGGGAGAGTTCTCTCCTGTTCCCGCGCCGCCGCGCCGTCTCCTTCATGAGCATGACCTGCTCGCAGAAAGAGGCGGCGCAGTCCCACTTACTCCCGCGCTGGAGCGATCGCACGCCTCGGCCTTGGCTACTTGTATTGAAAAATAGTAAGAGTAGCCTAAATGATGCAGACACGCGAGAGCAGGTTTGTACCTACTATCTTGCTCGCGAGGCGGGTGTTCATGTACACACGCTTTTCTTAGCGAAAGGCTTTAGTACAGAAAGCTAATCACCAATTTCACAATCTTTCCCCTTGTTTTGTCTGAATTTTAGTTTAAAAAAATCAGTAATCAGTAATCATTTATTTATTTCCAAGAATATGGTTAGTTACAGATCTTATTTACATAAAGAGTACAGCATAATCTGCCACTTAGGGCGTGCATATAGGTAATTATTCATAAATTCTAATAAAATATTCTGGGATCAAATAACTAATACTACGGTACATGCAGTTTGAACACAATGATGTTCGCGCCGCGAACTGGTCCAGATCCCAGACATCACGCCACAATCGTACCATACTCAACAGCCAATCAGGCGCCGGCGCGCGCCACGCGCGACACCGCCTCCACGCCACGCTGCGCCCGGTGCGACTGCGATGCGAGGCCCATTCCAAATTACATTGCAAACGAGTGCGCACATAACCCTACTTAAGCATATTACAACTGTTATAGCGACTAATCCGAGAGTAATTTATATTTGTTTTAATACGTTTGATATACCTACATATTGTGTAACGATAGAATAAACCTTATCAAATAAAGCAAGAGAAAGAACATGGGTCAGAACGTACCCAGTTTGTAGCAAGTTGAAATTGGTACCATTCGAAAGGTCTTTGAAAACGTATATATTTTTTGTATTGGAGCAACTTTGTAACTTATGTAGGAAAAAAGATATTTGATGTTGAAAATACCGAAAATCCTTAGTAAAATCGACCCACGCACGTTCAATTTTTTTTTGATTTTATCGATTAGGTGGGTAGTTTGAACTATTTTGTGCTAGCGTCGGTGTGTCGTCAGTAGTTAGTACCTGTTAGGAACTGATTTTGAGCGCTCGCGCATATCTTAGTTTATTTTATTCTTACTTTTATTTACAACCTCGGCTTTCACAACGGACTTCAGTGTATTACTTAACGATTGGATTATTATTATTACTCATCTGCTTCAAAAAAATGGAAGGTGAACGCCGTATACCAATAAATCCAATAAATCTCGAGAAATCACCATAGTGCGTTAGGTCATTGAAGTAATAAACGGATGGTTTAAAAGGGACTACAAAATATTTAGGCATACAGTTATCAATAAAACACTCCCTCACTTATTTGAAGACTTTCGTATTGCGGGAGCCCTTATAAATGCATTTAGGCAGCGTCTGACAGATAATGAGCATGCCTACGCTTTTATAAACATAATAGCACAAAGAAGAAGTGAACCCAACAGACTGGGCAATTATGTAGTCGCAGAACATATGAACAGACAGCGGGCGGTGTTCACAACAATGAGGGCTACGTCAATACCATTTCCACAATTGACAGAAGAAGACGTCATTCTACTCAGTCTGGGCACATACCATTTGAAGCTCGCTAGATCATATGTTGCCGAGCATTTGCGAGGTGGAGATGGTATATATAATATTGAGGTATCTTCGAGCCGTAGCCCTAGAATGTCGCAGCATGGGCTAGTAACCGAAAACTGCTCGTTAATTAGAGGCCGCATATTATCGAGGCACGTGTCGAATAAAATATATTACACATATATTTTAATCAAGGTTAATATCCAGGGCAGAGAAGCCATCGAAGCGTATTATTGCTCCTGCATGACGGGTATGAGAACTCTAGGTGCTTGTGCCCATACTATTAGCATAATATGGTACTTAGGTGTTGGCAGGCGCCTAGATAACTTCGTAGGTCCGGCAAGTGCCTGGGATGATATAATCATTGAAAGTAACAATACAATTTAATAAAACTGTGCTATTTAAGATTGATAGTTCTTATTTAATATTTTTTCTGTACCAAAAACCAACGATAGGAAGCTATATCGCTCTCTTAAGACAGAAAAAATGACTGGTTACCTATTTATTTAGTCCAAAAAGCAGAAAAAGTGCGATTATTGGCAATTAAAAATGTTACAAAGAAGTTATCATAACTTCGGTCTTTCATTCATTCATTCATTCGTTCACTTATTTTCGAGTTACTCAATTAGGCCTCTTCTAAATTACACCTAGTCTAAAATGCTACAAAGTGGGTACGGGTTCGATACAAAATTACCCATTGTTCTTTGTAAAAACCAAAACTTGTTTGAATCTCAAACACAATTCAGTAATTAATATGAAATATAATATAAAATTTAATCAATATGTATACCTATGTCGCTTTCATTATAATTTATTTCTAGTAATATGAAATATAATATAAAATTCAATTAATATGTCTCTTTCATTATATTTATTTTCTAATTTGTCAACAGAAAGAAAGATGTCAGGGAACTGTTATAAAATTCTATGTCAAGATTTTCATTATTAATAAAATGTCAAAAGGGTACAATTTAATTATTATTTGTGATACTTACTGATTTGTCATCAAAATATTCGCCAACTTCATAATATTTTTTTGCATTAAGAATTCTATGCAATTCCCTGCTGAACTTTGTCATAGGCAAGTCTTTAAGACCGTCAGGTAAGTGATTGAAGATTCTAATACACATGCAGAATACATTTTTGCGGAAACATTCCAAATTTATTTTGGGTAGTTTTAGTCGATTTTTGTGTCTAGTTCGGCTATTCTCGAAATCTCCCAACTTTCTAAATAATGTAGGATGCTTCTTGACAAAAACACATATCTCGAATAGATATAAGCAAGGCAAGGGAAGAATCTTATGTCGCTGAAATAGAGGTTTACAGCTATCAATCTGCCTGATTCCACATATTGCTCGGATGCATTTCTTTTGAGCCTTGAAAACCTTTTCTACTTCAGTTGAGTTACCCCATACAATAATACCGTAGCGAAGCACTGAGGCCACGTACGCATGATATGCAACCAAAGCTGCCTCGATATTCACGGTTTGTGATAATCTTTTTAGAACAAATATGTACCGGTCAATTTTTCCAAGAACTTTCTCAATTTGGAGCTTCCAATTACAAAACTCGTCAACTACTATACCTAAGAATGTACAACTATTACTAATGTTTTGAGTTTTATTTTTGTATACTATTTCAAGATTTGATATTTTGGAATTATATGTCCGGAATTGTACGATATTAGTTTTGTCAATGTTAAGCTTTAGGTTATACTGTTCTAGCCTTTGTGTAACTGTTTCCAATGTTCGATTTATTTCCACTTCCAATGCTACCTTATCGTAACCCTTGACAATTAGCGTTGTGTCGTCCGCAAATAGGATAGTTTCATGTTTTATTACATCAGGGAGATCGTTGATGTATAATAGAAACAAAAGTGGGGCCAAGATACTGCCCTGTGGTACGCCGAATATATTATATGCATAAGATGGGTTGTATTTTGTTTCTCGACGATTCTCAATTTTCGTTAGCTCGACACATTGCAGTCTATTGTTCAGATAACTTTGGATCCACTTTTGAGCGATTCCTCGTATGCCCTAGTTATACAACTTTGATAACAGTGTTATGTGGCATACGAAATCAAAGGCTTTTGTCATGTCGAGAAATATACAAGCTATCATCTCCCTATCATTGAAACATTGTGTAATTTGCCTCACCAATGAGAAACATGCCAATGAGGTCGAATTCTGTTTTCTGAATCCATACTGTTGACTCTTTAGTATATCACATGAGGATATAAATGCCTCTATTTTATTATACATTACTTTCTCGAATATTTTGGCTAATATGGGTATGAGAGTTATTGGCCTGTAGTTGTTTATATTTGTCTTTGCAACTTTTTTAAACAACGGCTTTACAACAGACTTTATTAGACGGGTGGGAAATATACCTTCTGAAATTGACAGGTTCATTATATGAGTAAGTGGACCAGTGATGCTCTGTACACACTTTTTTATGACTTTGGTACTAATGTGATCGTAGCCCGTGGAGTTGGTATTTTTTAAGGTATTAATAATTTTAAATAAGTCAATGTTGTCCACTGGTGTCAAAAATAAAGTTTTTGTATTCTGTGGAATGTTAGTCATGTGTTTGTCATTATTTTTCTGTTCGTCAGTATTGGTCAAATTAATATAAAACTTATTGAATAAATCACATATTTCATTTGGGTTATCGTATAATATGTTGTTAATCTTTAGAGTGTCAATTTCACATCTATTTATATAATTGTTTACGTTATTTTTGATTAGGTCCCAGCCTGCTTTGCACACATTCTTAGACGTGCTGATGTAACGGTAATTTGCGCTACTTTGAGCTTTATCGATACATTTTTTGAGCACCCGATTATATCGTTCATATTTGGTTTTGTTTAGTCTTTTATTTTCTTTATTTAAACGATAGTTAAGATATAAAACCCGTTTTCTTGTGCAACATCGTTTTAGACCTTTTGTTAGCCATCTATTTTTACAGGTTTTGTAGTGCATTTTATTTTCTTTATTGGGAAGCACAAATTATAAAAAAGTGTAAGTGTGTCATGAAAACAATTGAAAGCTCCTTCTGTATTATTCTGTTCATATACTTCGGAGAAGGATAGACTTGACAAATACTGATTGAATCTTCTGATATTATGTTCGCTTAAGTCTCTTACACTCTTAAACCAGAAATTAGGAATTTTCTTAGCTCGATGTTGCGGTTGGAGGTTAACGGTAACAGATTGCCCTGTTTCATGATCCGACAATGCTAGATAGTGTATTGAAGGTTTAGCATCGCGAATATTACTGGCAATTTTAAGTCTAAGCATGAGTTACCTCGTGTGGGTCGTAAGATGTGATTGTTTAGATTGTTATTATCGAGTTTGGTTTTCAGTTCACAAGTTATTTTATTATTTTTAAGTATATTGATATTCCAGTCACCACATAATATCACATTCATTTTACTATTCTTACACAGATAATTCGCTAGAATCTCGAATTTCTCAAGAAATATGTTTACATTTGAATCTGGCGTTCTGTAGATACATGCTACAATGAGGTTAAACCGTGGTATCTCTATATTGCAATATTCAAAATGTCGTGGGATTGCAGGGATTATGTCACTAATTAGTTTGCAATCTAGAGAGCTTTTTATCATGATACATGTACCACCTCTGCCTTTGTCTCTTCTGCAAAAGGAAGACACCAACCTATAATTATTCAGTCTTAAATTTCTCTCAGACCCCCGTTTTATAAAAGTTTCACATATGCAAATAATATCAGCTTGATGAGAATTATTTACGTCTAATAAAGCAACTTCCAGTAACTCTATTTTATTCAATAATCCGGCAATGTTTTGGTGAAATAATGTAACATTCTCTGTGATTTCAGTTTTATCTTTGTTCAAGAAAAAATGTAGTTGCTGTAGTGCAGTCTGTCCGTCGCTTATTTATAGGTCTGAAGTATGAAGTGATCTTTTTTTGGTTATTTTTGGTTAGCTGCTGCTGATAAAGGTTTGAAGGTGGCAAAGATGAGTTATGGACATATTTCTTAGGTTTAATTTGGTTCAGGAATTCCCTTTTATATTGTGGATAATCAATTTCCGTATTTAATTTGTAGCATAGATTATTGATAAATGCATCATGATTACTGTAACCCTGTTGATTTTGGTTAAAAGCATGCCCCGAAATCTTTAGGTATTTACAATTTATATAATTATTTACAATCAATTTTATGTTATTGTTAATCATTCTTTCATTCAAATAGGGGTTATACATTACATTCGTTACAAACACAGAAAAATCACGCAACCTGTACAGCACATTACATAACTCTGTTAGTAATTGGTAAGGATGTTTGTCGTTCGACCCTATAGCTAAAACTATTATGTCATTTGGTGAAAGCTGCTTCATAAAGTTTTCATTACAACTACTCAATATACAAGATGTAGGAGCATTTGACTTAACAATAGATGTAGCATAATAAGATCAAACATACCTCTACCGTATGGTAAAAGCTGATAAATTGGTTAACATTTTTCAGCCAGCACCTCCATTTGGGAGATTGTGCCAGTGCTGTATAAGCGCTGTATATCGCACCGTTCCCCATAAACGTCATAAAACAGTCACCATCGTCAGCCATGAGGTCGTAAATATTCTTGAACAATTTGCTGAAATAGAAAAGTGTAGTTTGAAAAATGTATAGTTACGAAATTTTACAGGGTCGGGTGTAAAATAAATAAATGTTGTGGAACAGTACACACAAGTGATGTTATTCAATGTGTGCAGCAGGTTCAACCATGTGCCATCAAACCAAAGCATAAAAAATACGAAATTTTAATAAGCCTTGCAGATAATAGCTTAGGTTTGATAGTTGGAAACGAAAAAACTAGTCATACTCGTATTACCACGCAAGCAGAGAATAATACCATAAGAGAAAAATATTGAGAGAATATTATATTGTACTATCGTCGGATAAATTGAAAATCTATTACAATCAAGATACATAGATACATATATTCACGCCTTTATCCCCGAAGGGGTAGGCAGAGGCATAGTATACGCCCACACTTTACCTTATAGTTTTATGTCCCACGTAATAGCTGGTGAGCCTTTGCCGTGTTGAAATGGACAGGCGCAGTTCAGTTGAAATACAATTCTCCATTCGTCCAACTTGAAACCGTAAACTGGTGAAATATCATTTGCCTCACACTAAGGCACTACAAAGTCGACGACGGCGAGGTTGCGCAAGGTTTTTGTTACAACAAAAACATGAAAACGCAAAATATAGGTACTGGGTAACATTTTCATATGCACTTTCAAATTGAGAATTGGCAGACATCCAGTTCGTTAGTATTACAAGAAGATGCGTCCAGCAATGAAAAAGGGGATAAGCTGATTTGATTGGTATCAATGAAAAGAGCGAGCCCTACTTACTCTTGATCCCTTGCCCAGTGCAAAGCGTAGAATGAAAATACATGATCAAACGCGCCATAGAAATCCTGAGGTATATTCCCTTCCATATTCATCACTCTAAACGTTATCCCTTCTTCTGCGTACCGTTTTTGGCCATACTTCGTCATATCTTCGCTGATGTCACAGGCCACGAATTTTTTATAGCGGCAAGGTACTGCGTTTTTGACCAAAACACTTACGCTACCGTCTCCGCATCCCAGATCTAAGGCTTTACGCTCAATTTTGTCCCATTTTATTTTATGAAAGTACTCCTTGAAAGTGGATAGTGTGATGTTCTTTTGGATTCTGTTAGATGCGTTGTATAAGTCTGGGTTGTTCATGTTGATGGTTCTTCCTGAAACAATATTATGTACATTATTAGTTTTGGTTTCTGAATTATATAAGCATTTTTTTGCCCATCACTGTTCTAGACAATGATCTATCCCTGTACAAAATTTTAGCCAGATCCGTTACGTTAACAGTGAGGCAGCAAAAAGCTGAGAGGGGGCCTTATTCTGCACTTAGGTGACAATGTTTTTAAACTTAATTAATTATGCTTAGCTTAAATTAACTTTCCATGTCACCGTTTTGTGGAATAAAACACATTTTGTTTTTTGTTTTGTTGTTTTGTTACACCTTTAAAGCGTGAAGGGAGGTTCGCTCGCGTGAAATTTTGATCCCGGTGCCGCATCCCATTAGAACGGGTGTTATATGTAGTTTCGAATGCCATCCTTGCGGCGCACGCTGCTGCGAAAAACATTTCAAGTGGTACGCCCCTGCGAAAAACCGTTGGAACATACATACCTACTCCAGTGATAACAAGTAAAATAATGTGTTATTCAAGGACTAAGTATGACCTATCCTAGTAGGTACCATATTTCAGCTAAGTTCGTTTCGGTTGACCGCAGACTCCGTCCAATCACAGCGTCCGTCCAATAAAGAAAAGAATATGTACCTATGTAATGTTCAAGTCAACTAACGTATTTTAAAATGATAAAGGTGTTTATCCTCACACCTTACTACCGGTTAAGGTCCAATAGGGTCTTTGTTCCGGGCACACTTAGATTGTAAAACAATCTCCCTACTCACATTTTCGACCAGCAGTACGGGGACTCATGCAATGAGTTGCAAAAGTTTATAGGTTACGGCGTTAATAAAGAAATAGCTAAGTATCCAATTGCTGTTATACAGTTGCCCATTTTTAGGGTTTCGTAGCCAAATGGCAAAAACGGAACCCTTATAGATTCGTCATGTCTGTCTGTCTGTCTGTCTGTCCGTCCGTGTGTCACAGCCACTTTTCTCCGAAACTATACGGCCTATGCTATTGAAACTTGGTAACTAGATGTATTCTGTGAACCGCATTAAGATTCTGATATAACACTAGAAAAAAAGCAGTAAATTTTGGGGGTCCCCATACTCAGAACTGAAACTCAAAATTTTTTTTTCATCAAACCCATACGTGTGCGGTATCTATAGATAGGTCTTCCAAAATGCTGTTGAGGTTTCCAAACATCATTTTTTTCTAAAGTGAGTAGTTTGCGCAAGAGGGACTTCCAAAGTGGAAAAATGAGTGTCCCCCCCCCCCCCTCTAACTTCTAAACTAAGAAAGTGATAAATCTAAAAAAAATATATGATGTACATTGCCATAAAAACTAGCAACGAAAATTAGTTTGAACGAGATAGAGCTGGTACTTTTTTTTAATACGCCATAAACAGCAATTTTCGGTTAGAAAAATCACTACCACTGCGAACCTGTTAAAACATCAATCAAAGTTACAACGAACTATAAGAACTTTTATATTATGTTACTTGCTGCTACGAAACCCTTCATAGGCGAGTCCAACTCGCACTTGGCCGGTTTTTTTTCAAAATCTTTATTTTTTATTAATTGGAAAATAAAAGAAAAATTTAAGGTAAGTCATTTTATTTCACATAGAACGCAAATCTATTCAAATACAAGTGTAAAATAAGAAATTGCAGTAAAAAAACTTGAGAGGTGTCAAGGGACACCCGGATGGAACGAAGTTCCTTTCGATTAAAGTGAAGGAATTGTAATAACATTTTATTTTAATTTTAAAATTTTATTGTAAGCGAAAACAAAAACAGAAACAAAAAGAAAACAAATATAAAAAAAAAGTGAGTGCGTGTAACCTTTACACGCGACTGAAACTGAACAGAGCGAAACTCCTATTTGCTTTGGTGTTGCTCGTAGAGTTCATGTTCATCCCCTGGCTAGCACTAGCACTACCACTATCACTACCACTATCACTATCACTACCACTACCACTATCATTACTACTATTACTACCACTATCACTACCACTATCACTACCACTATCACTACCACTATCACTACAACTATCACTACCGCTATCACTACCACTATCACTACCAAAAGTGTCGTGACAACTTTTCGTAAGAATTTTTTCCGTCTAGCCCCCTTCCACAACGCGCGATAAGGAACTTCGTTCCAATATCTAATTAACAATATAAATCTTATTGGAACATTAAATAATTCCAATAAGATTTAGAAAAAATCAGATTTTCCTAAAATAATACCCTAAAAATGATGTGCGTTAGGACCACGGGTGTACAGCACGGAATCGAGCTGCTTCTCTACACAAAGATGGTACCTGCAGTGTACCTCAGTGTACCCGTAATGAAATCCGGTGTACTTCTTTTGATAAAAAAATATATGGTACAATTTGTACACCCGCCATTCTACAGTTAGGACTGCGGGTGTGCATTTTTCCCATCAGGAGATGCGTATTTTACATATGTTTTTTGTTGTAAATATGTGTACCTGCAGTGTACCTTAGTATACCATTAATGAAATTCAATTTACCTTCTCGGATAAAATATTATATAATTAAGTATGTACACCCGCCATTCTAAGTTTAGAACTGCGGGTGTACATTTTTTTTCTCGGCAAGCAGATGCATGTTTAACTTTTTTTTTGTTTTTCTTATGCGTACCTACTGTGTACCTGCATATAAAAATATTAAATATAACTAACTAGCTGTTACCACGCGGCTTCGACCGCGTAAAAGTCGTTATCACGTAAAATCATAACCCTCGTTTTGCGCAGTCGGTTATAAAGTAGGAAATGTCCTTCCCAGGGCCTCGAACTATCTCTGTACCAAATTTCATCTCAATCGATCCAGCTGTTTAGGCGTGAAAGCGTAACAGACAGACATACAGACAATCTCTGGAACTTTAGAATTCCATGCTCAGACCACTCTGTTGCTGATAAAATGCTTTAAGTATATTATATACCCGTCTGCGAAGAAGGAGGGTTAGGGTTTTCTAGCCTAATAATGTATGTACAGGTACCCCGTTGTCTCAACATTTATTACTCGTATTTTCAACATCCCTACTAATATATCCCTACTAATATTATAAATGCGAAAGTTACTCTGTTTGTTTGTCTGTCTGTTACGCTTTCACGCCTAAACAGCTGGATCGATTGAGATGAAATTTGGTACAGAGATAGTTCGAGGCCTTGGAAAGGACATAGGCTACTTTTCAACGGACTGCGCAAAAGGAGGCTTATGACTTTTACGCGGTCGAAGCCGCGGGGAACAGCTAGTTAGTTATATTTAATATTTTTATATGCAGGTACACAGTAGGTACGCATAAAAAAAACAAAAAAAAAGTTAAATATGCATCTGCTTGCCGAGAAAAAAAATGTACACCCGCAGTTCTAAACTTAGAATGGCGGGTGTACATACTTAATTATATAATATTTTATCCGAGAAGGTAAATTGAATTTCATTAATGGTATACTAAGGTACACTGCAGGTACACATATTTACAACAAAAAACATATGTAAAATACGCATCTCCTGATGGGAAAAATGCACACCCGCAGTCCTAACTGTAGAATGGCGGGTGTACAAATTGTACCATATATTTTTTTATCAAAAGAAGTACACCGGATTTCATTACGGGTACACTGAGGTACACTGCAGGTACCATCTTTGTGTAGAGGAGCAGCTCGATTCCGTGCTGTACACCCGTGGTCCTAACGCACATTAAAAATGCCCTATCTGTGTAAAGTCCGCTAAGCCGACCCCGCAGATATGCAATGTTGATAGTTTTATGGTTTTATTGTCCGCTGACGAGAGGAAGTTTCTAAGTCTAAGGGTATTGATGGTTGGATATTGATGGTTTTTTGACTTACATACCTACTCAGAGGTATATTTTTGAAAAATACTGAAACACGTGTTCATTTATTTTTAAATAGATGCAGGTATACGAATTTTGAAGTAGTTTCAATTGAACATAAATAAATTCCCATACAAACCTACATCTCCTAGTTTACCTCCTTATTGTTAAAAAATTACAAATCAAAGAGATACGTATCTATAATTTTATAACCAACTAACGGACGTCACGCGGTCCCACCCGCGTATTTCCCGTTCCCGTGGAAATACGGGAATAAAATAAAGCCTATGTTCACCGCAAAGTGTGTAAGCTTTCCAACAGTGAAAGAATTTTTCAAATCGGTCCAGCAGTTCCGGAGCCTATTCGTAACAAACAAACAAACAAAAAAACTAATCTTTCCTCTTTATAATATTAGTATAGATATAGATTATGTGTTGGGTAGGTTAGTTATCGCATATATATATGTGATAGTATACTCGTATGTGTTAGGTTAGAAGATCACCCATCCCATCATAGATCATTCCGATCACTGTCTAACGTATGCAAGAATCATTATTTATATGAAACCATTCTAAAACGTAGCCTTCGTATTGTGTCTTTTTATAATGCCTACCTACTTATGTATTCTATATTGTATGTAAGCTGCTTATAAACACATAATAATACCATTATTTTAATAGTTCATTCCTCAAAGTGGTGAGGAATGAACTATGGTCAACATTGTCTTTGTACGGGGTGAGCAGCAGCTTGATACGAGCACTGAAATCTCTTTATGAGGGCTCGAGTACTTGTGTCAGGATCAACGGAGCTTGCACAGACTTCCTTAACATAGAAAGGGGTGTGAGACAGGGTTGTGTAGCGTCACCGTGGCTGTTTAACCTGTACATGGACAGTTGTTTGAAAGAATTGCAAGAGAGTGCGTGTGGTATAAAACTGAACGAGCTGACCATCAAATGCCTCCTATATGCTGACGATCAGGTGATCTTAGCTGCATCGGCGGAGGAGTTGCAGTTGATGGTTAATATTATGCATGAGGCGCTGAAAGGTAGAGGAATGAAAGTGAATGTAAGTAAGACTAAAGTAATGGTTTTTGAAAGAGAGAAATGTATGACGAATTGCCCTATTATTATCGAAGGGCAAAGAGTGGAACAGGTGAAAGAATTTGTATACCTGGGTTCAAAATTTACGAGGGATGGAAAGTGTGACCAGGATATTGAGAGAAGGGTTTTGGCAGGAAATCAAGTGAATGGGGCGATGCATACCTTTATGAGCAGTCAAAACGTGTCTAAGAAGGCAAGAGTGGCTGTGCATAGGGGTGTGCTTATCCCCACACTTATGTATGGTAGTGAAAGTTGGGTGTGGCAGAAGAAGCATGAAAGTAAAATTAATGCAGTGGAAATGAGAAGTCTGCGAAGTATAGCTGGAGTGAAATTGATGGACAAAAAAAGGAATAGCGTTATTAGAAAACAATGTGGTATAACTGAAGATGTAGTGACAAAGATAGAAAAAGGGATGCTGAGATGGTTTGGACATGTTGAGAGGATGGATGAAAATAGACTGACTAAACAGATCTATAAGGCGAGAATGAATGGGCAAGCTGGTAGGGGTCATCCTCGGCGTACGCATGGTAACCAAATTGATGACCTGCTGGAAAAAGGCCAGGTCAAGAGTACCCTTAACCGGCGAGCGTGTATGAAAGCACTTATGAAAGTAGAAGAAGCGAAAGTGGTATGCCAGGATCGTAGCAAGTGGAAAGCCATAGTCTCTGCCTACCCCGATGGGAAACAGGCGTGATGATATGTATGTATGTATGTATGTATTTTAATTGTCGTGCGTCAGATTGTGTTATTTTAGAATGGCCTAAGTAAGTGGTGATACTTTACATAATTAATTATATACACCTTCTATTAAATAGTAGTGAATGAGCAAACTGGTAGGGGTCGACCTCGGCGCACTCATCGATTATCTTTTGATAAAAGGCCAGGTCAAGAGTACCCTTAACCAAAGAGCCTGTATGAAGACACTTATGAAAATTGAAGAAGCGAAAGTTGTTTGCCAGAATCTTAGCAAGTGGAAAGTCATAGTCTCTGCCTACCCCGTTGGGAGACAGGCATGATGTAATGTATGTATGTATGTTCTATTAAAACGGGCCAAGTGCGAGTGAGAATCACGCACGAAAGTTTCCGTATAAAAACATGACACGAAAATTCACATTCAACACAAGACCTCCTGAACATTATTTTTTCTATTTTTAGTATTTATTGGTTATTATAGTGGCACCAGAAAATTATATTATTATGTGAAGATTTCAGATGTCTAGCTGTCTATTATTCATAAACATATTCATGACATTATAGACGAGTGACATACAGACAGACAGACAAATAGACGGGGAATGAACCCTTTGGGTACGAAACCCTAAAATAATGCTTAAGTACAAATTGTAAGTCTAATTATTTGTATTTTGTTCACGTAATAGGTGGTGAGCGCCCTTTTTATTTAGAAGAGTGAAAGTCCCTCATGAATGCTATGCCGGACTCTTACTGACTAAACTCACACGTGCCCAACCACTGCCCACGGCCGGGAACCCCGGGTAAACCCTTGGAAGGACGCCCATGTTTCGCGGCAAATAATACGGCTCTTAGGACCTTTGATAAGCTTAGAGGTAACCGGTACAAACCGGTAGCGTTGATCATAATATTTTGCGAAATAAGGTGGGCACCCGCCGCGCGCGTACGGATCTCTTAGCAAAGATAATGACAGAGTGTAAAGGCTCAACATTATATTATATTATATCTGTGGTACTATGTCAAAAGGTCAGAAATTCATTTATTGGGCATTGGTTCTACTTCTACACAACTATTAACGTTATAATTACTTAGTACTTTACTTGTAATAGAATCACTTGTTATTGTTTTGAAAACAATTGTAACCTTCATAAGTAGGTACCTAACTTGTTTGCATATCTGTCACCGTAAAAAATCAAATTTGATTTTGTTTGCAAAGGAACTCTGCCTGTACCCACTGGCCAATAATACGTAAACATAAATTTAACATACATACAAGAGAACTGCTCGCCATCCTCCTCTAACCGAGAAGTTTATTTAGAGCAGTGATGGACAAAGTACATACCTACGTCCCGCAGGCCAGCTTCGGCCCGCGAAAGGATTTAATCCGGCCCGCCGACTGTCCTTCAACATGAATAACCACATACCTAGTATATGGCCCGCGATAATAATATTTTGATGGTTCTAAATTATTATGTAGATTCTACTTAGTAAAGCAATAGACGCATAGGTGAACCGAACAGACTGTTTCGACCATGAAATTGCGGAACAACTCAATCGCGCTGCTGAATGAAAAATCCTTCTTTCCACACGCCTACAAGTTCGTGTTAGTGTATAAGTACAGGTACTTAATAGTAGGTTTTTATAGTTTTATAACAGTTTTTATACAGTGAATTTTTGAAAAGGGCTTGGATGGCCAAATACGAAACTATATTTAATAGCGAAAAATGCTCAAAGGAGTCACGAGCCCGATTTTGATGAAACTTAAATCTTCATCATTAGATTTTTGAAAAACGAATAATCTTAGCGGAGAATCGAATACGTTGATTTTGAAAAAAAAAAACATAACATTTATTATTACACCATAAGTGTCGCTGTTAAGGATCAAATTCTGCGAAGTACATAATGATTTTGGCCATCCAATCCCTTTTGAAAAATTCAGCCTGTATATGAATAAAAGTTTCAGCACAAAATCTATTTTTCTATAATTCTGGCCCTCCCTGAAATTTCTTAATTTTTCTGGTCCCCTATTAAAAAGGTTTGCCCACCACTGATTTAGAGCATGATTGAGTAACAAACATCCAAATATCCAATCATTATTACGTGTGGAAATCCCTCATGGATGCTAAGCCGTGCTCTACGACTAAACCCACACGCGCACTACCACTGACTGCGGTCGGGAGCCCTGGGTAAGCCCTTGGAAGAACGTCCCAGAATTTCCGACTTTGGTTACCACCGCGTCCTCACCTTGATTCGGGCGCTATCCCGCTTCTTGGGCGTAAGGCGTGCTTAAATATCTGTAAATACGGCCAGCAGTCCCCTCCTCCAACTCATGGTCTTACCAGCTTCGTGGCATCAAGTACAAATCATCGGAAGTTGCGCGCTGTAGTTACGTGTGCTGTCTCCGGTGGCTCAATTTTTAGACTCCCAGAATTGACTACTTTAGCCTTCTCCACGTTCTGGGGCGGCCTGGCTATTTTGGCGTTCAATCCCCATTTTAGGGATAAGGATGGCGAGCAGTCCTCTTGGAGTCCTCAGGCCCTTGTCATGGGGTCTATATAATCTTGGGCAAAGACAAGTCTGCGGCACTCTTGCCGCAGTCTTGCGGTATTCGGGTGGGAAAGATCTCTTCCGCCCTCGCCACGCCGGCGCCGCCTCTTACCCGAGCGTGATCTGTTCCCAGAAAGACGCAGCGGCGGCGTCGCGTCCCACTTTTACTCCCGCTGAAGATCATGGCCCACACGAAGATCTCCCAGCGAAAGAATGTTGACGTCCAGACGTGGATCTGACGCTGTTGCACCCACGCTGAGCACTCCAGTTTTGTGTGGAGCGCTGGCGCTGTGTCCTTGCAGCGTTCTTTACAGTGTAATACCCACAGATATCAGAAAAAAGTATTATGTAGATTCTTTTTTCTGATTTCTGTGGTAATACCCAAACATCTTTACAAACTTTCACAATTATAATATTACTGTACCAATATTATGATATGAAAGTGTGATGTAATTTTCGATGCGGTAGGAACCTAACCTGTTTTGTTTGCAACTGGTGCATCTGCTAAAGAACGAGGTCATGTCACGCGGTATTTTTTCCTTTAGGATATTACATCGCTTTGAGTATTTTTTATCTTTAGGGAAACTCTCTTTTTACGTGTAGATGTCCTCGTATGTATGCCATGTCGAACTTCTACAGGCTAAAATCACACTGTGCCCTATAAAGTGCCTACGGCATGGAGTCCCGGGTAAGCCGTAGAAGGATGTGCCCTACGATACCTTAAGGCCATACATACATATGTACATACATTTTATGGTCATGTTTTTAGGCATATTATATGCCCACATTTCACCTTTTTAGAATTTGTCCTACGTTATAAATGGTGCGCCGTATTGCCGTGTTGAGATGGACCGGCGCAGGTTGTGACTGCCTGCTGTTAAAAATTTTCAAGCCGCCTATAAAGGCCTTCAACTTGGCATAACGACTGCCATTTTACTGGCAACCGGGACCAACGGCTTAACGTGCCTTCCGAAGCACGGAAACACTCAAATAAATGTCACAAAGTGGTCACATGGATGGTCACCCATCCAAGGACTGGCCATAGTGAAAGTTGCTTACTACAGAGATCGTTTACAGAACATCGAATCCGTGGGGCCACGAGCGCTTCCTTAAGAGCAGCACAACCATAAAGCGTAGTACAAGAAAAAAAACTTACTTTTTAAAATCTCGAACACAAAAAGGTATGAAACTATAGTTTTATAGACGAGGTAAATCTCAAATGTGAGAATGAACAGTTTACAGCCACTTTTATATGAAATGTGTGAAACTGGTTTGATTTAACCATTTACGTCACAATAGTTACCATACTTCGCAGTACTTGAAAGGGTTCAAAGTCTGCATGGAACCCCACCACCTCATTTTGAGAATCAGAATCTATATTTGTGAAGCATTGGTAATAGATTTAGTTGGAAATCCTAAGATCATCCTTCCAAGGGCTTTCCCGGGGCTCCGAACCGTAGGCATTAAGTAGGAAACGTGTGGTTTTTAATCGGTAAGAGTCCGGCATAGCATCCATGTAGGATTTTCCTCAGGTTAAAGAAAAGTGCAAGCACAAATATGAAGAGGTGATGATGTACGCAAAAGAGGCGGCGGGGAAAGAACGGGTGAGGAACAGTTCTCTCCCGTGCCGCAGAAGACGCTCTGAATACATGACCGGGGGTCTGAGGACGGTGAGAGGGTCGCTCACCGTCCTTACAGAAGCAGGCCCATGACGGCAGCGTGACGTAATTCACGCACGCCCCCCCTTAGAAGCGGGATCACACCCGAAACCCCCCAAAAACGCGGGATAGCACCCGAACCACCCCCTGGGCGAGGCCGCAGTGGCGGCCGTAGGTCTGTTGGGAGTCCTGGGACATCCTTCCGAGGGCTTACCCGGGGCTCACAACCATAGGCTGTTGGGCGATACGTGAGATTTTTAGTCGGTAGCTGTAGGAGTCCGGCATAACATCCATGAGGATTTTTCCTCACGTAAAAAAAAAGTCGCTCTGAACTATACGAGCTCCCAAAACTAATTTTGGGTCTTTTTTTAATATGAGGAAAGTTCTTGATGCTATGCCGGACTCTTACCGACTAAAAGTCACACTTTCCCTGACTAATGCCTACGGTTGGAAGCATCGTTTTTTTTTTTCCTTTTCGTTCTTTCTTTCAAATACAAATACAAATACAAATTCTTTATTTGCTGATGATGTCAAGTTTCAATATATTATTATAGTAGTAGGTACGAGCCCATTTAGACATTACAAGGATGGCATGCAAACTTTACTTATAACTAAAATATCAAATTATATTGAAAACTACAAATTACACTGCATTTCTAACACAAATAACAATAGATATTTTCCCACGGATACAACATTTGAGCAATTCATTGCCCCTGGAATGTGAGAAACTCCTGAACTCAACAACTTTCTAGACTCAAATCGGTAACGCATCGTGTTCTAGCACGCGCCTTCGATGCAAAATGCGTGGTTTCCACGAAAACTCAGGCTAGTCAGGATCCCTAGGATTTCTTACTGAGAGTACACCAGGTTCCCTGGTTACATACAGACGCAAGTATGTTTGTTAGATGTATGTAGTACTTGTTGTTACAGCGGCAACAGACATAAATTATCTGTGAATCTTTCAGTTCTCTAGCGGTCACCATGCCTAAGATACAGCCTCGTCACGGACAGACAGACAGACGGGCGAATTGTTACCCTTTTTTACCCTTACAGCGCTTCTCATTAAGACCCCATCCATCTGCAGGTAATGTTCTCCTTGGTAAACCAAATAAGTAACTACCCTCCAAGCAATTTTGCAGCAATGTCATGTACCCTTCCGACACACCGCCAACTCTGAGTTTTGTCCCTACTATTTCTGTACAATCCTTAACAGGGACATTAGTGAAAAGTGACTCCAAATCAAAGCTGACCATTTTGTCGGTCGGGTTGAGTCTTATACTGCCCAGGATTTTGACAATATGCCTTGAGTTCCTCACGAATGACGTAGTCGTGTTAGCGGAGTAACGGACAAAATTGGTACCATTTTGAGGAATTTTTCAATAAACACCATATTAACCCCCATGGCAAAGGTTTCGCAGCAAATGAGAACACCAAAGGACCCCATTCCTTATCAGACGCCGGGTGTTTACAAGGTGGACTGAAGCTGTGGAAGCTCGCATATCAGTCAAACGAAGTGAACCATCGCAGAACGAGTGAGAGAGCACATAGCAGCGGTCAAGAACCACCAAACGGTAAAATCTGCGATCGCGAAGCATCTGTTACTATCGGGGTCAAATCACTGGATGGAGTTGCATGCACCGGGAGTTTTGTCCACTGAACGCCGATATTATCCGAGAATCGTTCGTGAAGCGGCTGAAATCAAGAAACATCACAACAATTTCAACCGTGTTGGTGGATATAAACTTTTGTCCACATGGAACCCTGTAGTGAAGATGTGTAAGTGTCGCGATAAACCGCCTAACATTCGTTCGGATATCGTGAGTGTAGTGTGTCGCGACCCTAATGACTGTTATTAATCTTACTTCTTACTAGTATTATAAATGCGAAAGTTTGTGAGTGTGGATGTTTGTTACTCTTTCACGCTCAAACCGCTGAACGGATCGGGCTGAAAGGAGAAAGCCCACAGATCGTTTCTTTTTGAAAAACCTTAATAGAAAGTGTATGGCTATCTAAGTAGATTGACAAATCATTTAATATTATTTTAACAATCTTTTAATTCATTTGATCAATATATTTTGTGGCGTTTAAACTTTGATATAATTCGTAGTGTTATCGTTTTTACGCGTCGCAGACTGACCAAATGAATGGTACTGACGTGACGAAGATGGCCGCCAATTGCAAATATCAATGTGTGGGGTACTCAAATGCACTTATCAGTTTCAAATGGATTAGTTCATGCATCAATGTTGTTGAGATCATAGATTTAGTATCAAAAAATTCTAAATCTAACTAAACTAAAGGATTTTTTAAATCTAAAAGGTCGACAACGTGCATAAGTGTTGGAAAGTGATATAATGCAGTGAAACGTTACTCTTTAATTTTTCGACAAACTCCAGATAACTCGATATTATTATTTTATGTTCTAAAGGTAAATTGGTGTGAAATGTTTGTATAAAATAATTGTATGGTTCCAGATCATAATCACTTCGATTATGATCTGGATTGATAATTTAAATGGTAAGTAATTATGGAACTATCGAGATCCAATTTGTTTATTTACTACGTTATCTGAATAAGTTTCAATGTGGTAAGTACATACATTTTCAGGGTTATTTATAAGTGATTTGGAACAAATACTTCTATCTTTTTTGAATTAAATGTAACGATTAGCATTTTTGGACAAATTGATTTGTTCGGATTGATGAACATTTGCTTCAAAACTAACCTCTAATTTGAGCAGCAAAACGAAGAATGAGAGAAAACCCTACAAAATAAGACAATATTTTTTATTTCCTTTGAAAGTAGGATATCCATCCAATTTAATATCCGATTTTCGCTGTCATACTACATTATTTGTTATGAAACGGCGGTCCATTGAAAGGTGGTCAATCCCCTTTGGTACAGAGATACATTATAGTCTGCAATAACACATAGGCTACCTTTTATCCCGGGAATAACTTCCCGCGGGAACAAATTTTACGCTGGCGAAGCTGCGGGCATCAGCTAGTAAACTAATAAAGTAATATGTGTACCTATAAGATCATTGGTACAAGAGGACGACACCCGCTGCATTCCCCAGTCTACTCGTGACCACGGCTATTGAACATAGCCGAAACGTCGAGAGAGGAGCAATGTTTGAAATTTATACGCGAAAAGACCCGCAAGTGTGCAAGTCCTGTGAGTTCAAAAACCTTAAAAAAAATATACATTTATACTTTAAGAACACTGACGTGCATTCTATAAATACTAGAAATAAGCATGCATAAATGTAGAAGCATAATTATGACGTTCAAAACTGTTACTTTGTAACCTAAGTAAATAATAAAGATATTTTCATTTGAATTTTTATTAATATTTTATGCATGCGTCACGAAACGTCGGGTGACGTAGGTAGCCGATCTTAAAATGATAAGTACTCTGTAAAGAAAAACATAGTAGGTATAATCCGCGCGCTAGTAGCATCTGGAACCTTGTGAAAGAAAAACTAAAATGTCAGATTTTCGACCCTTTTTAACCGAGTTCAAAAAAGGAGGAGGTTACTTAATTCGACCGTATGGTATAATACTAGCTATTGCTCGCGGCTTCGTCCATCTAGAAGTCGTTATCGCCTAAAATTATAACCCTTTTTTTGCGTACTTGGTTAAAACTAGCCTATGACCTTCCCAGGGACATAAACTATATCTATTCGAAATTTCACTTAAATTGCTTCAGCGCAGTTTAGGCGTGAAAGTTTATTAAGAGCGCTTATTCGGTTTTAGCCCCTCGCCTCGCTATAAAATAGATTGCAGAGGGGCTTATGGCGAGACTTGTGTCTGTAGTCTGTGACTTTTTGCATTAAATTACGTCCCTAGGTCACGTGGATCATCTGTTCAACGTTTGAAATAAAACAAAAATGACAACCTCAATCGGATTGAACTTTCACTTTTACAATAAACGTTGGAGGGGCAGTCGGGTGAATCCGTCTCACGGCTTCTTGTTCATATTACATACGATTGTAAGAAATTAGACCGCGCGTTGCACACAGCCCTATAGTGCATAACTTTTGCAACAAAAAAGTTTGATACTTTTGCAACTTTTTCGAAACAAAAGTGGTGCGGTTATGGAAGAGGACTAGGTTCCACGGGCTGATTTCCGCAACTCAACGTCATTTATCGCGCCAATTTTGCGTGAGGGATTGAAGTATGGCTATTTTGCCATCCCAGTTCCTCCGGGAAGTCTAGCAGACTCTTCACGTTGCCCACGGCTTCCTGCGGTGACCTGGAGCAGGTTACGTACCCATCCAGATGGGAGGAGTAGAATTGGTTCAGGGCCCATTGCTGTCAGCGAAGAGTCTCTTCTTGCCAGCTCGTCCGCCGCAGCGATATTACATCATGAGCCACTGAGTCCTTTTATCCATTGTAGCGTGACATTGTTCTTTTCGCATATATCCATGAGGCCTATGTGTCACTCCGTGACAAGGCCAGATGTTATCGTATGGTTCTGAAGCGCTTGTAGGACTGATATACTTTCATTAAGTATCCGAATACACTAGGTCTGTACGTTCCTGACCTAGATGGCCTCAGTCGCCTTGATTTTATATCAATGCACTCCGCTGGTATTCTGTGCCATGGGTGCCTAATGGGGTGGCGATATTAATGTTCAGGTCCTCCGAGAAGTGTCCTGCTCCAGAACCCGGTCTCGTTTTGGATTCATCTGTAAATATCCTCAGCTCCCTGATATTGAGACTCTCGAAGGCACTCTTGTAGTTGTATTCTGTACTTTTTATTGATCGCAAACTGTTATGTTCGAGTTCCCGGTTCCTGGCATTCATTTCCCAGTCCGTCTTTCTGTTCTCAGTTCCCATCTTGGTGCTTCGAGTTCCACGTTCCCGTCCCTGGTTTCCTGATCCCTGTTCCTGGTTTCGGGTTCGAGTTCCTGGTTGAACGCAAAGTCAGTCGGGTTTTTTGTATTCTAAATAGGTAATTAAGTTTATTACATTCTTTTGATGATATTTGCAGCATTCTGTCAATTCTATGTCAAATGTCATAAAGGTACAAAAAAAAAGGTAATAATTGTCCAAAGGTTAGACTAGAAATAATATTGTATGGTGGTTAAATATTCTTAAATTTTCTATTAAAAGAACTTTCTCCTGACAATAACAAACACAACAAAAAAGAATTAGCGAAATCGGTCCAGCCGTTCACGCGTGATATCGTGACCAAGGTAATAGGGATTCGTTTTTATATAATAGATAGACTGTCACCGTCAGAATGGCAGGTTGCCTGTGACAAACGAGTCCCAAAGTATACTCAAAAATTGCTACATGATTGCTTATATTTGCTACACGTCTCCAAGAATTGCTACATATACTACGTTTTGAGAAACAAGAATATTTTTTTGACCAGCGGTCCTGACGTTTAGATGGCTGGTTGCCTACGCGTTCAGCATGAAGGACGCAGAATTCCAAAACTTTTATTGCATGAATAATTGCTTAATAATTGCTTCATTCACGAATTTCAGGTTTGAGCTTCATACGTACATCAGGTAAGAAGATACAGCTATGACTGAAGAAGTGCCTGATATATTGGAATAGCAACAATTTTTGTGTTACTGCAGCGTCATGTTCTAATCGAGCAGGCGCTAATAATGAAGGGTTATTCTCACAAATTTAACCCTGAATATCGTCGTTGCGCCTGACAAGTTCCATATGTGCATTTTTTTGTTTTTTCAATTTTTGCATAATTATAATCAATCTAGGTACTTATGCTAGTAAAATCCGTTGTGTAATATTTACCGATATTTACATATTTGCCATATTCCGTATGTGTTTTAAGTTTTGAAAAAAACGTGATGTGCACACACGCACATATGGAATATGCGATCTTGCCAAGATCGCGCGGATTTTAATTTGTTTTAAAAAGAAAAGTGTGTCAAAATTCGTAATTTATGTGCTTTTTACCCGAACTGCCGAAGACAGGAGGGTAATGTTTTTCGAGATAATGTATGTATGTTTGTATAATTCTTTGTCAGGTCTTACAGCCTGAACGGCTCGACGGATTTTGACATGCAAGGTGTCATTTGATTCGTCGTGATTGTGTGACTGACACCAGGTACATTAAAATTTCAAAAAAATCAAAATGGCTGACTTTTGGCGCTAAATTGAAAACGTTGTTTTTTTTTCTTGCACGCTCTACAGACGGCTTGACGGATTGTAACATACGAAGTGTCATTTGATTCGTCGTGATTGTGTGAGAGACACCAGGTATATTAAGAAGAAGCTATGTCAAGCGAGTGGTGGTTTACAAAATAGCTACATGTTTCCATAGCTTGTTCCCGTCTACAAATGTTGCCGACAAAGAAAAACAGTAAGTAGCTGAAGAAAATCACAAAAGAAATGTAGAGCTTGTTTTTAGCTTTTCAGTTGTATGTTTACTTGGCAGTCGGGTTTTTTTTGGTTTCTAAATAGGTAATTAAGTTTATTTAAAACTTTTTAGTTATGTTAGTAGTGGAGTTATTAATTTTCGTGTAGTGAAGGGACATCACCAAAATTCAACCTTAATTATTATATTTTTGGTCATATTTCTGGTGCTACTCAACCGATTGCAATCAAACAAATGTTAGAATTTAAGTCCTTATAAACACATAATACCGCTGCGAAATCGGTTCAGTAGTTTTGCGTTCATCGCAGTGATATAATTATAACGCCAAAAGTCCGCCTGTTGTATTTAAAAATCAATCAAGCCTTTCAGGCTGTAGAGCGTGCAAGAAAAATGATCAAACTTTACACTTTAGCGCCAAAAGTTAGCCATTTTGATTTTTTACAAATTTTAATGTACCTGGTGTCACTCACACAATTACGACGAATCAAATGACACCTCGCATGTTAAAATCCGTCAAGCCGTTCAGGCTGTAGGCTGTAGACAAAGAATTGGACATACATACATACATACATTATCTCGAAAAACATTACCCTCCTGTCTTCGGCAGTTCGGATAAAAAGAAACGTTACGCAGTTCCCTGCACTTCCGCTGTTCCGGTCACGGTAGCGGTTGGAAACATGGCGGCACATCCGTCTTGGTTGGTATAATTGAATCTTTACTTAGACTCATATCGTTGAACTGGAATCTTCATTGTCTTTATATTATTTAGTGTTATAAATGTAACATATTCCTTTAATGTTATTAGGTTAAGGTTTCTGATTAAATCGCACGTTAATTGTTTATAATTGGGAATGTGACAAAAAATAGAATATGTTTTATTTTACGTATTTTGAAAGCTTATCATTAATAATATCGATATTGATTTTAAAAAACTATAAAAAAAGTTTTTGGTTGAATTACGAACCATTTAAAATTGATAAAACTTTAAATACGACCATGCGACTCTAAACGCTCGACATTGGTTACTATGGCTGTGACGTCACGATTTTGCACGTATTCAACCATTCAACCACTGTTTAGTACGTAACTGTTGAGCAACTACTATGTTTTGATGACGTCACACGGGCTCAGATTTGTTCGGGAGCTGTCGCCGTGTTTTCGGACGGGGTGGTTGTACTCGACTCTTTTTTGAATTTTTAAATTGGTATAACTTCTGAATTATTGCGAAAATCATAAAAACAAAAATAGTTTTGCTATAAAAGTGATAGGTATATGATCTTTCCATTTATCACAAGAAAAAAAACATCACATCCCCAATTGTTGATTCTAGATATTCTGTATTTTGACTGTTTTGTATGATTTATTTACGTAAATGGGTACGTATCATCTATACTAATATTATAAAGAAGTAAAGTTTGTGTGTTTGTTAAATTGTAAGGGGTAATCTCGGGATCTACTGAACCGATTTTAAAAATTCTTTCACCAATAGAAAGCTACGTTATTGTGGAGTGTCATAGGCTATAAAGCATCACGCTACAACGAATAGGAGCGGAGCAGTAATAGTAAATGTTTCAAAAACGGGGGAAAAGTTATTCCTTTTGAGAGCTTCGACGAGACGCTACGGGAGTAAACGCAACGCGACGGGAGTAAATGCGACGGGAACAGGGAATACTCTCTCTCATGTGGCGCAAACGAAGTTGCGCGGGTCGGCTAGTAATATATAATTTCAAAATACATATGGTTTGAATATAAAAACTCAAAATACCTACCGAAAATCAAAATTTATAATTCATCAAAATATATAAAGTTATTTGACATAAGTTCTAAATTTCTAAGTTTGAATGCCATAATGGTCGAATATATAACAAACACAATGCATAATGGTTCCTAGGGCTACGTTTTATAACACATAATTTCAAAATATTCCAATTTGGATAGGCTAGGTTAGAAGGCTTAGCCTTCGTGGTTTTTTTTTTTTAATTAAAATATGGTTTTGTAGTATAAACTATTATTTTAATTAATAAAAAAAATAACCACGAAGGCTAAGGCGAGAGCTCCGCTCCTGTCTTAGCCTTCTTATCTAACCTATCCAAATCGGATTGCATTATTGTTCGGTATTTTGACTTTAATTGATATTAAATAATAATAATAATAATAATATCCCTCGTGGACAGTCGTTATCTTTTCATGGGATTAACGCATCCCTATGAGGGCATAGTAGATTTGCTTTTCGAGTCATCCACTTTTTGAGATCGACAAAAAAATCTCACAAGGTTATAGAAAAGCACACATCCGCAGGGCAGCTTGTGGCGAGCTGAATGTGCGTGGCTACACATCGGTCCCGATTCCTCAGAGTTCTGTTGCGCTTCTCGACCAGTTAGCATTTAATGGGCTAACGGGAGACGCTACTCCCGGGAGTGCAGCAAATCTCAACTCTGGCTTGCCTTAATTGGCTGGTCAGAGGGAGGAAGCCAGAGCTTTATGCTCGGGGGTAGGTATTTTGAGTTTTTATATTCAAACCATATGTATTTTGAAATTATATATTATGATACGTACCCATTTACGTAAATAAATCATACAAAACCGTCAAAATACAGAATATCTAGAAACAACAATTGGGGATGTGATGTTTTTTTTCTTGTGATAAATGGAAAGATCATATACCTATCACTTTTATAGCAAAACTATATTTGTTTTTATGATTTTCGCAATAATTCAGAAGTTATACCAATTTAAAAATTCAAAAAAGAGTCGAGTACAACCACACAACCACCCCGTCCGAAAACACGGCGACAGCTCCCGAACAAATCTGAGCTCGTGTGACGTCATCAAAACATAGTAGTTGCTCAACAGTTACGTACTAAACAGTGGTTGAATGGTTGAATACGTGCAAAATCGTGACGTCACAGCCATAGTAACCAATGTCGAGCGTTTAGAGTCGCATGGTCGTATTTAAAGTTTTATCAATTTTAAATGGTTCGTAATTCAACCAAAAACTTTTTTTATAGTTTTTTAAAATCAATATCGATATTATTAATGATAAGCTTTCAAAATACGTAAAAAAAAACATATTCTATTTTTTGTCACATTCCCAATTATAAACAATTAACGTGCGATTTAATCAGAAACCTTAACCTAATAACATTAAAGGAATATGTTACATTTATAACACTAAATAATATAAAGACAATGAAGATTCCAGTTCAACGATATGAGTCTAAGTAAAGATTCAATTATACCAACCAAGACGGATGTGCCGCCATGTTTCCAACCGCTACCGTGACTGGAACAGCGGAAGTGCAGGGAACTGCGGACCGTTTCTTTTTATCCGAACTGCCGAAGACAGGAGGGTAATGTTTTTCGAGATAATGTATGTATGTATGTATGTCCAATTCTTTGTATACAGCCTACAGCCTGAACGGCTTGACGGATTTTAACATGCGAGGTGTCATTTGATTCGTCGTAATTGTGTGAGTGACACCAGGTACATTAAAATTTGTAAAAAATCAAAATGGCTAACTTTTGGCGCCAAAATGTAAAGTTTGATCATTTTTCTTGCACGCTCTACAGCCTGAAAGGCTTGATTGATTTTTAAATACAACAGGCGGACTTTTGGCGTTATAATTATTTCACTGCGATGAACGCAAAACTACTGAACCGATTTCGCAGCGGTATTATGTGTTTATAAGGCCTTGGTCAGACTTAAATTCTAACATTTGTTTGATTGCAATCGGTTGAGTAGCACCAGAAATATGACCAAAAATATAATAATTAAGGTTGAATTTTGGTGATGTCCCTTCACTACACGAAAATTAATAACTCCACTACTAACATAACTAAAAAGTTTTAAATAAACTTAATTACCTATTTAGAAACCAAAAAAAACCCGACTGCCAAGTAAACATACAACTGAAAAGCTAAAAACAAGCTCTACATTTCTTTTGTGATTTTCTTCAGCTACTTACTGTTTTTCTTTGTCGGCAACATTTGTAGACGGGAACAAGCTATGGAAACATGTAGCTATTTTGTAAACCACCACTCGCTTGACATAGCTTCTTCTTAATATACCTGGTGTCTCTCACACAATCACGACGAATCAAAAGACACTTCGTATGTTACAATCCGTCAAGCCGTCTGTAGAGCGTGCAAGAAAAAAAACAACGTTTTCAATTTAGCGCCAAAAGTCAGCCATTTTGATTTTTTTGAAATTTTAATGTACCTGGTGTCAGTCACACAATCACGACGAATCAAATGACACCTTGCATGTCAAAATCCGTCGAGCCGTTCAGGCTGTAAGACCTGACAAAGAATTATACAAACATACATACATTATCTCGAAAAACATTACCCTCCTGGAAATGCACTTACCTTGAACTCTTGTTGGTAGGTAGGCGCTGCTCCCAGCTTTGCGTTCGGGGTCTTGATTCACGACCGCGAAATATGCACACAGGAGTTATAACCGTAACTCTCGAGACTGTGGCTGATGATAAGCGATGTAGCGCGATATGATGGGTAATCACAGCGGCCGATAGCGGAGCGGAGCGTTAAGAGACGGGTGCGTGCGTATCTTCCAATAGCTATGGCGGAATGTGAATGTAGGAAGCGGGCGGGATAGTGTTGCCATAGACAATACATAAAAGTAAGATGCGTTTAGTGCGTGAGTGTTGACATATAATAATTATAATAAATACCATTAAATACATAAACTAAAAAATATGTATGCGTCGGTACTGGCGCATCCAACTTCGGGGGGCTTAGAGGATTCTTCCTCTACATTGAATAAACAAAATAAAAAAATAAAAGGAATGAAAACTTATGAACTAAAAAATAATTCAAAAGCGTAGGAGTTATTGCGTGGGTAACGGGCAAAGCCGAGTTACAGGACGAATGTATTCACCAGAAGAAGTCTTAATTCTGACGACTCTAATTACACCATCCTTCCCGGGAAACACCTCTGATACAACCGCGAGTGGCCACGATAAAGGATGCGTATTGTCATCCTTAACAACAACTACAGTTCCTATCGTCACAGGTTTGGACGGCATATTCCACTTATGTCTAAGTTGGAGAGAGGTAAGATATTCTTTGCTCCAACGTGTCCAGTAACTTTGAACAATTCTATTTAATAATTGATAGCGGGTGAGTCTGTTATCTGGTAATAGGGGTTCAATGTGTTCAGCGGGTAAATATTTAAGCGGAGTAACATTAAGAAAATGATTAGGCGTTAGGGGGGTTGGATCCGATGGATCCGAAGAAAGTATGCAAATCGGACGGCTATTCAAAATGCCTTCAATTTGCACCAATATTGTACTGAATTCTTCATAGGTGAGTATTTGACTCCCGATAGCTTTAAATAAATGAGACTTAACACATTTGACATTAATTTCAGGCAACGAATTAAAATTGGGCCCGAAAGGTGGGCTGTGCTGAAACTGAATCTTATGTTGAGTTAGATATTTATTCAGATCATTTTTATAATTAGTGGACTGTATAAGCGTGTAAATTTCGTTCAATTTTCGTTTCGCACCTATGAAATTAGTGCCTCCATCGCTGTACAACACTGAAACAGGACCCCTGCGTGAGATAAAACGTTTAAAGGCAGCGAGAAATAAATCTGTACTAAGATCACTTACTAACTCTAAATGGAGCGCCTTTGTTGTGAGACAGACGAACAAGCAAATATACGCTTTATGACTTTTTACTCCACGACGCCTTATGTGAGTTACGTAAAAGGGTCCCGCGTAATCAACTGCGGTATGCACAAACGACTTTACTTGTGAAACTCTAATGGATGGAAGATCACCCATAGGTGGAGTTGTAGAACGAGGCCTAGCTTTAAAACATAAATTACATTTATGTACTCGTTGGCGAATCAAATTTCGTGCAGAAAGAATCCAATACTTTTGGCGAGTCAATGCTAACACTAGTCCAGGACCGGTGTGTAAATTGTCGGTGTGATAGTGGTCTACTAAGAGCGACACTATACGTCCTTTAGGTGATAGCAGTATTGGATATTTTGTATTGTAATTTAGTTGAGAATGAGTAAGTCGACCACCTACTCTAATTAACCCTTGTTCGTCAAGAAAAGGGTTGAGTTTTAAAATAGCCTGATTTGGACAAATTTTAGTAGCCTTAAGTGCTTGTAATTCTACCTGAAAATACTTAGACTGATCGAAGCGGACCGCATAATATTCTGCGTATTCTAAATCGTATACAGAAAGTATACCGCGGGATTTGAGAATCCTTGTGAAACGTAATACATAAACCAGTGAACGAATAAATTTTACCCAACTCGAGCAACGCTCGGCAAGTTCGTCTATCATGTGAACGTGATCGGAGACAGGTATGGTATGTGCATGGAGAGAAGCTATTTTAATTTCCGGTAATTCTGTCTTCTCGTTATGATTGATTTTATATTCCTTCACAGGCCATGCATTTATAGGTGCGGACAGCCATTTCGGCCCGTGAAACCAAAGATAGTTATTTATTAACCCTTTAGGTGTCACAGGGCGCGAGACTATATCGGCGGGATTTTCAACCCCACGAACGTGATACCAATGGGAAGCAGGCAGATATTCATTTACCTGAGCGATGCGATTAGCTACAAAAGTTTGAAACTTATGAGCGGGAGAGTGAATCCAGGTAAGGGTTACCGTAGAATCAGAGAATGCGAATATATTGTTTATTTGACACCGCTTATTAAAAACAGTGCGCACAGAATTAATTAATTTTGCGAGTAAGACCGCCGCGCAGAGTTCTAAACGCGCTAGCGTTTTATTAGAATCTGACACTTTGGATTTAGCGGTCAGTAGATTCACATTAAGAGCGTTTCCGTTCTCAGCCGTTTCTATTCGTACATAGATAACAGCACCATAACATTGCTGGCTGGCATCCGAGAAGCCTATTAGAGTAATTCGACGAGCGGATGTTAAACCTATATGTCTCGGTATTTTTATTTCAGATAAACGCGACAACTCCCTATGAAAGTGTTTCCATTTAGACAGAATGCAACCCGGGACCGTCTCGTCCCAGTCCAGTTGTAATTTCCAACATTCTTGTATAAGCAACTTCATGTATGCGACCACTGGACTGATGATTCCAAGCGGATCGAACAAGCGCGCGGTTACGGAAAGGATCGAGCGTTTAGTGCATGTTAAAGGCATGTCGATCACTATTTTAAAGTTAAAGGTGTCATCGTTAGGTTGCCATTGCATACCCACGATCTTAGTGTCAACATGAGGATCCTCATCAAACTTGACAGCGAGACAGCTCTTATGAATTGACGGGATACGTGACAATAGGGTATTGTCATTAGAGATCCACTTAGTTAAGTTAAAACCTCCAGATTTAAACATAGCGACCATTTCCCTATAGGTGTCTTCAGCTAAATCTACATTCTCTATGGAACTAACGTAGTCGTCAACATACATGTGATTGTCAGCTTCGTAAGCCGCCAGAGGATATAAAGCGCGACAGTCTGACGCGAGCTGGTTTACGACTCGCATTGCCAGGAAGGGTGAGCTGGAGACGCCAAAACAAACGCGGTTGAAATGATAGCTTTCAATAGGAGAATTGGAATCGAACCTAAATAATATTCTTTGATATGTATGATGATCTTGAGTAAGTTTCACTTGAAAATACATTTTTTCTATGTCCGCGATTACAGCAACCGGGTACATACGCAAATTGAGAAGCAAATGAAAGATATTGTTCTGTAATATTGGTCCCGTATAAAGCAAATCGTTAAGCGATTTACCTGACGTGGTTTTACACCCAGCGTCTAAGACCACACGCGTTTTAGAGGTTTCTTTGTCAGGGCGATAAACGGCCCGATGCGGCATATAATAAACTTGAGAGTCTAGAAAGCTATTTGACACTTTAGTGAGATAACCTTGATCAATATATGTTTGAATAATGGCATTATAATCGTTGCGTAAGTTAGAAGCGTCTAACTTTTTTTCTAAATTTAAAAACCTGCGTTTGGCGATTGTGTACGAATGCCCTAGCTCACTGGGAGGGTATTTAAAGGGAAGACTAACCGTATATCTACCGGTATCGTCGCGTGAGTACGTAGACGAGAACAGCTTTTCACATGCTGCGTCGTCCGTGCTAATGTGCTTCTTATCTGGCACCTGTTCTATCTCCCAAAAGCGTTGCGTTAATTGTTCGAGAGACACATCTTGAGTGTGACATAAGAAGGCCTTGTCGGACACGGAGGAATGAGACATGCGATCGCGGGGATGCTTGTTTGCCACTAGCGAATAAGGTAAAGCATGCGCCTTTCCCATTGCGACGTATCCGAGCGTGGTTTCTATCGCGATTACTGATGAGGTTGGGGATGTAATTTTTTGCGACCCTAAAATCATGGGGAAGAGTTCATTACCTAACAAACAATCTATACCACCCGGAGTATAGTATCGTTCGTCAGCCATAGGTAAATTTTGTAAATGGGTTAATTCCGCTGTATCAATTTCCACGTTAGGCAAAAAATCTGTAATAGTGTCTATAACCCGTGCACTAACCGAATAAGAACAGCGGGCATCAAATCGCGAATATATTTTGAAATGCGTAATTCCATAAGATTGGCTTTCAAGTTGACCTATGCCTTTAATGACAGAAGGAGCGTTAAGTATGGTTAAGTGCAAACGCTCACAACAAGACTTCGTAATAAAGTTACTCATAGACCCTGAGTCCAAAAACAAACGTATACGATCCGATTTATAATTTGCATATACACAAGCAGTCGGCAACAAAACCGTGGTCGCGCTGCTTGAATTACGCGGCGGAGGGATCACAGCCGATAACGACGCGATATTGCCACTATGTGACCGCGCCTCCCGCGAGTGCGAGCGGGACGGATCATCTGCCGATGACGCATGAGTCGACATGGAATGCTCGGACGGCGCAGTAGACGCGTTTGCCTGCCTCGATGCGTTGCCGGTAGCATGATTTCTTGTTGAATTTGATGCGTTCAAATTATTTTTATAACACAGTAAACTATGATGAGACCGATTGCAAATCGAACACCAAGCACTCACGTGATGAAAACCTAAACAATTAACACAAAAGGAATGTTTACGAACTATTTCATTTCGCGTTTCAACAGTCTCTTGAATAAAATGTTGACATTTGAACAAAGGGTGAGCGGAATTATTGTTACATACGATACAATTTTTTATGTTAGAAGTATCGACTGATTTCAAATTAGTAGGGCGGGTTTGCGTAAAAAATGACTTAGGTTTATTTAAATGAGAGGCGGTTGAACTCCGCTGAGCGCGATAATCACCTTTTTGGGAATGTGATGGTGAGCGGAGCGTTTGGAGTTTGCTTTGTTCTGTCAAAAATGTTTTGACGTCACTATATGTAGGTACACTCAAATGTCTATGAGATTGTTCAAACAATTCAAGCATAGGTTTATCAAACTTGCTTAATGCTAAATGAGTTATTATGAAATCTGATAAATTTGTGATAGGTAGACGCTGCAGAGCTGCTTCAGCTGAACAAAAGTTCTCCAAGATCTGATCAGCCGATTGCCCTGGCTTCTGGTGTAACATTTGTTCTAAATAGCACGACGCCTGAACCCTGGTATCGTGGTATTTAGCCAGAAGGGCTTGCCAAATAACATCGTAATTTTGTGCGGTAGCAGCTATGCCTGAACAAACAGTAAGTGCCTTACCCGAAAGGCAACCTATCAAATATTGAACCTTTTCGGCGTTGGTGAGACGAGTATTCGTATGTATCACACTACAGAAATTTTCATAAAATATAGGCCACTTACCATAAGTACCATCGAAACCTGTGAGTTTAAGTGGGGGTAATTTGATATTAAAATTATCACGTTTCTTTTTATCGTCGAGTTCTTGTCTCAGAGTAGTTTCCGTTTGCTTTATGAAACAGTATAATTCATCAAATGTATTAAAAACACTATAACTCGGCTGTACCTGCGGATTATCTTTTAATTGTTCAATTAACAATTTATCGATAGTTTCGATGTAATCCGATCGGGTTTTATCGATAGATTGAACCCGAGCGAGAAACATCATGCGTACTGTTTCATCGGTAACCTTGAGACTTAAGTTGTACACTTCTTGAACTATGTGAAACAAACTTTGTTTTTTGTATTCTAAAAAATTTATCATGACCTGACTTTCGTCTGAACTTTTACTATGGGATTTGTCTTTAGAAGCCATGATAATATAATTGATACGAGATACGAGTATGTATATAAGTGGGTAGGTAATAGAAATATTCAGCGAAAAAGTATAAAATTCGAACAACGATCAGCTGTTAGCTTAAATCAGCTGTTTGCGATAAAGTATTCAGAGAACAAACCCAATATGGAGTCTGCGTAACAATCAGCTGTTAATCGTTTGAATACCGTTATGTATCGGCTGCGTTGCCCAGTACCGTCACAATAAAATAAATATATGTGGGTATAAAATTAACGTATAAATATGAGTTTTATCTACGATTACAATTCGAAAGATAATATGAAATTGTAATGAAATTGGGGAAAACTACGTTAAATTTATGACGGTTGAGAAAATTGTTAATTTTGGATTGTCCGTTTTACTTTATGCCAAAACTCCTAATTACCAAAAAATATCAAAATGATTGCCTAGAATCGGACAACCGGACTAACATGGCCAGGATGGTCCAAGTCCTGGGTAGCGATAATTTCGGGGGGCGCTACCTGCCAGCGGGTTGATTATATATAGGTAAATATGATTATGATAAATAGCGTAAATGCGTTATAGAATATGAGTACTTATGAGTAATATAAAATATGCGGTGTGAAAAGATAATTAACTTTTCTAATGCGTGCGGGTGGCGTTAAATATAATATTTGCGTTGAGTATTTATGAGTAATATACTAAATATATATATGCGTATGCGTGAATTTAATAGGAAAAGAGGTAATTAATATTATTAGTAGAAAGAATGCGTTAGATGGAATATCCGGACGGAGGACCACACTTGGAAATGCACTTACCTTGAACTCTTGTTGGTAGGTAGGCGCTGCTCCCAGCTTTGCGTTCGGGGTCTTGATTCACGACCGCGAAATATGCACACAGGAGTTATAACCGTAACTCTCGAGACTGTGGCTGATGATAAGCGATGTAGCGCGATATGATGGGTAATCACAGCGGCCGATAGCGGAGCGGAGCGTTAAGAGACGGGTGCGTGCGTATCTTCCAATAGCTATGGCGGAATGTGAATGTAGGAAGCGGGCGGGATAGTGTTGCCATAGACAATACATAAAAGTAAGATGCGTTTAGTGCGTGAGTGTTGACATATAATAATTATAATAAATACCATTAAATACATAAACTAAAAAATATGTATGCGTCGGTACTGTCTTCGGCAGTTCGGGTAAAAAGCACATAAATTACGAATTTTGACACACTTTTCTTTTTAAAACAAATTAAAATCCGGGATATAGGGATAGTGTTGCCATAGACAATACATAAAAGTAAGATGCGTTTAGTGCGTGAGTGTTGACATATAATAATTATAATAAATACCATTAAATACATAAACTAAAAAATATGTATGCGTCGGTACTGTCTTCGGCAGTTCGGGTAAAAAGCACATAAATTACGAATTTTGACACACTTTTCTTTTTAAAACAAATTAAAATCCGCGCGATCTTGGCAAGATCGCATATTCCATATGTGCGTGTGTGCACATCACGTTTTTTTCAAAACTTAAAACACATACGGAATATGGCAAATATGTAAATATCGGTAAATATTACACAACGGATTTTACTAGCATAAGTACCTAGATTGATTATAATTATGCAAAAATTGAAAAATCAAAAAAATGCACATATGGAACTTGTCAGGCGCAACGACGATATTCAGGGTTAAATTTGTGAGAATAACCCTTCATTATTAGCGCCTGCTCGATTAGAACATGACGCTGCAGTAACACAAAAATTGTTGCTATTCCAATATATCAGGCACTTCTTCAGTCATAGCTGTATCTTCTTACCTGATGTACGTATGAAGCTCAAACCTGAAATTCGTGAATGAAGCAATTATTAAGCAATTATTCATGCAATAAAAGTTTTGGAATTCTGCGTCCTTCATGTGGAACGCGTAGGCAACCAGCCATCTAAACGTCAGGACCGCTGGTCAAAAAAATATTCTTGTTTCTCAAAACGTAGTATATGTAGCAATTCTTGGAGACGTGTAGCAAATATAAGCAATCATGTAGCAATTTTTGAGTATACTTTGGGACTCGTTTGTCACAGGCAACCTGCCATTCTGACGGTGACTACAGCCTAGCGTACGTCACGTGGTTTCACCCGCGTAGTTCTCATTCCCGTGGAAATACGGGAATAAAATGTAGCTTATGTTCACCGCAAAGAGTGTAGCTTCCCAACAGTGAAAGAGTTTTTCAAATCGGTCCAGTAGGATTTGAGTTTATTCGTTACATACAAAAATACAAATCTTTCCTCTTTATAATTTTAGTATAGATATATAGATATAGATATAGATATAGACAGCGCAACGGTATGCGTTCGCGCTCTCTTGAGTGACAGATGGACGGGCAGACACCAAACTGATACTTTTAATATTTTTCTATTGATGTACTTAAACAGGTCATTTATTAGCATACGTTATAAGAATATAATCATAAATTATAAATGTTCTTTCAGTAGTATCCTCGTCAAGTATATGTAATTGGTCCAGTTCTAGTCCTACGGCGATGTAGTCTTGTATAAATTCGTTAAAAACGTCATCAGGCATCTTAAAGGGTTCCAGAGAATGAATGAAATCTAAAACAAGAAAAGAAATATAAATAAATAAATGTTCAAGAATATTTTTACCCCCTCGTACCCCGATGGGTGTTACCTAAAACGCTCACTTCAGGGATACTAACGTGAGATTTCGCGAGCACCTGTCATCCTTTACGGCACAAACGGTGAGCGCGTTGCTGTCAGTTTGTATGGGATCGAGTCACCGCCACCCAGCTGTGCATTTGGAAACCTGGGGTATCCTTCCGAGGGCTTACCCGGGGCTCCCAACATTAGGTAGTCGGAAAGTTCTTTATAGATGCTTTAAGGATATAAGTGTTAAGTATATAAGACAAAAAGGTGAAATGTGGGCATATGATATGCCTCTGCCTACCCCTTCGGGGATAAAGGCGTGACCATATGTATGTATGTATGTAAGTATATAAGACTTTCCTCACGTTAACAAAATCTGTGCATTTATCGCAACGCTGGAACTTGTCTCAACTCCATACTAATTCACGTATACGCGCATCACCGTGGGCACTCAGAAAGCAAGTTTTGTCACGGCAAGCCTCGATCATTAAAAACTGCTTATCATATTGTAAAATTTCGTTTTCATAAATATACATGAAATTTTTTCTTACCTCTGAGCGCCCTCAAAGATTTAAACGTGTTGGCGTTTTTCTTGTACGACACCTCAATGTCTTTGAAACCACATTTCATCATTAGATCATGTACTTTCTTCTCGGAATTCTGTGAGCACATAATTAGGATTAATAATCATTGCAACTAAAAGAATGATAGACTATCGGCATAGAGTAAAAACGAAAGTAAATCTTTTTTGAACAACAAGCTCCGCAAGCTTTGGTACGTTTACACGCTTGTCAAGCCTTGGCAAGCGTCGACAATCACAAACGTGTAAAGAAGGCGTTTGGCTTGGCTTGCGTGAGTTTGTCGGCGCTTGCTGCCGATCCAGTAAAGTGTCGGTTTTTTGATGCAGATCAAAGGGCGTTTGCGGCAAACGTTTGCGACGCATTTACACGTTGGTCCGCGTTTAGTAGCCGTTGTGATCTCGTGGCGACTACACGCTTGCTTGCTCGTGCTAAATAAATAAAAAATGAGTGGCTAGTCGAATGAGGAGAGTCTTTCGTTTCTGGAGCATTATTAGCATCCACCATCTTCGTGGTCGTCGAGCTTCTCTATTTTTTTGTTTCACTTTGCTTGCATTTCAAATAAAAGTACATTAAACGAAATGCAATAGCCGTGACAAGTTCGGTGTCCGCCGTGCTTGGAGATAGGTTGCAGACTGACACATTCTCAAGCGTGTAAACGCCTTCCAAACGGCAAACAAGATTTGTGATGGCTTGGGGCTGTTTGCCGTTTGCCAAGGATTGGCAAGCGTGTAAACGTAGCATTAGGGTTTCTGTAAATGATCAATGTAGTAAGCTTAGAGTAGGTATAGATTTTTCACCCAATGTACCTTCCAATATATATCTTCTCTAAGGTAACAACTACTTACAGTGATTAAAGTGACCACTATAGGTGGCTTCCGTGCTTCCGAAGCCACGTTAAGCCCTTGGCACTAGGCGGAAACTCCATACAAATGATGCGTTTTCAATTATGTCACCTACATTAAAAAACACGTTATGTTTGTACAGAGCTTGAATGTTTTTTTTTATACTACTAGAGTGGCAGACAAGCTTACGGCCGCACCAGATGTACCGGTGGTCACCGCAGCCTATGGACCTTTGCAACACCAGAGGCGCCACAATCGCGCTGGCGACCTTGTAAAAACCCGCTAAGTCCCCTTTTGAAGAATCCTATACTGTAGGCGTTTAGGTAAACGAAGCAGGGAAATCATTCCACAACCTAAGCATACGCGGAAGAAAACCTCTATCGGATCTCATCGTGCTCGAGCGCTGAGCTGAGCGTGAATGTGTGTGTGACTAATAATATTATGCAAACGTTGCCTCAAAATACCTTTCAAGTGCGGGGGTGGATAAGCTTGCTCAGTGGGGGCAGAGAGTTGCCTATCTGCATGTCATATATTCCCCCCAACGGACCCCTTGTATCTGTTTCCTCACGGGGTCCGTTGGGAATTGAAGATAATTTCATATCCAAGGGAACCCCTTGCTAAGTAGTAGGGAATTCTTTTTTCCAACGGACCCCACGTACTTAGCAAGGAGGTAAGGGACATGAAATTATCTTCAGTTCCCAACGGACCCCGTGAGGGGACAGATACTCGGGGTCATTTGGTAATAAATCCTGTATGTAATACTCTTATATTATCTTTGCCCTTGGTCCTGGTAAGCCAAGTTGAAGGCCTTATGGACGGCTTGCAGGCTTACGTCTTTAAAATAACATACCTCAATATCGTGATAGGGTCCTTTGAATATCTTGTTGCAGTTCCTCAGCCAGAATTGCCACTTGGGGTGTTCCGCCAGGGCGGCGTACACGTTGTACGTCGTACTGCTGCCTACGAACGTTAGGAGACAATCACTCTCATCTGACATCAGGTTATAAATGTTCTGGAACGCTTTTCTGTAAAACAAATTTCAGGGTCCGGTAATATTTTTTTTTAACGTGAAGAAGATCCTACAGGGATGGTATTATATGGTAATAAAAACCACATGCATCCTACCTAACAGCCGACGGTTGGGAACCCCGGGTAAGCCCTCGGAAGGATACCCCAGGACTCCCAACAGACCCACGGCCGCCACTGCCGCCTCGCCTAGGGGGTGGTTCGGGTGCTATCCCGCGTCTTTGGGGAATTTCGGATGTGATCCCGCTTCTAAGGGGGGGCGTGCGTGAATCTTTCACGTCACGCTGCCGTCATGGGCCTGCTTCTGTAAGGACGGTGAACAACCCTCTCACCGTCCTCAGGACCCCGGTCATGGAGGCCGATAGTCGTCGGTGAAGACACGTCGGCGGCGCACAAGCCGCCGGCCAACTACGAAACTCGGGTAGGAGAGTTCTCTCCCGTTCCCGCCCCGCAGCTTCTTACACGAGCATGACCTGCTCGCAGAAAGAGGCGGCGCAGTCCCACTTACTCCCGCTGGAGATCATGTCTCACCATGATCTCGAGCGAGAGAGTGTCCACGTCCAGACCCACCTTGAGGACCTGGCGCAGTTGCGCCCATGCCGTGCACTCCACCAGCGTGTGGAGCGCCGTGTCATCGCTGCGGTCTTCGCAGTGCTGACACTCGGCCGTGGTTTCCAGGTGTTTTCGCCACAGATACCTACCAAAGCGACCGTAACCGGAAAGTATCTGTGACAACCGGTAGGAGAGAGCACCGTGTCTCTTCTCCAGTCACTCGTCCATGACCGTTTTGACGGCCGCGATTGTGGCGAATCCCCCTTTGGTTGCTCAAGTCGCACCTTCCATGTCTCCACAGTTTCCTGGTGGAACAGGGACCGCTGGGCCTCGATTTCTCGAGACGTAGGCCTTTTGCCCCGCTACAGCGCCTCTTTGCGCCATCTAAACAGTGACGCAAGGGGTCTCGCTTCCAGGTCCTATGAAGGGGTTACCAGTTAGGAGACATGCTGCCTCAACTGAGATCGTGCGGTATCCCCTTATCACCCTGACGGCCACCGCCCTCTGCGGGCTCAGCAATCTAGCCACATTGCTGGCCGTCAGGGTCTCCGCCCATACGGGGGCCCCGTATAGGGCCATACTTCGCACGATCCCTAGGTACAGTCTCCTGTTGGGAGCGTTAGGTACCTTGATGTTGGGCATCAGGTGCGCGAGTGCGGCTGATGCCCCCCTCAGTTTTTGGACCAAACTTCGGAAGTGATGGCCGAAGTTTCACCGGCCATCGAGTACGAGCCCCAGATACTTCATCGAGGGCTCGATGCCGATGCTGAAGCCCACTACCTGTAGGCTGGATCCCGCAGGTGGCAACATCCGAGGTCCGTGGAAGCACAGAGCCTCGGATTTGTGAAGGGAGAGCTCGAGGCACAGCCGCCGCCGCAGGCAAGCAAGGAGCAACCCCTGCCGTGTGGTCTTTAGTGCTGCGTCTCGGTGATCTCCCCTTAACATAACTAGATAAGTTTGTATAGTGCCTTTGTAATTATGTATTATAAACAATTCATTAGAAATACCTTGAAAACGTGCTTCCAATAGGTGTGCACGTGGTCAATAAATGTTAATGATATATAATGTGGAACCTTTTAACCATGTTTCTCGTGCAACCGTATTATTAACATTAATCATGCTGTCAGGAAAATACATAAGATAGTGTTACATTGTTTTCCTCAAAGAAATATGCAGTATTTTAGTCCCGTTGAGTTACAACCAGATATTATGTAACAGTATGACGAGTGTGACTCATTAGAAATTAAATTCTCAATGAGTAGATAACATTAGACTCATTTACCAATACGTCATCAATATCAATCAATATCAATATCATCAATACATAATATATATCAATACATATAATAAAATCGTAACAGGTCGCTGTCTGTACATGGAAGATAAATAAGAAAAATATTACAGGGGGGCTTTATGAACGCAATAGAACCCAAAACAATGATTTTTAGAATTTTTGTCTGTTTGTCTGTATGTCTGTATATCTGTTTGTCTGGACGTTTGTGCACGCTAATCTCAGTAACCGCTAAACCGATTGTAATGCGGCTTCTTTTATTGTGTTGAGGTTTGCTCCACTTAACATTTAGCGTTTATTTCATATCAACCGGTTTGTAAATAAAAAAGGTATAACACTTTTAAGAATCAGATATTTCGTAAATATTAATTGTAGAGGTTTCTTTGGAATGTGAGTGTAAATCTAAACTGGCGTGTTGGCTTAATCATAAAAGAGCTTAATGATTTTTTGATTTTAAAACAATGCAGTCCGCGCCGAAGGCGTGAAAATCCTTCACGGATGCTATGCCGGACTCCTACCCACTAAAAAACCTCACGTAACACCCAACAGCCTACGGTTGGGAGCCCCGGGTAAGCCCTCGGAAGGATGTACCAGGATTTCGAGTTACACCAAGGCATTTGGGCTTTGAGTTACACTAAGGCAGTCTAAGCGGATACCCTTAATCAAAGTCTGGCGAAAACGTATTTGCAATATTTGTGATGACAGTAGGTATTAGTAATTTTACTAACTGTCTTATTGACTTCACTTTTCCTGACATGTATTCTGAATCTGACCCTAACAAAGCCTTATAATGTTTATCTATACCTTCATGGTGAATGGTTAACATCCCGACTGAGAGTACCCCGACTCGGGTGGGTTAGGCTAAGGCGGGAGCGAAGCGGAGCGGAGCTCCCGCCTTAGCCTTCGTGGTAATTTTTTTTTTTTATTTTTCGTTAGACCACTGTAGTACTTTTGTAACTCTGATTCAAAGTGTTCATGTGAGTCGTTCAACCAATCAACATAGACCTCGCCTTCGTCGGATTATTTCACGGTAAGACGCCGTAAATTAATCAATTTACTAAAATACTTATATAGGTACGTTAAATAATACAATTCAACTGCCGTTTATTATTTTCCGAGAGTTGATCAACTACTTAGAAAATTGATCAACTTACGAGTCTTGTTATTTTCCGGTGACATTCACACAAAGTTGTATAATATTATTGTTCCGTATAGACCAGTGCAGATAGCTTTTAAAATATAAAAAAATAGTAGTAGAATGAAACCTATTGCAAAAGGAAAAGAATGTGACAAAAATAACAGGAAAAATAATTTACGGGCGATCTGAGGTCGGGAAGTGAAAAAAATGGGGGTTTTAAGTGGGGAAAAGGGGTTTTCTCAATTTCCGACAAAACCACAAGTCCAATGGAAAAATGTTAAATGGCAAAGTTGTAGGAAATAAAAAAATCTACAACTTTTGATTTAAACTTTTGTGACATAACCTCAAAAAGTATGTCAAAAACTCAAAAAACCCAGATTTTGAGTTTTGATTTTTTCTTTTACAAAAATGTTTGTTTTGCCATGAAATTTGGCAGAAACCTTTCTTTTTATGTTCCTAATGCATTGTAATTTTTTTGATCCAAAATGTTTATTTTTTCTCTTTTTATTGACTTAATATCGCGAAAGCATTTAAATTTTCAATCGAAATATCACGCGTCAAAATATCAAATAGTTTTTTGTTACTTATAATCTCTTCTTTCTGATGATGTAAAAATTAGTGTCCGACCGAAACTATTTTTTCAGCCGAAACCGAAACCGAAATCGAACTTTCGGCCCTAGGGTCAGTTTCGGCCGAAACCGAAACCGAAACCGAAACTCACGTGTTCATATTGAAAAAAAAAAACCAGCCAAGTGCGAGTCGGATTCAAGAGGTGTCGGCGTAACGTGTAACGACGACACCCTAATTACAGCGCGAGGAGCAACTCACAGAGACGCAACCCTAAAGACTTCCTACGGGATCCAGCTTACATATAGGGGGCGTCAGCATCGGCATAAAGCTCTCGATGACGTATCTGGGGCTAGTACTCGATACCCGTTGGAACTGAAGTTTGGTCCCAAAACTGAGGGAGGGGCGCTCTCGCGGTTGTTGCCCAATATCAGGAGACCCAACGCTCCCTGCAGGAGACTGTACCTTAGGATCGTGAGGAGCATGGCCCTATACGAGGCCTCCGTATGGCGGAGATCCTGATGGCCAGCAATGCAGCTAGATTGCTCAGCCTGCAGAAGGCGATGGCAATCAGGGTGATAAAGGGATACCGCACGATCTCAGTTGAGGCGGCATGTCTTCTAGCCAGGATCACTCTATGGGACCTGAAGCGAGGGCCTTTACGTCATTGTTTAAATGGCGCAAGAAGGTGCTGGAGCGGGGCCACAGGCCTCTTAATGCTCGTGAAAAAGACGGCGGGGAGGAAGCGGGAGAGAACTCTCCCACCACAGTCTGCGGCATCGCGCTCCTTACTGTCAGCCTCCATGACCGGGGGCCTAAGGACGGTGACGGGGCTGCTCACCATCCTTACCGAAGAAGCGGGATAACAACTGAACAACCCCCCAAAGACGCGGCCGCAGTATGCATCATTCCGAGGGCATACTCGGGGCTCACAACGCGTGATTTTTAGTCGGTAGGACTCCGGCATAGCATCCCGGTAGGATTTTCCTCACATTAAAAAAAAAGTGGCATCAGAAATACATCATCAGTGAAAATTTCAGGCCTCTATCTGGCACGGTTATAGCGATACAACCTCGTGACTAAAAGACAGACGGATGGATAGGCCTCATATCTCGTTAATAAAAATCGCGGGACCCGCTTTAATAGCACGGAGTGATTAAAGCGGGTCCTGCTTTAATCCCTCCGTGCGAGAGTCCAACTCGCACTTGGCCAGTTATTTTTTCAATAGGTGCAGCGAGTTCCACCAAGTGCCATCAATCAACGGTATGAATCTTCTCAAGTGTTCATTTTAGAAATATATCCACCTAAAGATGAGTTTCTTTCTTTTACGTGTGGAATTACACATAAATGCTATTGCGAACTCCTACCGACTAAAACCACACGGTGCCCTGCTACTAGCTCTTGGCCGGTTTTGGTTACATTCTAGAAGTATATAACTAAAACTGACTCGCGCGCAGAGTGAGCCGGACTCTCGCACGTAGGGTTCCGTACAAGAAAAGCGGCAAAAAATCACGTATGTTGTATGGGAGGCACCCTTTAATATTATTATTTGTCTATTTCTATTACTTGTTGCTATAGCGACAACAGAAATATATAATCTGTAAAAAAATTAACTCTCTAACTATCACGGTGCATGAATTACAGCCTGCTGACAGACAGACAGACGACCAACAAAGCCAACGGAATTGACAACAAAGGGGTAGGGTTATGTAATGTCCTAGATCTTCAGGATGTCGTAACCAAAAGTAAAAACGGAACCCTAAAAAGGTGATCTAAGACATAACACAGGGGTAACTGTCTAATACTGCTCAATTATTGTAATTGCTTGTGGTTTGGATAAAGTTGTATATTATTATAACTATTGATTGGAAGTCCTTTGTAAATCTCAAAATCTTCGGTTATAAACATATTGGGGTCAGCCCAACCAGTTAGGGCTGACCCCAACCACGTGACAAGCAGAGACAGGCACTCAAAATTCATGAACATGTGAGTTTCGGCCCGGCCGAAAGTTTCTGCCCATTTTGGCCGAAACCGAAACTGCGGCCGAAACTCGATTTTTTGGCCGAAACTGGCCGAAACCGAAACCGAAACTTCGGTCGGTCACTAGTAAAAGTATATATACATCACAATGGTAAATTTTCTCAGAAAATGCCAAAGAACTCCAATCATATTTTTCTATTTTAATCATTCATGTACAATTTTGAGCTATTTATTAATATTTACTTTTAAATAATTCGAAAAACGTAAGATTTTATGGTACGTTGATAAATAAAATAAAAAAATCGACAAATTTTTGTGTAAATATTAATGATTATTATTTTATTATTTTTTTTATTTCCTACAACTTTGACATTAAACATTTTTCCGTAGGACTTGTAGTTTTGTCGAAAATCGAGAATACCCCTTTTCCCACCTTAAAACCCCAATTTTTTTCACTTCCCGACCTCAGATCGCCCGTAAATTATTTTTCCTGTTATTTTTGTTACATTCTCTTCCTTTTGCAATAGGTTTCATTGTACTACTAATTTTTTACATTTTTCATCATTTTCAGGGCTATCTGCACTGATCTATTAAATCTTGGTCTTATTAAAAAGTAAAGTATAATTGAAAATTTGAATTTTGAATTCTGCTAAAATAATTAAATGTATTTTAAATTTAGACATTGTACGGTAAGGTGTACTGGATTAAGGTATTTTGAATATTAAGTTATTTTGAATTCGGGAATTTTGGGCTAATGCATTTCAAGTAAAGGCATTCTGATTTCTGGTATTTTAATATATAACCATGTTGTGTATGTGTACTTACTTTTTATTTCTTTAACGGACACCGTTACTAATTTTAAACTATGTAAAGTTTAGAACTTACTCTTGATTTTTCACCCAATGTAACGTGTAAAAAGAAAACACATGATTGAATGCTCCTTTCATACTCTCAGGGACTTCCCCCTCCAAATCCATCACTTTAAACTCAATATCTTCATCGGCAAAGTGCACCTGGGCAAATTGGATCATATCTTTGCTAATATCACATGCTACGAACTTGTTGTACATGCTGGGAGTGTAGTTCTTTACGAGAACAGAGAAGCTTCCATCTCCACATCCTATGTCGATGGCTGTATCTCCTGTTCTGTTCCATCTTATCTTAGTTGAGTACTTCTTCAAGCTTGTGAGGGAGACCGTCTTCTGGATGCTGTTAGACACGTTGTATAATTCTGGTTTATTCATGTTGGATTCTGAAACAGTTAAAAATGCTACTGAGACAAAACTCACTGCAAAATATTTACTTGCCGCATTTTAAAACCGGTCCAGGGGTGTCTAACTCCGGCACGTATTCCGTGCCAAAACTGGAAAATTTTTAGTATTTGTTGTTATAGTGGCAACAAAAATATGTTATCTGTGAACATGTCAAGTGTCTAGCTAGAAATGGTTCTTGATATATAGGTATTTAAACTTTCATGGTTACTAACAGTGGTCCGCGTAAGCACAAATAGTAGCAAACATATCCAACCGAAACCGCGCGAAGATACGGTAAGCGTTGTATGTTGCGACCGAGGCTCAGTGCGAATTCACAGTGAAAGTGAGAGTGAATCCAAAGGATAATAGAAATAATCCTTCCAGTGGTGTTGAACGACACAAACGAGAACGAAGGAGGGTAGATCGATATATGTGCTCCTAAGACTTTCACTTTTCACCGCCAGTAGGTACTTCAGTTCCACCGTGATCATGGTACTTGCAGCAGCGTCGAAATATCGGAAAAACTCAATAATACATGGTAAATATCTCCTTAACTCTAATAATAGTGGTTCTTGATATACCTACAGATCTACAAATAACGTGATTTTTGTCGTATTTTGGCACGGAACTCTCGGTGCATAAGTCCGAAACGCACTTGGTTGTTTTGCACTTTTTTGGGACTGAACTCTTCGTGCACGAGTTCAACGCGCAATAATTATTACCTTGGGAAACGAGTTAACAATACTGTCACAATCAATCATTATAGATACACTAAGGTAACTAAGGCTCGTCCGCGATTATATACAGGCTGCATCATGATCGCGTTAATCAGTAAAACCATTATTGTTAATCGTGAAAGACTAGATTCATAATATTACCATACTCTACTTGATTCTTTGTTAGCTTATACCAATCTATCATTGTCAAGTGGTCGTAAAGAGATAATTTAAAAAAAAAATGTAAGAATACTGGAATCCCTACTGAACACAAAAATATTTTTGAACATTTTCTTTTTAAATTTTACGACAGGGAAAATGCTCATGGATGTTATGCCGGACTCCTACCGACTAAAATATACCCCAGGACTCCGAATAGACCTACGGCTACCACTACGGCCTTACCTAGGGGAGAGGGGGGGGGGGGGGTTTCGTGTGCTATTCTGCGTCTTTGGGGAATTTTTCTTGTGTTACCCGCTTCCTAGGCGGAGCGTGCGTGTCTCTCACGTCACGCTGTCGTCTAGGGCCTGCTTCTGTAAGGACGGTGAGCTGCCCCCTCACCATCCTCAGACCCCCGGTCATGGAGGCCACCGATAGTCTTGGGCGAAGACACGGCGGTGGCGCCCTCGACGACGTCTGCGGAACTCGAATGGAAGAGTTCTCTCCCACTCCCTCCCCGCCGCCTCCTTTACGAGCTTAACCTGCTCGCAGCAACAACAATAAAATAATAATATTTAAGGTGGGCCTCCATACAACAAACGTGATTTCTTTGTCATTTTATCTATCTAACTATATCTATACATATAATAAAACTGTAGAGGGTCGAGACTAGTCGAGAGTCTGTACATAGAAGATATTTTGAATATTTTAATTGTAGGTCATTCTCTAATCAAATTGTTAATGTCTGTATGTCTGTCTGTATCCCGAATAAGTATCACGCCGAAACAACTGAATCGATTCGAATGAAACTTAGTACAATCAGAACTTATAATCCGAGTAAGGTTCTAGGATACTTTTGATCTCGATATATTGCGCAGTTCCTTTGGGAGAGGGGATGAAAGACAAAACAGTTTTTTAGTCATAACTTCTCAATGCTTGGTCCGATTCCAAAATTTTCTTTAGTGTTATAGAGGGAGTACTTTAAGAATTGTTTTACACAAGTTCCAATGTTGAGGGTTTTGTAGTTCAGGAATAGAGACATCTTAACTTTCGCAAAACCTACAATTCAAGGATTCCTAGGAATGTGAGGGTAAATGTAAACTGACGGGTTGGCTTAATCATAAAATAGCTTAATGATTAAGGCTATTGTAAAATAATCAGTCCGCGCCGAAGGCGTGGACTGAATTGTTTAAGAATGGACTTAATCTATACCGTGAAACATGCCAACTTTGCCAACTTTTTTCGAAAAAAAATAAATTTTAGTATTTTTTTTTATGGGAACGTAAGTATTTTCTGTTAATATCAGTAATCATTAGATAATGTGCATCTATTAATTTATCACATTTTATTATTCTTCAATATGAAACTAAGGATTTTTTAAATTTTGATGGCGGGCAATTTTGTCTGGACTTATTGCCAACTTTCCCCACGTTGATTTTTGATGCAAATAAGGCCTCTTAAACAGATGGCATATGGACTAATACAAAAATTTTGGCAATGATGCCGTTTAGTTTAGAAATTAAAACGATAACAATAAATAAATAAATAAATGTTTATTGCAAAACTACAGGACAGCATCTTTTCTTTTCTACATACAGTTTCAGAAACAATAACACTCCCATGGAGTCAGTATTACAGAATCCGAAATTCGCAAACAATTTCAGTAACCATGCTACATTTAAGCCAAAAGATAACAATAAAAATAAACAATTAGGTACTCAATTACAACTCAAGCAGTCACAGCCACATCCGCCACCATACGACAAAGTCAGCGAAACACTGATCTGTATTAATAAATTACCAACAGCGAAAACATCAAGAATACAAGGACCAGCGGACGCGGCTTTAAAGTCACTGCAAATAAAAACCCATTTTATTTCAGTCTTTGGACATGGTCAATAATATTGACAAACTAAAATATTTTTTTTTTTAAATTTCAAAGGGAATAAATGTTATTTTATTTTATTTTATTTATTTTGAGCCTAGTCTGATAAAATGTTTATTAATAAATTAATTTCAGTGCGTATTGCACATTTATTGACGTTCAAGTATTGATAGTTATTTGACCGTGTCCGGAGCCAACACAAATTATTTATCTGTGTCCCAGCACGCATATTTTAGTCTATGGCGGTATCTAAGTTGACTGACCCATTGACGTGGCACCATGTGCGATCAAAAGTATGTAGGGGTTATAAAGGGTGTTTTTTTTCGAGGTATAGAACTTTGAAATGGAATAAAACGAAGGTGATTGTTTTTATTGATATGGAAATGACTTTATTCGAAAGGAAATCTTCTGGCATTATAATTTAAATATGATTTCTGGCATATAACCGCCAGGGCTGGCTCGGACGTAGTCTAATCTAGAGGTCCAATTTTCGATGACTTTCCCAACATTTGTGGCCGTATAGCGACAATATCGCTCCGAATGTTATCCTCCAAGTGGTCAATCGTTTCGGGCTTATCGGCGTAGACGAGCGACTTCACACATCTCCACAGAAAATAGTCAAGTGGCGTAAAATCGCACGACTCTGGAGGCCAATCCACGTGTCCAAAACGTGAAACTATGCGGTTACCAAACGTTTCCTTCAATAAATCAATTGTGGCACGAGCTATGTGACATGTTGCGCCGTCTTGTTAAAACCACTACTCCTGCACAACATGGTTGTTCAATTGATGAACGAAAAAGTCAGTAATCTTCGCTCTATAGCAGTCACGATTGACTGTAACATTCTGGTCAGCATCGTTTCTAAAGAAGTACGGACCAATTATTCCACCAGCCTATAAAGCACACCACACAGTCAGTTTTACTGGATGTAACGGTGTCTCAACATACACTTGAGGATCATCATCACCCCAAATATGGCAGTTTTGTTTATTGATGTATCCATTCACCCAAAAGTGAGCTGCACCGCTAAAGAAAATTCGCTTATGAAAATCACGATACGCATTTCGGAAAGAACCATGATTTTCAAAATAAATTTGCACAATTTGGAAGCATTGTTCAGGCTTCAGTCTATTTATGTTAAAATGCCAAACCATACTAAACATAAATCACTTTACAGCTGACAAAAATACCGCCGGTTAAAACAGCTAGGCCAACTTAAAGTTCTATACCTCTAAAAAAAACACCCGTTACATAGAAAAATGTGAATAAAATTCCTGTTTGCTGAGTTTGCAATAGGCCGACATTCAGCAATACTATGATAGCGATGTCATTGCATATCATAGAAACTGGTTTTTAATGTCCGCCTTTAGAGGAAACATCCAACGACGCGAGACAGCATGTAAGTCACTCATATATTAAGATAACAATTAAATAACTTATAGTAGGCAACCAGATATTAATCGTGTGCTTATTAACGCTAAAGTACCGAAACATTCCACTCTCAGGTCACAGTCACTCATATATTATGATAACAATTAAAATAACTTATACTAGACAACCAGATATCAATCGTGTGCTTATTAACGCTAAAGTACCGAAACATTCCACTCTCAGGGTCAAGAGTCACACTCGTTCTCGACTCTTACATCTCAATGTACCTACATCTTAAATAATATCAGACCAGATCAGCAACTGAGACAACCCTGCAGATATCAGGCACTATCATCTCCTCGAGGCAAGTATAAATATAACAACATTTTTAACTTAGTTCTAATCTTGATTTATTTCATATAAATATGGAACAAAATAATTATATGGTCCTGGGTTTGATTCCTGGGTCGGTCCATAACATTTGTGTGATCCACAAATGCTTGCTTGTTTCGGAGTCTGGGCGCCCTCCATGTATAATATGTATATATTTACAAATACATAAGCATGTCCATCAGCCATCCCGATCCCATAGCACAAGCTTATAATTTAGCTTAATATGGGCTAGATGATGTTGTGTGTGAATGTCCACAAGTATTTATTTATTTACAAAGCCGTCATTGAAAATAAATATTATTTATTATTTACACAGTTGATTGATGGCACCCGGTGGAATCTAATCCTACCACTAGCTTATATTATAAATGTGTATTTTTTTTTTTTTTTTTAAATTTTTTAGTTCTCAATCACTGTACAAATGGACTAGGCTGAAACTCTGTACAGGAATACTTTCTAATCTGCACATAACATACTTTTACCCTGGATATGCTCCCAACGGGACCGGGAACCAAAATTCATGCAAGCAAAGCGACGAGCATCCCCACTTCACAATAAAAAAATTATGCAAATTAAAGCCAGTAGGTATACGAGTATAACCACCCAGTGCCATCCCTCTCACTGTGTACTCTTCTGTTCAGATAACAAGAGGTTCTTGTATTTAACTTTAAAAGTATATTTTGATTTTAGGACCCTAAGTGGCGGTGGCAGGTCATTCCAAATCTTCATAGCTGCATATTTTAGACACCCTCGAAACGATGAAGTCTTATGTCTTGGCACTGATAAAATGCCTGTGGTTGACCTAATGGGATAATTGAAATGACTCTGCCTAAAAGTTAATTTTTCATAAAGGTAGGCCGGTTTTTTATTTTTTAACACACCAAAAAGCAGACTGGCCAGATGAGCCTTTCTCCGAGCCTCCATTTTCAACATACTATTATTATTTAAAAATGGCGTGACATGCCCCCGCCTAGGTATACTAAAACAAAATCTAGCACAGGCATTTTGCATCCTCTGAATAAGTTTTCTGGTTCTAGCCAATAAGCAAGAACCGTACACCACATCACAGAATGTAAATTTAGACAGTATGAGACCGTCCACTAGTTGTCTCCTGATTGCCACACTAGTGTGATCACGAATATTATATAGAATCTTCAGTCTATAGAAGCAGTTCTTCACTGTCTTATCAATGTGTGCCTCAAACCTTAACTCTGGATCCATAATTAGGCCAAGATTACTTGCCTCACCAACTCTCAAGATTTTTTGTCCACTTAAAACTATTGTAGGGTCATATGCCAGAATTGACTCAATTTGCTTTGAACTACCCAAAATCATGAACTTAGATTTGACAGGATTCAAAATCAATGAATGCTCCCTTGACCATTCCACTACTCTCTGTAAATCCTCATTCATCCTAGACACAGCCAACAGTGTACCACAAGGCTCAAACGAATAGTATAATTGAGTATCATCAGCATACATGTGATACCCACAATGCTGAAAGGAATCTACTATATCAGCTGTGTACAGAATAAACAAAAGGGGACCCAAAATAGATCCTTGCGGTACTCCTTTAGTCACCGGTAGCGGGGGCGAAGCAAGCACAGATCCGTCATCCTTGCGCAATTCAACATATTGCCATCTGTTCGTGAGGTAACTGGCAAACCACTTCACCGCTCCCGGTTTGAAACCATAATAAGCCAATTTCGATGGTAAAAGTGATGACCTTTTTTCCCATTTTTATACAATCAGCATTTCACCTTTTAAAAGTTCTAGTTCTAGGGTTGGCACATCTCAGTAAATTGATCTTGACGTTTTTACTTCGTATTCTGTAAAATATTTAGTAGGAAAACCAAAAAAAAAAACAATGTAAACTTATCCGATTTGAATTTTTTTTTATTAGCAGGTACCTATTCACATTGGACTTTTAGAATGAACATGGGCTATAAATTATCCCGTTAAAATAAAAGGGCGATCGTTTCTACAACTAAGTCGACGAAAAATCAGCTGAGAGATGGCGTATTTTATTATCAGTGCCTTATAAAAGTTGTAGAATTCAGGTAGGTGGTAGGTCCTAAAACGTCTTTGGTGATCTATACCTACACGTTGAGGTTAATAAAGAAATGGATAAAATACAAAAAAAAACTGAATTAAATTACATGACCAGTGAGTTAGGTAGGTACAATTTGCAAGCGAGGCCGCGTGGGGAAGTACTCGTATAAAATCGCAGAATTATTTTAAAGTTCTAAATTCAAACTTTAAAATTTTAGGTAGGAACTCACATGTGACTTACTTTCTTGAAACTTACGACACTATAGTCTACACATTCTGATCTCTGGTAATAATGCTGATTTAAATGATTATTTAAACATATTAATTAAAAACCATTTTCGTAGACGTGCCAACCCTGAGCTCATGTTTATGACGGGTAAAGTTGTCAATAACAGATTGCAACATTACTGGAAAACTTTGCCCACCATTATAACTTTAGTTTTAAACAACTTTCAGAAACTTATATCATAAACTTTCAGAAATGATAATAACATATTAACACTCTTGAAATGTTTTTCTATAACATATTATAAATAAAACTAACCTGTGTTTTTACCATCACGCACAATTGACTTTTGATTTCGCACCAAGATTTGCCGCAAAAAAATGCACTGTACTCGACGAGTTCCAACAAGTTACTGCGTGAAGGTAGCGACCCAACCGATAGACAGTGTTGCTAGACATATAACCTATTTTCTGACAAAGTCGATAAATTTTACCATAGTATTCAGACATTTTTACACTTTAAAGATTTGCTTAAAAATGTATGTTCGGGCAAAATTATCCCTGGTGGCAATGTTGGCGTATTCCACGGTACCTAGTATGTATAGTTTCATACTCTCCTCCACAAACGTGATTTTTGTCCTTTTTTGGTACCTTCGGAATCCTCCGTTCGCGAGTCCGACTCGCACTTGGCCGATTTTTTTGAGTTTTATTTTATAGCCACTTTTAATCGTTCATTGCCCTTGTATCGAAAATAACATGAAAACATAATCAGCAATTTTATGACCTGTCTGAATAAATTAATTCAGTACTAGCTATTCCCCGCATCTTCATCCGCGTTGTAGTCGTTATCGCGTAAAATCAATACCCTCCTTTTGCGTAGTTGGTTAAAAAGTAGCCTATGTCCATCCCAGGTACTCAAACTATTTCTATACGAAATTTCATCTAAATCGCTTTAGCGGTTTAGGTGTGAAAGCGTAACAGACAGACAGCCAGACAGACAGAGTTACTTTCGCATTTATAATATTAAGAAGGAATTTAGTAGGAATGTACTAATGTATTTTAAAATATGCTATTTTAAAATAATTCTTTGAATAAATTGTTTTAGAATAGACTTAATCCTTAAGTTCTTTATAATTGATAAAACAGGGCAGTTCCACAGGCTGCCTTATGAGTCTGATAAAGAAATACCACTCCTTTCATACACCTTATGTGACGTAAACGAAGTTGCGGGGTTACTTTCGCGTTTATAATACGAGTATTAGTAGGAATTTAGTAGGGATGGTTCTACTAGAAAATGATTGAGTGGACGTTAAACCCATTATAATTACTCTATTTTATAATGAAACTGTAGAGGGTCGAGAATTTATACATGGAAGATACCTAAGATAAGATAAGATAAGATCAATTTATTTCATGTGAAAAAAGGTACAATGCAAAACCTTAATGATAGGCATATTAGAGAGTATGTAACATAAACTGTGAAACTTAAAATACAATAATTATTATTAATGTTACAATTCATGAGAGCCCTGCCTCTTAAACTAGGATGACCTGTATCATAAAAGGCAGTGTCAGTTGCCTTTCTACTAGTTTTAGAGATAGGGAAAATAAGTGGTTATGTGTGTGTGTGTGTGTGTGTGTGTGTGTGTGTGTGTGTGTGTGTGTGAGTGTGTGTGTGTGTGTGTGTGTGTGTGTGTGTGTGTGTGTATGTCAGAGAGAGATGGAGAGAGAGTGCGTGTGTGTGCTGTGTCTGTTCCACGTTCATTCTGACCATCCATGTGATCACTTTGTGACATTTATTTGAGCGTTTCCGTGCTTCGGAAGGCACGTTAAGCCGTTGGTCCCGGTTGCCAGTAAAATGGCAGTCGTTAAGTCAAATTGAAGACTTTATTTCAACAGCAGGCAGTCACAACCTACGCCTGTCCATTTAAACACGGCAATACGGCTCACCACCTTGCACCTATTACGTAGGACAAATTATAAAAAAAGGTGAAATGTGGGCATATAATATGCCTCTGCCTACCCCTTCGGGAATAAAGGCGTGACCATATGTATGTATGTGTGTATGTATACTTATCTGATGTTGAGGTGATTATTATGATATGAATGTTAGCAAAGATTCTGTTCCTATGTAGTTCTGCTAGGAGCCAGGACGTTAATTTTGATTAAATTTCGTTCTTGTTAAGATCTATTATGCGTATTTTTTTCTGAATTTGTTTAAAATATAATATAATATAAACAAATTCAGAAAAAAATACACATAATAGATTTTCTATTATAAATGGGTGCTCAGTATGTAGAATTGGTGTTTTGCGAATGTGGTTCTGTGTCGAGTCATGGCCGGGTAGTTCGTACGTTTGGAAGGGTCCGAGGGAGCGACACTTTCTAGTGTCGCTCCCTCGGACCCTCCTTTGCCTCCTAAGGATCGAGCGAAGGATATAAAGCTGACGAACCGTTAGGATCTTGCAGTGTAGGTATAACTGGGTTGTTGGGTATCGGAATGGTTTTCGCGTCATAACTTTGAAGACTGCTCTCAGCGCTCCCTCAATTTTCAGAAAGTTCCCTACTAAATACAAAATATAAAACGCCAAAACTAATGATACAATTTGAATGATATGTGGCACAATTTAAGCATATGATCCTAGGAAGGTTGCAGGATACTTTTGATCCTGATATTTTGCGCGTTCCTTTGGGAGAATGGATGAATGACAAATAGTTTTTCAGTTCTCATTTTTTTAATGCGTGGCCGGCCGATTTCACTTATTTTTTTAGTGTTAGAAAGGGAGTACTTTAAGGACTGTTCCTGACGAATTTCAATACTGAGTGAGGGTTTTGTAGATCAGGAATTAGAGACGTCTCAACTTTTGTAAAACCTAGAATTCAAGGATTCCTTTGAATGTACTGATTCTACTGATGGCGTTTTGGTTTATAGTACCTACTTATTGTAAATATGTAGTGCACAAAAAGAATAGCCCGCCGAGTTTGTTGCCAGTTCTTCTCAAGCGGGCCGCGTTCCGAACTGGTGGTACTATTTGCATTGTATTCATTGACGTGTCGCAGGTGCCTATGTATTAGGATTATGCGAAATAAATGTTTTTTGACTTTGACTTTGTAAGGGTCATTTAACTAAATTGTTTTAGATAATCTTTAAGCTCTTTTATGATTAAGCAAACAGAGCAGTTTCGCCCGCTCCTATGAGTCTGATGAAAACATAATCTCTTCTTTCATATAACTTATATATGTGACGTAAACGAAGCTGCGATTAGGATTTTTAGAAATTTTACCCCTCTAAGGGTGTTAGTGTTAGGTAGTCGCCACAAGGGGATCACAGAACTATCAACGCCCAGCCGAAACCTAAGGACCTAAAAAACTTGATTTTAATGAATAAAAACGTTTAGCAGATAAAATTTTCATTCTTATTACGTTAACTAGTCACCGTAGGCTAATGCTAATCTGTATTCGCATTAGGAGGATAAAGCCTACAGCACTGCAATGAAGAACAATTTCGGGAGGGAGTTCATGCTCACACTTTAGGTCCGGAGCGTTCGAGCACGGTTAAGGTCATAGCCCACTTTAACGACCCCGCTCTAACACCGCTCCCACCGAACACTGCCCTAAAAGAAGACTACTGCTCGCAGTCTACGCGGCGACAGCTAGCACGCACCCAGCAGTCCACACGGCGACAGCTAGCAGACGGCCAGCTGTCCATCCGCCGACCGCTCTCGCCTTTCGCAATAGACACAGTTCGCGATCGGTGCCGGTGCGGCGACTGCTAGCAGTAAGCGCGCGGGCACCGCGCCGACCGCTCGTCTACAACGCACGCCCAGCGAGGCGTCAACTCCCGAGGAGTCTGACGGCGGTAAACTCGCTGAAAGCAAGCTGTCTGCTAATTGATGATGGCAATGTAAAATATATCTAAAGAGCAATGTTTAAAGCCTATATTTGAATTATATTATTTTTGCCGGGTGGGAGCGGAGTCGTTAAAGTGGGCTTTGACCTTTATGTCCGATAGGGGCTTTCTTCGGAGAATTATATTGTGGAATTTACCACTAAGGTGGCAGACAACAAGGACTGGTGATCACTGTATCCTGTGAACGTCTTCATCACCGGAGGCGCCACACTCGGGCTGCCGACCCTGTAAAAACCTTCTTAAGGCGCTCCCTTGCCGGGAGCATTTGCGTGTAATGTAACGTTACAGGTCGAGCATTACAGCAGTGATGGAGGAGAACTGAGCATTACAATGCGCACCTTGTAATGATACAAGACGAGCTTACATCAGTGAAGGAGGAGAACCGAGCATTACAATAAGCACTTTGTAATGATACAATGTGTAACGTTTTGATACAACTTGTAACATCAATGCTCTGACATACGAAAAATCTATACTATATGTTATTTTACACGCGAATGCTCGTCGGTCAGGGAGGTAGGTTGTAACGTAACGCTCAAAGTCGAATCTATAATGTTACATTACACGCGAATGCTCGTCGGTCAGGGAGGTAGGTCGTAACGTAATGCTCAAAGTCGTATCTAATATGTTACGAATGCCCCCGGTGAGGAGGGCCTTCAGACCCCTCTTCAAGAACCCCATACTGTTGGCGTTTGCGGAAAACTGAGGCAGAGAGATCATTAACGATGAACAAGACGAGGGATGCATGTCGAGTACGTAACACTCGTTTACGCCGTAATGTACGCCGCTGTCTTGGGTGACTTGATTGGTTTAATTTAACTTTTTTAAGGTCCTAGAATAGTCCCAGCTAAAAATTTTTTTATATCATTATGATAAATTTATTAGAATCTAGCTGTGCTCGCGACTTTATCCGCGTGGAATGTAAAAAAAAAGTAGCCTAACTTACCTACTCCTTATTACATAGGCTATCTACCAGTGAAAGTCCCGTCCAAATCGGTCCAGCCATTCCAGAGATTAGGCGGAACAAACAGACAGACAGACAGACAAAAATTTAAAAAATATATATTTTGGTATGTGGTACCGTAATTATACATTCACATGCATGTAGTAGAAAGCGGTTTATTTTAATATTACAAAAAGACACTCCTATTTTATTTATTTGTATGTAGGTACAGATTATATCAATAGTTTTGAAATCTAATGAAAATAAGTAGATACTTACCTAATTCTGTCATCGGAAGCGTTTAACGGCCATTCTGCAATTAGCAAGTTTTATGTGTCCGGGCTTGTTTAAGCCGTAATAATAACCAATTCAATCATGCACTTAAGGTACTTGATACAAACAAGGCCTATGCTCAAATAGGGCCTGTAATGCGGATAACGATTGTATTTCGACATAGTCATAGATGATTCAAACAGGGCCCATGCTTAAATAGGGCCTGTAGTGGGGCAAACTTATCAATCAATCAATCAATACATATAATAAAATCGTAGCAGGTCGCTGTCTGTACATGGAAGATAAATAAGAAAAATCAATATCAATACTCAATACATAATTATATAATCGTAACAGGTCGCTGTCTGTACATGGAAGACGCATGACGATGTACTTTGCAGTCGGGTTTTTTGTATTCTTAATAATTAAGTTTATTTATTTATAAACCTATTTCATCTAAACAAACCAGGAAATACATCTAAATCGTAATCGGAAATAATAATCGCATTACAATCCAATTGGTTGAGAAAAAGGGCATTTTCTATGAACGATGTTAATTTTTTCCTAATTTCAATCGAATTTAAATACTTACGTACTCTTTGAAATATTGTTTCAAGTAATGTATATAGGTACATAGAATCGTGTTCTATGGTATTTTGATTAAATCTATAGGTACAGATCACAATACTCGTATAACTCAACAAAAAGGGAACTAAGTATAACTCAAAATTGTAATTTACTGCATTATGCGAAACGATAATCTTCTGAGAAAAGGCCAGGTCAAAAGTACCCTTAACCGAAGAGCATGTATGAAGACACTTATGAAAGTTGAAGAAGCGAAAGTTGTTTGCCAGGATCGTAGCAAGTGGAAAGCCATAGTCTCTGCCTACCCCGTTGGGAAACAGGCGTGATGTTATGTTATGTTATGCGAATGAAACACTGTCATAATATTTATGACTAGCTGACAAAGGACAGGTATTTTTTCAACAAACTCATGGAAGCGTATGAAACTGCTCTGTTTGCTTAATCATAAAAGAGCTTAAAGATTAAGTCCATTCTAAAACAATTCAGTCTGAATTATTTTACAATAGCCTTAATCATTAGACTCTTTTATGATTAAGCCAACACGCCAGTTTAGATTTACCCACACATTCAAAGGAATCCTTGAATTGTAGGTTTTGCGAAAGTTAAGATGTCTCTTATTCCAGAACTACAAAGCCCTCAACATTGGAACTTGTGTAAAACAATTCTTAAAGTACTCCCTCTAGAACACTAAAGAAAATTTAGGAATCGAACTAAGCATTGAGAAGTTACAACTAAAAAGCCGTTTTGTCTTTCATCAGCTCTCCTAAAGGAACCGCGCAGAATATCAGGATTAAAAGTATCCTAGAACCTTCCACGGATCATTTAATAAGCTCTGATTGTACCAAGTTTCATTCAAATCGATTCAGTAGTTTCGGCGTGATACTCATTCGGGATACAGACAGACAGACAGACATGAAACATTTAAATTGCATTTTCGGCTAAAGTATCGATTAGAGAATGACCTACAATTTAAATATTCAAAATATCTTCCATGTACAGACTCTCGACCCTCTACAGTTTTATTATATGTATAGAAGACTAGCGGACGTCACCTGGTTTCACTCACACACACAGGGAAAAAAATATAACCTATGACGCGTAGGGATAGCGTAGCTTTCTAGCAGTGAAACAAATTTCAAATCGTTTTAGTCGTTTCGGAGCCTATTTGATGCAAATAAACAAATCAATTCTATCCTGCTTATAATATTAGTATAGAAGAACGAAGTACTAAATAAATCCAACTCTTATATTAGGCCTTATTTATTTGATTGACGCGTTCATGACTCGACACAATCACTACTACAGCGAACGTGTTGAAACATCAATCAGAGTTACAACGAACTACAAGAACTTTTATACTATGGTACTAGCTGCTACGGAACCTTCATGGGCGAGTCTGACTCGCACTTGGCCAGTTTTTCTTTTTGTTCGGAAATCCCTCTACCTCGACCAAAACCACACTAAACCCTACCTCTGCAAACGACGTGAACCTCAGGTACGCCTACAGCCCCAGGTACTGGTAATATCCTACAGGGATGCTATGCTATCCTACAGGGTTTGGGTCTATCCCGCGTCTTTGGGGGGTTGTTCAGGTGTTATCCTGCTTTTTGGCAGGGCATACGTGAATCCCTCAAGTCACGCTGTCGTCTAGGGCCTGCTTCTGTAAGGACGGTGAGCAGCCCTCTCACCGTCCTCAGGCCCATGGTCATGGAGGCCGATAGTCTTGAGCGAAGGTGAAGACAGGTCAGCGGTGCCCCTGCCACAGACTGCGGAACTCGAGTGGGAGAGTTCTCTCCCAATACCTCCTCGCCGTCTCTTTCACGAGCATGACCTGTTCGCAGAAAGACGCAGCGCAGTCCAACTTACTCCCGCTGGCGATCATGGCTCGCACCATGGTCTCCAGCGAGAGATCTCTCTCTAGTCTAGAACGCACAATATTTTTTCGTCCACTTTTCTCCCCACCTTTATAATATGCTACACAAAACGAAATGAATCTTCGCAATGGCGCCAAACGCTAGTCATGTAGTATATTATCAAACACACTATTATTATGACATTCCATTTTAGTCAACAATGTTATGCAACATGCATCAAGATCAACACTGCAGTGTAACATTGATTGAGGAGCGAAGATATGTACGTGAGGACTATTGTTGCCGTTTATACCACATACACATGTTAGTATCGTTATTTTTTAATTTATATTAGGTATAACAAATAATAAGATTAATTTTAATGTTTAACGCATGAAAGTAAATTAAACGCGGTCGAGATTCGCGCGCTACTCAAAATCTGAATGAAGATGTACGAAAGAGAGTTGGTCTGAAAGAGAGTGTCGGTGTCAAAGTAAGGAAGGGTATGCTACGATGGTTCGGGCATGTGGAGCGAATGGGAGATGAAAGAATGACAAAACAGATACACAACGCGAAAGTGGATGGACGTAGGAGTCGGAAAAGGCCACGACACACCTACCACGATCAAATTAATTGTGTGTTTGTTGAAGGTGGTGTCAAGAGCCGAAGGAACCGACGTGCATGCATGAAAAGAAAAATGAAAGTTGAAGAAGCAAGCGAGGTGTGTTTGGACCGTGCCGTGTGGCGCTTGGTTCTTTCTGCCTACCCCGCAAGGGATTTGGCGTGAAGATAGTGTAGTATATATTATAGAAATGCAATGTGAACTTCCAATTTAAGAGCTTTTTTTAAGGTTCCGTAAGGGTAAAAACTAAACCCTATTACTGGAACTTCACTGTCCGTCTGTCTGTTTTGAGGCTGTATCTCGGGAACCGTGATAGCTGAAATTTTACAGGATGTACCTACCTATTTCTGTTGCCGCTATAACAACACGCACTTACCACCACTCAGAAACCCATACAAAGTGATATTTTGATGTGTTTTGGTATGGAACTGAGTTCAACTCGACTCGCTCTTGACCGGTTTCTTACTTGTGGAAATCCTCATGGATGCTAAGCCAAACTCCGACCGGCTAAAACTACTCGATGCAGTTCCATCCACCTAAGGCTGGTAGGACCCGGTAAGCCCTCGGAAGGATTTCACTTGGACTCCCGACACACAATGGCATTGAAATTTCCAAGAAGTCCATTCAGCAAAGACTTTCTTTGTATGTTACCGTATTGTAGTATGTATTTAGAAATGTTTACAATGAGAAGCAGTAGCTTAGATTCCATAGCACCAGCTTACAAATAAGCGTAATTACGTAAGTTTTGATTGTAGATTGAGCTCCCCCGGCTTTCCCGAACGTCTACAATAGGATCCTTCAAAAGGAGTCTTAGAAAGTTTTTGCAGGACTCTGGTATTTTATACGTCCATAAGGCTCCGGAGACTACATTCCGTGAGGTGGGCCGGACTGTCTGCCAGCTCAATGGTATGAAAAAAATGCTTATCAGTAGGTAGGTAGGTCTAGATTCCATAGCACAAGCTTTATAGATTATTTTTTACTAGGTGGCGCCTATAATAACATTTTCGGTTCCTCAGTTTGTATACGTCCAACGTGGAGTGAAATCAGAGACTTCTACTTATGCCACGATGACTTCACCTCGAAACCAGCTGATGGAGTGGTGAAGGAACACACGTTTCCGTGGCTAGCGTTTGTGCAGTACATTCACGGTATGAATTTTCTTTTGACTACAAATAAATGAAGGGTCTGTTTGAAATTTGACGTACGCTACAAGGAGCCTCGAGATCCATAAAGCTACTTCATATCGCACCTCGCTCCGGTGCAACTACGTCACGTAAGGACTTTTTGTCAAAATTAATTTAAATAGGAGAAAAATTTGTTAATTTACCACTTTTATAGTTCATCATTGTCATAGTGTAGTCTGCGCGGAAGTTACTCTGCCAGTTTAATGTGGAGCAAAAGAGGCGGCAACTCGTGGCGGTTCTCGACGGGTACGTGAGCCGCATTTGCCAATTGAAATCTGTATTGAAAACCTAAAACTTCACAAGAATGTTCAGAAATTTTGATGCTAAAGTTGTTACTAGATGTTTGTTGGTAGTAGATGTTTTTACCCGAACTGCCGAAGAAAGGAGGGTAATGTTTTTCGAGATAATGGATGTATGTATGTATGTATGTCCAATTCTTTGTCACGTCCTACAACCTGAACGGCTTAACGGATTTTGACATGCGAAGTGTATTTGATCCGTCGTAATTGTGTGAGTGACGCCAGGTATACTAATTTTTAAAAAAAATATAAATGCAGACTTTTGGCACTAAAATGAAAACCTTGAAAATTTTTCTTGCACGCTCTACAGCCTGAACGGCTTCACAGATTTTGACGCGCAAGGTGTCATTTGACTCGTCGTGATTGTGTGAGTGACATCAGGTATGATAATATTCCTAAAGAAACAAAATCGCGGATTTTTGCGCTATAATTATTTGACTGCGATGGACTCAGAAACTACTGAACTTATTTCGATGCGGTTTTATTTGTTTATAAGGTCTTAGTCAGACCTAATATCGTACATTTATTTGATTGCAATCGATTGAGTAGAACCAGAAATATGATCAAAAATATAATAATTAAGGTTGAATTTCGGTGAAATCCCTTCACTACACAAAAATTAATAACTCCACTTTTAAGAAAACTAAATAGTTTGAAATAAACTTAATTATTAAGAATACAAAAAACCCTACTGCAAAGTATAATTACAACTGAAAAGCGAAAAACAAGCTCTACATTTCTTTTGTTATTTTCTTTAGCTACTTACTGTTTTACTTTGTCGGCAATATTTGCAGCCAGGAACAAGCTATCGAAACATTTAGCTATTTTGTAAACCACCACTCGCTTGACATAGCTTGTTCCTGCTGGCAAATGTTACCGACAAAGTAAAACAGTAAGTAGCTAAAGAAAATTACAAAAGAAATGTAGAGCTTGATTTTCGCTTTTCAGTTGTATTTTTACTTTGCAGTCGGGTTTTTTGTATTCTTAATAATTAAGTTTTTTGATATACACTCGAGAGCAATGAATCCGGGTCACTTAAAGAATCCTAAAAATCTCGGAAACTAAAAATGCTAGGTTAATGCAATAAATTGTATTTAATAGACAATGTAATACTCCTTAAATGAAGGTATTAAAACTTCTTAGTTATTGTAAAGTTATATCATAAAAAAATCAAATTTGAAAAAGGGCCACTTTCGAAGATGGTACTACGAAATTACAGCATTTGGTGTTGCTTTTGTTTGTAATCTGTCATTTATGTGGGTACATAAACCATGTTGATAGTGCTCTATATTCATTAATCAAGCTGAAATTATGTCGCTTACGCCTGAAGAATGCACCAGAATACTTACAATGCTGGAAACCGGCCGGAGTCAGCGCGATACAGCCAGGACTGTCGGTGTGTCGCTGTCAACAGTACAAAGAGTTCTCCGACGTTACGAAGAAACTGGTTCTAACCTACGCAGACCAGGAACGGGCAGAACCAGGTGTACCACAGCACGAGAAGACCGATACTTGGTGAACACCATGCTTCGAAATCGCTTTCTCACAGGAACTGAACTCACCAATCAGTTTCGACGCCTCGGAGGAAGTAACCCAAGTGCATGGACAGTAAGACGTCGGCTTGCTGAATCTAACTTAAAACCCCTTAGACCTGCAAACGGCCCTAAACTGGAGCGTGGGCATCGTATTTCGAGACTAAGGTATGCCCAGAGCCACGTAAATTGGAGTATTGAAGATTGGTCAAAAGTTATGTTCTCCGACGAATCAAAATTTATGCTCTACAAGCACGATGGAAGACACAGAGTGTATCGAAGACCAGGGGAAAGATTCAAGCAAGCATGCATCGAAGAAAAAGTAGCCTACGGTGGTGGGTCTGTACTTGTGTGGGCCGGAATTTCTTCTGAAAGTCGCACAGAGCTGGTGATCATAGAAAACGGCTCTTTAACTAGCGTAAGATATGTGGAAGAAATCCTCAATGATCACGTTGGTCCATTTATGGTCAATTTAGGTGAGGATGCTATATTTATGCATGACAATGCCCGACCTCATACAGGTAGGATTGTGAATGACTACCTTCAAGAGATGAACATTACTCGTATGGAGTGGCCAGCGCGCAGCCCGGATATCAACCCGATCGAGCATGCTTGGGACGAGCTAGGCAGATGCGTAAAACAACGAAACCCTCCCCCAATCACGCTTCGTGAGCTCAAAATTGCTCTCACAGAGGAATGGGAGAATATTCCCCAAAATCGTATAAGGAACTTGGTGTACAGCATGCCAAACCGCGTAAACGCAGTAATGGAAGCACGAGGAGGCAATACGAAGTATTAAAATTCAAGAAAATCGTAATAAAGTTCAAAAATTTCATGTTTCCTATTTTTGTTTTAAGGAGAGATCAGCAGTTTTTTCTTTATGTAATTTTGTGTCAATAAAATGTATGGTGACTCATATTTTTTTTACTTTCATTTAAGGAGTATTACATTGTCTATTAAATACAATTTATTGCATTAACCTATCATTTTTAGTTTCCGAGATTTTTAACATTCTTTAAGTGACCCGGATTCATTGCTCTCGAGTGTATATATTGTAATGATTACAGTAACTACGGGACTTCCCCATCATAGCAAGGCCCCCAGGGTTGTTCTCGTTCAGAAGCAGTTCGTTATTGGCACTGCCACGGATCTGATGCATCTGCCTAAAAACTATAAAATGTAAGTATTTCGGTTTCAAGTTGAACGTTGGGCCAACAACTTGAGGGCCTATGACTATTGTGACTAGTGACTATTGTGACTATGTCAATACAATAGTCTCGTAGACTGGGCGAGTGGCCCCAAACGCTAGTAGTCGCCATGGCTTTTCAATCAGGTAGGTGGGATCATTTGGATGATCTTTTTTTTTTATACTACTCAGGTGGCAGACAAGCTTACGGCCCACCGGAAAGTTGGTAAACGTAGCCTATAGACGTTTGCAACACCAGAGGCGCTACACACGCGCTGCCGACCCGGGCGCAGGTTGTGACGACCCACAGTTGAAATTTTTCAAGCCGCCCGTAAGGCCTTCAACTTGGCTTAACGACTGTCATTTTACTGACAACCGGGACCAACGGCTTATCGTGCCTTCCGAAGCACGGAAACGCTCGTAAATAAATGTAAAATCTATATATAAAGGCAAAGAAAATAATACACGGAACGAATACAGAAGCTTTTGTTAGGAACATACATACATATAGTCACGCCTTTATCCCTGAAGGGGTAGGCAGAGGCATAGTAAACGCCCACATTTCTCCTTATTGTTCTGTCCCACGTAATAGGTGGTGAGTGTATTACCGTGTTGAAATAGACAGGCCAGATCCGCAGTTGAAATTTTTCTTTCAAGCCGCATATCAGGCCTTTAACTTGCTTAAAGATTGTCATTTTACTAACAATCGGTTTTCATTTCGAGTTTTCCTTCTCTACGCAATAGATCGTTTTGCTAAAGTGTTCTCTTAGTCGCCTCTTACGACACCCTCGGGATGAATTGGGGTCGCGACATTTTGTACTTTTTCCCCTTGCTACACGGAGCCTGTTAAGAAATTGCTTAAAAATATGATTGCAGGGGCAATGTGGTATTTGGTGATTACGAACGAGATGAAATCGAGTGTGGATTGACAGTAAGTGACGTCAAGGAAGGGTTGAAGTGTCCCCGGGCGTACCTTGAAATGCCACCCCTCGATATAACACCGCATCCTGAATTTTCCAGGTACCGTAAAATCATTTTTTTAGGTTCCGTACACAAAGGGTAAACTTGGGACCCTTACGAGACATCGCTATCCGTCTGTTGTTCCTTGCCTGCCTGTCTGTCTGTCATGAGGCCGTATCTCAGGAACTGTGATAGCTAGAGAACAGATGATGTATTTTTGTTGCAGCTATAGCAATAAATACTAAAATCAGGAAAAAATATTTTAGTGTACCTTCGTGTGCGTGTCCGACTCGCACTTGGACGGTTTTATAAAGAGTTATGAGCCATCCTACTTCCTACTAATATTATAAATGTGAAAGTTTGTGAAGACGTTTGGATGTTTAGATGTTTGGATGTTTGTTACTCAATCACGCTGTAACGGCTGAACGGATTGGGCTGAAATTTGGTCCCGGGGTAGATTATAGTCTGGAATACTCTGGAATAACACATAGGCATTTGATCCCGGGAATATGTTTCCATGGGAAGCGGGAACGGGAACCAAATTTCACGCGGGCGAAGCCATGAGCATCAGCTAGTCCACCATAAATTAGACTACTTAATATACTTTGGAATAAACCATATAAGAAATACATATAGGTACACACATTTATCTATATATATAAAAATCAATGCCACTTTTCGTTGTAATTTTATAACTCAAGAACGGGCTCACCTATCCAATCCAAATGTTTAGGCTTTGTTCGGACTATTTAGTAGATGGTTTATGTGAAGTTTGCACAAAATCGGTCGAGCGGTTCTTTATTTATCACGCTTGCGTGGGTCAGCTAGTTAACCGACTTCAAGAAAAGGAGGAGGTTCTCAATTCGTCTGTATGTATTTATTTTTATGAATGTTAAGCGATATTTATAGACGAATTTCAAATTTTTTTTTTTGTATAATAGGGGTTACTTCTGAGGTGGTCCCATTTTGACCAGGTCAGGATCTGATGAAGGGATCCAGGAAAAATCGAGGGCAACCACGGAAAATTGTAGGGACAACTAGTGCGCATGTTAACTTTTTAATTAAGTGCTTTAATGTTCTACATTTTAATCAAGGTCTGGCGTAGATCTGATGATAGAGTCGAAAGACAGTCGAGGGCATTCCTTAACTATTTACAGCAGTTATCTTGTGTTTGGGCTTGATTGATTTGTATTGATGAGAACTTTACACCTAGATTGATAGATCAGACTGAAAAAAAAAGAATGTTCTCAATGTTTTATGTATGTTCACCGATATTTCCGTCAATTATAGACGGATTTAATATTTTTTTGTTGAATAGGGTTTACTTCTGAGGTGGTCCCATTTTAACCAGGTTATGATCTGATTATGGGATCCTGGATAAATCTAGGGCAACCACCGATAATTATAGGGACAACTAGTGCGTTTGTTAACTTTTTAATTCAGTTCTTTAATGTACTACAGTTAATGAAGGTCTGGAGTCAATCCGATGATGGAACCAAAAGACAGTCGAGGGAATTCCTTGACGATTTACAGAGCAGCTACCTTGTGTTGGGGCTTGATTGATTTGTATTAATGAGAACTTTCACCTAGATAGATATATTTTTCGGTTCACCCGTCACTTAAAATATTGAAAAAAAAATTTTCAATAAGAAATACAACCGACTTCGAACAAATCCTGAAAAATAAAATTTACTTAGCACAAAGTAAATGTAATTTGATTTATCAGATTTTATTCAATATAATATTGAAGTTGGTGCCATGAGGAATACCTACCTAAACCTATGAATTTACTTGGCGCCGACTTCAATATGATATTGAATAAAAAATCTGATAAATGAAAATACATATTACTTTGTGCTAAGTAAATTTTATTTTTCAGGATTTGTTCGAAGTCGGTTGTATTTTTTATTGAATTTTTTTTTACATAAAAAAACACATTTTACATGAACTCGAAACTGAGATTCAAATAAAAATAAAGATTTGTGTCTTATAAAAATATTTTTTCTGAAAAACCATTCACTAAGTTTTTGAAAATGTGTTTTAGGTTCGGAGTAGGTAACAGTGTTGCTCTAATCAAGTTACTCCGACCTTTAAAATCAAGTAAGTACCTATAATATACCTAATGTATGAACTTATTGACGATCCAGATAAGAAATTGCCACTTCTTTAAATTGTATAAAATTTTCTTTAGCACAATTTTAATAGCATAATTTGTTACTTCCACTATAATTGCAACTTGTTATAATTGTATTTCCTTCAGCACAATTTTTTTGGTAGAGATCGTTATTCACACATCTCTGAGAGGTGCGGTGGAAATAACGAAATCTGATTGATTACAAAACACCTCCCATATCCTCTCCACGCCGATGGATACAGTACAGGGCCTAACACACTGCGACTTACACTACACGGGTAAATTATATCAAGGCCGTGTGAGCTTTATTTTCTGTTTTGGCACACTTGGGCCCTGGGCTCTAAGTTTATTCGCCTTTGTGTAAAAGTAACGATATTTTTTCAGATTACGTGATTCCAATATGTCTTCCAAGTTTAGTAGAACGCATGAGGAAAAAAGTTCATAAATACGTCTATCTAATAGACTACATAAGCTGTAAGTAGCTTTTCTTTACATTAATGAACTGCCTCAGAGGCGTAGTGGTAGAGTATGCAACTGTCACATGCCGTTTTGAGATTTTCGCAATGGTATGTGCTCCGAGGAATTGTTTGATATGATGCCCACGGCTACGTTCTATCAAAGCTCCGCTCACTACAGACAGAGAGTGCATCCTCACAATCTGCGTCCAGAGCGTTCGATGAAGTCCGAGGGCTTTCTTCCGCCCGCGCTGTGTTTGTGAAATGATCTCCTTGCCTCCGGTTTTCTCAAATGCCTGGGTACATACCTAATGGACTTCTTCAAAAAGAGTCTACGAAGGTTCTTGCAGGGCCGGCGCGGCGGCGTGAGTGTAGCGCCTCTGGTGTTTTAAACACTAATAGGCTGCATTAACAATAAATTCGTAAAAGAATCCAAGGTCGGCCTTGAGCTGAGTTAATTGATTGATTCTTGATACAAATTATCCATGCAAACAAACTTTTTTAAGCTCTTATTAGGTATATCAGGGCGGAAACTCCATTCAAATGTTTCGTTTTCAATGCTGTCACCTACACTAACAACACGTTATGTTTGTACAGAGCTTGAATGTGGGTGTGACCACTAAGGCTAAGCAAACGTATATTGATAGCTGTGATGGGGATGGGGAAGCTTGTTCAGTGGGGGGTAGGGAGTTGCTTATCTGTATGTAAAACTATTATATTATCTTTGGTATTAGTAAGAATGAGACAGTCCTGAATGTGTTAATTAGTGGTACCTAATTGTCTTTTTGCAGCTGTACCCAGAGACTTTGATTTTGAAAGACTAGGAAAGAAGACACTCAAGCTATATACACACAAAGATTGTAAACGACATCGTATGAGAGCGGTTAGTATTGTCACACCTTAAATCCCGAAGTGGTAGGCAAAAGGCCGAAATTTTAAACGTTCTAATGTTTCCCAAGAAGATTCTTATACCTATTTGGTGACGAACATCTTGACGTGTTACCACCCACGCTGCTGAAAATTTTCAAGCCGCACATTTTTTTTTTAAATTAGTTCGTCAAAATGACGCCGCTCACCTGATGTAAAGCCATAGTGATATCTGGCGAATTTTGAGGACCACCTGCACAATCCGCAAGACTGTGGAGAGGCTGTGGCCCTCAAATTAGCGGCCGTATGATGTGCCTGTTCACGCTCCGCTTGAAGAACACGGGGTGTAGTCGGAGAGGCACACATGCAACGTCCAGTCTCCTGGGAATATCCTTCCGAGGACTTACCCGGGGCTCCCAACTGCTGGCAGTAGGTAGGGACCGTGTTGGGTTGTAGTCGTAAAAAACCACGCGAAAAAAATGCGCCCCCAGAGCGTTCCAAGTCTGCGGTTCGACAGAGAAACTATCTTCACACCCCTGCTTCTTTTTTCAGAGATTGGGCAGCGAAGGTGTCACACATGTACTATGCACTTCAGGATGTGGTGTTCGTCCTGGCGCTCCAATAATCACCCACACTATGGAAGGTCGTTTCGAACTGATCGGATTAGCGGCAGGTGGGGCTCCCTGCTCGAGACACTCAATGCGTCGTCGCATGAACACCGAACCACCTTTATATATCGATATATATCCATATGCTACGTGGATCATCAATGTTATAAGCGCTCATAAGATGCCGAAAGCGTATCCCGAAACTTTTCAGCTTACTGATGGAGGATCACGTGAGTCTTTTTTATGTGAAACATCTTTTAGCTAAGGGGTAGACTGATTTTAGCCCCTCTCTATAAAATAGAGTGCAGAGGGGCTCATGTACAGATTTTGTCTGTAGTCTGTGTGTCTGTTTCATTAAACTACGTCACTAGGTCACGTGGATCACCTGTTCAAAGTTTGAAATAAAACAAAAATGACAACGTCAATCGGATTGAACTTTCACATTAAACGTGTTAGAGGGGCAGTCTAGTGAGACCGATCTCACGGCTCTCTTGGTTGGATTGGCGACCTGGCGAGACGCAAACCACATGAGTAGGTATATTATACCGAATTACATATATGTATACTGCTCGTTCGCTCTAACTTTGCCGCTCGGCTCCATACTAAAGTCGAATTTTTAATTAGACGAAGTAAATTGACAGCAACTAATGTCACTTCTTCATACAATGTTGCGTATTTTCTATGACGAAGTGACATTAGCTACTGTCAATTTACTTCGTCTAATTAACAATTCGGGTATACGCCTCTACGCCAGCGGCAAAGTTAGAGCGAACGGGTAGTATACTCATTTGACGCAAACCGCCAAAGGGCTGGCTGTGTCGCTAGGAGTGACGATGCCACAGACCTAAACACTTATAATAAGTATTAGAGCTAGGAAATCATAACTATGGATTACGGATTATGTATTTGGGTATTCAATTTTCAGTTTTCCCTTTCCAGTTACTGGTTAGTGGTTGGTTTTTGGTTCTCGGTTCACTGTTTTTGGTTCTCCGTTCTCGATTCACGATAGATCGATACCCGATGCTTGAAGCTTTTTTTATTTTTTTAACGTGAGGGAAAATCCTCATGGATGCTATGCCGGACTCCTACCGACTTAAAAACCTCACGTAACGCCTAATAGCCTATGGTTGGGAGCCCCGGGTAAGCCCTCGGAAGGATGTCCCAGGACTCCCAACAGACCCACGGCCGCCATTGCGGCTTCGCCTAGGTGGTGGTTCGGGTGCTATCCCGCGTCTTTGGGGGGTTTCGGGTGTTATCCCGCTTCTAAAGGGTGGGGGGGGGGGCGTGAATTCCTCAGGTCACGCTGCCGTCATGGGCCTGCTTCGGTACGGACGGTGAGCAGCCCTCTCACCGTCCTCAGGCCGATAGTCCTCGGCGAAGACACGTCGGCGACGCCCAAGCCACCGACTGCGGAACTCGGGCGGGAGAGTTCTCTCCCGTTCCCGCCCCGCCGTCTCTTTCATGAGCATTACCAGCTCGCAGAAAGAGGCGGCGCAGTTTTTCGTTTTTCAATTATAGCTGTTCCCCATGGACGGCTTCATCCATGTAGAAGTCGTTGTCGCGTAAAATCAGTACCCTCTTTTTGCATGTTTGGTTAAAAAGTAGCCTATATCCTTCCCAGGGACTCAAGCTATCTCTATGCGAAATTTCATCTAAATCGCTTCAGCGGTTTAGGCGTAAAAGCGAACAGATAGACAGGCAGAGTTGCCTTCGCATTTATAATATTACTAGGGATTATTCAGAGCAATTTTCTCCCTATCATCCATGCAATGCATTGTAGACCAAATCTCAAATCTAACGCTCTAATAGCTAGGTACAAATTCTTCGTCGAATTATGTTCGTATTTTTAGGTCTGTGGTTTAATGTAAAATTTCATTTCAGGTATAGGCATTAAGAAGGGTATGTTGAGGGGGTACCGGCCGGGCAGGCATTATTTGCAAATGGCTGACTGGAAGGGACGGACATACGCTGCAGGGAATTTGTGCTTTTCAAGTGCTAAATCACAGAAGAAAGCCGAATTCTTTTACGCGGAGAGATTTGAGATCACTGCTGCTACCGCTGCCAAACTTCACATACAACTTGACGTGTGTATTGTTTTTTTTGCACTCTTTAAATATATAGGTATATAATAATAATATTTGTGGACATTCACACACTACATCATCTAGCCCAAATTAAGCTAATAGGTAGGTATATGCTTGTGCTATGGGATCTAGACGACTGATATACATACTTATATACTTGGATTATTTAGTAATCTATATTCTAAGCTTACCTATATATTTCTAAATACCTACATAGGTACATGTTATACATAGATGACACCCAAACTTTGAAATAAACATTTGTGGATCACACAAATATTTGGACCGACCCAGGACCTCTAGCGCCTCCTCCCCACCCCCGCCACAGCTGTCAATATAGTTGGAGGGTATTTCGAAGGAACATTTGCTTTACCACACACATTCAAGCTCTTGTAGCAAGCGCGATTTTTAGTGTAGGTAACAGAATTGAGGAGTGTGAATAGGAGTTTCCACCCTGTGATACCTACTAGTAAGGTGGCAAACAAGTTTATGACCCACATGCTGGGTGGATCCGTAGCCTAAAGGTAGGCGTTTGCGTTTGTTCTTTCACTCACATGACCTGCTCGCAGAAAGAGGCGGCGCAGTCCTACTTACTCCCACTGGAGATCATGGTCTCGAGCGAGAGAGTGTCCACGTCCAGACCCACTGCGAGGACCTGGCGCTGTTGCGCCCACGCCGTGCACTCCACCAGCGTGTGGAGCGCGGTGTCATCGCTGCGGTCCTCGCAGTGCTGACACTCGGCCGTGGGTTCCCGGTGTCTTCGCCACAGATACCTACCGAAGCTTCCGTGCCCGGTAAGTATCTGTGCTAACCGGTAGGAGAGAGCACCGTGTCTCCTCTCCAGCCGCTCATCCATGACCGGTCTGACGGCCGCGGGTAGTCATAATCTGCGCCTGGCCATTTCAATACGGCAATAGGCTCACTACCTATTACGTGGGACTTGAGACAAAAAATGTGAATTGTAGGCGTATACTACGCCTCTGCCTACATAACCTTATACCTTGCGTCCGAGCATGGTATGGTAAGGTCAGATAGGGGTTTTTTTCTGCGCACTCTTAGATTGTGGAATGAAGTCCCTGCCTCGGTTTTCCCAAACACCTAGAATATGGAGTTCTTCAATCGCGCTGTCGTCGTTGCAAGATCCTTGTAAGACCCCTCGTCTTAGATGGTTCTTGCAGGGTCGTCAGCGCGAGTGTAGCGCCCCTGGTATTGCAAACGTTCATAATCAATCTACGGTGACCACATTCCAACACGGGGGCCGTAAGCTTGTCTGTCAACTTAGTAGGTACATACAAACATTATAAACACATAGGCTGTTTTATTTTTTTGGTTTTGTCTGTTTACATTAAAAAAAAAAAAATTCACGGACACCTCACACAACGCTATCTGATCCCAAAATAAGCTAGGAATAACCTGCTTGTGTTATGGGTATTAGACCACGGATATAAATACCTACTTATATACTTTTAAATACATACATATTATACATAGAAACACCCAGACTCTTGAGACAAACATGCCATTTATGGGTCACACAAATATTTGTCTCCGGTGGGAATCGAACCCACGACCTCCAGCACCGCAGGCGGTATCACTACCAACTGCGCCACAGAGACAGATTTGTATGATTACCGCGGCGCGCTCGCTTCGCTCGCTCGGCTCGTGCACAGGGGTCACAGTTCTAACTTAACCTAACCTAATCGAATCATCTTTTACTCTCATTTGTATGATTACAAACAGTGGCGGCGTAAGGCGTGGGCGACGTGGGCCACCGCCCACGGCCTCGCGGTACAAGGGGCCTCGCGCCTCAAAAATTTTTATGCTTTGCTTCAAAGCGAGATTAAAATAAAAAAAGAAGTAAATTAATTTTACTGTAAAAATTATGTATCGATTCATACAAATCGGCGGACATAGGAATCTTGAAAAACTTTTAGCAGTTTTACAAAAACTAATGATGCCAATGTGTTTAGCTTAATAATTGTAGTCGAAAACATTGTGACACAATTTTGATTAGACTTCAATTTTAAAAAATATTCAACAAAAACTGATTTCAATGTATGGAAAAGTACATTAAAAAAGGGATAGCTTGTGATTTTCTCGTGTTTTCTTATTTCAACGGTTGTAGTGACTTTCAATGGATTGTTAGCAAAATATCTGCCAAACATTTAAGGGCATCACTAGGCACCGCTCTGGGAGCTATATGACAAAATATCATTTTCCTTATTTTCTTTAAGAAAATATGTCTAATTCGTTTTTTTACAGTTATAATTGTTAATAAACTACATTTTAGCTTAGTACTGTCCTACCCACATCAAAAATAATATGACAAGCATACGGGTTCGAGAGTTTTGAAATATGTAGACAGAAAATTAGCGTTAAAATAAGAAAACACGAAAAAATCGCAGGCTATCCCTTTTTAATGTGCCTACTTTTCCAGACATTGAAATCAGTTTTTGTCAAATATTTTTTAAAATTGAAGTATAATCAAAATTGAGTTTCTATGTTTTCGACTACAATTATATCAAGAGAAACACATTGGCATCAAGGTATTTGTAAAAAACAGTAAAAAGTTTTTCAAGATTGCTATGTCCGCCGATTTGTATGAATCGATCCACTGTGCACCGCCGACCAGTGCAGGGAATCCTTTGTTTTATTCCTTCAGAACTGTTGGTTCCACTGCTAAGTTCCACTAAGGGGTCCAACAGGATTTACAAATACTCCTGGACCCATTTAGGTAGTGAAACCAACAATAAATGTTTTATCCTGGATTTTTTGGGACGAGTGACCCCATTAACCACATTTGACGTAAACCTCTGTGGTTTAATTCTTTTTTCCCTATGGCGATACTATTATTACTGGCGCCACAGAACAGGGCCTCGCGAAATCTGTCTTGCCCACACCAAATTTAGGTCTTGCCCCGCCACTGATTACAAACATAACATCAATGGGGACAACGAAAAGGATTTTTATCCCTTCCCGATGTCCCCATAGTAAGAAAGTGTCAATGGGGACAATGGGAAAGAAATTTTTTGACTGCATGTTGTTCCCATAATGGGGACAGCGACGATGGGGACAACAGGAATAGAAGATAAAAATAATAAAGGCGTCACTAATATGACTTGTTAATTCAATTCAAATTCCTTTCAGGTGTTCGCAGGTTACGAATGCCGAATAATGTGCGCCCGTCTGACACTACCCACCAGAGAGATTACTCCTGAAGTTGTAGGTGTTGGCAGTACCCATGTGACCATCACATTCACCTCCGATTGGTTCCCTTACTCTTTTCATTTTGCCATGGGCCTCACTGGAATGAACATAACTAGATATGAAGACGACTATGAACATTTCTAAAAGACACTACAAGAACATTAGAACATAACTAGATAAGAAATAAAATGTTTTAAGTGAATGAGTTGTTATTTTTGGTTTCATCATTTTTAGGGTTTCGTAGCCAAATGGCAAAAAAACGGAACCCTTATAGATTCGTCATGTCTGTCTGTCTGTCCGTCCGTATGTCACAGGCACTATAAGGCCTATGCTATTGAAACTTATGTTAAGTAGATGTATTCTGTGAACCGCATTAAGATTTTCATATAAAACTAGAATGTCATATGACTGTATATTTTGGAGCTGATAATCAGAACTGAAACCCGATTTTTTTTTTCATCTAACCTCTACGTGTTTTGTATCTATAGATAGGTCCTTTAAAAATGCTTTTTGGGTTCTTAATATCATTTTATTCTAAAGTGAATAGTTTGCGCAAGAGACACTTCCAAAGTAGAAAAATATGTCTCCCCCCTCTAACTTCTAAACTAGGAGAATGATAAATCTAAAAAATATATATGATGTACTTGCCATAAAAGCTATCAACGAAAATTTGTTGGAACAAGATCTAGATATTAGTTCTTTTTTAATACTTCATAAGTCGCAATTTTCGCTTAGAAAAATCACTACCACTGCGAACGTGTTAAAACATCAGTCAAAGTTACAACAAACTACAAAAACTTTTATATTGTTAGGTAATTACTGCTACGGGTCCCTTCATGAGCGAGTTCAACTCACACTTGGCCGGGTTTTTAATCATAGAATAGACAGACATACATAATGTCTGTCTATTCTATACGTTAGTTATAATTTTGTTAAACTTAGGGCAATATGCCACAAATTTCTTAAACGCGAAATAAAGCTGTTATGATGAAATAACTTGGGCTCTCAATCCAGATGCCTGCATAAAGTGGCATAGCCTTAATCTCGGAAAGTACTACCTCTGGACTTTTTTTTTTTTTTTTTTTATGAGGTAACACAAATGTCATCTCATAACAATTACAATCTAGCCTTGAGGCTAATAAGTAATTTAGATTTCACTTATTTTACTAAAGCTTACAGAGTAAAGAATGTGTCCATCGGCACTTTTCTTATTGTCTCTAATTATAATAGAAAGTCACTTTGTTCTTGTGTTCTTCAAGTATAGCACTCACTGCACTACTTTACACTAATTTCACTAAACTAGATCAAAAGGCTTAGTCCTTTTCAGTCTCCTTAAAATGTCCGTGGTGTCAAAAAGCTGAATTGCCTCGACATTCACATGTTTTAGAAGTCTTTGTTCGTGAGCTTCGGCATATTTTTTTATAACCTTTATAACAAGGTCCACTCCTAAGTCCCGGTGGATATCCTTATTCCTAATGTACCAGGGAGCATTTATAATACTCCGAAGTACTTTATTTTGGAATCTTTGAATTATCTCAACATTGGTGCGTTTTGTACAGCCCCAAAGCTGAATACCATATGCCCATACAGGCATAAGTACTTGTTTGTACAGAAGTACCTTGTTGTACACTGATAATGTTGAATGTCTGCCGAGTAGCCAGTACATTTTCTTGAAGCGTAAATCTAACTCCTGGCGTTTCTTTTTGACGTGTGCCTTCCAGCGTAGTTTTGCGTCAAGCGTCATACCCAGGTATTTTGCCGTATTTTCATATGGTACTATTTTACCGTTAATGTTTACCGGTGTATAGTTAGGTTTTTTGTTTGTGAAGTCTATGTGAGTCGATTTGGACTCATTTAGTTGAATTCTCCATTTTTTTGTCCAAGCAGTGATGGTGTTGACGGCCGATTGAAGTTTCTCAATGGCTTTTTTGTGAGTGGCACCTGTTGCCATGATGGCTGTGTCATCTGCGAAGGTTGCAATAACATTGTTTTTTATATCTGGAATATCGCAGGTGTACAATAGGTACAAGATAGGGCCAAGTACACTTCCCTGTGGTACTCCAGCTTTTATTTGTTTGAGACTAGAATAAGCTTCTTCTTGTCTTACTCTGAATGTTCTCTCTGTTAGGTACGATTCTAAAATATCTGCAAATTGTTTTGGTAGCAGTTTCCTGAGCTTATGAATAACGCCTCTATGCCACACCTTATCAAATGCCATTGCTATGTCTAGGAATACTGTAGAACAGACTTTTTTTTTCCTCTAGTGATTTTTCAATGACGTTGGTGATTCTGTGAACTTGGTCTATCGTGGAGTGTTTTTCTCTAAAGCCAAATTGATAATTGGGAATTAGTTTTCTTTCTTCTATTATAGGCTTAAGACGTCTCAGAAGAAGCTTTTCAAATAGTTTTGAAATGATTGGCAGCAGTGATATTGGTCTGTATGATGATACATTTTGAGGAGATTTTCCTGGTTTTGGGATCATTATAACTTCAGCAACTTTCCAGATACTAGGCACATGTTTTAGCCGGAATGTGGCGTTTATAAGGGTTGTAGGTTTAACTATGGCTTTACGAGGAAGGTTTTGAAGGACTTCGCCAGTGATAAGATCATATCCGGGCGATTTCTTTTTAGCCAAGTTTTTGATAATATTATTGACTTCTTTTGGAGTAACTAGTTTTATTTCCAAGTAATCATGGCAAATGACATCGGATGTTATGTTATCAGAGCTTCCCTCGTCGTTAGTTCGAAATATTTGTTGTAGGTGTTCTGCAAATATAGTTGCTTTCTGCTCATTACTCCTGGCCCAGTTGCCATCTATTTTTTTTATGGGTGAGGCATGAACAATAGGCTTTTTTAAACTTTTAGTGACTTTCCATAGTGAATATTCGGTTTTTTCACTATTTGTTAATTGACTAAGGTAGTCTTTTGTTGCATCATCATGATAGTTTTGTATCGCTTTACTCAATCTTTTTGTAAGTCTGTTCAATATTGTTTTGTCAGGCGGATATCTAGATTTTTGCCATTTTTGTCTCTGAATTCTCTTAATGGCAATGAGATTTCTTATTTCTACTGGATATCTGTGGCTTGCAACTTTTGTTATTAAGACTAGAGTATTTTGCCAGCTGCAGTTTTGAATGTCGGTCACAAATTTTGACACTTCTTTATCTAATTGCTGTTTATTTTTTAAAGGTACTTTGAGATCAATAATGTTGTCTAAATCAAATTTGAAACTCTCCCAGTCAGTGTTTTTATTTACCAACATTGGATTGCTTTTTTTTTTAATTACTGTCTCGCTTAAGGTTAATATAATAGGGGAATGATCGGAATTCATATCCAGTCCTTCTTGTATATTGAGAAATGTGACTGATAGGTTCTTGTAAATAAAGAAGTCGATCAGATCTGGAGTTCTTTGCTTATCTGTAGGCCAGTAAGTGGGTTTTCCTGTTGAAATTGCATTGCACCTCTGGACTGATAATTTTTATTTAAGGATTTAGTTAAGACATTCTTTCAACTTTTAAGAAATTCCTAAATAATGTAGAATACTTACAGAATTATTGCGGTATATCTTTTGCTACTAGGTATTAACTTTTTTGTCATTATTTCTTCTTTACTAATTTACAGACGAGGTTAAGTAAAATATATTATAGTCGTATTTAAGTATCTCTTTAGATAAATCCATGTTTTCATGATTTCTCAGTACAAACATTAAATTTATGAGCTGAGGGCCCAAGATATACCGCAATAACTCTGTAATACAGTATTCTATATTATTTGGGAATTTCTAAAGTTTTAAGAATGTCTTAAGTAAATCCTTAAATAAAAATTATCAGCCCAGAGGTAGTAGGTACTTTCGGAGATTCAGACTATGCCACTTTATGCAGGCATCTGGATTGAGAGCCCAAGCTATTTCATCATAACAGCTTTATTTCGCGTTTAAGAAATATGTGGCACATTGCCCTAAGTTTAACAAAAGTATAACTAAATTCCCTGTAAATCTTATTTTGTTTCACGAAAATTTAATTTTTGAGCCCTCAATCCAGATGTACACAGTAGGTATGGACTGTTTCGTTGGTCTAGCTAGAGGTTTAAATTTGCGACTGCGGATCACGAGGTCATGGGTTCGATTCCCACCGTCCACCTTCCCAGACCACCTGGGTGTACGGTGGTAATTTTTTTTTTAACTACGGTTCACCTTTGTCCACCTAGCCCTAGGTGTACCATTGAAAATATTTAATTTCCACGGTACACCTTGTTATAGCAATTATTTTCATTTGTTTCACCGATCTTCATTTGTTATATCGATCTTCATTTGTTATATCGATCTTCATTTGTTTTGTCGATCTTCATTTGTTTCACCGATCTTCATTTGTTTTATCGATCATCATTTGTTTTGTCGATCTTCATTTGTTTCGTCAATCTTCATTTGTTTCGCCGATCTTCATTTGTTTTGTTGATCGTCATTTGTTTTGAAAATTAGCGCATTGCTAGTAGGTAATCTATGTACAGAATGTAGATAAAAAGTAGTGGGTCCACGAGAAAACACCGCATTAAATGAGGTGGACCGTCACCAATATCTATTAATGATATACTGGAAAGGTGAACCGTAGTTAAAAAAAAATTACAACCGTACACCCAGGTGGTCTGGGAAGGTGGACGGTGGGAAAGAACCGGTAACTTACTTTGGGATCAGATAGCATTGTATAAAAATGTCAGTGAATATCTATTTATTTATACTACGTATACCTACTAGAGGAAGATCCCAGAGCCCCCAGACGTCACTCATTTTCTGATGGACAAAATATATACGAGTGATTAGTGGTGAGGTGTACTATGATCATATGACTAGTTGCTACCTTGGCCAGACGGCCAATTTTCAGGTAGCAATTAATCAAGGTACATAAAAACACTGCTCACCTCACTTAAATTCTGATAGCTGATTTTAACATATATTTTACACAATATCGTTAAAAATCAGTATTCATTACTTCCAGATACATGCGGTCGGCGGTTTTACGTTACAGACGCTTCAAAGCTATGAAATTTTTTTATTAAGGTCACTTATTTTCTGATGCTTGATTTTTATATATGTTATTCAGACAACTATTTTAAAACGTTCTGCAAACGGACAGACCGATCCAAGGGGCCAAACTTTCCCCAGACCCAATTTTAATGTCGCTGAGAGTATGGGCGCGGGCATTATCCGTGCGTATTATGCGTGTATGTAGCATGTCTAATCGAAGTCGAAATTAATATTGAAATGTAAATAAAAATGCATAAGTACCTATTAGTAATTAACGCCTGTCATTTTAAAATTTACTTTTTTGTATTTGTTTTATTTAATAGAGAATTATGTTTTAAAGGTAATAATTTGAAAATCACGTAAATGATCAAAGATTAACTTTGAGAAAAGTGCTCTACTGACCGCAATAATTATAGAATTGTGCCTTACAAACTGTTTTATGATTTTTTTTTTAATCGAATTAATTTTATTTTTTTAAAGTAAATATCAAGAGGTTTACAAAGTATTAATAATTTAATTAAATAACAGCAACCTTTTCAAATAATTATTTATTGGTAACGAACCTTAAAAAACTACAAAAAATTGGACAAATATTTTTTCTAATCTTCATTGTCATCGTCGTTGAAGTCAGGTAATTCATCATCGAGCCAATCTTGATAGTGATTATCTAAATCGTGATCTTGTTCATCAGTGTTTTCCTCGGGCTTTTTGGCTGTAAAAAACAAACCAACCAATTAAGATTCGGAAAACTAAAGAGACATAAAAATTATGAGAAGCTAAAGGAAATAAATCCTTTGCGCTCGGTAAGACTAATTCGTAGTGTGCCTAACTCGCGTTACGTCTAAATGTCATTTACAATTCGCTTTCAGCCTAATTAGCTGTATGCCTATATAGCTGTTGGTCTATTTCGTATATGGACTACTTCGGCATATACCTAAATCTTAGTTGGTCTACATCGCGTTATGCCTAAAATATTAATTGAGGTGAATTCTTAATTTGTACATAGATGAAATCGTTGTCATGCAGCTGTAAGGATATTTTGACGTTTTAATGAATAATATCAGTTTCATGTTATCTATAGGTACTTTTTTTTAACGTGAGGGAAAATCCATCATGAATGCTATGCTGGACTCCTACCGACTAAAAAACCTTACGTAACGCCCAACAGCCTATGGTTGTGAACCCCGGGTAAGCCCTCGTAAGAAGGGGTGCTGGGAAGGACAGCCTCCACGTGGTGCATCCTGGTAACGTGGACGACGACATGGGCTTCGCGCGAGGCGCACGTCGTAGCCCATGGCCAGTAGTCCACCAAGGAGGGGGGACCTTTATGGCCGTTTGTAGTTCTCCGCATGCGCTCTGTTATGCAGAGCGTACCTACTTAGCGGAGAACTCTCAGGGCGACGAGTACTTCGCCACTGAGCGATCAGTGGCAATAGTACACGGTCCCATGAGGACCATCGTTCGGCCGAGCCGTAACCCCGTCTGGCAACAGACGGGCACGGTGGCTCTATGGAGTTGCTAGGAAGAAAACCTAAAACCTCTATAAAAATTACCCCGAATCCTACGCTCTGACGCCCGGCAATGGGATGCATCGCTGGGGAGAACTCAGTGCCTAGGGCGTCACTCCCACCCTTCCCATCCTCACATCCCCACTCCCACCCCTACGTCGGCGGACATTAAGCGAAAAAAATCACCTCACTCTGGGTTTGCAAATGTCCCTAGAATACGGTGACCGCCTTCCATCAGGTGGGCTGACCTCTTTGCCACATGTAAATATTTAGCCCAACTTAAGAGGCTTAAGACTAAATCTCAGTAGGTCTAGTTATTCTTTGACCTATTTAGCTGTTGGCCTACATCGCAGTAGGTCTAATTCGCGTTATGCCTACTTCTCCTTTTGACTAGTCATAACGCGAGTTAGGCGTACTGCGAATTAGTCTTACCGAGCGCAAAGGAAATAAATTACCTAATTCTTCCTCCAGCGACTGACTGAAAAAATCCGGCAATTGATCTCCATCAAACCAATGAAAATGATATTTATCATCTTCTAATGTCCCGCCATTATTTTCGGGATTGAGAATATTAATCATTTTTATACCTACTTGCATTGTTCCAAACACTAGCAATATAGTTAGCTCGTCGAAACTGTTGCCAAAGTTCGCTTTTACAAGGTGGTAAGTTAGTAGAATCGAAGTTTTTCATATTTTTTTGCAGAAATTTTTCATTTACATTACGTACCATATATGTACTAATAAACAGCTGAAGTCTGGCAACATTTACATACATTATTCCTGGTACGTTGTAAACATCACACATAATTTTTTGTACTATGTTAAATACACGTTCTACTTCGTCTACATCATCGATCAAATTCCACGTGCCAAGAGTGAGAAATGCTTGTTGGTATTCCTAATTTTTTTTAAGGATACTAAACGGCCTTTCTGAAAAATGCGGGATTATAATCGCATCCAGTAATAGCATGAAATCCTGGTAGACTTCGACATAACAACGGTCCTAACTGTTTGTAGATGCTGCTAATATCAACGTATCTCTGATTGTTACCAGTGCCGGTTAATATCCACACGTGTGAATCATCATTTTTTAAATGATGCATATTTCCTAGCATTATCGCTGCAATATCCGTATCTGAACATCGTATCACAAAATTAGCTGCAGCATCAGTGTTGCAAACATGATATACAATCTTTGTATCAGCTTCCTCATGCTGGGGACACGATACCTAAATCTTCATCGATTTCAGACATAACTTTATTATTAATCACGGTGAAAGAGTGGCATTGTCGAAAATTAATGAAAATTTGATTAATAATGCCCGCGGATAATGCCCGCGCCCATACTCTCAGCGACATTAAAATTGGGTCTGGGGAATGTTTGGCCCCTTGGATCGGTCTGTCCGTTTGCAAAACGTTTTAAAATAGTTGTCTGAATAACATATATAAAAATCAAGCATCAGAAAATAAGCGACCTTAATAATTTTTTTTCAGAGCTCTGAAGCGTCTGTAAGATAAAACTGCCGACCGCATGTGTCTGGGAGTAATGAATACTGATTTTTAATGATATTGTGTAAAATATATTTTATGTTAAAATCAGCTATCAGAATTTAAGTGAGGTGAGCAGTGTTTTTATGTACCTTGATTAATTGCTACCTGAAAATTGGCCGTCTGGCCAAAGTAGCAACTAGTCATATGATCATAGTACACCCCACCACTAATCACTCGTATATATTTTGTCCATCAGAAAATGAGTGACGTCTGGGGGCTCTGGGATCTTGGACTATACATATATAGGACTGCCTCGTTGGTGTAAAGGTCGAAATGTGCGACAGCGGATCACGAGGTCGTGGGCTCGATTCCCACCAGCGACCAAAATTTGTGTGACCCATAAATGTTTGTCTCAAGAGTCTGGGTGTTTCTATGTATGATAAGTATATATTTAGAAGTATATATGTATTAATATCCGTGGTCTGATACTCATAACACAAGCAGGTTATTTCTAGCTTACTTTGGGATCAGATAGCGTTGTGTAAAAATGTCCGTTAATATCTATTTATTTATAGTGCATCCACTATGGACAGACATCCCAAGATACAGCTGTAGTGAGATCGGGATGGCAAACTCTTAGCTAGTAAGATCTACCACCTCCCCTATACAGCAGGCTAGTCACCTTTACCTAAGTTAGCCCTCTGCCAATCCTGGTCAGCAGCTTCCCTGTAGAGCTTAACATTTTCGCAGAAGGACGCGACCTCTCTACTCCCTTCACTCTATACTGGTAGAATTTATAGTCGTTCTGGACCCAAAAGGGGGTTACTCAGAATCAATCATGGAACCATTTTGGGGGGTCAAAAATGTTGTACAGGCTATAATAAAAAAAAACTTTTGTGTTATCATTTTCACTCGTTCGAGTGGGAATATTAGTAGAGCTTCGATTATTCATTGACATTCTTCAGTGAATGAAACGCCGAAACATGTGATTAGTTCATTGACCGAAAGCATTCGATTCGATTAATAAAGCACTCCAATTTCTCTTCATACTCAACACGGGCTTAGGGCCGTCGAAAATACTTTATTATTGTGCTGTTTTAGCGGTTAAATCTAGACCTACCTACCTATTTACAGTTTATTTACGCTACCGAGTACCTACTCCGGCGACTGCTCAAAATGGAGTCCAGAACTTACTTATGATACATAAACGGGCACGATTTATGTTATTGTCTTCACTATTTCAAAGCGAACAGTCAACAGTCCGGAAGGGTCCACTCTATCACACTGCGTAATTCGTAATTCATCACAAGTTTCCTACTTCAGGAGTACGAAACTCGTGATGTGCAACAGTCGCACAACCCCCCAAAGAAGCGGGCTAGCATCCAAACCCCTACATGAGGCCGCAGTGGTAGCCAAGATTTGTTGGGAATCCTGGGAGTCATCCTTACGAGGGCTTACCCGGCGGGACTCCCAACCGTAGGCATTAGGTACGGAACGTGTGGTTTTTAGTCGGTAAGTGTCCAGCATAGCATCAATGTAGGATTTTCCTCACGTTAACTACTAAACACGCACTGTTCGTTTGAATATTTCGCACTGAACGCCGACGACTCATTTTCGAAAATCGTAACGAACGATCTGTCTGCGCGGGAGTCGCGGCGTTACTGCGCGCCACCGCGCCGCCTAGCGAGCGCGTTATACGTACCTACAAGACGTAACTAGTCGAGTACCTACGTTACTTGGCAACGGGTCCACGTGGACTGGTGGGATCATGCGTGTGATTGGTCGAATTTTCCCGACGCGGCAGCTCGTCAGTGATTAGAACGTTAAACATTGAATGAAAAATTATAGTAGAAAATAGTTGTAAGCGTATTCCGTGAAATTTAAAGGAATAACCACAAGTTCTCATTTTGACTTCGGCAAACGATATAAATTTTGACATTTTCGTAATTTTTTTTCGTTGATTTTCAAATTGACAGTGCCGATCGGTTCTGTTATCGAAACTGTGCCGAAACCTTTTCGTTCCAGAACGACTATAAATTCAACCAGTATAAGTAGTCCTAGTAGAATGTAGTGAGAATAGTAAGACAGAAATGCTCATCGCCCCAAGATGCTGCTTTAGCTACACATGTATGGTAAACTCTTAGCTAATAAGATCTACCAACCTCCCCTATGCAGCTAGCAACCTTTGGGTGGGGTTAGCCCTCTGCCAATCCTGCTCAGCGGCTTCCCTGTGGAGCATAACATTCTCGCAGAAGGCCACGACCGCTCGCCTCCTCCCACCTTTTGTTGCCCTTGTCGAGTGTGGCAAATGGCAAATGGCAAAAGCAAATGGCAAACTCTTAGCTAATAAGATATACCACCTACCCTAGGCTACCTTTGCGCGGGGTTAGCCCTCTGCCAATCCAGCTCAACAGCTTCCCCGTGGAGCATAACATTCTCGCATAAGGACACGACCACTGTCCTCTCACCCTCTGTTGTCCTGGTAGAATGTAGTACTGGTAGAAGAAACTTTTAAGGTAAGTATAAGTTTCTTCTTAAAAACCAATAGTAACAGGATACATTTAGTATAAGCCCCGCACGTTGATATTGCGCTTGGCGGCCATCTAGGTGACCACTTGGTGACGTATGTCCGTCGAGCAGTCAGTACTAAAAAAAATACCGTACGCAGCTTCGCGAGGCCAACGTGCGCTCGCGCTACGTCACGATGACGTCACTTAGCTGTCATTATGACAAGATTCCAGCGCATTACCAACTTGCGAAGCTTATACTTCTGCGAAGACTGACCTCGCGAGCACCCAGGAAAAACATAGCCTGTGAAGAATTTTTGTTTCAGCAAAAAATCATCAAGATCCGTTCATACTTAACGCGACAAAAATCCTCACCCTTTCTGGGTTTATCCACTTAGTCATACTATTAGTTATACGATATAACAAAATGCACTGAAAATGTCCAAATAGTTATACTGCCCAGTATAACTATTTGGAGTCGATTAATTTGGCTTATTTTAGTCCAAATATTTATACTGCTCAGTATAACAACATGGATTCGACTAATTTTGATCGGATTCATCCATTTGGTTATATTCGTAAATAAACAAGCACTTTATAATATATCTATTAGGTATTTTATGTTCCAAGCATTATAGAAAAGTAAATAGTGAGACACTTTTTTAGAAACAGTGCGATAGAATTAAAATGCTATCGCACTGTTTCTAAAAAAGTGCCTATTGTGATATCACCGTTAACTAATTGCATTTGTGCTTCCATGATCATCATGTCATTGACTAAACTGCTTTTTTGTCGGTTCTCTTTACTTTGCTCAATATCGATATTAACATCTTCGGCATCTTCAAGAATCGCTTTCAAAAATTGCATAATGCTTACATGTTTCCTGGTTTTGCATGCTTGGTTTAAGTTCATATGCCACGCCTCAACTTGGTTAGTACTGCGATGCCTCTCTCCAAACACACACCACGATTTTATGAATTCATCACTCTTGAGCCAGTAATTTTCAAAGTAATTCATAAAGGTATTAATTTTTTTATTTTTTAATATTGTTTGTATTTTTGCAGTCTTATCTTTAATATAGTCCCATCCTACGCGAATTTGGATATTTGGGAGAAGTGGCAACACAGTACAAAGCCCTACAATTTTTTTTGGCCATTTGTCTCTTTTTTTAATTATATCTAATTGTTTAGCTTTTCTCCAAATACTATCGGAATAATGCGTATAACATCCTTTTATCTGAACATTTGGGAATACTATCGACGCGGCTTTACATGACGCTTTCTCAAAGTCGAACATAAACTTATTTGGTTTCCAATTTGAAATTTGTGACAAAATTATTCTGAACAAGATTATGTACGATTCAGTTGACATGTCCGACATCAGAGCATAGACCATAGGCAAAATACGCGACTCCGTCTGAGTACTGGAGAAGTCACCATGCAGAGAATAGATTTGGGCGAAAGGTTTCGGACAACTTTTAAAAGTTCCGTCGCCGTAATATTCTTTTACATCCGTTAAGTGCTGTCTCATATATGGCGAACAAAATACCAAAATTCGTCTCCCATCAGAAATGTAATCACCTAAGACTAGTGATGAATATTGTCTAGGTACAGTTACTTCTTCTGGTCTTTCGCAATGCAATTTATGCACTCCTGCTGCTTCATTCCTTTTTTTATATAATGTACTTTTTACATTCTTATATTTTGGTATCTTAGTAACCAAATGATATCCTAAAGACTTAATTTCTCTTCTTGTCTGCTTATAAATATTAGGAACCGAACTAGTGAAGTCGGTAGAAGCCTTTTTTTGGCATTCAATCAGCTTTAACTCTACTTCATTCTTGGCATAATTAGGTTCACAGTCTTTACTGTGCGTGACTGATTTTGTAATTTCTTCATTCTGGAAAAAATACTCTCTTTTTACATTTCATCCAAGTTCTTTATATATATTTTACTATATACTATCACTATAATTTATTTTCGCTATCTCATACGTGTTAGACTATAAACTATACTGGCTAGACATTTCTGGCACATAAATTGATTAAGAAAAACTTAACAAATAAATAAACACTTACTTTAACGGTCAGCGACCCCGTGCAATATTGTTTACCAGACTTATCTTTAGATGAACATCTCCAGATAAACGCACCATCGCTGTACCGTCGATTTTTATAATATTGATGTCCGTTAAAAAATAATACTAAACCTCGTCCTCTTTTGATAAATAGTGGTTTTTCTTCGAGGCTTCGGGACGGTCCAGGAATACCTTCCATTTTAAAATCACAAATACAAAAGCAAATCCGGATTATAACATTCTTATCTAGCAGCATTTGCAACTGACATTTAATAACTAATCCGTCAATTTGCTACTAGCCAGTAATTAAAGCCAGAGATATCTTTGACTTTCAACCTCCTTACTCATTTCTAGAAACAGTGCCAGTGGGAACATAAAATACCTAATAGATATATTATAAAGTGCTTGTTTATTTACGAATATAACCAAATGGATGAATCCGATCAAAATTAGTCGAATCCATGTTGTTATACTGAGCAGTATAACTATTTGGACTAAAATAAGCCAAATTAATCGACTCCAAATAGTTATACTGGGCAGTATAACTATTTGGACATTTTCAGTGCATTTTGTTATATCGTATAACTAATAGTATGACTAAGTGGATAAACCCTTGTTCAGTGGGGGGTAGGGAGTTGCTTATCTGTATGTAAAACTATTATATTATCTTTGGTATTAGTAAGAATGAGACAGTCGTGAATGTGTTAATTAGTGGTACCTAATTGTCTTTTTGCAGCTGTACCCAGAGACTTTGATTTCGAAAGGCTGGGAAAGAAGACACTCAAGCTTTATACACACAGAGATTGTAAGCGACATCGTATGAGAGCGGTTAGTATTGTCACACCTTAAATCCCGAAGTGGTAGGCATAGACGCATAGTAAAGGCCCAAATTTCAAAAGTTCTAATGTTTCCCAATTAGGTTCTTATAACTATTTGGTGACGAACATCTTGCCGTGTTACCACCCACGCTGCTGAAAATTTTCAAGCCCCACTTTTTTTTTTAATTAGGTCGTCAAAATGACGCCGCTCACCTGATGTAAAGCCATGGCGATATCTGGCGAATTGAGGACCACCTGCACAATCCGCAAGACTGTGGAGAGGCTGTGGCCCTCAAATTAGCGGCCGTATGAAGTGCCTGTTCACGCTCCGCTTGAAGAACACGGGGTGTAGTCGGAGAGGCACACATGCACCGTCCAGTCTCCTGGGAATATCCTTCCGAGGACTTACCCGGGGCTCCCAACTGCTGGCAGTAGGTAGGGACCGTGTTGGGTTGTAGTCGTAAAAAACCACGCGAAAAAAATGCGCCCCCAGAGCGTTCCAAGTCTGCGGTTCGACAGAGAAACTATTTATTTATTTATTTATTTATTTATTTATTTATTTATTATTATTCATTGCGAAACATACAGTTACAGGCATAAAAGATGTTATATAATGCATAGTCATTATGTTTCTACCAAAAGGCATGCACAATACAATAAAATTAACATAACAAAATCAATAAAATTATACCTCAATAAACAAAAGATCAAAAGAATTACTATGATTATGTCACTTATACAATAATACAACTCTGAAATTGTCACCAGTCAGTCAGATTTACAAAGTATTATTCAATATTTTTGTCTGACAAGTAGTCATTTACAGCATAATAGGCCCTTTCTATCAGTAGATTTTTTATTTGAGTTTGAAAAGAACTGGAATTATTGCCTTCCAGTAGGGACTTAGGTAACTTGTTGTATACCTTTGGGGCCATACCTAGGAGACCCTTGTTAAAAATAGCTTTTTTGTGTTTGGTAAACCGTATTTTGTGTTTATTTCGCGAGCTTTTTAGTGTTTCAAATAAATAAAAATCTACTATCTTCACACCCCTGCTTTTTTTTTCAGAGATTGGGCAGCGAAGGTGTCACACATGTATTATGCACTTCAGGATGCGGTGTTCGTCCTGGCGCTCCAATAATCACCCACACTATGGAAGGTCGTTTCGAACTGATCGGATTAGCGGCAGGTGGGGCTCCCTGCTCGAGACACTCAATGCGTCGTCGCATGAACACCGAACCACCTTTGTATATCGATATATATCCGTATGCTACGTGGATCATCAATGTTATAAGCGCTCATAAGATGCCGAAAGCGTATCCCGAAACTTTTCAGCTTACTGATGGAGGATCACGTGAGTCTTTTTTATGTGAAACATCTTTTAGCTAAGGGGTAGACTGATTTTAGCCCCTCTCTATAAAATAGAGTGCAGAGGGGCTCATGTACAGATTTTGTCTGTAGTCTGTGTGTCTGTTTCATTAAACTACGTCACTAGGTCACGTGGATCACCTGTTCAAAGTTTGAAATAAAACAAAAATGACAACGTCAATCGGATTGAACTTTCACATTAAACGTGTTAGAGGGGCAGTCTAGTGAGACCGATCTCACGGCTCTCTTGGTTGGATTGGCGACCTGGCGAGACGCAAACCACATGAGTAGGTATATTATACCGAATTACATATATGTATACTGCTCGTTCGCTCTAACTTTGCCGCTCGGCTCCATACTAAAGTCGAATTTTTAATTAGACGAAGTAAATTGACAGCAACTAATGTCACTTCTTCATACAATGTTGCGTATTTTCTATGACGAAGTGACATTAGCTACTGTCAATTTACTTCGTCTAATTAACAATTCGGGTATACGCCTCTACGCCAGCGGCAAAGTTAGAGCGAACGGGTAGTATACTCATTTGACGCAAACCGCCAAAGGGCTGGCTGTGTCGCTAGGAGTGACGATGCCACAGACCTAAACACTTATAATAAGTATTGGAGCTAGGAAATCATAACTATGGATTACGGATTATGTATTTTGGTATTCAATTTTCAGTTTTCCCTTTCCAGTTACTGGTTAGTGGTTGGTTTTTGGTTCTCGGTTCACTGTTTTTGGTTCTCCGTTCTCGATTCACGATAGATCGATACCCGATGCTTGAAGCTTTTTTTATTTTTTTAACGTGAGGGAAAATCCTCATGGATGCTATGCCGGACTCCTACCGACTTAAAAACCTCACGTAACGCCTAATAGCCTATGGTTGGGAGCCCCGGGTAAGCCCTCGGAAGGATGTCCCAGGACTCCCAACAGACCCACGGCCGCCATTGCGGCTTCGCCTAGGTGGTGGTTCGGGTGCTATCCCGCGTCTTTGGGGGGTTTCGGGTGTTATCCCGCTTCTAAAGGGTGGGGGGGGGGGCGTGAATTCCTCAGGTCACGCTGCCGTCATGGGCCTGCTTCGGTACGGACGGTGAGCAGCCCTCTCACCGTCCTCAGGCCGATAGTCCTCGGCGAAGACACGTCGGCGACGCCCAAGCCACCGACTGCGGAACTCGGGCGGGAGAGTTCTCTCCCGTTCCCGCCCCGCCGTCTCTTTCATGAGCATTACCAGCTCGCAGAAAGAGGCGGCGCAGTTTTTCGTTTTTCAATTATAGCTGTTCCCCATGGACGGCTTCATCCATGTAGAAGTCGTTGTCGCGTAAAATCAGTACCCTCTTTTTGCATGTTTGGTTAAAAAGTAGCCTATATCCTTCCCAGGGACTCAAGCTATCTCTATACGAAATTTCATCTAAATCGCTTCAGCGGTTTAGGCGTAAAAGCGAACAGATAGACAGGCAGAGTTGCCTTCGCATTTATAATATTACTAGGGATTATTCAGAGCAATTTTCTCCCTATCATCCATGCAATGCATTGTAGACCAAATCTCAAATCTAACGCTCTAATAGCTAGGTACAAATTCTTCGTCGAATTATGTTCGTATTTTAGGTCTGTGGTTTAATGTAAAATTTCATTTCAGGTATAGGCATTAAGAAGGGTATGTTGAGGGGGTACCGGCCGGGCAGGCATTATTTGCAAATGGCTGACTGGAAGGGACGGACATACGCTGCAGGGAATTTGTGCTTTTCAAGTGCTAAATCACAGAAGAAAGCCGAATTCTTTTACGCGGAGAGATTTGAGATCACTGCTGCTACCGCTGCCAAACTTCACATACAGCTTGACGTGTGTATTGTTTTTTTTGCACTCTTTAAATATATAGGTATATAATAATAATATTTGTGGACATTCACACACTACATCATCTAGCCCAAATTAAGCTAATAGGTAGGTATATGCTTGTGCTATGGGATCTAGACGACTGATATACATACTTATATACTTAGATTATTTAGTAATCTATATTCTAAGCTTACCTATATATTTCTAAATACCTACATAGGTACATGTTATACATAGATGACACCCAAACTTTGAAATAAACATTTGTGGATCACACAAATATTTGGACCGACCCAGGACCTCCAGCGCCTCCTCCCCACCCCCGCCACAGCTGTCAATATAGTTGGAGGGTATTTCGAAGGAACATTTGCTTTACCACACACATTCAAGCTCTTGTAGCTAGTGCAATTTTTAGTGTGGGTAACAGAATTGAGGAGTGTGAATAGGAGTTTCCACCCTGTGATACCTACTAGTAAGGTGGCAAACAAGTTTATGACCCACATGCTGGGTGGATCCGTAGCCTAAAGGTAGGCGTTTGCGTTTGTTCTTTCACTCACATGACCTGCTCGCAGAAAGAGGCGGCGCAGTCCCACTTACTCCCACTGGAGATCATGGTCTCGAGCGAGAGAGTGTCCACGTCCAGACCCACTGCGAGGACCTGGCGCTGTTGCGCCCACGCCGTGCACTCCACCAGCGTGTGGAGCGCCGTGTCATCGCTGCGGTCCTCGCAGTGCTGACACTCGGCCGTGGGTTCCCGGTGTCTTCGCCACAGATACCTACCGAAGCTTCCGTGCCCGGTAAGTATCTGTGCCAACTGGTAGGAGAGAGCACCGTGTCTCCTCTCCAGCCACTCATCCATGACCGGTCTGACGGCCGCAGATTGTAACAATCTGCGCCTGTCCATTTCAATATGGCAATAGGCTCACCACTTATTACGTGGAACTTGGGAGAAAAAATGTTAATTGTGGGCGTATACTACGCCTCTGCCTACATAACCTAACACCTTGCGTCCGGAGTGTTCGAGCATGGTATGGTAAGGTCAGATAGGGCTTTTTTTCTGCGCACGCTTAGATTGTGGAATGAAGTCCCTGCCTCGGTTTTCCCAAACGCCTACAGTATGGAGTTCTTCAATCACGCTATCGTCGTAGCCAGAACCTTCTAAGACCCCTCGTCTTAGAAGGATCTTGCAGGGTCGTCACCGCGAGTGTAGCGCCTCTGGTGTTGCAAACGTTCATAATCTACGGTGACCACATTCCAACACGGGGGCCGTAAGCATGCCTGTCAACTTAGTAGGTAGGTACATACAAACATATAAACACATAGGCCGTTTTTATTTTATTCGGTTTTGTCTGTTTACATTTGTATGATTACCGCGGCACGCTCGCTCGGCTCGTGCACAGAGGATCACAGTTCTAACCTAACCTAATTGAATCATCTTTTACTCTCATTTGTATGATTACAATCATAACATCAATGGGGACAACGAAAAGGATTTTTATGCCTTCCCGATGTCCCCATAGTAAGAAAGTGTCAATGGGGACAATGGGAAAGAAATTTTTTGACTGCATGTTGTTCCCATAATGGGGACAGCGACGATGGGGACAACAGGAATAGACGATAAAAATAATAAAGGCGTCACTAATATGACTTGTTAATTCAATTCAAATTCCTTTCAGGTGTTCGCAGGTTACGAATGCCGAATAATGTGCGCCCGTCTGACACTACCCACCAGAGAGATTACTCCTGAAGTTGTAGGTGTTGGCAGTACCCATGTGACCATCACATTCACCTCCGATTGGTTCCCTTACTCTTTTCATTTTGCCATGGGCCTCACTGGAATGAACATAACTAGATATGAAGACGACTATGAACATTTCTAAAAGACACTACAAGAACATTAGAACATAACTAGATAAGAAATAAAATGTTTTAAGTGAATGAGTTGTTATTTTTGGTTTCATCATTTTTAGGGTTTCGTAGCCAAATGGAATGGAATCTGCGAGGCCGTACTTATTTTTCCTGACGGAGACTAAGATATGCCCGAGGGACACATCTTACTTGATGTACCCTGGCTATAAGCTTGAGGCTAATTTCAGGCGTCAAGCTGGGGTATGCATGTTCGTACGGGAGGATATCTGCTGTCGCCGTCTCAGTGACCTGGAAGACAGGGACCTGTCTACATTATGGGCGCGCGTGGATCATGGGGGCCACACTCGGATCTACGCGTGCATTTACAGGTCCCATAGCGGTGATACGGAGACAGTTCGCCTTTTTGACCACCTGCAACAATCAACCGACAAGGCTATTGAGCGGTATCCCTCCGCGGAGATAGTGATTGTGGGGGACTTTAATGGTCACCATATTGACTGGTTGGGTTCCGTGCGCACTGACTTTGCGGGGAAAGCTGCTCACGAATTTGCCCTGACCTACGGTTTCTCCCAACTGGTAAAATCTCATACGAGAATACCAGATAGGGAGAACGAGCAGAGTGCATTGCTGGACCTTCTGCTGACTACGCGGCCCGACGGATACACCACTTCAGTGGATGCACCACTTGGTTCATCGGACCACTGCCTCGTTCGGTCGCGAGTGCCTCTCGCAAGGCCTGAACCACCTCGGCCCAAGGAGTGGCGACATGTGTGGCACTACAAGTCAGCAGATTGGGATGGACTTCGAGAGTTCTTTGCGTCGTACCCGTGGAGGCGGCTTTGCTTCACTTCAGATGATTTGGACTCCTGCGCTGCAGCAGTAGCTGAGGGGATCTTGGCGGGCATGGAATGTTATATTCCTAACCGCTGGATCCCGGCAGGAGCTAGGAAACGACCGTGGTTTAATCGGCTTTGTAGAAAAACTAGGATGTTGAAAGAAACTGCCTACAGAGCTTGGACCACGGCTCGCGCTAACTCAGATCCTAGCATCTCTGAAGTGAAACGCAACCTGAATGCCGCTTCGAGGGCCAGTAAAAGAGCGGTTGCCAGGGCTAAATTCGATTTCGTCGGCAGAATTGGTCAGCGGCTAGCCGGCTACCCCTCTGGAAGTCGTGAATTCTGGTCGCTCGCCAAAGCTGCCGAGGGAAACTTTTGTCGGTCGGGGTTACCACCTCTACATAGACTGGATGGTAGTCTGGCCCAGAGTGCCAAGGAGAAGGCCGACCTTTTGGGTTCTCTCTTTGCCTCCAACTCGACCATGAACGATGGAGGTGTGCTTCCGCCTGGTATCCCTTGGTGTGGCACTTCCATGCCAGAAATTAAGTTCAAGCAACGGGACGTCAGGCGGGAGCTTCAATCCCTGGATATTCATAAGTCGAGTGGGCCGGACGGCATTCCCGCGGTGGTACTTAAGCGGTGTGGTCCGGAGTTGTGTCCGGTACTTACACGTCTTTTCACGCTTTCATACTCCATGAAGCAAGTCCCGGCGTCGTGGAAGATCGCGCACGTGCATCCTGTGCCCAAGAAGGGTGACAGGACCGACCCGGCCAATTATAGGCCTATAGCCGTCACCTCCCTTTTATCTAAGGTGATGGAGCGTGTGATTAATACACAGCTTCTGAGGTACCTTGAGGAACATGACCTGCTCAGTGACCGGCAGTACGGTTTCCGTCACGGTCGCTCGACGGGCGATCTTCTTGTGTACCTCACACACCGCTGGGCGGCGGCTATCGAGAGTAAGGGTGAGGCTCTAGCAGCGAGCCTCGACATCTCGAAAGCCTTTGACCGGGTCTGGCACCGTGGTCTTCTTACGAAATTGCCCTCCTATGGACTGCCCGAGAGTTTATGCGGATGGGTGTCCAGCTTTCTGGCCGGTAGAAGCATCAGGGCCGTCGTTGACGGCAGCTGTTCTGACTGCATGGCCATAAACGCTGGAGTACCACAAGGCTCAGTGTTGTCCCCTACTTTGTTTCTGCTGCATATCAATGACATGTTGTCTATTGACGGCATTCATTGTTATGCGGACGACAGTACGGGCGACACTTATTACACGGGCCGCCCCGGTATCTCTCGGGTTGCAGTGGAAGAAAGTCGTGAACAACTTGTGTCTGAAGTCGAGGCTACTCTCAATAGAGTGTCCGATTGGGGTCGACAAAATCTTGTCCAATTCAACCCTACCAAGACACAAGTTTGTGTTTTCACCGCAAAAAAGACCCCATTCACTGTGGCGCCACAATTTCAGGGCACATCTCTCACCATCTCTGAAAGTATAGGGATCCTTGGTGTTGACATCTCCAGTGATGTGCAGTTCCGCAGTCACTTGGAGGGCAAGGCCAGGCTGGCGTCCAGGAAGCTCGGAGTGCTCAGAAGGGCGCGGCGGTACTTTACTGCGGCGCAAGCACTGCTTCTTTATAAGTCGCAAGTGCGTCCGCATATGGAGTACTGCTGTCACCTCTGGGCGGGGGCACCCGAATACCAGCTTCGTCCATTTGACTCGGTGCAAAGGCGAGCTATGAGAGTTGTCAACGATCCCATACTTGCAGGTGGTGTGGAACCTCTTAGTGACAGGAGAGACTTTGCTTCTCTGTGTGTGTTCTACCGCCTGTACAACGGTTTGTGCTCTGAAGAATTGTTTGATATGATGCCTACGGCTACATTCTATCATCGCACCGCTCGCCATAGACAGGGTATTCATCCTCACACGTTGCGTCCTGAGCGCTTGAGCACGGTGAGATCTGGTAGAGGCTTTCTTCCGCGTACGCTTAGGTTGTGGAATGATCTCCCTGCCTCGGTTTTCCCAAACGCCTACAGTATGGGGTTCTTCAAAAGGGGACTTAGAAGGTTTTTAAAGAGTCGGCAGCGCGATTGTGGCGCCTCTGGTGTTGCAAACGTCCATAGGCTGCGGTGACCACCAGTACATCTGGTGGGGCCGTATGCTTGTCTGCCACTCGAGTGGTATAAAAAAAAAAAAAAAAAAAAAAAAAAAAAAAAAAATGGCAAAAAAACGGAACCCTTATAGATTCGTCATGTCTGTCTGTCTGTCCGTCCGTATGTCACAGGCACTATAAGGCCTATGCTATTGAAACTTATGTTAAGTAGATGTATTCTGTGAACCGCATTAAGATTTTCATATAAAACTAGAATAAAAAAACTGTATATTTTGGAGCTGATAATCAGAACTGAAACCCGATTTTTTTTTTCATCTAACCTCTACGTGTTTTGTATCTATAGATAGGTCCTTTAAAAATGCTTTTTGGGTTCTTAATATCATTTTATTCTAAAGTGAATAGTTTGCGCAAGAGACACTTCCAAAGTAGAAAAATATGTCTCCCCCCTCTAACTTCTAAACTAGGAGAATGATAAATCTAAAAAATATATATGATGTACTTGCCATAAAAGCTATCAACGAAAATTTGTTGGAACAAGATCTAGATATTAGTTTTTTTTTAATACTTCATAAGTCGCAATTTTCGCTTAGAAAAATCACTACCACTGCGAACGTGTTAAAACATCAGTCAAAGTTACAACAAACTACAAAAACTTTTATATTGTTAGGTAATTGCTGCTACGGGTCCCTTCATGAGCGAGTTCAACTCACACTTGGCCGGGTTTTTTAATCATAGAATAGACAGACATACATAATGTCTGTCTATTCTATAGTATGGACGTGTGCATCTGGATTGAGGGCCCAAAAATTTAATCTTCGCAAAACAAAGTAAGATTTAGGTAGGTACAGGGAATTTAGTTATAATTTTGTTAAACTTAGGGCAATATGCCACAAATTTCTTAAACGCGAAATAAAGCTGTTATGATGAAATAACTTGGGCTCTCAATCCAGATGCCTGCATAAAGTGGCATAGCCTGAATCTCGGAAAGTACTACCTCTGGACTGATAATTTTTATTTAAGGATTTAGTTAAGACAATCTTTCAACTTTTAAGAAATTCCTAAATAATGTAGAATACTTACAGAATTATTGCGGTATATCTTTTGCTACTAGGTATTAACTTTTTTGTCATTATTTCTTCTTTACTAATTTACAGACGAGGTTAAGTAAAATATATTATAGTCGTATTTAAGTATCTCTTTAGATAAATCCATGTTTTCATGATTTCTCAGTACAAACATTAAATTTATGAGCTGAGGGCCCAAGATATACCGCAATAACTCTGTAATACAGTATTCTATATTATTTGGGAATTTCTAAAGTTTTAAGAATGTCTTAAGTAAATCCTTAAATAAAAATTATCAGCCCAGAGGCAGTAGGTACTTTCGGAGATTCAGACTATGCCACTTTATGCAGGCATCTGGATTGAGAGCCCAAGCTATTTCATCATAACAGCTTTATTTCGCGTTTAAGAAATTTGTGGCACATTGCCCTAAGTTTAACAAAAGTATAACTAAATTCCCTGTAAATCTTATTTTGTTTCGCGAAAATTTAATTTTTGAGCCCTCAATCCAGATGCACACAGTAGGTATGGACTGTTTCGTTGGTCTAGCTAGAGGTTTAAATTTGCGACTGCGGATCACGAGGTCATGGGTTCGATTCCCACCGGAGACAAAAATTTGTGTGATGCATTTTTTTATACCACTAATGTGGCAGACAAGCATACGGTCCACCAGAAGGACTGGTGGTCACCGCAGCCTATGAGCGTTTGCAACACCAGAGGCGCCACACTCGCGCTGCCGAAACTGTATAAACATTCTAACACCCCTTTGCAAAAATGCTTATCTCGAGAGTCTTGGTGTTTCTATGTACGCTAAGTATGTATTCTGTTGGTCTGATACCCATAACACAAGCAGGTTCTTTCCCACCGTCCACCTTCCCAGACCACCTGGGTGTACGGTGGTAATTTTTTTTTAACTACGGTTCACCTTTGTCCACCTAGCCCTAGGTGTACCATTGAAAATATTTAATTTCCACGGTACACCTTGTTATAGCAATTATTTTCATTTGTTTCACCGATCTTCATTTGTTATATCGATCTTCATTTGTTATATCGATCTTCATTTGTTTTGTCGATCTTCATTTGTTTCACCGATCTTCATTTGTTATATCGATCATCATTTGTTTTGTCGATCTTCATTTGTTTCGTCAATCTTCATTTGTTTCGCCGATCTTCATTTGTTTTGTTGATCGTCATTTGTTTTGAAAATTAGCGCATTGCTAGTAGGTAATCTATGTACAGAATGTAGATAAAAAGTAGTGGGTCCACGAGAAAACACCGCATTAAATGAGGTGGACCGTCACCAATATCTATTAATGATATACTGGAAAGGTGAACCGTAGTTAAAAAAAAATTACAACCGTACACCCAGGTGGTCTGGGAAGGTGGACGGTGGGAAAGAACCGGTAACTTACTTTGGGATCAGATAGCATTGTATAAAAATGTCAGTGAATATCTATTTATTTATACTACGTATACCTACTAGAGGAAGATCCCAGAGCCCCCAGACGTCACTCATTTTCTGATGGACAAAATATATACGAGTGATTAGTGGTGAGGTGTACTATGATCATATATGACTAGTTGCTACCTTGGCCAGACGGCCAATTTTCAGGTAGCAATTAATCAAGGTACATAAAAACACTGCTCACCTCACTTAAATTCTGATAGCTGATTTTAACATATATTTTACACAATATCGTTAAAAATCAGTATTCATTACTCCCAGATACATGCGGTCGGCGGTTTTACGTTACAGACGCTTCAAAGCTATGAAATTTTTTTATTAAGGTCACTTATTTTCTGATGCTTGATTTTTATATATGTTATTCAGACAACTATTTTAAAACGTTCTGCAAACGGACAGACCGATCCAAGGGGCCAAACTTTCCCCAGACCCAATTTTAATGTCGCTGAGAGTATGGGCGCGGGCATTATCCGTGCGTATTATGCGTGTATGTAGCATGTCTAATCGAAGTCGAAATTAATATTGAAATGTAAATAAAAATGCATAAGTAGGACCTATTAGTAATTAACGCCTGTCATTTTAAAATTTACTTTTTTGTATTTGTTTTATTTAATAGAGAATTAAGTTTTAAATGTAATAATTTGAAAATCACGTAAATGATCAAAGATTAACTTTGAGAAAAGTGCTCTACTGACCGCAATAATTATAGAATTGTGCCTTACAAACTGTTTTATGATTTTTTTTTTTAATCGAATTAATTTTATTTTTTTTAAGTAAATATCAAGAGGTTTACAAAGTATTAATAATTTAATTAAATAACAGCAACCTTTTCAAATAATTATTTATTGGTAACGAACCTTAAAAAACTACAAAAAATTGGACAAATATTTTTTTCTAATCTTCATTGTCATCGTCGTTGAAGTCAGGTAATTCATCATCGAGCCAATCTTGATAGTGATTATCTAAATCGTGATCTTGTTCATCAGTGTTTTCCTCGGGCTTTTTGGCTGTAAAAAACAAACCAACCAATTAAGATTCGGAAAACTAAAGAGACATAAAAATTATGAGAAGCTAAAATAAATTACCTAATTCTTCCTCCAGCGACTGACTGAAAAAATCCGGCAATTGATCTCCATCAAACCAATGAAAATGATATTTATCATCTTCTAATGTCCCGCCATTATTTTCGGGATTGAGAATATTAATCATTTTTATACCTACTTGCATTGTTCCAAACACTAGCAATATAGTTAGCTCGTCGAAACTGCCAAGCCAAAGTTCGCTTTTACAAGGTGGTAAGTTAGTAGAATCGAAGTTTTTCATATTTTGTTGCAGAATTTTTTCATTTACATTACATACCATATATGTACTAATAAACAGCTGAAGTCTGGCAACATTTACATACATTATTCCTGGTACGTTGTAAACATCACACATAATTTTTTGTACTATGTTAAATACACGTTCTACTTCGTCTACATCATCGATCAAATTCCACGTGCCAAGAGTGAGAAATGCTTGTTGGTATTCCTAATTTTTTTTAAGGATACTAAACGGCCTTTCTGAAAAATGCGGGATTATAATCGCATCCAGTAATAGCATGAAATCCTGGTAGACTTCGACATAACAACGGTCCTAACTGTTTGTAGATGCTGCTAATATCAACGTATCTCTGATTGTTACCAGTGCCGGTTAATATCCACACGTGTGAATCATCATTTTTTAAATGATGCATATTTCCTAGCATTATCGCTGCAATATCCGTATCTGAACATCGTATAACAAAATTAGCTGCAGCATCAGTGTTGCAAACATGATATATGTCGGAGTAGACATGCGGCAGCTGTTTTTAAAAAGCGCAGGCCCGCTGACCTGGAGTAGGTCATCGGGTCTGCTTTATGCTTTATTACACTTATAGATGGATATCTAGTTAAATAACAGTGAAATAAATACTTAGGCGGTATTTATTTCAGAAACACAGTAATCAAAACAAGCAAATGGAACACCAATGAAATAAAATCAAATGAAATGAAAAATCTTTATTCATGTAAGTCACAATCTACATTTACTGCCAGATTCGCAACGCAATAGGTAGAGCTGGAGAAAAAAGAACCTGGCAATAAAACTCCGGCCACTCTTTTAACTTCCAGTAGGTTATTACAACATAATTTTTATTCCAAATTAAAACCAACATAGAATCTACTCACAATGTTTTCTCTCCAAATTCCAGCAACAAAGTGAGCCCTCGGCCACAACCACTGTCTATTTATAAATCCCCGCCACTTAAATTGTTCTCACAAAACACGTGGCTTGATATTTAATGTTTTCTTTTTAAATCAAAGAAATGTGGTTCAATTTATTTTTGAGAAATAAAGTTATTAATTTAATTAGTCAAACAAACTGTTAAATTGAATGAAATCGTTAAAATACAAAGATTAATTCATTCTCAGTAAAATGAACATTGCCGGAACTATAGGAATAACAAAAATCCTGTTTTGATTAAAAACATTTTTAAATGTCGACAATATTCGTAATAATTGTCAATAAGAATTTAACAATAGTCTTTATTGTAGGTTCTTACGAACCTACATAGTCACATAACACTTAGGTAACCTAATTAGTTCAACACTACATCAAGTTATACAAATCAGTGTTAATAAATTCTACAACTATTTCTATTCGAACCTTATATCACAAAATAGTAAGGTATCAGTAAAGTTGCTCATTGTAATGGTTTTAATCTATTTATAATCAAATAGATTTTAATTAGTAATTCTCGGTGTGGCGACACGGCCATACTGATCGGCGATGCGTGCTCTGCATCGTGTGTTAAGGTCTAGATCTGCAAAATAAATATTAAAAGCTGAGGCTTGGTAGTTCTACAGTACACGCAAACCAGAAAAACTTGGTTAAGCAAATATAATTCCATTGGTCATAACCTTACATCGTGGTAGCATGTAGAGTGTCACCGCTCATAGTTGATGAAGACGGTGAGCTGGTTATGATGCGCTCACTGAGTGCTACTACTGCGATCCACATCAATCAATGAATCAAATCAGCCTTTATCAGTCCACTGCTGGACGTAGGCCTCTCCCAAATGACGCCACAACACACGGTACTGCGCACATGTAAATACATGGCAACAGATTTTTTTTTTTTTTTTTTTTATACACAGGGAAGGATTTGTAGGGGAGAGGTCGATGCTGTCAAAGACAGGGGCCCTAGGGGATGTTGGTAGGGTCGATGCTGTGCCCTAAGCGGTCTTGTACGCCGTGTTACACAGGGGACCATTATTCTTTCAGGGTTGGGATATCCACTTTTAGTGGTTCTTACTGCTCATTCCACATGACAACAGTATTTTTTTTTTTTTTTTTTTTTTATATACGGGTAAGGATATGTAGGGGAGAGGTCGATGCTGTCAAAGACAGGGGCCCTAGGGGATGTTGGTAGGGTCGATGCTGTGCCCTAAGCGGTCTTGTACGCCGTGTTACACAGGGGACCATTATTCTTTCAGGATTGGGATATCCACTTTTAGTGGTTCTTACTGCTCATTCCACATGACAACAGTATTTTTTTTTTTTTTTTTTTTTTATATACGGGTAAGGATATGTAGGGGAGAGGTCGATGCTGTCAAAGACAGGGGCCCTAGGGGATGTTGGTAGGGTCGATGCTGTGCCCTAAGCGGTCTTGTACGCCGTGTTACACAGGGGACCATTATTCTTTCAGGATTGGGATATCCACTTTTAGTGGTTCTTACTGCTCATTCCACATGACAACAGCATTTTTTTTTTTTTTTTTTTTTTTTTTTAATATACGGGTAAGGATATGTAGGGGAGAGGTCGATGCTGTCAAAGACAGGGGCCCTAGGGGATGTTGGTAAGGTCGATGCTGTGCCCTAAGCGGTCTTGTACGCCGTGTTACACAGGGGACCACTATTCTTTCAGGATTGGGATATCCACTTTTTGTGGCTTAATACAAATAATAAATAAATAATATGATTCAGGATAGGGATATTAGTGGCTTATTGGCGACTCCACGCCCCAATAGCATCTTTTCATTTAAATATTTAATAGCTAATTTGGTGACTCCACGTCCCAATAGCATCATTTGTCTAATAATTCAGCTAGCATTTTAATACCGATTAGACTGAAGAAACTAAAATGAAAATACCTCACCAGATTTTTCAATTTGTGGTTTCTGAGAATCAAGTACTCGCTGGGTGCGGTGCCGTCAACGTCAGCGCCAATGCGCCAGATGACCTAACCTAAGCTGTAGCTCACCACGAGGTTTTGGGCGCCCCGCTGTTGATTGTGGGGACCTTTAGCGCCCGTCTATGATGTCCTAATGCTTCCTTTAGAAGACAGCGGCCGTTGTCGAGAACGCTGTAAACTTAAACAAAGATGCCTCTGTAAAAACTATGATTTTTTTTTTTTTTTAGCACGATTCCTGTCAAATCTCGCCTTATCTTTAGTAGATGTCTGTGTCGTTGTACGTGCCATTCAAGAAGTTTCAAACTAGGTACTTCAGTGGTTGACCAAATTAGGCAATTCCGCTGGTAAACAGTTTTGGCACTGAAATAAGAGGAGCTACGCCTGTAGTTCGGACTTTCTGATGCGGTGTGCGAATTTGAAGTCTCGTAATCCCTTATCATGATAAGACTAGGTATTAGCCCTAATGATACCTGTGGCTACTATACAGGGACATCGTTTATAATCACTTGTTTTGGGGCTAGGAAGAGATGAAATACTTGTTTGGGCCACCAAGGTTCAATGCTCGCCTTTGTAGTTTGTATAGCGTAACAGAACTTACTTTGTATAGGAGTATTTTTAAAGAGGGAATCCTACATGAATGCCATGCCGGACTCCTACCGACTAAAAACCACACGTTTCCTACCTAATATGCCTACGGTTGGGAGCCCCGGGTAAGCTCTCGGAAGGATGACCCCAGGACTCCAGACAGACCTACAGTTACCACTGCGGCCTCACCTAGCGGTGGAGGAATATGCATAGGAGTCTACTGTGAAGGTTACACGTTCCTGTTCATCTGAAGTGCCTGGCTTACTCGATACGTCGACGTGTAGGTATAGCTTCGAATGGCACGGTCGGTTTGCTAATAGAGCGCAAGTGAACTTGCGTTGATCTAAACATTCGAGCTCCTGAAAACGATGCAATTGTCCTAATGTTAACGGTGAAAAAATCTTTAACGGTGCTAATTTTTTCAAAATAGTAACTTCCATAATTTTATGACGAGTCTTAAGGTATTAATTACTAAAGCTTCTTTGGAAAGATTTAGGTACAACAGTCAACCGTTGTGTACCAACCCAAGACTGGGTCTCGCTTTTCAGATACCTATCTTGACATTTTCTTGCAGATAACATCCCTGGACGGTCTCATCTCAATGGAAACCGTCTATGATAGTATGTACGTAACTATCTCGACGTTGTTTACTGTTTATTCAGATGAATAATCATTAATCAAACTGTTATTCAAGACTTTGCCTGTTAAAGGTATTTCAGTTTAACAATATCGGCATGCTGCATCCGCTCGCCCTTCCTGTATTTATTTCAAATTCAATTTTTTTGCGAATATACCATTATGGATGTGAGACAGCAAGTCTTCCTTGTGCTTCGAGGCTTAAAGCGCGTCGCAGTCGGGATACCGTATAATCATCTTGAAATGGCGTCCATACAAGTAATAGTTAAAACGTTTGACCGCTCGTACTACCACCAAAATCTCGAGTTCGCTCGAGTGATACTTATCTAGTTTCTACATCGCATCGGTCGTGTGCATACTAAAAAAAAAAACACTATGTGCTGCCGACCCGTATTGATTTGAATAAGGATTGACCCGAAGTCAAGGCCCAGCCAAGGAAGCAATTCGCTAGGTTCTTTTCCTAGAAATATTCTATGCCATGCTTCCTCATGAACATGGGTCCATTGCCACTTAGCGCCTTAGATAGTCAGTTCATTAAGAGAAGCCACAGCAGGAGCGATATTTGGTATGAACGAGCGGGAGTATTCAGCGCGACAACTGAATAGACTAATTTGTTTAGCATTTGTCGGTACCAGAGTTTTTAGGCTTAACCTTTTTAGGGCTAGGACGCACTTGACCGTTCTGTACTAAATTTTTAGCATACTCAATTGACCGTTAAAAGAAAAAGGCATTATTCTATGAGGATTGGAAATCCTGGTTTACGGAATGATATAAAGACTCTAAGCACAGATTAGTAAATAGTTACTGCTCTAGTGACAGAGCTTGGAGAGAAAACCTACGGTATTTACCACAGATATCAGAAAAATATGTACTGATAACGTCACCTATACAAACCTATGCTATACTACCTTTGTGGTCATTGTCTGAACTCAAGAGGTAATTTTATTTTTCTGGGTGTTTTTAAGTCATCTTCGATATCAAGGTTACCTTATGCTATCTAATAAAAATAGATTTGAACCTACCAACACGTCTGAAGTAATAATCTTGTGAAATGTGACATTCAATTTCTACGTTAATTCTATTATCTAGAATCTAGACAGACTTAAGATGCTCGTAGAAACAACAGGAGACCTATGCCACCAAGTAATTTTATTGACCACACGTTTTCGGTTTTCCGGCAAATTGTATGAGATTGACTCACGAATTAACAAGCACTTAACCCCGCTATCAAAGATGGTATTATTAATTACCTTACCTATCCTCACACGCATTGTGTTCAAGCTGGACTAGTTAAGAACAGAGTTCATATTATAGGTTATGTGCTTTTCGCGGCGATAGCAGGTACCAAATGTGTAAACGGCTTTTGATCAAAATGAATAAAATTCAAGTACTATAAGTTTGTTCGTATAACCGTTGTGTTGGCCGGGTTATTGTCGCATTGGGAACACAAGTTTCTTTCAACCATACGTTTATCCGAATCTTTTGTAGTAGCTTTAAAACGTCACTCACGAGAGGTATGACCGGACTTACTACAAAAATTACAGTAAGAAGCGTTTCCACTATCAATGGAATATTTTAACAGTTTCGGTGGTGGTTGTGATCAATTCGCGTTTGAACGCTTACATAATATAGAAGAGGTAACATAACCTATCATCGCTGCTACTGCATCGCAATTTCGTAACCACTAAGCTGGCAGACTAGCTTATGGTGGCCTCACCGTGGACGCGGTAACTAGCCAGTTGTCAACCTATGTTAGCGCGGCCCTTCAGCAGCCTAGTTATTTTCATACGTATATCGTAGTCACTTGATAACATAGTTAGTTTGAAACAAACAAAAAAAAAAAAAAAAAAACATGATTACATCAATTGCAGTCGCCAACGCGACGTTACCGCCTAGGTCATATGAGGGTAGAAACACATCGGTACTTAATCATAATTTTCTTTTGTTGTTTCGACAGGCGATCACTCATACATTACTTCACTGTGATCATATTAAAATAAAATTCAGGTGGTACATTACCCCTTTGCTGTTGTAGCTGTGTGACGGTGCTTGTGGAAGACTTACTAGCACCAGGATCTCGCACAGCCGCGGAACACGCCGGCGCGCCCGTAACCGCGTGCGGCGCGTTGGTAAACTGGTACACAATCTTCGTAGCAAAGATCCTGAAAAATAAATAGTCTCGCACAGTATTTTGTAGGTAGTGTTTTGACTGCCTCTGTGGCGCGGTCGGTAGTGATACCGCCTGTGGCGCTGGAGGTCGTGGGTTCGATTCCCACCGGAGACAAATATTTGTGTGACCCATAAATGTTTGTCTCAAGAGTCTGGGTGTTTCTATGTATAATAAGTATGTATTTAAAAGTATATAAGTATTAATATCCGTGGTCTGATACCCATAACACAAGCAGGTTATTCCTAGCTTACTTTGGGATCAGATAGCGTTGTGTGAAATGTCCGTGAATATTTATTTATTTATTTATTTAGTGATCCCACTTCTGATGTCGGAGTAGACATGCGGCAGCTGTTTTTAAAAAGCGCAGGCCCGCTGACCTGGAGTAGGTCATCGGGTCTGCTTTATGCTTTATTACACTTATAGATGGATATCTAGTTAAATAACAGTGAAATAAATACTTAGGCGGTATTTATTTCAGAAACACAGTAATCAAAACAAGCAAATGGAACACCAATGAAATAAAATCAAATGAAATGAAAAATCTTTATTCATGTAAGTCACAATCTACATTTACTGCCAGATTCGCAACGCAATAGGTAGAGCTGGAGAAAAAAGAACCTGGCAATAAAACTCCGGCCACTCTTTTAACTTCCAGTAGGTTATTACAACATAATTTTTATTCCAAATTAAAACCAACATAGAATCTACTCACAATGTTTTCTCTCCAAATTCCAGCAACAAAGTGAGCCCTCGGCCACAACCACTGTCTATTTATAAATCCCCGCCACTCAAATTGTTCTCACAAAACACGTGGCTTGATATTTAATGTTTTCTTTTTAAATCAAAGAAATGTGGTTCAATTTATTTTTGAGAAATAAAGTTATTAATTTAATTAGTCAAACAAACTGTTAAATTGAATGAAATCGTTAAAATACAAAGATTAATTCATTCTCAGTAAAATGAACATTGCCGGAACTATAGGAATAACAAAAATCCTGTTTTGATTAAAAACATTTTTAAATGTCGACAATATTCGTAATAATTGTCAATAAGAATTTAACAATAGTCTTTATTGTAGGTTCTTACGAACCTACATAGTCACATAACACTTAGGTAACCTAATTAGTTCAACACTACATCAAGTTATACAAATCAGTGTTAATAAATTCTACAACTATTTCTATTCGAACCTTATATCACAAAATAGTAAGGTATCAGTAAAGTTGCTCATTGTAATGGTTTTAATCTATTTATAATCAAATAGATTTTAATTAGTAATTCTCGGTGTGGCGACATATACCTACAATCTTTGTATCAGCTTCCTCATGCTGGGGACACGATAAATCTTCATCGATTTCAGACATAACTTTATTATTAATCACGGTGAAAGAGTGGCATTGTCGAAAATTAATGAAAATTTGATTAATAATGCCCGCGCCCATACTCTCGGCGACATTAAAATTGGGTCTGGGGAATGTTTGGCCCCTTGGATCGGTCTGTCCGTTTGCAAAACGTTTTAAAATAGTTGTCTGAATAACATATATAAAAATCAAGCATCAGAAAATAAGTGACCTTAATAATTTTTTTTCAGAGCTCTGAAGCGTCTGTAAGGTAAAACTGCCGACCGCATGTGTCTGGGAGTAATGAATACTGATTTTTAATGATATTGTGTAAAATATATTTTATGTTAAAATCAGCTATCAGAATTTAAGTGAGGTGAGCAGTGTTTTTATGTACCTTGATTAATTGCTACCTGAAAATTGGCCGTCTGGCCAAAGTAGCAACTAGTCATATGATCATAGTACACCCCACCACTAATCACTCGTATATATTTTGTCCATCAGAAAATGAGTGACGTCTGGGGGCTCTGGGATCTTGGACTATACATATATAGGACTGCCTCGTTGGTGTAAAGGTCGAAATGTGCGACAGCGGATCACGAGGTCGTGGGCTCGATTCCCACCAGCGACCAAAATTTGTGTGACCCATAAATGTTTGTCTCAAGAGTCTGGGTGTTTCTATGTATGATAAGTATATATTTAGAAGTATATATGTATTAATATCCGTGGTCTGATACTCATAACACAAGCAGGTTATTTCTAGCTTACTTTGGGATCAGATAGCGTTGTGTAAAAATGTCCGTTAATATCTATTTATTTATAGTGCATCCACTATGGACAGACATCCCAAGATACAGCTGTAGTGAGATCGGGATGGCAAACTCTTAGCTAGTAAGATCTACCAGCTTCCCTGTAGAGCTTAACATTTTCGCAGAAGGACGCGACCTCTCTACTCCCTTCACTCTATACTGGTAGAATTTATAGTCGTTCTGGACCCAAAAGGGGGTTACTCAGAATCAATCATGGAACCATTTTGGGGGGTCAAAAATGTTGTACAGGCTATAATAAAAAAAAACTTTTGTGTTATCATTTTCACTCGTTCGAGTGGGAATATTAGTAGCGCTTCGATTATTCATTGACATTCTTCAGTGAATGAAACGCCGAAACATGTGATTAGTTCATTGACCGAAAGCATTCGATTCGATTAATAAAGCACTCCAATTTCTCTTCATACTCAACACGGGCTTAGGGCCGTCGAAAATACTTTATTATTGTGCTGTTTTAGCGGTTAAATCTAGACCTACCTACCTATTTACAGTTTATTTACGCTACCGAGTACCTACTCCGGCGACTGCTCAAAATGGAGTCCAGAACTTATGATGATACATAAACGGGCACGATTTATGTTATTGTCTTCACTATTTCAAAGGCGAACAGTCAACAGTCCGGAAGGGTCCACTCTATCACACTGCGTAATTCGTAATTCATCACAAGTTTCCTACTTCAGGAGTACGAAACTCGTGATGTGCAACAGTCGCACAACCCCCCAAAGAAGCGGGCTAGCATCCAAACCCCTACATGAGGCCGCAGTGGTAGCCAAGATTTGTTGGGAATCCTGGGAGTCATCCTTACGAGGGCTTACCCGGCGGGACTCCCAACCGTAGGCATTAGGTACGGAACGTGTGGTTTTTAGTCGGTAAGTGTCCAGCATAGCATCAATGTAGGATTTTCCTCACGTTAACTACTAAACACGCACTGTTCGTTTGAATATTTCGCACTGAACGCCGACGACTCATTTTCGAAAATCGTAACGAACGATCTGTCTGCGCGGGAGTCGCGGCGTTACTGCGCGCCACCGCGCCGCCTAGCGAGCGCGTTATACGTACCTACAAGACGTAACTAGTCGAGTACCTACGTTACTTGGCAACGGGTCCACGTGGACTGGTGGGATCATGCGTGTGATTGGTCGAATTTTCCCGACGCGGCAGCTCGTCAGTGATTAGAACGTTAAACATTGAATGAAATATTATAGTAGAAAATAGTTGTAAGCGTATTCCGTGAAATTTAAAGGAATAACCACAAGTTCTCATTTTGACTTCGGCAAACGATATAAATTTTGACATTTTCGTAATTTTTTTTCGTAGATTTTCAAATTGACAGTGCCGATCGGTTCTGTTATCGAAACTGTGCCGAAACCTTTTCGTTCCAGAACGACTATAAATTCAACCAGTATAAGTAGTCCTAGTAGAATGTAGTGAGAATAGTAAGACAGAAATGCTCATCGCCCCAAGATGCTGCTTTAGCTACACATGTATGGTAAACTCTTAGCTAATAAGATCTACCAACCTCCCCTATGCAGCTAGCAACCTTTGGGTGGGGTTAGCCCTCTGCCAATCCTGCTCAGCGGCTTCCCTGTGGAGCATAACATTCTCGCAGAAGGCCACGACCGCTCGCCTCCTCCCACCTTTTGTTGCCCTTGTCGAGTGTGGCAAATGGCAAATGGCAAAAGCAAATGGCAAACTCTTAGCTAATAAGATATACCACCTACCCTAGGCTACCTTTGCGCGGGGTTAGCCCTCTGCCAATCCAGCTCAACGGCTTCCCCGTGGAGCATAACATTCTCGCATAAGGACACGACCACTGTCCTCTCACCCTCTGTTGTCCTGGTAGAATGTAGTACTGGTAGAAGAAACTTTTAAGGTAAGTATAAGTTTCTTCTTAAAAACCAATAGTAACAGGATACATTTAGTATAAGCCCCGCACGTTGATATTGCGCTTGGCGGCCATCTAGGTGACCACTTGGTGACGTATGTCCGTCGAGCAGTCAGTACTAAAAAAAATACCGTACGCAGCTTCGCGAGGCCAACGTGCGCTCGCGCTACGTCACGATGACGTCACTTAGCTGTCATTATGACAAGATTCCAGCGCATTACCAACTTGCGAAGCTTATACTTCTGCGAAGACTGACCTCGCGAGCACCCAGGAAAAACATAGCCTGTGAAGAATTTTTGTTTCAGCAAAAAATCATCAAGATCCGTTCATACTTAACGCGACAAAAATCCTCACCCCTTTTCTCCCCTATTTTCCCCCGTATCAAAAAAATGCTCTCGGTTAAATTTGTTTAAGAAATGCTTCCTCTAAGACCGGAACCGACATACAAACAGACATGCGTACGAAAGCAAAATCGTCCATAATGTAGAATCGGAACTCGGGAGTGATTTATTGACCGAGCGAGCAAAGCGAGCGAGAGTTTTAATACCATGGAGCAATTTAGCTAAGCGCGTTCATGGGCTAGCTAGACTATCGTCACACAGTTCTATGCAATATTATAGACTGTTGTTTCAAGTACAGTATTAGGTGGTTTTGTGGTTTCTACCATATGGTTGAATACTGAAAGAAAATGCCTCTCTCCATTCTAAAATCATCTTTATTATATATTTCAACGTATTTCATAAAATACAAAAAACAACGTAATAAAATAAAGAATTAGTCTATTAGAGTATACAGAATACATTCTACATTACATCAACAACTATACATTTTCTCAACAAGTATACAGTCCCATAATATATTGCATTGGCAGATTGTGGACTAGAAATCCTCAGTACGCTACGGATATTAACGCCCTGTGAAATCTAGAACTAATTCGTTATCCAAAGTCCTACAACATTATACAATACTGTCTAACAGGTATACTATTACACCGCTGCAACAAATTAGTATACAGTTTGCCTATAATTTATACAAACGCAATTATACATCCTCGCAAGCGTATACATACCAGTACAATTGGCGTTATTGCTATGGCGTGATCTCGTTTACAAACAAGAAAAAATCAATTAATTCTATCTACGAACCATAATTGACTACAGACAAAAACCTAAGCTCTTAGCTAAGTAGGATATTTGATAACACTACTTATTACATATCACCACGCCTATAAGTAAAATACGAGTATAATTATACAGCATACCAAAATTATACATTTACAAATATACAGCCTCATAATATACAACCACACAACAAAATTGTTTGAATGTATATTTATTGTAGTATGTTTGTAATTGCAGTAGATTGAAAGACATCACATGGAACTTTGGTAAGTATATGACAGCTTAAGGCACAGATAAAGTCGAATACGTGTTTCTGACTTTAAAAGGATCAGACCTTTTAAATACATAATCTTCAATTTGCGCATTGTGCATAAAATTTATCAAAGAGGGCATGCGTCACCGTGAAATTGTAAAAATCGTTAGATTGCAATTTTCCTAGCGGGATTGTAAACTGTCAAAATATTGTGAAAGGTTAAAGATTGTAACCCGAAAGATGGTTAGGTTGGAAGGGCGACCATTAAGGCAAGAAGGCAAGCGGGCGAAGCGAACTTGCCGCGGCAGTGACCGCTGAGATTAGAATTATTATCTATACTAATATTATAAAGAGGAAAGATTTGATTGATTGTTTGCATCGATTAGGCTCCGAAACTACTTGACCGATATTAAAAATTCTTTCACTGTTGGAAAGCTATACTCTTTGTGGTGAACATAGGCTATTATTTTATTCCCGTATTCCCACGGGAATCGGAATTACGCAGGTAAAACAGCGTGCCGTCCGCTAGTTTGTAACATCTTTTATTATTTAACAATCGAACAGTAAATAAATAGATTAACATTTTTTACAATAACACGGTGACACACATAATTTGTGTGATAATTTTAGTAAAAAAGTTGTATTAAATTTGAGTATACAGCGAGCGCAGGGCCCAGAGGGACCAAACAACCAAAAAGTCATGTTAATTTATCCAATCAGACTCACTACATCTTGCACTGGGTTAAGTATATAATAATTTACAAATAATTATAGTCCAAATTTTGAAACAGGATATAAATAAAACAGTCGCACAAATTATTTCCAAAAACACTGGAATTTTCCACATCAATTTTCGATGCGAAATTTTTAAGCAGATTTATATTAGTCCAAATTTAGTGCGATCTCGTGAATCCTATATATATTCAAGTACCTAAAGAGAGCAAGCAGAGGTGTCTAAGTAGGTTGTTGCTCGCAATAATCCCTTAGTAAATGAAGCCCATGCGAATGGGCTACGCGGGTATTACTCGCGTTTACAGAACGATTTATATGAGCGTTGTGTAATTCCGCGACTTGTGTGGAACATGCCGCTGCTGGGTCACCTGATGTTGTTAAACTGCCGTACCTGTAAATAGCGATCAGTATTTTAAAAGAATAAGTCTACGGTCTCATAGAGCTGTGCTTCGTCTTAGGAGAAGTCTATATCTAGGTGTTTCATACATACAGACACGCCTCTATCCCCGAAGGAGTAGGCAAAATTTTTTGACTGCCTCTGTGGCGCAGTCGGTAGTGATACCGCTTGCGGCGCTGGAGGTCGTGGGTTCGATTCCCACCGGAGACAAATATTTGTGTGACCCATAAATGTTTGTCTCAAGAGTCTGGGTGTTTCTATGTATAATATGTATGTATTTAAAAGTATATAAGTATTAATATCCGTGGTCTGATACCCATAACACAAGCAGGTAATTCCTAGCTTACTTTGGGATCAGATAGCGTTGTGTGAAATGTCCGGGGATTTTAAAAAAATTAAAAAAAGTACATTATATCCGTCTACATTTCACCTTATTGTTTTATGTCCCACGTAATAGGTGGTGAACGTATTGTCGTGTTTCATCCTATTTTTAACGGACTTCTTTTATAATATTCTTATTTTTTCAACAATCTTGGGCTCCATAATGTAAATCGACGGAATGTATAAAAAAATATACGAATGAAACAGGATAATATAGTACAAGTGCAATTATTACAGTCTAAGAATGCTACCTTGAGGAACACCAATAAATTAGTCGGCTCTATAGATAAAATCTTTACAACTATTCATGATAAATACTAATTACATTAACGTATTCATCAACGACCGTTGATATTTTCTCCTTTGCATGTTTTGAGAAAACCATAAATGTAATAAACAATTCACATTTGAGTAAAAGCATAAGGTGTGATACAATATATCAAAGGCTTTAGAAAAGTTTTTCAAGATTTTTATACTATCACTAGCTGTGCCACCAGGTTTCATCCGTGATATATTTGAGACATGGGGAATTCTGAAAAATCATTTCTTAGAAGATGTCTACATAATAAGGATCGCTGTAACGACTGGGCGTTGATAGGCGAGTGAGTCACCCCGTAATAGTATAATAAGGTGTGAAACAATATCAAAGACTTTAGAAAAGTTCTTCAAAATATTTATACAAGTATATGGTACTCACCAGTCTCGGACGGTCTCTGACGAGGGGGTGTCATGCTCGACCATATAAGTGGGAGAGCATGGCAGCGCCTCCCAGGGACTAGCACTCTTCCCATGCTACCGAGCGGGTGGTCAGGTTGCGGATAGACCGCCCCGTACCTGTTGCAGTGTGCGGGGACGCCCTTGATGGGCCCCGGACAAGGGAAGGGCGGCATCTGCGAATCCAGGCAGATGACGTCGATCCCCAAACCCCGATTCCATGATCCACAATATCCAATCCTTCCCATCCCTCCACACCCACACCCTAGATCCATCTCCCCGACAGACTGGCGGGTCCTCGACTTTCGGAAGCGAGAGCGGAAGTGGTCAGGCTGATGCGTACGTCAGGGAGAACTACCCATCCACAAAATCCTTTCTCACTCATACTACCTGGGCCGGGGACGGTGGTTGGTCGGCAGTCACCAAGGTGTGAAAGCCGGCTGGGCGGCGTGACTGGCGGGTACAAATCCTTTCCAATTTCCTACCCATCCTCTCCTACCCTTCTCCCCCAAATAAACACCGGCAGCCCCGGTAAAACTTCTACTATGAGCGCTGACAAAAAATTTGATGTACCACAAGAGGGTACCGGCGGAGCCGGAGAATCCCTCCCTGAGCCATTTAGTGGCATGGGCAGCTCCGTAGTATTTGTGGAGGAGCACTTGGCGCGACAAACAAATTCAAATGAAAGTACTACCACAGTAACACAAAGGGGACATGTGCGTTCAGGAAGGACTATTTCTGAGTCTCTCGGGGACGACATGTCCAGGGTTAGATTAAATGAGGAGGGCTGGATTCCAAATTCAAGGTGGAAGCGCCTCAAAAAAAGGAGAAAGAAGGCCCAGGGTCAAGCAGGCCAGGGCGCTGCCACAGCCAACACGGCTGAAGCGGCGGAAGGGCAGGCGGGCCCCAGGGCACAAAAGATCAGGAGGCAGGGCACCGACCCGGGTGAGCAGACAGCACAGCTTCCACCGAAGCGCCCAAAACGTCAGCCCGATGAGGGGGCCGAGGTGCCGCGAAGATCACAAACAGGTCCAAGCGACTTCTCGGTCATCGTTCATCGGGACGATGGGGCGCCGATGGATGGGGTGATGGCTGCTGACGTCAGGCGGAAGCTGACGCGCCACATACAAAGGGCAATAGGCGAAGGGACGCGTGGGCTGAGCCTGAACTTTGTGGCCTCAGGCATCGTGGCCGAAGGCTTTTACCTCGTCACACCAGGGAACGAGGAGACCATGGAGTGGCTGCTTGGTTGCGATTTCGGCGACCAAGACGGGGTTCCCCTAAAGGCTAAAAGAATACAGAAGCATAGGCTTACCATCTGGCTCCCTGGAAGCGCGGAGGACCACATCATGGATCCCATGGTGTTCATTAGGGCCCAAAACGATTTCAGGGAGGAGGAACTGAAAATATCACAGTGGGTGCCCATCCGTAGGGACACACTCCCTCTGGGAATGCGACTAGTGGTGGGCGTCCCAGAGGAGGTGGTGGGGCTGGGACCCGTGTGGATAAACTACCAAGCCACACGGGTCCTAGCCCGACCACTCCCACAAAAGGGCACTGGAGATGGCAGAGAGGAGGAGAGCCTGCAGCAGGGAACTGCACCTGCTGGTGGCGCTGACATAGCCCAGCCGGGGACCTCTACAGGAGGTTACACTGGGGTATGGAGGCCGAGTCAGCAAAGGGCCACTCCCAACACAGCACAAAACAGCAAGGGTAAGGAGGCGCCTCCAAGCAGCAAGGGCGAAGAGCTAAAGGCAGTTTCTAGGGAAACACCTTATGCAGATCGCAAAGCTGCAGAAACCCAGCAGACACCTCCTAACCTCAGTACACCCTCAAACACACCACGCCACTACTCCCCTGCTCTGCGGAATGACATTACTCCCCCGCCGAGTGTAGCACGGCTGCAACCGAGCTGGTGTGGGGAGCGGGCCGCAGGACCCGACAGCAAGTAGGGGACACACACACACCAACACTCACTCACACAGACACCAACACTCACCTACACACACACACACCAATACTCACACACTCACACTCCCAAGCACAACACACACATGAACACACACACAAACACAAAACAAAATAAAATAAAAATAGTACAACTAAACCTACACCACTGTCGCGAGGCTATGACTGAGCTCAGTCGCTATGTGGTGGGTGAGGCAATAGATATCGCCCTACTGCAAGAGCCATACGTATCGAAAGGTCGTATCACTGGGCTCGGATCTCTGGGAGGAGACATCTACTACCATGAGGCTGGTGAGTCAACTCCTAGAGCATGCATCTATGCAAGCAGTAGGACGAGAACGATAGGACTAATAAAGGCGGATTGTTACAGTGACCTAGCCAGCGTCGAAATAACACTACAGACGCGCAGGGAAAAAGAAAGGGTGCTCCTCGTCTCAGCATATCTACCAAGTGAGAGAGACTTCGAGCCGCCAACGCCAGAACTACAGGAAGTCGTTGAAAAGTACCAAGGTAAGAATATCCCTATTGTTGTAGGCTGTGATGCCAACGCACACCATGCAGCCTGGGGCAGCACAGACTGCAACAAAAAGGGAGAATTACTTTTAGAATTTCTAAGTTCCTCTGATCTAGGGATAGTAAATGTGGGCAACACACCCACTTTCATCACTCGCACGAGGAATGAGGTGTTGGATATCACAGTCGCCAATGACAAGATAATCCAACACATCACAGACTGGAGGGTGGACGAAAGTGATTCCATGTCGGACCACAGAAGAATCACCTTCAGTCTGGAAGGCAGAATCGATAGACTAATGATTAGGAATGCGAGGAAGACAAACTGGGCGGTATTTGAAGACGAGATCAAGGAAATATGGAGCCCAGCACACGAAACCTCCATTAAAAGTAACGTAGATCTAGAAAGGGTAGCAAACAAGCTGGACGAAACTCTTCGGGAGGCCTACCATAGGGCATGCCCCCTAAGAGAAATCAAACCAGGCAAAGGACAACCCTGGTGGACGAAGGCACTAGGGAAAAGTAGAAAAAAGACTAGGCGAGCTCTCAGACAAGCCCTCAAGAAAGGGGACAACGAGAGCTGGCAAGCGTACAGGCAAATTAGAAATGCATTCAAAGATGAATGCAGAAAGGAAAGCAGGCAGAGCTGGAGGGCGTTCTGCGAAGGGGTTGAGAAGCAACCAGACGCAGCAAGACTAGTCAAAACGCTATCAAAGGCTCATGCTTGCAAACTAGGCAGTATAAGGCAGGGGGACAAACTTGTCACCGAACCTGCGAAGATTCTGGAAATTATGCTTAAAACACACTTTCCAGAATGCAAAGAACACAAAGACGATACCGTATCGGCTACACCTTTCGTCGACATCGGTGAAATAAGGCCGAATAGCATTATAACTGAGGAACACCTGCAATGGAGTGTTAGGTCCTTCCAGCCTTACAAGGCGGCAGGACCGGACGGCATATTCCCAAAGATGCTACAGACAGTGATAAGCTACATAGCTACAGACCTGCTTGCTATGTATAACTGTAGCATTAAATTAAGATACATCCCAAAAGCATGGAGGGAGGTAAGAGCGGTGTTTATACCAAAGCCGGGAAAACCCTCATACCAGGAGGCAAAGGCCTTCCGGTGCATAAGTCTCTCCTCTCTCTTACTAAAGACATTAGAAAAAATACTAGACCGCTTGATTAGAGAACAAATAGACAAGAGCGGAAATCCTCTGCACGCAAATCAACATGCGTATATGGAAGGCAGATCAACGGACACTGCCCTTCATAACCTGGTCAGCAGGGTGCAGAGATCGATAAACGCCAGACAGTACGCATTAGGATGTTTCTTTGATGTAGAGGGTGCCTTTGACATGGCCACCCCAGAATCAATAGAGGCCACCCTAAATCGAGAAGGAATTGGGAAAGATATATCAGAATGGGTGAAACACATGCTGAAACACCGGCTGATACAGGCAGAGATGGCAGGCATCACTCTTAAAGTACAGGCCAGTAGAGGATTCCCACAAGGGGGATGTCTATCACCGCTACTATGGTGCCTGCTAATAGACGAGTTAATCAGCAAACTTAACAGGATGCATATATACGCACAGGCATACTCCGACGACGGGGTAATTCTCGTCACAGGCCCAGTGTTGAGCGTTATAAGCGACATCATGAACAGGGGCCTGAAGGTGGCCCTGACATGGTGCAAAAGCAAAGGTCTTAATCTAAACCCAGACAAGACAAAAGTAGTGCTATTCACTAACAAAAGAAAGATTGATAGAGCTGATCCGGTGAGACTGAATGACCAGGACCTGGAAGTGGTTAGCGAAATAAAATACCTGGGAGTCACCCTGGACAGCAAACTAACCTTTAAGAAGCACATTGAAAACACATGCATGAGGGCCAAAATGGCACTAATGCAGTGCAAAAGTGCAATAGGAAAAACGTGGGGAATCAGACCCGCGACAGTAATATGGATGTACAAAGCCATAATCATACCAAGAATCCTACATGGAGCCATAGTATGGTGGCATTAAGCCGCCAACAAGACTAATCGAACTAACCTAGAAAAGGTACAGAGGCTAGCAACCTTGATGACCACGGGTGCGATGAGGACTACACCAACAGCCGCGCTAGAGATCATCCTGGGGTTTCACCCCCTGGACCTAGAGATAAAAAAGAAAGCTGTTGAACAGTGGTTTAAGCTAAAGAGCGTGGGCCTATGGAGGGCGACACCTGCAGATGGTGGACACGCAAAAATTAGCAAAACATATGAGGACAAAATGTCAATGATTCTCATTAACAATGACTTAATCAGGAAAGAGAGGATCTTTGACAAAAAATACAGAGTTCACATAGGAACAAAGGGAAACTGGCAGATAGACGACAATAAGGGCGTTATCTGCTACACAGACGGCTCCAGAATGGAGTCAATAAAGCAATCCGGTTCTGGAGTGCACATCAAATGCGAAAACGGAACTGTGATCAATAGACAAATAAGCCTAGGCAAATACGCCAGTGTCTTTCAAGCGGAAATCAGCGCCATCACGGAGTGCGCGCAAATGATTTCCCATCATAAGACCAGAAAGGCAACCATCTACAGCGACAGCCAGGCGGCTTTAAAAGCACTAAACAAAGAAGAAATAACGTCAGCAATTGTCAAAGAGTGCAGAGAGTCACTCGACAGGCTGGCGGAAAGTACTCAAGTGAGTCTAGCCTGGGTGCCCGGGCACGCAGGAGTCCCGGGTAACGAAACAGCAGACTGTCTAGCCCGAAAGGGAGCAGAGGAAAACTTGGTGGGACCTGAGCCTGGGATTCCCATAGCTCACAAAATCACCAAGGGAGTAATCAGCAGGAGCATAACAGTAGAAACCAACCGCCGATGGAGATCGTCGACTGGAATGAGACAGTCAAAGATCTTCATCAAAGGCTTGGATGCGAAAAGAACCAGCCAACTGGTCAAATTGACCAGAGCAAACATGAGACTGGTTATCGAGATAATCACGGGGCACTGTCGCCTGAACAGGCACCTGACAGTATTAGGAGTCAAAGACGATCCCATATGCCCGGAATGCTTGGAGGAAGAAGAGACCAGTCTCCACCTACTGGCTGAGTGCCCCATGTACTCTCTAAGCAGATGGGAGACTATGGGAACGGACAGACTGAACACAGAGGATCTGGAACTTCTAAAGGTGGATCAGATAGTTCGATTCTGCAAGGACACTGGAAGATTTAACGGGGCGCCGTGAGGATGCTGGGATACCCAACCTGATCCCAGAGCGGTGGATGGGGAAATGGACGAAATGGGCAGCAGAACAGGCGGTCGGATCGTCCGCTCGGCATGGCCGGCGTCCCCCACAAGAAAATAATAAATAATATGGTACTCACCAGAACTCATTCCCGGGTTGTGCATTCCCGTCCCACGGATAAGTCATGACTAACAGTTTCCCTTCGTGTTCACCCGTTAACTTTGCAGAGGGCTGTCGCTTCAAAACCTGCACATTGATGCCTCCTTTGGAAAGAAAATTATGAAATTATAAAATAAAATAAAATAAAATTTATTCCCTTTGAAATTTAAAAAAAAATTATTTAGGTTTGTCAAAATTTTTGTGACTCTACCGGGGTTTCGGAAATACTACAGACTGAGAAGAACACCCCAAGAAACTCAGTCTGGTCCCTTCTCTTCTAGTATCTTAGTATCTAATACAGTTTTTTTTTTATGTAGAAAGGAGCAATTCGTGTCACTGCCAGGCAGCCTTGTCTTCTAGAATGTCTTTAATGCTATAATAAGCTTTCTGGCACAATTTAAGTTTTATTAGTTTTTTAAATTTATTAACTGACAAACCTGTTATGGCTGTCGGCAATGTATTGTACATTCGAATACAATTGCCCGCAAAAGAATTGCTTATTTTATTAAGCCTAAATCTAGGTACAGCCAATTTATTCTTATTTCTTAAGTTTAGATTATGGATATCACTATTTTTAATAAATTTACTGTTATTTTTATGAGTATATAATAAGTTTTCATATATGTACTGTGAATACACAGTAAGTATGTTGATATCCTTAAACTTTTCTCTTAATGACTCCCGAATCCCCATACCATAGATAGCCCGGACAGCCCTTTTCTGCAACACAAAGATAGATTCGATGTCGGCAGCGTTACCCCATAATAGTATGCCATAGGTCATGACACTGTGGAAATAGCTAAAGTAGACAAGACGCGCTGTTCTAATGTCTGTCAGTTGTCGGATCTTTTTAACGGCATAGGCTGCAGAGCTCAGTCTGCCCGAGACTTTCTCGATATGAGGCCCCCACTGCAAGTTGGAGTCTAACTTTATGCCCAGAAAGACAGTTTCATCGACCAATTCTACTTGATCATCCCTAATCTTAATACTGGTGTTAACGAGCCTAACATTTGGCAAGGTGAATCTAATACATTTTGTTTTAGTTTCATTTAACAATAAATTCTTTGCGTTAAACCAGTGGACTACCCTACAGAGGGCATTGTTTACTTCGTCAAGATCGCGTTGTCCACGTTCAACTTTAAATATTAAAGATGCGTCATCAGCAAACAAAACTACCTCGTGATCGTCTCTTATAAGGTGAGGGAGATCACTTATGTACACTAAAAATAGAAAAGGTCCCAGAATTGAACCCTGAGGCACCCCCATTGTTACAGCAGAACCATGTGACTGTTTACCATTTATAACTACTTTCTGTACTCTATCTCTTAGGTAAGAACTAATCAAATCCAAGGCCGTCCCCTGGATCCCATAATGATCAAGTTTTTGAATTAAAGTCTGATGCTGGACGCAATCGAAGGCCTTAGATAGGTCGCAGAATACACCATAAGCATCATACGACTCCTCCCAGGCCTCATATATATATACTCTAATAATTTGATTCCAGCATCCGTGGTAGATCGACCGCGCGTGAAACCGAATTGTTTAGTATGGAATAGTTTATTTGTATTAAAATGATTTTGCATTTGATTAAGCATTACCTTTTCAAAGATTTTACTAAACGTGGGTAGTACAGAAATAGGACGAAAATTGGACGGATCCGAGGTGCTACCCGATTTAAACAGAGGAGTTATTTTACTAAACTTCATTAAGTCAGGAAACACACCACTATCAACACAATTATTAAATATTATTGATAATTCAGGAGCAACCATTTCAATTAACGAATTAACTAAATGTACAGAAATTCCCCAGAGGTCAGAGGTTTTCTTAATATTTAAAGATTTAAAAGTTTTTATGATAGTGTGTAAACTAATTTTACTAATTTGAATATTTCATTACAGCAAGGAACATTTGCTTTTAACAAGGATTCTGCTATTGGGGTAGAAGAACCTAGGGCTCTGGACAAATCTACTGGAATACGAGAAAAAAATAGTTCAAATTCGTTAGCGACTTCGGCATCTGTTGTAATTATGTTACCATTTACTTTAAGTTTAAAATTATTATCATTTGATTTTGCTTGGCCTCTTTCTGCGTTAATTATTTGCCAAGTAGATTTAACTTTGTCTACACTATTGATAATTTTATTACTTATATACTTTCTTTTGGCCGCTAAGCAGTCTGCTTTAAACTTTTTTGAATAAGTTTTAACATAATTTAGAAATTCATCTGTTCTATTAAGCTGTCTTTCTGAGTATAGTTCATACAGTTTTAATCTACTTTTATGTATATCCTCAGTGGCCCATTTACTGAAGGCTGGCCTGTCACCGATTGTGACTTCCTTAGACTTGAATATGGAGTTGAACTCATTGTAAAAGGAATCAAAAAATAACTTATACATTACATTTGGATCTAAGCCAGTGTCTAAAAATGGAAGTTTATTGCAAAGTCCAACTCGCATACATTCCAAGCGGCCACTAGTTACTGGTTTACATAATATTTTACGTCTTTTAACTTTTTCTTTTGTGATCTTGAAAGATGCTATTTGCCCAATATGATCTGATTTTATCTTATTTATAATACTCTTACTTTCTGGCAACATATCACTGTATATATTGTCCAGACAAGTAGCTGTTGTATCACAATATCTAGTAGGCTCTAAAAATAAGTTAGTGAGATTGTGTGATTTAAATAAATTTAAAGAAAAAGAAATACTGAAGGCTTTGTTCTCGAAGGGGTAGGCACACTCAGTAGCTTAGTAGGGAGCATGACTAATGCTATTACCAGCCTAAATAAATTACATAAAGATCAAAACTACAATTTAATAGTCTATTTGTCCCAGGTTTTATTCAGTCTGAAGTACATTTTCTTATCGTACACACGAGTATTGTAGTTTAAATAAGAAATACCTAAAGAAATAATATGTACTAAGCAAAGGACAAATAAATATTACCTAGTACAGACAAATACAAAAGTATGAACTAACCTTTAGGATGCTTTTTGCTTTCCAGGAATAGTTTCCTCTCCTTCTTTTTACCGGACCCCGTACCGTCAAACATTGCTAGAAATGAAAAATAATATGTGTAGGATTTTCAATTATTATTACTAAGAAATAAATCAATTTTGATTTCTATATTCATCATCATATTCTACTTTAAAGTAAAGTTTTTCTCGTTACCAGCATTATCACTAATAAAATAAGGGATATAATAAACCGAGCCTCAAAAGTTTTTATCGGCCACGGCATTTAGCCTCTCATTTAATAACTAAGCCACGCGAAAATGAAATAGCCTCTAATATACTAATTCGTCCTCTTAACAACGTCACCTAAACATTCCATTTTAAGCATCAAATAAAGATCAACAATTATTTTAACTTGTCCTCCGTAATAAAATATTAACACCTAATTTACTAATTCAGCCACATATTTTACATGTAATCACCATTTTATATTTTATAGCTTCAAAACAAGAGCCTCAAAAAATTATAATTTAAGCCTCCACAGACAACATCAGTTTTTATAACTTAGCGAGTAAAATAGATAAATCATATTCTTTTTTCGTGAAAATAGCCACTGTAAGGCTAGACGCGAGTGCACAGGACGACAGCGACCGGCCATTAGCATCAATCATAGACCGCTATTTGATATCACTTTGTAACTGAATTACAGATTACGCTTACCGAACAAGAAAGTGAGGTTAAGAAAGCAAATACTAAACTTAAAATTGAGTACATTATAGACTCTCTAGAAGTGAATGTCGTAAATGTCGTCATAAATTTACGATTAATGAGAAATTACTCGTAACTCACATTTGGGTTAAGTATTTGCATTCCTGGTCTCACTTTTTTGTTTGGTACCTGTCTTTAGTTCTATAATCTATATTACATGCATACATAATGTCACCGACCGAAATCTGTATGATGTCATTGATGTCTATTCATTACAGAGAATACCTTATACTTGCAGGCAAGGCAATGTATGAAATAACGAGAACATGGAAGGGTTGTTCGCTGCTTGCGAAGGTTAGGTTAGGTTGGAACAGTTATCCTAACGCGTGGAGGCAAGCGAGCAAAGCGAGCATGCCGCTGCAGCGTTGCCCAGCGCAAGACCTATTTATTTTACACATTACCAGTGGACCAGCCGGTATTCTATGCAAACCCTAGGAAATTTGTACAGTACTAGACATAGTATGAACAATCATATACTTATTCAAAACATTTCTTAAATAGCTTCGAAGAGGCTTCTGGAGTCTGAGCCTCATTTCGAAGCTAAGTCTATACACCAAAGCGGCCGCCGGCCTTACCCGGCGGATTCTGCCGCCGGCGCCAGGCCGGCGGCTTTGGTGTGTAGACAGCTTTAGGAATACCTGCCCCAGACTCCAGATGCCCCTTCGAAGCAATTTAAGAAATGTTTTGAATAAGTATATGATTGTTCATACTTTGTCTAGTACTGTACAAATTTTGAGGGGAATTGTATCAAATATCTGATTATTAAGACTGCAGGTAACACATAATAATAAATAAAAGCATTTATGCCCGAAAATCTGTCCCAGGTGCCCGTGTGAAACGGACAAGCGAGTCCGTTTCAGGACTCGCTTGTCCGTTTCCACCAGATTGTGACACCCCACACAGTTGGCTGAACGACGTGCCTTGCAAAGCAAGGAAACTCTCGCAAATCAAATGTTACAAACTGGTCAACCATCCGAGCACCAGCAATAGCGGTAGTTGCTTACTGCAGTGATCATTTACAAAAGACTGAGTTAGTGGCTACAAGTGGTCCTAGCTATTTAGGTAATATTAGTGGCCATAATTTGCTTTTTGGTGGCAATTTTACTTAACTTTGATGATCCATAAATGTTGGACGAGTTACATTTTAAACATGCTGAATTAGGAAATTAGAAGCTATGATATTAATAAATAATGTCCATTTTGATGCCATTTTTTAGTATTTTAGAATCTTACTGTTTGAATGCATGTTACAAAATTAGATGCTTAAAAATAATCACGATGCTGAATTATATTAACAGTGGCTAATAGAGAAGATAACTGGTGGCTATAATCTATAAATTCTGATGCTCATTAATTGTGGCTGACTTATTAATTTAGGGGGCAAAGTAAAAATGCTATTAAAAAGAAGGTCGTTTAATTAGCACCCATAAAATAATAATCGTTATTATTATTACTGCCAGAATCAATTATCACCGTTATAGGAGTCCCGCATAACATCCGCTATCAGCTAACCCCGCGGCCTCGCCTAGGGTTTCAGGTATCCTCATCACTACTATTACTAAAGTAAAAAAAACTCTTCTAATATTTTCTGACGGTATGTGAGAAATTGACATCTACAACATCCAATATTGTTATTATTTATGCCACAATCATCAACACCATTATTAACATTACCATCATGATCATCAACACCTTTGTCATTACAGTCTTTTTCTGGACAGCTCAGCAATCATGTAAACATGTCATATGTTGACAGAAGTTGTCTATGATCATAGTGTTGTAACTATACTGATTCTATGTATGTAAATAATCATTGAGTTATATCTAGTTCACCGTACATTCATTTACTTCGGTATATCAATCGCCAAATTCATAAAATCATGAAATTCGGTATATCAATATATATTATGTGCAATAATCTTTTTATATTAATTTAATTAAAGGATCTTTAAAAAAAAGAAACTTAGAAAATTTTATAGTACATATAATCATTTATTTACAATAATATATTACTTTAGGACTGAATATTTTAACCATCCACCGTCAACCCTACCCAGTCTACCCTAAAGAATCTTTTTTTTTTCTTTTTATTCATATTTAAATGTTTATGGCGTTCGAAACATTAGATTATCTTTTTGGCAGCTCGCTGATGAACGTTAGCCTCTTTAAATTTACTCCTCCACACGGTACTAAGCCTAACCGGATCCTTCTGACGATTTCTGGGTCGCACAAATACTTATTTAGTCCCAATTTTTTAAAAGTACTTCTGCGAAGAGTAGGCCTCGCGAGCGCCCAGGAAAAAACAACCTGTGAGGAATTATATCCCTTATGATCCCATCATATATAACGGGGACCTTTTTCTCCCTTATTTTCCGCCCTATTAAAAAAACTTTCGACAAAAGTTGTATTTTTATCTTTTCGTAGATCAATAATTTTAAATCAAAGAACATGTGTGCCAAGTTTGGAGAAAATTGGTTAACAAATGCGTCTTCTAGACAGAAACTGACATGTACACACACATACGGACGAAAGCAAAATCGTCTATACTGTGGAATCGAAGACCCAAACTCAAAGTGCCTTTTCACACGTACCGGTTGCCGGGTAGCCGGTGCCGGGTAACCGGCGGTGAATGCAAACGGTTGGCGGGCAAATCACGCTGGTACGTGTGAAAGCTATAGTACACGGCCATACACCCACCCTACCCGGCACCCGGCAACCGGTTCTTGTGAAAAGGGGCAAAGACTCTCATCTCCATATATTCAATATACTTTGTGGACTAGCACTCTTCGCTCTCTGGGTCAATAAGTTATATTATTAAAGTAAGTACATTTTTTCGAACTGACAGATTGATAAAACAATGACCTCCTTTTAAAATCAATTGGCCAGTACAACAGTTTTACAACACTATGGCAAAGACAAACAAGTCTGAGAAAAAATAATTTAATGACAAGCAAAAATGACAGTCTTAAATTTTTACCATCCGAGTATTTTTCATGAAATTATTCTATAATATAAAGGTTTATTAGGTTCGAAATGTCCGCATAAATCTAACTAGAGTTCCTTGAAACGACTATGATCAGGATTGATAATTAAATGTAAGTAATTATGGAGTAGTCAAGATCCAATTTCTTTGTTTACTATATTATTTAGGTCTGTTGAATTCCACTATACCATCACATTCATCATCATCACCTACATCACTTCTATCACTACTGACTAACAAAACTCACCCAATATTTTCTCTGACGGTATGATGTATGAGAAATTGCTTCACTCACATCAAAATACTATCACTATTGATAAGTGAATAACATATTATCTCTAATGTTTTGACGGTATAGAGGAATTGACATCAATCAATTTATTTATGATTATAATTTTCATCATTAATATTATCCCTTCTGCCACAATAATCAACTCTATATCGTTAATATCACTATAGTCGTCACCATTATTAATGCCATTACAATCATCACCATCGCTCTAATCATCGCCATTATCATTACCATCACAAACATCATCATTATCATAACCATCACCTTTAACATTACCACCACAATCGTCATCACCATTATCATTCCCATCACAATCATTAACACCATAATCATTACCATCACCATTGTTATCACTTATCTCTCACAAAACTCACCCAATATTTTCTCTGATGGTATGATGTATGAGAAATTGACATCGGTCACATTTTGCAACAGTTGTTTATGGAGTAAGTGTTTCACTCGCTCCAAGAATGTTAATATGTAGACATCGTTTTGATGGTTGGCTATCCTCCACACACCCAAACCTGGAAAAAGAAATTGTCTGTAAAGTCTTTTTACGGACTATAATTTTACGTGCCCCGTGTGGCGACGGACTCCCGTGTTACGACGGGTAAGAGTACAAAATGTCGCCACCCCAATACATCCCGAGGGTGTCGTAAGAGGCGACTAAGGGAACACTTTCGCAAAAATAGCGATTGCGTAGACAAGGAAAACTCGAAATGAAACCTTTGGTTGTCAGTAAAATGACCATCGTTAAGCCAAGTTGAAGGCTTTATGGGCGGCTTGAAAAATTTCAACTGTGGGTCACGGCGACCTGCGCCTGTCCATTTCAACACGGAAATAGGTTATCTGTGGGTGAAACTATAAGCTGAAATGTGGGCGTATACTATGCCCCTGCCTACCCCTTCGGGGATAAAGGCGTGACTATATATATGTATGTATGTAATTTTACGTGATAACGTGTATCACAAGTGTAGCGTCTTGTGTGTGTCAAACGTCTTTAAGCTACGGTGTCACAAGTTCATCTGGTGGGCCGTATGCTGGGAGTTGATGAGATATAAATGCTTCACAAGCCTAACACTTAGGTCGATAGTGTATTTAATAATAATAAATAAATATTTGTGGACAATCTCACACAACATCATCTAGCCCAAAGTAAGCTAATATAGGCTTGTGTTATGGGATCTAGACGACTGATATACATACTTATATATTTCTAAATGAAAAAAAATGAAAATGAAAAAATATTTATTGTCAAAAAGAGTACAGTTTTTAACATAATGTCCGTTGGCCCCACACTAGGCAAGCCTGTCCTGTGGGTACCTCCTACGATTTCACAATTACATTTGCTCGGTCGACGTTATTACTCTTATAAAATATCTTGAAAATTTTATGTGTGTGTGTGTGTGTGTGAGTGTGCACGTGTGTGTGTGTGTGTGTGAGTGTGCACGTGTGTGCGTGTGTGTATGTGTGCGTGAGTGCGTGCGCATGCCTGTGTTCGTACAAATATATACAACATATATACATGCATAGATATATACATACACATATACCTACATATTCATAATACCAAAGAATACGTTTTAAGGCAAGTCAAAAACAAGTTAACTTTGGTGCATAATAAGCATTTCAGTGGCTTCATATGTCATTGTGGCAAGCCATTTTGTTACCTCTATTTTTGCTTCTCTCACCGAGCATTTTTTAATGTTGCAGTGTCTTGCAACTTTATTATAAATGTAATGGTCGATATACGGGGCAAAGCGTCTAGCAAATGCTGTATTAATTTTCGGCAAGGTAAGTCTGTATACTCTACGTCTGAGTAGGTTGTCATAATCTACAGAATCAATGACATCTCGGTGCACCATGAGGAACGATTTCAAAATAAATATCTGCCGCACGCTAAGAACCCCACTGTCACTGTACAGCAGCGCAGTGGGATACCTGAATGGTTTTTTGTGCATAGTTTTTAGTACTGAACGCTGGGCTCTTTCCAACTGCAACAAGAACGATTTGCCAGAAGCACCCCAGGCACGTATGCAGTACGCGATCAATGACTGCGTCAAGGCGAGATAGACTGTCTTTAAAGTGTCTGTAGATGCAGATATGCGGAGCAACTTCATTATATTCGCCGTCTTACGTACACGACCAGACAACACGTTGATATGTTCTTTAAAGTTAAGATTTTCATCTATTATTACGCCTAGATACTTAATCCTGTCTACCCTCTGAACTATCTCACACTTGCAACAGTTCAGTGTCTTGCAGTTGTGCAGCTTAATATTAAGGGACGTGGGGGGAGTTGATGCAGCGGTTTTGTGAAAGCAGATGTACTTCGTTTTTCCGGTATTTAGTGTCAGCAGATTATGTCTTAGCCATTGCTGTATTTCAGTCATACCTGCTTCTGCCTCACGAAACGCTTTTTCCCAGGTCGATCCATGAAAGACAGCGACTGTGTCATCGGCGTAACATATTATGTCGGTTTTAAGACATACGTGAATGTCATTCATATACATTATGAAGAGCGTTGGGCCGAGCACACTTCCTTGCGGTACACCAAAATTAACCATCTGCAGTTCACTTTTGTCATTGCCCACTCGGACGCACTGTTTTCTGTCAGTCAAATAGCTCTCAAACCATTTCAAGGCTATGCCGCGTATTCCAAACTGAGATTCCAGTTTTTTCAACAAGATTGGTATTGAAACGGTGTCAAACGCCTTCGCTAAGTCCAGAAAAACGCCTATGCTATACTGTTTCACGTCAAGATAGGATGACACTGTTGATGTTAAAAGTGTTACAGCTTTTTCAGTCGATTTCCCTCTTCTAAATCCATACTGCCTGTGTGATATAAGGTTATGACTTTCCATGTATTTAACCAATCTGTTGTTAACTATCTTTTCCAATAGTTTAGAGAATACAGACAGTAAAGAAATGGGTCGGTAGCTGTCCGGGAAGTCTCTAGGACCGTGTTTATAAACAGGCGTGACAGACGCAGTTTTCCAGGCCTCAGGGAATACGCCAGATTCAAGGCTCATATTGAAGACATCAGTCAGTGGGGGAATTATTACGTTTCTTATTTCTTTTAACAGACCATTAGTCATTCCATCAATGCCTGGTGCTCTATTATTCCGCAAAGATAGAATCAGGGACTCCACTTCTATTACGTCAGTTGGCTGCAGAAAGAATGAGTCACGCAAGCCACTTCTATTGACTTTATTTGCCAGTGCTTCTTGACTTAGCTGAAGACTAATTAGGATCTCGTTAGCCAGGTCCTGCCCCACTGTTGAAAAGTGAGTATTGCAGACATTTAAAGATTGAATCGGGCATAAACTGTTGTTTATAGTTAGTAACTCCCTGGGTTCTTTATTAGTATCTGTAAGGTTACAGACATTTTTTATACTCCGCCACATTTGCTTAGGGTCCTTTACAGTACTCGCAAGCAGTCTGCTGTTATAATCAGTTTTTAACCTGCGCAAGAGGCTGTTGCAAAAATTCCTGTACCGGGTGTATATTATGCGTGTGAGGGGGTCGTTTGGAGCTTTTCTGTATTTTAGGTGTAATCGGTCTCTGTGTGTCATACAACGAATAAGCCCGGGTGTGATCCAGGGTTTGATGTTAAATTTTGAATGACTGACCCGCACCCTGTTAGTATACTTGTCGACTACTTTGGTGATGTGGTTACAGAAATTGCCTACGCTTTCGTTCACATCCCCACCACGCAACCGCAGCAACCAGTCAGCATTTAGGAGCTCATGTCGGATAGCCTCAGCGTCTCGTCTCGAAACAACCCGATCCAAACATTTCCCAGTGTTTTGTTTAACGGCAAGACCCAGTATGGCGATATCATGATCTGTTAGGTCAGTTCGGCAGACCACACCAACCACACTTTTGATTTTACTAATAAAAATGTGGTCATGACATGCTGCCCCTCTTGTTGGGTGTGTGATTGCGGGAAACAATCCATGTTCTGCAGTCAGGCATAAATATTCTACAAGGTCCGAATCACATTCCGTTGACAGCAAATTTATATTTATGTCGCCTGTTAGAATTTGCACATTTTTTTCATGTGATGTTGAATCGAGAAGACAGTGAAGGGATCGGAGGAAGTTCTTTTTACAACCAGATGGTGGTCGATAAATGGCATAAATTGTAATACCGTTGTTAAGACCCAGCTGCAGTAGGTTTGCATCACTAATATTGGGCTCGGAAACGCGCGCACTCCACTTATCGTGAACATAAACTACAACACCAGTATTTTGGTTTATAACTATTTTAGTGTTATACATTGTGTATGATAGCATTTGGGGTATAATTGATGTGTCATCTAGCCAACATTCAGTCAAAATTATTACATCGAAGGTAATATTACATCTTTTGAGAGTTACAAGAAAATTATCATAATTTTGATTAATGCTCCTAATATTAAATGTTAACACATTAAAATTGTAATTTGACGAGACTGCGGCACGACAATGCTCAGGCGCTTCTATTGTATGACAAGTTATTCGTAATGAGTCCAACTCTCCAGTGTTAGTGTCATCAATCACTGTATAGGTAATACAGAAAATTCCAAACATGTGTGACATAATACAATGTAAATATAGTAATTTCTAGTGCCATACAATATAGACGCGAAAAACCTAGTCAAGCACTCAGTGCCGCTGCCTTCCAGCAAAGTTATTATTGTGTAAATGTCATATTTGATAAGTGAGTATTTGGTTAACTGAATAAATATTTCTACAGTTCTAGTTTTGAACTTTACAGTGTATAAAATGTATGATAGTATATAAGGTATTTGTTTTAGTAGATTGCTCGCTATTTTAGAGATAATCACACTCGTACTTTGTGTATAAGTATAATATAATAATGCTATTGATGTATAAATTTCTAGGTTATTCTTATTGCAATAGTTTGATAATATAACGTATTTTTTATAAGTTGTGTATGTTGGTTTAAATAAATAAGAATGTGTTTGTTTGTGTTTTCTTAACAAGCATAAATGTATAAGATTGTTACTTAAAATACTAATGATAGTGACAACACAATTACTTAAAATATAAAGTGGAAATTCATTGTTAGTGGGAAAACCATGTACAATATATCGCGATTTAATTTCCAGCAGTAGTATTAAAAACCCGAAGAAGATCTTCATATGTTCGAATTGGCAGGGCTGGCTTACCTTCACGTTGCTTGACATATATATTACCCTGTGTACACCAGCAAAAGGTGTAGTCCATTTCTTTGGATTTGGTTCTTGCCGCTCGAAAAAGCAGTCGATTTTCTTTTGTTAAGCGTTCATTATAGTATAATCTCTGCGGCGTACCAGGGATGTCCAGTTCTGCTGTTGTTATATTCTTTCTTGATTTTGCAGCCTTCAATATCTGGTCTCGTTTGGTACGACGTAACAGACGTATCACTACTGGTCTTGAAAATTTGGTATTTTGTTCAGCGTTTAGCGCAGACTTGACGCGTGGGCCAACTCGGGCAACCCAGTCGATATCCGAGTCGTTTAGTTCGACACCAACCTTGCGAGCTGCTAACAGTGCAATATGGTATAGATTTTCATTGGTCTGCTCGGGGACACCAGCCAATTCCAGTTCATTGCGAAGGTGTAATTGAGCTTGCCCATTTAATTCCTGCTTCAGTTCCACTACTGTAGCTTCGAGCAGCTTTAGGTCTTTATCACGATTTTCTAGGCAGTTTATTCTATTGCTGTTCGAGTCTACTGCTGACACCAGTTCGGTAAGTTTTGTCTGACAATTAACCAACGAGTCCGTGGCGTCTTCAAGTTGTTTTTTAAGAGAAGAAATTTCCTGTGTTAAATGACGCACTTCCTCTATCAATTCTTTTACTTCAGAGTTTACATAAGCTTCAGTCTGCATGTCTGCCTTCTTCCTTGTAGTAACATTCGATTCTGTACAACGTATCGGCGTTGAACTATTGTCTCCTCCTTTTTTTAGCGCGGCACAGCAGTCCGGACATTTCCATAATTTTATCTTGTCGCTTGGCAGCGTCGATATTTTAATGCATTGTGAGCAGAAGCTTTTTGCACAGGTATCCACAGCACATTTAATACAAGTGTCTTTTGTATTTTTCAGACATCCATTGCATTTCATCTTGGACTAAGCGATGTTCGATAATAAAGTTTAAAGAAATAAAAATTATTCCAGGTGTTTAGATTTTCTTAATAAAATCTCTTTGGTCAATATTAATTCCTCTCAGAAGCAAATCATAGGCAGAAAAGATAGCGCTGTCTGCGGTTAACTAGTCACCGATGTCTCGCTGTGATAGTACCATCCGCGTCACTGACCGACACACACAGCAGCGCGCACGCAGTAAACGCTCTTATGATCACTAGTTAACCGTGCGTTTTGCGTGGGTTGTTCACAAAAATGAATAGTCATTCACTCACCAGCTGATCAGGTAGATTTAAAAGGTTTTTTAATTTATAAGCCACTATTCATCACTTTTGTAATTTTAGTATATGATTCACTTCACTACAGCATTATTGGTAAAATGTACTGTTTTTTATTAATAATAGGTAAGCTTTGAAAGGATTTTTCGATTTTTTCGTTGAGAGTAAGTATGTACGTGTAATATCCGTTTCACTGCCCGACCAAAGATGATACATAGAAATACATAGAAAACACCCAAACTCCAAAACAAACATTTGTGGCTCACACAAATATTGGACCGACCCGGGAATCGAACCCAGGACCACAAGCGCAGCAAGTTGTTACGCTACCAACTACGCCGCAGAGGCGTCTTTCTATCGATTGTGACAATTCAAAAGGCACAAATATTAACGCAGTGGTTCTCAATTAACTACAATTCGCCGGTAGGCAGGTATATACTTTCAGGCGCGTGGCATTATTTTGGCAAACAATTAAAAAGCATTTATTATCTTAATCTAAGATTAAAGTACGCATTATCACAAAAACCGGTCAAGTGCGTGTCGGACACCGGTACGGAAGGATTCAAACCAAAAAAAGTTAATATTAGTATTTGTTATTATAACTACAACAAAAATACATCATTTGTAAAAAATTCAGCTCTCTAGCAATCAAGGTTTCTAAGATACAGCATCGTTACAGACAAACAGACGGAAGCGAATTCAGAGTAATAGGGTATTACCCTTTGTGTAAAGAACCCTAAAAAGGTGCCATAATAAATGAATACATACCACATCCAATAACATTAACATACGCCGACTTATCCAACTCTCTCGCCCTAGCATCCGCCTCCAATAGTACAGTTACAGCCAAAACCGCAATCCTTTTATAATAAACTTCATTGTCAAATATGAATTCCTCCTTTCTTACTGTGTTGAGTTTGATGAATCTATCGGTGTATAGCTTTTCGGGGTCAGAATCTGTAGTATTTACGTATGTTGATAATTCTTGGTATGTATAACTGGGTACCTGAAAAATACCGTAAAATAAGTGGACGTCATGCCGTTTCATCGGTTTAGATCCCGTTCCCGTGGGAATATGGGAAGAAAATATAGTCTATGTTTACCGGGGATAGTGTAACTTCCCAACAGTGAAAGGATTTTTCAAATCGGTTCCGTAGTTTTGAAGCCTGTTCAATGCAAACAAACAAGTAATCAAATAGTTTCTCTATTATAATATTAGTATTAGTATTAGATTTTGATGAAATTTGGTATAGAGATAGTTTGAGTTCAACGGAAGGACATAGGCTACTTTTTAACTGGCTGCGCTAAAGGAGGGTAAGACAAAGCCGCGGGGAAAAGTTAGTATACAATAAAACACTTACCTGAAAGAATTCCGACCACATTTGCCTCCACATATATGCTTCCTCACATAAGTCGTCTTTAGAACATTGAGACAGGTAGTGGGGGTCACTTCTCGATCTCTCTCTCAATATCTCTCTTACGCGACTTAATCAAAGTTCAAGTAAGGGGCTCACAACTATAGGCTGTTGGGCGTTACGTGAGGTTTTTTTTAGTTGGTAAGAGTCCAGCATAGCATCCATGAGGATTTTCCCTCAGGTCAAAAAAAAAATGCTTCCTCCCATAAGTCATCTTTAGAACATTGAGACAGGTAGTGGGGGTCACTTCTCTATTTCTCTCTCACTCAATCATTCTCTTATGTGACGTAGCGGGCCATCTAACATACAATAAAACACTTACCTGAAAGAATTCCGACCACATTTGCCTCCATATATGCTTCCCCGACGGATTGTTCCTCACGTAAGTCGTCTTTAGAACATTGAGACACGTAGTGGGGTCATTCCTCTAGCTCTCTCTCTCTCTCTCTCTTTTACGTGACGTAATCCAAGTTGCGCGGGCCATCTAACATACAATAAAACACTTACCTGAAAGAATTCCGACCACATTTGCCTCCACATATGTTTCCACGATTGATTGCTCCTCACATAAGTCGTCTTTAGAACATTCGAGACAGGTAGTAGGGTCACTCCTCTATCTCTCTCTCTCTCTCTTATTTGGCACGTAGCGGGCCATCTAACATACAATAAAACACTTACCTGAAATAATTCCGACCACATCTGCCTCCACATACGTTTCCCCGAACGATTGTTCCTCACATAAGTTGTCTTTAGAACATTGAGACAGGTAGTGTGGGTCACTTCTCTCTCTCTCTCTCTCTCTCTCTCTCTCAATATCTGTCTTATGAGACGTAATCAAAGTTGCGCGGGCCATCTAACATACAATAAAACACTTACCTGAAAGAATTCCGACCACATTTGCCTCCACATATGTTTCCCCGACTGATTGTTCCTCACATAAGTCGTCTTCAGTACATTGAGACAGGTAGTGGGGGTCACTTCTTCGCCGTAACCGTTTTCTGGGCAGTTTTGGGTTTCAGTGATGAGTATATCTTCGTAGTCCATGCGGCCGGGTCTTTGGAATCGGGGGCCGATGGTGCCTGTTCAAATTGAATAAATAATAATTATAAAAGGTCGTTTCTTTCACACAATTACTTCTAGCCTAAATTTAAGTTAGCACAAGCTTACATTAGGTAAGCTTGTGGTTTGGAATCTAGAGAACTGACAAACATGCTTGATATTAGGGTTCCATACTGAACGGGACACAAATATTCGAGACTTGGCTGTCCGTCTGTCTGTCATGGGGCTGTATCACAGGAATCGTGATAGCTAGAGAGCCACTTTAATAACAAATACTAAACTAACAACTAACCACTATAATAACAAATACTAAAATCAGAAAAAAAAATAAGGGGCTCCCATACAACAAACGTGATTGTTATGCGGTTTTGGGAACGCAACCGTTCGTGCGCGAGTCCGGCTCGCGCTTGGCCGATTTTAAAATATTCATTTTATTTCAAACTCACCAATAATAACAGCATTCTTCTCAATATTATCCTCTTTAACAAACCCAGAATTTCTTCTATCACCGTCGTTAATACACTCCGTATGGCCGCTCACGAACACGTACGCTGCTAACTTCAGCTCGTCGTAACTTAATAAGTCCTCTAGCACCAATGGTGGTTTCTGTTGCAAAGTACCTATGGTTTCCCAGTCACCCGCACTGAAAATAATATAAAATAACATCTTTAAAAAAATTATAACACTTAAGTTTGGAATGATCTACCAAACGCCGACATTATGGGGTTCTTCAATAGGGGTTTTAGAAGGTTCTTGGAGAGTCGGCAGAGCGCCAGTGTAGCTCTGGTGTTATTATAATACTAGCTGTTCCCCGCGGCTTCATCCGCGTAGAAGTCGTTATCACGTAAAATCATTACCCTCCTTTTCGGCAGTCAGTTAAACAGTAGCCTTTGTCCTTCCCTTGGACTCAAACTATCTCTATACCAAATATCAGCAAAACCGGTTTAGCGGTTTAAGCGTAACAGACAGACAGACAGAGTTACTTTCGCATTTTTATATTAGTGGGATTCTGTATCAAGTTTCTGGATCAGTCAAGCCGTTTGAGAGATAAACGTGTAATAAATAAATAAATACGAATCCAAGAAGGGCAGGGAACGGGGGCCTTTGAAATAAAATGTATATGACTAGCTGTCTCCCAAGACTCCCGGGTTGGACCGTGATATACTGGGTGTTTCTTTTAGGGTGTCAAGCCGCCACTAGCTGGTAGCAGAGTTCCATACCTATCGATTTAACCCCCATGTATGTTCTACGATTTTTTGTAGTTTTCGAGATATAATTTTATATCGTTATTTTTTATAATTACGTGTCCACGACTTTTCTTGGATATTTTTTTATTATTATAATGCCTATTGATTGCAGTATTATGGACAAAATAATCTCCTTCCTAACTTTGATACAAGATGTAAAAAATTTAATCGATAATAAAAAAAATAGGGAATTAGGTATGCAGAACATTATATCTCGAAAACTACAAAAAATCGTAGAACATACATGGGGGTTAAATCGATAGGTACCAGCTAGTGGCGGCTTGACACCCTAAAAGAAACACCGTGTATAACTAACTCAAGGTAAATACCCTACACCTCTAATCTTGATTAGTTTACAAATAATATTCAGTAATCAAAGGATACCCTTGATAATGCAGAAATGCGAAGCCGGTCTGGTTGTTACCCTTGATAATCCTAAGGCGAAACTGGTAAGGAATTTACTAACAAAGGTTACCCTTAGTAATGTGTAACTTTTACTATCAAAGTTTACCCTTGGCGAAACCAGTCAGACTTTTACCATCAAAGGTTACCCTTGATAATGTTGTAAAGCAAAACCGATCAAAGTTTACCCTTGTATAATTGTAAGGCGAAACCGGTCAGACTATTGCTATCAAAGTTTACCCTTAATTTTGTTGTCCACCAGTTTTTGCCAGCAATTGAAACCAGTCAGGCTCTTACTATCAAAGGTTACCCATGATAATGTGTAAGGCGAAACCAGTCAGGTTTTTACTATCAAAAGTATTATACATCTAATATATTATTTCTTAAAATGTTAGTAAGCGATATTGACATTTTTATATCATACATATTTTTTATACTTGATTCGATTTTTTTATGTTAGCGTAGCGTACAACCCTTACAAAAAGCGACTATATCAATAATATCTTAGACATTTTCAATAGAAAAATATCTACCAAATGAAGTTAGACGTGTCCCGTCGAAATCCACCGAATCTGCGACCCAGCCGGCCTGAACGATTCGGGTTGGCGCAATGCCGCTTGGCTGGGTTGGCACCGGGATTGGACGCTTTTGTGTGGCCGTACCTTAATATTGTACAGTTTTGCTTTATTAGAAATGTGATCAAAAGCCTCTGCCTACCCTCTTGGAAATAAAGGAGTAAAGATTTCTATATGCAAACTGTACGAAAGACTTATAAAGAATGTGGAGCGTTGTATGTGCCTACAATACATATACATAGGCTTTTAAGCAGTGTGAAGCAATATGTGAAATTGACAATATTATGATGACAGAAAAACTAGGTACCTTTTATTATGTCAAAAGGGACATTTAATACTAATGGTTGTCCATCACTTTAGGCTTAGGTCGCACAACGGTTTCTAACCTCAAAATGTCAAATTCTACCCTCAAAATGTCAAAAAACCAATGAAATCGAGTCTATGGTTTCATTAGTTTTGACATTTTGTCGTTAGAAACCGCAACCGCCAACCGCAGTGCGACCTCAGCCGTATATTCAAATTTATCGCTATTCTGATAAAACGGATTTCATCCATTTTCGTCACAAGCCCATACCACCAGGCACAAAAAATTCGAGATTTTTTTTCAGTCCCTAGTGCCACTTTCAAACTTGCTCTAATTTACATTTCATATTTTATGCATCACATCACATTTTTTTTATTTGAGCGTTTCCGTGCTTTGAAAGGCACGTTAAGCCGTTGGTCCCGGTTGCCAGTAAAATGGCAGTCGTTAAGCCAAGTTGAAGGCCTTTATAAGCGACTTGAAAAATTTCAACAGCAGGCAGTCACAACCTGCGCCTGAACCTCTCAACACGGCTCACCACCTGTTAGGTGGGACAAATTCTAAAAAAGGTGGAATGTGGGCATTTAATATGCCTCTGCCTACTGCTTCGGGGATAAAGGCGTGACCATATGTATGTGCATCACATCACCATAAGCGATTTAAATGAAACGATGAAAAATGCAATACAACGTAAAATTCTTACCCTTCTTCGCCCGACATAAGCATATAAGCGTCTCTGGGTCCCACGAAGGAGATTGCTCGCTTCTTCAGTATCCTGTCAATCAGGTCTGCGACGCCCATGTCTTTGTAAAACTCTTTTTCTATGGGACTGCCGAATTCTCTGAAAAGAAGTTTCATTTTTATAATTTTTGAAGGTCTTTTGGTGCTAGAGAAAATAACCAGCCCCGGCCAAGTGCAAGTCCGTTTCAGGCACAGAGGGTTCCGCAAATGGCAAAACATTACGTTTGTCGTATAGGGGCCTCTTCTATACTAATATTATACCAAGGAAAGATTTGATTGTTTGTTTGTTTGTTTGTTTGCATCGAATAGGCTCCGAAACTACTGGACCGATTTGAAAAATTCTTTCACTGTTGGGAAGCTACACTCTTTGTGCTAAACATAGGCTAAATTTCATTCCCGTATTCCCTATTTTAGTATATTATCTATTTTAGTATTGACAGCAGCCAAAGAAATACATCGCTTTTGTGAAAATTTCAGCTTCTATCACGGTTAATGAGATACAGCCTAAATACAGGCAGACGGACCGAGCAGTCTTAGTCATAGGGTCCCGTTTTTACCCCCTGGGTACGGAACCCTAAAAAACCAGCCAAGTGCGAGTCGTCCTTGCTCATAGGGAAATTCCGTACCCAAAAACATCATTTGCTATTTTTAGTTTTTACATACAGATAGGCAAATCCCTGACCCCCATACAGATAGGCAAAGCTGTGGCGGGAGTTACTTGCTCAGTGAATGAGCAAGTAACTCCCGCCACAGCTTTCTTATAGTTGGAGGGTATTTTGAGGGATCATTTGCTTAACCTTAGTGGTCACACACACATTCAAGCTCTGTACAAACATATCGTGTGTTTAGTTTAGGTGACAGAATTGAAAGCTGTTGCCGACCTTGAGCAAGATATTTGAAAAACTAATACTAGAGCAGATGCTTATCTATTTCAATAGTCACAAATTGTTTCATGAGTAACAATTCGGCTTCACTAAAGGACGCTCGACTACCGATGCTGGTGTAGAGTTATTGAAATGTATTTACGAGGCCTGGGAGAATAAACAAGATGCAATTGGTGTGTTTTGCGATTTGTCTAAGGCATTTGATTGCGTCCAACATGAAACATTAATCAGGAAATTACATCATTATGGCATAAGGAGCAAGGCTCTCGATCTTCTGACTTCATATTTGAACAATAGAATTCAGAGGGTTGATGTTAATGGTACACGCTGAGAGGGCTCTGTAGTTACTATGGGCGTCCCACAGGGTTCAATACTCGACCATTTTTATTCCTTATATATTTTAATGACCTACCCTTTTACGTGGGGGGCAACAACAGGATTGTTTTGTTTGCAGATGATACTTCTTTGATTTTCAAAGTTAAAAGACAAATAGATAACTATGACGATGTCAACAACGCAATCTTGAAAGTGGTTCATTGGTTTAACACTAACAATCTTAGACTGAATGATAATAAAACTAAATGCATTAAATTTACCTTGCCTAATGTACCTAACACATTCAGAAACCAATGTTCAACTTAATGGTCGAGAGTTGGAACTTGTGGAATCAACGACGTTTCTAGGGTTAACGGTTGATGCTGGTTTACAATGAGGTCCACATATTGTCAAACTAGCAAGTAGATTAAGTTCAGCAGCATTTGCTGTACAAAAGATAAGGCACTTGACGGATGTAGATACGGCTAGAATAGTCTATTTCAGTTACTTTCATTTCATAGCATAATGTCTTACGGTATTCTACTGTGGGGCAATGCTGCAGATATAGATAAAATTTATATTTTACAAAAGCGGGCCATAAGAGCTATATATAGATTAGGTCCAAGGGTCTCTCTGTGCGAAAAATTCAAAGAGGTTAAAATTCTTACAGTAGCATCACAATACATTCTTGAGAATCGTATGTACGTACAAAGAAATTTACATAGTTTCGCTAAGTTAAGTGATAGACACAATGTCAACACTAGAAATAAAAGTAACCTTGCTGTTTATCATAGCAGATTGTACAAAATCAGCAATTCATTCATGGTATACGCTTTTACAACAGGCTACCAGACGAAATTAAAAGTATGTCCCTCAATAAATTTAAAAAGGTTGTAAAAAGTAAATTGTACTGCAGGGGCTACTATACAATTGGTGATTATTTGTTGGATGGAGAAGCCTGGAAATGACCTGCTCTGCTGGATTCTCAAAAAAATGTTAAAATGCATAGTTTTTAGATTCATTTTGTAAATAGAGCACTAAAAAGAATAACCCGCTGAGTTTCTTGCCAGTTCTTCTCAGGTGGGTCGCGTTGTGAACTGGTGGTAGAAATTTTGATTTATATTCTGGACGTTTTACAAGAGCATCTGTATTTGCCTATGTGAAATAAATTTATTTTTCCTTCTTTCTGTCTTTCTTTCTCTCTTTAAAACAAATCATTTGTATGGAGTTTCCGCTATGGGGTATAAGATCCAAGTTCCTATGGTTCGACAGGGAAACGATCGTTTAGTATTTTATTCCATAACTTACCTTTTATAAATCAGGAAGTGTGTCATCAACAGTATCACTCGCTCATGTACCAAGGGATAAGTGGAGGCTATATTTCTTTTCAAATCCTCTATGGACCTTCTCTCTTTCAGTTTTTCTAATCTGTAAATAAAAAAATAACAAGTGTAAATAAAAAAATTATAAATTCTGGCTGTTCAAATAAGCCTGAACATGGTAGGTGCATAACCTGTAATTTTCTGAGGAGTTGGGTATCCCCGTAGACCACTTGATTTATCATTCAGTTTGTGGTTGCATGTTGTAATGTCGTGGAAATATCATCATCGATGGAAGGATGTCACTAAAATTCACAGGTCTTATTTACCGTTCCAAATCAGACCTGTGAATTTTAGTGTCAGCCTTCCATCGATGAAAAGAGTGGCCGTGAGTTTTCTTGCCAGGTTCTTCCTCACAGGCTCTACCTATTGCTTTGCGAATCTGGCAGTAAATGAAGAAGCAAAAAAATTCACGTTCATTTCATAAATGTTACTTTGTAACCTAAGTGAATAAAGATAATTTTTATCGCCCTAAAAGTGAGGTGATGATCTTCAACATTCTTAGCTAAGAACCATATGAACCGCAATGAAACAATAAACCGGCCAAGTGCGAGTTGGACTCGCCCATGAAGGGTTTCGTAGCAGCAAGTAACATAATATAAAAGTTCTTATAGTTCGTTGTAACTTTGACTGATGTTTTAACACGTTCGTAGTGGTAGTGATTTCACTAACCGGAAATTGCGGTTTATGACGTACTAGCGGACGTCACGCGGTTTCACCCGCGTAGTTCCCGTTCCCGTGGGAATATGGGAATAAAATATAGCCTATGTTACCCGCAAAGAGTGTAGCTTTCCAACAGTGAAAGAATTTTTCAAATCGGTCCAGTAGTTCCGGAGCCTATTCGTTACAAACAAACAAACAAACAAACAAAAAAACAAATCTTTCCTCTTTATAATATTAGTATAGATTAAAAAAAACTACCAGCTCTATCTCGTTCAAACTAATTTTCGTTGGTAGTTTTTATGGCAATGTACATCATATATTTTTTTTTTAGATTTATCATTCTCTTAGTTTAGAAGTTAGAGGGGGGGGGGGGGGCAGGTTGCGCAAACTATTCACTTTAGAAAAAAATGATGTTAGAAACCTCCATAGCATTTTTGAAGATCTATCTATAGATAACCCCACACGTATAGGTTTGATGAAAAAAAAAAATTTTGAATTTCAGTTCTGACAATGGGGACCCCCAAAATTTATTGCTTTTTTTCTAGTTTTATATAAGAATCTTAATGCGGTTCACAGAATACATCTAGCTACCAAGTTTCAATAGCATAGACCATATAGTTTCGGAGAAAAGTGGCTGTGACACACGGACGGACAGATAGACGGACAGACAGACATGACGAATCAATAAGGGTTCCGTTTTTGCCATTTGGCTACGAAACCCTAAAAAACAGCTTACCTAACAGTTGGTAGCGGGAATGGTATAGGGAACGTTTTTATATAGCAATGACCTCATCGACCTAATGAGATATCTCCACATTATCATTACTTCAGCACGGTTTTAGAAGCTCGTAGTTAGCTTACCTGACAGTTTGTAGCGGGAATGGTATAGGGAACGTTTTTACATAGCAATGACCTCATCGACCTAATGAGATATCTCCACATTATGATTACTTCAGCACGGTTTTAGAAGCTCGTAGTTAGCATACCTGACAGTTTGTAGCGGGAATGGTATAGGGAACGTTTTTACATAGCAATGACCTCATCGACCTCATGAGATATCTCCACATTATCATTACTTCAGCACGGTTTTAGAAGCTCGTAGTTAGCTTACCTGACAGTTTGTAGCGGGAATGGTATAGGGAACGTTTTTACATAGCAATGACCTCATCGACCTCATGAGATATCTCCACGTCATCATTACTTCAGCACGGTTTTAGAGGCTCGTAGTAAGCTTATCTAACAGTTTGTAGCGGGAATGGTATAGGGAACGTTTTTACATAGCAATGACCTCATCGACCTAATGAGATATCTCCACATTATCATTACTTTAGCACGGTTTTGGAAGCTCGTAGTTAGCTTACCTGACAGTTTGTAGCGGGAATGGTATAGGGAACGTTTTTACATAGCAATGACCTCATCGACCTCATGAGATATCTCCACGTTATCATTACTTCAGCATGGTTTTAGAAGCTCGTAGTTAGTTTACCTGACAGTTTGTAGCGGGAATGGTAAAGTGAACGTTTTTACATAACAATGACCTCATCGACCTCATTAGATATCTCCACGTTATCATTACTTCAGCACGGTTTTAGAAGCTCGTAGTTAGCTTACCTAACAGTTTGTAGCGGGAATGGTAAAGGGAACGTTTTTACATAGCAATGACCTCATCTACCTAATGAGATATCTCCACATTATCATTACTTCAGCACGGTTTTAGAAGCTCGTAGTTAGCATACCTGACAGTTTGTAGCGGGAATGGTATAGGGAACGTTTTTACATAGCAATGACCTCATCGACCTCATGAGATATCTCCAAGTTATCATTACTTCAGCACGGTTTTAGAAGCTCGTAGTTAGCTTACCTGACAGTTTGTAGCAGGAATGGTATAGGGAACGTTTTTACATAGCAATGACCTCATCGACCTCATGAGATATCTCCACGTTATCATTACTTCAGCACGGTTTTAGAAGCTCGTAGTTAGCTTACCTGACAGTTTGTAGCGGGAATGGTATAGGGAACGTCTTTACATAGCAATGACCTCATCGACCTCATGAGATATCTCCACGTTATCATTACTTCAGCACGGTTTTAGAAGCTCGTAGTTGGCTTACCTGACAGTTTGTAGCGGGAATGGTATAGGGAACGTTTTTACATAGCAATGACCTCATCGACCTCATGAGATATCTCCACGTTATCATTACTTCAGCACGGTTTTAGAAGCTCGTAGTTAGTTTACCTGACAGTTTGTAGCGGGAATGGTAAAGTGAACGTTTTTACATAACAATGACCTCATCGACCTCATTAGATATCTCCACGTTATCATTACTTCAGCACGGTTTTAGAAGCTCGTAGTTAGCTTACCTGACAGTTTGTAGCGGGAATGGTATAGGGAACGTTTTTACATAGCAATGACCTCATCGACCTCATGAGATATCTCCACGTTATCATTACTTCAGCACGGTTTTAGAAGCTCGTAGTTAGCTTACCTGACAGTTTGTAGCGGGAATGGTATAGGGAACGTTTTTACATAGCAATGACCTCATCGACCTCATGAGATATCTCCACGTTATCATTACTTCAGCACGGTTTTAGAAGCTCGTAGTTAGCTTACCTGACAGTTTGTAGTGGGAAAGGTATCGGGAACGCTTTGCTCATAGCGATGACTTCCTCGACCTCATCAGAAATGTCCACTTTCTCGATACTTGCGCACTGTTTTAGGAGTTCGTTGGTCTCTTTGCTCATGCTTGGAAAACACCAATCTGGTTTGCACCTGAAATTCAGAATGTGAAAATATAAATTACTAGCGGATGTCATGCGGTTTTACTCGTATAGTTCCCGTTACCCTGGGGATAAGGGGGTAAAATATAGATTCTATTACCCCGGGGTAGTGTACGGTGCTAACTTAAAGTACAAGATTTTTTGGAATCGGTTGAGTAGTTTCGGAGCCTATTCAATGCAAACAAAGAATCAACCAAATATTTCCTCTTTATAATTATTAGTATAGATAGATATTTAAATATAAAGCCGGCTGCAAGCACTAAAAAGTGTCACGTTCTGTCTGAACTGAGCGTAAAAGCGTGAACGCGAAACAAGCAATAGAGAAAGACAAGTATTATATTTGCAGAGGGACGATCGGCCATAGCTACATCGGTCAATTACATTTATGTTTTCTTACGATGTTATCTACCATAGCCCGCGGCCGCACTTGGGGTTTACCGCGGCGGTTTCTAACTTCAAAACGTCATCAAACTGTCAAAATCAACGAAATCAAGTCACGGTTTGACATTTTGAGGTTAGAAACCGCCGCGGTAAACCGCAAGTGCGGCCTCAGCCTTACCACTTACAATATTCTTGGCTGTAAATCGACTTAACATGCAACCCCTGTTTTTTTTTGATACTGCTATTGTTCGAAATGAATTTCAACTTCAATCAATAGAACGTGTAGCGAAATATTTTTATGACATTCAAATGCAGAATGACATGCATTATGTACTGCGGTAGGCAGAACGATCATTTAGCTGTGTGATTAAATAATTATGCTGCATGATCATGTCGCATGAATCCGCATGATCGTCAAGAGACCGCAATAGATGCACAAGTAGGTAAGTGGAACGGCCATAGAGTACCTATCTATCTACTACCCGTTCGCTCTAAGTTTGCTGCTGGTCTAGAGGCTGGTGTAGAGTCGTAGTATGGTAGGGAAGCAGCAAACTTAGAGCGAACAGGTTATAAGTAACTTTCGCCTCGTGGGAAATCCCTATTGTGTAAACTTAGATGAATCACTTTTGTAAACAAGGAAATGAATTGTAACTTTTTTCTCACACGCGTCTGACTGTTAGATGTTAACCGGCACTTCAAATGGAATTTGGTTCTATTTTATAGGGGTCTGTACAAACGGTTATACGTGGGTGGATGTATGCCGCTGTCTGCCTCTTCAGAAAAAAGACGCGACTATCCCTACTAATACTATAAATGCGAAAGTAACTCTGTCTGCTGTCTGTCTGTCTGTCTGTTACGCTTTCACACCTAAACCGCTGGAGCGATTGAGATGAAATTTGGTATAGGGATAGTTCGAGGCCCTGGGAAGGACATAGGCTACTATTAACCGACTGTGCAAAAGGAGGTGATATTACGATAAGTATAACGACTCTTACGCGATAACGACTTCTACGCGGTCGAAGCCGCGGGGAACAGCTAGTAAATTATAAATGTGAGTGATAACTAGGTGATGCTCGCTCTGCCCGCGTAATACTAATATACATACATACATACATTATAGTCACACCCTTATCCCCGAAGGCTATACGCCCACACGCCCACTTTTCACCTAATAGTTTTATGTCCCACGTAATAGGTAGTGAGCTTATTATCCGTGTTGAAATGGACACACGCGGCGTTGAGACGACCCACAGCAAAAAAAAATTGAAACCGTCCATAAGGCTTTCTGTTTTTAATGTGAGGGAGAATTCATAATGGATGTGATGTCGAACTCCTTCCGACTAAAAAACCCCGCGTAACGCCCAAGCACCTATGGTTTGGAGCCCCGCGTAAGTCCTCGGAAGGATGTCCCAGGACTCCCAACAGACCTACGGCTACCAGTGCTACCACTGCGGCCTCCCCTAGGGGTTGGTTCAGGTGCTTTCCCGCGTCTTTGGGGAGTTTCAGGTGTGATCCCGATTCTTAGGGGGGGCGTGCGTGAATCTCTCACGTAACGCTGCCATCATGGACCTGCTTCTGTAAAGAAGGTGAGCAACCGTCGTCAGGCCCTCGGTCATGGAGGCCGTTAGTCTTCGGCGAAGACACGTCGGCGGCGTCAAAGCCGCCAACTGCGGAACTCGGGTGGGAGAGTTCTCTCCCATTCCCGCCCCGCCGCCTCTTTCTCGAGCATGACCTGCTTGCAGGAAGCTACTCCCGCTGGACATCATGGCCCGCACCATGGTCTCGAGCGAGAGAGTGTCCACGTCCAGTCCAGATCCACTACGGGAACCTGGCGCTGTTGCGCCCACGCCGTGCACTCCACCAGCGTGAGGCGTGCTGTTTCATTGCTGCGGTCCTCGCAGTGCAGACACTCGGCCGTGGTTTCCCGGTGTCTTCGCCACAGATACTTACCGAAGCTACCGTGCCCGGTAAGTATCTGTTACAACCGGTAGGAAAGAGCACCGTGTCTCCTCTCCAGTCACTCGTCCATGACAGGTCTGACGGCCGCGATCGTGGCGAATCCCCCCATTGGACGCTCAAGTCGCACCTTCCATGTCTCCACGGTTTCCGGGTGGAGCAGGGACCGCTGGGCCTCGATTTCTAGTAACGCCGTCCATAAGGCCTTCAACTTGGCTTAACAATTGTCATTTTACTGACAACCGTGTTTCATTTCGAGTTTTCCGTCTCTGCGCAATTGATCGTTTTGCGAAAGTTATTCCTTAGTCGTCTCTTACGACACCCACGGGATGAATTGCGGTAGCCACAGTTTTTACTCTTTCCACTCGCCACACGGGGCATCGCTAATATACTCGTAGCATTAATTATATTTAGAACCACACCGATTTCGATTGTTTCTGTGAGCCAGAATGCCATTGAGAACTATTTTTAGAACTTGATAAGGGATAATTTCGTCATACACGATTATTACACATTATCTATACTAATATTATAAAGAAGTAAAGTTTGTGTGTTTGTTAAATTGTAAGGGGTAATCTCGGGATCTACTGAACCGATTTTTAAAATTCTTTCACCAATAGAAAGCTACGTTATTGTGGAGTGTCATAGGCTATATAGCATCACGCTACAACGAAAAGGAGCGGAGCAGTAATAGTAAATGTTTCAAAAACGGGGAAAAAGTTATTCCTTTTGAGAGCTTCGTTGCGTGTGCTGCGTAAATATTCATAGCTAGGTACATACATAACATATATTGAATATTACTGACGAGACGCTACGGGAGTAAACGCAACGTGACGGGAGTAAATACGACGGGAACAGGTAATACTCTCTCTTATGTGGCGCAAACGAAGTTGCGCGGGTCAGCTAGTTATCAATATACGTATGGCACGCGGTGAAAGCAAAGGATTAAATAATCCCAGATTTTTGTGACATTTTTCATTTCTGCTCCGTTCCTATTCGTCGTAGCGTGATGTTACATAGCTCTATAATATCCGTAAGTTCCTCTAGCTGAGACCCTAAGAAAAAGACGTTACTTTTAAAGTATATTTGATGATTTTACATAGTCTGTGATTTCCTTGTATGAATCACAGTTTTTACATTTGTAAGATCTGTATATTATGAAGATATTACACAAGAAATCATAAATCTATTATGCAATATTGAGTTGAAAAGGTCTTTCAATGCTCACATTACCCAAGCATTAATAAACACCTAGCTTTGCCCTGTAGGTTCATTTACATAATATGAAACCTGTGCATTGGTTTAAGTCATTCATAATTAGCTGACTTTTGTGGTTAGTATCCTACTACTATGGGTCTCACTGTGGTTTTATTTAGCTAATAGTTTTTCTCCACTCAACTAAATATAAATGGGATATCCAACACTAAGAATTTTTCGTGTCGAGAGTGTCGGTGTTAAAGTAAGGAAGGGCATGCTACGATGGTTCGGGCATGTGGAACGAATGGGAGATGAAAGAATGGCAAAACAGATATACAACGCGAAAGTGGATGGACGTAGGAGTCGGGGAAGGCCACGACACACCTACCACGACCAAATTAACCGTGTGTTAGTTGAAGGTGGTGTCAAGAGTCGTAGGTACCGATGTGCGTGCATGAAAAGAAAAATTAAAGTTGAAGAAGCAAGTGAGGTGTGTATGGACCGTGCCGTGTGGCGCTCGATTCTTTCTGCCTACCCCGCAAGGGATTTGGCGTGAAGATAGTTAGTTAAGAATTTTTCATTTAGAATAAGGAGACTAGAGTGTTCAAACAAACTATTCAGCATGTCGATTGGTATTTAGTAGATAAATCCCAGCATCGTCATTGCTTGTACATTGAACCACTTCAAAAAGGTTAAATTTAAGACTTATACTTTAGCACAGGGCAGAAACTTAAACTTCTACACTAGAAACTCGTTATGTTTATACAAATCTTGGATTTGTGTGGGTGACCACTAAAGCTGAGCAAACGTTTGGTCAGAATACCATCCAAATATAATGACAGCTTGCTCAGTGAAAGGCAGGGAGTTGCCTATCTGTATACATGTAATACTATTATTCTATCTTTGACTTTACTTACCAAGCGTACCGTTGAAATTGTGTTGAAAGATCCATGCTGTTTGTTTTACTCTGAAATAACATTATGAAACAGTTAACATTTTTGTTAACATCTCAGATAAGTAGGCTTTACAAATTTATGACTAAACTTATCTATACTTAGTCCACTACCTGAGAAATGTATCTACTCTGCAAAGTCAAAAATTAAAAAAAAAACATGATTATAAACTAACAGTTGTGAAGCTCGACACATGCTTGACTGAATATTACTATAACTGCTAGTATTGCCAGATGATAAGTGTCAGTTTGACTGCCTCTGTGGCGCAGTCGGTAGTGATACCGCCTGCGGCGCTGGAGGTCGTGGGTTCGATTCCCACCGGAGACAAATATTTGTGTGACCCATAAATGTTTGTCTCAAGAGTCTGGGTGTTTCTATGTATAATATGTATGTATTTAAAAGTATATAAGTATTAATATCCGTGGTCTGATACCCATAACACAAGCAGGTTATTCCTAGCTTACTTTGGGATCAGATAGCGTTGTGTGAGATGTCCGTGAATATTTATTTATTTATTTATTTATTTATTGTACAAAATTAAAACTTCAAAAATATACTCTGCTAAATATATTTCACAGTATTGTCAATTCTTAGATTAGATTTGCGAAATGCTAATCTTACTTCTTACTTATAATATTATAAATGTGAATATAAATTTTTTTAAATTTTAAATATGGAAAAAGAATTGGTTTCGAGCAGGATTCGAACCTGCGTCTTCGGCGATCCGTGCCGACGCGTTATCCACCCGCCACCGAAACCTACTCGGAACCAACCAAATTTTCCACCTTATTATACGTCTTGGGGCGACGTAGGCACCATCTACCGGCACTTTTTAGAAAGTTACACGGCACGAATGTATAGAATTACACCTATATTCATTCGATTTATGATGAAACCAGCCCGAACAATGAGATTATTTTTGAAAAGCAATTAGTATGCTAACTGATCATAAATTTTTAAATATGGAAAAAGAATTGGTTTCGAGCAGGATTCGAACCTGCGTCTTCGGCGATCCGTGCCGACGCGTTATCCACTCCGCCACCGAAACCTACTCGGAACCAACCAAATTTTCCACCTTATTATACGTCTTGGGGCGACGTAGGCACCATCTACCGGCACTTTTTAGAAAGTTACACGGCACGAATGTATAGAATTACACCTATATTCATTCGATTTATGATGAAACCAGCCCGAACAATGAGATTATTTTTGAAAAGCAATTAGTATGCTAACTGATCATAAATTTTAAATATGGAAAAAGAATTGGTTTCGAGCAGGATTCGAACCTGCGTCTTCGGCGATCCGTGCCGACGCGTTATCCACTCCGCCACCGAAACCTACTCGGATAATAAGGTGGAAAATTTGGTTGGTTCCGAGTAGGTATTTATGATCAGTTAGCATACTAAATGTGAATGTTTGTGAGTGTGGATGTTTGTTACTCTTTCACGCTCGAACGGCGGAACAGATCTTTCTGAAATTTGGTACATGGATAGATAATCTGGAATAACACATAGGCTACATTTTATCCCGGGAATAAGTTCCAATGGGAACAAATTTTTCGCGGGCGAAGCTACGGGCATCACCTACTAGTATGAACTAAATACGAAATACGGTATGGTAAATGAACATGTAAGTACTTAATAGTTAATTTATTTAGAAAAACAAAAAGCATCGAAATAAACTTATAATAGGTAATACAGATATTGCTAGTAGTTTTAAGCTCATGGGAGTATAGAGTCACTCTAATGCAAGATTTTTTTGTTGATAATATAGCGAATAGGTTCTAATTTTTTTTTTTTCGTTTTATGTGAGGGCATATCTTCATAGATGTTATGCCGGACTCCTATCGACTAAAAAACCTCATGTGTCCTGCTAACAGCCTACGGTTGGGATCCCCGGGTAAGCCCTCGGAAAGATACCCCAAGACTACTAATAATAGACTGAATTAATCATATCAAATATTATTATGATTATACCCAAAAAAAGGCTTGTATTGACTGATGGACTTGTGAGTATTACACAATATGGCATTCCGTTGTTTAAGTAAGGCAATACCTATATTTTCTATTAGTTCATTCAAAAAGTAAGAAAGAAAAAGTACCTAATTTTAAGCTTTTATAGCTATCACAGGTTATTTAATACTATTTTATGGGTAGAAAAATATAAGACTGTATGTCATGAATATTTAACAGACTATGTACTGTTGCATTGTATTCTTAGTTTTACATTATTAAATTCGCTGTAGGTACATATATTGTTACAAGTTGTACATAGAGCAAAGAATAAACTTTATTAACTGTTTATCACAAAATCGCTACATTATCTGATGTATGAAGCTATGAAGACATTTGTCTATGGTGTATTAGCAATGCTTTTCTTAGTTTTTATTTAAAATGCACTGTTCAATATTCAATTTTCACAGGTTCACATGTTTTACTGTACATTATATATTTTTATGTAAATACTTGCTTTAATGAAATTCTAAATAAAATAATAAACTACTTACTACCCAAAACGATACTTACATTTAAATATTCATTAAATTTTACAACTGCGAAGTATGTAAACACGAAATGAAACGGTAAAGATTGTAATGTATGAATGTATTATGCTGTAGAATTGTATGCTAAATCATAAATTAAGTATAATAAATCATTAGCTATACAAAGTAACGGATAAATAATAACGGTAACGCGAAATATGTACCTATTGCACAACTTTAAATAATTGGGTTCATCGCAAGATGAATCTACATCAAGCAAATTTTAGTAGCGAACTTACCGAAACTTTACGACTGAAAGGCACAACACAATTTAAGGCTAACCGTCTTAATAACATATAAAACACTATGGGAAAATGTTTATTCACATCAATTTTATACTAAACAAATTGCACCCAGGTGAATCACCACCGGACTTTCGTTTTGTTTTGACATTTGTCCATTTGTCGCTGTCTTGTTTATTATCTGTCAAAATGACGTACAATTCTTGGTATTGACCATTTCAGACACGACACGGGGCCATTCATGTAAAAAAACGGTCTTCTCTCGTTTCCCATAAATTCATTTGCACTAATATTGTTTGCCATAATCATCCCCGATCATAATATTTATTTGCACTATTATCATTTATACTAATAACGTTTGCCTTAACAACTCAACAGTCATAACTTTTATTTGCCATAAAATGACTTTCTATAAAAACATATATCATAATAATTAGTTTCCATAAGTAACACATCTCATAATCGACTCTTGACATAATTAAAATTTGATATAATTATGAAAATAATACATAATATTGTTAGGTCGAAATTAATTATCGTTAACACCCCGACTCAGTGCAATCCGACTCGGATAGGTTAGGTTAGAAGACTAAAGGCCGCTTCCCACGGTCCGCGATTCTGTGGATCATCACGCACAGCCGACGATCACGGACGGCAACGCACAGAGACAGGGCTCTTCCAACGGTGCGTGTCGGTCTGTGTCGATCTTTTGATAACGTCATTCCCAGTGCAAAGTGAAAGAGAACGTGTCGCCGCAGCCACGGCTGTGGTATTAATTAACAATTACCAAATGATGCGATCTAGTAAAGTAAAAAGAAAGCACGTCGCTAGGGATATCAGCATACAACAAAAGTCGTTTAACGTATGAGTGCATAAACATACATCTAATTTTATTTATTTTCTGTTTTGTCACCCATAGCAGTGAATCACGGTAGAAATTTTTGAAAAATAAGATCGTTTGTCCACTCCATTTCTCTGCAACCAACTACACATAAACAACACCACTACTCGTGTCAGCGGACAAGCAAATTCTAATTTGTCGTCGTCTGTGCTACCACGGACGCGCCCGGACCGCGGCGGATCGCGCCGCACCGCACCTTTGAAGTTACCGCCCCGCGACGGATACCGGCGCACCGCCACAGACGTCCTTTGCTACCACGGACGAGACCCTTCCCACGGTGTGTCGTGCGAGCTGGTCCGCGTCCGTCCGCGATATTGCAGACCGTGGGAAGCTGCTTTAAGGCGGGAGCTCCGCTTCGCTTCGCTCCCGCCTTAAGTCTTCGTGGTTTTTTTTTTAAACCACCCAGAAGTGCTTTGTTAGTAGACGCCTTACGAGGTTTAGTTTTAGGTTTAATTGTGAATAAATTATCTGTATTTATATTATGGGAAATAAACGTAATGGAAAATGGCATTATTGAAAACGAAAATTATGGCAAATACATTTATGGATTTAAATTATTATGACACTTGATCGATTATGACCAATGGAATTAGTGAAAGTCATTTTATGTCATTTCACGATTATGGCAACTGAAGCGTTATGTCTAATGAAATTATGGCAAATACCAGTATGGCATATGAAATTATGGCATTTTAAATTATGGCAAACATTAGTAAACCTAAAAAAACTATGAAGAGAAATGTTAAACACTTTACGTGATATTAATCAGGAAATTGTATGCTTACGAAATTGGTTTTTAGAGAAAAATGTTATGCACCATAAAGCGTACGATGTCTTTCAGTCTTTTTCAAACAACATCAGTAAACTTTGCCACATAATTATAAAATATGCACAAATATTGGACAAAAATTGAAAAAAAAAACCTTTAGTGTCACTGCAAGAAGAATACAATATTACGTAAGATGTCAGTGTCACTCAGTGTTGTTCTGGATACGGCAATTGCCGTAATATACGGTATTCCGATATCGATTACACTCTACGAATAATGTATTCTATAGAAATGTAACACCTATAAAGTTACCGCCGAAATCTTGGAGTAACTTACGCATACTAAAAAACAGCAATAAAACATAACACTCACACATCCATCGTTGAATACTTGCATGCGATTGGTCGCGCCAAGGTCATGCCGGCTCGGCGCCCCACCCGAAGCGGCGAACGTGATAAGCGTGGATGGTTTCATGCAATAATAAGAATAAGTTCAATCAAAGTTAAAATAATAACTGGATTGTTATTATTTTTCTATTGATTGAACTACTTTGTATGCGTATATAGAAATTAAAATACGTTGTTTATTTTTTTCACAATTATGAACCTCTAAAAATAATTAGTTTATTTAATTTATGGCGGTTGGAATTTAATAAGTCTCGTTTTTAGCAATATAATGCAAACGAATAATTAGAAATTGTTCGATTATAGCCTTCAACAACATAACATCGTGATTGCTTTCTATAGGATGACTGTCTTTCAGGGGTTCCGTGACGTCATTTCTTTCTATTATTTTGGCAAAACACTTATTTACCATTATTTTCAAATTGTGTGCCCTAGACCAGGGGTCGGCAAGGCGCGGCTCGCGAGCCGCATGCGGCTCTTTGGGTGTAGCCCTGCGGCTCTTTAGTTGCATACGTAATTATCATATTATTCATTATCAAGAACATTATCACCCTTTCATTTTCAAAAATATCACAAAAGCCTCACTAGTAGAACAAGCAAACTCGCCTAATGGTGGTGTGCTGCGCTTGAAAGCGTTATATGGAGCACCATTTTCTTTCTAATAGGATTCTGCTGGGATATCGGCAGCGGGCCATAGCCCAGAGAATATAATATATAAGAGACGGCATTTCTAATTCTGACAGTCGGTCGCGGAACAAACTAGAGGCCGCAGTTCTGGCAGAAATCTACCGGCCCAATGCTTTGGTGCGTCAAAATGGCAAACAACCATCTTCGGAAGAGATTGAAAGCTGGCGTGTTAGAGCGCGCAATGATCTCATTCATAAATGGCGCACCAGGCTAGAGCTCGGCGGTAAGCGTTGAGGTCGTCTCTGCCATCTTATTTATTCTAAGGTCCTGGGTAGAAAAGCGGCACTGACATACCTGCCACCTCACACAGCTCCTCACAGGGCACGGATATTTTTGTAAACACCTGCATGATGTGGTAGGCATTGAGCCTGAAGCAACGGACCCACTGCGAGGACGGCGCCATGGATAAAGCGCTGCACACCCTCGCCTTTTGTACGGAGTGGAGTGGCGAGCGTACCGCTCTAAGTCCTAAATTGGCCCAGTCGTGTCGCTGTCTATTATAGTTTACGCTATGTTAGACAGCGAAGAAAATTGTTTCGGCTGTTGTTTTGACGTCAACGGCAATAAGAAAAGCGCTGCGGTTGCCAGAGCAGGGTGGCCTAACACTTCCAGTATGCCAACCTCGCACGCGTGGCCGACGATGGAAGCTTTATGACAGCCGTGAGACTGACTAAGACGCACCCCTCGTGTTCAGGCGTCGCGGCAGTGAAGTTTCGGTGGGTAATATTTAGACCCCCAGAGTCGAGACTGTTGCAGGTAGCTGTTGTACACTTGCCTTCCCTGTGACCCAACAATAGTGACAAGAAGGAACATCCCAGGGTTTTAGTGGGAGAATCCCACATAATCACTCAGATTTTTTTAATTGTGAAAATTCTCCAAACCACCCTGTGACTTACCATCTGCCTATGACCGTAAGTCCTGGAGACGCCCTTCGAAGAATGTTCTCAGAGCTTCCGACAGACTTGGTTTGTCTCTATAGCAGACTTTCCCCACAGTCTAGTCCATCCCACTTCTTACGGGGAGAGGGGGGGGGGGGGGTCGTGGGATCAAGAAAGATTTTGTGGCTCTTTAAAAATGTTGTAATTTAAAATCGTCATTTTTGGCTCTTCCGACTCAAAAGGTTGCCGACCCCTGCCCTAGACCAGGGGTAGAAAAGGTAGAAAGTCTGCTATAGAGACAAACCAAGTCTGTCGGAAGCTCTGAGAACATTCTTCGAAGGGCGTCTCCAGGACTTACGGTCATAGGCAGATGGTAAGTCACAGGGTGGTTTGGAGAATTTTCACAATTAAAAAAATCTGAGTGATTATGTGGGATTCTCCCACTAAAACCCTGGGATGTTCCTTCTTGTCACTATTGTTGGGTCACAGGGAAGGCAAGTGTACAACAGCTACCTGCAACAGTCTCGACTCTGGGGGTCTAAATATTACCCACCGAAACTTCACTGCCGCGACGCCTGAACACGAGGGGTGCGTCTTAGTCAGTCTCACGGCTGTCATAAAGCTTCCATCGTCGGCCACGCGTGCGAGGTTGGCATACTGGAAGTGTTAGGCCACCCTGCTCTGGCAACCGCAGCGCTTTTCTTATTGCCGTTGACGTCAAAACAACAGCCGAAACAATTTTCTTCGCTGTCTAACATAGCGTAAACTATAATTGACAGCGACACGACTGGGCCAATTTAGGACTTACAGCGGTACGCTCGCCACTCCACTCCGTACAAAAGGCGAGGGTGTGCAGCGCTTTATCCATGGCGCCGTCCTCGCAGTGGGTCCGTTGCTTCAGGCTCAATGCCTACCACATCATGCAGGTGTTTACAAAAATATCCGTGCCCTGTGAGGAGCTGTGTGAGGTGGCAGGTATGTCAGTGCCGCTTTTCTACCCAGGACCTTAGAATAAATAAGATGGCAGAGACGACCTCAATGCTTACCGCCGAGCTCTAGCCTGGTGCGCCATTTATGAATGAGATCATTGCGCGCTCTAACACGCCAGCTTTCAATCTCTTCCGAAGATGGTTGTTTGCCATTTTGACGCACCAAAGCATTGGGCCGGTAGATTTCTGCCAGAACTGCGGCCTCTAGTTTGTTCCGCGACCGACTGTCAGAATTAGAAATGCCGTCTCTTATATATTATATTCTCTGGGCTATGGCCCGCTGCCGATATCCCAGCAGAATCCTATTAGAAAGAAAATGGTGCTCCATATAACGCTTTCAAGCGCAGCACACCACCATTAGGCGAGTTTGCTTGTTCTACTAGTGAGGCTTTTGTGATATTTTTGAAAATGAAAGGGTGATAATGTTCTTGATAATGAATAATATGATAATTACGTATGCAACTAAAGAGCCGCAGGGCTACACCCAAAGAGCCGCATGCGGCTCGCGAGCCGCGCCTTGCCGACCCCTGCCCTAGACAACCCTTTTCCTTCTATGTTGACAAGCTGTCTGAGTAATGTTTCAGACCAAAGACATATTTTGAAAACAATGAATGAGGGATAAACTAATCCTCCAAAATCTTTCAAACAAATTAGTTTGTGAAAATAAAGTTTTTCCGTTGCCAGTAATAAATTGATGCAGGACAAACATTCTATTTTGGTTTGTAACTTTTTTGCTACGAACCCTGCAATATAGCCCACAATTTGCTCAACTGTCTCTGGAAGTTGACGTTCCACATACAGCATATTTGACAACGCCATGCAAACTCCGAAACAAACAAAAATTATATTTTAATTTCTATGCATAATATCATTCTACTAATATAATATCTTACTAACAATATTACCTCAGCGCTTAACATACTATGAACACTGCATAAAAATAATTTAATTTTGGAATTGCGTTCATGTTGCATAACACTTTTCAACTTCCCCAAGTACGTGTTTTTAAAATGAATATTTACTAACTTATGGAAGGTGATTCCAGAGTTTTTCATATCCGTATGGCTTCTGCACCACTTCACAACACACGAAAGCATTTTTGGGATATATTTAACGCGAAAACACAATTAATATCACTGACTGATTGGTTCCAGCAACAAAACCGTACGTTACGCGTGACAGCGCGGACTAACTGTGTCGCGCGGTCCCCTTTTTAAGCCCCACCTTCCGCGGTCCCCATTTGGTGGAGCCATTTTTTGAGCCGAATTACACTTCTATAGAATACATTATTCGTAGATTACACTCAAAATACGGTATACGGCAGCAAAGTAAGTGCCTTATAATAAAATACGGCAATTGGAAAAAAAGAAATTCATCTAAAAGTGCTTACACATTGAAATGACATCGACTTCATCCGACGGAGACAGTCATGCGACCCGACCCAAATCTGTTGAAAAATATTAAACACAGTAGGTCTCAGCTAATTTCAACAGACCCGAATGAAGTCGTCGGACCGTCTCCGGAGCCCATAACAGGCCATAAAAAAGTATCCAAGACAATGTCCATATCATGTCAATGTTTAATCACTTTTCATTCTATTTGATAGATGAATAATAATTATTTTCGTGCTTCAAATTTTATTTTTAGACTAATTTAACACAGTAGATACAAACATTTACTATGTTTAACCCATTATTTAACCAAATAAAATCTAGGTAGGTAGTAGGTATGATTAAAGTATGTTATACGGCATTTTTTTTAAATTTTACCCAAAATCCGGCAATTTTGAATTTTAAATACGGCAGCCCAGAATTCCACTGGAACAACACTGGTGTCACTGTCATGTCATGTCAGGTAGATTCTTTGGCGGGAATTTGAAAAGAGCGCGCGTAATTTTTTTTCAAATCTTACTAAATAATTAATTTTAATTTGTAAATAGTAAGTCTTGTATATAATACTCATTTTTTATTGATAATTCTTTTTTGATAATGGAGGAGGACGAGGGAGGGGGTGCTGCTCCCCCAAACCCTAAAGTAAGGAAGAGAAAGGAGGATTCATCACGGACTGACGGCGGTGGCGGTGAGGAAAGTGAATCACTTTATTTACCATTTTTAAAACCGTCATATCGTAGACTTTACCCAGAACATTCAACAAATATTGAATTTAACGTCTTTGTAGAAAGCAGGGAAAAAGAGCGCCTTGGGAATAAAAGTCCCATTTACCTCAACCACATCTTTGCCTCGGAAGTAAAGGGAGTGGTGGCCGCATAAATGCCAACAAAATAGTGGTAGTATTTAAGCAGTGCAACACAGCAAATAATTTACTTACCAATGAACATTTCCTAGACAAATACAAACTGAAAGCCTACATACCAGCCGCTCAAATTGAGCGAATCGGTATTATTAGACATGTCCCATCAAACATCTCAAATAAAGAGTTGTACAAAAAATTATCATCAATATATGAAATAGTAGCAGTACGGAGATTCACTAAGAAAGTGGGATCAAATTGGACCCCACTTCAAACTGTCAGTATTACATTTCTGTCAAATACACTACCATCTAATGTTCAGTATGATTTGTTCTCATATAAAGTGTACGAATACATCCCACCTCTTCAGCAGTGCTATCGCTGCTTCAAATTTCACCACTCAGCCAAGGTATGTAACGGCAAACAGCGCTGTAGCTGTTGTGCAGGTGACCACAGCTATAAAGAGTGTGACAAGCCCAGCGAGCTTTGCTGTGTTAACTGCGGTGGCGCTCACTTGGCAGTATCTAGGACATGTCCAGTCAAAATGAGGAAAATAATTGAAAAAAAAGAAAAAATTAGCTATTCTAGTGTAGCAAAAACTAATGATGACAAAGATTTTCCTTCTTTGCCAGATAAGTCCTGGATAAATAAGCCTGTAAATAAGCCTGTAAATAAACCTGTAAATAAGTTAATTGAAACTAAGACTGATAGAACTCTGTCTGAGAAACAGAGTAGTTCATCTGATGTAATTAAACAAATTTTAGGTAATAAAGATATATTAATGGCTCTGGTCAATACCCTAGTACAATTAGGAAATAAAACAGATGATGTACCTATCACCACAACATCTATTAAGGAGATGTTATTAAAAAATTTATCATTTTAACCTATGGATTTAAGTTCTTCCAATATTATTTCTCAATTACGGATTGCACAGTACAATATACAAAGTGCCAATAGCAAAAAACAACTTTTGATAAATTTTTTACATAACAAAACTATTGATATTTGTTTACTGAATGAAACATGGTTCAAAGATAATCAACGGTTCAATTTTAGCATACCTGGTTACAATATACACTTTAAAAACTCAAGTAATAAACATAACGGTGTAGCAATTTTAATAAGACCTTATTTACAATACAATGTTTTGGATACAACTTTCTATGAGGAAATACAAACTATTGCTATCACGTTATCAACGAAATTAGGAAACATTACTATTTTAAATGTATACTGTCCTCCTAAAAGTAAACACATTCGATTGAACAGACTGCAGAATATCATATCCAATCTTCCAAAGCCCATATTTGTTAGTGGAGACTTCAACGCTCATCACATTGCCTTTGGGTGTTTGTGTACAAGAGGCCGCGGCCGAGATTTGTATAATATAATAGACGATAGTGATTTATGCATTTTAAATGATGGTAGGTTCACTACAGTCGGTAGACCTTCATGCAATCAATCAGCAATTGATGTTACTTTTGTCAGTGCTAACCTGGCACCAATTTGTGAGTGGTCCATACATGACGATGCTATGGGCAGCTACCACTACCCAACAATCACTAACATCGCAATATGTGTCGACAAGTACCAAGTTAATCCTCCTGTCGCAAAGTTTCTGTATAACAAAATGAGTGAAACGGATTGGCATAAATTTCGTGATCTATCGGAATCTATTTTTGAAGACCTGTCATTGACCATTGACAGTCCAGAATTTCAACTTGATCCAATGTCTGCATATCTGGCTTTTTGCACATGTCTGAATAAGCTTAAAGAATTACTTATCCCAAAGTTCGTTAAAACGAGTAACTTTAAAAGTAGGCCACCAGCACCCTGGTGGAATGAAACATGTGAAAAAAGCGTTAAGGCATCCTACAATGCTTTAAAAAAATATAGAAGTGATCCGTCTATGGCTAACTACATTGAATATAAAAAACTAGATGCATTAAAAAAGCGAACTATTTCTGAACAAAAAAGAAGTGGTTGGAATGATTTTTGTAATAAATTTAACAGGAACACTCCGTTAAGCACTATTTGGAATTTAATTAAACGGTTTAGGGGTTTAAAGGCTGGAAATAGATCTTATAAGGATGAATTCGTACAGCCATTTTTATCAAAATTGACAGAATCCGGTAATTTGATAGAGTTCAATTCATTTTCTAAATACTTTACTGTAAATAATAATAATCCCGACTCAGTGGTCCTATTGAATGACTTTACATGGAATGAACTAACAATGAGTTTGCAATCTAGGAAAAACACAACTCCAGGTCTTGACGATTTCCCATACATTTTAATCAAAAATCTTCATAAATCTGTACAAAATCTATTCCTCAAAATTATTAATATGCTATGGTCTCAAAAACTTGTTCCTGAACACTGGAAAACTCAGTGTGTCATTCCAATTCTCAAAGTAGATAAGCCACCTGAACTTTCAAATTCCTATCGACCCATCTCATTGTCGTCTTGTCTTGGGAAAATATTCGAAAATATGCTTAAAACTCGTATTGATTGGTATGTTGAAGCTAATAACATTATTCCTCAAATTCAGTATGGATTTCGTAGAGGTCGCAGCTGCGTAGACAGCTTCACTTCTCTTGTCGCGGATTTGAAAAGAGCCAGAAATATGCGGTTAAATACTGTATGTGTATTTTTAGATGTCCAAGGTGCTTTTGACAGTGTGGACCCTGGAATTTTGGTTGAGGTTCTGACTGGCAATCTAGGTATTCCTGGTCAAGTTTCAAAGTGGATACACGAGTTTTTAAACAGTAGAATATTGTATGTGAAACACAACAATATTTTGTACGGCCCAGAAATAGCTTGTAAAGGGACGATGCAAGGTGCTACCCTTTCACCCCTGTTGTACAATTTGTATACTTGTGAGATATGTAAATATATAAGTGTAGAGAATGTACAGATTCTTCAGTTTGCTGATGATTTAGTTATATATAGTTCTGATAGTCAGCTAACTACAACAATAAACAATATAAATGTAGCATTGGAACAACTGAAAGTCTACTACCATGATAAGCTGCATTTAAAAATAAATGCTGCCAAAAGCAGTATGATGATTTTCAGTGATGACATCCCTTGTACAAATGTTACTTGTGACTGCCTCTGTGGCGCAGTCGGTAGTGATACCGCCTGCGGCGCTGGAGGTCGAGGGTTCGATTCCCACCGGAGACAAATATTTGTGTGACCCATAAATATTTGTCTCAAGAGTCTGGGTGTTTTATGTATAATATGTATGTATTTAAAAAGTATATAAGTATTAATATCCGTGATCTGATACCCATAACACAAGCAGATTATTCCTAGCTTACTTTGGGATCAGATAGCGTTGTGTCAAATGTCCAAGAATATTTAATATTTACTTACAATGGTGACACTATAGATAGGGTTACTCAACACAAATTTTTGGGCGTCGTCTTAGATCAGAAATTAAACTTCGAGGAGCATATTAAATATATATCCAAAAACGCCTTAAGAGCCGTTAATATCCTTCGATGCTTAGCTGGCGTCTCATGGGGTGCAGACCCAAAAACTCTGTCTATATTGTACAAGGCAATTGTAAGAAGTCACTTCGACTACAGCACTTTAGCATATGTAAATAGTTCTTATGTAGGGTCAAGTGTTCAACAATGAAACACTAAAAGTTCATAACCTCGTACATCTCATGTTTTTGCTGATAGAAGTCTATAATTTTACAGGCATGTAGTCAATATGATTGGGTATCGAATGTCATTTATAGATTTTTTTAAATAAAGTGATTTGAATCGACAAAGAAATAAAAACTAAGAAATGGGATTTGTGTCATTGTGTCCATATAGGCGTAAACAATGAAACGACATATATTTAACAATGAAACACCATAAATAAACTGTGCCTAATTCAAATTTTGTTTAATGTAGGTAGTTATTAAAGAAAGAGCAGTCCGTTTCTACGTTAAATGTAGTGGCACGACGTGCCATGCTGCATGCTTCAGGCTTTTTTAATGACAGTTATGCATGCCCGATTTATAAGACCGTAAACATTCGATTCCAGCCATTTTCCCAGCTAACAGAATATCGAATATTGTTAATTTTTGCCATTTGGTAAGCAATACGCCCCTCGTCCTTTTTACAGCTTTGTTACGCGCCATCTTAAAATTAAAACAAATTTTAATAGATATGGTTTCACAATATCAACCAATAAAAATCTATAAAACAGTGTTTCATTGTGTCCATTGTTAAACTGTTTAATTGTTGACTACCTAGGGTTTATCTAATTAACTTTTAATTTATGTTCACAAAATTGTAACTTTGAAACAAATGAAATATGCCAAAATAATGTACAAAACATGTAGAATGCAGGATAATCATAAATAATATAATATTCCTAACCATTAAATAATGAAAAATCTTTAAAGATAGCCAGAAATACTTCAATTTTTGACGAAAATAGTAAAAATGAGCCGCAGACGCGTCTTTTCTCACGCGGTGCCGCCGCAAACTGGGATACGCCGGTGGTATCTATTGAGTGTCCTTACGCGATATATTGCCCTAACTGCCAACGTCGCGTTTTGGAAATATTACTATGTTTTATTGTGTACCACTGTTTCATTGTTGAACACTTGACCCTACATAGATTAGATGTTATTCAAAACAAGGCCCTAAGAATTATTTCTGGAGCAATGTGCTCAACTCCAATTAGAGCAATGGAAATCGAAACTAAAATAATGCCTCTCATTATGAGACGGATAATGTTAGTTGAAAGATATTGCTTGAAATTACTAGCATTAGAGAATAGTGAAGTTACACGGAAAATTATTCCCCAATCAATTACCATATCAGAACCGCTAACTTCTGCCGATGAACTGTTGAGAGGCATCTCCCCTCAACTAAGTAGAGTATTTTTACACATTCAAAAACAGTGCACTCAAATTAGACGACAATCCCAATGGCCATGTTACTCTCACTCAATCAATAGCATTATTTTTCCCATGACGACTGTCACTCATGAAGTTTCATGCAACCACGATATTTTACAATTCCTAGACGACAATCCTCATTATTATACATTGTATACTGACGGAAGTAAGTCTAAAGATCATGTAAGATCTGCAGTATTTGATCCACAGACGAATTTCTCTCAAAGCTATGTTTTGGATAATAATTGTTCCATATTTACCGCAGAGGCATATGCAGTTTTAGAAGCACTCAAATTAATCTACCATCTAAATACCAGCAAACACTTGTTAATTTTAACTGATTCCTTAAGTTTATTAGAAGGTTTAAAAAACCTAAAGATTAACTATAAAACGAATTACATTCTATACCTAATTAAAGAGTGTATATATAAATTACACATGACAAAAATCGATGTTGCTTTTATGTGGATACCCTCTCATAGAGGTATAACTGGCAATGAGATAGCCGATAAAACTGCATATGAAGGGATTAATTCATTAGATGTTAAGCTAGTGGTTAGTGTCCCGCTGACAGATTACTACAGCTCTATAAATATAAAAATATTAGATGAGTGGAAAAGCATGTGGAAGAAAGACCAAGAGGAAAAAGGAAAATGGTATGGTTCTCTGCAAGAAGATATACCAGCACACCCATGGTACTGGAAATTGGAGTCAGCAAGTCGCGACTTCATAACGACCATAAACAGACTTCGATTTGGACATACCACCACTCCCTCCCACCTGGCTAGGTTGGGAATTGTGTCAGATAATAGGTGCAAAGACTGCAATACTCCACAAGCGGATATTGAACATTTATTTTTCGCCTGCCAAACATACAATCTGCAAAGACTGATACTCGCTAGTGAAATTAGTGAAGTTTTATTGAATGATTCCTCCCGCCGCTTGCATGATTTATTAAGAAATGTGAAGTGCTACAAACACTTATTTGATTTTATTAAAAATACTATTGGAAGAATTTAATTATCCGCCGTGTATATAATACAGTGCAGTGAACAAAGTGAAAAGTACAAACAAGTGTAAAGTGAACGCTTTTAAAAAACAAAGACATGGCTTAAAGGTCTTGTAACCAAGCCAAAACCTTTAAAAAAAAAAAACATGTCATGTCAAATAGTTTTATTTGATATTTTTGTTTTGATTTGCCGCCTTTTATTATTTTAAAGAAATTAAAACAGAAATAATTAAATTAAATACTTTCTCTTTTTGTATGACTTTTGAGAATAAAATAGACAAGTAATCATCATGAGTGACCTCCAAAAAATACGATCTGAAGTGAATACAACATTCAAGTTGAGTGGTTTTACTATACGAAGAGAAGCTAGCACTTTCGTGGCCGAACAGCTATCGCTGCTATCACACGATGAAAGACCGAAGATGCTGGATAGACTCACGTGCCACCTGCTCCACCAGTGTTTGTCCCAACCAATCTTAGAAAGAGAACACTTAGAAAGTGCCTACAAAGAATGTTCTACAGCTGGCCTAGAAGAGAATGAAACAGTTTTAAACGTAATTGACGGATTTAATGTGCCAAAACTGTGCTACGACCGTGAGTTAAAGAAATTTGTGAAAGATCTGAGTAATACTATGTGTTTATTCCCAGAACCAAATTGGAAGGCTCAATATATTCTTGATAGATACACCACAATTTGGCAGAGAACACTTCGAAACAAACTGTTTACGCCAGACCCTCTCTCGTCATCTGGTACTGAGAAATGTTTTCAGCTGAGAAAAGTTGAATATTTATTGAGCTGTTCAAGTAAGATTGATGAAGTTGTAGTTTTAGGGCTAATTTCTCAAATAGTTGAAAGAAAATATCATTTAGAAGATCCAACTGGTTCAGTACTATTAGATCTTTCCCAAGCAAGATACCACTCAGGATTATTTACTGAAAATAGTTTCGTACTAGCTGAGGGTTACTATGAGGACAAAACTCTTTATGTAACGGGCCTCGTTCAACCTCCAATTGAAAGTAGAGAAGAATCATCACCTTATTTTGGAAATTTGAATGTATTTGGAGGTAAATCGAAGACTTCTCTGAAAAATTCTAAAGCTCTCATAAAAATTGAACAAGAAAATCAGGATGGAGTCTTCGTTTTCTTGTCCGAAGTATGGCTTGACTTGTCTAAAGTTATGGATAACTTAAAGAAACTTTTCGCAGGCTTCGATGACTATCCTCCGATAGCTATTGTGTTCATGGGTGAATTTCTGTCCTATACTTACACATATTTACATAAACAGGAGTTCAAGATTGCTTTAAACGATTTAGCCGATCTCATTTGTCAATTCAAAAACTTACGAGATAAGTGTAAATTTATATTTGTACCAGGGAAAACGGATCCAGCTGCTCCAGATGTGTTACCTCGGCCACCGATTCCAAATCACTTGACAGATATTATGCAGAAGAAATTAGGTGATAATGTTATTTTTACTACAAACCCATGTCGGATACAATACTGCACACAAGAGTTTGTAGTATTTAGGCAAGATTTAGTTATGAAATTATGCCGGAACACTCTACGTTTCCCAGAAACTGGTGATATACCAGACCACTTAACAAAGACGTTACTCAGTCAGTGCTGCTTACTGCCAACATCGTTACGTGTACAGCCTGTATTCTGGAGACATGCAAGCGCTTTAAATCTTTACCCGTTACCAGATCTTGTGGTGGTCGCAGATCATTTTCAACCTTTTACTCGTTCACACAAAGATTGTCATGTTATTAACCCTGGCTCATTTCCACGGACCGAGTTTTCATTTAAAGTATATGTACCTGCTACGAGAACTGTAGAAGATTCACAAATACCTAAAGATGATTCCTAATCCTACTTCCTACTAATATTATAAATGTGAAAGTTTGTGAAGATGTTTGGATGTTTAGATGTTTGGATGTTTGTTACTCAATCATGTTGTAACAACTGAATGGATATGTCTGAAATTTGGTACAGGGATAGAGTGTAGCCTGGAATAACACATAGGTTACTTTTTATCCCGGGAAAATGTTCCCACGGGAAACGGGAACGGGAACCAAAATTCACGCGGGCGAAGCCGCGCGCATCAGCTAGTTTGTAATAGAAATTATTTATTAGAGTTGTGTAGAGCCAGATTCATTGTCCTTGGTGTGATGTAAGAAAAGACTATAGATGATAATCAGAGGTTATTGCAAATAAGAAAAAGTGCCTTTTTGGAAAAGTGCTGAAGGAAGAAGTGTAGTTACCTCTTTCGAGAGTGTCCCATCATTATTGTGCATCATAGTAGTGTCTGTATTTGTTTTGACAAAGTAAGTCAAATGGTATAAAAAATTTGACTGCCTCTGGTCGTGGGTTCGATTCCCACCGGAGACAAATATTTGTGTGACCCATAAATGTTTGTCTCAAGAGTCTGGGTGTTTCTATGTATAATATGTGTGTATTTAAAAGTATATAAGTATTAATATCCATGGCCTGATACCCATAACACAAGCAGGTTATTCCTAGCTTACTTTGGGATCAGAATGATAGCGTTGTGTGAGATGTCCGTGAATATTTATTTTTTATTATTATTATAAAAAATAAATTTGTTCGCGTAACATTTTAGAATATTTCTATTATATAATCTTTTGTAACATTGCCCCATAGATACCATGATACAGCGAACATGGATAAAGTACAATGTCAAAAAATTATTTGTGAGTTTATTCTGTAGCTATTTCTATAATAAATAACTAATAAAGAAATTAATTTTACTCTCCATGTAATCAATTTGGTATTTTTTTTCATTACCTATTCAAAAGTATTCTGGATTGTGCGCGAGTATGCTTCCGAGGGTAGGTTTGAGAAAAAAGTACCTACATACATGAGATTGCGTTCTGTTCCTTATTATTTTGTTTCCATAGCTAGTGACCCTAGAATACTCACACACATATTGAAGCTTGATTTAAGCATTCACATTACGTCTATATTAGTGTGGGTGAAAACGAACATTTTTGTATGGAGTTTCCACCCTGTGCTATAATTGACAATATCAACTTACTGCGGTTTCACTGATAATAGTACGGACACTGATAATAATTATTATAAACTGCATAATTTAATTACTAGATGACGCCCGCGGCTTCGCCCGCGCGAAAATTCGGTACCCGTTCCCGCTTCCCGTGGGAACATTTACCCGGGATAAAAAGTAGCCTATGTGTTATTTCAGACTATAAGCTATCTCTGTGCCAAATTTCAGCCCCATCCGTTCACCCGTTAGAGCGTGATTGAGTAACAAACATCCAAACATCTAAACATCCAAACATCTTCACAAACTTTCACATTTATAATATTAGTAGGAAGTAGGATAATTATTGCACCACACAAAACATCGCTTTTGACGGTTCAAGCAATAACAACCTTGTATGAGGGTACTTGCTGATTAGTCTCAAAAAGTAACAAAATCCTGGCTACCCTACAGTATTTTCTCCTACAAAAAAATAAAATTAAATTTTCTCTAAAAGTATGACATTTAGAAGAATAAACGCTTTGTTAGATTTTAATTAAAAATTTCTTAAAGTACTTACCCTGATGTGCGGTAGTGTAGAAGCCGTATCTTAGTCAATACTGCTGAAAATATTGGGCTCTCAGTTCAGACATTTTAGGAAAATTCAATTACCAATTTAAATTTTAACTATTTACTTTTTTGTCATTATTTCTTTTTAACGAATTTATAGACGCGGTTATGTAAAATATATTTCAGTCGTATTTAAGTATATCTTTAGACAAACCCATATTTTGATGATTCCTCAGTTCAAACATTACTGAACTGAGGGCCCAAGATATACCGCAATAACTCTGTAATATCGTATTCTACATATTTGGGAATTTCTTAAAAGTTCTAAGAAATTCTTAATTAACTCCTTAAATAAAAATTATCAGCTTAGAGGTAGTACTTTCTGAGAATCAGACTATGCCACTTAATGCAGGCATCTGGATTGAGGGCCCAAGGTATTTCATCATAAAAGCTTTATTTCGTGTTTAAGAAATTTTTGGCATAGTGCCCTAAGTTTAAGAAACTTTTAACTAACTTCCCTGTAAATCTTATTTTGTTTTGCGAAGATTTAATTTTTGGGCCCTCAATCCAGATGCACACCCAAACAAGTACCTAGTTTAAAAATAATGACAATACAAATAGCCATTATTTTAAGTATCTGTTGTAGGTAATTAAATAAAACGAACATTTTATACATACTATAGTTAATTTTATTTTGTTTCACAACTACCTTACTATATTTACATTTATATATAATTTTATTAAGTTACCTATTTTTAATCATAATTACGTCAATAATTATCTCGTTACTTATATTAATTACTTATTTTATTATTTTATAAATCTACATAATTATGTAAAGTTAAAAAAATCTAATTATGTACGAATATTTACACCCTAACCACACATGATAGGTCTGTCGTTTGCGATTTTCTCATAAATTGCTGATTCCACTTTGACAAGTTTTGTACCATTTGGCTAAGACAAATCGCTGTAATTCGCAGATTCTAAAGCTATCGTATGTGGCGGTTCAACTGTAAGATCCAGAATGGATTTTAAATAAAAAAGAAAATAGTTTTCTCTAAACCATGAGATGCGAGGCATCAAGATCTTTCAGAGTCTAACCATTTTGAAATGCTGAATTACGAATGAGGCTCTGGTCATAGGATGAAAGTTCAGACGGCAGTCGCTTGAATAATTTATTTGAATTTATTAAAATAGTCAATTCTTTCGGTATAATCAGGAAGATGTAAAAAGGAAAGCCAAATATTTTGTAAAATCGTCGACCTGATCTTTGGGGCCTGATGGGCATTAGGTCTCCTGTCTTGATTCTTCGAACGCGATTGCGTCATTGTAGCATTTCAGTTTGCAGATGAACTATACCTACCCTCCTACCTCTTCCATGACAGTATTTTAGGGAGCGTTCAAGTATTATGAAAAGCAATTAAAAAGGAAGGAGAGGAGTTCTTAAAAAAACGTTTTGGTGTAAACATGGGGATGAGGTCTAAATTCTTTGAAAACTGATACGTTATAGGTACTTGAACGCCCCATAATCCCATCTACCTCGCAGAGTTTAACTCAGGCCTTTCAATTAATTCCTCTCTGTCCTGCCGAGAACAACAAGAATAGGTTTCTGGTATCACCCTCATATCGCGGACATGATAGGGTGCCCTGCCATGAAACTAAATTGTTTCAAGGGTAAAACGGTATCTACCTACACTGCATGGTTCTTCGAACCGGATTGAAGCACGTTTTACTGAACAATAGTAAATGGGCTCCGCAAATTCCTTCTCTTTACACGTTTTTTTACTAATTTTTCAACATCAATTCTGTCACTAATAGTAGGGTTTTGACATTAGCAAGGAATGACGTCTGTTAACGCGCTATTTTGTATAAGTTTCCATACGACTTAGCAATATTTCTTGAAAGCTGATTTTGTCTAGCTCTAGAGGTTACCAAACTGAGTAGTCGATCGAAACCTTTTGAAGCCAACAATATTTCCCGAAAGCTAACTTCGTCTAGCTCTAGAGGATTATACTCTGAGTAGTCGATCGAAACCTTTTACAGCCAACTAAACTATTTCATCTCGAACCGATACCTGCCATGCTATAAAACGAACGTTTCCGGATTTTACCTCGGTTTTATATATTGACTCGACTATTTTGACCATAAATACATTTTAAGTTGCTGTGACTACCGTTTGATCTTCCTACTCTTGGTCATATGCACCAGAGCCTGTTCATGACCAATGTTTTAGCTAGAAGGAGTGGTTGAAGCGGGTTCCGCAGATCTTTGAGGGCCATGAAACCCCTGGTTCTCATGATACTCTCAGGAGAGAACAAGTAACTTAACATCGTCTTAAGCTGTGTATCGACTTCACACGGCAAACAATTAAACGCTAATATTTGTGTCAGCCGCGAACTTTGTCAATAATTATATCGTTACGAGGCAACATAAAAACCCAGAACACAGAAAAGACGCAGATGGGGCGCAGACACACGTCTTATCCATGACACTTTCGTACAAAATGTAAGTACCATATAGAAACGTCGTGAAATAAACATACAGTAAAGAGAAGACGATGCGCTTACACGATACGTCATTTTGATTTAGAAGTCTGCACCCGTCCTCGACTTGCGTCTTTTCACTTCATCTGGGTTTTGATGGCGGGGCAAAGAAAGAAAGAATTTTATATGCTCGCACATGCGCAAAGTTGATACACAACTAAACAATAAAAAGAGTATTTTATTAAAACTTAAGATCCAATAATCGAGTCGTATGTATCGGCGATGGGTGCTAGCGCAACCATACAGATCATGGCGATGGCGAACAGTAGCGTTATTGGCGCGTACACGCCGAGTAGCAGGCGTCTGAAGCTTGAGAACTGGAAAATAATGTTTGATTAAAATGTGAATAGTTTGTTACATTTTTGGTACCTAATTGTGAAACTGGGGTTATCCTTTCGAGGGCATACTCGGGACTTCCAGCCATATGCAGATGGTAGTGCATCGTGTGGTTTTAGTCGGTAGAAGTACGACATAACATCCATGAAAATTTCCATAACCTAAAGAATAAAAATAAAAAACCAAATGTGAAAAACTGCAATGTTTTGGGTAGGTAGTTAAAAAATAATAAATAAATAAATATTCACGGACAGCTCACACAACGCTATCTGATCCCAAAGTAAGCTAGGAATAACCTGCTTGTGTTATGGGTATCAGACCACGGATATTAATACTTATATACTTTTAAATACATACATATTATACATAGAAACACCCAGACTCTTGAGACAAACATTTATGGGTCACACAAATATTTGTCTCCGGTGGGAATCGAACCCACGACCTCCAGCGCCGCAGGCGGTATACCTAAATGTGAATAGTTTACGGCATTAAGTCCACCTTTGTACGAATTTGTGCATAAAGTTTTAAATAAAATAAATAATAGTTTGTTACATTTTTGGTATCTAAATGTGAAACTGGGGTCATCCTTTCGAGGGCATTCTCGGGACTTCCAGCCATATGCAGATGGTAGTGCATCGTGTGGTTTTAGTCGGTAGAAGTCCGACATAACATCCATGAAAATTTCCACACGAGAATAAAAATAAAAAACCTAAATGTGAAAACCTATGCCACAGTTTGAATAAAAAAATGCATCTTGCAACATTAGTGGATCACAAATATTTGGACCGACCCGGGAATCGAACCCAAAATCTCGGCGCGGCAGGCGGTATCACTACCGAATGCGCCACAGTTTCCGTCTGGTAGGCAGTAAGCTTGTCTGCCACCTTAGTGGTAGGTATACAAAAATAGGCAGATATACATACCGGTGCATCAGTGTTCCTATCGACCTGTGTGTTCTGTCTGGTGTGTCCGAGCATGTCCTTCATGGGGAACGCGTTGATACGTCCGTTGCTGATGCGACCGTCTGATACGCACACTGTCAGCTGGGGAAGGAATAAACATGTTTAGTGATAATTTTGAAAAGTTATTATGCTTAGATACTTTTTCTTTGTTTTTTAACGTGAGGGAAAATCCTCATGGATGCTATGCCGGACTCCTACCGACTAAAAAACCTCACGTAACGCCCAACAGCCTATGGTTGGGATGGGTGCCCCGGATAAGCCCTCGGAAGGATGTTCCAGGGCGCCGATTCTCGACCACACGACGTGAATGCGTGGACGCAAATTTACGGGTGAAACGTCGTCCATCTCATGTTCGCCGTTTATAAATATGAGACGGGCGACGCGTCACTCGCCGATTTCCGTCCACGCATTCATGTCGTGTGAAGCGAGAATCGGTGCCCAGGACTCCCAACTATGCTTAGATACTAAATCATAAATTTTATGTGAAAAAATTATCGGTGTCGAGTACGATACGAACCTTCGTCTTCTGACTAAACGGGCTACGCGCCCTAACCACTGGACCTATAATTAGGTAGGTAGGTATGTCGAGACCAATAATTTAGTCACATTGAATTTGAAGGAATACTCGAAATGAAACCCGGTTGTTAGTAAAATGACAATCGTAAAGCCAAGTTGAAGGGCTTATTAATCTTGAATTATTGTGTATTTACAGACAGTTCTATTTAATTTTATGTTATTGTGATTTTATTATTTATTTTATTTTATTTTAATTCTGATTTTATTTTAACTTTAATTTTATGTTGATGTACTATTTGTTTGTGTGTATTATATTATGAATTTTTAAAATATGGATCTTGGACATCTGAATTAAACAATTTTTATTTTATTTTATTTTATTTATTTATTTATTTATAGACGGAGCGCGAAAAATTTGAACTGCGGGTCACGGCGACCTACGCTTGTCCATTTCAACACGGCAATAGACTGACTATCTATTAAGTGAGACATAAAACTATAAGGTGAAATGTGGGCGTATGAGTAAAGGCGTGACTATTGTATGAATTTGAAAAATGTTTACCTACACAATCATACGGTCACCTTTTGATATTATTTTGTCAAAGGCATACTTATCTACCTACGCCCACATTTCACCATTTTCTTTTCGTCCCACGAAATAAGTGGTAAGAAAATTTCAAGTTTTTTAAGGCATTCACCTTGACTTAACAATTATTGCCTGCCATATTACTGGTTACCGAGACCAATGGCTTAACGTGTTTGCTTTGTGTTGCAAACGTCCATAAGCTACCATAACCACTTTCCATCAGTAGGACCGCTAGCTTGTCTGCCACAGTATCTAGATATAAAACGGCCGTAACTTTTTTCTTCGTCAACTTAAATTTTTTGACAATTTCAGACAATTTTGTTCACGTGATAAATGGTCTTGATGGACAGACAGACTACAAAGAGATCCTATATTATATGGGTTCTATTTTTTACTTCTGAAAAGAAAGAAACTGCTGGACTTTATAGAGTTCTTAAGAGAAGGCTTAATAACGTCTTTTGGCTGAAATAATAATGTTGAAGACACTTACCGAAAGCACCAAATGCATGACGACGTGGAAAGCTACGAAGGCGGCCAGGATGTACACGCTCCAGGATGGAAGGTCCGCCTTTTGGAGGTACACCGCGAAGAAAATTGTCACGACTGGAAGGAAATACTTTCTGGTTAGGTACCTTCTAGTAAAGAAAGAAACCTTTATTTGATACAGGCATGTAAGATACATTATTTGCTTAAACTAAAATTATACAGGTTTTATTTCATTGCAATGTGTGCCTTGATTGTATCAATTATGTGTAATGTGGATGCGTAAATAAATAATATAAGAGTAAAGTGTGAATAATAATAGATATAATAATCCTGTATAACTAATATATAGTATCTACTAGCGGACGTCAAATAACATCCGGCTCGAAGGACCACAAAGCCTTGACGCTGTGGTACGCCCTTCTTGTTAGCTCTTGATAAACGACTAGCGGACGTCAGGTTTCACCCGCGTAGTCTCCGTTCCCGCGGCTTCGTCCGCGTAGAAGTCGTTATCGCGTAAAATCATTAGCCTTTTTTTGCGCAGTCGATTAAAAAGTAGCCTATGTCCTTCCCAGGGCCTCGAACTATCTCTATACCAAATTTTATCTCAATCGCTTCAGTTTAGTATAATATTAGTAAATTAGTAGGGATGTATAGATATTGACTAGTGGGTCCGACTGACGTTGCTCTGCGTGGTTCCCATTGTGTTTTCAAACCATCCAAAAACCCATTGACAAATTTTCATCCAAATCGGTGTAGCCGTTTTAGCTTCAGTAAGAAGCACCACTTACCTGCTCCCATTGTGTTTTTAAACCAACCAAGAACCTATAAGTAGGTACGCAAAATTTCATCTAAATCGCTTTAACCGTTTACGCAGACTACAACTCTAAGGTACTATGGTACCTATAGGAGTTCAGTGTCAAACACAAATACAAAAGAATTATAATAAAATAGAAGATAGATAGATAAAAGAAACTCACTGCCAAGTATATGAGCAGCATTGCCCGCGCCCCAGTGCAGCCAGTTGAAGATTGACCTGTTCTTGGTGCCGGGGTGTGGCCGGAAGTATGCACCTGAGATACAAACACAAATATCTTCAGTGAGAGAACTTATATAGCGCGATGCAGAATTCTGAAGAGTAGATATTAGGTACATTCGGTGAATCACAACATAGCTTTGATTCGGTGAAACGCTCGATCGCTAGATAACTGTAGGTAATTCAGCGAGACGCACTTAATGATGCTTTAATTCGGTGACATGATCGCCACATAACTTTGGTTCGGTGAGACGTAGGTAAGTACCTACTCAACAGTTCTTTAGTTCTTCGAGACGCTCTCTACAGTGCTTTAATTATTTCTTTCAACAGTGCCTTTATTAGGCAAGAGCCTGTACTAGCAAAGTTAAATTTGGCGAGAGAAAAGTAAGTAGGTTTAAAATTTTGCTAGAGAATAGGTAGATACTTTTGGTCCATTCAAACTTGTAAAATGGAGACTGGAAAACTGAAAAAATTATACAAAAAATTGTCAAAACATAATTTCAATCATTTATAACTCACCAATCGGTTGTAAGAAACATAATATGACAGTCACAAGGCCGGTGATGGCGTGAGGGTTGTCGCCCGTGGTGGACCATCCACCGACTTCTATGAGGATCAGTATGAAGCCTACCATCGTTAGAAGCCATGTTGCCACCATGAATATACGATGGTACTGTGAAAGTAAAAAAGGATTGTTATTTTTTATCCATACCATGCATACTTATATCACACCCCGCATCCCCAAAGGTGTAGGCAAAAGCTTTATTATAGGTATGCCCACATTTTACCTTTTTTTAGATTTTTGTCCCACGTAACAGGTGGTGAGCCAATTGCCGTGTTGATATGAACAGGCGCAGATTATGACTGCCTGCTGTAGAAATTTACCAAACGCCTTCAACTTGGCTTAACGACTGCCATTTTACTGGCAACCGGGACAAACGGTTTAACGTGCCTTCTGAAGAATTTGAAAAGCTGGCAAGTAAATGTGACAGAGTGGTCATGTGATGGTCACCCATGCCATAATGTTGCTTACTACAGTGCTCGTTTACAGAATCCTGAGTCCACGGGGCCACGAGCGAAAAGTAAAAGACAGTAGTTACAAAAATACTTACTGCAAACCAGATATCCTTGCCGCCGAGTTGCTTGCCCACCCAAGTCTGTCTGAAATACCTGCAAATAGACATAAGTACAATAATTATTTTGGGATGCAACTTGTGTTGACACTCTGGCCCCGTCCCATCTTCCTAAAACAAAATTAAAAGCCAGCGCAGCAGCGGAAGCGGCTGAAAATATTAAAATTAATAAATACATATGGGTCTCGACTCATCGTATCGTTTATGTCCAGTCGGTGTCAAGACCCTAGTCCATGGTGTCCCAATGCGTAAAAAGTTTTCAAGAATTTGAAAAAGCGCTTGTGGATTCGACATGTGACCCAAGGGCTGGCAGTTTTCTCGCTCAGCGAGTAGGTACTGCTATTCAAAGGGGGAATGCTGCTAGTCTTTTGGGCCTAATGCCACTGGGGCCTTATTTAGGTTTAGTTTAGAATTAGATAGTAAAAATGTAAATATATAGATATGTAATAATTATGTTTCTCTGTAATTTTTAACAATAAATGTTGATACCTACTATGAATTCATAATTATCATTGACATATTATATTCCACCGATAGACAGGAACGTCCACACATTGAATATACTCAAGAGCGAGACTCTAAATGTTGTATAATTATATTACTTAGCATTAACTTTAACATGTTTAGGTACCTCTGTACATTGCGTTTACAACACTTCGTTTGATAAAAACACAAAAATAAATTAAAATATCTCCGTCACGTGCGTGTCATTCCCTTTATGGCACAAACTGAGCTAACCAAGAGATCTGTACTTGTACCGCGGTTGAGTTGTACACAACGCTTGTTCTGATCGCCGCATCTAGTACCTACGTAGTACCTACATATAGATCGATGATAATTAGGTATATTGTTATGCATCTTGAAAAGTATGATAGCAAATTGGTAAAGCATTGGTACCTATACATTATCTTCGTAGTTTTGCTTAAAGAGATAAATAACAAACTGTGGGAAAAATAATAGTACCTACAATATTCAATCAAATCAGCAAATAGCAGACCACTGCTGGACGTAGGTCTCTCCCAAATCTCGCCACAATACACGGTCCTGCGCTTTCTTCATCCAGCCACACCCTGCGACCTTCTTCAGGTCTTCTGGCGTCATCCTACCCCACGTGTACCAAGTCCCGGTCTCCACTCCAGAACTCGTTTGCTCCAACAACCATGTGTTCTCCTACAGATGTGGCCAGCCCACTACCACTTTAAAACTCAAACTCTGCGATCTATGTCGACCATTCTGGTTCTCTGACGGATAACATCGTTCCGGATTTTATCTCTCAGAGACACCCCCTGCATAGCTCTTCCCATTGCTCCCGATGCAACTTTAATGGCACGGACTAGCTTCTCCGTAAGTGTCTACGTCTCTACACCGTAAGTTTCTTCACCTTCAGGACGAGTAAAACGGTGACTTCGGTGTCCGTCAGCTTAACCGTCTTAACGTAATAGGAGTAACATCGTTGCGGATTTTATCCCTCAGAGACACCCCCTGCACAGCTCTTCCCATTGCTCGCGTTCCACCTTAAGGACCTGGACTAGCTTCTCCGTAAGTGTCGACGTCTCGACACCGTAAGTTTCTTCACCTACAGGATGAGTAAAACGAAGAGTCCGCTGTCCGTTTATCTCTAGCTAGACTGTCTCTTAGAAACCGTGATAGTTTGAGAGTTAAAATTTTCACAGATGATTTATTTCTATTGCCGCTATAGCAACGAATACCCTTCGTGCCGCTATAAGAATGAATACGACTCGCACTTGGTCAGTTTTTTGTTTCCTTGGCGTACTACAATTTGACTTTTAGCATTGCACACAACATCTACAACATCATTCAACAACACAAAACAATCCCTCATGTCACACGCGATCAAACGCTTGGTATAAGTCCAACAATACTGCCGCCGGTACAGTAAAATTTTGCCTCCAATGAATTCATGATTTTTTTTGGGTTAGTCTGTGCACCCACTTATGGTAAGGAATTAATTTCTTTGCCTCATGTGTAGACAGGATTTGATGTGGCAGTAGAGGATCATATAATTATAAAATTTTGGATGGAATAGGGAACAGAGTTATAAGTCGACATGATTTCGCTTCATCTGGTTGTTTACTTGGTTTGAATATCATTTTATTTTGTACGACATACCACTCGAAGTGGAACTTTCAAAAAAGTACTTGGTGTCTTTTTCTTCTTTGCTTTTTTCTTTTGGAAACTTCCTTCAAAGGGAGAATTTCTTCTGTATTTTCAGGAGTAGGGCATTAATTTCGAGATCTCATAATCTCGTAATATCGGAATCTCGGACGAATTTCAGATATTTTAATTCCAACATTGAGTGATGCTAATATCGTAATGAATGAAATTAAATTTGAAATCTTAGTAATATTATGAACTAGCTTTTGCCCGCGACTTCGTTCGCGAGGTGATTTCGACTAATACCCAAACTACTTTGACCTGTCCAATGCATAGGGATTCTAGTAAAACATAGGTCAAGCTGTATTATCAGTTCCGCTGAACCGATTGTGATGAAACATACAGCAACATTTAAGTTGAAAAAATACCTACAATTTCTTAATAATACAATTATGATCAAGCTGCAAAATTTTGCTCTAGCCTCTAACAAATAAACAAACAAACAGACACGAGGAAAAGAATCATAGATTTGCACTCAGAATGACTTGTTCTTTTTAACCGACTTCAAAAAAAGGAGGAGGTTCTCAATTCGTCTGTATGTATTTTTAGGGTTTCGTAGCCAAATGGCAAAAACGGAACCCGTATAGATTCGTCATGTCTGTCTGTCTGTCTGTCTGTCCGTCCGTGTGTCACAGCCACTTTTCTCCGAAACTATAAGGCCTATGCTATTGAAACTTGGTGAGTAGATGTATTCTGTGAACCGCATTAAGATTCTTATATAAAACTAGAAAAAAAGCAATAAATTTTGGGGGTCCCCATACTCAGAACTGAAACTCAATTTTTTTTTTTCGTTAAACCCATACATGTGGGGTATCTATAGATAGGTCTTCAAAAATGCTATTGAGGTTTATAACATCATTTTTTTCTAAAGTGAATAGTTTGCGCAAGAGACACTTCCAAAGTGGAAAAATGTGTCCCCCCCCCTCTAACTTCTAAACGAAGAGACTGATAAATCTAAAAAGAATATATGATGTACATTGCCATAAAAACTACCAGCGAAAATTATTTCGAACGAGATAAAGCTGGTAGTTTTTTTTTAATACGCCGTAAACCGCAATTTTCGGTTAGAAAAATCACTACCACTAACTTTTATATATGTTACTTGCTGCTACGAAACCCTTCATGGGCGAGTCCAACTCGCACTTGGCCGGTTTATTTTTTTTAATGTATGTTAAGCGATATTTCCGTCAATTATACTCGTGCGTTTTCAACTTGTAGTAGTAGAACCAGCTGTCTCAACACTCCACTGTATTTGAGAGTAGTTGCATTTTTTTTTTTCTTTACTACCTCCATCCGGCTGTCGGCCCGCCGGCATCGCCTCGGCGAGTTCGTCATTCGTGTTCTCAGTGTCGATCACTCCGCTCGTGCGCTCCCTTATTTACAATTCGGTCGCGTTGTTGATTTTCAAAATGCCTAAAAGGAAGCACAACGAAGAGAGTGATGTTGCAAAAAAGTTAAGGAAAATAGAAAGAATGCTGAAAAAGTGTAAAAGGCGCCGCAGAAGGATTAGTTCTACGTCCTCGGAAGGTTCTTCACAACCCACGCACAACCAAAACGGTATGTACCTACACAATTTATATAAAATAATAAGTGATAAAGTGCTATATTTTGTGTTAAAAGCGCATGACTCATAAAAAGGTGAACGCACAAGGACGTCGGCAGGACTATCCGCGCGTAAAACCTACCATGACGTCACTATCGCTTGGCTAATTCTGGGTATATTACCCGACATTTTGGTAACGCACAAGGACGTCTGCGGGACTATCCGAGCGTAAACCAAAAGTCACCACATCTCATACTGCCTACAATAATGGCTACGGTGACCGCCGCGCCATACATATACCAATTATTATGTTCACGCACAAGGACGTCTGCGGGACCATCCTAGCGTTGATAATAAAAATCTATAATGTTTGTATGATACTCGTATATCTGCTAAAACAGCAAATAAATAAACGTAAATTATTTTGCGTTTTTAAATTAATAATATCTACGCTTATCTTAGGTAGAAAATTATAATTTCATTTCTACCCCCAAAGTAAGTCGTAATTGTTAAAATAGCTTTCTTGCTATTTTCAGGCGAGGAAAATCAGAACCACTCGAGAGACAATGCAGAAGTAGATTCCATACTCCTATGTGATGAGCACCAACAAGGTGAAACCTTAGCTATGCCACCACCATTGTCACCTGTTCCGCCGACGGCATTGTCGGGTTTAGTGCCTTCGTCTTCGCAGGAAGACCGACCAAAACCACAAGATGATGCGATGCAGTCATTAGACGGTCTCTTAGAAGAATCTCAGCTCGATAACGACATCCTAGAGATTCTAGGCGACGACCCTACAGAAAAAGTGAAGTACGGAAAAGATATTCGTCCGGAGTTAGCTTCCCGCTTCAACCATATCACCACCAACGGCTTGAGCAAAGAAATTAGGAAAGAGCTGTGCGAAAAATACCTGTTACCTGAAAATTGCACGATGATTGGGGCCCCAGCTCTAAATGCTGAAGTTAAAGCTGCTCTTAATGAAACCACGCTGAAGCGTGACAAACTGATAGAATATCGTCAGAAGCGAATGGCTGCAGCGATATCCTGCCTAGGGGAAGCCCTTTCTCATGCCCTTGAGGCCAAAGAAAAGGACAATGAACAAATAAAGCGCCTCATGGATGCGGCACGACTAATTTGTGACGCACAGCATAATGAGTCGGTGTCACGAAGGAATCTGGCTGTATATTCCTTAAAAAAGGAAATGAAGGAGCCCCCGCTCAGTACCAATATAGACAAGTTCCTATTCGGGAACAACTTAACAGAGGCCTTGAAAGCCGCCAAGGCTGTTTCCAAGTCAGGTACCGACTTGAAAACCCAAGCAAAACCGCCAAAAAACTGGAAGCCTCCTGTTGCGGGTCGCAGGCAACCAGCGACGCCCCGGAGGAACACGCCTGCAACGCCGACGACGCCAGCGCAGCAACCGCCTCTACCGCCGCCGCCGCCAGCAGAGCCGCGCACAGCACGCGCGCCCTTGTCTCGCAAGCCGCCGCCGCCGCCACCGAGGTCCGCTCGCAGGCGTTACTAGACCAGGTGAAATATGCTGGACAATTGTCGCTTTTTTACAAATCATGGGCAATAATTACGGACGATCTCAAGTTACTCTCTTGGATCGACCCAGGCTATAAAATAAAATTTTCTAGTCCTGTACGACAAGTATCCCCGCCCCTGCCCAGTAGATATTCAGAATCCGAAAAATTGCTGTTAAATGAATCTATAGCTAAATTAGAGTCATACGGGGCGATTTCAGTTTGTAAGCCTTGTAAAGATCAATTCCTTTCAAGCGTTTTCTTACGACCCAAACCAAATGGTAAAATGCGATTTATACTCAACCTTAAACAACTTAATAAATTCATAGATACCTCACACTTCAAGATAGAAGACTTTCGTACAACTCTAAAACTTATGTCGCGTGACTGCTATATGGCAACAATAGATATTAAAGATGCATACCATTTTATCAAAATTCATCCAGATAGCAAAAAGTATTTAAGGTTTGAATGGAATAAAAAAATATATGAGTGCAACGTTTTACCTTTTGGTTTGAGTACGGCCCCATACGTTTTTACAAAAATCACAAAGCCTATTGTGAAACTTCTGAGATCCGGTGGTTTTTTATCCACAATTTACTTAGATGACCTAAATTTAATAGGATATTCTTACGAAGAATGTATGGATAACATTGAAATTACTAAAACACTTTTATGTGCCCTTGGCTTTATTATTAATCACGATAAAAGCATACTTACACCATCAAATAAATGTAAATATTTGGGTTACATTCTCGACTCTCAAAGATTTGAAGTTTCACTTCCAAACGAAAAAAGAAAACGCATAAAAGAGGAATTAGTAAAGTTTATTGGCACAAAAACGTGTACAATTAGACAGTTTGCGCATCTCATTGGACTACTGGTCTCAGCCTGTCCTGCCATCGAATATGGATGGCTCTACACCAAAAATTTGGAAAGATGTAAGTATCTAAACTTAGCTCAGGATCCAAATTATGAAAGGATTATGGATATTCCAAACTATTTACATGGTGATTTAATATGGTGGCTTAACTCAATCGAGAATTCCGTACACAGAATTCTAGAGGACAGGTACGAAATAGAAATATTTTCTGACGCCTCAACGACGGGATGGGGTGCAGCGTGTGGAATTGAGACAGCCAGTGGTCAGTGGTCCAATGCGGAAGCAAAACTACACATAAATTATTTAGAGTTGCTGGCCGCGTTTATTGCGATAAAAATTTTTGCTAAAAATTACTCAAATTGCCAGATACTTATTCGAGTCGACAATTTGACGGCAGTGTCGTACATTAACAGGATGGGAGGGGTACAGTTTCCACACCTCGCCGATATTACCAAAAGCATCTGGCAATGGTGTGAACTGAGAAAAGTATTTATTTACGCTTCCTATATCCGATCTGAGGATAATGTCGTGGCAGACGCAGAATCAAGGCGTAACCACCCAGATATTGAGTGGGAGCTAATGGATTCTGCTTTCTACAAAATAGCTGCTACTTTCGGTCATCCACAAGTAGACTTGTTCGCTAGCCGAATGAATAAGAAATGCACAAAATACGTTTCGTGGCACAAAGATCCAGATGCCTTTGCGATAAACGCATTCACTCTTGATTGGTCAAAATTCTTCTTCTATTCTTTTCCACCCGTATCAGTTATTTTGAAATCCTTGAGGAAAATTATTCAGGATAAAGCCACTGGAATTATGGTAGTCCCCTTATGGGAGACACAGCCTTGGTTTCCACTTTTTCTACGTCTGCTTGTTAGCAGTACCATTACGTTTAGTCCCCATGAAAACGTGCTAATTTCTCATTCCAGCCGAGACAACATCAAGACGAGTCTTACCCTGGTTGCCGGAGTGCTCTGCGGACGGCGCTACTGCGACGAGATGTCCCAGCAGATTCCGTAGATATATCTCTTGCATCCCTGTCCGAAAATTCTATCAAACAATATGACGTTTGTCTCAAGCGTTGGTTTGCCTATGCGAGGGACAACGATTTAAACTTTTATGATGAATCTATTCCTACAATTCTATCATTTTTCACACACCTATTTAATTCTGGTTCCCGGTACGGATCTCTTAATACGTATAGGTCCGCATTTTCAATGCTAATGGGTTCATACATATCGATTGACGATCGAGTAAAACGCTTTTTTAAAGGAGTGTTTCGGCTGAAACCTCCCACTCCCAAGTATGACGTTACCTGGGATACTTCGGTCGTCCTAGAAGAACTCGCTAAGTGGTATCCAAATGATACTTTGTGTCTGGAAAAATTAACCAAAAAATGCGCAGTGCTGCTGGCTCTGACAACAGCTCACAGGGTTCAGACGTTGTCCAAGATAGACATTCGAAATATAGTGGAAACCGATTCACAAATTACTATTAAAATACCGGAACTTATTAAGACATCACGTGCTGGTAATAATCAACCAACCCTATTCTTACCCTTTTTTAGGCATAAGCCAGAAATTTGCCCGGGGCTTACGTTACTCGCCTACTTAGACAGAACAAGAGAGCTAAGAGGTAATCATAATTATGTCTTTATTAGCCAAAGAAAACCTTACTCGGTTGTCACTTCGCAATCATTAAGTCGTTGGATAAAGTCGACTTTAGAAGAATGTGGAATAGATGTTTCGATCTTTAGCGCGCACAGCACGCGGCACGCGAGCACGTCGCGCGCGCGTCGTCTCGGGCTTAGTGTTGATACGATCCGCAGAACTGCGGGTTGGAGTGGAACATCTTCCACATTCGCTAGGTTCTACGATAGGACTATCGTGATCATTTAAAATGATTCTCTGGCTAGACTGATTTTGAACGATTAACACTCTATTCTTTCAATTACAACTCAGAAGAATCGCCTAATTTATATTTACAGTTGCAATATACGTATGCAGTGCAATTAATTAATAAGTCGAATTAAGTTATGTGTATCCACAAATGCAAGATAATGCAATTAACGCGTTGTTACTAATGAATAATGATTATACGTTTTGAATAATTACCTATGTACTATTTATACGTTACCATTTACTATAGTAAAATTATTTATAAATAAATATGAATAAAGCAAAAGAAACAGTTAATTTTGTTGATTTTTGAGTTTCCTTGATATTTCCTAAAATCATGCTCTCAAAGTCTACAAGTTGAATGAATTAATAATATTACTTTATAGGTTACTCATCTCGAGAACGAAGCACGAGTATAATTAATGATTAAACGAACTTACCTGTACGTGAAGTTCTATCATAATTATACGAAGTGCTTCGTTCGAAGAGATGAGTAACAAACGCCCGCCCATACCCGATGTACCTACTGCAGAAATACTCCCCCTAAATTTTTCGGAAATATCATATCATTGGGAGTGATCGTTTGCTCTAAACGAAATGACGAACTCGCCGAGGCGATGCCGGCGGGCCGACAGCCGGATGGAGGTAGTAAAGAAAAAAAAAATGCAACTACTCTCAAATACAGTGGAGTGTTGAGACAGCTGGTTCTACTACTACAAGTTGAATGAATTAATAATATTACTTTATAGGTTACTCATCTCTTCGAACGAAGCACTTCGTATAATTATGATAGAACTTCACGTACAGGTAAGTTCGTTTAATCATTAATTATAGACGGATTTCAAAATTTATTTTTTTGTTGAATAGGGTTTACTTCTGAGGTGGTCCCATTTTCACCAGGTCAGGATCTGATGATGGGATCCAGGAGAAAACGAGGGCAACCACCGAAAATTGTAGGGACAACTAGTGCACTTGTTAACTTTTTAATTAAGTGCTTTAATGTTCTACACTTTAATGAAGGTCTGAAGTCGATCTGATTATGGAACCGAAAGACAGTCGAGGGAAATCCTTTACGATTTACAGCAGCTACCTTGTGTTTGGGCTTGATTGATTTGTATTGATGAAAACTTTTACATAGATAGATACATTTTTCGGTTCACCCGTCACTTAAAATAATGAAAAAAAAATTTTCAATAAAAAATAAAACCGACTTCCAACAAATCCTGTAAAATAAAATTTTCTTAGCACAAAGTAAAATGTATTTTGATTTATCAGATTTTATTCAATATAGTATTGAAGTTGGTGCCATTAATAATACCTACATAAATCTATGGGTTTACTTGGCGCCGACTTCAATATGATATTGAATAAAATCAGATAAATCAAAATACATATTACTTTGTGCTAAGAAAATTTTATTTTACAGGATTTGTTGCAAGTCGGTTTTATTTTTTATTGAAAAATTTTTTTAATTTATTTTGAATGTACCGTCACAGCTATTTTTACAATTTTATAATAGTAGAGAAGAGAAGAGAAGAGATATGAAAGTTGCGAGTAAGGATATGTGAATTGGTGAATCTTTGTTAAATACGAGTATGTTACTTTGGATTTAGCTGAAAATTAGTACAGGGATTTATCTGTGGAGGGTAGGAAAAAGGTGATGAGTCAATATTTTTCACTTGAAATAAAAAACGAAATTTCTTAATGCGCGATTTCGGAAATGTTGAGTTTACGCGGTTTCACCCGCGTTATTCCCATTCCAGTGGGAATATGGGAATAAAAAATAGCCTATGTTCACCGCAAAGAGTGTAGCTTCTCAACAGTGAAAGAATTCTTCAAATCAGTCCAGTAATATCGAAGCCTATTCGATGCAAACAAACAAACAATCAAATCTTTCCTTTTTATAATATTAGTATCTATAGATTAGTTTAGACAAACTGTAATTAAGCAAACGTTTTTATCCTTTTTCAGGCCTTAGGTATCTACTATTGATTTAATATACACAATTTTTAGATTACTTAATTATTTTGTAAAATAACTGAGTAAACCCCTTTTAAAATTTCATAAAATCATAAAAACAAGAATAAAATACACTAGCTCCATAATAAATATCTGTAGGTATATTTTTCAGGCAATTATACAATTAAATTTTCATTGAAGTCTTCCATATCGGGATCGGCGACGTTAATTTTTTTACCTACTACTGTGGTGGCACACTAGAATACGGGCCTAGGTATACTCGTCTAATGACATGATTAAAATTTGTCGCTGTAGCCTATGGATGTTTGCAACAACATAGGTTATAGGCCACCAGAAGCTAGCGAACCTACAAATATCTTCTAAGACCCTTTTCCAAGAACCCCATAATGTGGCAATTCGAGAAAACAAGGCAGGGATTTCATGCAAGCGTGCGTGGAAGAAAGCCTCCAGTGGAACTTATGGTGCTCGAGCGCTCCACACGCAGAGGGTGAGGATCAACATTCTGTCTGTGGCAAGCGTTGCCAGGATAGAAAGTAGCCGTGGGCATAATATCAAACAACTTGTCTGAGCACAAACTATTGTACAGGCAGTAGAACACGCATAAGCAGGCCAGGCATCTTCAGCCGCAGAGAGGCTCGATATCACCTTTAAGTTGAGGTGCGTTCATAATCTTCATAGCTGCATGCACCGAGTCGAACACTGACAGCAGTAGGTACTTCATGTGTTACTTGCAACTTCCACTTCAACTTCAACTTTTGGTTTCTGGCATTTGTGGAGGGGTTACCACAAGTCCACTAATTTGATTCAAAAGTACTGCCGCGCCTAAGGCCTTCAACTTGGCCGAATGTCATTTTACTGAGTAACGGGTTTCATTTCGAGTTTTCTTTCTCTACGCAATGGATCTTTTTGCGAAAGAGAGCAAATGGTTGCGTTCTTCTTTTGGACAGAAATCTGTTTACCCATCTGCAAAGACACCAGCAGTCCATAGTCCATAGGAGGGCAAATTCGATAGAAAAGCGTGTGACAGACTCGGTCGAAGGCCTTACAAATAACGAGGCTCACTGGTAGAACCTCCCTTACTCTTGATGGTTGCCGATCAGCGGTCACTCAAGAAGATTGCCAATCGAGGTACCGTGACGAAAATTGTACTACCAGTCACAAAGCTGATCGTGTTCTTTTAGGTACTTCAAGAGGTGCGTATTGATCAAACGCTCTGTGACCTCCGAAGGGACGGAAGTGAAGACTATTGGCCTGCAATGCGTGAAAAGACAGGTAATTTTCGGACATAACTCCGGACCACACTGCTTGAGTGTCACCACGAGTACACTGTACTATCCGATCGTCAAGAGCACCCGCGTAAATTTAAATTTTCTGGCATGAAATTTCTACACCAATGGACTCTGGGCGACAAAGCGCTTCAGTCTATCATGATGGAGTTCAAGGCAAAGAGAGAACCGTAAAGATTCGCTTTCTCCTTGGACCAGAATTAACAAACTTTCAAAAGAATAACCCATTAGTCGTTCACCAATTCTGTCGACAAACTTAAACTTAGCCCTAAAATTGCCTTGGGTCATAAATGCTTGAGTCCCACAAGGCTCGGGGTTGTCTCCCACTTTGTTTTTGCTGCATACCAATGACATACTGTCTATTCAAGGTCTTCATTGCTATGAATAGATGTACGGGTAACACTAATTACACCGTCCCTATATCCCTCGCACAGTGCGCAGTGTAAGAAAATCGTAAACAATCTCTGTTTGAAAGCGTGACGGCTCTTGCAAGAGTGTTTAATTGCGAACGAAATCGTTTGACCGTTTTTACTGTGACATCGCAATTTCAGGGAACATCTTTCTCTATCTCCAATAGTATAGGGAGGGATTGTATTGAAATCACCAGTGACCTTCAGTTCCATAGTCATTTGGAGGATAAGGCCAAGCTTGTGTTCAAGAAGCTCGGAGAGCTCAACACTCAACAGGTCTGGCGGTACTTTACTGCGACACAAACACTGCTCTTCTATTAGTCGAAAGTAAAGTCTTAAATTATCTTTGGGCTGGGGCACCTGAATATCACTTTAAACCATTTGACTTGGTTCAAAGGCAAGCCACGAGAGTTGTCATCGATCATAGATCTCAGACAAGACTTGGCCGCGTATAATCGTGTACATCCGCCTGGTGTTCGTGCTCTGAAGAATTGTTTGAAATTATGCCGGCTAAGTTCTTTCATCGCTTTATTTGCGACCGGAGCTTTCGAGCACGTTAAGGCCACTTTCTATCAGGTGGGCCTGTACTGTAAGCTAAGAAGTTTTTTTTCGTCGTTTCGTCCTTAATTTAGTTACCCACCTTTTTTAATTTCCTCAACTGTTGTGCGTTATGTATGGTTGAAGAATGGAGATAGTGTGGTGGGTTTATAAGGCAAGACACTCCAGTGGTATCATTCAGGGATGCCATGGGTCTGGAATGAGTAAAACGAATCTAATACGATTGTTTCTATTGCACGCATTCTAATTTTATGCCAAACTTATGCAATTTATATTGGAAATGGTTTTTTTTTCGAATTTTTCTAAATTGTTTCTGATATCGGAATTTCGATATTGAAATCCAATATCGGAACTCAATATTGGAATTGAATTTCTTCAGATATTACAAGCCCTATGCAGGAGTACTAAGATTGTAAATAGCTAAATAGTTTCTACTGCTTCTATTGCATCTACCGGGAGCTTACATAATGGATGACGAATAATGGCATTTGCAAGGTGTTCCGAGAACGAAAATTTCTCCGAATACCTCTCAAATGTCTTTATATCGGTCGATTTCGGCTTTCTCCTTTCCCATTATAGATTGCGGGTCTTTTTCGGGTATACATTTCAAACTCTCCCTCGCCTCTCGACGTTACGACTATGTTGCAATAGCCATGGTCACGAGTAGACTGGGGAAAGCAACGGGTGTCGTCCTCAATCTTGTACCGAAGTTTTACAGGTACCCACATATTAGGTAATTAACAGTCATTAGGGTCGCGACACACCACACTCACGATATCCGAACGGATGTTAGGTTTATCGCGACACTTACACATCTTCACTACCGTTCCATGTGGACGTTTATATCCACCATCACAGTTGAAATTGTTGTGATGTTTATTGATTTTAACCGCTTCACGAACAATCCTCGGGTAATATCGGCATTCAGTGGACAATACTCCCACTGCATGCAACTCCATCCAGTGATTTAACCCCGATAGTAACAAATGTCGCTGCTATGTCCTCTCTAACTCATTCTCGTAGCTTTCACAGCTACAGTCCACCTTGTAAACACTCGGCGTCTGGAAAGGAATGGTGTCCTTTGGTGTTCTTATTTGCTGCGAAACTTTTGACATGGGAGTAAACATAGTGTTTAAAGAAAAATTCTTCAAAATGATACCAATTTTGTCCCCTTGATATAAGGTAAGAACGCCGGCAGCCTGAAAACGTCCGGTAGTTTTTCCCTACACTGTCGGATAGGAGTGACCCTCATCACGCTGTACCCGTTCTCATGTAGCACCTTCCGAATGTGGGACAGTTCATACTCTAAAAACTCTTTGTCACACAGAGCATGAGCTCTATTAATTGGGGATGTCCCCACCAAACGTAGGTGACGGGAATGACGGTGTGATGCAGCGTGAAGGTACTTGTCTGTGTGCGTTGGTTTTCTATATACCGTGTGCTTCAGGAGTCCATCCTCCTCCACCATGACCCTCACATCCAGAAAGGGCAATGTCCTATCGCTCTCCAATTCATAGGTGAACGTGAGATTAGGGTGCAATTCATTTAGGTCCATATTCCCAGTCAGTCTATAACCCGCTGCTTTCCCCAGTCTACTCGTGACCACGGCTATAGCAATATAGCCGAAACGCCGAGACGTGAGCAAAGTTTGAAATATATACACGAAAAAGATCCGTAATCTATAATGTGTAGAGCAAGTCGTGTGAGTTTAAAAACCATATTTTTCTTTCCGTTTGTGGCATGGTGCTGACATCCTTTCTCTTATAGGACAAATGACAATGGGATTTTTTAGTCTTCCGGGTCTTCCTATGGCTTTCCTTAAAAAAACAGTTTGAAGAAGGGCTAGCATTTAAGCCAATGTGGTAATTATGGAATCTTTCAGTATGATCTTTGTCAAGAATGTGCTACGGTCGTCTGCTGATATGATCGAGTCGTTTTTTTTGCATCAGTCTCTCTGGTTTTTAACAATGCTCCCGTATTCTCTCTTTTTAGGTTATATTGCCAAATATATATGTTCAGCTACAGAGTTGTCTATGCTACTATCAGGTAGGGAAGGTGTTGAAGAATAGGCCGCATCCTGTATTTCCATACACTTAACAAACACACATAGGCACATTAGATAGAGAAAGCGAGAGAGAAAATGGTAAAGAAAGAGAAAGCAAGAGAGATAGAGAGAGAGAGAAACACTCACAAACACAACAGTAGTCAGAAGATACAGTACCTAGCCAGCAGTATTCCCAGCGAAGCGCTTCCCAGCCACGCGAGCACCATGAACGAGCCGTGCAGTTTGAGCAGAAGCTTGGAGCTTCCCCCCGCAGTACCTACGGCTGCCAGGGCTTGGGGAGTGCCGGTCGCTTCGTACACTATGTCGTGGAAACCTACGCGGTTGGCATCTGAAGAAAAAGAGAAACAAATGTTATTGGTATGGCTCAAGGCAACTGCCTTCAAATTAGCAAGTGGTACATATTTCTGTTGGGAGTCCTGGGACATCCTTTCGAGGGCTTACCCGGGGCTCCCAACCATAGGCTGTTGAGCGTTACGCGAGGTTTTTTAGTCGGTAGGAGTCCGGCACAGAATCCATGATGGATTTTCCCTCACTTTAAAAAAAAGTGGTACATAATTATATCCGTGTCTAAATAAAAGTGTTACAATACTGTTACATATCCATCAGCTTATCATTCTTCGTCGCGAAAGCAATCAATGTCTTGAGAGTATCTACCTATTTTTAAATTAATATAAAATACTCTTTATTATACCTTTAACTTCCATTAAAAGTACTTGACCGTAATTCGAAGCTTATATAATGAGATAGGCATATCCGTTACCCGTAGGCTTATCTTACTCATGTTTGATGACGTATTTCCGTCGACTCACCAGCAGGGGGCGCCACCTGTGAACTTATAAAAGAACATGGCGTCCACTTTGTCCTCATTGGCGTTTTGATTCCCGTAGCAATAGGTTATAGCAGGAACACCTGCTTGTGCATTTATTTTTTCTAGTTACTAGTTATATACCTAGTAAAGTTATAAAAAGTGACTTGGGATGAAGTGAGTGAATTTACAGAAATAATTATTTAACGGCTTTGTCGTTCGTTTGAATATACAGTGAATCTAAAACAAGTGACTTGTGATTGAAGTAAGTGAACCTACAGACATATTTAACGGTTTGACCGTTCGTTTAAGTCTCCGGTATGTTTTTACTTCATATTTTTACGATCACATATGAGTGTGATACGTCATAACGTGAAATAACCTATTATTTTAAAATAGCACGTAAACCTTTCGAGGTTTCAGTTTCATTTATTTAATATCTTTAGTTACAGCTAATATCAAACTGATTTTATAGATTGTATTCATAGGTACTAATACTTTTTTTTAGATATTATTTGCTTCGTGTATGTACAGCGTAAGTACCGCCAAATATAGAAAATATTTTCAAAATATTTTTATACCTACCCACATAAAGGCACATTAATTACTAGATGTTCCTTTACATGTAAAAATATGGCCTATTATCAGTAAAATCGTAATCATCCCAAGTTTCTGAATACGTACGAGTGTGACAAAGTAATAACTAAATGTTCACCATGAAAGTAGTACTTAAATTTTAGGTACCTACCATAATACTATTTCTTTTAGTTTGATTTTTTGATAGAAATGAATCCTCCATCCTTAGAAAGTGACCTAATTCCAAGTGGAGTATTTCAAAAGCGCGCTCTGAGCTCCAGTTACTGTATTAGGTACGTCAAATAGCTACATTTCCAGCTCATTTAGCTCGAACTTCAAATAAGGGCGATCGCGACGCCACGTGCATTGTAGTAAGTGAAGTAAAAGAAGCCGACTTCCACTAAACCAGATAAGGATGATGGAAATAGGTGAGTTATTTCTTATTACCTAACACTGGTCCTGACCAAGTGTAAATTTCTTCACAGATCAGAGGTTAATTAACGAGGATGCTAGAAACAATCATCTGCTTCGTATTTTATATAGGGACAGCATTAAAAGCAGTATAACCTAAGAGGTTGATAGACACGTTTGGGCGACAAATTGCCTTGATAAGATAATATGCTGATACCCACTATTGTAAAATCATAGTCCTGGGTTCGTCAACCTAAACAAAAACGGGGAGATCCGACAATTCGAATCCCTGCTACATTTTGAAAAAGCTGACAAGGTTCTTTCTGCCAAAAGGCTTTTGCTGCCAAAACCTTTTTTATTTTTAAACAAAGAGAATCTTTTGAAAAACTTAAGTTTCTTCGAAAATATTTATGACAAAATTAAAGACCTACTTTAATAATAGGATTTCCATAAATCTTTTATCAATTTATTACCAATGGCTTGCGGCCATAGATCTGATTTCATATATTATTCTCAGAATTGTCAAAGACCCAATTCTTAAAAATGAACCTTGATAAAATATCGCCTTCAAACACATACATTTTCGAGGCTGAAGCCTTTTCAACGGCACTCGGGAAGGCATGCATTTTGGTCTTTGATCTCCAAAAAGGATGACCCCGAAAAAGTTCATCCAAATCATTACGCCAGCCTTCGAGAGGATCAGGCGTCAAGATCAGATCTCCATCGAATGGAGTCCAGATTCGATTGTACCAAGAGCCTTTTTAGGCCTGTATTACAGTTACCACTCACGAGGGGTGTGTACAATATCCATAATAATTGTGCATACGACAGTAAATGTCCCTTCAATTAAGAAATTTCTGAGCTTTAGGCTCTCAAAGAGACTGAGAAGTTTAACATCCCCTGCCCATACCAGCAAAGGAAACACTAACCAGTTACCACCCTCGAGGGGTATGTACAATATTGTGTATCTATAATAATTGGGTATACGATAGTAACCAGGCGTACGATAACATACTAAGTAACCATGCAAGGATGTCCCTTCAATTACGAAATTTCCGAGCTCGAGGCTCTCAAAGAGACGAGGAGAGGTCCTTCATCCTCTGCCCACACCAGCAAAGGAAACACTAAATGATATGACCCTGTCATTCTATGTCGGTCAGTTAACTCTGTACAAAATACGTTGGTAAGGAACGAGAGTACCAAAAAGTTTTAAATTTATAAAAGGGTACCGCATTCCCTTTATCCAGAAACTCCAATCCATCCTGCACGGTATTCGAGAGGACGCAGGTTCGAATCCTGCTCAAAACTGATAACCTTCCCACATTTAAATTTACACCGAACTCTGTTCAAGTCCCGTCCTGACAAAGTTGTAAATTTTCACTTTATGTTAAAATGCTACGGAAAACTTGACTAAGGTGGAATACTAATTGCTTTAAATACTTAAGAATCCATACAACGAACTCTTTTTAAAAAGGTTTCCTTTTTAACTGAAATGACCACATTGTGCAATGGTTCAAAAGATGAATGCTCAAGGCACTCTAAAACTAGTTCCTTTGTCACCAAGTTTGGTTTCTCCACTTTTCCTAACTTCAAATAGCGATGGGTCATCCGCCCAGAATTCAGTTTTAGGACATTGTACGCCTTTGTGAAGCCAGAATAATTCTATCTTTCAGCATGTTCCGTTTACCAGATTTCCTCCAACCACGAGATTGGATGTGCAAAATACATCTCAGTCAAGCTTATTTTCATGATAAAGCTGATTTAGTGTACAATATTCTTTCTCAGAGCACATTCTTGTTTTCCGCTCGGGTAAGCCGCACCGAAAACATTTTCGTTCCTCACCATCTGGGTGCCTCGATTTCTATACAATAAGAGTATTCAAATACTCGTCTACCTACACAAAATCTCATTTTTCGCATCAAAATCCTGTTACTCTTCACAAACACGTACAAATAGCCTTGAAAACTCTTCAAACCCAGGGATGGTTAGACAATTGGGAGAAAACAATAATAGGTTCCCAGAGAAACCTCTCATCAAACTCTCAACATAGAACTACCAGAAAGTCCAATACCAAAAGAAAAGATATTAGCCATAAAAGGAAGATTTATTTAATTCCAAATCATAGAAACTTAGTTCTTTTTAAAGAAAATTCAAACTTGGTGGGTCTTTTAAATTTTTACCACTTTCGCAGTGCCTAGAGGTAGCTTTACCTCAGCGTCACATTCGGTCAATCCCCTAACCGACAACCCACTGAAGAAAATAGTAGTGCACGGAGTGGTACAAGTGGAACTCCAATAGTGGGTCCGCAATTACCAGTTTTCGACAATTTTACAAGCTTTCCATCCGAGATGCTTTCTTACCACGGACGCGTCAGATTTCGCTTGGGAGCCGAGCTAGAAAACATTTCTCTAACAGGCTCGAGGGCCTAGAATAACAAAGATTGCACTGCATCAAAGAGAGATGTTAATAATCTTACACATGATTCGAAATCATATACCGGTACTGTGTTACAGTCTGTACTCATTCAAAGCAGTTGTAGTCCACCCCCCCAGAGGGACGAGACCAAATCAATTGCCTTGACGAACTTAACTCGTCAGCTTGCGTGTAATGGTCCGACATCAAATTGACTTCACCATACACTGCATTCCGAGCCGACACCATATGTATCAGCTCCTCCGGGTATTTTTGTGAGCATCCTGCTTCAAACACCACTAAGGCAAGATTGCCTACAAACAATATTCCTATTATGACATGGAGAACACTACATGATAGGCCTGTTTGTAATGTGTGGATATTACTTCCACCACCATTTTTAATACCCAAGATGCTGTCACACCTTAATCGGTCAACAGGAGTGTTTGTGGTGCCGCGATGGCACAAGGTAATAAATAATAGAGGGCAGATCTCAAAGCGAGAGCTCTGTAAGCTCCATTCGTTCTGCAGAACCTGCAAATGGTTAATAAACATTATTTCTTTCCTTCTAATAAACACCTCTACAGGTCTCCCACCACCTCACATAGAGAATCTGTGGAAATGTGGGGGGGGGGGGGCGAAGAGGTAAATAACAGATATTAAATCAAAAACTTCTACTATTGAGCTCCTTGAGACATACCTTTTAAGATACTTATAAATTTTACAGTTTTAACCGACTTGCATTTTATTCATGGTTATTATATAATACGATTCTGTTACATAAATCTGTTGTTGCTGTTCTTGATAATATAGAAACCGTTAGTCAACTTTACATATTTCGCATGTTTTGGTTAAACATATCTTGGTCGATCTCTTTAAAAAATGTAAAGAAAGTTAAGTCACATACTCATTGATATTGGGATTGATGACTTAGTTCAATATTACCAAGTATTGATACACAGAGAACATTTTTCAGGTTTCTCGTCATAGTGATTTTATGCTGAGGTCGGGTCGCCGCAACCACGATCTAACTTTGCTCGATTGTATTAACTCACGTCATAGGCACTACTTTTAGGCCCGAATCAAGAGTCCGAAACTGATCATTTTCATTTCAGACGATCTGGTTGGAAAACTATTGTAAACAAAGATAACACCTACGACTAATCAATTGAATCCTTTATTCTAGATAGAAATTAGGATATCAGAGTAACCGATATGAGACTACACAGTCTAATAGTTTATTTATGACTGTTATAGGTTCTCCAACTATTCTAGCCCCGGCACTACACAGTCAACAGCAGCTTCTAAGAATTGGTGGTGGTGGTAAGATCAAATTAATCCTTAACACGAGGTAATTGACGATGGATTTAAAAAAAAAAAAATTATCGTCGAGTAATAATGTCAGCTACTACCACCAATCAAATATAATAATAATTCGCAATTATTTAATCTTGTCAATAGAAGGAATACTTACTACTCCTTAAATAAGATTCCTTATTTAGTCTGTTTAAGATTACATATGAAGTTGTTCAAGATGGTAAAGATTATAAATCTAGATACCATACATACAACATTCTATAATATTATTTTCCTAAAAATAAATTAGAATCACATTGGCGTTTCCGTCACTCACCAGGCGAAAACAAACATTTCTCATTATATAAGCTTCGAATTACAGTTAAGTACTTTTAATAGCGGCGTTTTCCCTGAAAGAAAACGCATATTAAAATACTTACCTAATTCGAAGCTTACTTTTTAAATCTGCCTGGTGAATAAAAGCCAATGAGGACAAAGTGGACGCCATGTTCTTTTATAAGTTCACAGGTGGCGCCCCCTGCTGGTGAGTCGACGGAAATACGTCATCAAACATGAGTAAGATAAGCCTACGGGTAACGGATATGCCTATCTCATTATATACCTAAGCTTCGAATTAGGTAAGTATTTTAATATGCGTTTTCTTTCAGGGAAAACGCCGCTATTTTTATGCACACAGTTTGTGTGAATATGTCTCGATCATCGGAGATTGAATTCGATACCTACTCACGTGGTATATTATTACTGTAATGGCTGCCTTTTTGGTCTTTCAAGCCGGATTTAAATCTGCCATTATACCACGTCATTTATATGTTTATCTATAGATCCTACTATCACACCACGGAGGCAGTTTAGAACTGATAGATTAGGTAGTGTATCTCATCTTTAACCGTTTCGAGGTTTATAGATAAACCGCTACCACTAGCAAACAGAAACATTTTACTACAACAACAAAAATTTTGCACTTACCCTTCATAGAGCTGCCAGCGAGCACCATCAAATTATACATATTATTCGCCAAATCGAATGTATTTCCTTTAACTTCACTAACAACATTTCTGTTAAACTTGCAGTACAATTTTCCATCTATAATCGAAGATTCCAGCAATTGTACTATATCTTGAGGGGAATCCGAACGGCTGACATAAGGATCTGACTTTGGATAAGTCCAAGACGCAAAAAGATTGACTCTGCCATTGTCATTTCTGACACACTCCATAGCACTGTCATCTCCCATTTTGTTGTCCATACTAAGACCAGCAGCAACATATTTAGGGTTGCCAGGAGCTTGAAGTTCGAAGGTATATTGGTCGCCGGCAACAAAGACTGCCACGATGGCTTTGCAATCGCCTTTGGCAACGCAGTTTTCTGGTACACCAAAGCATAATTTTGTGTCGTCACAGCCTTGGTAAATAACGTCCATTGCACGTGGTTCAATTTTTGGCTGAAATGAAAGAAAATGATAGATGATTATAATTTTTTGCTTAAATTTCGGTCTACTGGTTATGAGATCCCATCTAGATGTCCAGACAAAGATAACCTAATCAATCAATCAATCAAATGGTGTTGCAAGTTGCAAGCGTAGGCTGCGATGACATCACGGTAGTCTTACTAATATTATAAATACGAAAGTTTGTGTCTGTGGATGTGTAGATGTTTGTTACTCTTTCACACTCAAACGGCTGAACGGATCGGGCTGAAAGGTACAGATATACATTATAATCTGGAATAGCACATAGGCTACTTTTTATACCGGGAATAAGTTCCCACGGGAAGCGGGAAAGGTAACAAATTTTACGCGGGCGTCAGCTAGTATAAAATAATTTGACTATGGCAATTCAATGCTGGACGCAGGTAGGCCTCTTCCAATTCGCGTGACAATTGGTAGAGGTCTCTAGTAAAGGAGTCACAGTCTTCCCTCCAGACCTCAAAAGCTCCATCGGTCATCGGTTTTTCTATAGACGTGGCCAGCCCAGTGCCACTTTAACGTAGTTATCCTGCTGGTGCTTTCCAAGACCGAGTTGTACTAAAGCCTCGACCGTCATCTGCCCTAAAGAAATATTAGGAGCTATGGCTGCCAGATGACAATGACTTGGGGCTTCATCCAAAGTTCGCTTCAGCATTTTCCCGAGTTAATCTTAATAGTACACAAGGTAAACTTACAAAGAACATTAATTTTGGTCATCATGAACGCTTTCACGCTACAAACTCATTCTAACAACTTCGAGCTATTCAGGAGTAGCATGAAAAAGCATCTCATAAAACCTTTGACAGACATTTCGGCCTTCAATAATCTTTTAAATGTCACCATAACTTTCCCTCGTGAAGCGCTCGTGGTCCCGCGGATTCAGTGTTCTGTAAACGATTACTTCAGTAAGCATCATTTACTATGGCCGGTCCTTAGATGGGTGACCCATGTGACCACTTTGTGACATTTATTCGAACGTTTCCGTGCTTTCGTTGGTCCCGGTTGCCAGTAAAATGGCAGTCGTTAAGGCTAGTTGGAGGTCTTATTTCAACAGCAGGCAGTCACAACCTGTGCATGTCCATTTCAACACGGCAATACGACTCACCACCTATTACGTGGGACAAAATCTTAAAGGTTATCTTAAGGAATCTGCCTACCCTTTCGGGGATAAAGGCGTGACTATATGTATAAACTTCCATCAGGCAAACCTGCGAAGTCAAATTTTCAAATCAAACAATTTTTCCAAAATTCCTTCCTTACCTTACTCTCCAAGATAACCGGCGGGGGTACAGTAGTGCCCTTAGAACTGACGGAAGGTGCTTGTGTGGTGATTGAAGTATCTGTAGTCACGACTTCGACTAACGGAGATTCCACGTTCAGCCAGAACGTCGCGTAGCTTTGGGCTACTGTTGCTCTGTAGAAGAAGGATAGAAAAATATATTAAATTAGCAATGTTTTAGACTACTGGACTTTTTATAATTCACTAGAATCGCGGACGAGGGAACTCGCGGCCACCACCCGCGGCTTCCCTCGTCATCGTTCTCATTCCTGCATCCCAGGGAAACGTAATCAAGGGATAAAAAAAGAAGCATAATGTTTTGTTCTAGACTGAAATCTATTTCTGTATTAAATATAAGCCAGAATAGTTCTGCCGTGATTGAAAAACATCCATTACACTTTGAGTTTGAGTTGGCACGGTTGCAATGCTGATACTAAATACAAATACATAGAAACCTCACAAATAACAGTATTTCTCCACTACTTAATGGAGGTTATTATACATATAAACCTTCCTCTTCAATCACTCTTTCTACTAAATAAAACCGCATCAAAATCCGTTGCGTAGGGATATAGGGACAGTTGACGTAATGAACCTAAAGGATGGAACCCTTTGTCTTTATATTCACACGACTTGGTGTAATTCATTATGGATTTAGCGTCATTATAGATTTTTTAAGCTTTTGAAAGGTAAGGTGTCGTGTGTCACGGCAGCATCGTGAGGTGAGCAAAGTTGACAAAATAAGAAAGTAGGTAGTTAGATTTAACGATCACATCGTTACCCCTAGAGGCGTTGCCAAAATTAGCTTTAAAATCTATTACAATATTCCGCCTAAACTGAATTCCAAATAAAAGATTCATAACTGTGCCTTCTTAGACTGATAGATAGACAACGACGTTGACTATTCCGGTTCTAAATCAAAGTGATGTACAAGTTATGATTGGTGTCTATTGCGTGATAAATTCTGACATTATAATTCAATTCTACACGCTATTCTAGTTATAACAACGTAATTAGTATGTTAACTGACATTTCAAATCAGTCGCTCTTTTAGGGGTATGTTACACAAGGACAGTTTATCGCACGCGAGCAGCGAAATATCGTAAGCGATATCTCATCACATGCAAAACTCACCATATAAGAATCAGCTGATTTGTTAACATATTGACTTAGACTCGTATTAATCAAGCAAAAAACGACACTCACTTCTCTAGAAGTGCTGTACACTACAGGCGACAGTGAACGGAGGCGTGATATGAGAGTTTCATGTACCTACGCCTCGCGCCCCAAGAACTGGGATAACACCCGAAGCAACCCCCAAAGACGCGGGATATTACCCGAACCCTTGCAGTGATAGTCGGCAATCCTTCTGAGAGCTTACCAAAGGCTCCCGACCGTAGGCAGTGGTAGGGAACGTGTGGTTTTGTCGGTAAGAGTCCGGAAGAGCATCCATGAGGGATTTCCACACGAAAAAATAGGATGACAGTGACACTGCCATTCGAAACTTAACTATAAAGTCTAGAAGAGTGTCAAATACATAATATTATGGTCACGCCTTTATTCCCACAGGTGTAGAGGATAAGTCCATAATACATGCACACATTTCATCTTTTTTGAATTTTTCCAACGTAGCGGAAGCGGCTCCATAAAGGAGTAGGTACGCTATATGTAGTGTGGCTGAAATATTGAGTGTATTGTTTTAATTGTTTGTGTAAGGGTGGTGTATATGAATACGATTTCCCCCCGCAACATATGAAATACAGATATGTATAGAGCAAACATGCTATGTCTACTCCCCTTGTACTGGTCACATTGCTCTATATTCGCGTACGATACTTCTTGTGTAACAGACCCCTAATAAGTTAAAAATTGACATTTTGTAACAGGTTTTGTTGATAATTAGTTGACCCGACGAACTTTGTACCGTCTTTGAATCCGGTTCCATTGAAAATGTTCGAGAAAATTGTTTATTTATCATAATTCTTTGGTTTCCTGGTTTTTTAATTATTCTGCTATTCGAGGTAGTGACAAATCCAATAAATTGAGGATTATAAAATCGATTTACCCGTAGTTAAATGGTCTAAGACCCGTTTCAAGAGTAATAAGAAAGGATAACACGCTTTTGTTTTCCTCTTTACCTATAATATTAGTGTAGAAAAGAATTTACCTGAATTCGATACCTCCAAGGAAGTCAGTAGGAGCCAGCCACTGGAATGTCATAGCTGGTTTGTCTTCGGGCGAGGAATGGGTCACAGTGTCGTTGGGGCTGGTACATGTCGTCACGTGGACTTTTGAAGAGTCTGGTAGGCCTACGAACTTGCCTACTATTATGTCTTGATTCTGGAATGAAATTGGAGTTTATTGTTATTCGACTTCTTTACCAAATGTATAGAAGAATTTCAAAGTTCGATTTCCAGGTCAGACCATAGCGTTTATTTAGATCTTTACATAATTTTCAGCGCGTATGTAGCGCCTCTGGCATTGCAAACCTCATTAGGCTACTGTAAGACTGTAACCAACCTTCCCGTGGGCCGTAAGCTTGTTTGTCACCTAAGTAGTATAAAAAACGTGGTGAGTGTTTTTAGTAAAATAATAAAAATAATAATAAAACAAAATAAAATTTATTCCCTTTGAAATTTTTAAAAAAATTTTGTGACTCTACCGGGAGTTCGGAAATGCTACAGACTGAGTAGAACACCTCAAGAAACTCAGTCCGGTCCCTCTTATTCATCTTAGTATCTAATACAGTTTTTTTTAATGTAGAAAGGAGGAATGAGACTAAAACGAAAGTGATGGTATTCGAAAGAGAAGAGGACAGAACGAATGCCAGGATAACTGTAAATGATGTAGTGCTGGAACAGGTGGATGAGTTTGTATATCTTGGATGTGCATTTAGCAGGGATGGACGATACACCGCTGATGTAGAAAAGAGGGTAACTGTGGGCAATAGTGTGAATGGAGCGTTAGGCAAACTTTTAGGTACCAAGGCCTTAAGCCAAAAGGCCAAGCTCGCAGTACACAATGCGGTGCTGATACCTACGCTAACGTATGGAAGCGAGAGTTGGGTATGGCAGGAAACTCATGAAAGTAGAATAAACGCGGTCGAGATGCGCGCGCTACGCAAAATCTGCGGAGTAACGCTCGCAGATCGCGTTCGGAATGAAGATGTAAGAAAGCGAGTTGGTATGAAAGAGAGTGTCGGTGTTAAGGTAAGGAAGGGCATGCTACGATGGTTTGGGCATGTGGAATGAATGGGAAATGAAAGAATGACAAAACAGATATACAACGCGAAAGTGGATGGACGTAGGAGTCGGGGAAGGCCAAGACACACCTACCACGACCAAATTAATCATGTGTTAGTGGAGGGTGGTGTCAAGAGCCGTAGGAACCGACGTGCATGCATGAAAAGAAAAATGAAAGTTGAAGAGGCGAGTGAGGTGTGTATGGACCGTGCCGTGTGGCGCTCGGTTCTTTCTGCCTACCCCGCAAGGGATTTGGCGTGAAGATAGCAAAAAAAAAAAGTAGAAAGGAGCAATTCGTGTCACTGCCAGGCAGTCTTGTCTTCTAGAAAGTCTTTAATAGTCTGTAGGATACTGTGAGGATTTAAACACGTTAAAGAAAAGGGGCCATATGGGAGGCAATATTTCCAAAGCAGGTAGTCGTAAACTGCTCCTATCCGGTTTAGAAATGAAAACTCATCACCTGTAACGCGGGAAGAAAATATAACTGGAAATAGATATACAGACATACTCTTGCCTATTCCTTCGGAAAAAAGAATAAAGAACTGACAATGCATATACATTGTGTAGGTTAGAAGGTTTCTATTAAAATCTGCATCAAGGAATCCGTCAAGTAACTCGTTTGAATACAACAATGTGGTAGTACCGTAGTCTCAGAATTCCACACATAATAAAATTACAGTCAGTTCAAAAAACTTTATAAATATTTTTACAATTATCAAAAACTATACCTACATAATACCTAATATCCTAATACTATATTATACACCACGGTTTTGCCTGGTAAGGAAAGTCATTGCGACATCCAGCGATTGGGGGCCACTTTCACAGTCAGTAAGACTTCTGACAGTGTTCCATAAGTTGGTGGCCCTGTGATGTGCCTCTTCACGCTCCTCTTGAAGAACCTGGGGTTGTAAGAGTAAAACACGTGCGTTCCAAGTTTTTATGGTTCTACAGAGAATCAATCTATTGAATCGCTCAGCATTGGATACCTAACCCGGGTTGTAAGGAACTGTCTTTCAATGGCTCTTATTCTGTATTTATTTACCTGTATCTGTCTGGCCTGAAGAATGAACCCTCCGATAGGCAACGGTGCACCTGATGGGCTGCCAACGGTGACGTTCAAGATATCCCCTTGTCGCACTTGAGCAGATGACGTCAGAATCAAATATGGCGGCGCTGAAGACTGAGGTGATATAGTTTCGTGTCGTGGCGTCTGGTCTACACAAGCCTGAAAAGTAAAATATTTTTGTTAGGATTACTTTTACAATGGCAGAAAACTGAGAATCACACAAATGTAAGTAAACAATCATTTTGTGGAACAGCTGCTCAACATCTTGAATATGCCTCTCGATTTATTTAGAATCAGAAATCTCGTTAAGTGACCAATGGAATAGATGTGTTTACAAGACATTCCAGTAGTCCACTATAAGTACTAATAAGCAAGTAGGTACTGCCTAACCCCCAAAATAAAAAAAAAACGGAAAACCCTCGCGGCTCCCAGGCCATAGATTAAATAATAGTTACCGCCCAGACTGATATATTGGATCAGATAGAAATTGGTTTCTAAATTTCTTAAATATGTATACATATAATAGCATACTCACAACAGATGGTGCTCCAGACGAGTACTCCTCAGAGTTCTTGATCAACGTCAGTATCGTCAATACGAATATCGCAACTTTTTTCTTCGGCAACATTGTGATTGCTCCTGAAATAGAAAAAAAAATCTTAGTTAATATACTTTGTATCAGCACATTACAGTGGCAGTGGACTGGCCTCATAATTATGCAACACAACCGATGGTCGATGGAGCAAACGAGTTCCAGAGTTAGGATCGCAACTTGGCAAACAAAGGGTAGGACGCCCACCCGCCAGTTAGTCCGACGACATAGAAAAGATTTGGACTGAATGCGGAAGGAGCAGGACCGTGTATTGTGGCGATATTGGTAAAGGCGTAGGGCCGTGCGTCAGTAGGCTGATTGATGTAACGTAAAGAGTTTTAGGGTTTTTTTTTCTGCGAGACCCTGGTAGCTCCAGAATCCAAAATTGGTAAGAAAAATTTCAGTTGCATCGAATATGGTAAAGTAAAGAATTTTGGGGACAACCACAAAGTTTAATGCAGCCCCATTTCAAAATGAGATTTTATCGCTCTAGGAGTAAATTAGCTATGTGGGTGGAGCCCTGGAGTTATCCTACCGAGGGCGTACCCGGGACTCCCGAGTCTCAGCCGTTGGCAGATAGAAGGGCACTATATTGTTTTAATGGGTAAAAAACCGGCATAGCAAGAAAGAAATAAAGAAAATCACATTTATTAGCACACACACAACACTTAAACAGATTTTAAAAATAGAAGTATAGTAGGTAGCATCCATGAGGATTTCCACATGTAGGTAGAAAAGGAGTGAATTAGTTTTATTTTTTGTTTTTTTATTAGTTTTTTTTTTAATTAGTTTGTCAAATAATTGACGTCGCCAGCCTGATTCAGATGGAAAGTCATGGCGCATCTAGCGATTGGGGGTCTCCCTCACAGTCTGTAAGGTTACGTCCGCACAGGCAGGCGGCTTGCTTGGCGCCTAGAGCCTAGTGGCTTGCATCCTGGCTACTTGCTAGGATACACGGTGGCCGCACTGAAAGGTGGTTTGCGTGGGGGGTCGCTAGGTGCCTTGGTCATTTGCTTGTCGGCACGTTGACAAGATGTCACTTTCAAAAATAGCTCTATACTGCTCTATATTGGGTTCATACATATGATCACGCCTTTTATCCACGACGGGGTAGACAGAGGCATTTTAGATGCCCACATTTCACCTTTGAGATTTTGTCCCACGTAGTAGGTGGTGAGCCGTATTGCCATGTTGATATGGACAGGCGCAGGCAAGGACTGCCAGCAGTGCCAGCTGTTAAAAATTTTCAAGCTGCCTAAAAAGACCCTCAACTTGGCTTAGGTACTGCCTCGACTGCTATTTTACTGGCAACCGGGACCAAGGGCTTTTCGAAGCACGGAAAATAAATGTCACACAGTGGTCACGAGACGGTCACCCATCCATGAACGGCCACAGTAAATGTTGCTTAATACAGTGATCGTTTACACAACACTGAGTCCGCGGGGCCACGAGCGCTTCATATTGGGTTCATGACATAAATAAGACACGGTCAAGTCATGGGGATTTTTATGTTCTATATAAGCAATTGCATAATTTTCACAAAAAAAATACGAAGATTTGCGTATGGCCAGAGACACATTTGATCTACTTCTCAGTAAAGTTAAAGGAAAATTAACTCATTCGGATACCTACTTATCTATTTATGACTAGCTGTGTCCGCGACTTCGTCCGCGTAGAATGTAATGAAAAAATTTAGTTTATTTAGTTTTTTTTCTAAAATAAAAGTAGCCTAAGTTACTACTTATTACATAAGCTATCTGCCAGTGAAAGTCCCGTCTAAATCGGTCCAGCCGTTCCAGAGATTAGCCGGAGGCCAGAACAAACAGACAGACAAAAAATTTAAAAGTATATATTTTGGAATGGGTACCGTAATACATTCATATGCATGCAGTAGAAAGCGGTTATTTTAATATTACGAACAGACACTCCAATTGAATTTATTTATATGTATGGATGCGATTAATATTTCGTATATTTATTTCTTCAAAATGCCTCGCGCCTGGCGACAAAAAAACAACATGTTTGTTTACTTGGATACACGCTTAGCTCCTCGCTAGGCGCCAAGCGCTCAGTGCGGCCGGTCGCGAACATTCAAGTATGTCCGTTTTACTAAGCGACTCGCTAGGTGACTCGCTAGGCGCTAGGCACCAAGCAAGACGCCTGCCTGTGCGGACGTAACCTAAGACTTCTGACAGTGGTCCTCAAGTTGGCGGCCTTTTCAGTTTTAAAATTAAATTTTATTTTGTGGTTTTATTATACACACCTATTTCATACCTACCTCATACCTACCTCATGGAATTTAAAATTTAAATAATTTGCTAAATCGCAGCTTATTCAAAATTATTTTTGAATTCAAATACCCACTAATTAAAGCATTATGTTTCTTAATTAATTTTATTTAATTTTCTGTAAATCCTGTCTTTTATTTCATATTACAAAATATTTGTAAAAATTGTAATTCTTGAAATTCCTTGAGGTTTACTGAAAATATAAATATACCTACCTTATGTCACAAAATAATACATATAAACGGTAAGATTATTGCTTTTATATTCATTATTTATTACCAGATTTGCAATTCAATAGGTAGCAGCAACACCTAGATGAACAGAATATCCAGTATTTAGATAGGTAGGAAAGTACATTATTTTTATTTTTGTAAAAACAAACATGTGAGCTTACACATTTCAAAATCTTAAACCGAAAGACCTAATAATCTCCAGTGTGGAGCAAGCAACTGAACTGATCCAAACCAGTTTCGCCGCACGTTGCGAAAGTGTTTACTGTAACTAAACTTAACCACAGATAATATAATAAACAGATAGGCAACTCCCTGCCTCCCACTGAGCAAGCTTCCCCACCCCCGCCATAGCTTTCATATAGTTGGAGGGTATTTTGACGGAACTATTGCTTAGCCTTTGTGGTCACTGGGTCACACACTTATTCAAGCTCTGTACAAACATAACGCGTTTTAGTGTAGGTGACAGAATTGAAAACGAATCATTTGTATGGAGTTTCCGCCCTGTGTGCCATTAAACTTAAGCTTGCAATGTTCGGCATTGACAAATCCTAAGGCAATTCGCACGATTGCAGCGTACGCTTTTGCCGTATTTCATTCGATTCTAATACATTATATTACTGTTACAAAATCTGAGGGGTTTTAAGAAAAAATCTAAACGTAAAATATTGTTCTAAAGACCTATATCTATTTTATGACAAGTTTTTACGAGAATTAAACTCATTTATTTAGATAAAAAAAAAATGGTTTAAAAAACTCTAGAAAAATACGCTTTTATAATGCACGAAAAAACAAAAATAAATTATGGATCGTTCAAGTTGCCTCTATTTCTTAGGCTGAAGTGTAAACTATGTGCTTTTAGTTATAATATTTGATTGCAAAAGCGTGGGGCGCTGGGACAGTAAATACTTTCCTGGCGAAAGCTGCATGATGTCTTGTCAGATTAAGGATAAGGTCACAGTTATAAAAGCGTGTTTTTCTCGTGTTTTTAAACTATTAATTTACACTGTCACGCATTTATATATCTATTGTGACTTTTACTATTATTAATATCATTTTATATTTCGGAAATGTATTAACGATGATAGGCTTTAATTGAAATGCATAACACACTTACTTGAAAAGTAAAGTAGTTTACACGCCTACGCATTTTCAACACCCACTTTTGCTAGTTTTTCGTGACGCCCCCGTAATAGGAGCAAACCTATTACCGTTACGGATCTCTATTAGATAATTCATAGGTAGATCCTTAAAGTTTCGGCATTCCGAGATATTTAGTACAATATGTAGTAATCATGTAATAAGAATACAAACGCATATATCCCCAAGCGGTTTATCAAAGGTAACCAAAGATATCTCGTTCTCGAACAAGAACTCTACATTTTGCCATTGTTAACGTATTCCCCTCATGTATCTACTTAATTGCCTGAAAGAAGAGGCGTTCCCTTTGGCAGCATAAATGTTATGCTCTTGTGCGACCTCATGCAGCTTTCGCCAGGATTTTTATTTTAAAAGGATTAGTATTAATAGGAATTTGCTTACAAAAAAGTCTATCTTGTTCCAGCGCCCCACGCTTTTACAGTCAAATATTACAACTAAAAGCACACAGTTTACACTTCAGTCTAGAAATAGAGGCAACTTGAACGATCCATAATTTATTTTTGTTTTTTCGTGCATTATAAAAGCGTATTTTTCTAGGGTTTTTTAAACCATTTATTTATTTTATACTTTTTAGTCACAACATTTATACCTTTACTAGCTGTTCCCTGCGGCTTCATCCGCGTGGAAGTTGTTATCGCATAAAATCATTACCCTTCTTTTGCGCAGTCTGTTAAAAAGTAGCCTATGTCCTTCCCTTAAACTTAAACTATCTTTATAAGAAATTTCATCAAAATTGGTTCAGTGGTTTAGGCGTGAAAACGTAACAGACAGACAGAAAGAGTTACTTTCGCATTTAAAATATAAGTAGGGATTTCTGTATTACAAGGTGTTTTGTCTGAGTTCGACTAATGTGAAAATATTTCATTAGTACTCTAATACATATACATTTTATGCAGGTACCTATGTCAATATTTACACTCAATATTAACTTCAATATATAACAGGTTTGTTATAACCTTAAACCCTAATCGTGGTCAAAGTTCATTACAAGACCTTTCTGACAAATCCAAAAACAGATATAATACGATATTCCATCATGAAGTTCCAGTGCATATCTTCCGGCTCCATCACCAGATCAGTTCGACAGTACCTACTATATTATTGTATTGTCATCAGAACTACATACAGCTGCCAATTTTCATGACCCTACGATCCTTGGAAGCTGGTTAAATTAGCTACCTTAAATTCCACTTGTTTTCAGTACCTATCTTCCGGCTCCATCATCATATCAGTTTGACAGTACTATATTATTGTATTGTCATCAGAACTACATACATCTGCCAATTTTCATGACGCTACTATCCTTGGAAGCTGGTTAAATTAGCTACCTTAGATTCCACTTTTTCCATTGAAGTTTCAGTGCCTATCTTCCGGCTCCATCATCATATCAGTTTGACAGTACCATATTATTGTATTGTCATCAGAACTACATACAGTTGCCAATTTTTATGGCCCTACGATCCTTGGAAGCTGGTTAAATGAGCTACCTTAGATTCCACTTGTTTTCATTACCTATCTTCCGGCTCCATCATCATATCAGCTTGACAGTACTATATTATTATATTGTCATCAGAACTACATACATCTGCCAATTTTCATGACGCTACGATCCTTGGAAGATGGTAAAATTAGTTTCCTTACAATCCATTACATTGTTAGTTACATACACGACGACCTAATAAAAGCGTATTAAAAAGAGAGATTTTTGCAAAATTTCTCATTATTCGAGAGCGATTTCGATCGAACAAAGTATTCCTAATCGTGTTTTGATACGTTAAAAAAGCAAGAGTATCTAATAAATTACAATAATATAGTTTTATCAGATCAAATCGAAGAATATTTCCTATAGTACGAGAGCCCACGACCAAAATTTTTGTCTCATAGCAATACAGCCAAAACCACATCAAATCGATAGATACGATTATCCTGAACTCGAAAATACCAATATCAGACATTTTCCGCGTAGCGTTTGATCTGACCGAATTTTCAAAATTGTCAAAGAATTTTACCGAACTGCATCATAGCAATATGTCTGATTTGCAGACTGTAGTTGAATGATAGTACTGAGATACCGGAAACATATTTTTCAGACGTTAGTGGTGTAGCGCAAGCCCGTAAAATCACTTAAAAAAATTAAATATGAGACAAAAAAAATGTCTCATAGCAATACGTCTGAAAATCTTTTTTATTAGTAAATTTTGGTTATTTGATGCGAACAAAACAATTTTCAGACGGAAATGTGAACGCATTAAATTTTGAGACCGTTTTGAAAATGTTAACAAATTTTACCGATCGGTATCATAGCAATATGTCTGAAAATTGTTGGACATGATAAAATAAGTTGTCCACATGTGCAAAAAATTTATATCAGACAAATTAAGTGTAGCACCTTCTCTATCAGACAACTTTTCGATACTCAGATATCAAATTCTAAGGTTTTCTTTTTAGTTTTAGGTTTTTTATTATCATGTATGTATCATTTTATTGTAATGTAGTATCAGATAATTATATTGTAAGATGAGCCACACTATCGCATTGGGTGTACACACCTGTAATGATAGTGGTGGGAGAAGTGAATAAATAAATAAATAAATAAATAAAAATATATATATAAAAATCGTATTGAGGCATCTTGAATTCTCCGTTACAAACCAATGAATACGTTGCGACCCTGAATTTATTAGATGATAATTAACAAAGAATTTACCCGAAACCGTAACATTGAAGTTGAAGGACTGAAATAAATCGCACAAAAGGAAACTGGGATCAAGTTGAAAAACAAAACGGTTAATTCAAAGTTACAAAATATTCTCGTATTCAATCGCTGTCGGATTCGGAATCGTCGTCCAGGATGTGTCGGCCAGGCGACTCCGAAACGTTATTTTCGTTTTTGGGAGTATATGCTACACTTAAAGTGTCTGAAAACAGGTTTTTGGTAATCATGTCAGCAATACAAAAAGTTTAAAAAAAAATATCTGTATTGCTATGATACAGGTCGGCTAAATTTGTTGACATGTTCAAAAATGCGCTCAGGCTATGTGCTACGCGCAAAATGTCTGAAAACAAACTTTTTCGTAATACAATTATAAAATCTATGTACCTTTTCACTATCAGACGTATTGCTATAATACCGACTGCCTTTTTTTTTTGACACAGCAGAAATGGCCTCCCACGCAGTTGCTACACTTTCGACCGTTACTACATACCTAGTCGGGTTCAGAATCATACAATCTAACGATTTTATAGGGCTTTTGCCGTATTGCTATGAGACATGGTTTTGGTCGTGGGCTCTCGTACTACTAGTGTAAAGTTGACCCCAAGATGAGTCTCTTTCGAACATACAGCCGTTAAGTTCCCTCTTTAAGATTCTCGTAATACAGACGTTTGGGAAAACCGAGACACTAAAATCTTACCCGGAAGGAAGCAACATTGGACCTTATCGCATACAAGCGCTACGAACGTAAATGTAATGAAGATCAATGACCTATCTTTATAGAAATACCTTAGTAATTTTTAGGATTCCGTAAAATAAAACTCTATTCATGAGACGTCGTTGTCCGTTTGTCTGTCTGTCTGCCGTTACGAGGCTGTATCTCTCGAACCATGATAGCTAGAGAGCTGAGATTTTTTCACAGATGATGTACCTAGGTAGGTACCTATTTCTGTTTTTTTTTTCACTAAGGTGGCAGACAAGCACACGGCCCACCTGATAATCTGGTGGTCACCTCAGCCTATGAACGTTTGCAAAACTAGATGCGCCACATTCGCGCTGCTGACCCTGTAAAAACCTTCTAAGGCCCCTTTTGAAGAACCCCATACTGTTGCTGCTATAACAACTAATACTAAAGTAGAGTACCCTTCGTGCGCGAATCCGATTCGCACTTGCCTCGTTATTTATTTTTTACATCAAGTAACAATAAAATTGTTCTGCTATTATAAAACTTGACACATAATTTGGTAGGTAGGGAAATCCTGTGTTGAGATGAATCATGATTTATTACAAAAAATTCTAAATCTATGGACTAAGCGTCGGAAGGAACTCGGTAAACTCGGTCAGAATTAGAATAATATTTGATTAATATTTTTATTTAACTGGCGTACAATAAAGTAAATATTTATATTACGCAAAAACGACCGGGTCTTAAAATTTCGAAACTTGCTTATGTGACCTCTAAGCTGGGGGAATGCGATTTATTATGCTTTCCATTTTTATATTCTTTAATAAAATAGTAAAATAAAATATTGACTTTAATCGTTCCAAGGCCACAGGCCTAGGTTAGGTTACTGTGGTTAGGTCATCGGTATCCTTGGCATTCCACAAAGTTTAGCGACAAATTCTTTTTTGCATAGACTGTGCGACTGTGGAATGAATCGACCACAAATTGTTAAACGTAATATTAGTAAGTATTGTTCAAGAACCTACACGATATTTACATTAACGTTGTTTGTTTCGTTTTAAAAGACTAGTCGTTACTTAAACCATGGCAAAACAATTTACAATGAGAGAAAAAACAGCTTCATAATGGACAAGAGCATTCAACTGAGAGAAAGAGACCAACTTATAGAGAGGAACGGGTTGAAAGTGGACAGAGGATCACTTTTGTGTTAAGAGGAAGTGAGGTCATTGAGCTAGTTGAAGGTTATATGGGTGTGACGTCATTGTTTATGTAGGATGAATGCAAATAAAACTTTTGTCACATGTACTTGTACAGTTAGAAGTTGTATGGGTCATAGGTACCTAGTGGTATATATTTTTTTGTAGTCACCATAGCCTATGAACGTTTGCCACACCAAAGGCTGCTAAACTGGCGCTAAGCTGCTGTTAAAACCTTGTAAGACTCTTTTGAAGAATCTCATACTGTAGATGTTCGAGAAAACCTGGGCAGGGAGTTTCTAACACAATAAAAGCTTGCAAGGAAAAAAGTTCCTAATTAGGTATGTTATTGCCAAAGATCTATCAACGATTTAGATTTTATAGATTTTTTTTAACAGACAGTAATACCTTTTTGAATGTGTGTGTTTTATGACTTTTCATCAATTGTACTACTAAGGTGGCAGAAAGGTTCTGGCCCACCAGAAAGACTAATGGTCACCGCAGCCCATGACCGTTTTCAACACCCGTAGCGCCACATCCACGCTGCTGACCCTGTAAAAACCTTCTAAGGCCCCTTTTGAAGAGTATCTTAATGTGGACGTTTAGGAAAAGTGAGCCAGGGAAATGATTCCACAGTCTGAATCATGTATCAACCTATTTGAACATTTCCTTTCAATAATTTGTGCTTGTTGTAGATTAGACAGTAATATTATTACACAATGATCTAGTGGCGAGCCAATTTTTCCAACTCTGTACAACTTTTTGTGGATCACATTCGCGATGGGTGGTGACGAAATTTCCATTTCGTCATACTACTGAAAAAAAAATAGTACCTATTATCTTATAATATGCGCAGTATAGAGACTGCCCGTATATTTTGCCCGTGATTCAAGGTGAATACGATTCACGCGTAAAATGTGTTAGTAGTAAACATTATTATCTTCATTGATATCAATTTTAGTAATTGCTACGGAATTGAATGAATTGATACGTGATACCCAGGAAAAACATTAGAGAAATCAATTAATTATTCTTTAGGAAGGTACCTATGTTTATAAATGGACATTTGATATTGTGATGGTAAAATATAGGTAGGTATATTTTTCTCTCTATGCTCGTTAAGTTAATAGGATTTCTCTTTTGATTTGATATTGTAGCAATTCTCAATGGAAAACAATAGGCCTTTTCTTTCTTTTACTCCAAAAATCTAACGTTTATACCTACATCTTATTTAAATTTACCACGCTGGCAAAACGGATTGGTGAAATGGTTTTATTGAGGGATTTCTTCTTTACGCAATGGATATTTTTGCTAAAGAGTCGTCTTTTAAGACAATCACGAGATGAACATTTAGTTTGTACTCCATCCCGTCGACACATGAGTTACCCTTCATCATCCACTAAGCTTTTTCCAACCCAGTCGCGGCCGGATTCCCAGTTCCACTACAATACGGCTTAACCTGATATTTTCCATGAAGCGAGTGCTATCTGACCTAAATTCTGTACTAAAACTATGGTTCTTTGCTTAGGCAAGTTGTTCTTTTACATGGGTGGTTTTCCTTAAATAGGTAATACTCTTACACTCTTACCCTATCGCTGAGTTTCTTGCCAGTTCTTCTCCGGTGGGTCGCGTTGTGAACTGGTAGTACTTCTTTGGTTTATATAATTGACGTTTACAAGTGCATCTGTATATGCCTAAGTAAAATAAACATATTTTTGTTTTGTTTGTTTGTTTGTTTGATACCTAATTTCTGTGAGTATAATAAACATTTCCTATGATTAAACCGGATCGTTCTATATGTCTCAATCCGGATTTTAACAAGTATGTATGTGACATACCTACGTAAGTCTATAATTGAGTAACTAATTAATTCATGACCCTCTTGACCAAATAGATTAACCACCGAATTGTGAAGGTGCACAGGTATGCAAGCCGCAAGACCCGAAGGTTAACCAGTGTAGCTCGGCCGGAGCTTGAATTTAATAAATCACTTCAGTTCCGGGCTGTGAATGACGGTAATAATTTCTTTGGTAATACCACGATTTCCAAATAAGGTAGCAATGTCCTTTCGGAGGTTGTAAGAAATATTTTTTAAGTTAGTCATACGTCATAGGTTTTAAATTTCTTAATAGGTAGACTTCAATGAGGAAAGTAGTTGTATGGGTTGTACCTGATTGTACTATTGCCATAGTATCTACTAAAATCCTTGAAGCTCCAATCACCCTCAACTGCAAAAGAAAATAGCTTACCAACTATTATCACGCTATCTATACTAATATTATAAACAGGAAAAATTTGTGTTTTGTATTTTATTTTTTTGTTTGTTTGTTTGTAACGAATAGGCTCTGGAACTACTGGACCGATTTGAAAAATTCTTTCACTGTTGGGTACTTGGGAAGCTACACTCTTTGCGGTGAACATAGGCTATATTTAACTCCCGCATTCCCACGGGAACAGGAACTACGCGGGTGAAACCGCGTGACGTCCGCTAGTATATTATATCTTGGCTAGAGCCAATTGACGGTGTTTTTAAACTTTTGAGATTATGGAAGTCGGAGTATTTATCATTCAGCATTGTTGGGCACTACCCTTTTACCAACAATGCTCAATGTGAAAAGTTAGATCGTAGCTATTCATTGCAGCCAATAAGAGCTGGCGACACCTTGTTATGAATACAGACTAAGAAGTCAAAGGTGCTTTTCAACGTTTCAAATAGGCTTGTCTTTATGCTGACTGCCTCAGAACACTGTCACATATCTACTTATATTTTTAGTTTCCCACTGCAAATTTAGTTTTTAATTAGTTACTAAGTCTAAGTATACCAACACACAGGCATGCCTACATTGGGACCTAGGAAAACACTTTCCTTGAGTGTACCCACCACGGCTAAATTGTGCCATAGGGTTGCAGCAAGAGAGGGGACATGGCGTCTTCGTACCGTAATACAGGTTAATTCCTAGTGCGGAGTTGAAGATTCGTCGTCCCTCTCCCCCGTTTTGTACCTCGGCGTAATTCATTTATTTGTATTGGGTATTTACTGTATGTGTTATTGTCGGTCATTTGAGTGTACCTACCACGACACGATTGTGCCATAGGGTTGCAGAGAGAGAGGGGACATGGCGTCTTCGTACTACGGTAATACAGGTTAATACCTAGTGCGGTCCTTGAAGATTCGTCGGACCCTCTCAACCGTTTTGTACCTCGGCGTAATTCATTTATTTGTATTGGGTATTTACTTAAGTTTGTATTTATTATTCCACTTTGAGAATTTTTATTGAACGTAATTATCAGGTCTTTAACCTAGCTACAGCTATTACTTGTGGCTATGTATTGAGCAAGAGTGGCCCTAAATTTAACGTGAAAGTTCACCAGATAGAAATCTAGAACTTTCACATGATTCGTTGAAAATAAAATGTTTCTCCACACGCACTGGTTAATAAATATATTAATATACGCTATTTTCGTCAACTCACGCAACTTGAAGTCATGCAAAGGTTGGATTAACTCGTAAAATCGTCTTGAAACGGCCAATATGGCGCTCCGAATTTGATTTAAAGACCGGAAAATACCTATAATATTTTGAGATCTTGTCGCTGCTAGGTCAGTGTTCTGTAAACGATATCGTCAAATTGACGCTACCCGCCTGAAGTTAAGCCATTGCGAAATCTATCGATTCGTGGCCACTCTCACTGTCCATACGACTTCTGAGAGTGGCTAAGATAGTTTTCAATACGAGTAATTGTACCTGCCCTCAGTACTGCAACAACAACACAATCAAATTTATTGTTGGACGGAAGTCCCAGTTTTTGCCAATATCACACGGTTCTGCGCCACTATCGGTCACATTCAGATCATGTGCTCCATCGAGTATCGGCTTTTTAATAAATTGGTTAGGTATATACTATTACAATGACATATATCCTCCTTCCGGATCCGGAGTATATCCCTCGATACCCGACTGATTAAAGAATTTACAATTTTATTTTTAAAGTCAATTGATTATGTTGAAATTTTTAAAGAAGGCAGTTTGTAAAAAAAAATATTTTCACTTGAACTAAATACAGGCAATCTATAAGTATATCAGTTATTACCTTTATAATTTCCTTTAAGTAATAGCAAACCATTGTTAACGCCACCCTATAATTTGTATGGATAGAAGTGTGTCATGCGTGTCTTGAAAACTTATTTAGGGCAAGAAAATCATTTCTAAAATGGAACTTAAAGGCCATAATTCTTGTTAACAGTAATTATCTGACAGATTTGGGTGTTCTAGTTTTGGGTAAGGGTTTGTTGGTCCACTTTTGAGTGTGTTGTGGAATAATGAATACATTCATAGCCTTTATAAATTGTATATGTATGTATAGTATATGTAGGGTACATAGAAGCGACAATTTGGCTCAAAATAGTCCTTTTTTTACGTGTGGAAAATCCGTCATGGACGCGATACCGAACACTTCCCGACTAAAAACTAACACGTTTCTCACTTACTGGCTACCTACGGTTGGGAGCCCCGGGTAACTCCTCGGAGGGATGTCCCCAGGATTTTCATTATAGTCCTAGCAAATATGATAATTTTTCAAAAGAATTAGTACCTACCTACTCGTATGTATACTTTTTCATATTAAATTTTATAACTTTTATCGTTACAATTTAATATTCCTATTGACCTCTGTTGACTTTGAAAACTGTAGGTACCCTACCTACACAAATAAGACATACATACACTTAGATGCTTCTTATCACAAAATAAAAAGTAGGTACAGAAGGAAATCTACATCAAAGTGCGATCAGGCTACGCACACAAATCAAATCAAATCAAATCGAAAATATATTTATTTCACATAGGCATTATACAGATGCGCTTGTAAAACGTCCAGAATATAAAACAAAAACTCTACCACCAGTTCACAACGCGACCCACCTGAGAAGAACTGGCAAGAAACTCAGCGGGTTGTTCTTTTTTTTGCTCTATTTACAATTTTAAAGAATCTAAAAACTAGGCATTTTAACAATTTTTTTTGAGAATCCAGCAGAGCAGGTCATTTCCAGGCTTCCTTATCCAACAAATAATCATTGATTGTATAGTAGCCCCTGCAGTACAATTTACTTTTAACAGATCTTTTAAACTTATTAAGGGACTTACTTTTAATTTCGTCTGGAAGCCTGTTGTAAAAGCGTATACAGTTACCCATGAAAGAATTGCTGGTTTTGTGCAATCTGCTATGGAAAACAGCAAGGTTATTTTTATTTCTAGTGTTGACATTGTGTCTATCACTTAACTTAGCGAAACTATGTAGATTTCTTTGTACATACATAAGGTTTTCAAAAATATATTGTGATGCTACAGTAAGAATATTAACCTCTTTGAATTTTTCGCGCAGAGAGACCCTTGGACCTAGTCTATATATAGCTCTTATGGCCCGCTTTTGTAAAATAAAAATTTTATTTATATCTGCAGCATTGCCCCACAGTAGAATACCATAAGACATTATACTGTGAAAGTAACTGAAATAAACTATTCTAGCCGTATCTACATCAGTCAAGTGCCTTATTTTTTGTACAGCAAATGCTGCTGAACTTAATCTACTAGCTAGTTTTACAATATGTGGACCCCATTGTAAACCAGCATCAACCGTTAACCCTAGGAATGTGGTTTGTTCCACGAGTTCCAACTCTCGACCATTAAGTTCAACATTGGTTTCTGAATGTGCTACATTAGGCAAGGTAAATTTAATACATTTCGTTTTATTATCATTTAGTCTAAGATTGTTAGTGTTAAACCGATGAACCACTTTCAAGATTGCGTTGTTGACATCGTCATAGTTATCTATCTATTTGTCTTTTAACTTTGAAAATCAAAGAAGTATCATCTGCAAACAAAACAATCCTGTTGTTGTCCCCCACGTAAAAGGGTAGGTCATTAAAATATATAAGGAATAAAAATGGTCCGAGTATTTAACCCTGCGGGACGCCCATAGTAACTACAGATCCCTCTGAGCGTGTACCATTAACATCGACCCGCTGAATTCTATTGTTCAAATAAAATAAAATAAAATAAAATAAAATAAAATTTATTCCCTTTGAAATTTAAAAAAAAAATATTTAGGTTTGTCAAAATTTTTGTGACTCTACCGGGGGTTCGGAAATGCTACAGACTGAGACAAACACCCCAAGAAACTCAGTCCGGTCCCTCTTAGTTCATCTTAGTATCTAATACAGTTTTTTTTTTAAATGTAGAAAGGAGCAATTCGTGTCACTGCCAGGCAGCCTTGTCTTCTAGAAAGTCTTTAATGCTATAATAAGCTTTCTGGCACAATTTAAGTTTTATAAGTTTTTTAAATTTATTAACGGACAAACCTGTTACGGCTGTCGGCAATGTATTGTACATTCGAATACAATTGCCCGCAAAAGAATTGCTAATATGAAGTCAGAAGGTCGAGAGCCTTACTTCTTATGCCATAATGGTGTAATTTCCTGATTAATGTTTTATGTTGGGCGCAATCAAATGCCTTAGACAGATCACAAAACACACCAATTGCATCTTGTTTATCCTCCCAGGCGTCATAAATACATTTCAATAACTCTACACCAGCATCGGCAGTCGAACGTCCTTTAGTGAAGCCAAATTGTTTCTCATGAAATAATTTGTGACTGTTAAAATAGATCAGCATCTGCTCTAGTATCAATTTTTCAAATATCTTGCTCAAGGTCGGCAACACCGAGATAGGTCTGAAATTACCCGGATCTGAAGCGGTGCCAGCCTTGAATAGTGGTATAACTTTACTGTGTTTCATCAAATCAGGGAATACACCACTTGAGACGCAATCGTTAAACACAGTTGCCAAGTGGGGGGCAATGACATCTATAATACTTGATATGGATTTTACTGATAACCCCCAAAGGTCAGCGGTTTTTTAACATTAATAGATCTAAAAGCTTTTATGATGTCGTTGCAGTTGACAACGGTGAATTCGAACGCGCCTTCACAGGCAGCTACAGATTCTGCTAATAATAGCTCGGCGGAGGTGGAAGACGACTGGAGAGTGTCAGTTATCTCTATTGGAACATTACTGAAAAAATTTTCAAACTCGGTCGCCACTTCCAAATCCCCCGATATGTGGCGATTGTTTATATTTAAATGAAACTTTCTTTCATTCGCTGTACACCTACCACATTCCGCATTGATAATGTTCCAAGTAGTTTTAATTACATTCGCAGAATCATAAATTTTATTTCTAATGAAATTAGACTTGGCTAAGGTACAGGCTTGCTTAAATATCTTTGAATATTTCTTAACATATTCCTGAAACTCTGGGTTGAAATTATATGATTTTTCAGAATACAGTTCATATAGTTTATGGCGACTTTTATAAATTCCGGGTGTAGCCCAGTCACTGAAAGCAGAACTGCCTCTGATTGATAATGTTTTCGGGGTAAAGATTTTCCCAAACACAGTATGTATCAAATTAAATAAATCAGAGTAGGATTCTTCTACGCTAATGTAATCAGGCAATTCTGTTATTTTCTTGACTAAGTTTCTTCAAAAGGTTTCCAAGCGATGTGTGTTAACTGGGACAAAACTAATAATCTTCTTAGTTTCCCTACTATTTCTCAGATAAGAAACAGACTGGCCACGATGATCTGATTTTACAGGGTCCACTATACATTTTTTAATGGGATTTATATTAGTAAAAATATTATCAATACAAGTAGCACTAGTGGCAGTTATACGAGTTGGTTCCAAAAATATATTATACAAACCAAATGACTTGAACAAATTTAACATTTTCTCTCTCTGTAAAGGTTCCCGTGCAGTTTCTAAAATGTCTACATTGAAGTCCCCACAAAATAGGACGGCTTTTTTTGTACTTTGGCATTTAAACAATGCTTCTTAAAGTTTCTCTTCGAACTGTGCATATGGAGCATCCGGGGGACTGTATACGCTTAGTACAATGAACCGCTCAAACTCTATACTGGCTATCTCAATAACTCGTTCAACAGAGAGGTCTACTAGTCTTACGTTCTTTACACTTTATTGACTTATTAATAATAATTAAAGAGCCTCCCCGTTTATATTTTATTCTACAGAACGAGCTAGCAACCCGGTGATTTTTGAAATTGAACATGACTTGATAAGGCCTTAACCAATGTTCTGTTACACAAAAAATATCAATGACATTCAAGTCCATGTACAATTTCAATTCCAATTCTTTTCCACCAATCAGGCCTTCAACATTTTGGTGCACCAGGTTTAAAGTATTATATTTAAGATTAATAGATTCAACGGCCTGAGAGCAATCAGATATAAAATTTTGATGTGGCTGTTGTAGAACTAAATGGCTAGATTTAACATTCCTTGATTTATACATTGTGTCAAGTTTAGTGCAAGAGCGTTGCTCTTTTGTCTTACATAGACACCGATCACGGAGTACACGGACAGGAGATCAAGGGATTTTCAAAGTAGTTTAGATCCTGGTTTGTGTGCGAGTGTAGATTTGAAAAAAAAAGGGTATGCAACATGCAGATTTGAATTTGTGCAATACTTGCACACGTGACTCTACTGCCTACGCTCGTTAATATTTCGTGATCTTTTTGTTTTAGTTTTTTTTTTGTATACATGAGATATTATGACATACTTACATGAAATTGCGTTCTGTACCTTATTATTTTATGTTCTTATGACATAAATATGTAAATAATATTTGTACAAAATAAATTTGTTTGCTCACCGTACATTCCTGAATTATTATAAGGTATGCATAATTTGAAGACGGCCATGTAATGGAATTGAGTTAGCTGATGACCTTGCAAGCATAAAATTAATAAGAAATCTTTTCACTCCCACTCCTATTTCCCCCTACCCCTAATAAAATTACTAATCAACACGTACCTACGCCAAGTTTCGTGAAAATCGATTTAATTCATTTGCATAGTTAAGTTTCTTTTGAGGAAAACCAACATACCTACGTTACCTACATACACCATAGGTACACCAATTAGAATTCGGCGAGTCGTGAAAAATTGTGGAATTTTCATTGGATTCTTTTTCTCAGTGTTAAGTCTACTTTGAACTTTGCAATTTGCAATATGTTTTGCTGGTAGCAATTGTCACCAAACCTTTCAACCTCCCTATGGGCTCATAGCTTATCCAAAGCCATGCACATTACACAGTTTTCTATAAAATTTGTCTAATATAAAAGCTAATATAGAATTTTTAGAAACTTGAATTTTTCGACCTTTTTTAGAAACTCAACAAGTTTATTTCTTGAAAACAACTTCTTATACATATTTTACTCGTCGAAATGACCTCGCGACATCTATTGTGTTTGATATTCACTATCACAATACCATACAATACCCAAGACTAGCTCGGTTACAATGCGTTCTTCATTCTCTTCATCATCTGGAGTTGTAAGAAGAGAACCACTTGTACTGGTAGAGCATTCCAAGTTTTGTACGGTTCAATTGAGGAATGATCTTTTTGTGTTTGTATAATGTGTATTGGCTTAAGAGTGAGATGAGTCTGCAGCAACAAATGGGATAATAAACATTTAAAATAACAGAAAGAGATTCGTAATTCTTCAAAAAGGTCTTATCACCATTTTTGTTAAAGAGATCCAGCGCACTCCAGTTAACAGTTCAAAATCAACTACCTATTTTCTATTTTGCCTTATGTATCTGTTATAATAAAGTCTAGTCGATGAATGACATCGATCGCGTCTGGGTCACCTAGTTTCACACACCGAGTGCATTTAGTTGCACAGCTCGGTACCCTAGATTTAATGTCTGTTGTGCTGGATGGTGTTACGTAACGTGTGTATTTGAAACTCACAACGTATTCAAATTCTTTAAGTGTATGAAAGCGCTTGTAGCCTCTCAACGATAGTACCTACCGAGTATATGATACGCTCTCCTCACAAGGGTGTGTTAAAACAGATTTCATTTTTCTTTTAACAATGTAGGTACTTGGTCATATGATTGCCTCTGTGGAGTGGTCGGTAGAGATACCGCCTGTGGCGCTGGAGGTCCTGGGTCGGTCCAAATATTTTGTCTGATCCACAAATGTTTGTTTCGGAGTTTGGGTGTTTTCTATGTATAATATGTACCAATGTATGTAGAAGTGTATAAGTATGTATATCAGTCGTCTAGATCCCATAGCACAAGCTTATATTAGCTTTATTTGGGCTAGATGATATTGTGTGTGAATGTCCACAAATATTTATTATTATTGGAAGAAATTGCTGTGTGCAATAAGGCCGCTCATTGTATCTAACTTTAAAAACTTCTGTATTTCTGTACTTTGTTATTTTGTAGTTAGTACAATAAAGCATATATAATATATATCTATCTATCTATCTATAATTTATTTTAATATTTGTGGTGTGTTAAACGAACTTTGGAGTTTAGACTACCTCAATGTCTTTAAAGGGGATCCTTTCTGTATCTTTGAGTTAAGCATCTTACGCTAATGGTTATTGTGAAGATGGGGGAAGGCTTTGACATTTCATTTACGTGTACCTACTGTTTCGGAAGGCACGATAAGCCGTTGGTCTCGATTGCCGTTGCTAAGCTAAGTTGAAGTCCTTATGGGCAGCTTGAACATTTCTTCATGTTTTTTACGTCTGGAAATCCTCATGAGTGCTATGCCGAATCTAGCCTATCGACTTAAATCACACGGTGCTCGTCCGTCTGCCTACCGCTAAGAGTCCCGGGCCCTCCCTCGGAAGCATAACCCCAGAACTTATGGGCAGCTTGAACATTTCTTTATCTTATTTTTTTTTCTTCTTTATCTTTTTTACGTCTGGAAATCCTCATGGGTGCTATGTCGAATCTAGCCTATCGAATTAAATCACACGGTGCTCGTCCATCTGCCTAAGGTAATCGCGAATGGGCGTTGCGTTTCTGAGAAGCTCGTTGACTGACTCACCCACGCACAGTTGAAACTACTAAAGATAAAACATAAAAGAACAGTAGTTTTCTTTAATGACGAGGTATTATTTGCAATTCATCCCCTAAGAGGGTGTAAAGATCTATCAGCGCGAGTGAAGCACCTCCGATATTGCAAACTTCCTTAAACTACTGTGACCGACCACCAACTTATTAAGTGGGCCGTATGTAGTCCGACACCGTGTAAAAAGATGTAGGTATATGTAGAAAAAATGATGCTTTATAAAGAATTTTTAAACTTAACTTAGAAGGAGGGGGGGGGGGCTCGAGGTAAGACCAAAGACTTCTATATAATTTTCCTCATTTTATATAGAAGTCTTTGGGTAAAAAAATCCTCATTTTATATAGAAGTCTTTGGGTAAGACACACAAAAGTAAAGCCGTGGATGGCATATTATAACTTAATTATAAAACCTTGTTCAGACAGTTAATGCCTAACTTGGCAATGAGAAAAGTTGCCTGCTAAGTTTTTTCCTTCTACTGTTTGGTATTGGGACGTACTTATATATTTTTTATACATACTTCAGTAAGTATTAGGTAATTCGAACCCAATTTGGGCTGGAATTTCAACCATTCGAATACACGGGCCACTTACGGCTCTAAAAGTGGCTCAGAACCTTCAAACATGCCCCAACAATAATTGACAGAGCGAGCGAAATGAGCGAGAGTCTTCGATTCGACAGTATGTACGATTTTGCTATCGTTCTGTGTTGTATGTCAGTTTTGGTCTAGAGAACGCATTTCCTAACCGATTTTCACCAAACTTGGCAAACTTGGATTTAAAATACAACTTTTGTTAAGACCTTTTTTGATAGGGGGGAAAATGAGGAAGCAAAGGGGTGAAGATTGCTGTCGCGTTATTTATGAATGGATTTTGATGATTTTTGACTAGAACAGAAAGGATATGATTCCTCACAGGTTGTTTGTTTTTCTTGGTTGTTTGCGAGGTCTACTGTTCGCAGTAGTACACTATTTTTATAGCAAGGATTTTTCAAGCCGTTTAGGAGTAATAGTAGCGCGACTAATCAGTACGAAGGAAACAAACAATGTAAGTACACAAATTAATATTATTCCGCAGAAATAAATAAACAAAGGTTAATACTCCAACCAAAGATGATACACACAATTCTTAAACATTCAAACAGAACAATAATTGCAATTACTTTTTTAAACTCCCACGGTACATGAGTCAGGGTTTCGAGGTCACGCGGTAGAGGTCTTACAAGTATTGTGACCATAATTTCGATAGATGACCTCTGGTTTCCGTCTGTGTACTATAGGTAGGCTATTATTTAAACCAGTCGAGTGTGACAGGTTATTTCTAGTGAATCCATAGTCATGAAGCTTGCTGGGACTTTACTAACCTGTTAGGCTTTTAAAACATCTATCTACTCCTTATGTACCCACAATAAAGTCTACTAAAATTGAATTGAATAAAGTTTTAAATTAATATTGACAGCCTGATTTCGCAATTTAATTTAATGAATAACTGTGCGGCATGTAGTTATTAGAAATGGAAGATTTCGTATAAGATATTTATTAAATACAAGTGCAGAAAACAATCAATTTAAGTAGTTGTATTTTTTTTAATATTATTAAAAGAGTTGAAAGCGCGAGTGTAGTACCACTGATAGATACTGCAAGCGTGTACACTGATTTTGTAAATTTATTTATTGGTATTGCGGCAGCAGAAATACATCATTTTGTGAAAATTACAGCTCGAGCTATCACGGTTTCTAAAAGATAGCCTTGTGACGGACAGACAGACAGACGGACGGACAGCAAAGTTTCAGTCTTAGACCGTCGTAAAATTTAATAATCCTGATTTTACCCTTTGGATACGGATACCCTAATAAGAATAAAGAAGGCAATCTGTTAGCGACGCGATGTCCTGAAAATGTAGGCTTTTATTGTCATAATGGTCACCCTACTATTCGTAATTTGCATCCGAAATATAATATGACTACACAGTTACAACTCAAAATGCCATGAACTTAAATTACATGGGAATGGTCAAACAACGTAACTGCAATTGGCAACCTTCAATAATAAAAATAGCCCGTGTTTTGGCAACGATTTCCTCTTCCGGTTGCTTAGTTGCAACAACTGTTTCTTGTTACCTAAAGAAGTTAGAATTCAAGGCATTTACTTACTACCTAATATTCGTTTTATCTATACATATTATAAAATGATAGAAAAGTCTAAAACATACATTGGAAATATTTAAAAACAATACTCGCTGGATGAGATGGATACATAAGATACCGAAGCCAAAAGTATAGTTAGATTTTTTTTGTCTGTTTGCTTTGTTTTGTCCGGAAGGATCTCGAAAAGTACTGAATAGATTTAATAAAATTTTTGCACAAATATTAACTAGGGGCAGGGTCTTCAAATAGCCTCTATATTATCACGTTACATATCCTAGGGGCTAAGCAGAGAGCAATCAAATTGGCATTATAACATAATTTTTACGCGTACGAAGTCGCGGGCAACAGCTAGTGTTTAATATAAAGTAAAACCTATTTTTATTTTGAACGTGTGAAAGTCGTCTCAACCTTAAAACTAAACGGTGCTATACAGTATGCTTTCGGTCGGGAAAGCTCTGGGTAAGCCTTGGGAAGCATAACTTCGGGGCTCCTGACTTTCCTAAAACTCCTTACAGGGGTAAGTATTTCAGCACCAACAATAAGCTTTCGTATTAGAGTTTTTTCGCCGTTAAAGAGTTTTATTTCACATCGCTTTACCGTAACAGTCAAGATTTTCAAATTGTTCTTAAAGAATATTATAGCCGAATTCCACTTATCATTTTCGCAAAAAGCAGCTCATACATTATTGTTATCCAGGCAGACAGAATTTTAGTATTTTTTTGTATAAAAAGTTATTAAATAGGTACCTACTTGTTGTACATCATCACAATGATTAACAAAATAAGTAGGGATACCTTTTCCGGTTGCTTAGTTGCAACAACTGTATCTTGTTACCTAAAGAAGTTAGAATTCAAGGCATTTACCAATACCTACTACCTAATATTCGTTTCACGTTTAAGTAAAACATGTTGTTAGGTATTTTTTTACGTGTAAAAGTCTCCATTGATATCGCCTCTGCCGTGTCGAACTTCTACAAGCTTAAAACTAAACGGTGCTCTACAATTTGCTAACGGCCCGGAGAGCCTTGGATAAGCCTTTGGAAGCTAACTTCAGGGCTCCTGACTTTCCTTAAACTCTTTACTGTGGTATATAAGCACCAACAAGTATGCTTTCGTAAGAACGTTTACGAACACTGTTGATTTTGCCATAGAATATCAAAATTTTGTTTCGCATTTACTTTATGCAAATGATGAAAAACAAAATTTTACGCTTTGCCGCAAAAGCCATTTAGATTTTAAAAATGTTCATAAAGAATATTATCATTAACATTCTTTATGAACATTTAAAAAATCCGCATTTCAAACAGCAGCTAATACATTATTTTTATTCAGACAATTTTAATATTTTTTGTGTAAAGAGTTATAAAATGGGTAGGTAACTACCTACATTATCACAATGACTAACAAGATTGGAATTAAACTTAAAAACCGGTCAAGTGCGAGTCACACTCGTGCACGAAAGGTTTCGTAGGTTATATATTAAAATACCAGAAATCAAAATGCCTTTACTTAAAATGCATTAGACCAAAGTACCCGAATTCGAAATACCTTAACATTCAAAATACCTTATTTCAGTACACCTTACCGTAAAATGTCTAAATTTAAAATACAAATAAATATTATATCAGAATTCAAAATGCAAATTTTCAAATAACCTTAATTTAAAATACCGAAAATAGAATACAATGTGTCACTGTCACTCACACGTTTTGTTATTTGGCTTTAACTTATTTACAAACCACCTAAGTGAAGCCGCAGTTGTAGCCGTAGGTAGGTCTGTTGGTCCTTGGGTATCCTTATGAGGGCTTACCCGGGGCTCACAACTGTAGGCTGTTATGTAGGATACGTGTGGTTTTTAGTCGGTAGGAGTCCGGCATAGTATCCATGTAGGATTTACCTCATGTTAAAACACTTTGATTCAGAGTTACAAAAGTACTACAGTGGGCTAACGAAAAATCAAAAAAAAAAAATAACCACGAAGGCTAAGGCGGGAGCTCCGCTTCGCTTCGCTCCCGCCTTAGTCTTCTAACCTAACCTATCCGAGTCGGGATACTCTGAGTCGGGGTGTTAACCATTCACAGATATGTAGCATCCATGTAGGATTTAAATCATGTTAAGAAAAGGTATTTTGTGTTTGAACATTTTAAGATAAGGTATTTGATAACTTTATTTTTTGGGTTTCGGTTATTCGACCGTAAGGCATTTTAAATTATTTATATTATAAATATTTGCCTTTTGAATATTGATATTTCGATTTCGGGTATTTTGGGCTACGATATTTTGAGTTAAGGCATTATAATTTCTGGTATTGTGACGGTATACCGTTTCGTAGGTAGGTATAGTAAGTTCAACTCATCTGTGCGCGCGGCCCTATGTGTGGGTAAACCTCGTATAAACACAGTGACTTCGTGTGCGTGACAAGAGGTACAGTGAAGTACAAAATAAAAAACTCTTTTTTAACTAAAATAAAAACTTAATGGGTGAAATGTATGGTAAACATATTAATATGTATCGCTGCTAGAAGAATAAAATGGAGAAATTTAAGGATTCGCTGCTCTCTACAACTTTAATTATAAATCGAGATTCCATATCAAAATGTTCATAGTATTCTTCTACTTACTTTGTATTACGCCACATCTCTTCATCAATTTGAACTAAACGTTCGTTTATTAATTTCATTATTCCCATCACATTTTGTTCGATGTTAAGCGAAGCATTTTTTTTTTCAATTCCTCCTACATTTTCGATTGCGTTGAGTTCAGGATGATACGGTGGTAACCGAAGTTTTAAGCCATATGGCTAAAGTATGTCATAAATCTTATAACAAACTAGCTGACCCTTGCAACTTCGTTTACGTCACATAAGGTGTACGAAAGGAGAGGTATTTCTTCATCAGACTCATCAAGCAGCGTGTAAAACTGCCCTGCCCTCTGACAAAGGAACCGCGCAAAATATCGGGATCAAAAGTATCCCAGCACCTTTTTAGGATCATAAGCTCAGATTGTACCAAGTTTCATTTAAATCAATTCAGTAGTTTCAGCGTGATACTTAATCGGAATACAGACAGACAAACATAAAAATTTTTAATTACATTTTCGGCTTCAGTATCGAATAGAGAACGCCTTACAATTAAAATTTTCAAATTATCTTCCATGTACAGACTCTCGACCCTTAACAGTTTTTTTAGATGTATAGAGTATGGTCTTTTTACTTTTTAAATCAAGTCATAAAGTGAATTTTTTGTCATATTTGCTGTATAAGCAATGTTTTCTTCTGTCGACCATCTCTGTATTTCTATTTTATTTTGCATTAGAATTTGGGCTCTATTATTTTCTGACTATTCTGTAGGCCTTTATAAGTTACACAATTTTACCATACATTATTTTGTTATGCCTCGAAGGGTTTAGGCAGCGTTTTCGTTAAAAGCTCCCAGATTCCCAATTGTTAAAATGCTTAGTTTTTAGATTCATTTTGTAAATAGAGCACTAAAAAGAATAACCCGCTGAGTTTCTTGCCAGTTCTTCTCAGGTGGGTCGCGTTGTGAACTGGTGGTAGAAATTTTGATTTATATTCTGGACGTTTTACAAGAGCATCTGTATATGCCTATGTGAAATAAATTTCTTTTTCTTTCTTTCTTTCTTTCACACCTTATGTTTTTCCGACATCTCCAACTAATATCGTTATATTTTAGTCAATGTCAAACAAACGCAACAGACTCTTATACGCAAACCGTTTTCAAGAATCATTGGTGATCTCACCATGAAAATCAATGCAGTAGTGTTAAAGTTTATCGTGAACAGACAGACGCGGCGGGGACTTTGTTTTATAATAATATTTATATAGTGATAAAAAATATTAATTACATTGAATTGACAAATCAAAAATATTTATCTGACTTCTTAAACATTTTCTCCGTGAAGAACTAGACATTTTCTTTAACGACTGTACCCATGGTATAATCACTTAGATAGAACACTGTGTAATGAATTATTATTATAATGTAACCAACTTACACAGATGTCAACGTTGCAGTTACATTGAGACTTGTCATGATATTTAATTTCGTTTCATAATAACGTAAGAGTTGCCTTCAAAACGTGATAGATGACGCTGTATGCTTTTTGTTTATTATATTTTTTATTTCGCGGCTACGCAGAGAGTTTTCTGCAAAGACTGCTTGGCACCGCTGGTGTCGTCAATAAGTCGAGTTACGTCTCTACCTCATAATATACAAATGTACTCTGTGAAGACGGCCGCGTCACTGCCACACAAATTAAAGCTGTATAATTACTAGCGCACGCACACATAGCGCCGCGCGCACTGATGAGTTGAAATATCTATACCAAAAAATGCCAATAACATTATTTTTGTTGTATGGAAGCTCCACTTACTTTTTTTTTAAATATTCATGTTGTGTTGATAAAGCGACAACAGAAATACATCATCTGTTAAAATTTCAACTTTCCAGCCATCTCGGTTCATGAGATACTCATGAACCGAGATGGCTGGAAAGTTGAAATTTTTGAGTTGGTGACAGACAGACAGATGGACAGGGGAGTCCCAGTAATAGGATCCCGTTTTTATCCTTTAGGTAAGGAACCCTAGCAGCCCTGAAATTATTTCATTCAGACCGTTTCAGTCGTTTTTGTGTAAAACGAATCAAATACATCATAAAATTTTATTCAAAAAATATTACAATATTCGCTACAGTAAAATAGTTTCGCGATGCGGACACGTTACTTATATCCTAGTCGTTTTACTAAGAATAGGTAGAACCTTGATAAAGTGAATGTAATCTTGAGCCTTTTGAATCACTTGACTACCTTAATTCAACGATATTGTCTGCTTTGTATATCGATTATGCCTAAAAGACATTTTAATATTAAGGTTTGTAAAGCAATTTTCGGCTTATCCTTCTTTCTTCCTCGAAGTTACTTACTTTTTAAGTCGTAAGGACCAGAACTTTCTCAGGGTAGTGTATTAGTGTCATTACTATTTCTATTGTATTGTATTTTGTATAGCAGTAGACTACCATTGTTGATGCGATTGATGGATGGGTTGATTATATTTTTATGCTTATGACATTAATTAGATATTGGCTTCAATATTATAATTGAATTAATGTCATAAAATTACAAGTGTAATAAAAATTCTGACGTTGATAAACTGCTCTAACACTTAGTAGATATATCACGGGCGCATTAACAGCTTTAGATAAAAATAATGTTATGAACATCCAATATTATTAGCCTGTATAACATTTAACATTAATTTTATGTCTATGGTACAGTGTCGTCACATAGTTTTTATTTAGTCACGTACAGTCCTTGTCCTACTTTTAATAGCAAAGTGAACGACTTTACCTATTACTAGAATACAAAAGTAAGAACTAAACAGAGCACTTGGGCCCTATGCAAGTGGTACACTTGCTGAGTAATGGACAGGTTTATGGTGAAAAGAAGGAAACCTTAAAACAAATCCCTATATAAAATAAACCCATCTAGTCAGCGAAGTCCAGTAAGGTTAAGAATCCTCCCAAAATGATTGTGAGAGGCCTTTTATTTACAAATCGGGGAAATCCCCAGATGTCATGCCGTAGTCGAGTTGACTATACCCACATCCCACACGGTCTAGCTATCTTATAGCTAGACTCTGTGGCGCAGTCGGTAGTGATACCGCCTGCGTCGCTGGAGGTCGTGGGTTCGATTCCTACCGGAGTATGTATTTAAAAAGTATATAAGTACTAATATCCGTTGTCTGATACCCAAAACACAAGCAGGTTATTTCTAGCTTGTGTACTTTGGGATCAGATAGCGTTGTGTGAAATGTCCGTGAATATTTATTTATTTATTTATTGAAAACTATTGGCAAAGCGTGCGGTAATTCACCTTTTCCTATTTCCTTGAGCGGTATTTTCTGTTCCTACATTGATGAGTAATTCCACAGACGTCAAAAAAGTTCCCTTTCGGCACCAAGTAAAGTTACGATTGTGACCAAAATGACAGTTTTTTTTAAAATGCTATCCTTAGGATGGAATGTCTGGATGCGGAAGGAGCAGGACGGTGTGTTTTGAGGTAAATTAGGAGAGGCCCACGTCCAACAGTGGACTGCTAAAGGCTTATTTAATTACTACTAGCTAATTGCCGCGGCTTCGGCCGCGTAGAAGTCGTTATAGCGTAAAATCATAAGCCTCCTTTTGCGCAGTCGGTTAAAAAGTAACCTATGTCCTTCCCAGGGCCTCGAACCATATCTATGCCAAATTTCATCTCAATCGCTCCAGCCGTTTAGGCGTGAAAGCGTAACAGACAGACAGACAAACAGACAGACAGACAGATAGGCAGAGTTACTTTCGCATTTATAATATAAGTAGGGAAGTAGGCATTATAGTAGCCAACACATTTCAAAAAATATTGTCAAATTGTCATCATTTCTATAGATTTTCTCCGCACATTAGAGCACCTGGCTAGCGTTTGCATGCACCGCGCGAGGGGAAAGTCAGGTGTGGCGAATCACTAAGCATTATTGACCAGTTTGACCACGAACCATGAACAAACAGATGTGACGATACATGAGCAAATACACGCGATCTCTTCTGAGTGGATTGTGTTTATTATGAAAGTATTAAGTAGCTGATTTTAAAAACTGCTATTCTTGTCTAAACTAGTGACTCTACTCTCTAAAAAAGTACTTATTCGACCTCGCCTGCTTTTGAGATAATTCAAAGCCCTTACCGATATTTTTACGGACTCCATGTCGTTTGCGACCACACGGTGCACTATTACAGTCTGCCTACTACTAAAGTATAATCCCAGAACTCCTGCCTGATATATACTTTGTCTTCGCCTAATCGCATAATTATGGTATCTATATCTATGTATATACATATGGTATGGTATATGCCGTATATGGTATCTATCTATGTATGTACTTACCTGATTGTACCTACCAATTCGTTTGACTCTTGCCCTCCCAAAATTAAATTGGTAGAGACGGTCGTTTTAACCATTGCATTTGTGTCACATACGTAAACTGTACACTATCTCTTTTGTTTTCGCACGTTTGCCCCGCTTCAATAAATTCCTCATCTAAATATTTGCTAGAATATCATATGTTTATTTGAATTCAAGCTGTTTCTCACGGCTCCGCGTCTCGAAATGAAGTATTTGTTGAAAGTTGTTGGCGACTCTGATATCGCACCATATTAAAACGAATTTGATTTCCATCAAAGATAGAATAGAATAGAATATAATACAATAAACTTTATTGCACACCAATACAATAACATTCATGTACAGAGATTATAGTAGTTAAAATTCCTTCTGATCCGTGGTCCACCTATTTTGTCCACCTAGCTAAATAGTCCACGATTAACTCGAGTCACGTTGGTCCTCCTGGTGTTTCACGGTTAACTATTGTAGCCCTGGTCCACCTAGGTGTTCCACGGTTACTTTACACTTACATATGTTATACTTATAATACTATTCCTTTTAATAAGTGTAATGGACGTAGTATCTACGTACAGTGGGTGGCCTAATGGCTAAAAAGCCATCTCTTACAGACAACTTTTAAGCTAAATATTATTGTGAGCCAACCTTAAAATATAGCCATAGGTACTATTGCTATCAAGGACTATTTTTAAGAGGATTATTACATTTTATCATATTGCTGAGTAACTTAATAACCATTAAGATTATGTGGTCGAAGTCTGTCAACTATAGGAATACTTCAGAGTCAAGTTATTCATACCAACAGACTGGTTACCCTTGAACGCTCGTCACTTTCAATCTATTAAAGCGAGCGACTTTGAGTTTGAGGTCAAGGGGACAAAAACCAGAGACAAAAACTTTACCAAAGAAATTACGTAGAGGAACGTAATTGTCTATTAGCAATTGTTTGGAACTGGTTTTAGGTACCCACGGTGTTGAAGATGTTATTTTTGTTGGTAGGTTTTAAAGATTCGCTTTAATTAAATACTTGCTAAAGTTAAAGGAATGTAGTGTACCTACTTATTTGAAATGTAAAATAAATAGAGACGGTTTCCTCAGCATTCCATGGATTCACCGTGTGAGTGCCGGGTCCATGGCGTGGTACAGAGGGAAAGACTGTCAGGGCAAGGGTGTCTGGGACTTGCGACCCATTTGAGTAGGTTTAGTGCCTGCTTATTCTACTATAATTGTATTATTTGGTTGGTAGGTATATTTTTGTAGTAGTTGTGGCGTAATGACCTTTTTTTAAATGAATTTCAGGGAATCTATGTAACAGACAACATCGAGATGTAGTGTATTACTATAACTATGTAAGTAGGTAGGTAGTCACATGCTGTTGGTATCGTTATTCTAAACCACTACAGCCTAGGACCACGATACCTCCTGTACCATCAGAATGCTAGAAGACACGAGAAGTAAGTGAGAACGTATCAGAGTAAGAACAGCTGCTTTACACCCGCCGAGAATACTTGGACATCCATCCCAGGGCTTACCAGAAGCTCCCGACCGTAGACAGTTTTTAAGCACTGTGCTGTTCTTGTCGGTAAGAGTTCGGCATATCATCCATGAGTAATATTAGTTGAATGGATGAAAAGCTTAGCTTGATTTCATCTTTATAGCTCCACATTTATTACTAGTCGGCAGATAGGAAACATAGCAGTACATATAGTAGGTATATATAAAAGTATTATACAACGCGAAAGTGGATGGACGTAGGAGTCAGGGAAGGCCACGATACACCTACCACTACCTACCACTACCAAATTAATTGTGTGTCAAGAGCCGAAGGAACCGAGCGACGTGCATGTATGTAAAGAATAATGAAAGTTGAAGAAGCAAGTGAGGTGTATATGGACCGTGTCGTGTGGCGCTCGGTTTTTTCTGCCTACCCCGCAAGGGATTTCGCGTGAAGATAGTATAGTATAGTATACATATAGTAGGTACACTAGGTACTAAAAAAAAAGTAAAGTTCTTGTAGTCCGCAAAAACTTTTACTTCTTTTCTTCTTCATAGGCAACGATGACCACAGTTCATCAGGTTACCACCTAAGTAGTACCAAAACAGATTTCTTACAGCTGTACCATTGTCATGAACACTTCCCAAACATCACACCTACCGCAGATACGATTGAATTATCTTCTAACTAAACGATATCCTACAAAAGATTTAGTCCTGGGACATCCTTCCGAGGGCTTACCTGAACCATTGGCTCTTTTTTAATTCTGTAGGAGTCCGGCATAGCATCCATTAGGATTTTTCCTCACGTTAAGAAAAACAGTCCTACAAAAGATACGATTAAAATTCTATCTAGATTGTTCCTTTCTGAGAAATTGTTCTCTCGCATGTGAAGCGGTAACACTCAGTGCATCATGCGTTCATTCATATACCAGATTATCTACTTTATGATGTTTATGTAACAAACAACCACACACTAGATAGACTCATCAACATTCTATTGTAGTATCATGTTGCAAGTGTGTTGTTATTTCATCCATCACAAAGTGTAAGGGAAGCGCTCGTGACCCCGCGGACTCAGTGTTCTGTAAACGATCACTGCAGTAAGCAACTATCACTATGGCCAGTCTTTGGATGGGTGATTTTATAATAGGTAAATACCTAACACGGAACGTGTCTAAGAAACCTTTCTCTTCAAGTAGGCTCAGTAAAGCAACTGCAGTGAAAGTACTTATGTCGTACATCAGATACATACATCTTTACAAAAATATGATTTACATAAGCATTAGGTAGGTATCTTCTTAACATACTTACTACTAGATCTTACCACAGTTTATGTTATGTATTAAGTATATTATTATATTGCATATAAGTATCATTATTTTCATAATTAGCTGATGCCCGCAGCTTCGTCCGCGTAAAATTAGTTCCCGTTCCCGCTTACCGTAGGAACTTATTCCCGGGATTAAAAGTAGCCTATGTGTTATTCCAGACTTTAATGTATCCCTGTACCAAATTTCAGCCAGATCCGTTCAGCCGTTAGAGCGTGAAAGAGTAACAAATATTCACACATTCACACTCACAAACTTTCGCATTTATAATATAGTAAGATGTACCGATACCGACACTAAAGGATTATTTGTGCGAAATTTTATGGCCATCTTTTCGTGTAAATCCCTCGTAGATGCTATGCCGGACTCTTGCTGACTAAAACCATACGAGTCCTTAACACTCACTGCCGGGAGCTCCGGATAAGCTCTCGATAGGATGTCCCATGAATGGCTAGACCACGCGGTTTCAGCTGTGTGTTGATCCTCAATCTGTGTGTTACATAGTTTCGCTAAGTTAAGTGATAGACACAATGTCAACACTAGAAATAAAAATAACCTTGCTGTTTATCATAGCAGATAGCAGATTGCACAAAATCAGCAATTCTTTCATGGGTAACTGTATGTAGTAGGTATACACTTTTACAATGGGCTACCAGACGAAATTAACAGTATATCCCAGAATAAGTTTAAAAAGTTTGTAAAAAGTAAATTATACTGCTACTTTTTAATTAAGTAATGATTTATTTGCTGGATGGAGAAGCCTGGAAATGACCTGCTCTGCTGGATTCTCAAAAAAAAATTTTAAAATGCATAGTTTTTAGATTCATTTTGTAAATAGAGCACTAAAGAGAAAAGAATAACCCGCTGAGTTTCTTGGCAGTTTTTCTCAGGTGGGTCGCGTTGTGAACTGGTGGTAGAATTTTTTATTTATATTCTGGACGTTAAACAAGTGCATCTGTATATGCCTAAGTGAAATAAACATATTTTTCTTTCTTTCTTTCAATTCTCGCTTTTATATTCTACTAGCGTGGTTTCATCCGCGTAGATTCCCGTGGGAATACGGCAGCATATAGCCTATGTCACCCAGGGATAGTGTAGCTGGCCATCAGCGAAGGAATCTTTCAAACCGGTTCCTTATTTTCGGAGCCTATTCGATGCAAATAAACAAACAATCAAATCATTCCTCTATATAATATTAGTATAGATTACAACGATTATTTATTTTCTAAGTCATTATGCATTGCAGCTTTCTATTTTAATCCGATTTCTGATTGGTAATTAATCGGAAAATTAATTACTAATTTCAGAATCGTTCGTTTCGCAAATTCGCAATGTTGATAGTACTCGAGTTTGAAACCGAAATACTTTCTCCATTACATTACGGACTTTGACAAGAAAGGAGATTTTCTATTGGACTACATTATTATAATTGTGTAAAGAAAATAAATAAAGGAAAAGTCGTTGCGTCTGTTCTCGTCTTTGCGTCTATGAAGTTCGTTCGTGTCGCAATTGTATTGAACTTGGCTCTTCTTTTTTACATTAATATTTTTGGTGGGATATCATTACTTTTTGTAAATACACAGAACAGAAGTAAATCTACATGATTTACTTCTATTCTGTGTATAATCATGTCGTACCGCGCGCGGCCGACGACACACCGTTGACCGGTTGTTTAAATGTTTCAAATATCTGTTGCAAACAGATATTTGAAACTATTCCATTTACAATACGTTGTAACGTTTCAAACGTAACAATTTAAAAAAATTGTATGGCGACTCCCGCTATTATTAAACTTTTTTATTTTTAGATTTTTCCTACGCTTGCACGCAATTACCGAGCTGGATTCCAAATTTCATCTTTCTAGGTCTTCTGGAAGTAGGTTAGGTTTAGGTACTATATGTCAGTCAGTCAGTCAGTACTAAAATTTACGACTTTTTGACCTTCATATCTTTGTAACCGTTTGAGCTAGCTCCATGAAATTTGGGCTTCTAGATGTCCTTTTGGATATAAATAAACACACGTTTTATGTGTTTACGTTAAAGAGGTTTTAAGTTATAGAAGGGTCAAAAGTGGCACCAAATGGTTCGTGTAATATTACACTCGGCGCTGGCTAGCCAGTTACTTTGCTTGAACTTGGCTTAACACGCTGCCGCGTGTCTAGATAGTGCATAATTTCGGCGCGAATAACAAACTTCATTGACGCATAGATCCGTGGCGCGAGCTGTATGTCGGAAGATTTTTATAGTTTATTTTATAGGATTCCGTACCCAAAGGGTAAAAATGGGACCCTATAAGAGAGATTCTCTCTGTCTGTCTGTCTGTCAGTCTATCTCCAGGTTGTCCATATCTCATGAAACTCAACGTGTCGCCGAAAATGTATTTCTGTGGCCGTTAAAACAACAATTACTGAAAATAAATTTAACTTAAAAGGGCTCCCATATAAAACGTGATTTTGTGCCGTGTTTTGGTACTGAAAGTACAACGATAAAGTTTAAAAAAGTCATACTTACGTACTTGCATAATCAAGTATTGTTTTTAAATTTTTGGGTTTTAGTTGAATAAGTAAAAAAAAAATTAGTAAGTAGGCACTTATTACTAATATTTTTTTATTAAAAGTATTTTTATTAAGTTATTGCTTCATAGTTAACTATGCGAAAAAAATGTTCATTTAATGTAAAGTTTAATTAATGTGAATTATTAATTAAGTAGGTACATAATATTAAATAATTTTATTATTTGATTTAATGTTAAATTATTATTATATTACCTCTATTAATATTAATATTTAATCTATACTATAATAAGAGAGTAGAAATCGTGTGTCTGTACAATTGATAAAATTAAAAAAAAAGTAGCGGGGGCGGTATAGAAACACCAATAGTGCGAGGCCGCATTTGCGTTTTTCCGCGGCGGTTTCTAACCTCAAAATGTCATCAAACTGTCAAAATCAATGAAATCAAGTCAATGTTTTGACATTTTGAGGTTAGAAACCGCCGCGATAACCGCAAGTGCGGCCTCGCCCATAGAGCACAAAAATGATGTTTTTAAAATTCTTTTCTGTCTGTCTGTCTGTCTGTCTGTCTGTCTGTATGAGCGTCAGGATATCCGAAGATACTGAACGGATTCATTTGCTGTTTACAAAAAAAGATTAAGCTCAACTCGGGGGAGGCTTTAGGCTATTTTTCATCAAAATCGAATCGCAGATGAAAGAACTATAGTCGTATAAAGTTATTATCAATTATTGCCTAAACGGTTCATGGTACGGTGATGAAACTCAGCACGAGCGTTCTTTGTTACAATTTGAAGAAAGTAATTTTACCATTTTTGCAAATTCCACCTCCAAGGGTATAAAAAAGAAGGGTAAAGTTTGTATGGGACAACGTGATTCCTTGGTCTGATCTACTTCAAATTCGGCTTATAGCATTAAAATCATTATTGATTAAAGATTTGTTTCGTATTTTATAAAAAATTATACTATAACGAGCTAAAAAGGGAATGTAAGATAATTTGGGGAATTTTTTTTCCAGAATTGTTATCAATACTCCTTAAAAAACTTACTTATTATTTTTGATTTAAATTACTTTTAATAGTGACACATTTTTGAACGTTAAATCCGATTGACATTGTCATTCCTATTTGATGTCCAACAGAGATTGATTTTGTGTTATTGTAAATGTCTTCATGTTGATTAATTAAAGTTTAGTATAAAAAGTTGAACCGGTAGACTTAGACACAGGCTGTTCAGGAATAATTAATGAACTCGCTATAAGTGTATACGGTTCATTCAAATAAAACCAACTATTATCAGGGTATTCATCCTTCGACTAAAGACTGTCAACATGATTCTCCAACCAAAGTTTTAATTACCTTGCATAGGTAAAATTTTGCTTGATTTGGACGAAAAACATTCAGGGTTCCGCATCCAAAGGGGTAAAAACGGAACCCTATTACTGAGACTCCGCTGCCCGTCTCTCTATCACCAGGCAGTAGGTACCTATCTCATAAGCCGTGAAGTCACGCTCGCATAGTTCCCATCCCACCACGTAGTTCCCGTTCCCGTGGTATATAGTAAGGGAATATAGCCTATGTGACCCGGGGATAGTGTAACTTCCCAGCAGTAAAATAGTTTACAAATGAGTTCAGTAGTGGCGAAGCCTGCATACAATCAAATCTATAAATCTATTCTCTTTATAATATTAGTTTTTTTAACATGAAGATAATCCTACAGGGATGCTATGCCGAACCTGCGGCGCCTCGGTTGCGACTATGTCACAGGCAAAAGCGCTCGGTGTTACTCGGGACGATGCAACGTCCTACAGCTCGCATGTAGATTTTATTGGTTAAAAGACTTCGGAACTGTTTTCAGAATGTCTACAGCGTGTCTGCCTCTACGTGGGGAATATGACACGCAGCACTTGAGAGTTCTGTACTCAGGAACCTTTGTTGCTACGTTGATGTACGCTGCAGCTGTATGGTACCGCGGTCGTCTAACTTTGTGGTCAAGCGTATATTTTTGAGAACTCAGCAATCAGCATTATTATTGCTCATGAAGACTTACCGATCACGCAACACTATAACTAGTGTCCGACCGAAACTGGTTTTCCGGCCGAAACCGAAACCGAAACCGAACTTTCGGCCCCAGGGTCAGTTTCGGCCGAAACCGAAACCGAAACCGAAACTCACGTGTTCATATTGAAAAAAAAAAAAAAAAAAAAAACCAGCCCAGTGCGAGTCGGATTCCCACACAGAGTGTTCCGTTACAAAAATTGGGCACCAAAATTACGTTTGCTGTGTGTAGATGTATTTTTCTTATTTAAGTAGGTATTTTTGTTATGGCCGCCACAGAACAGCAGAACACGGTGTGGTGGTGGTGGCAGTGTCTCAACAGCAGAACAGGGTGTGGTGGTGGTGGTGGCAGTGTCTCTTGACATCACCAACGATTTCAACACCTTGCCCTGGAGCTGCGTTTTGGGAGGCGCTTATTCACCACGAAAGGCCTTCCTACCTCCGTCGAATTGTTTGGGCCTACCTTTCCGGGAGGGCCATAACTTAGCAAACTTAGCTAGGGCCGGGTCGGCGAGATGTGTAGTTCGGTGTTCCACAGGGATCAGTCTTAGGACCGCTTTTGTGGAACATCGGTTACGATTGGGTGCTGCGTGGTCCGTCGCTCAGATTTGTCGGCGTAACGTGTTACGCTTTGCGGGGCCTTCGTGTGGGTGGAGACCCTGACGGCCAGCAATGAACGCGAGCTCACGAGCTCACCTGGAAACCAAAGAGACCTGGAAGGTGCGACTTGAGCAAACAAGAGGTGGAATCGCCACAATCGAGGTGGTCAGAACGGTCATGGACAAGTGGCTGGTGAGGTGCCGCGGCGCTCTCTCCTACCGGTTGTCACAGATGCTTACCGGGCACAGTAGCTTCGGTAAGGTGATGCCGCATATTCTGTTGGGAATCCTCTTGACATCCTTGCAAGGGCATACCCGGGGCTAGAAAATATAGGCTGTTAGGTAGGATACGTGTTGTTTTTAATCGGTAGGAGACCGGAATGGCATCGGTGTAAGATTTTCCTCACGTTAAAAAAAGCGGCAATAGAAATACATCATCTGTGAAAAGTTTAGGTCTCTAACTTTCACGGTTCCAGCGATAAAACCTTGTGACTAATAGACACATGAACGGCTAAGTCTTATGTCTCGTTCATAGGGTCCAATCTTTTACCTATTCGTGCGTGAGTCCGATTCGCACTTGGCGGGTTTTTTTTCTTAAATATGTGCAGCAAGTTCCACCAACTGCCATCAATCAACGGTATACATCTTCTCAAGTGTTCATTTCAGAAATATCTCCACCTAAAGATGGATTTCTTTCTTTTACGTGTGGAATTACTCATAAATGCTTTTGCGAACTCTTACCGACTAAAACCACATGGTGCCCTACTACTGTAACTAGCTCTTGGCCGGTTTTCAATACATTCAGTGCCTATATAACATAAAACTGGACAAGAGTGAGCCGGACTCCCGCAAGTTTTTTTTTTTTTTGTTGACGCGGGGAACGCATTTACGCGCCTTCATCCCAACCGTGGGGGCAGCTGGGATGGTGTGTGGGACTCCCGGCCCGGTCCGGAATGGACCGTCCTACCCACTAAACCCCGCGGTGTTCCTCCTCACCCTATAGCCGGGCCGAGGGATATCAAAAGATTATTCACGTCGACCCGGCTAGGGGCGCCCCGTGAATTCGGGGCTCTCCTCGGGGGAGCCAGATGGGCGACTCCCCAAAGCTCCGTAAGGAGCTGAAAACCACGCCTGCACCGCTCTCGAGCGCCCCTCTGTAATAGAGGAGACAGAGAGCGGCTGGCGCAGGCGTGCGCTAATGGGCACCCTCGGAACACGGGGAAGGTGCCCACCGCCATGTGACCGTTGGTGGGCGGGGTCCCCCGACCTTACGCCCACGGTCAACAAATATTCGGGGGCGTGCGCAAGCTCCTTGCGACGGCGCCCCGAACTGCACGGCGGAGTGGGACCAATTGTCGAGTTGCTCCCACTCCCCCACGCAGTGCGCTTCCCGCTTTGTCGCCATCGCGTCGACAGCAAGCGAAACGATGGCGGCTCAGCACGCCTGCCTGCCGACCATGGCTTGCACCATGACCAGCAGTGACAGGCCCCTACCGGTGCTGTACGGAGCGGCCGCACGGACGGAACGGCCGCACAGGCGGAACGGCCGCGCAGACGGAACCACCGTACATGCGGCAGCCCGCACACACGCAGCAGTCTCTGGCAAACTGCCGCGGCACGAAACTGCCGCACAGGTGGACTGCCGTACAGGCGGAAACAGCCGCACAGGCGGAACAGCCGCACATGCGGCCGCTGCCGCACAACAAACTTGCTCCAACCGACCGCAGCCGGGAGCAAACCACCACACTGTCGCGACCGGGCTTCCACCGAGTATCCGGGAGCTGTCGCAACACCACGGGCCTTGAAGGCCCGCCATACCACGACCCCCTCGTGCAATGGGGTCAACTCCGTCAAACGACGGCCGAAAAACGGTCCCAGTGCTTCCACCGGCCAGAAAGCCGGGAGCACTGGGGCGTCCGCCAAGGTGTGTTGCGGTGCAGAGACGCCGCAACACCGTAGGCCTAGCAGGCCCACCCAACTGCGACCCCCTCGCCATGGGGTCAGCTTGCCGGGATATTGGTACATCGACTAATGGGGGCAGCACGCCGCACCCATTAGCCGATGTTCCAGGGTGCACCGTCTTAGTCTAGTTGCCACTCCCCCCGGGCACATAGCCCAAAGGGATAGAAAACCGGACCAAGCTCACTAGGAGGTTTCCCGACCTAGCACCCCGGACTCCCGCAAGTAGGATTGAACACAAGAAAAGCGGCAGCAAATCACGTTTTTTGTACGGAAGGCCCCATTTTATATTATTATTTTGTCTGTTTTTATTATTTTTTGCTATAGCGGCAACAGAAATACATTTTCTGTGAACATTTTAACAGTATACTATCACGGTGCATCAGCTACAGCCTGATGACAGACAGACAGACGACCTACGAAGTCTTAGGAATGGGGCCCTGTTTTTACCCTTTTTACGGAACCGACTACTAAGGGGTAGGTTCATGTAATATGTTGGGAGTCCTGGGACATCCTTCCGAGGGCTTACCCGGGGCTACTGAACGTAGGCTGTTAGGCGTTACGCGAGGTTTTTTAGTCGGTAGGAGTCCGGCATAGCATCCATTAAGGATTTGCCTTCACTTTAATAAAAAGAAAAGGTTCATGTAATGTCCTAGATCACCTTCTTAGGGTTCCGTAACCAAAAAGTAAAACCGATTTCTATTCTTATTCCTTTACTGTGCATGCGGTCAGATTGTGGAATTCGCTACCACCTAACACCAGAGACAGTAAAACTATCACTACCTTCAAAAGAAAAGTCCGTGAATATTATATATCTACACTATAAACCTATTTATGTATTTATTATGTTTATGTAAGTATGTACCGTATTCATATTTTTACATATTTGTATATTTATACCTATAACCTATAAATAACATATTGAGATTTAAATACCTATTGTTTTATTAATTTTGTATGTGTATTAATTTAGTTCTATCCTACTCCCTTATTTACACACTTTTGAAAGTTCTTTTCCCTTCTTCTTGTTCTCCTTTCGCCGGTCTGCTGGTAGATATTTCTTATAGAAATAAGCAGAACCATTGTACGTCTATTTCTGTATATTGTTTTTGTTGTATTTCTTGTGTGTACATAAATAAATAAATAAAAATAAATAAATAAAAAGTAAAAGGGTGGTCTAAGGCATAACACAGGGGTAATTGTCTAATACTTCTCAATGATTGCAATTGCTTGTGGCTTGAATAAAATTGTATTATTGTAAAGATTGGAAAACGTTTGTAAATCCCTAAATCTTAGGTTAGTAACGTATTGACTGGTTTAGCTCACTCCAACCACGTCACAAGTAGAGCCAGGCACTCAAAATTCACGAACACGTGAGTTTCGGCCGGGCCGAAAGTTTCGGCCCATTTTGGCCGAAACCGAAACTGCGGCCGAAACTCGATTTTTTGGCCGAAACTGGCCGAAACCGAAACCGAAACCGAAACTTCGGTCGGTCACTAACTATAACATTACCTGTGCTTGCGGGGGTGTTGCCTGTTGATCTGGAGGTTTCTCGTGATGGACGAGTTGCGGACGAGGAAATCCAGCTGGCCCACAGGGAGTTGAAGCAGCTCGCATAAGATTTGGGATCGTGTCCCTTTGGCAGAACCTATGAGAGGCTAGCAGGTCATGATCTATACAGCTTCCTCCGCAATGTTATTTTAAGGCCACAGTTTCGATGAATCCAACCAAACTGGGCGGTCTCCCAGTAACTAACCGAAAACGGTCATACGATAAGGAGAAGAAAACGTGGTTGAATACCATCTAACTAAAATCTTCCCGTCTCTTATTCCATTGGGACATAATGAGCAGCAGAGAATCATTCCCGGTATTTGCACATACTTGCCACACCATTCGGCGCGTGTATGAAATTAATGATACTCTCGAAGAAACCAGTTGAACAGGACGCCAAGTACCCTATATTGTTTGTCAGCATAAGAAAGGTTGTTGGAGAATCGAGCTGGGGACGGAAATTATTTGTAGTGAGTCAAAAAAGCCTCAAAATAGCTCACCCGCCATTAGGTTAATGCGCCGTGAGGCAAGAATTCAATTTGGCTCATAATTATTGATTTGGTCGTGCATTTTTTTTATCGTATTTTCATATTGTATACTATGTAATCACAACCTGTCCCTACTCCATAAGTATGTATACTATATTTTAACAGAGGGGCGGGGGGGGGGGGTGTTTTCCATGCTATATTTTGTTTATAGGTACTTAATGGCAGTTTGAAAAGAGTGGCCGTGAGATTTCTTGCCAGATTCATACTCACAGGCTCTACCTATTGGTTTGCGAATCTGGCAGTAAATGTAAATGTAGAATCATTCATAAAGACGTTCATTGTATTACTATGAACCTACATGAATAAAGATGTGTTTGTTTCTTTGATTGTTTGATTTGAGTCGCCAAATTAATATCACCCTAGCATGATAATGCTGTAATGGATTTCAGAGGTTCTTTACTGTATATCTGACTACCTCGGTGCTGCGTAAGCGACCGCCGTGTTTAGGCCTCTGGTTTCTAACCCTGGCTCTGGAGTTGGGATCTATGAATACTGGTTTCTATGCATAATAATGTGTGTATGTATGGTAGAATACAAAATGATGTGATGAGCCGACGATGACGCGAGCGTAGCCGCGGGCACCAGCTAGTTTATAATAAATATGAAATAATGACTATTAATTATCAAAAAAAAGTAATTATGTAAATACGGGCATGGTTTAAGTGAGTGCTGTGTTGTAGAAGCCTTGGCACAGTAATCCATACTAATATTGTAAAGCTGAAGAGTTCGTTTGTTTGTTTGTTTGAACGCTAGGATCTGGAACTATAATATTAGTAAAATAATATTCCTATAATATAATAACATTTAGCACGTTCATTTAATATAATTTTCAATACGTATAATATTCTTTTTATATAAAATTAATTTAACCAAATGTTCTTTTGACCTATAGCTTGACTTCTACACGGACGAAGTCGCGGGGAACAGCTAGTAGAAAATAAATGAATTCAATTCGGCCCTACTCAAACCTATGTTCTTACTCTCGAATCTCGAATTACAACCTAATTAATAATTGAGTAATCGAAGCAATTATTACATTTTTTATTAGCTGTTTGTAATGTTTGCATAACACGTCTCATAAACTTTACGTAACGTGGAAAGTATCTGCATTATTGACATTAATGCTACAAAATGTTCATTATATTTTCACTTGTAGAAAATCAAAAATTGATGGTTAAATAATTTAAATATAATATTTGTGTGATACTCAAATGCGAGTTTTGATGTTTTCTATGTTAATAATAAGATGTACGTAAGTATGTATTTAGAAATAAGCATAATTATTATAAATTGTCTAGATCCCACAGCATGTTAACTTAATTTTGGTTAGATGACGTTGAGTGGTAAATACCTAGAAATATTTCAAACATCTTACGATACGGTTATTGCTGAAATAATTGGTCGTTAATACCGTTCCGTATTTACGAACGTTTTAGTATCTACCTACAATACTGCGAAATGCATTCAGTGATTCGTCCCGCTTGCCATAATTACATAATTATCGACGGGAAAATTCATATTAACCACGCTGATCACCCCCTAGGCGAGGCCGCAGTGGTAGCCGTAGGTCTGTTGGGAGTCTTGGGACATCCTTCAGAGAGCTTACCCGGGGCTCACAACCGTAGGCTGTTGGGCATTACGTGAGGCTTTTTAGTCGGTAGGAGTCCGGCAGGCTCATCCATGAAGGATTTTCCCTCACGTCAAAAAAAAACCACGCTGAAAAGGTCTTCAAGTTATCGAAAGGTCATTACCCGTTCCGATAAATTCGAAAATGCAATTCAAAAATCCTGTAACATCTGTGAATCTTGGTATAGAATCCGACAGGTCTTCTTATTAGTTTTTCAGAATGTGCTATTCGAAATAACGAATGACTTTGTGTCTGGGGATTAGAATTACCCGGGGCTCCCAACCGTAGGCTGTTAGGTAGGATACGTGTGGTTTTTAGTCGGTAGGAGTCCGGCATAACATCCCTGTAAGATTACCCTCGCGTTAAAAAAAATGGGGACTAGAATCCCTATATCCTTTTAGGGTTCCGTACCTAAAGGCTAAAACCGGGACCCTATTCATGAGACATTGCCGACCATCCCTTTGCCTGTCTGTCAGTCCGTTACGATGCTGTATCTCAGGAACCATGATAGCTAAAGAGCTAAAATTTTCACAGATGTATTTCTATTGCCGCTATAACAACAAATCAGAAAAATAAAAATATTTAATTACCTCATAAAACTAACGTCATATTTTTCCGCTTTTTTTGGTGCGGCTCCTACCGTGCGCGAGACCGACTCGCACTTGGCCGGCTTTTTGTTCAAAACGTCACTCACTTCCTTTTGAGTAACTGCCAACAACTTCCCAGAAGTACCATGTCGAATGAAACCTTCACGGTTGGATTGGCTTCTGACGTGACTTGTTTATTTGAATACTCAGGGTTTTATGAAGCACTAAATTTTAGTACTTTTGGCATAAATAGGCCAATAGTTACGGACTTATTATGTGTTCGGAAATATTATGACTAGGTCTTTTTTTTTAACGTTAGGAAAAATCCTTCATGGATGCTATGCCGGACTCCTACCGACTAAAAAACCTTACGTAACGCCCAACAGCCAACGGTCGGGAGCCACGAGTAAGTCCTCGGAAGGATGTACCAGGACTCCCTACAGACCTACGGCTACCACTGCAGCCTCGCCTGGGGGGTGGTTCGGGTGCTATCCCGCGTCTTGGGGGGTTTTCGGGTGTGATCTCGCTGCTTAGGGGGGCGTGCGTGAGTCCTCACGTCACGCTGTCGTCCTGGGCCTGCTTCTGTAAGGACGGTGAGCAGCCCTCTCACTGACTAGGCGGTCTAGTAGCCGTATAATGTGATGCAAGTGATACGACTGCTGATCACATACATCGCGTGGCAACGGGAAAGAGTAAAAAATTTCGTCACCCCAATACATCCCGAGGATTTTGTAAGAGGTGGCTAAAGGAACACCTTCGCAGAACGATCAATTGCGTAGAGAAGGAAAACTCGGAATGAAACCTGGTTGTCAGTAATAAGAACAATCGTTAAGCCAAGTTGAAGGCTTTATGGGCGGCTTAAAAATTTTCAACTGGCGGTAGATACGGCCTGTGCCTGTCCATCTCAACACGGCAATGTTCTCACCACCTATTACGTGGGGCATAAAACTTAGGTGAAATGTGGGCGTATTCTATGCCTTTGCCTACCCCTTCGGGCATAAAGGTGTGACTATTATGTATGTATGATCACAACGTCGTAGACTCGATTTCACTTTTTCCTCAGTATATGTATGGATATTTGCAACACAAGGAATGTTACACTTGCTCTGCCGACCCTATTACCGCGTAAATATCAACACGGTTGTGGCTACAAACTGTTGAAATTCTTCAAGCCGTCCAAATGGCCTTCAGCTTTGCTTAGCGACTACGTAAATTAACTTAAATAATATTTACCTAATTAAGTATTAAATTAAAATGTTTAATATTATTGTCTGTGCCTTCATTTAATCTATACTATAATCTTTTCTCTTTATACGTCTGTGACTATAATAAGAGAGTAGAAATCGTGTGTCTGTACAATTGATAAAATTAAAAAAAAAGTAGCGGGGGCGGTATAAAAACACCAATAGAGCACAAAAATGATGTTTTTAAAATTCATTTCTGTCTGTCTGTCTATATGTATGAGCGTCAGAATTTCCGAAGATACTGAACGGATTCATTTGCTGTTTACAAAAAAAGATTAAGCTCAACTCGGGGGAGGCTTTAGGCTATTTTTCATCAAAATCGAATCGCAGATGAAAGAACTATAGTCGTATAAAGTTATTATCAATTATTGCCTAAACGGTTCATGGTACGGTGATGAAACTCAGCACGAGCGTTCTTTGTTACAATTTGAAGAAAGTAATTTTACCATTTTTGCAAATTCCACCTCCAAGGGTATAAAAAAGAAGGGTAAAGTTTGTATGGGACAACGTGATTCCTTGGTCTGATCTACTTCAAATTCGGCTTATAGCATTAAAATCCATTTTGATTAAATAATAATAATAATAATAATATTTATTTTATAAATATTTATTTTTAGGAATAATTATCATTTATATTCAAAATTGTCGCATTTTACGAAATTTGAAAAGGATTTTTACACATGTAAAATTAAAATTACAATGGAAACAATTATTATAACAATAACCACAATAAAAAAATTTTCCAAGAAGAATGACATGACGTACGTCATGTCAACAAAAAATTTCAAGATGTAAGAAAATATACCTAATATGATTACAAGAGCGGAAGCCAGAAGACGAAATGCACTTTCAACACCTCCGGACTCGTCGCACAGCTCCGCCTCGCAGCACAAGGTACCAATTGCTGCTGAGGCGTCGAGCTCGTCATCAAGCGACGAGTACTTCTCCCCGCCGACGTCGCCAACACCTGTACGTCGGCAGGGGAGGACCCGGCCACCGACCTGCTTAGGACCCAGAGGCCCACCGGCCTCGAATAGGGCCCCCGCTGCCGGTGGTAATGTGCACCGCATGCGATGGAATTCATCCATGAATGAAAACGTCATGCGGGCATATTTTGCGGCTACAGAGGGAGGAACTAACCTCACTGCATACCGTGTTCGTTTATTGCCTTTGTTTCAGGCTCTTGAACCAACGGTCAACGTTTCGGCACAACGGCTATCGGATCAAGTGCGGGTCATACAACGTAGTCATATGTTGGATGATGCTGTGCTTGAGAGGCTTCGCTCAGAAGTACAGTGTAACATTGTCATCCCTACTTTGTCTCAACCTAGTGTATCTAGTGAAGTTATTATAAACGAATTACCACCTATCGTGCCCATTGACGAAGTAGTGGATGATGTTGTTACAACGGTAAGTACCCAATACAATGACGAATTAAGGAGTTTTTTGGAACAAGCGATTCAGGAGTATAGGTTCTGTGATCCCGTATGTCGTCCACGTATACCGCGTTTGCCTACGCATAAAAAGAATTTGGCGCTGGTGGGTGCCCTGGATTCGATTCTGTCAAGTTATTTTACTACTTGTGTAGAAATAAGTGATGCACACTCAATTCTGTATTGCGCGGCTGTAGCAGTATGTCAAGTAGCTGGTGTAAAATTTCCAAAATTTGAGCCAGTTACTAGACTTAACTCTGTTCCAGTCTGGCAATGCAGAATTGAGCGTCGCATCGCCGAGACTAGGGTCCTCATCAGCAAACTAAGCTGCTTTAGGGCGGGTAATACTCGTCCTAGGGTCATGCGTTTTGTGACTCGTGCATTCGCGGGGACTGAGATTAGTCCTCGCGAATACACAATACGGGTCACAGAACGTATTGACTACCTAAAGCAGAAAATTTATGCGTGGGCAAACCGTATACGGAGGTACAAGAAGAGAGTGGACCGCTATAATCAGAATCGCTCGTTCCAAAAAGATGAGAGGTGGGTGTATAGGAGATGGGAGCAACCCGATTCAAGTATGACTAATGGTTGCCTACCGGATGCCGAAGCCACTAGTACATTCTGGCGAGGCATTTGGTCGGTACCTGTTGGTCATACAGAGTGCGAGTGGATGCGGGATGTCGAGCTGTCATGTGAGTCTATACAGACTATGGAACCTGTCCTCATAACATCTAGTGACATAGCTAGTGCAGTTCGTTCGTTGCCCAATTGGAAGTCAACTGGGCCGGACGGACTGCACAATTTTTGGCTGAAATGGTTCCGTAGCTCACATGCTTGTTTGGCATCCTGCTTCCAGACATCACTTGAGTCAGGGTCGCTTCCATCTTTTATGACTTCGGGATTAACCCACCTTCTCCACAAATCTGGTAGTACTACGGACCCTAAAAATTATAGACCGATAACTTGTTTACCAACGGTCTATAAGCTTCTTACATCTATTTTGAGAGTAAAATTAGCAACTCACATTGAAAATAACTCTATAATGTCGTACTCTCAAAATGGATGTAGAAGCGGGTCACGTGGTACTAAAGAACTCCTTATTCTTGACATGGCCATTAATCAGCAGGTTCGTCGTAACCGAAAAAACCTGACGACATGCTGGATTGATTACAAGAAGGCCTATGATTCAGTGCCACATACATGGCTGTTGAGGGTGCTGGAGTTGTATAAAGTTGATGCAACTCTTAGCACCTTCTTGAGGGCATGTATGGGGCAATGGACAACGGCTCTTGTTTATCCAGGATGTCGTCAGGTTCTTGGAAATGGTGAACCTGTTTAGATCAAGAGGGGTATATTTCAGGGTGACAGTCTGAGTCCCTTATGGGTTTCCAGGCAACTGAATCCTCTCAGTACTTTACTGGAGGGTACAGGGTTAGGCTATCAGTTGCGGAGAGGAGGTCAAGTTTTTTCCCACCTTCTATACATGGATGACTTGAAATTATTTGCTTCCACTGATTCCCACTTGATAGAGTTACTAAAAGTCACAGAAGCTTTCAGTAATTCTATCAAAATGGAATTTGGTGTAGATAAATGCGCAGTCATGCATGTAAAGAAGGGACGAATTGTGGAATCTGAAAGAGTTCAACTTTCAGATTTCACAAAACTAAAATCTCTCTCCGCAACTGAAACCTATAAATATCTAGGTATGTCGCAGGCATTAGGCATTACAGAGATAGGCATGAAACAAACGTTGATGAACCGTTTCTTTGGCCGCCTGAAAAAAGTACTGAAAAGTCTTTTATCGGGCGGTAACAAGGTGCGGGCTATCAACGGTTGGGCCATGCCACTCTTGATCTATTCCTTCGGCATACTTAGATGGACTCAGACTGAATTAGATGCCCTGGATAGAAAAGTCCGTTCGCTATTGACCATAAACCGAATGCATCATCCGCGTTCGTCTGTAATGAGGTTGTATATCCCACGAAAGTGCGGAGGTCGCGGCTTTTTGAATGCCAAGACCTTACACAATCGTGAGGTATACAACCTTAGAGAATATTTTCTCCATACTGACGTGGGTATGCATCGGGATGTGGTAGCAGTAGATAACGGACTGACCCCACTTGCTCTTACCAAAGAGAACTGGCGCAAACCAGTAATACTCAGTACTACTGATCGCAAGGAGATATGGCAGAGCAAAGAGCTGCATGGACGATTTTATCGGGCATTACACGGGCCCGATGTAGATTTAACAGCATCTGTCTCCTGGCTACGTTTCGGCGATTTGTTCGGCGAAACCGAAGGTTTTGTTTGTGCGATTACAGACGAAGTTGTTATGACGAATAACTATCGGAAATATATTTTGAGAGATGGTACGGTTGACATGTGTCGGGCATGCCACCTACCGGGGGAGTCTCTCAGACATATTATTTCTGGTTGTCCTCGTCTTGCCAACGGCGAGTATTTGCATAGACACAACCAAGTAGCCAGGATTGTCCATCAGCAACTTGCACTAAAGTATAAACTTGTTGATTCGGAGGTACCGTATTACAGGTATGTGCCCGACCCAGTTCTTGAAAATGGTCGTGTCACATTGTATTGGGATCGATCTATTATCACTGACAGGTCTATTGTAGCCAATAAGCCTGATATAGTGGTAATAGATCGATCAGAGCGCCTCGCAATAATCGTTGACATAACCGTCCCACATGACGAAAATCTCGTGAAAGCAGAAAAAGATAAACAGTTGAAATATTTGGACTTAGCTCACGAGGTTGTCGACATGTGGGATGTGGATTCTGCGATTATTGTTCCGATAGTCGTATCAGCACACGGTCTGATCGCCAAGAGCCTCGATCAACATCTTAAGAGGCTCGCGTTAGGCAGTTGGGTCAAGGGTTTGATGCAAAAGGCGGTTTTGCTGAGCACGGCACGTATTGTGAGGCGATTCCTGTCTCTGGAGCCCTGACCACCGGTAGCTTGGTCCCTGTACCCGATGCCGGTGGGATACTATTTTTTTATATTTTTAAATGTATTTTTTTATATGTATATTTAAAAATGTAAATTTATATGTAAATAATTAAATAAAGAGGAATAATAATAATAATAAATTATATTAAAGATGTGTTTCGTATTTTATAAAAAATTATACTATAACGAGCTAAAAAGGGAATGTAAGATAATTTGGGGAATTTTTTTTCCAGAATTGTTATCAATACTCCATAAAAAACTTACTCATTATTTTTGATTTAAATTACTTTTAATAGTGACACATTTTTGAACGTTAAATCCGATTGACATTGTCATTCCTATTTGATGTCCAACAGAGATTGATTTTGTGTTGATTAATTAAAGTTTAGTATAAAAAGTTGAACCGGTAGACTTAGACACAGGCTGTTCAGGAATAATTAACGAACTCGCTCTAAGTGTGTACGGTTCATTCAAATAAAACCAACTATTATCAGGGTATTCATCCTTCGACTAAAGACTGTCAACATGATTCTCCAACCAAAGTTTTAATTACCTTGCATAGGTAAAATTTTGCTTGATTTGGACGAAAAACATTCAGGGTTCCGCATCCAAAGGGGTAAAAACGGAACCCTATTACTGAGACTCCGCTGCCCGTCTCTCTATCACCAGGCAGTACCTATCTCATAAGCCGTGAAGTCACGCTCGCATAGTTCCCATCCCACCACGGATTATTCCGTTAATCCACCCCAAAAATCCACCCTATGGGGTGGATAACCGGAATTACATGTTATGCTATGTCCGGAATTCCACCCAAGGGGTGGATTTCCGGATCTATTCATGATAAATAAATAAGATCAAAAAAAAAAAGAAGATCGAAAAAACAAATGAAGATCGGCAAAACAAATGAAGATCGTCTAAACAAATGACGGTCGAAAAAACAAATGAAGATCGGCAGAACAAATGAAGATCTTCGAAACAAATGACGATCGAATAAACAAATGACGATCGAAAAAACAAATGAAGATCGGCGAAATAAATGAAGATCGTCAAAACAAATGACGCTTGGATAAAAAAATGACGATCGAAAAAACCAATGAAGATCGGCAAAACAAATGAAGATCGTCAAAACAAATGACGGTCAAATAAACAAATGACGATCGGAAAACAAATGAAGATCGGCAAATAATCTAGCTGCGTTTGCCATTGAAAAAAATAGGTGCCAGCAATTCTCGATCTTATGAACATGCATAATATTTATTTATTTTTTACATAGTCATGATCAGTGATGTCTGTTAACGCCTAAAAGAACATTTTTAGAGAAGTGTCATTAAGGTCGAGATTTGCTTGCACCTATTTTTTTGAATGACACACGCATCAGGATACAAAGTATGGCTGCAAGTAATTTTTGACCCTCAAAAATCAATAAGGCTGAAAGCTCAAAAGTCAGAACTCAGAACTCAAAACCCAAAACACAAAACTCAAAGCTCATACTTAGGTCTTTTGTTTTATTAATTTGCATATGTTTTATCGGTTTTCATTTGTTTTTCGATCTTCATTTATTTTGATGATCTTCATTTGTTTTTTCGATCGTCATTTGTTTATCTGACTGTCATTTATTTGGTCGATCTTCATTTGTGTATCCGACTGTCATTTGTTTTTCGATCTTCATTTATTTTGATGATCTTCATTTGTTTTTTCGATCGTCATTTGTTTATCTGACCGTCATTTATTTTGTCGATCTTCATTTGTTTATCCGACTGTCATTTGTCTTGTCGATCTTCATTTGTTTTGTCGATCTTCATTTGTTTTGTCAATCTTCATTTGTTTATCCGACCGTCATTTGTTTTGTCGATCTTCACTTGTTTTTTCGATCGTCATTTGTTTATTCGACCGTAATTTGTTTTGACCATCTTCATTTGTTTTGCCAATCTTCATTTGATTTTCGATCGTCACTTGTTTATCCGACCGTCATTTGTTTTGACGATCTTCATTTGTTTCTTTTGATTCATTTGTTTTGCTGATCTCCATGTGTTTTGTCTATCTTCGAAATCCACCCATTTCATGGGTGGATTAACGGACTAATTGGATTAATATTATATAATTCCGGAAATCCACCCCTTGGGTGGATTTTCGTGGGTGGATTACCGGACTATTTTGATTATATAATATTAGTTTTTTTAACATGAAGAAAATCCTACAGGGATGCTATGCCGAACCTGCGGCGCCTCGGTTGCGACTATGTCACAGGCAAAAGCGCTCGGTGTTACTCGGGACGATGCAACGTCCTACAGCTCGCATGTGGATTTTATTGGTTAAAAGACTTCGGAACTGTTTTCAGAATGTCTACAGCGTGTCTGCCTCTACGTGGGGAATATGACACGCAGCACTTGAGAGTTCTGTACTCAGGAACCTTTGTTGCTACGTTGATGTACGCTGCAGCTGTATGGTACCGCGGTCGTCTAACTTTGTGGTCAAGCGTATATTTTTGAGAACTCAGCAATCAGCATTATTATTGCTCATGAAGACTTACCGATCACGCAACACTATAACATTACCTGTGCTTCCGGGGGTGTTGCCTGTTGATCTGGAGGTTTCTCGTGATGGACGAGTTGCGGACGAGGAAATCCAGCTGGCCCACAGGGAGTTGAAGCAGCTCGCATAAGATTTGGGATCGTGTCCCTTTGGCAGAACCTATGAGAGGCTAGCAGGTCATGATCTATACAGCTTCCTCCGCAATGTTATTTTAAGGCCACAGTTTCGATGAATCCTACCAAACTGGGCGGTCTCCCAGTAACTAACCGAAAACGGTTATACGATAAGGACAAGAAAACGTGGTTGAATACCATCTAACTAAAATCTTCCCGTCTCTTATTCCATTGGGACATAATGAGCAGCAGAGAATCATTCCCGGTATTTGCACATACTTGCCACACCATTCGGCGCGTGTATGAAGTTAATGATACTCTCGAAGAAACCAGTTGAACAGGACGCCAAGTACCCTATATTGTTTGTCAGCATAAGAAAGGTTGTTGGAGAATCGAGCTGGGGACGGAAATTATTTGTAGTGAGTCAAAAAAGCCTCAAAATAGCTCACCCGCCATTAGGTTAATGCGCCGTGAGGCAAGAATTCAATTTGGCTCATAATTATTGATTTGGTCGTGCATTTTTTTTATCGTATTTTCATATTGTATACTATGTGACCACAACCTGTCCCTACTCCATAAGTATGTATACTATATTTTAACAGAGGGGGGGGGGGGGGGGGTTTCCATGCTATATTTTGTTTATAGGTACTTAATGGCAGTTTGAAAAGAGTGACCGTGAGATTTCTTGCCAGATTCATACTCACAGGCTCTACCTATTGGTTTGCGAATCTGGCAGTAAATGTAAATGTAGAATCATTCATAAAGACGTTCATTGTATTACTATGAACCTACATGAATAAAGATGTGTTTGTTTCTTTGATTGTTTGATTTGAGTCGCCAAATTAATATCACCCTACCATGATAATGCTGTAATGGATTTCAGAGGTTCTTTACTGTATATCTGACTACCTCAGTGCTGCGTAAGCGACCGCCGTGTTTAGGCCTCTGGTTTCTAACCCTGGCTCTGGAGTTGGGATCTATGAATACTGGTTTCTATGCATAATGTATGTATGTATGTATGGTAGAATACGAAATGATGTGATGAGCCGACGATGACGCGAGCGAAGCCGCGGGCACCAGCTAGTAATATAATAAATAAATATTCTGGTACATTCTCACACACAGCGATTTAGTTTAAATTAATTAAATGAAATAACTAATATAATTACAACTGGTAAACATGCTCATTATAATTATATTTGAAATACATGTACCTACCTAAACCTATCTTTCTTTATGTCGTGGTTTTTATATTTATTGTGTGTACATAAATAAATTAAAATTAAAAATAAAAAACTAAATATTATAATAATTATTTACATAGAAAATCTTCATGTTTCATCTACATAATAACTCAACTCAATGTTCATAACCAACATTGTGATCAACATTAATAACGAAGGTATTTTGATATTCATTGTTAAAAACAACCTATCTTTGAATGAAATATAATAAAGGTATCTGTGGATCAGACAGATATTTTATTTCACGAGTTTCGATCCTGGATTCAAACCGCGGCCTCAGCAGCAGTCTTCTGCATGCGCTGAGAAAATCGTAAGATTTTTATACCTATTTAATTATGTCTGCCGAAATTGTTTCAATCCAAGATTTCTGAAAAATAGTCCAAAGAACGTAGGTATGGCTTTTAACCTTTCTAATGTTAACCGAAATTCATTCCAAAATACTTACTGCAATATTAGCGACATCATTACACAGGCGAAACCGCCAGCATCAGCTAGTAGGTATATACAGCTACCTGGTATAGGTTATATACCTAATACTAATAATGGTACATGTCTGTATGTATAAAGAATTGCATTATTTTTGTATTAAAATGTTCAGGGTGTCGGTGTAATACTTTCCGCGAGAATGAATGAATGTGTGACAGATTATGAATGTGTGAGCCCAAGACTCATTTGGTTGAGGTTAAAGGTTGGACTCACCCGCATCTTTGTGTTAGGAGTGTATGCTCCACAGGATGCGCGGTGGCGTCGGTCCTCAAAAAACCAAAGTGAGAGGCAGGCATTCTGGGAGAGTGTGAATGATATTCTGGGTAAATGCAAACGAAATGAAAGGATTGTAATGTTAGGGGATTTTAATGGATTGGTTGGAGTGAAGCGTGATGGATATGAAAGTGTATGTAAACTTACCCAAAGTTTGGGGATGAGCGAGTGAATGAAAATGGCGAAAGTTTGCTAGAAGTATGTTTGGAGAGGAATCTTGTGGTAACCAACACCATATTTAACCACAAAGATATCCACTTGTATACAAGGAAACAAGAAAGCCAGAGAAGCATGATTGATTTTGTGATAGTAGACGCAAGAATGAGAAAGAATGTTCTGGACACCCGGGCATACCGCGGTGCCGGAGTTGACACAGATCACTTCTTGGTAATTAGCCGAGTAAGAGGTCTGTTTCAGCTGTGGCGGCATCGTGTGCATAAACCCATTGGTGTATTGGAGCGCATTAAAGTCGAAAATTTGAAAGATATGCGCGTGAAAGAGGAATTTGTAAGTAAATTGAGCGTGAAATTTGTAAATTTAGAGGAAATATGTGAGATTGAAGAATTATGGAAGTCGATTAAGGAAGGTCTCGTAAAAGTTGCAGTGGAAGTATGTGGGATAAGCAAAAGGAGACAAGGATGTCAGGTAAAGAGTATGGGTGCTGAAGTTTTAAAAGTTTTGTCTGATAAGAAGCAAGCATGGTTGAACTGGTTGGCTACAATGGCCAACCAATGAATGCAGAAGGCAACGGATGAGGATGTAAAAATGGCAAAGGATGAGTATAAAAGGTATAAGCGTGTTGTAAAAGAAGTCATAAAAAGTAAGAAAGAGAATGATGAGGATGACTTTCATAACAGGTTATCTGATGACTTCCAACAAAACATAAAATTCTTTTGGAAGTCTATAAGAACAATGAGGACTGAAAAGACAACCTCACAATTTAAGCAAATCAGAAACCATAATGGCAGTCTTGTGATAGGAGAGGAATGTGTGTTAAAAACGTGGAAGGAATATTTTGAAAGTTTGTTTGAAAAAGAGGATATGCAAAGGGAGACTCATGTTTCGGAAATGAATGAACTTGAGAATGAAAGTCACTTAAGTATGGAAGAAATTGTGGAAGCGTTGAATAGTATGAAATTAGGAAAGGCTGCTGGGATTGATAGAATTTCTGTCGAGATGCTGAAAGCGGGTCGTGGCGTGGTAGCTTGCCAGCTGTACCGCCTTTTTAATCTTTGCTGGCGAAATGGCAGAGTACCAGAAGAATGGTGCAAATCTGTCATAGTGCCGCTGTACAAAGGTAAAGGGTCACAGCAAGAGTGCAAAAACTACCGCGGCATGAGCTTGTTCAGTGTCGTAGGCAAATTGTATGCGAAAGTTTTGATTAAAAGAGTGATGAATGAAACTGAAGGAAAAATGTGGGATGTACAAGCAGGATTTACGAAAGGAAGAGGATGTACGGATCAGGTCTTTTCATTAAGATGCCTAGCTGAAAAGTTTTTGGCAAAACGTCAAAAAGTCTATTGCATCTTCGTGGACTTGGAAAAGGCCTATGACAGAGTGGTGAGGAATGAACTGTGGTCAACACTGTCCATGTATGGAGTGAACAGCAACTTGATACGAGCCTTGAAATCTCTATACGAGGGCTCCAGTGCTTGTGTCAGGATCAATGGAGCTTGCACAGACTTTTTTCCCATCGAAAAAGGTGTGAGACAAGGCTGTGTAGCATCACCATGGCTGTTCAACCTATACATGGACAGTTGCTTGAAAGAACTACAAGCGTGCGCGTATGGATTAAAAATGAATGAGCTAACCGTCAAATGCCTCCTTTATGCTGATGATGAGGTAATACTGGCATCATCGGCGGAGGAGTTGCAGTTGATGGTTAGTATAATGAACGATGCGCTTAAAAGTAGAGGAATGAATGTTAATGTAAGCAAGACAAAAGTAATGGTTTTTGAAAGAGAGAAATGTATGACTGATTGCTCGATATCGATCGAAGGAAAGAGCGTGGAACAGGTGAAAGAGTTGTTATATTTGGGTTCAAAATTTGCAAGAGATGGAAAGTGTGACAATGATATTGAAAGAAGAGATTTGGCAGGAAACCAAGTGAATGGAGCCATTCACACCTTTATGAACAGTCAGAACGTGTCTAAAAAGGCAAGGATGGCTGTACATAGAGGAGTCCTTGTCCCTACACTTATGCATGGTAGTGAAAGTTGGGTGTGGCAGGAGAAGCATGAAAGTAAAATTAATGCAGTGGAAATGAGAAGTTTGCGAAGTATAGCTGGAGTGACATTGAGTGATAAAGTAAAGAATAGTGTGATAAGGGAACATTGCGGTATGACAGAAGATGTAGTGACTAAGATAGAGGGGATGCTCAGATGGTTTGGACATGTGGAGAGAATGGATGGAAATAGGCTGACGAAACAGATTTATGAAGCGAGAGTGAATGAGCAAACTGGTAGGGGTCGACCTCGGCATACTCATGTCGATCAAATCAATAATCTTCTGAGAAAAGGCCAGGTCAAGAGTACCCTGAACCGAAGAGCATGTATGAAGACACTTATGAAAGTTGTTTGCCAGAATCGTAGCAAGTGGAAAGTCATAGTCTCTGCCTACCCCGTTGGGAGACAGGCGTGATGTTATGTATGTATGTATGTATGTATGTTTGTAAAATGTTTGTAGAACAAGCTAATACCTAAGCTAATCTACTGTGCTGACTGAAAATACCCCGGCATGCAGTTCCTCATTTACACAACTAGCCAAAATAAGTATAAGATAACAAGAAAATTGGCCTGATAAATGTCAAAACATGAGTCGTAAAGCGATAAAACAGTCGTATTGTCGTCGTTTCTATGTCATTAACACATTTCGAATGGTGGTTGTTCACCGTGACAAACATGGCCTTCACGCAACACGACGATACTTTGTAACTAACATCTTTGAATGCAGTTTTTATTTTTGTCCATTTAGCTGATTAATGGCAAGTTTAGCGACCGTCTCATTGCCACTTAAGGCACAGAATAACTAATAGCACTTACCACTGAGAAGTGCCATAAAGTAGCAATGTGTTGGTCACACCTGTAGAAGAATCGATGGGCGATAGAGCTAACGAGTTCTGGAGTGGAGTCCGCGACTTCGACGATTCCTACCAGATTAATCTACAACCTGGAAAAGATAGCACGTAGGGACTGAATACGGAAGGTACACGACCGTATGTTGTGGCGTAAATTGGGATTTGCCTACACCCAACAGTAGACTGCTATTTGGGTGGTTTGATTAATTGACGTTTCTCGCTTCAATGTGCTGGTCACATCTGCAGAAGAACCGATGGCCGAGTCAGTAATCTAGTTCTAGAGTGGAGACCACGACTTCGTAAATGTGGGGTAGGACGAGCTTTGCCAGGTGGAACCGATTTCCTGAGAAAGCTCGCACGGAAGGACTGAATACGGAAGGTGCAAGACAGTGTGTTGTCGCAGAAATTAGGAGAGGTCTACGTCCAGTGGACTTCCATTCGGGGGGTTGTTTGTAGTTGATTGATTGATGTTTGCCGCTTCATGTGCTCTTCAATGTGCTGATCACAACTGTAGAAGACCGATGGCTGATTTAAGGGTAGGGCGACCACCGTCAGATGGCACAACGACCTGGAAAATATAGCAGGGAGGGACTGGATGCGGAAGGTGCAGAACCGTGTGTTGTGGCGTAAACAAGAGATGCCTACGCCCAGCAGTAGACTGCTATGTATTTGGGTGATTTGATTGATGATTCTCGCTTATACCCTCGTCCTCTCTCTAGATGGAAAAATGGTACGTGCATTCGGCTGCCATGCTGTATCGACTTTGAATTGCGGGTCAGAATAGAATTTGTGTGAGACGGTACTGTTTATCTTCAGCATCTGTGGTTAGATTGCATTGTGTATTGAGTTAATGTTTTCTGTAATTGTAATAATATGTATGTCAGTTGTCAAGATCAGATTTGTATAAGCTTAATTTGAGCTAGATCATGTTGTGTGATGCGTAAGATTTCATTAGAATTTTGTATATGTTTAAGGCGTGAATTATACAGAAGCAACATACGGCGACGGCGTGAGACAGGTGCAGCAAGTCACGATGCTGTTTGGAACCTTTGTCATAAATTTAAAACTAAAAGCGTTGTATTATTTAATGATTATAGCAATACGTTGTATTAGGGTGGTGGATATTATGGTACCTATCAAATTAATGTAACTTAAAGTATAATAATATGAATAAAGGTGCGATTCCACTTAGGCGGAGCGGATTGGAGCTGTGCCGCGATTCACCAATCACATGGCTTAATATCCACATCTCTTCTCCGCTCCGCACCGTGATTGGTGATTCGCGGCACAGCTTCTCTCAGTACAATGTAATATTTGATTAATTAGATAATCGCCAACAAACTGAGATGCAGTTTGGCGAATATATCTAGAAATACGTATACCTATGTAGTACTGGTGATTTGTTAGTAAATAAAAAAAATACACAATGCACGGAGACAGGCGTGTTCTAAATTATACAGAAGCAGCGCAGCGAAGGTTTCAAGCGACATCATGCCTGTGCTGCGTCTATCCCTGACTTTCTCTGTATAATTCATGCCAAATGTGAATATGATAATATGATGAAATCGACTAGATTTTTCTCTAGAAAGAATGACGTAAAGGCCTCGTTAAGCAAATTTGTCACGATAAGCAGTCGAAGGTTACCAATTAAAAGGTAATTAAAGTACAATGAAGATTTTTCCATTAAGTGAGTAATTGATCTTCGTATAAACGGAGATGCACGATGTTAGACAATGATTGTGTACCTATATTGTGTAATATTATAAAATTGTAGTTGTGTCTGTACTACACAATGAAGGTAATGAAAGAAATATACTTGTATTATATTAGGCATATTAACGATACTGAACACATTTTTTAAATGTTTGTCTTAATATCGGTTTCACTTTTCCCTCATTTTGCCTGTTATTTACTTGGTCCCACGAAACAGGAGGCAAACATTTAAAATAAGCATTGACTGTAATTGTGTAAACACAACATGATGTGAATGACTCCCAGTGACTTCCGGTTGACCTATGGATGGACAACCGTTAGTAACTTGAACATTATGTTGTATCAACTTCAAACCGATGGCAAAATCGTTTGGGAGTTGGTTGGGCAGGTATCATTGCAAATCGAACGATAACATACATAGATGCAACTTGATACATTCATGCCGTGTAATCAATTCAGCTCCACTGTGCTGGACATAGGCGCCACAACACACGGTTCTGCGCTTGCCCATTCAGTCACACATCCAGTCAATCCCTGCAGCCTTCTTTAGGTCGTCGTTCCATCTGGCAGGGGGTCGTCCTACCCCACTTTTACCATGTAGCTGTCTCCACTCCAGAACTCGCTTGCTCCATCGGCCATCCGTTCTTCTACAGATGTGGCCAGACCACTGCCACTTCAAAACGCATAGGTACTCTGCGAGCTATGTCGACCACTCTTGTTCTCTGACGGATAACATCGTTTCGAATCTTATCCGTCAGAGGCACCGTAAGCATAGCTCGTTCCGTTGCTCGTTGCGCAAGTTTAAGGGTTAAGGGTTTAAGGGCATGGACTAGTTCCTCTGTGAGTGTCCACGTCCACGTGCCGTGTAACTTTACTAAATTGTCAGTAGATTGTGCCCACGTCGTCTTAAGACGTATGAGGTGAAGAATTAGTCTGCTAAGAGACGTAGGTTCGAATCCTGCTCGACATCGTTATCGTTTTAAATTTCAATTTGTGATTTGGTTAGCATACCAATGACTTTTCAAAATTATCGGTATATCTACCTATGTGTGTAGCGAAAAATAAACCACGCACGGAATTTAAAAACGCAGGGAAGGCCATGCAAAAATAACATGTATCACAAAACCATGATGAGAGTATTGAGATGTGTGATTAACAAGACCATGTTGAATCAACCTTAGCATGTTCACTGTAACGTGTGAATTAACCTTTGTTAAAGTTGGGTAATATGTGAATGACCTTTTATGGAATACCTACTAATTTACATGTTCTATTGTTATGAGATGGAATTGTAGGTGGATTTGAAAACTGAATATCGATTTTAAGTTAAGTATAACGGTCAGAAGTCTTACGGACTGTGAGAGCGACACCCAATCGCTAGATACGCCACAGCTTTCCATCAGGCTGGCGACGTCAATTTGGCGAGCTTAATAATTTAAAAAAGTCCTTTATTCTTTATTTATTTACTCAAATATAAAATAAATAAAGAATAGAGGACTTAAATAAATAAAGATTAATTTTAAGTCTGAAAAAAGAATGCTATGCAGAGTCGTACTTGTAGGTATGAGACTAAGAAGTTGGTACTGACTATGTTATATTTAAGTTATGTTGTTACCACAAAACTGACATGGTTTATGTAATCAAACCCTATATAAAAAGTACGATAAAACGGGAACTACGAATTTAATTAAAGTTAGTTGAGATAGTCAAAGAAAGATAAGCACTAAAGGTCGCAGAATTATCGGCGTATTTGTTAAAATGATGTGATCACCACTTAAAATGTACAGTTACATATTTCTTGGCGCGTATTTATTGTATGGTATAAACCGTGTTCTCAAGTAAGGCCTTGATCAATTTCTTCCGCCACCCGCGTCGACTCAAATATTTGTGTACTATTATGCTCAGTTCGGTAAGTTTTATACAATATGGATTCGTCTAACTATAGGTATAATATTATAAAGAGGAAAGATTTGATTGTTTGTTTGTATCGAATAGGCTCCGAAACTACTAAACCGATATAAAAAAAATCTTTCACTGTTACGCTGGGATGGGGGCGCTGAATAACAGCGCGAATTTTGTGCTTTTAGTTAGTTCGAGTCAACTCCATAATTATAAAAAGCCACTTAATGTTAAGTCAAAACATAGTGGTAATTAAGTTTCTACACTAATTAGTATTAAAATGGGACGGGAAGTGTTTCCCATATTCCGACTTTGTTGCAAGCATTTCTTCCGTGATCAGTGATCATGGCACTTGCAATAGTGCCGAAATATCGGAAACACTGGTAGGTATTTCGTTATCTTTGTCTAACGACTGCCTCTGTGGCGCAGTCGGTAGTGATACCGCCTGCGGCGCTGGAGGTCGTGGGTTCGATTCCCACCGGAGACAAATATTTGTGTGACCCATAAATGTTTGTCTCAAGAGTCTGGGTGTTTCTATGTATAATGTGTATGTATTTAAAAGTATATAAGTATATTAATATTAATACCCGTGGTTTGATACCCATAACACAAGCAGGTTATTCCTAGCTTACTTTGGGATCAGATAGCGTTGTGTGAAGTGTCCGAGAATATTTATTTATATTTATTGTTTATTTATTATCTTTAATACTATTTTTGGTCACCATGAAAGTTTAAATACCTTCATCAAATTAATGTATATTTCCTAAAAGGGTACACTACATTAATACGAAAAACTTAATTCCGAAAGTCACAATCACGACTTTCATAATTCCGAATTTCATAAGTCCGAATGATTCGAAATCCCGAAAGTCAAAAATCCGATGTTTCATAAATCCTTTTTATTAAAAGTCATAATTTTAAAATTCCGAATGTTTACAATTCCGACTGTCAGAATGCCGAATTTCAAGAAACCGAACAGTTGAATTCCGAATCATTAAAAATCCACCATATTATAAATACGAACTCCGATTATCAAAAATCCGAAATATCATAAATACGAAGGGTGAATGTCGTTTCCACCCGATCCTGTTTTAACCCGAAAACTTATCATTAAAGGCAATTATTTATGTTCCCGATTCCACCCGTTTTTTTTAATAAAGTATAGTCAAGTCTAACTACCAAAAATATTATTTCCAAGTGAGTGGAAGGCAAACGACAGAACCAAAAAAAATAACCACGAAGGCTAAGGCGGGAGCTCCGCTCCGCTTCGCTCCCGCCCTAGCCTTCTAACCTAACCTATCCCAATCGGGGTACTCTGGGTCGGGGTGTTAACCATTCACTTTTTATGGTTAACACCTCGACTCGGATAGGTTATGTTATACTCGGATTATCTTCGGTAGTTAGACTTGACCATACTTTATTAAAAAAAACTTTAACAGTGAATTTTCGGATATTTGAAATTCTGAATAATGTTTTTAGGGAAAATAACAGTCCGGTGTTTAGATTATTCGTACTAATGAAATTCGGAAAAATAAAAATTCGTACTAATGACTTTCGGATAAATGAATATCGTCCTTTTGAATATTCGGAGCTTTGTTTCTTAGGAATTATAATCTTCGGAATTTTGAACATCGGAATATTGAAATTCGGAAAAACATATTTCGAAATTTTTGGGTGTTCCCTTCCTAAAATCTATTAACACTATATTTGTGATTACCGGACGTCACGCGGTTTCACCCGCGTAGTTCCCGTTCCCGTGGGAATACGGAAATAAAATATAATTTATGTTCACCGCAAAGAGTGTAGCTTCCCAACAGTGAAAGAATTTTTCAAATCGGTCCAGTAGTTCCGGAGCCTATTCGTTACAAACAAACAAACAAAAAAAAACAAAAAAATATCTTTCCTCTTTATAACATTAGTATAGATATTTGTGATTAATTTTTGAATAATTAAAGACTAATCTTTTGTCTTCTTAGTAACAAAACTGTTACAAAAATAAACTCAATACATACATTTAATTGCCTGTATGTGTACCCGCGTTTAATAATTTGATGTATTGGTAATTTACAAATAAAAATGAAAACGCCGCGGTTAGCGGCTTTCACAGAATGTAACCTTTAGGTGTAAAAAGCGTAACACGACTAGTGTCCGACCGAAACTGGTTTTCCGGCCGAAACCGAAACCGAAACCGAACTTTCGGCCCCTGGGTCAGTTTCGGCCGAAACCGAAACCGAAACCGAAACTCACGTGTTCATATTAAAAAAACCAGCCAAGTGCGAGTCGGATTCCCGCACAGAGAAATCCGTTACAAAAATTACGTTTGTTGTGTGGATGTTTTTTTCTGATTTTAGTAGGTATTTTTTGTTATAGCGGCAACAGCACATGGTGAAATCTCCAACGCCTTCAACACCTTGCCCTGGAGCTGCGTTTGGGAGGCGCTTATTTAACATGGAATGCCTCAATACCTCCGTCGAATTGTCGGAGCCATAACTTACCCAAAAGAGAGGGTTGGCGAGATGTGTCGTTCGGTGTTCCACAGGGATCGTTCTTGGACCGCTTCTGTGGAACATCCTTCCATGGTCCGTTGCTCAGAGGTGTCGGGGGAACCTGTTACGTGCGTAACGTGTTACGACGACACCCTAATTACAGCGCGGCGCGAGGAGCAACGCAACGAGACGCAGACCTAAAGGACACCTGCAGGATCCAGCTTACATATAGGGGGCGTCAGCATCGGCATCGAGCTCTCGATGACGTATCAAGGGATCGTACTCGATAGCCGGTGTAACATCGGATACCACTTCCGAAGTTTGGTACCAAAACTGAGGGAGGGGGCATCAGCCGCACTCTCGCGGTTGTTGCCCAATATCAGGGGATCCAACGCTCCCTGCAGGAGACTGTGCCTTGGGATCATGCGGAGCAGGGCCCTATATGAGGCCCCCGTATGGGCGGAGATCCTGATGGCCAGCAATGCGGCTAGATTTCTTAGCCCGCAGAAAGCGATGGCTGTCAGGGTAAGGATAAGGGGATACCGCATGATCTCAGTTGAGGCGGCATGTCTTCTAGCCGGGACCCCTCTATGGGACCTGGAAGCGAGGGCCCTTGCGTCATTGTTTCAATGGCGCAAGAAGGCGCCTTCCTATGACAGGTCATGCTCGTGAAAGAGACGGCGCCGGGGAGGAAGCGGGAGAGAACTCTCCCACCCAAGTTGCACAGTCTGCGACGGCGCGCCCTATACTATCAGCCTCTATGACCAGGGGCCTGAGGACGTCTGCTCACCGTCCTTATAGAAGCAGGCCCTAGACGATAGCATGAAGTTTGAGATTCATGTATGCCCCCCTCAAGTAGCAGGATAACAACTGAACAACCCCCCAAAGACGCGGCTGCAGTATGTATCATTCCGAGGGCATATTCAGGGCTCCCAATTCGTGGTTTTTAGTCGGTAGGACTCCGGCATAGCATCTCTGTAGGATTTAAGAGTAAAAAATAGCGGCCACGGAATTGTTTGACATGATGCCCACGACTACGTTCTGTCATCGCACCACTCGCCATAGACTAGGATTTCATCCTCACACCCTACGTCCGGAGCGTTCGAGCATGGTTAGATCCGATAGGGGTTTTCTTCCGCGCACGCTTAGGTTGTGGAATGATCTTCCTGCCTCGGTTTTCCCAAACGCCTACAGTATGGGGTTCTTCAAAAGGGGTCTAAGAAGGTTTTTACAGGGTCGGCAGCGCGAGTGTGGCGCCTCTGGTGTGCAAACGTTCGTAGGCTGCGGTGACCATCAGTCCTCTTTGTGGGCCGTATGCTTGTCTGCCACCTTAGTGGTATAAAAAAAACCAGAAATACATCATCAGTGAAAATAGGCCTCTATCTGGTGTGGTTCCAGCGATACAACCTCGTGACTAAGAGACAGACGGTCGGCTTGGCCTTATGTCTCGTTAATAGGGTCCCGCTTTAACCCCTCCGTGAGGGTCCGACTCGCACTTAACCGGTTATTTTTTCAATAGGTGCAGCAAGTTCCACCAAGTGCCATCGATAAACGGTATAAGTCTTCTCAAGTGTTTATTTTAGAAATATCTCCACCTAAAGATGAGTTTCTTTCTTTTACGTGTGGAATTACTCATAGATGCTATTGCGAACTCCTACCGACTAAAACCACACGGTGCCCTGATACTAGTTCTTGACCGGTTTTGGTTACATTCTAGAAGTGTAAACCTAAAACTGGGCACGAGTGGCCCTCTTTAATACTATTATTTTGTCTATTTTTATTATTTGTTGCTATAGCCGCAAAAGAAATACATCATCTACAGTTACAGCCTCCAGACAGACAGACAGACGATCAACACAGTCAACGGAACCGACAACGAAGGGGTAGGGTTATGTAATGTCCTAGATCTTTAGGATTCAGTAACCAAAAGTAAAAACGGGATCCTAAAAAGGAGGTCGAAGACATAACACAGGGGTAACTGTCTAATACTTCTCAATAATTGTACTCGTAATTGCTTGTGGCTTAAATAAAGTTGTATTATTATAACTATTGATTGGAAGTCCTTTGTAAATCTCTAAATCTTCGGTTAGTAATATATTAACTGGTTGGGCTGACCCAAACCACGTCACAAGCAGAGCCAGACACTCAAAATACATGAACACGTGGGTTTCGGCCCGGCCGAAAGTTTTGGCCCATTTTGGCCGAAACCGAAACTGCGGCCGAAACTCAATTTTTTGGCCGAAACTGGCCGAAACCGAAACCGAAACTTCGGTCGGTCACTAAACACGACATCCGTGGGTGCATAAAAATGTGTCAATTTTGAAATTGTTACAGAATTTAATTAGTTAATAAAATAATAATGAAAATAATTGTTTTATAATGCGTTCGAATTGAGCAATAAATAACGCGGTCACGGATACTCGTCGTTAATATGCAAAATTAAATAATAATTTAAAACAAAATAATGATAAAATTGATAATAATTTAAACAAGTTAATTAATTAGGTTTAATGAGTGCGTTTGAATTTCGAAATCTGTTGATAACGGTGATAGGTTAAAATTCCAACATTGACCATGACATAACTTTATTAAATAATGCTGCTTTTGGAAAACCGGCCAATTGCGAGTCGGACTCGCACACAGAGGGTTCCGTACCAAAAAAGGGCCAAAAATCACGTTCTTTGTATGGTAATCTTGGGCAAGCCACTGAAATACATCATCTTTGAAAAGCTATCACGGTTCCTGAGATACAGCCTCGTGACGGACTGACAGACAGACGGACGGTGAAGTCTCACGAATAGGGGTTTTTGCCCTTTGAATACGGATCTCTAAACATGAAGGAGGTTTTGAATGTAAGCTTTCTTCTGGGGTATACTTTTACAAAACCCATTAGATACTGTGAATGTTCTGAATAAAGAGCTATTTTAGTTTAAAGTCTCAACCAGTCTCAACTTTGCATTTACAACAGCAGTCTACTAATAGAGATAAAAATAACGAATAAAATATTCTATTGAAACTATTCGTATGGACTTAAAAAGAGTGCCTAAGCAGACATTTTCTGCAGACGTTTTTGAGAATTTGTCTGTGTATCTTTGGATTTTTTGATTTCAATGGTCACTACAGTGTTTTTTATTGTGAAACTTTGAAAATAAAAAGTGAACAATTCAATTAATTTTATGATAGCCTTTGTGCTATTATCAACTATTTGACAGGGTCACAATGGAACTATAAAATGACTAGCAGATTTCACGCGGTTTCACGCGCGTATTTTCCGTACCGTAACTTGGGCCTAATTTGCTCCTAGGGTGGTAACATTGCACCGCTTATCGAAAAATGAGTGAACATAATGTCACATACGCTTACTTTCGTTTTTAGTCTATTTCAATATTTTTGTTTGATAAAATATTTATTCAGCTAGCAACATTGTAGTTGAGAGATGTCAAACTCGGCCATTTTGATTTACTGTGCGTCAAAGAGCTGCAGCACTGCGTAAAGACATAATTAAAAGGTGAGCAAAATCTACTTAAATCTTCTAAAGTTATTAATAAAATTGTAACAATCGCTATTTAATATGTATTGTATATTATAATCTAACTGAATCGACTAATATTTACACAGTAATCTCAGTCATTGTATGTTTGTTTTTTTTTTTTAGCATGTGGGTAAACTTTGCGCCAATTTTTGAGGATACATTGCTCCTTCTTTCCGATTGGAAATCTAGTGCAAGTGGGTACAAGGATACAATTCTGCCAAAAGCCATTTTCCCACAAATGTTAAAACGTTTAATTGATACAATAACGCCAAATAGTGCAAATAATCTGAAAGCTGGATTTGATAAATGCGGAATATACCCACTGAATATTACTCCTCTTCTAGAACGACTAGCACATGCAGTTGACACTGAAGCAATCAATGATTCTTTTATACAAAGTCTAGAAATAAAAAGAAATGCATGGACACAGAATATTGTTACCAACAGGGGAAGAAAAAAACTTGGACGCAGAGAGTTTTATAGTGTACCTGAACTGGACCAACTATGGGGCAAATAAGATCTTCTTGATACCATCTTTTTGTTACCTACTTATTATAATTTTGATTATCGTGTTGATTATTTGTAGACTTAGCACCTGTTCCTACTATGAGAGTTTTCGAAATGTTTTTACTGTAATATTATAATAATTAAGAAAAAAATGTTTCTACCATAAAGCAAATTGTGGTTTTTAGATGATTAAAATAGAAATAAAGTTGATTATGTAGCATCTTTTGTTTTTATTAAGTTTTTTCTACTGGAGCAATGTAATAAAGTACAATTAAAACATAGCTCCATTGAAAAATATTCGAGAAACGTATAACAAATAGTAAGGAGCAAAGATACCACCAAGGAAAGAACTACTTTGCTCCAAAAGAAATTAATAAAAAAAAATGTTGTTCAACAAATATAATATTTTTCTATACACCAGGTTAAATTTCAATAACATACTTATACATACAAAACATCACTGTCATAATTTAGATTACATTTTAATTTTAGTGAAGTAAATAAAGCAGCTGGAGCAAATTTTGGTGCAAAGTAGGACCAAATTACGGTACCCGTGGGAATCCGGGAATAAAATATAGCCTATGTCACTCGTGGATAGTGTTCAGTAGTTTCGGAGTTTATAACAAGCAAGCAATCAAATCTTGTTGCTATAGCGGAAACAGAAAAACATCATCATTAATCATTTCATCATTTCGTCTTTACTACCGGACGTCCCGCGGTTTCACCCGCGTAGTTTCCGTTCCCGTGGGAATACGGAAATAAAATGTAGCCTATGTTCACCGCAAAGAGGGTAGCTTCCCAACAGTGAAAGAATTTTTGAAATCGGTCCAGTAGTTTTTGAGTTTATTCGTTACATGCAAAAATACAAAAATACAAATCTTTTCTCTTTATAATATTAGGTAGTATAGATATAGATGTATAGACATTAAAATCAGTAATAAAATGGCAACATACTAGTTATATCGAATTTTCAATTAAATAATTAATTTATCACTAAAACAACGAATTATTTTATCAATTAATTATTCATTTTAATTAATTAATTTATTCAATGATAGAAGCGACGTCTTGACTGCACTTGTCTTTGACAATGTACACGGCATGTTAAAATGTTAATTTCGTTTTTGCTAAGATGTAAATACCTAGTTGGGTACGGTCACTTTAATTTGGTACTTATTACCTTTTAACGTGAGGAAAAATCTACATGGATGCTTTGCTGGACTCCTACCGACTAGAATCAACACGTTTCCTACCTAATGCCTACGGTTGGGAACCCCGGGTAAGCCCTCAGAAGGATGACCCCAGTTGGGAAAATATCGTTTTGAAATTTAAGTATTGTTCCACACAAGGTTCAATATTGAGAGTTGTATAGTTCAGAAATTAGAGACATCTCAACTTTGGCTGAATTCAAGGGTTCCTTTAAATTTAAGGGTAGGTAAATCTAAACTGGGGTGTTTGTTTAATATCAAAAAAGAGCTTAATGATTAAGGCTATAATTGTAAGATAATTACCGCTGAAGGCGTAGACTGAGTTGTTTTAGAATGGACTTAATCTTTAAGAGCCTACCAGACGCCAAATTGTTAAAAGAAGATAGAAGATATACATTTTAGCGTGCAAGACAAAGAGAGATGCGATCGGTTTTTGTGCGTTTTTAACGAAATAAATTTATTATATAAAAACTGTAACCAATATTAAAAAGTGGTCCAGTGCAAAAGAAGATTTTACTATTATCTTTGTTAAATATTTTATATTATAAAAACAACTTAAAACTTATCAGATCTAGGTTAAAATTTCAAGAAATCGAGGTATTTTCAACACAAAAATCTATCGAGGATTTTATCAGCAATCGTGTTTTTAGCCTAGTGCGTTTTTAGATTATGAACTGAAGTTGTCTGTGTTAAAATTTTAATTCATTAGACCACACGACTCCTGAGATCTAGATCAAGGTAATAGTCTATTTGGCGTCATACAGACTCTTAATCTCTTTTATGATTAAGCAAACAGGACAGTTTTGATTCGCTCCCATGAGTCTGATGAAAAAATACCATTCCTTTCATACGCCTATGTGGCGTAAACGAAGTTGCGAGAATCTGCTAGTTTATTCTATGTATACCAACGTTTTTCACCAACTATCTAAAATTAGTGGCATAATAGATATAATGCCCTACTAATATTATATATGTATATTATGTGAAAGATGTTTCGATGTTAACAATCTACTCAATCACGCTCTAAATTTGGTACAGGAGGATTGTATTATGAAATAACATTAAGGCTAGTTTTATTCCTGAAATATGTTCCGACGACGCGAGAACGGAATACAGTACTATGCAGGTGAAGTCACGGGCATCAGCTATCATAGCTAAAAAACTTGTTAATTTAGATACTATTTGCATGTAAACACGTTATGCAAACTTATGTTGTCATCGTACTTAGAGTTCCTCTATGTAAGTAACAGGTATTTACCTAAGTATTTGTTTTTAGATTAAAACACGTACTGGAAAAGGAATAGCTAAGTGAAATAAGTAATTGTTATCATTTTTACATTGTAATAGTTTATTAAAAACTAGCTGAGCCCGCAACTTCGTTTACGTCACATAAGGTGTATAAAAGGAAAGGTATTTCTTCATCAGAGTCATCAAGCAGCGTCTGAAACTGCCCTGTTTGCTTAATCATAAAAGAGCTTAATGATTAAGTCTATTTTAAAACAATTCAGTCCACGACTTCGGCGCGGACTGAATTGTTTAAAAATAGTCTTAATCATTAAGCTCTTTTATGATTAAGCCAACACGCCAGTTTAGGTTCACTCACATTCAAAGAAACCCCTACAATTAAAATTTTCAAAATATCTAATTCTTAAAAGTGTTATAACTCTTTTATTTCTAAACCGATTTACATAAAACAAACGCTAAATGTTAACTGGAGCAAACCTCAACACAATAAAAAAAACCGCATTGCAATCGGTTGAGCGGTTGCTGAGATTAGCGTGCACAACCGTACAGACAAACAGATATACAGACATACAGACATACAGACAAACAGACAAAAATTCTAAAAATCATTGTTTTGGGTTCTATTGCGTTCATAAAGCCCCCCTATAATATTTTTTCTTATTTATCTTCCATGTACAGACAGCGACCTGTTACGATTTTATTATATGTATTGATGCAAAAGTATGCCAGTATATTTGTTACTCTTTCATACTCTAACGGCCTATAGGATCTCGCTGAAATTTGGCGGAAAGATAGTCCCCTCCACCAACCCATGGTCTTACCAGTCTCTTGGCTATGAAGACCGAATCCTTGGGATCCCATTTTAGTAAGGATACGGCACGATTTACAGGCGACTTCACCCCTCTAAAGGCGACTTCGCCGCTCTAAAGATGACTTCGCTGGTTAGGTAAAGGGAAAGTTCCCTCTACCAACCCATGGTCTTACCAGCTTCTTGGCTATGAAGACTTATTAGTTGAGATCCCATTTTAGGGATGCGGCACAATTTACAGGCGACTGCGCCGCTCTAAAGGAGACTTTGCTGGTTAGGAAGGAATAGTTCCCTCCACCAACCCATGGTCTTACCATCCTCTAGGCTATGAGGCCAGTATCGTTGGGATCCCATTTTAGGGATAGGGCACGATTTGCAGGCGACTTCGCCGCTTTAAAGACGAATTCGACGCTCTAAAGGCGACTTCGCTGGTTAGATGCAGGGATAGTCCCCTCCACCAAACCAGCCTCTTGGCTATGAAGCCCAAATTGTTGGGAGTTACGCGCCGTACTTGCGTGTGCTCTATCCGGCGCGCACTTTGTAGACTCCCACAATTGACTATCACGGACCTCTTCCCATTCTTTTTGGCGTTCATTTCCCATTTAGGGATAGGGCACGATTTCAGGTGCAGGGATACTACCCTCCACCTCCCATGGTCATTCCTGCCTCACGATCTGCGATCTGCTTAAATGCTATTCTCCACGGGCGCTATTCTTGACTCCCTACAAATCTTTTCCATCTTTAGCTCGATTCCCCCCCATCGGGGCTGGCTTTGTACCATAATATCCCCCCTTCTGGGGCTAACGAACAATACACAGTACCGCGCGTCCTGCTGAACTGGTTTCTTCGAAAATATCATCAATCTTCGTAAACGCGCCGAATGTTGTGCCAAGGTGCAGGGATAGGTTTATAGTCTGGAATAACTAGGCTACTTACTACTGTAAATAAATAGGCTACTTTTTATTCCGGGAATAGGTTCCCAAGGAATGCCGGTATGGGAATGGAATTGTACGCAGGTGGAGTCGAGGGCGCCATCTTTTATACTATGTCATACATTTTGACCGCAAGAATGTTCACCTATTGCCATTAAACTAAATAACAACTTTTATAATGATTCGTTTGTACTACTTTAGGAGATAAGTAAGTGAAAAGACACTTACCGATCCGTCGTATAATTTTTAAAAACATGTTTACTTTTAAGTGTTTACGTGAAAATAGTGGATTCTTAAACATAACGTGCAAAAATAGAGGAAAGTTATCGTCTAGAAGTACAGTATTTCCCGTTACTTCCCAAACTTCACACAGATAGCAGATAGGAAATCGCAGTGGTAATGTTAACAAATCACGCTGGTAATTTTAAAAAAATATAAAAGAGTTCAGGTGTTTTCTATGTACGTATATAAATCATCTAGATCCCATAGTACAAGCTTAGGTACCAATATTAGTTTAATTTGGGCTAGATGATGTTGTGTGTGAATGTCCACAAATATATATATTTAAAAAAAAAGTATGTGAAGGATTCTTCAAAAGGGGTCTTGGATTTTTACTTGGCCGACAATGTAATGTTTTTATTTTTGCATCTGTGTACAAACTGCTTACTTAATGTACGTAGGTACGTGTTGAAACGTCCACACAGGCTACTTTCCATTATGTTCACTTACTTGCAACCATATCTTACGATTGTTATGAGTTGAGTCAGTATTATAGTTACTCATTCTACGTGCGTACGCAAAAAGCTACTTTTACTTTCGATACTCACAAATGAACCGGTCGAGCGAGGTTATTCCGAAGGAGTGCCGACGTAGTGTCTCTTGCTTTAAATAACAAACACTGAACTATATAATTACAATTCACACAAAAAATCACTGCTATCGTTTCCCACGACACACTGATTTGTTTTTGTTAAGATAACAACAAAAAAACTACTTTAAAAAAACCGCGGCAATATTTTTTAAACAGATCCGTGAAGTTTACACACGTCTATCGTTCGATATTTGAATGTTTTCTTTTACACTTTTTAAAGATTTCGAATGCGTATTTTTTTTTATTATAGCGGGTAGCACGCGTGCTGGCACTTAGGTTGGCCTTTTGCAACTGTTGTGTTGTGCTGGTAATTTATTAAAAATGTCTGCCGCTGCCGGAGTGAATGGAATACCGCGGCAAACTTGTTTTGCGGCGCGCACCTGTGTATACTAGCTACTTCACTCGCACTCGCTCAAGCAAACGAATAAACAACAGCTGAGCACTGTATGCATTTAAAAAAAAAATGTTTGTTTCCATAAACTATGGAATTATTCAATCGAATTTAAAGCATTCTTTCACCATTAAAAACCTCTATTCTGAAGCAGTAAGTAACATGTAACATTTAACTTAACTACCCAAGGGAGCGGAGTAGTGATAATAAACGCACAACAAATCTGGAAGACTTCATACGAATAGAAATAATTTTAAAACACAATTAGTAAGTATGTAGATATGCCAAATAAATCATAAATTTAATATGAAAAAATTAATATCGGTCTTGATCATGTCTGGATCCCCAAAACCCATTTTAATTGTTTGGAAATCCCCGCAGATGTCATGCCGATAACCTACCTATATGTCTAGCGTGGGTGACTCGGATAACTCCTCAACTAGCTGATTAGGAATCTGGCCCGGCATGCCAGAGACGCAGGTTCGAGTCCTGACCTATACTTTTCTGTTAGAAAATGCAACCAATACTGAGACTAGATGGCGCTTATCCCTGCATAGTCAGTAACACCATTTAATTGTGTAATTTACATGATAACTGTGTGTTTTGTGTTAACTCGATCCCTTAAATTATTAATTGTAATTGTACATAATTGCTAAGTTAGTTTTGAACAATATTGTGTAATTAAATGGTATTGTCTGTCTAATTAGCAGCTTCTGGGGGAGAGTGTATAAATTGGCGGGTGAGATTATAGTGAGCTCTCTTCATACTGATCGCTTAGCTAGGTTATTATGCTGCTGAAATATATGTAATGCACATGTAAAAGTTATATTTGCCGAGTTTCATTTTATTGCTGAAGTGTACCTTTTTAACATTTCCTTGTTAGGGTTCCGTAGCCAAATGGCAAAATCGGGACCCTTATAGATTCGTCATGTCTGTCTGTCTGTCTGTCTGTCCGTCCGTGTGTCACAGCCACTTTTCTCCGAAACTATAGGGCCTATGCTGTTGAAACTTGGTAAGTAGATGTATTCTGTAAACCGCGTCAAGATTTATACATAAAACTAGAAAAAAAGCAGTTAATTTTGGGGGTCCCCATACTCAGAACTGAAACTCAAAAATTTTTTTTATCAAACCTATACGTGTATCTATAGATAGGTCTTCAAAAATGTTATTGAGGTTTCTAACATAATTTTTTTCTAAAGTGAATAGTTTGCGCAAGAGACACTTCCAAAGTGAAAAAATGTGTGTGTCCCCCCTCTAACTTCTAAACTAAGAGAAGGATAAATCTAAAAAAAACATATAATGTACATTGCCATAAAATCTACCAACGAAAATTAGTTTGAACGAAATCGAGTCGGTAGTTTTTTTTTAATACGTCATAAACCGCAATTTTCGACGAGAAAAATCACTCCCATTGCGAACGTGTTAAAACATCAATGAAAGTTACAACGAACTACAAGAACTTTTATATTATGTTACTTGCTGCTACGGAACCCTTCATGGGCGAGTTCAACTAGCACTTGGCCGGTTTTTATATTTAAGGGCACGTTTGTTTTCAATGTGTGTGAGGGAATCACAGACGGAGACATTACAGCACAGATAATATTACAATAACAAGTTTATAGTTTGAATACCTACGTGTTTTCCTTCTAAATTTTGACGTCACCTTAACTTGTAAAACATTCGATTAATGTTTGCCTTAAAAAGAGACTCATAGAAACCCCATTAAAAATGTTAAAGGTCGGTTTTCACCGTCAGCTGAGCGGACCCATTAATGAATCCGCTAAACTCGCAACAGTAAACTATGGAGCGGTGGTGGAAAAACAAGCGTACTGTTTACTGCTGAGTGTTAAATGAATTCATTAATTGGTCCGCTCAGCTCGCGGTGGAAGATAGAGTTACATTTCTATAATTATGAGAGGAAGCCGGACTTAACCTATGAGGCGGGGGAGTGGGTGGCAAAACAAGTACCGTAAAGCAAGATATTTTTGGAATTTTATTGCAAGAAGATAATAGGTTCTCCCCAAAACCTCGTCTTTGTACAATATAATTAAACTAGCTGAACCGCGCAACTTCGTTGCGTCACATGAGAGAGAGAGAGAAAGATAGCGGTGTCGTATTAATATTTCTAGCAATATCATGTTCCCGTCGCATTTACTCCCGTGACGTCGCTTATTTCTTTAGAGCAGACCCGCGCAACGTATTTGTGACACATAAGAGGGAGAGAGAGAAGTGTGGTATTTATCTATACTAATATTATAAATGGGAAAGATTTGATTGTTTGTTTGCATCGAATAGGCTCCGAAACTACTAGACCGATTTGAAAAATTCTTTCACTATTGGGAAGCTACACTCTTTGCGAAGAACATAGGCTACATTTTATTCTTGTATTTCCACGGGAACGGGAATTACGCGGGTGAAACCGCGTGACGTCCGGTAGTACTTTAAATAATGTTTCCCGTCGCATTTACTCCCGGCGCCGCCTCGCGTCCTAAATATTAAGAACTAATTAGGAAGCTTATTGTAAGCGATCATTAAAAGACAGATATAATATGCATTGAATTTTTGAAATCCATCCAGTAGTTCCTGAGACCCTAGCGTTCAAACAAACAAACAAACTTTTCAGCTTTTTATGTGTGTGTATTAGTGTGGACGGAAAATTGTACTATTTTCTTTTACGTAGTTGCGATCTAACTGTAGATATGATATGCAATAAAAAAAAAGTTTGGAGAATTCATCAATGAGGCCGCTCAGTTCGCGCTGGAAACCATGCTTAACGAGTTGTCGCTGGGTTTTTACCACTGTTTACCTTGGTCACTGTCAAAATCTGACTCATCACACGCGCTGACCAAAACAAGTTCCATTTAAATTAGCTTTATACTTATGAGATTGGTGGTTGGTTGAGTCAGTAGGATACTAGGTACTTTGACTAAATCAAATTACGTTCCCTTATCTACTGAACTGACTTCTCGTCATCAATTTTCGCTATTACGGGTCTTTTGATGGGTCATGTTTTTGTGACATTTATTTCCTAGCATTCCCGTGTCTCGGAAGGTATCTACCATGACAGTCGTTAAGCCAAGTTGAAGGCCTTAATGGCGGCACGATTATTATCGAAAATTAAACATTGGGTCGTCTCCACCTGCGGCTGTCCATTTTAACACAGCAATTGGCTCACCATCTTTTATGTGGGATAGAAATCTGTAAGGTGAAATGTGGTCGTATACTATGCTTCTGTCTACCCCTATGGAGATAAAGGCGTAGGTATGTATGTATGTATGTATCTAGACTTTAGTAGACGATATAGTTGTAATTATCTTCTGAGAAGGTACTTTAGGTTAGGTTTAAGTGGTTCCAATGAAGTATTAATGCTCGTACCAATTTCCTCTGAATGTTGGAAGCAATCACGCCGTTCTGCATCTTACGTTGTTTTTCGGATAGGTGACTATTTGTGACATTTTCATTTACTTACGAGCGTTTCCATGCTTCGGAGCGACGTTAAACTGTTCGTCCTGTTTGTCAGCAACATGATAGTCAAGGCCTTTTTAGGGTTTCGTAGCCAAATGGCAAAAACGGAACCCTTATAGATTCGTCATGTCTGTCTGTCTGTCCGTCCGTGTGTCACAGCCACTTTTCTCCGAAACTATAAGGCCTATGCTATTGAAACATGGTAACTAGATGTATTCTGTGAACCGCATTAAGAGACGAAAATTGGTTTGAACGAGATCGAGTCGGTAGTTTTTTTTTAATACGTCATAAGCCGCAATTTTCGCCTGTAAAAATCACTACCACTGCGAACGTGTTAAAACATCAATCAAAGTTACAACGAACTACAAAAACTTTTATATTATGTTACTTGCTGCTACGAAACCCTTCATGGGCGAGTCCAACTCGCACTTGGCCGGTTTTTTTTGTTTAACGTGTGGAAAAATCCTCATGGATTTTATGCCGGACTCGGACTCCTACCGACTAAAAAACCTCACGTAACGCCCAACAGCCTACCTATGTTAGCCCCGGGTTAGCCCTCGGAAGGATGTCCCAGGACTTATAGTCAAGGCCTTAAGTATAGTAGGTTTAAATATTTCTACCGCAGGCTACGAATAAAGCAGGTCTCTTACAACAATTTAAGCCGGTCGAAAGAATACCTTTTTCCGACGTTTGGCCTAATAAATGCATTAACAAAGTTTTCATTTTGTGCAGTAACGTTTGACACGCTTCTGGGAAGTCGAGAGTGATCCCAGGAGTTCCCAGGCGGTTCAGTAGTTTAGGTGAGGGTATATAATTTGTCCTGGAGTCAATAATGCAAATACTACAGAGTATTATTATTTTTATTTCAATTCCACAATATTAAAACTTATATCTAACTTAAAAAACTAGGTACTCATCCGAATCCTTCAGGGATGGGACTTCCTTCCTTCAGGAATATGTACAATATAAGAATATGGCTCTACGCATATATTATTCATAAATAGCTGCCTTACGGGTATAGGCAGGGTTTTTAAACAAAGACTTGGAAGCTCATTCTGAAAAGAACAAACAATATATCGTCGTTGTCAAACTAATTTCTGCTATGTGCAAAAATATGAATTTGAGATATTGCAAAAAAAAGTTGTCCTGTAAAATTTTATATGAAAGGAAATTTTTAAAACTATTTAGGTTTCAGGGCACCAATGATACCCTTCATGTCATAAGATTATACGATTATAAATTGTAACAACTTATTAACCGACTTCAAAAAAAGGAGGAGGTTCTCAATTCGTACGCTATGTTTTTTTTTTTTTTTTTTTTTTTTGTATGTGTGTTACGCGACAGCGGCGCCAATTATGGATGGATTTTGAAAATTTTTTTTTTGTTTGAAAGAGGCTACTTCTGAGGTGGTCCCATATCCAGGGTATCAGGATCTGAAGCTGGAATCCAGGAGAAATCGAGGGCAACCACCGAAAATTGTAGGGACAACTAGTGCGTTAGTTAACTTTTTGATTAAGTGCTTTAATATACTAAAATTTAATGAAGGTCTGGAGTCGATCTGATGATGGAACCGAAAGACAGTCGAGGGAATTCCTTAACGGTTTACAGCAGTTACCTTGTGTTTCGGCTTGATTGATTTGTGTTGATGAGAACTTTACACCTAAATAGAATTACTTTTCAGTCTACCCGTCACTTAAAATAAAAAAATAAAAATTTTAAATAAAATATAGAACCGACTTCATATAAATCCTTAAAAATAAAATTTACCTAGCACATAGTAATATGTATTTTGATTTATCCGATTTTATTCAATATAATATTGAAGTTGGTGCCATTAATAATACCTACCTAAACCTATGGGTTTACTTGGCGCCGACTTCAATATGATATTGAATAAAATCTGATAAATCAAAATACATATTACTATGTGCTAGGTAAATTTTATTTTTAAGGATTTATATGAAGTCGGTTCTATATTTTATTTAAATTTTTTTTTATATTTTTATTTTTAGGTATTTTATGCACATAGCAGATTTTAAATTGTCAATTAACATTCGCATAACAGGTTTTAAATAAGTTTATATGTATTTATATTTATTTAATATTTTTACTATTGATAAACAAAAAGAACAAGTTTTAATCATACTCTCAGGGGCTCTTCTTGATATACTCATTCTTTAAGAAGGAGCCCCATAGAAAGTGGATTTGGCGAAGCCTCGAAAACGTCACAAGGAACGAGATGGACTTCATCATGACGGAAAGGAAGTCTACATTTAAAGATGTCTCTGTGATCACAGGTTTAATATTGGCAGTGATCACCGACTTGTCCGAGCATCTTTAAATTTAGACATCCGCGCCGAAAGGACCCGGATGATGAAGCCTACTCTCCGACCTACCATGGCCCAAAATAGACTCAGGTGCTGATAGGTTCCAATTAGAACTTCAAAACCGTTTTGATCTGCTGGAATCTACTGGTAACGGTCATGATTAAGCCGAAAACATAGTCAGGACGCTGCAGCAAGTGTCCCAATTTATCTCTGACCGGAAAAAGCAATAACAGGTACTTTAAGCTCCTCCATCAGAACTTATTAGGATAAGACGGGAAATGCCATCTTCGCACATGTTTTCGTCAGACAAGAGAGATTTGAACCACAAGAAAAGAATCCACAAGCTGATATGAAGTGACCTCAGACGACACAACACCGGCGTCGTCGAGGCTACGATTGAGAAGAACAGGAGTGCCAAAGTCTTTGTCCAACAGCTTGGAAGACCCCGTCTGGCGAAATTAAAGACAGCGGGTGGCAATACCGTGACATCAAGGTTCGGAGAAAATTGAGAGCTTTTACAAAGATCTGTATGCATCACGGACAAAAAGACCGACAGGTCGTACTGTTTGTGACCACTGAGCCCCACTAACGCGCTACTATACCGAGGACATTCCGGACATCGACCAGAACAAGATCGAGGCGGTTCTTGGGCAACTAAAGAACAACAGGTCCCCTGGGGAGAACGGAATTACGACTGAACTCCTAAGCAGGGGGGACTCTGGTCCTAAAAGAGCTAACGAGTATCTTTAATTCTGTCCTCCAACAGGGACAAACACCTAAAGCATAAAGCGAGAGTGCGGTGGCTCTGTTTTTCAAGAAAGGTGACAAGACCTTACTGAAGAACTACAGACCCATCTCACTCCTGAGCCATGTTTACAAGTTGTTCTCAATAGTAGTCACAAACCGCCTCGCCAGAAAGCTCGACGAGTTTCAGCCAAAGGAGCAAGCCGTGTTTAGAAAAGGCTTCAGTACCGTTGACCACATCCATACTGTTCCGCAGACTGTACAGAAGACCAATGAATAAAATTAGCCGCTGTGGATTACGAGATGGGTTTTGTGGATTACGTGAAGGCCTTCGACTTTGTCGAAACCAGGGTAGTCCTGGACGCTCTGCAGCGATGTCGTGTCGACGGCGATATATCGAGGTGTTGAGATGTTTGTATGACATCGCTACCATGACCATCCAGCTAGAAAACTATGAAACCAACTCCATTGAATTGCGTAGAGGTGTGAGACATGAACAGGAGAAAGAAATTAGTCAGTTTCGTTTTAAGTGTGATCGATGATAAACTTTTCCTCATAAACTTTAAACATCTCCCAAAGAATCTGTGTCTCGAAATACAAATCCGCTGAATTCAATGGATCTCAATCAGCCCTCTACTACATCTTCTTGAGAGCTGCTTGGCATATTCCTGGTCACTCTCAATTCCTGTACAGGGATTTCATTAGTTGCTCTGTCATCATTACCAATGCTGTAAATAACGTAACACCTCCGCTTGGTCGTTGAAGGAAACGGTGAGCTATTGCTTCTTTCAGAGGATGAATTTATGGATTCTTTGTTTGCCTATATGGTAGAAGATGTAGAGGGCTGATTGAGATCAATTGAATTCAACGGATCTAGATTTAGTGACACTGATTCTTTGGGAGATGTTTGAAGTTTATGAAGAAACATTTATCATCGATCGCTCTTAAAACTAAACTGACTAATTTATATTCTCTGTTTATTTTGGAAATACACATAACCACAGTACTTAAGCACTTGATTAATCACACCTTACACAGTTTATGAACTGAGTGCTCATGATTAACTAAAAGTTTATTTCCAAAGGAGTCACATTAAATTATAATAACGTATCAAGATATCTAATGAAATTTGAGGGTTAACATAAATAAATAGCAAAATATAACGACATTCATATGACATCTTTATGGTTTATTTACCTTTACCCTCTACCTTACAATGTAAGATTGGCGGTGTGTTTAGAATAAAATGATGCTATGTGCATACGATTTACTAGTTTGTCAATTGCCCGCGGTCAAAAAAAAGTGCTATGTGCAATCGGGTCACTTAGCAGATTTTATTTGACAATATTCTAGCTGGCTCCACATAGCATATTTTATTAAATTGTCATAGTGCGTCGTATAGTACTTATAAGCACATAGCAGTTCTTTCATACGATAGATTGGTTCATTTACCAGTCGTTATTGTCAAAATGTTAAAATCATAAAAAATGCACATAGCAGATTTTGGTTTGACAACGACGATATTTTATATACACCCTCTTCAACCATAGATTTCCCTAAACTTTCCCTTACATTATTTTTAACCCCATTTTAAAACATTTAATATACAAAGAACATTACCCCCTTTTCTAAATTTCACAAACGCCTGCCTGATAAAATAAATTTACTTAAAATATACTTTTTTACATAAAAATTACCCACAATTAATTTACTTAATAAAATTGATGATTGATGCTTACCAGAGCTTCCGTTTTCACAAATATAAAAATTTAGATAAATACTTGGGCTATTAAGCCACTCACTGATTATTTCAGTGGAAATATATTTTATATAATAATTTACTTTGATGTAAAATTTCTTCGACAGTATGAAGTAAATTAAAACAATTTAGTTAGTTCCTGATTTTTTCTATTCTACTAATGCGCACGCTTATATATAGCTTAAATCCCACCATATCTCCTTCCATCAAATATCCCTACTATGACACTATTAAGGACACACCCCTTATACCGACCTAATTATAACCATTATACCTACGCTTAATAGCGCCTAATAAACTAATATAGCAAATCCATGATTTACGCCACAATATCCCCTCCCCAAGAGAAAATTTTGTCCCTATAGACAAAATTTAAGAACACTAATTCAATTTAAAAAGATTGAATTAGTATATAACAATCAATCTATAACAACTGTATTACTTAGATAATGTCTCCCAAAAATAAATAATTTAAATATTCCAATAGAGTAACTCTGATGGTGTTCACAAGATAGATAGAAGAAAAGACGTATTTAAGGCTTAATATTAAGAAATCCAGGTAATACGAACCGCCTGAATGTAATATAGAATATGGCTTAAATTGAAGACTGAGATTTCTATAACCGTCTCAGAGAAGAAAATTTATATAACAACATATACAACGATGTAATAACATTGTATATGTCTATATAACTGAATGCAATATATTTGCATATGATAAGCAAGCCTTTAAGAGCTTCCTATAGTACCACGTAAATCTGCGAGGGCAAGCTTACCGCTTCCGAGTGGCAGTATTTACTACAAAAAACCAAGAAACAGAAATATAGCACTGAATACACCTACAGAATCATCCTACCAGAATTCTAACCAAAAATATACAAACAACCCAGAAAAAAAAATCACATTTACCAACCTTAACATTTCACTGAAATCCAAATCCAATATGTAATAACGTTTTCAGAACGTATGCATCACTATTAACATAATGCATGTGCATAAAACTTTCATAACTTCCTAATTCTTAATACTTTGTAATTTTATAAACTCATGGCACGTACACAACTTTCACATAACATGACAATGAATTCACAATGTGACCTCAAGCTTAACAATATTTCGAGGTACCCTCATAAATTTTCACAATTATTCATAAGGTCTCTTACACACTGACTTAAATTTCTCGTGTATGTTTGACTGTCCGCGACAACATCCTAAAGTAATTTAACGTTCATTTTTAAATAACTGACCTGACATAGCTATTCTTGTCTTACTAACTCTAATTTAATTTGATAAAATCTTAAAAAAATTGACGGTATATTTGTTTACAAGAATAGGGAAAAAAAATTTTAGCGACGCATTTATGTGTATGCAAAGTACCTACTGACTTCAAACTTTCATAACTCACCAGACTCACCCATTCCTTTGAATAATGTGCCTTTCATACTCTCATATTCATACCTTTCATACATTCATACATCCTCATACATTTCACGCTCATAAAATACCCATGCACACTTGTGTCATCAATACAATCACATGATGACGCAATTCTTATATACAAGAGAATTTAGCTTTATTTTACACTAAATCTCAACATTATTCATTAAAACCGTATCCTGTCCTTACGCTTATGGAATTATGATATGAAATGCAGTCTGTAAGAACCCTAACGATATTCACATGATATTCACAACTACCCATACTTATGAGAAAAATAAAATGATACTACGATTTACTTTGACTATTTTTAACTACAAGGTTAAATTATTGAATTATTTTATGAAGATTATAATTAATTATTCTTTGTAATTATTAAGTTTAAAATCTTTTATATGCCACGTTCCAATGTTTTTGCCAAATTCATTAGCAAGCTCATAAACTAAAGGAGATCGTTTTCCTATAATTTTACACTTTATATATTTAGGAGCTAATTTCTTCGAAAAATGTTTATCTTTATCGCTTAAATAAAATGTTCGTTTCCATATTATATCACCTACGTTAAATTCTGCCTGTCTTTTGCGTAAATTATAATGCTCACTGTTTCTACTATGTGCCTGTATCAAACGTGATTGAACTTTGTCAAAAATTAAAGACAATGCACCACGGTTCTCCGCATATTCGTCTCGGGGTTGAAAAACTATACTGTCATTGCCTTCACAATCAATATAATGAGAACCACAGCTAACTAATTCTCTGCCGAAGGTCAAAAAATTTGCAGTGAATCCTGTAACTTCGTTTACTGCGCTGTTTATCGCAAATTGTATCTTTGGCAAAATTAAATCCCAACCTCTCTGATCGTCATTAATAAAGGAAGAAATGGCGGTAACTATTGTCTTGTTGTACCGTTCCACCATATTAACCTGTGGCGAATAATAGGGTGTGTAATGCAATTTAGGAATTTTATATTTTTCTAGCATACGTTTAAGCGTGACACTAACGAACTGCTTCCCATTGTCCATTATAATTGTAGATGGAATGCCATGAACTAGAAAAACCTTTTCCTCTAATAATCTAGTAATTATTTCGGCCGATGCTCGTTTAATTGGGAACAATAAACAGTATTTACTAAAACAACACGATACCACCAAGATATAGGCGTTTTGGAGACGTGTAGTCGTTAACGGACCGACTAAGTCTATGCTGAGGACTTGAAATGGTCTGGTACACTTCTTTGGTCTTCCCATTTCACCCAAAGTAGAGTGATTTTGTGCTTTCTGAGCCAAGCAAACCTCGCATAAAGAAATAAACCTAACCACGTCTGAATGCATGCCCGGCCAATAGTACCGTAATGTTAACCTTTTGTAAGTTTTAAAAATACCAAAATGACCGGCTGTTGGTTCCGCATGATTTTCCGAAATAATTTTTTCACGTTGTTCTGAAGGTATTACCTGCTTCCATTCAAACTCTTTATACAGTGTAAGTGAAGACTTCATATAACGATATAACAATCCTTGTTTAACGATATAATTTGGGTAAGATAGAGGTGTACTTTGACAACCGTTAAATATATTTAAGTACCACTCATCCTGAGTGTTTAAAGAATTTATATAATTTTTGTTAATAGCGGTTATGTTACCTTGACGAGACAATGCATCAGGTATCACATTATCTACCCCCCTTCTATGTTTAATATCAAAATTAAATGACGACAATCGAATACTCCACCGTGCTAACCTACCCGTTGGATTATTCAGGTTAAGGAACCATTTCAGCGCCGAATGATCGGTGTAAACCGTGAATCTTTTCCCGTTATCTATGTAACAACGCCAATGTTCCACTGCCGATAATACTGCCAAGGTTTCCCTTTCGGTGGTACTGAAATTCTTCTCCGCCCCTGACAGAGAACGACTGTAATATGCAATTGGGTGTTCTACACCATTTATAGTCTGTGTCAGTACTCCGCCTACGCCATAGTTACTAGCATCTGCATGAATTTCAAAAGGTAAATCAAAATCAGGACACCTTAAAATAGGAGCCGTAACCAAACAATTTTTTAAAATATGGAAAGCTGTATCCGCCTCACTTGACCAAATAAATCTTTTATTATGTGATTTCTTTGTTGATGTGAGTCGGTTAAGTGGACCTGCTATTGAACTAAACCTAGGCACAAATTTGCGATACCAAGAAACTACACCCAAGAAACGCTTTAGCTCTTTTTTATTTGTTGGGGTGGGGTATTTAACTATTGTTTGAACTTTATCTGGGTCGACATGTAACCCCTTTTTATTAACTATATAACCTAAGTATTTAAGTTGATCCCTAAAAAACACAGACTTCTCAAAATTAATAGATAAATTTGCGATTTTCAATTTATTAAGCACTTTTAACAATAATGAAATATGGCCTTCAAATGACTCAGAACAAATGACTATGTCATCTATATATGCAAAAACTGAATTTTCAAACTCAGGACTATAAAATAAGCTGTCTACCAGCCTTTGACATGACGCAGAACCGGAAGTGAGTCCAAAAGGAAGTTTTTTGAAGCAATAGGTTCCTCGTTGAGGGATATAAAAGGCTGTTTTATTCTTGTCACATTCAGCAATTTTTATCTGCCAAAATGCCTTCGACAAATCAATACTACTTAAATATCTAGCATTTTTTAAATTATCAAGTATTTCTGACATATAGGGAAGCTTGTACGCATCCTTTTTAGTTACAGAATTTAATTTACGGCTATCTAAACAAAACCTAAGGGATCCATCCTTTTTCGGAATCAGTAGAACCGGAGATGACCAAGGACTGTCACATTTTTCAACCACTCCTAATTCTAACATTTCGTCTAACTGTTCGGATAAAATACGTTGTTTTTCTGGCGACATACGATAATATCTTTGTCTTATTGGTAACGCGTCGCCCGTATCAATTCGGTGTTCTATTAACGAGGTACAGCCCAAACCACGGACCTCTGTAGAAATCAATCGAAATTGCTGTATTATGTTATCGGCCGCCACGCGCTGATCCGATGTTAAATTACTATACGATAATAAATTGCCACTTTCGGTCGCGACTGTACATAACTTATTATCTTGTTGTTGACAGCTCGACCAAGTAATGGACTTACAAAATTTTGGAAATAAATTGAATTTTTTCCAAAAATCTATACCTAGAATTAATGTGTCAGTAATAGGAGGTACAATGAATGCTTTTAGAATGTGACATTGATTTTCAAAATGTATACTCAAATTAAAATAACCAATGGCTTTCAACAACTGACCCCCAGCTGCAGAAAAATTTATCAAATCATCGGTGTACATTATTTGACCTGATTCTAATAACTTAATATGCGAGTTATTTCCTAAAATAGTAGCCGTACTACCAGAGTCCAATAACCCGCAATAAAACATATCGCTAATCTTCACCTTAGCATAAGGTCGCACATCATTAGACGGTATTTTATCATGGATTGCTGTGATATGATAACTTGAGAAAAAAGTACGAATTGTGGAAAGCCAATCCTCCCAATCTAGCCTATCAAATTTATAATGACTAATAATTTCCTTCGACTTTTCTACTACACAGCAATCCTTTGTAGTTAGTTTTTTGAACCTGACATAATCTGTGATTGACAATTAGAACACTGTGGAAACTTAACTCCTTTTCTACCACATCTAAAACATAGTACATCTGAACGCCTACATTCCTTAAGCGAGTGACTCGAGGATTTACATCGCGGACAAAATTTTAAATTATCTCTTTGCATTGGTGAACCTACTGCCGTAACGTAAGACTCAGACCTATTCTTGTTAAAATTATTTGGAACATTGGAGTGGAATTTATGAAAATTAATATTTGAATTTTTTGAAAAACTAGATCCATTAAATTGATTTTTATTATTGAATTTTGAAGTTTTACTGTTAACATTTTCACAATTATTGTAAGCTAAATCCGGTGCTAACAAATCAGACGACAACTTTGAAGGATCCCGCGAATGGGCTGTAAACGAGTGAATCCTTTCATAACTTTTACAGGCATCTTTTAATGCTATTATAGACTTCAAAGCATCTTTGTTCGCGGCTAAGGTACTAGCATAACATGGTTTCATATTACGAAGCAATATTTTAAGCTGTTCTTGTTCTGAGACCTTCTCCGTCAATCTAGCGAACATTCCTGACATCTTTGCAAAAAATATTGTAATGCTTTCGTTATCCCCCTGTAATCTAGCCCTAATTTCAGCCAATAACCGATAATCATAATCAGAATGAGTAAAATCCTCTACTAACAACTCTGATAATTCCTCCCATGAAGTCACAGATTGCCTTATGTTCCTAAACCAATGAAGTGCTTCGTCCGTAAAGATCTCGGTGGCATATTGCAAAATCTTAGCCTGCGATATGTTCCTAGCCGACCTAAATTCCTCAATTCTTTGCAGAAAAGCTTGAACATTAGTTCTACCATTATATTTAATGCGTTGCAAGTCACTGAAATGGGATCTATCACAATGTATCGGTGCAGGAACATTACGCTCACATACATCCGTCTTTTCATTCTCAGAACTACTACCTTCCTTTCCACTATACATACACTTTAATTTGCCAAAAATCTCGGCTAAATTACTAGATACAGCAGCAATCTTATCTTTAAGTTTTGAATTTGACTTATCCAAACGCTGAACTCGTAAAAACAAATGACTGTACAATGCCCACGAACGATCAAAAGTAACAGTATCCGACTTGTCTTCCATCAAATTTACTCTAGATTTAAGTTCCTTAAGCGATATCAGAACCCCTCCCAAATCCTCTTCTGCATCAATCCCCGAAAACTCAATATCTGAAGCTGGTACCGACAATATTACTGAATTTATCTGTTTTCTTAACCCAATAACCGTAGAAGCCGGCTCACCACCGCGAATAACTACTTCATAAGTTAATTCATTTTTATTGAGCAAGAAATACCTAATTTTATTGATATCCATATTAAACGGCTCTGGTAAGCACCGAATCACTCACAATTTTTAATACACAAATCACTTTCTCTATTCACATAGAACTACAATATCATTCAGATTTTCCTGAAACAATACACAAATTATATAAAACAAAACCTACCGTGACTGGTTTGCATTAGATATCTTTAAAACATTAACAACAATTTTACTTCTACAAGAAGGTTCGTAACAATTTTATTAATGTGGGTATATTTTTTGCGTTAAATTTATTACAAGGAATATTAAAAACAATGAGGGTAGAATTTTTTCCTTATGATGAACAATACAAAATATGAATATGACTATAAGCCAACAATATATTAAAAGATATACTACTATTACAGTTTCAAGTAAAAATAACTGTAACTAAATTTGGGGACAAGCTACGTTAATAAAATGATGTTAGCAAATTTTCAAATTTCGGAATACCCGTTTAGCCAAAAATTTATGTAAATGCAAAAAAAATGTTCAAATTTCGGGCATCCAGACTCGCATAGGCCAAGGGCGTCTGTTCCTTGAAGTAGCACAAATTTCGGGGGAGGCTACCTGCTAGCGGGCAACACCTTACAATAAAAATTATTAATTATATAGGAGTCACTAGACCCAGCAAATCTGTAATACCCAAATAAGCTATCAACTCCAGGACAATTAATTAAGTTCGGGCGCCATGACACGCTTCTGGGAAGTCGAGAGTGATCCCAGGAGTTCCCAGGCGGTTCAGTAGTTTAGGTGAGGGTATATAATTTGTCCTGGAGTCAATAATGCAAATACTACAGAGTATTATTATTTTTATTTCAATTCCACAATATTAAAACTTATATCTAACTTAAAAAACTAGGTACTCATCCGAATCCTTCAGGGATGGGACTTCCTTCCTTCAGGAATATGTACAATATAAGAATATGGCTCTACGCATATATTATTCATAAATAGCTGCCTTACGGGTATAGGCAGGGTTTTTAAACAAAGACTTGGAAGCTCATTCTGAAAAGAACAAACAATATATTTTATATACACCCTCTTCAACCATAGATTTCCCTAAACTTTCCCTTACATTATTTTTAACCCCATTTTAAAACATTTAATATACAAAGAACATTACCCCCTTTTCTAAATTTCACAAACGCCTGCCTGATAAAATAAATTTACTTAAAATATACTTTTTTACATAAAAATTACCCACAATTAATTTACTTAATAAAATTGATGATTGATGCTTACCAGAGCTTCCGTTTTCACAAATATAAAAATTTAGATAAATACTTGGGCTATTAAGCCACTCACTGATTATTTCAGTGGAAATATATTTTATATAATAATTTACTTTGATGTAAAATTTCTTCGACAGTATGAAGTAAATTAAAACAATTTAGTTAGTTCCTGATTTTTTCTATTCTACTAATGCGCACGCTTATATATAGCTTAAATCCCACCATATCTCCTTCCATCAAATATCCCTACTATGACACTATTAAGGACACACCCCTTATACCGACCTAATTATAACCATTATACCTACGCTTAATAGCGCCTAATAAACTAATATAGCAAATCCATGATTTACGCCACAATATCCCCTCCCCAAGAGAAAATTTTGTCCCTATAGACAAAATTTAAGAACACTAATTCAATTTAAAAAGATTGAATTAGTATATAACAATCAATCTATAACAACTGTATTACTTAGATAATGTCTCCCAAAAATAAATAATTTAAATATTCCAATAGAGTAACTCTGATGGTGTTCACAAGATAGATAGAAGAAAAGACGTATTTAAGGCATAATATTAAGAAATCCAGGTAATACGAACCGCCTGAATGTAATATAGAATATGGCTTAAATTGAAGACTGAGATTTCTATAACCGTCTCAGAGAAGAAAATTTATATAACAACATATACAACGATGTAATAACATTGTATATGTCTATATAACTGAATGCAATATATTTGCATATGATAAGCAAGCCTTTAAGAGCTTCCTATAGTACCACGTAAATCTGCGAGTTCCGCTTCCGAGTGGCAGTATTTACTACAAAAAACCAAGAAACAGAAATATAGCACTGAATACACCTACAGAATCATCCTACCAGAATTCTAACCAAAAATATACAAACAACCCAGAAAAAAAAATCACATTTACCAACCTTAACATTTCACTGAAATCCAAATCCAATATGTAATAACGTTTTCAGAACGTATGCATCACTATTAACATAATGCATGTGCATAAAACTTTCATAACTTCCTAATTCTTAATACTTTGTAATTTTATAAACTCATGGCACGTACACAACTTTCACATAACATGACAATGAATTCACAATGTGACCTCAAGCTTAACAATATTTCGAGGTACCCTCATAAATTTTCACAATTATTCATAAGGTCTCTTACACACTGACTTAAATTTCTCGTGTATGTTTGACTGTCCGCGACAACATCCTAAAGTAATTTAACGTTCATTTTTAAATAACTGACCTGACATAGCTATTCTTGTCTTACTAACTCTAATTTAATTTGATAAAATCTTAAAAAATTTGACGGTATATTTGTTTACAAGAATAGGGAAAAAAAATTTTAGCGACGCATTTATGTGTATGCAAAGTACCTACTGACTTCAAACTTTCATAACTCACCAGACTCACCCATTCCTTTGAATAATGTGCCTTTCATACTCTCATATTCATACCTTTCATACATTCATACATCCTCATACATTTCACGCTCATAAAATACCCATGCACACTTGTGTCATCAATACAATCACATGATGACGCAATTCTTATATACAAGAGAATTTAGCTTTATTTTACACTAAATCTCAACATTATTCATTAAAACCGTATCCTGTCCTTACGCTTATGGAATTATGATATGAAATGCAGTCTGTAAGAACCCTAACGATATTCACATGATATTCACAACTACCCATACTTATGAGAAAAATAAAATGATACTACGATTTACTTTGACTATTTTTAACTACAAGGTTAAATTATTGAATTATTTTATGAAGATTATAATTAATTATTCTTTGTAATTATTAAGTTTAAAATCTTTTATATGCCACGTTCCAATGTTTTTGCCAAATTCATTAGCAAGCTCATAAACTAAAGGAGATCGTTTTCCTATAATTTTACACTTTATATATTTAGGAGCTAATTTCTTCGAAAAATGTTTATCTTTATCGCTTAAATAAAATGTTCGTTTCCATATTATATCACCTACGTTAAATTCTGCCTGTCTTTTGCGTAAATTATAATGCTCACTGTTTCTACTATGTGCCTGTATCAAACGTGATTGAACTTTGTCAAAAATTAAAGACAATGCACCACGGTTCTCCGCATATTCGTCTCGGGGTTGAAAAACTATACTGTCATTGCCTTCACAATCAATATAATGAGAACCACAGCTAACTAATTCTCTGCCGAAGGTCAAAAAATTTGCAGTGAATCCTGTAACTTCGTTTACTGCGCTGTTTATCGCAAATTGTATCTTTGGCAAAATTAAATCCCAACCTCTCTGATCGTCATTAATAAAGGAAGAAATGGCGGTAACTATTGTCTTGTTGTACCGTTCCACCATATTAACCTGTGGCGAATAATAGGGTGTGTAATGCAATTTAGGAATTTTATATTTTTCTAGCATACGTTTAAGCGTGACACTAACGAACTGCTTCCCATTGTCCATTATAATTGTAGATGGAATGCCATGAACTAGAAAAACCTTTTCCTCTAATAATCTAGTAATTATTTCGGCCGATGCTCGTTTAATTGGGAACAATAAACAGTATTTACTAAAACAACACGATACCACCAAGATATAGGCGTTTTGGAGACGTGTAGTCGTTAACGGACCGACTAAGTCTATGCTGAGGACTTGAAATGGTCTGGTACACTTCTTTGGTCTTCCCATTTCACCCAAAGTAGAGTGATTTTGTGCTTTCTGAGCCAAGCAAACCTCGCATAAAGAAATAAACCTAACCACGTCTGAATGCATGCCCGGCCAATAGTACCGTAATGTTAACCTTTTGTAAGTTTTAAAAATACCAAAATGACCGGCTGTTGGTTCCGCATGATTTTCCGAAATAATTTTTTCACGTTGTTCTGAAGGTATTACCTGCTTCCATTCAAACTCTTTATACAGTGTAAGTGAAGACTTCATATAACGATATAACAATCCTTGTTTAACGATATAATTTGGGTAAGATAGAGGTGTACTTTGACAACCGTTAAATATATTTAAGTACCACTCATCCTGAGTGTTTAAAGAATTTATATAATTTTTGTTAATAGCGGTTATGTTACCTTGACGAGACAATGCATCAGGTATCACATTATCTACCCCCCTTCTATGTTTAATATCAAAATTAAATGACGACAATCGAATACTCCACCGTGCTAACCTACCCGTTGGATTATTCAGGTTAAGGAACCATTTCAGCGCCGAATGATCGGTGTAAACCGTGAATCTTTTCCCGTTATCTATGTAACAACGCCAATGTTCCACTGCCGATAATACTGCCAAGGTTTCCCTTTCGGTGGTACTGAAATTCTTCTCCGCCCCTGACAGAGAACGACTGTAATATGCAATTGGGTGTTCTACACCATTTATAGTCTGTGTCAGTACTCCGCCTACGCCATAGTTACTAGCATCTGCATGAATTTCAAAAGGTAAATCAAAATCAGGACACCTTAAAATAGGAGCCGTAACCAAACAATTTTTTAAAATATGGAAAGCTGTATCCGCCTCACTTGACCAAATAAATCTTTTATTATGTGATTTCTTTGTTGATGTGAGTCGGTTAAGTGGACCTGCTATTGAACTAAACCTAGGCACAAATTTGCGATACCAAGAAACTACACCCAAGAAACGCTTTAGCTCTTTTTTATTTGTTGGGGTGGGGTATTTAACTATTGTTTGAACTTTATCTGGGTCGACATGTAACCCCTTTTTATTAACTATATAACCTAAGTATTTAAGTTGATCCCTAAAAAACACAGACTTCTCAAAATTAATAGATAAATTTGCGATTTTCAATTTATTAAGCACTTTTAACAATAATGAAATATGGCCTTCAAATGACTCAGAACAAATGACTATGTCATCTATATATGCAAAAACTGAATTTTCAAACTCAGGACTATAAAATAAGCTGTCTACCAGCCTTTGACATGACGCAGAACCGGAAGTGAGTCCAAAAGGAAGTTTTTTGAAGCAATAGGTTCCTCGTTGAGGGATATAAAAGGCTGTTTTATTCTTGTCACATTCAGCAATTTTTATCTGCCAAAATGCCTTCGACAAATCAATACTACTTAAATATCTAGCATTTTTTAAATTATCAAGTATTTCTGACATATAGGGAAGCTTGTACGCATCCTTTTTAGTTACAGAATTTAATTTACGGCTATCTAAACAAAACCTAAGGGATCCATCCTTTTTCGGAATCAGTAGAACCGGAGATGACCAAGGACTGTCACATTTTTCAACCACTCCTAATTCTAACATTTCGTCTAACTGTTCGGATAAAATACGTTGTTTTTCTGGCGACATACGATAATATCTTTGTCTTATTGGTAACGCGTCGCCCGTATCAATTCGGTGTTCTATTAACGAGGTACAGCCCAAACCACGGACCTCTGTAGAAATCAATCGAAATTGCTGTATTATGTTATCGGCCGCCACGCGCTGATCCGATGTTAAATTACTATACGATAATAAATTGCCACTTTCGGTCGCGACTGTACATAACTTATTATCTTGTTGTTGACAGCTCGACCAAGTAATGGACTTACAAAATTTTGGAAATAAATTGAATTTTTTCCAAAAATCTATACCTAGAATTAATGTGTCAGTAATAGGAGGTACAATGAATGCTTTTAGAATGTGACATTGATTTTCAAAATGTATACTCAAATTAAAATAACCAATGGCTTTCAACAACTGACCCCCAGCTGCAGAAAAATTTATCAAATCATCGGTGTACATTATTTGACCTGATTCTAATAACTTAATATGCGAGTTATTTCCTAAAATAGTAGCCGTACTACCAGAGTCCAATAACCCGCAATAAAACATATCGCTAATCTTCACCTTAGCATAAGGTCGCACATCATTAGACGGTATTTTATCATGGATTGCTGTGATATGATAACTTGAGAAAAAAGTACGAATTGTGGAAAGCCAATCCTCCCAATCTAGCCTATCAAATTTATAATGACTAATAATTTCCTTCGACTTTTCTACTACACAGCAATCCTTTGTAGTTAGTTTTTTGAACCTGACATAATCTGTGATTGACAATTAGAACACTGTGGAAACTTAACTCCTTTTCTACCACATCTAAAACATAGTACATCTGAACGCCTACATTCCTTAAGCGAGTGACTCGAGGATTTACATCGCGGACAAAATTTTAAATTATCTCTTTGCATTGGTGAACCTACTGCCGTAACGTAAGACTCAGACCTATTCTTGTTAAAATTATTTGGAACATTGGAGTGGAATTTATGAAAATTAATATTTGAATTTTTTGAAAAACTAGATCCATTAAATTGATTTTTATTATTGAATTTTGAAGTTTTACTGTTAACATTTTCACAATTATTGTAAGCTAAATCCGGTGCTAACAAATCAGACGACAACTTTGAAGGATCCCGCGAATGGGCTGTAAACGAGTGAATCCTTTCATAACTTTTACAGGCATCTTTTAATGCTATTATAGACTTCAAAGCATCTTTGTTCGCGGCTAAGGTACTAGCATAACATGGTTTCATATTACGAAGCAATATTTTAAGCTGTTCTTGTTCTGAGACCTTCTCCGTCAATCTAGCGAACATTCCTGACATCTTTGCAAAAAATATTGTAATGCTTTCGTTATCCCCCTGTAATCTAGCCCTAATTTCAGCCAATAACCGATAATCATAATCAGAATGAGTAAAATCCTCTACTAACAACTCTGATAATTCCTCCCATGAAGTCACAGATTGCCTTATGTTCCTAAACCAATGAAGTGCTTCGTCCGTAAAGATCTCGGTGGCATATTGCAAAATCTTAGCCTGCGATATGTTCCTAGCCGACCTAAATTCCTCAATTCTTTGCAGAAAAGCTTGAACATTAGTTCTACCATTATATTTAATGCGTTGCAAGTCACTGAAATGGGATCTATCACAATGTATCGGTGCAGGAACATTACGCTCACATACATCCGTCTTTTCATTCTCAGAACTACTACCTTCCTTTCCACTATACATACACTTTAATTTGCCAAAAATCTCGGCTAAATTACTAGATACAGCAGCAATCTTATCTTTAAGTTTTGAATTTGACTTATCCAAACGCTGAACTCGTAAAAACAAATGACTGTACAATGCCCACGAACGATCAAAAGTAACAGTATCCGACTTGTCTTCCATCAAATTTACTCTAGATTTAAGTTCCTTAAGCGATATCAGAACCCCTCCCAAATCCTCTTCTGCATCAATCCCCGAAAACTCAATATCTGAAGCTGGTACCGACAATATTACTGAATTTATCTGTTTTCTTAACCCAATAACCGTAGAAGCCGGCTCACCACCGCGAATAACTACTTCATAAGTTAATTCATTTTTATTGAGCAAGAAATACCTAATTTTATTGATATCCATATTAAACGGCTCTGGTAAGCACCGAATCACTCACAATTTTTAATACACAAATCACTTTCTCTATTCACATAGAACTACAATATCATTCAGATTTTCCTGAAACAATACACAAATTATATAAAACAAAACCTACCGTGACTGGTTTGCATTAGATATCTTTAAAACATTAACAACAATTTTACTTCTACAAGAAGGTTCGTAACAATTTTATTAATGTGGGTATATTTTTTGCGTTAAATTTATTACAAGGAATATTAAAAACAATGAGGGTAGAATTTTTTCCTTATGATGAACAATACAAAATATGAATATGACTATAAGCCAACAATATATTAAAAGATATACTACTATTACAGTTTCAAGTAAAAATAACTGTAACTAAATTTGGGGACAAGCTACGTTAATAAAATGATGTTAGCAAATTTTCAAATTTCGGAATACCCGTTTAGCCAAAAATTTATGTAAATGCAAAAAAAATGTTCAAATTTCGGGCATCCAGACTCGCATAGGCCAAGGGCGTCTGTTCCTTGAAGTAGCACAAATTTCGGGGGAGGCTACCTGCTAGCGGGCAACACCTTACAATAAAAATTATTAATTATATAGGAGTCACTAGACCCAGCAAATCTGTAATACCCAAATAAGCTATCAACTCCAGGACAATTAATTAAGTTCGGGCGCCATGACACGCTTCTGGGAAGTCGAGAGTGATCCCAGGAGTTCCCAGGCGGTTCAGTAGTTTAGGTGAGGGTATATAATTTGTCCTGGAGTCAATAATGCAAATACTACAGAGTATTATTATTTTTATTTCAATTCCACAATATTAAAACTTATATCTAACTTAAAAAACTAGGTACTCATCCGAATCCTTCAGGGATGGGACTTCCTTCCTTCAGGAATATGTACAATATAAGAATATGGCTCTACGCATATATTATTCATAAATAGCTGCCTTACGGGTATAGGCAGGGTTTTTAAACAAAGACTTGGAAGCTCATTCTGAAAAGAACAAACAATATATTTTATATACACCCTCTTCAACCATAGATTTCCCTAAACTTTCCCTTACATTATTTTTAACCCCATTTTAAAACATTTAATATACAAAGAACATTACCCCCTTTTCTAAATTTCACAAACGCCTGCCTGATAAAATAAATTTACTTAAAATATACTTTTTTACATAAAAATTACCCACAATTAATTTACTTAATAAAATTGATGATTGATGCTTACCAGAGCTTCCGTTTTCACAAATATAAAAATTTAGATAAATACTTGGGCTATTAAGCCACTCACTGATTATTTCAGTGGAAATATATTTTATATAATAATTTACTTTGATGTAAAATTTCTTCGACAGTATGAAGTAAATTAAAACAATTTAGTTAGTTCCTGATTTTTTTCTATTCTACTAATGCGCACGCTTATATATAGCTTAAATCCCACCATATCTCCTTCCATCAAATATCCCTACTATGACACTATTAAGGACACACCCCTTATACCGACCTAATTATAACCATTATACCTACGCTTAATAGCGCCTAATAAACTAATATAGCAAATCCATGATTTACGCCACACGTTTCTTAAATGACTATTGCATGTCTTTTTATAACAGGCGCTTGATAATCAGGTTATGGTCCCTATCATAGTTACACGGGGCACCAGGGTGGTAAGCCTATTTAATGTGCAGCAGCAGGACTCATGTAATGCTTGAAACTGATAATTTTTTCATATTATATTTGTGATTTAGTTAGCGAACTAGTTGCTTTTCGAAATTATTTCTGGTGAGTTTATTGTCGTTTATTTTCCATATCATTATGCCAACATAATATTATTATCAGTACCATTCCAAAAGTAGGTTCTGCGTGCTGGGATATTTTATTCAAGGCCCTATGATCTAGAGTTGAAGCAAAGATAATATAATAGTATTAGGTACATACAGATTGGCAACTCCCTGCCTCCAACTAAGTACCTAAGCTTCCCCATCCCCCCACCAAAATTTAAGTGTCTATTGCCGTGTCAGTACTTGAGTGAGTGTCACTGCGTTGCATTACGTATTACTACCTACGTACTTTTTGCTATTGCTTTGGTTTAATTTGTGCTTAGCCGAGGGTAAAAAAAGTACCTACATACATGAGATTGCGTTCTGTTCCTCATTATTTTGTTTCCATAGCTTGTGTCTCTAGTAAACTCACACACACATTCAAGCTTGATTCAAGCATTCACATTACGTGTTGATTCAAGCATTCATATTAGTGTGGGTGAAAACGAACTTTTTTGAATGGAGTCTCCGCCCTGTGGTAGAAGACTAAATAAGACATTTCCTTGTGACACAAGTTCAAGCAAAGTGTTTGCTAAACAAGACGCAGATTCGTCGCTGAATCGAATACTGCACTCAGTTTTGGGATGACCCTGCGAAGTAGGTAGGTACTCTCTCTCTAGTAGATGCTCTATACGCTATGCAGAGACATATAACAGGCGCTTGATAATCAGGTTATGGTCCCTATCATAGTTACACGGGGCACCAGGGTGGTAAGCCTATTTAATGTGCAGCAGCAGGACTCATGTAATGCTTGAAACTGATATTTTTTTCATATTATATTTGTGATTTAGTTAGCGAACTAGTTGCTTTTCGAAATTATTTCTGGTGAGTTTATTGTCGTTTATTTTCCATATCATTATGCCAACATAATATTATTATCAGTACCATTCCAAAAGTAGGTTCTGCGTGCTGGGATATTTTATTCAAGGCCCTATGATCTAGAGTTGAAGCAAAGATAATATAATAGTATTAGGTACATACAGATTGGCAACTCCCTGCCTCCAACTAAGTACCTAAGCTTCCCCATCCCCCCACCAAAATTTAAGTGTCTATTGCCGTGTCAGTACTTGAGTGAGTGTCACTGCGTTGCATTACGTATTACTACCTACGTACTTTTTGCTATTGCTTTGGTTTAATTTGTGCTTAGCCGAGGGTAAAAAAAGTACCTACATACATGAGATTGCGTTCTGTTCCTCATTATTTTGTTTCCATAGCTTGTGTCTCTAGTAAACTCACACACACATTCAAGCTTGATTCAAGCATTCACATTACGTGTTGATTCAAGCATTCATATTAGTGTGGGTGAAAACGAACTTTTTTGAATGGAGTCTCCGCCCTGTGGTAGAAGACTAAATAAGACATTTCCTTGTGACACAAGTTCAAGCAAAGTGTTTGCTAAACAAGACGCAGATTCGTCGCTGAATCGAATACTGCACTCAGTTTTGGGATGACCCTGCGAAGTAGGTAGGTACTCTCTCTCTAGTAGATGCTCTATACGCTATGCAGAGACATGCTATTCAAATTACAACCCGTTTGCTCTAAGTTTGCTGGTCGCCTCCCTTACTAGGTACGCCTCTACACCAGCTTCACTGCCGCGCCAGCGCGCGGCAAACTTAAAACGAACGGATACAGATTGTCCGTTTTCGATTCCTTGCTTTTCGACTATTTTTCTCTGGACCGAATCAACTGTTCCAGAGAAGAATAGATTCCTTGGCTGCATTTTACCAAATCTACGACTATAAGTTTGCCTGTCAGAAATTGCTTTACGGCGCTATGGCCGCCCTTTGTACAACATTCTGTTAAAATTATTGTAAACTTGTTTTTAACTTGGTGTACAAATAAAGTTTATTCTATTCTATTCTATTCCATAAGTGTTTTAAATAATAGAAATTTAACATACCTTACATTTTGAAGTTTTGACTGGGTTGCAACAGCCGTGGTCACCAGTTGGCTGAAAAGCCGGTGTCACTCTGATTGCGAGGTAGAATCATATGAATCTACCCACATATTGTTAGTACCCAGTACCTACCGTATCAAAGAAATATAGTCCGTTCACAGTTTTTACCTCTGACAGATCGTTTTCTGTAGGTTGGTATTGCAGTAAAGTCCCCCTATGAGTGCCAGCTTCAGACATTTTAGCGCATATTAGGGGAGATAAGGAAGATATAGGATTAAAGAAGAGATATCGCACGCATCCCCTAAGAAGCGAGATCACACCCGAAAACCCTCTAAAGACGCGGGATAGCACCCGAGCCACCCCCTAGGCAAAGCCGCAGTGGTAGCCGTAGGTGTGTTGGGAGTCCTGAGACATCCTTCCGAGGGCTTCCCCGGGGCTCCCAACCACAGGCTGTTGGGCGTGACGTAAGGTTTTTTAGTCGGTAGGAGTCCGGCATAACATCCATATTTTCCCTCACGTTGAACAAAAAAAAACTGAAAAAAAGGGGAGATTATAAGATGGAACCGAAGAAAATAAGTTGGAACTTGTTGCACCTATTGAAAAAATAACCGGTCAAGTATTTGGAACTCTCGCACGGAGGGCTCAAAGCGGCTGCGGGACCCTATTAACGAGACATGAGGCCTATCCGTCCGTCTGTCTATTAGTCACGAGGTTGTATCGCTGGAACCGTGCCAGATAGAGGCTTAAAATTTTCACTGTACAGTAGTCCTACCGACTAAAAACCACGCGTATCCTACCTAACAGCCTACGGTTGGGACCCCGAGTATGCCCTCGGAATGATGCATACTGCGGTCACGTCTTTGGGTGGTTGTTCAGTTGTTATCCCGCTTCTTGAGCGGGGCGTGGATGAATCTCTCACGTCATGCTATCGTCTAAGGCCTGCTTCTGTAAAGACGGTAAGCAGCCACGTCACCGTCCTCAGGCCTCCGGTCATGGAGGCTGATAGTTTGGGGCGCCACCGCAGACTGTGGAACTCGGGTGGCAGAGTTCTCTCCCGCTTCCTCCCCGCCGTCTCTTTTACGAGCATGACCTGCTCATAGAAAGAGGCCTATGGCCCCGCTCCAGCGCATCTTTGCGCCATTTTAAACAATGATGCAAGGGCCTTGCTTCCAGGTCCCATAGAGGGTCCCGGCTAGAAGACATGCCGCCTCAACTGAGATCACCCTGACAGCCGTCGCCTTCTGCGGGCTAAGCAATTTAGCCGCATTGTTGGCCATCAGGATCTCCGCCCATACGGGGGCCCCGTATAGGGCCAGGCTCCGTACGATCCCAAGGTACAGTCTCCTAAAGGGAGCGTTGGGTCTCCTGATATTAGGCAACAACCGCGAGAGTGCGGCTGATGCACCCTCCCTCAGCTATGGGACTAAACGTCGGAAGTGGTATCCGAAGTTCGACCGGCTATCGAGTACGAGCTCCAGGTACGTCATTGAGAGCTCGATGCCGATGCTGACGCCCCCTATATGTAAGCTGGATCCCGCAGGTGGCCTCAGGGCTGCGTCTCGGTGCGTTGCTCCGCGCGCTGTAATGAGGGTCTCGTCGTAACACGTTACACCGACACCTCTGAGCAACGGACCACGCAGCACCCAATCGTAACCGATATTCCACAGAAGCGGTCCTAAGACCGATCACTATGGAACACCGAACGACAAATCTCGTGGACCCAGCCCTAGCCAGCTCGGGTAAATTATGGCCCTCTCGGAAAGATAGGCCCCGACAATTCGACGGAGTTATGGAGGCATTCCATGGTAAATAAGCGCCTCCCAAATCAGTTCCAGGGCAAGGTGCTGAAGGCGTTGGCGATGTCAAGAGACACTGCCCCCATCACTTTACCCTGTTCTGATGCCGATAATAAAATATACCTACTAAAATCAGAAAAAATCATTCACACAAGAATCGTGATTTTTGTAAGGGTGCGGAATCCGACTCGCACTTGGCAGGTTTTTTTTTTTTTTTCAATATGAACACGTGAGTTTCGGTTTCGGTTTCGGTTTCGGCCGAAACTGACCCTGGGGCCGAAAGTTCGGTTTCGGTTTCGGTTTCGGCCGGAAAACCAGTTTCGGTCGGACACTAAAAATAAGTTTCGACTTAAGGTTGGAGTACATGGGAGAAAAAAATCTTAGTATGGTAACATGAAAATCAGGGAAGCCAACCTCACAGCTAGAGGTAAATTAACTATGAACGGACTATAGGGTCCGTAACTTAATTTCGAGAGACATATGTTCGATTATTGAAATATCGACTGAACGATTGTGCGAATAGAGTTTATTGCGAAACAACTTTTTGTCGCTAAACGCTGCTTCGACTGAACGATTCTTCGAATATTTATTAATCGATAGACTGATCTTTCGAATGTTAAATTAAGAGTAGTTACATGCAAATTGATTGGTATGTATGAAGAAAAAACATAATTTTTAATCAAGTAGGTATTTATTTTATCTATACAATATTGACATAAAATAATAAAAAAATAAATATATTATGTAAGTGTTGTTTTATTTTTTTAGAGTAGCAAACGTAAGCCATCGAGCTCATGAAGTCAAGCCTCTCCATGTGATTTAAAAGTTTTTTCATTATTTCTTCTTTTCCTGCCTGCTTTTTAGGGTTTCGTAGCCAAATGGCAAAAACGGAACCCTCATAGATTCGTCATATCTGTCTGTCTGTCTGTCTGTCTGTCTGTCTGTCCGTCCGTGTGTCACAGCCACTTTTCTCCGAAACTATAAGGCCTATGCTATTGAAACTTGGTAACTAGATGTATTCTGTGAACCGCATTAAGATTCTTATATAAAACTAGAAAAAAAGCAGTAAATTTTGGGGGTCCCCATACTCAGAACTGAAACTCAAAATTTTTTTTTTCATCACACCCATACGTGTGGGTTATCTATAGATAGGTCTTTCAAAATGCTGTTGAGGTTTCTAACATCATTTTTTTCTAAAGTGAATAGTTTGCGCAAGAGGGACTTCCAAAGTCGAAAAATGAGTGTCCCCCCCCCCTCTAACTTCTAAACTAAGAGAGTGATAAATTTAAAAAAAATATATGATGTCCATTGCCATAAAAACTACCAGCGAAAATTGGTTTGAAAGAGATAGAGCTGGTAGTTTTTTTTAAATACGTTGTTAACCGCAATTTTCGGTTAGAAAAATCACTACCACTGGGAACGTGTTAAAACATCAATCAAAGTTACAACGAACTATGAGAACTTTTATATTATGTTACTTGCTGCTACGAAACCCTTCATGGGCGAGTCCAACTCGCACTTGGCCGGTTTTTTGTTTTTGTCGGGAGACACCGAGACTCATCTTTGTCTCTAATATCTTTCTGTAATCAGCTCATTAATCTTTTGTTCTCTTTCAATTTCTTTTATTGTCCTACTAATATTATAAATGTGAAAGTTTGTGAAGATGTTTGGATGTTTGTTACAATCACGCTCTAAGGGCCGAATGGATCTGGCTACAATTTCGTACAGGGATAGAGTATAGTCTGGAATAACACATAGGCGGGAAATGTTCCCAAGGGAAGCGGGAACGGGAGACAAATTTCACGCGGGCGAACCCGCGCGCATCAGCTAGTTTTAAATAAGTTCCACTTCCTTCTTCCTAGGAGTTCATTCCAGCGGTGATGCCGTGATTCAACTGAATTTTGTGAATTACAAGTGTTTGATACTAAACAACAAAAAAAAAATACAAAAATAAAACAGACTTCAAACAAAAACTGAAAAATATCTTTTTTGCCTCGGTTGCCCTCGTTTTCTCCTGGATCCCATCATTAGATCCTGACCTGGTGAAAATGGGACCACCTCAAATGTCAACCCTTTTCAACAAAAGAAAAAAAATTAAATCCGCGTATAATTGACGGAAACATCGCTGAACATACAAAAAAAAACATACAGACGAATTGAGAACCTCCCCTTTTTTGAAGTCGGTTAAAAAGAAAAAGCAGGTAGGAAAAAAAGAAAAATTGAAGACCACATGGAGAGGCTTGACTTCATGAGCTCGATCCAATCAATTCGCATGTAACCACTCTAAATTTAACATTCGAAAGATCAGTCTATCGATTAATAAATATTCGAAGAATCGTTCAGTCGAAGCAGCGTTTAGCGACAAAAAGTTATTTCGCAATAAACTCTATTCGCACAATCGTTCAGTCGATATTCCAATAATCGAACATATGTCTCTCGAAATTAAGTTACGGACCCATACCTAATAGCTTATTTCGAGCGTTATCCAACTGTGCACAAAAGCGAGCCTACGCTGATCGCTAGATTCCACGTCACAGATAATTTAAAACCGTCCTCTCTATTGAAATTTGGATGTTTTTTTGGATTCCGTAACCAAAGGATAAAAACCGCCGTATCCAAGTAGTTCCATTGCGTAGTTCCACGATGGAACTACTGGGATTGCTTAGTCCCAGTAGTTCAATGGAACGGAATCCTATTCATGAGACTTTATTGTCCGTCTGCGTGTCTGTCACGAGTCGAGACGAGTGATAGCGCGAGAGCTGAAATTCCTACAGATGATGTAGGTATTTTTGCTGTCACTATAACAAAAAATTAATATGAAAATCCGAAAAGCTCTCATTGCGTGAGTTCGGCTCGCACTTGGCCGGTTTTAATTTCAAAAGCTTCACGCACTGCTCTCGAATAAAATTGGCGGTGAGTGGAGAGGACTTGCGGATGGTGAAACTCAATCCAGTGGTTAGTGCCTGATTGTAGTATGCTTTGCCAGCGCTGATTTTGTTGGTCTGTCGGTTCTTTACAGCCGCGATATGTTCTTTAACCCTTCCCTTATAATAGCGAAAAGTCCGTGCGTAGTATCAAATAATAATATTTGAATATACTTTGGGACTCGTTTGTCCCAGGCAACCAGCCATTCTGACGGTGGCGTCAATGCCTGTGTTCTTATATGTTCATATCATGCAACGCGAAAGTTAAAAATTTCTATAGAGCTCTATAATATGCAGCGCGATAATTTAAGATTTCTGAAGAGCTCTTCAACTTAATTCCATCTTCTCCTTTCCTATACCAGATGACATGCCTGGAAAAGGTGCCACTCTCTTATACATAGGAAAGTTTTCCCCAGAACCAAGCGTTTCGTTTCTTCTAGCTCATATACTGTCCTTCTACTGCCTTCTACTATAAGCCCAGTTTTATATGCAGAGAGCTGAAGAGGTACACCTTTGCACCGTCCACTTGAGTGCCACTATCTTTAAGACTGTGAAAGTGACCCTCAATCCGTTAGGTGAGTGGTTTTCCACCAGGCGGGCGGAGTCATTTTTGTTAGTCTATACTTCTATACTAATATTATAAAGAAGAAAGATTTGTTTTTTTGTTTGTTTGTTTGCAACGAATAGGCTCCGGAACTACTGAACCGATTTGAAAAGTTCTTGCACTGTTGGGAAGCTACACTCTTTGCGGTGAACATAGGATATATTTTGTTTCCGTATTCCCACGGGAACGGGAACTACGCGGGTGAAACCACGTGACATCCGCTAGTCAAAAATAAAAACATTATATTTTCATTGTATTTTATTGATATAATTTTGTACAAATAACGGCATATAATACATCGGACAGGTCTCACATACAAAACTAATACTAGTCAAGCTATTTCACAAATAGAACTACGTATGTACCGTTTATATAAACCCTCAACGCAATATTTGATTATCCTTCATTTACAAACGTTATTTTATCAAAGCTTTCAGTTATGAATTCATTTAAAATGCTGCTAAATTGATGAAAACTAAGATATGCTATGTTATATAATTATTATAATTAATATTGCATTATTAAAAAGTATTCAGTTCAAATTGCTAACAGCTTATTGGTTCAATTATTAAAAATAGTCCAAAAGGTTTTCGTTTGCAGCCAACTTCAAGTGAATAACCAAAATAAAATTGTATTGACCAATTATTGTAATTCGTAGTTTGTTTATATAATCATTGAATTGATGCCGTTATATTTAGTTCTTTTTTGGCTATGAGTAGTATTTTCCATATTTTATTATGCATACAATAAAACTAGAGCCGTATGTATTCCTTTTAATTAAATAAATTAATACTTAATTTCACAACATTTTGTTTATTCACTGAATTTAACTACACCGGTTTACATTTATTCCGATCAAAACTTGATCAAACTGAACATTTAATTTGTTATTATAGCGCAATACATTTAAATGATGTTAAATGAGACCACAATAAAGATATGTAGATATTTAAATGTAAATAATTATCACACCCTGTGAAATACTATATAATTGACGAAAATTAAGTAAATCCCAGTAAAGGATATTTAGGGTATTGAACTTTTCTGTTGTTTAATGGCGAAATTTTTTATTATTAAATTTATTTACAGTTACGCAAAAAATTGTAGAAATTTTAGCGCCGATATTGGTTATAAACAGTGCCCATATAGCGCATTCTATTAATTTATCTATTTTAATACTACTGAGGTGGTAGACAAGCCTACTTTTACCTGGTTGAAAGCGGTCAACTAAGATTTTGGACGTATTGAAAACGTTGTACTTCAAATAGAAATAATTCTTAAAGCAGTACCTAGTATACAAAACAACAGTTTGGTCTAATGAATCTAAGGCCCAGATAAAGAATTAACATAATAATCCGTAATTTCATTTACCTACATTATACATTCCGCCATTAAACAAGAGCAAAGATCGTCAACATATTTGTTTATAAATACAAAGCGCGTAATTCTCCTAATAGATATATACTCTATAGCTATATTAGATAGTATGTCTAGTCTTTATCGTGTGTTGAATGAAGCAACTGATCCCCATACTCTGACTTTTATATAAATTTCCTAAGCGTAGATGTTAAATATAAAAGAGAAATGGAATTCTCCATTTTGACGCTAAAATCAGTGCGTGAATATTTGTGATTTTCAATAACTTTTTTGTAATAAATTTCACAAAATTATAAATCACAATAAGTAACCATCAAATAGAATAAAGGTAGGATTATTTTTTACGATATTTTTGTAAGAAAAAGTATAGAAGTCGTTTACAAAAAGTATTGTTTTAGTATTTAGTCGTACAACGACACTTTCAGAGCTCTTTGATTCCGAAAATAACAACTGTTCTTAATAAGAAATTTAAAATTCATTAGCCAGATTAAGATACACTCTATACATAAATATTTATCCCAATTGGTGTTGATTGGTGAAGGTTTGCAGGAGTAATAATTAATTTCAGTTCCTAAGCAAGAGCTTCATAAGAATGTTCCAATGTCAGCATAATTTACTGTAAAGTCCTTGTCGATTCCTTGAACAAACGATTGATGTTACCCCGAGTTACAAAATCTTCTGCTTGTTCGAACTATCAACCAATAATTTTGAAAGAATCACAAGTTCATTCCGCTATAACTGCTGTGCACTCCATGTTGTCGATGATTTTGATCTTGGAGTTATCAGAAGAAAAAATTATCAGATTTAAAAATGTAAACTGATATCGTAAGATTTGTCCGACGTGTATTAATCGCTGTGTACTCATGCTCTTTTTCCCAATGATATATAAAAAACTATAGATACGTTACCAACACTTAAAAATGGCAACAAAAAAGTCAGGCAATTGCCTTAATTTTCATACATGCTACCATAGATAATTTCATAGAAATTCTTTTTTTGAATATAAAAAATATTTGCCATTTTTGAAAGCCGTGATGTTCGTACATGACGTGTCTATATTATAATACGTCGTTGCTTTTTCCTCGGCTTCCACCTCGCCGCGCATACCTCAGAGAGTGCATAGCTGTTATGGCCAGACTATTGCAAATACCAACAAAATAAAATTAAATGTACATGCATTGAATTTTATTTTCTTTGTTTTTTTTCTTTGTTATTCAGCCGAAATTGCACAGAAACATTAAAACTTCATAGTTTTTTGAATATGTATACATAAATTCTAGAAATTTGCATTTTCTTGAAACGAAATATATAAATACGGCATCTATATTTATTTCTTTTATGTGAAATAAATTAAAAGGCAGTACAAAACAGCAGTAAGTAGGTACGTGCCGTGTCATAAAGCGCTGATCAAATAACAAAAGCTTCGTTAAAAGTCATACAATAATCAAATTTTATATTACACATGGTAATAAATAGTTTCCAGCAAAATACAAAAGTGAAAATGAAATATCAGATCATAAACTTTGGTGTATTAACTATTTTCTATAAATTAATATACATACAATAAATAGCTCTAAATCACTTCCTTGATATTTTTTTTTAATATGGAAAAATAATTGGTTTCGAGCAGGATTTAGCAGGAGCGTGTAGCTTTCTAAGTTGGGTATGGCAGAAGAAGCATGAAAGCAAAATTAATGCAGTGGAAATGAGAAGTCTGCGAAGTATAGCTGGAGTGACTTTAATGGACAAAAAAAGAAATAGCGTGATAAGGGAAAAATGTGGTATAACAGAAGATGTAGTGACTAAGATCGAAAAAGGGATGCTTAGATGGTTTGGACACGTGGAGAGAATGGATGAGAATAGACTGACAAAGCAGATTTATGAGGCGAGAATGAATGGGCAAACTGGTAGGGGTAAACCTCGGCGTACGCATGCCGATCAAATCAGAGACGTTCTGGAAAAAGGCAAGGTCAAGAGTACCCTTAACCGGCGAGCGTGTATGAAAACAGTTATGAAAGTAGAAGAAGCGAAAGTTGTATGTCAGGATCGTAGCAAGTGGAAAGCCATAGTCTCTGCTTACCCCGATGGGAGACAAGCGTGATTATATGTATATGTATGTATGTATGTATGTATGTAGCTTTCTAAAAAGTGCCGGTAGATGGTGCCTACGTCGCCCCAAGACGTATAATAAGGTGGAAAATTTGGTTGGTTCCGAGTAGGTTTCGGTGGCCGGTGGATAAGGCGTCTGCACTGTTAGCAGAAGACGCCGGTTCGAATTCAGCTCGAAACTAATTCTTTTTCCATATTAATAAAAATATGATCAGTTAGCACACTAATTGTTTTTAAAAATAATCCTTGATCACAATACAATGTTCAATAGTTTACGTCTTTCTATTGTATTTCTACTTACAAATCTCTAAAACCATGCCCTTGATTGATTTTCCCGATATACAAACGCTATGTATGTATACTTATTGAACTATATATAAAATACACTCACGATGTAACAAATTGTGTTTAGCTATGAAATTTAGTTTGACAAAATAATAAGTATTGCGTGCATACCACTCGTACGACTAGAATTCATTTAATTTAACATTACAAATAGTTTCATTTAAATATATCTACTAGATAGTAAAGCACTTTGAAACGTTCTTCCATTTTCATGGAAACGAAATTATGGTAAGTAGTCTATAAATAAATGAAAATAAAAATGCATTGGTGAGTCAAAAAACCCGCAGTTTATTTAATCTAAATTGACTAGAGTATTAACGTATCAATGTGGAGAGTAGAGACGTAGAGACAAACAAGATTGTTTCAACGCAATGTTATGAATATGATAAAAATAATAGTAAACATACATTATCAAATTATTCATTTATCAAATTTAAAATGATTTATTTGAAAGATTAAACTGATATTTTTATTGTAATAATTAAAACAAGTAAATTAAACAGAGCTAATAATGATCTTCACTCGTTCAATGATAATAATAAAATTACGGAGATATTATTTTCAAATTAAACTTTTCTGGATTGTGAGTGATCCCGAATTGAAAATGATCATAAATTCACGGATGTCCACTCCAACTTATTTCTTTTCAGTATTTTGAATAAATGAAGACAAAATCATCTAATTGATTTATTATTTATTTTAATAAAAATGCTGTTCACGATCTCTACTCTCCACCAAATGAATTATAATATTAATGATGATGATTTCATGTTTTTGGACATATTATCGATATCAATGTTAGTATTGTTAGTTTTATTGCCCTCGACATTAAATTTTACATTGATATGTATACGGAGTTTGGTCGTTACAAAAGAAAAGCAACTCCGGACGAAATGAATCAAGTTACAAAATCTAAATGACACACGTAACACTAGCGCTCAGTCGTTTCATTTATGATCAAGTTAAATGAACTTTGATCGGTTTAAATGAACGATTGAGTGCGTTCATAACAAATATTGATTCACTTAAATGAACGTTGGTTCATTTAAATGAATGGCATGTTTTATGGTGTGCATCGTCCGACATTGTTTGTGATTGTGTGAGGGAGTTTAGAAAGGGATAGAGGAATATCAAAATCTCCGCTGAGTGATATTTGTGAGACGCAACCGATGAGGCCGCTCTTATACCTGCCTTGGGTGTTCAGTTCTATCGATGGGAGACCACCTGTGGAACACAAATAATTTAGTACTTGATAGTCTGTTAATCGTAGCTTGATTATGACAGTTGTATTAACGTACACACTATTGAACTTTATTACAATGGAATATAACTGTTCTGCTAAAATCATTACTGACAACCAACATTTCTACATATTTTCGTTTCATAAAATCCAAATTACACACTGAAGGTTGACACTAAGGAAAAAGAGAAAACTGTACATTGTTATGCTATTTTTCTATATTTTCGATTGATATCGTTTCGTAAAATTATTACATTTCCGTTTCATAAAATCTAATTCAAATCGAGCCAAATTAAGTTTCTCTTCAAAAAGTAGGTATGTACCTGTAAGATCCGTTCAATGGTAGTGTAATTCACAGACTCGTCACGCACTTAACGAACAAACTCACCGACACGTGCAATCTCGCCTAAAGGCTCTCATATGACGCGTGGTGCGACCGAGTTTGTGTCTATGTCTGTTCAACGGGAGAGGGGATGCATACACTACAGTACCTAATGTTTATAAATGATCTTACCTATATAAAGACCGTTCTCAGTGTTGAGTTGTTTAAGTTTCCCGGGCGACACTTTTCCGACGGAACCAAGGCCGTCTACTTCTAGTACTCCTGCTTGTCTGTTTCTGAAAAAGTAAGTAGTAAATAAATAATTTCAATATTATTAAGCTAGAATAAACTTGCTATCGGATCTTTGTCTTGGTTCTTCAAGCGGAGCGCGAAAAGGCACATACTGTGATGTGCCTCTTCACGCTCCGCTTGAAGAACTCGGCCCTGTGCCTGCCAACTTGAGGATCACTGTCAGAAGTCCTTACGGACTGTTAGAGCTTCAATTTGTCCAAATAAGTAGGTATAAAAGAAATTGAATTTGCGTTCCCACACGGTAGAAGTAAAACTTCATAAATTCCAATTCATTTCAAAACCAAACTATTGTGTCTTTATCCTTACTCGTTTTCTTTTCATTACAAAATAACTTATTTATTTGCTTAATCAAACACGAAAATTTTCGTTCTATATGATCTAATTCACACCACGTCAAAATAAATTTCACTCCAAACAAGAGATTCAGAAAGTATGCTCGGGAATGAAGCGGCATGAAGGGAGTGAGAGAGAATCCTCCCTCCCAAGTTCTGCAGTCGTCGGCTGCTATACGCCTAGGACTAACAGAAGCAGGAAAAGTTGTATGTCAAGACACATTCTCGGGATAATGTGATCTTGACACCGAGACAAACGGTCGGACAACCAATTGATGGAATAAAGGTTCTGATTTTTCTTTTAAACTACGAAAACTATAAAATATACGTCAAGTAGGTGTGTGTGTGTGTGTGTCTGTGTGTGTGTGTGCGCACTTACCTCGTGGCCCGCGCTCGGTGCCACAGCCCGTCGTCCACCTTCGTGTGGTTGGCGACTATGACCACCTCGCCACTGCCGAGGTCGTACCTGGAATAGCAATATGTCATTGAAAATATAGTAGATTTAGTGATTTAGTTCGCGTGCACAATAAGTCGATGCATGCTTAGAAAAAATGTCTACCGTAACGTGCTTCAACTTATCGCTCACGTTCGTTTTCAAATGTCTTCTAAAAGAGAGCAGAGTTTAATTTTGCGAATGTTATCAAATAATGACATCGGCAATAGAAAATTATTACATGTAATTTTTTTAAACGAAACTTCTACATAAATCATGTAATCGAGAATAGAAATTTGTATTTTTTTTTAAAGTAGACTTTTTTCATGCGCCTCAATCTTTGGCTAAACATTTTATATTGTCGCTCATGTTAAGTCATGTTGTTATGATGCAAATGCTCCACCTGTTTAAATCAATGTTATTCTTGTTCACCCGATCGTGTTAGACAACGATAAAGTCAAAAAGTCAAATAAACTGGTCAACGAGGGAATCAGAACTAGTGCGGAAATATCCAAAAGTTTCATAAAATCACACCACACTTCTTTTTGCTCTCACCTTGTTCTGTTTAATTTCAAGTCAAGTGTTCAATCAAGGCTTGAAAATTGAACACCCATTCCCCGAACTACCAAAGACTGTTAGTTTGTCGTATTGTAAGTAACAATTACCTGAACACAAGCACAGAGTCCTCTATGGCGAGCGAGAGGAAGTCTGGCGGGGAGCGAGCACCTCCACTCCACACCAGCAGGCCGTGAGACATCACGGAGCGGAAGCGAATGTTGATGTCCAGTGAGTACGATACCAGTCTGGAACAGAGGACCAGGTTTTACTATTCCTACTAATATGTATTATAAATGCGAAAAAAACTCTGTCTGTCTGTTACGCTTTCACGCCTAAACCGTTGAAGCGATTTAGATAAAATTTTGTATATTATTTGAGTCTCTGGGAAGGACATAGGCTACTTTTTAACCGACTACTCGAAAAGAAGGAAATGATTTTACACGATAACGACTTCTACGTGGACGAAGCCTCGGGGAATAGCTAGATGAAAATATTTGGTTAACCATTTTAATAAAGGAAGATCCCACCCACAAAATTTCGATCCCAAACAACACGTGCCAGTCAGAGGTTTCACATCGTCATAACTATTTGTATTTTAATTTTAAAAATTAAAAAACTGTTAGCTGCAAACAAAACAATCCTGTTGTTCCCCAGATAATAGGGTAGGCCATTAATATAGATAAGAAATAAAAATGGCCCGAGTGTGGAACCCTGCGGGACGCCCACAGTAAATACGTGTTAAATGTACGTGTACATTTAACATCGTCTCTCTGTGATCTAATTATTGATCGGATAATCAAAAGCCTTTATCCTTATCCCAAACCAAATAAAAGTTAATCCTACGAGGAGTAGTACATTGGAGAGTAGTAGGCTACATTGGAGAGCACAGTCTGTCGAAAGCCTTGTGTTTATCCTTTCAAAAAGGGTACCCGGGGCGGGGCTCCCAGCTCTAGGCAGTTGGTAAGACACCAATTGATTGTAGTCAGTAGAACTCGAGATAATTCCCTGGTAATATTAGATCGGTCCCGAGATAACCCTTCTTATCATATTCTTCGTGACCGTCCTAAACAGACACGTTGACGGAGTATCATTGCAGATGTGGAAGGCATAAAAAAGACATGGAGTGAAACCAAACGCGAAGTGCAAGACCCACAGGGATGAAAATGCACTGTGGATGCCCTCAAGGATCCATAGGACCTTAAGTCCAGCAAGTCATCATATTCTTACCTTTTCATAGTATCTTCATCATCAATATGTATAAAGCTATCAACCCCAGAGAAACTAGGGTAAGTGTTCATGTCGCTCCAGTTGACGTCGTTTTCACTTAAATATTTCACTTGCATGTACGTTTGTCCGTCGTATACTGGACCGTCTGTAGCTACCTGGAAAGAAAGATATTAATTTTTTTTACAAAACAGAATAAGTAATTGCAGGTTGGTAAAATTATAACACACATACATTAGTCACGCCTTTATTGGGTAGGCAGAGGCAAACTATACGCCCATATTTCTACCTTTAGATTTTGTCCCACGCAATAGGTGGAGAGGAGTATTGCCTTCTTCAAATGGAGAGGCACAGGTTGTACTGACTGCAGAACTGTTTTCAAGTTGGCTGGAAGGCCTTCATTCAGTCTTTAAGGCTTTATGATGTCCTGGGGTATCCTTCCGAGGGCTTACCCGAAGCTCCCAACCGTAGGCTGTTAGCCGGACACGAGAGGTTTTTAGTCGGTCGGAGTCATAACATATATGAAGATTTTATCTATTTTATTGACAACTGGTACTAACGGCGTAACGTGTCTTCCAAAGCACGAAACCGCTTGCTTGAAATGTCCCAAAGTAGTCAGCCATCAAACATTCGAACACTCATTCAGCAAGGCTACGAGCACTTTTGTTAAAAAGGTTGGACTAAAACCTAATAATAAATATCAATAATATAATATGGAATAAATGTCATTAACGAATACTGGGAATGAGTTTTTGATGCAGTCTGGAGATAGAAGAACCTCATATTATTGTGTAGATATTTGCAGAAGTGTGTTTTTTGTGTGTTGCAGTTTCACTTCTAGAAACATTTTTTATTGTGAGTAGATAAATAGACTACTTACTTCATTACTTTTCTCCAAACCCATCTGGTACTGACGCTTCTTGCTGACGAAGTATTTCTTCTTTTTACTATACTTGTCTACATGCGTGTGTGGGATATTATGCTTTTTTAACTTCTTGTGTAATTTCGTCTTGAATCCTTTCTTTGCTACTACAGAGTGATGGATTTCGTTTTCAGATATATTTTGAGGGTAGACTGGTACTGGGTCTAAGACTTCTTTGCAGTGTTTCTTGTCTCTGGAATTCGGATGAGTAAAATATGATTATGATAGAAAGACTTTAGTTTAGTTTAATAATAATAATATTTGTGGGCATTTTCACACATCATCTAGCCCAAATTAAGCTAATATAAGCTTGTACAATAGGATCAAAACCACTAATAGACATACTTATATATTTCTAAATACATACAATTATACACAGAAAACACCCAATCTCCGAAACAAACATTTGTGCATCACACAAACATTTGAACCGACCCGAGAACCCAGGACCTGAAGCGTGGCAGGCGGTTACAGTACCGACTGCGCCATCGAGGCAGTCATTGAATTCAAAAGTGAATATGGGCTACCGAGATGCGACCTGACAATGACGACTGACATGACCATAGCAAAGAAAAGGAATTTATGAAATACCATGCCGTCTGGCAAAGCAAATAATGCTAAAGCCAAAATCATTGGTAAACTTGCATTGTCGAGAAGTCTCATTTTCGCCAGTCACAAAGGAGCCAATGAAATGACCTGGATAAGTGCTGGAAATGATAAACGAGGCTATAAGACTCGTCAAGGAGGAGCTGCAGCAACTGGATTTTGCCAAGGTAGTTTTTCAGCATAAAACCATTTCTAGGTGTAATGATCTTCAACTGGGAAAGCTACGCAATTAATCTCGAAAGGGTTTGCAAAGGTATTGGGTTTTGTCCCGCGTAATAGGTTGTGGCCACCCGCTGTTGAAAGTTTCAAACCACTCATAGGTAAAGGCTTTCAAGTTGGCTTAACGACTGCTATTACCAACGACCGGGACAGACGGTCTAACGTGCCTTCCAAAAAATGGATATGTGACCAGCCATAATCTAAGATGATTGATCGTTAAAGGTAGGCTTTCGAAGCGAGCGTCTATAGCGTCAGTGGCGCCGCGACATATATAAATGTATGAAATTCTAGTCTGACAACGCGATCACAGCGGCACTGTGACGTCACAGTGCCGCTGAGTCAGACTAAATTTCATACATTTGTATGGAATATCTATCTGTCGCGGCGCCACTGACGCTATAGACGCTCGCTTCGAAAGCCCACCTTTATGCTTCCTCCACATTACTCGCGAGGTTGAACGAAGTTGGACGAGTACGAGAATGTAGAGGGGCACCTCGGCCTACTTCGTCAAGAATTTTCTTTGCCTCGGGCAACTTCGCCGCCGAACTTCGTTCAACTTCGCGAGAAATGTAGAGCAAGCATTACAGAACACCTAGTCAGCGTCAGTCACCAACCACGAACGTTTCACAAAATAACAAACGGAGACACGAATACTACGGACCAATCAGATGTTTTCCCGTATGGAATAATTCCACATGTGTCAAAACTCGTTTAATACGAATCGTGAATACTAAGAAATACTATCAATAAAGTCACAATAACTTACGTGCAATTGTCCAGGGTTTCATCACAGTTGTCTACATTCAGACCGCCTAGCGCTGCAGCGACCACCGATAATTCCTCATCATTTATGATCAACTGAAAAAAAATTGATAAGATTTTATTATTGGCTCTTGTACTAGTTGAATAATAAGTTTACAGTAAGTAATAATCTGTGACCTATACAGCTGACAGTAGTATGTTTGCGTGTGTATGTGTAATGTGTGTGTGTGTGTGTATGTGTGTGTGTGATGTATGTGAGTGAGTGTGTGTGTGTGTGTGTGTGTGATGTATGTGAGTGTGTGTGTGTGTGGTCGACATTTACAACATAATCAACAAACATACAGCGTGTCATCGTGTGTATCAAACATGTAACTCGTAGTTTAACAGTATTCAGCGGTACTGACACACGAGTCTGATGAGTAATAGAAATGTACCGTAAAAATGTTATACTGGGTTCACACTTATAACATTTTGACGGCACATCGTCTCGAACATATAACTCGTGGCTATAGTTTTCAACGGCACCGACACGCAAGTCTGACATGGTACTGGAGAAACGTGCCGGTAAAATGTAACAAATGTTGAAGCAGCTTTTCAGCAAGACATTTAAATAGTAGTTAACCAAACTACATACACAAAGCAACACATACCTATACCTTTACGTTGGTAGGTATATTCTACTTAATACACCTACCTATTGTACCTTAGGGAGGGTTAAATTGTCAAGGTGACTCCGTGACCTTATAGTTTGATGCCTGATAGCCAACACGTATGGTATTTAAGGCTTTCAACCCACATTGAAGGTCACACACGTCATGTAAGATAATTGGAAAAGGCAGGCGATGCCAAGAAAAGGTTGGTATACCTATGTTCCTATATAACATGACATTTGTTTAGACTTATATGTAGAATAGATTGTGCCATTCACAAAGACAATACTTCTCTCTCAAAATGGCTTACAAAGCAAGTTTGTAATCTTCCACACAGAGATATGTTAAGTAGGTAGTTAGTATTCTTAGCTTCCACATGTATTTTCTTTCTGTCGATAGTTTGATACACACAAATTTATAGTTGTACCTACTAATTATTCGAAAATCCATTTGGAAGATTGCAAACTTGCACTGCGATTAAGGAAAAAACGGACCGCATCTTTGTGGGTCGTACTATCTCTACCTTAAACGGCTTATTAGTATTTAGCTATACTGTGTGATTGAATAAAAAAATCTAAGCATCTTTAATTAACAAACTTTCACATTTACTATATTATTAGACCCTACCTGCAACACACATCCACTAAACGAAGGTTTCAAATACAGTCTCTTCGGCATTTGGTGTGGGGCTCCACCCAACAGTAGCGGCTGTCTTAGCTTGAGATGACGGTTTGACCCCAGTGACGTCACAAAACGAGACAAATACTTATATTATGTTAGTTGTACCTATAGACCTACTAGTTACATACCTGTGACACACATCCACTGAAAGACGTCTTCAAAGCAAGTCTCTTTGGCAGTGGGTGTGGAGCTCCGCCCAACAGTAGCAGCTGTCTTAGCTTGAGACGACGACGCACGGTTTGACCCCCGTGACGTCAGATACCGATACCAATATGTTAGCTGTATATTGTACTGTAGTTACATACATACCTGCGACACACATCCACTGAATGAAGTCTTCAAGGCCAGTCTCTTCGGCAGCGGGTGTGGGGCTCCTCCCAACAATAGCGGCTGTTTTAGCTTGAGACGACGATTTGACCCTCGTGACGTCACAGACCGAGACACCCCGTTCGACCCTTCGGTGCGGACGCGAAGCCATGCGCGGCGTCCCGATCGGGACACTGATACCCAGTGCCATTGGTTTGGCGTCATTGGGTATGCTGATCTGAAATTTGATATGATAACAATAGATTAGAAACAAACATCTTCTTGATTTTAAGGCTGCAATGTTCGACCTTGACAAATCCTAAGGCAATTCGAACGATTGCAGCGCACGCTTTTGCCTGATTTCATACGATTCTAATACATTTTACTATTATAAAATCTGAGGGGTTTTAAGAAAAAATCTAAACATAAATATTGTTCTAAAGACCTATATCTATTTTATGACAAGTTTTTATGAGAATTAAACTCATTTATTTCGATAAAAAAAAGTACATTACTTGTTAAGATTTTTGCAACATTTCTCAAATTTTGAGAGCGATTTCGATCGAACAAAGTATTCCTAATCGTGTTTTGATACGTTAAAAAGGCAAGAGTATCTAATAAATTACAATAATATACTTTTATCAGATCAAATCCAAGAATATTTCCTAGTATAAAGTTCACCCCAAGATGAGTCTCTTTTGAACATACAAGCTTTAAGTCGGTTTTTCTTTTTGAAGTTCGGAAGTCTTTCATGGATTGTATTCTGGACCCTACCGACTAAAACCACACGATGCCCATCTATATGCCTACGGTCGGGCGGCCCGGGTACGCCCTCGGTATGATAACCACAGGCAGTCCTGTAGTTATCATACCGAGGTGTTATCATACTGAGTGTGTCAGTACACAAGAGAAGTTAAAACACCAAAGAACCATAGCGTCCTTGGCTGCTTTCTACCGAATGTATCACGGCGAATGTTCTGAAGAGCTCTTCAACCTGATCCCACCCTCTCCTTTCCGATCTCGAACAACGCGTGCCGGGCAGAGATGCCACTCATACACAGTGGAGAGAATCGTCGCCAGAACTGAGCGTTTCAAAAGATCGTTCCTCTGTCGAACTGTAAAAACTTGGAACGACCTGCCCGCACACGTTTTTCCCTCATCTTACAATCCCGGGTTCTTTAAGAGGAGCGTGAAGAGGCACATCACAGGGCCGCCAACTTGAGGACCACTGTCAAAATTGGCCCCCAATCGCAAGATGCGCTACGGCTTTCTATCAGGCTGGTGGCGACGTCAATTTGGCGTGCTGAATATAGAAAAAAAAATACTCCACACTTTCTCAGTTTGTTAGCCTCAGTATTGTAATGTCCCGGTATAGCCTTCATATACTTGTTTTATTGGTTCTAGACAACTGATAAGCATACTTATGGTAGGTAATATTGTAATATGATTTGATCCAGAATACAACACTTCTAACTCTCCGAGGTTAATTGTAAAAACAAAACATCGAGGCCTCATCCTGACGGGCCGATAGTAGCTATATGTGAAAATTGGCTAACAAAAGAAATAAATAAATTACCTGATAAGTGCAATCCCCGATCCAAGATCAAACGCGAATTCTAGATAGTAGTTCCTCAGATGCAGTGAGAAGAAATCTCCGTCTCCATCAGCTCTCTCCGAGTTGTATAGCACCAGCCCATCACCGCTGGCAGGCTTCAGTGTGATCTAGAGCAATAAACAAGTAAAATGAGACCTTCTTAGCAGTCCATGATTCACCGTGCGGGGCCGAGTCCGTAGCGTGGCACGGGGTGGTATGGTAACACACCTACGGCATCATGAACTTACGAGGGCCACCCTTATTATACATATGAACGCTCACCTTCCACCGTCAACAATGTTCCCTTCCCACCCCTGTCTAACCAGATTTGGTGAGATGCTATCAATGCCGCTTTGGCTATTCGTTCCAAAATTAATTTAAGAACCTCATTACCTACTACAGTTTGATAGTTTTTCCCAGTTATTTTGATTTTGTCAGAATTATCAGTCGTTTTGCAGACGAGTCTAGCTTGGGTTCCGAAAACTTCAGCAGAGCCTCTTTGCATTAGTATGGTTACGAGTATGTATATAAAATACATCTAAATTATTGCCATTACTTCGTTTTCTGTTCAAGGTCTGCTACCAAGCTGTATCTTCTGTTAGGAGTCCTGGGACATCCTTCCGAGGGCTTACCCGTGGCTCCCAACCGTAGGCTGTTGGGCGTTACGTGAGGTTTTTAGTCAGTAGGAGTCCGGCATAGCATCCATGAAGGATTTTCCCTCACGTTAAAAAAAAAGACACTTGCACTACGGGTGAAACTATAAAAAAATACACCTAAACTGATAGAATAATTACTAGTATTACGACACTTTATTTGACGCAAGTACCTATTTTACTAGAACTTCTAGCAAAGTCCTTACCCAAGTTCGCAACCCCTACATCACGAAACCCCACAAGGCACAAACGGTCCCCTTGTAAGGGGCTAGTTCGAATTTCGCAACTGTAAGTAGTCTAATGAGGGTCGTAAACAATGATTAGGTAGTGCTGCAAATGCAGATAGCGGACTGCAAATTAAGATAAATTGTTCTAAGGAGATTTATTGTCGGTGAAATTGTAACAGGTATATAAATAAGTAACGGACAGGTTGAAGTTAAGATTTATGAAGAAATGTTTGGTTGTGGTGTAAGAATTTTGACGGTAAAACGGGACCCTATTCATGGGACTTCGCAGTCTGTCTGTCGGTCTGTCTGTCCGTCACGAGGCTGTATCTTTAGAACCGTTATAGGAAGCTAAAATTTTCACAGACGATGTATTTCTGTTAAAGCTAGAACACAAATATAAACACAAAAATCAGAAAAAAGGGGGATTAAGGGGAGCTCTCATATAACAAACGTAATTTTATTACCGTTTTTTTGTACGGAACCCTCTGTGCGCGAGTCCAACTCGCACTTGGCCGGTTTTTTTGTTTCATAGCAATATGATATTTGCCTATCTATACTAATATTATAACGAGGAAACATTTGATTATTTGTTTGTTTGCTGGCATCGAATAGGCTTCGGAACTAATGCACCGATTTCAATCATTCTTTCACTACACATTATAGATTTTGGGCCTTTTTCGCCAGGTGAGCAAAGTTTGAAATGTATACATTTCAAACTTTGCTCACCTCTCGACGTTTTTGCTGTATTGCAACAGCCGTAGTCGGGATAGTGTTGCTTCCGAACAGTGAAAGAATTTTTCGAATCGTTTTAGTAGTTTTGGAATCTATTCAATGCAAACAAACAAACAATCATATTTTTTCTCTTTATAATTTTAAGTACCTAGTTGTAGAAAGTAGGTATAGCCTATACGTGACCCCGCTATGCCCTTGATGGTTAAACTGCTTTTCTTGTACTATACTTTGCTCATAGCTCCTTTCAAAACTAAAAAAACTTAAACGCCCTCATAAAATTAGCCGACACCAGTCCGCTGCTGGAAGTAGGCCTCTCTCAATTCACGTCACAACATCCAGTCCCCGCCCGGCGACCTTTTCTAGGTCGTTTCGCCATCTGGCCCTGCTTCAGTCTAATTTAGACTGAGATTTAACTTAACTAGCAGACGCCCTGGGCTATTCTGTAAAGTGTATTATATATATATTTATCGGTAAAAATTACATTGAAATCCCTTCAGCTGTTGTCCATTATTCATTTAATCGCGAAAAGACAGACGCGTCAGGAAACATAATTTTTTAACAAGTAAGAGTAACATATCTACCCCATAAATATCTACGTATAGACCCTTTCGAGACAACTTTGAAACGGGTTGAACTCTATAACTCAAGGTTTCCGAACGGCACACAATTTGTCAGACGCTGTCGGTTACGCAATTTATTTGAGGCGCTGTAGGCAGAATAGGCTAAGGGTTTTCTCAGTACTGCGAGACATTGATTGATTTGAGTTTTAGTGTTTGATAGATGTTATAGGCGTGAGCCTACCTGTAGGTACATTGTGAATATGAAAAGCTTATCTAAGCTTACATACATATAGTTACGCCTTCATACTCGAAGGGGTAGGCAGAGGCGTATTATACTCCTATATTTCATCATTTTGTGGTGGTATTTCTGAACGTTTTAAGCACAAAGGAGCCATAGCGTAGTAATTAACGCACTGACAGTTAACATAATACTAAGTCAGCAAAGCTAAGTAACTTATAAACACAGAGGCAAACAAAAAAAAAAGACGTGTGGCACTCGGGGACTGCCGCGGTAAAGCTATTACATAGCATTTTTTACCAACTATGCTAGTATAATTATTTCTATATAAGAATACTAGCTGATGCCCGCAGCTTCGCCCGCGTAAAATTTGTTCCCGCGGGAAGTTATTCCCGGGATAAAAGGTAGCCTATGTGCTATTCCAGACTATAATGTATCTCTGTACCAAATTTCAGCCCGATCCGTTCAGCGGTTTGGGCGTGAAAGAGTAACAAACATCCACACTCACAAACTTTCGCATTTATAATATTAGTAAGATAAGTAAGATTTTAAGGCCTATGTTCACATGGTGCGAGCCATGCTCTCCAGCGGGAGTAAGTGGGACTGCGTGGCCTCTTTCTGCGAGCAGGTCATGCTCGGGGCGGGTACGGGAGAGAACTCTCCCACCCGAGTTCCGTAGTCGGCGGCTAGGGCGCCGCCGACGTGTCTTCGCCGAGGACTATCGGCCTCCATGACCGGGGGTCTGAGGACGGTGAGAGGGCCGCTCACCGTCCTTACAGAAGCAGGCCCATGACGGCAGCGTGACGTGAGCAACTCACGTCCGCCGTCCCCCCCCCCCCCCCTTAGAAGCGGGGTCACACCCGAAACCCCCCATAGACGCGGGATTGCACCCAAACCACCCCCTGGGCGAGGCCGCATCGGCGGCCGTAGGTCTGTTGGGAGTCACGGGACATCCTTCCTGAGGGCTTACCCGGGGCTCTCAACCATAGGCTGTTAGGCGTGGCGTGAGGTTTTTTAGTCGGTAAGAGTCCCGCATAACATCCTATGAGGATTTTCCCTCACGTTAAACAAAAAAAAAAAAAAAAAGGCCTATGTTCAACAAAGTAAAGTACCAAGTACCTACTTGACTGTCGACATTTGGGCTTTTGGACTTTTGGAATTTTGGACTTTTGGACTTTTGTACTTTGGACTTTTGTACTTTTTTACTTTTGGACTTTTGGACTTTGGTTTTTTGGACTTTTGGACTTTGGACTTTTTACTTTGGACTTTTGGGACTTTTGGCCTTTTTGTACTTAAAAGTCGTACCAAAAGTCCCAATAGTCCCAAAAGTTCCAAAAGTCCCAAAAGTCCCAAAAGTCCCAAAAGTCCCAAAAGTCCCAAAAGACCCAAAAGTCCCAAAAGTCCCAAAAGACCCAAAAGTCTTTGCTTAAATTCTGCAACACTTTTCAGTACTGCGCCATCGAGACGTATCGCAGGTACACGGCAAGGCTTGTTTTTTTTTTAATATACCTAAAAACTTTAAAATAATTATAAAATATCCTGGTGTTATTGGCTTTCTTCAGAGGTACCCATCCTCGATTCTTCAATCCTAACGTACAACAGTTACGGATAACCAGGATAGGATTGACGAATCGAACTCCTCATCGGAGGAAATTTGGATGTAGGAGAAGAAAAATATCTGTACCCTCCAGATTCTTATTTGCCTGCCTCGGTGGCATTCGGTAATATAACTGACTGTCGCGCTGGGGTCCTGGGTTCGATTCCCGGGCAGGCCCAAAAATCGTGGGATCTACCAATATTTGTTTCGAAGATTTGATGTTTTCTAAGTATAGTATGTACCTATAAATAAATAGATAAATTCTTTATTGCCATTAATTGTGTACATACATGAAATTGGAATTCCCTGATACCTGCGCTAGTACAAACTGTGTTGCAGATATCAGTGTTCTCCCCCAAAATATTGACACTTGACAATATGTTTACACAGAACTATTAAAATATTAAAATTGTTTCCTACTAACTTATAAACTTATAATAATTTTACATAGAGAAAACGATAAGATATGGAACAAGACCAATACAAAATCTTAAAGCATGCTTAGGCTTTCGTGTGTGTGCGTGCGTGTGTGTGTGTGTATGTGTGTATGAGTGTATGTGTGTATGAGTGTCTGTGTGTGTGTGTGTCTGTGTGTATGTGTGTCTCTCTCTCTCTGTGTGTGTGTGTGTCTCTGTGTGAGTGTGTGTGTGTGAGTGTGTGTGTGTGTGTGTGTGTGTGTGTGTGTGTGTGTGTGTGTGTGTGTGTGTGTGTGAGTGTGTGTGTGTGAGTGTGTGAGTGTGTGAGTGTGTGTGTGTGAGTGTGTATGTGTTTATGTGAGTTGATTTTAAAGAACTTGTAGAAGGTCTTCCACAGATTCATATTCCATTGGTTTTAATCACTCAGTTACTGCCGTTTTAAATTCTCCGTATGTATGCATACTAAGAAATTATATGAGTATGTATAAAAAAGTTTTAATTAGATCGCAAAGAAAATGTCCAAAAGCCAAAGTACTTGAAGCAAAGTCGTTGATATACCTAATTAGAGATAATAGAAAAACCTCGCAGAACTTCAGAACAATACACACTCACACAGTACTGTTTTACGATTACCGATTATAATTATTTAAAGTTAAAGTTCATTTTTAAATAATTTATTATACTTACTATTAAACTAATTGTTGTCAAACTGATTATGATTAAACCTCTTTTCATAATCAATAAGCCAGTACAACCGTTAAACAACACTATGCCAAAGACAAACAAGACTGAGAAAAAATAATTTAATGACAAGCAAGAATGACAGGTTTAAATTTTTATCATCGAAGTATTTTTCATGAAATTATTCTATATTCTAAAGGTAAATTAGTGTCGAAATGGCCGCATAAATCTAACTATGGTTCCTTAAAACGAATAAGATCAGGATTGATATTTAAATGTAAGTAATTATGGAGAGTCGAGATCTAATCTGTTTGAAATGTAAGTAATTATGGAGAGTCGAGATCTAATCTGTTTGTTTACTACATTGTTTGAAAGATACACGAACGTGGCCGAAGGTAGCCGAGAGTGTGATTCGTTTTCGTGACAGAATTTCTGGATTCGGTCTCCATGCAAGGCCCGCGATAGAAGCTATGCAATAGCTTAATAAGACTTGTACTTCGTTTCTCTTAAAACAAATCGCCATGACTTTCTATCAGGCGCGCGAATAAACGCGTCTATTTTGATTCCTTGTTTCACTTCAACATTTTGATGCTGACTGTATACAGCAGAGTGTTACAAGTCCTATACTAACCTTAAAACAGTAACAACAATAGTGTTATCTTACCTGTATGTCAAGCCACGATTCAGCCCCAATGCCAAGATTTGGCAGGCGTAAATACGACGACCCGTTAAACCTCGGTACCTGGGAGAGAAGAAAAAGGTATAAAGTAACATCCAATACTAAAGCTTAGAGTAATATATGTACGTACTACCCGTTCGCTCTAAATTTGCCGGACGCCTCCCTCAAGTCTCTAGCGCCAGCGGCAAACTTAGAGCGAAAGGGCTATACAGTATCCGGCAAACAACTTGAGCATCGCGTGAGGTGGTGGAAGAAAGTTTGCAAAAATATTGTGTCACCACAAAACGCAATTTTTTATTACTGGCATTTTATTGTGTTAGCGAATAGCTTTTTAGGTGGTGGTATAGAGAGAAAAGAGATCACGAAACGTTTCGTATTATACGAGTTTTGACACATGTGGGATTATTCTCAAACGGGAACACATTTGATTAATCCTCCAAGTTAGGTTACATTGGAGATGACTTATTTTTCACTTGAAGCCGGACCCCGAAAGTCTAGGTCGTTGTTTGCCGGTTACTATACTCAAACGTAGAGTAATATTAATATAAGTATGTAATGTAATTTGCCGGAAGCTCCCTGCCAGTACATCAGTCTCTACGCCAGCGGCAAACTTAGAGCGAACGGGCTAACCTTCGATCACGAGGACTTTTACAGGAGAGACTTTGCCTCTCTCTGTGTGTTCTACCGCCTGTACAACGGTTTGTGCTCTAAAGAATTGTTTGATATGTTGCCTACGGCTACATTCTATCATCCGTAATGGGTCGTGGTCCACCTGCTTACTACGTTCTATCATCGCACCGCTCGCCACAGACAGGGAGTTCATCCTCACACGTTGCGTCCTGAGTGCTCGGGCACAGTGAGATCCGATAGAGGCTTTCTTCCGCGTACGCTTAGGTTGTGGATTGATCTCCCTGCTACGGTTTTCCCAAACTCCTACAGTATGGGGTTCTTCAAAAGGGGACTTAGAAGGTTTTCACAAGGTCCGCAGCGTGATTGTGGCGCCTTTTGTGTTGCAAACGTCCATAGGCTACGGTGACCACCGGTACTTCTGGTGGGGCCGTATGCTTGTCTGCCACTTGAGTGATATAAAAAAAAGCATGATGGAGGACAATCACTCGAAATGTGTGCCTCTTACATCTGATTAGCCCTTTCATGGAAAAGGGCATTTATATAGACGTAAATAGAAGTTTTGTATTTTGACGTTTTATCGTTAGGCTACCACAAGTAGGTATTACCTATTAAAGATAGCAGCGCGAGCGGGTAGCTTTATAAATCGTCAATTAAATGAGATGATGAACTCTTTGTCGCCAAAATGATGCCGCTGCCTGATGAAAAATCACAGCAACATCTAGCGATTGGGGGCCACCGTCCCAGTCTGTAAGACTATAGAAAGCGGCCCTCAACTTGGCGGCCCTATGATGTGCCTCTTCACGCTCGGCTTGAAGAACCCAGGATTGTAAGAGGAGGTAAACACATGTGCTGGCAGGTCGCTCCAGGTTTTTATGGTTCGACATGAGCAGATCTTTTGAATCTTGATCTTTTGAATTTGAATGAGTTTTATTATTCTAATGGGCTTGAAAAAATTCAACTACTGGTAGCGGTGACCTGGGCATTTTCATTTCAACATGGCGATAGGCTCACCACCTATTACGTAGGACATAAAACTATAAGGGGAAATGTGGGCATATACTAGTCCTTTGCCTACCCTTTCGGGATGAAGGCGTGACTATATGTATGTATGTATGACAAACTCTTCTTAACTTTTTCGTAGATTGTACTAAAAGAGAACAGGACTAAGCAGAGATTTCCCTTAAACCATCTACAGTTGTAAAACAGATTTCCTAGAGACAAAATAAACTGTAGTTGCTTTCAAAACACTAACTTCAGAAAAAAGTCAACACAAATCTTAAACATGCACTGTGTTTTACGAGTATAGCAGTTCAAATGAAGTGCTCAAAGAACTGCGAACGTAGTTGGAAACAGTTCTGAAACAAACTCGTAAAAGAGACAAAAAACCGGTCAAGTGTGAGTCGGACTTACGTACAGAGGGTTCCGTATCAATAAACGGCAAAGAAACCACGTTTGTGCAATGGGAGCCCCTGATTTTAGTAGTTACTAGATGACGCTCGCGGCTTCGGTCGCGTGAAATTCGGTACCCGTTCTCACTTCCCGTGGGAACATTTTCCCGGAATAAAAAGTAGCCTATGTGTTATCCAGACTATAAGCTATCTCTTTACCAAATTTCATGTGGGATTATTCCCAAACGGATGTTCCCGAACATCTGATTGATCCCCCAAGTTAGGTCAGATTGGAGAAGACTGATTTTCCACTTGAAGCTGGACCCTGAAAGTCAAGGTCGTTGTTCAAGAAGTTTGCCGGTTACTATACTCAAACGTAGAGTAACATAACATAATGTACATAGGTACTACCCGTTCGCTCTAAATTTGCCGGACACCTCCCCGCCACTACAATTTCAGCCCAATCCGTAAAGCCGTTAGAGCGTGATTGAGTAACAAACATCCAAACATCTTCACATACTTTCACTTTTATAATATTAGTAGGATTTGAGTTGTTATAGCGGCAACAGAAATACATCATCTGTAAACTATGAACAAGCAAACAGGTCAGTTTCACAGGCTGCTTGATGAGTCTGATGAAGAAGTAGGTACCTCTCCTTCATACACCTTATGTGACGTAAACAAAGTTGCGAGGGTCAGCTAGTCTGTAAATATTTCAGTTCTCTAGCCTATCATGGTTTCTGAGATACAGCCTCGTGATGGACAGACGGACGGCGAAGTCTCATAAATAAGGCTCCGTTTTTTACACTTCGGGTACGGAACCCCAAAAACTGTTTTCTCTGTCTCATTTGATTTAGGAGATAGGGAGAAAAAGTAAAAATAAAGAGAGAATAAGTTATCCGTACTCGGTGAAGATGTGCGCTACATATTAGGGTTCGTTATGGTTGGTTTAAAACATTTCTTTTGGAAGTATGGGAAGATATTTCAAGGATCTGTTTTATTTCATTTTGCTTTTTATAAATTTTGCTATATTGAGACGTGTTATGATATTATTAAACTATCTTTTTCAGCCAACAAACAATTATATTTTGGGGTTAATTAGATTAGGTGAGGCAGCAGTGATAGCCAAAGTCTGTTAGGAATCCTGGGACGTCTTTCTGAGGACTTACCCGGAGCTCCCGACTGTAGCCAGTAGTAGGGAACGTGTTTGTTTTTAGTCTGTAAGAGTCCGGCATAGCATCCACGACGGATTTCCCACACGTTAAAAAAAGCCATCAAATGTTGATATTTCAGGAATAATTTCACTTAATTTTGTATCTTGCTTTTTTAAACTTAACCAGTACATTCTTTTTCTTCATCATAATCAAAGGATCTGAATGAACTTATCATGGGGCAGGAAACAAGCTTCCATGCTCACTTAAGAGTAGCTCTTCTTAGGGGCAAAGAAGTATTTGAATTACGGTATACCCCAGTTCAAAAATTTCCTAAGGTAAAAACCTACAAAAGTACCTACTCCAAAGTTATTAGAAAGGTCACTAGGCACTTCGTTTCTACAGAGACAACAAGTTCAAAAACTTCGCTCACAAGTTGCTATCCCTGTTCTTAATGAGAGGCAAGAAGTATTATATATTACGAGCTGACCCGCGCAACTTCGTTTGCGTGATAAATGAAGAACCGCTCGACTGATTTTGTGCAAACTTCTCATAAACCATCTACTAAATAGTCCTAACAAAGCTTAAACATTTGGTTTGGATAGGTGAGCCCGTTCTTGAGTTATAAAATTACAACGAAAAGTGGCATTGATTTTTATATAATTTATATACATATAGATATATAGATTATAGTAAGTATTCTTACCTTCAAATCCAAAGTAATGTCACATTTCGAACCAGCATACCCAAGCGGACATAGACAAACATTGGCCACACATCCACCACCATGTTGGCACTCACAATCATCTTCAATTTTCTCTTTACCAACATTGGCCGATTGGCTATTGTTTTTCAACATTCTTCTAACATCTTCAAAGGTATATGTTTTGAACGGTTCTACCGAATTGTCTAGATCATTATTATCATGTAGCTTGACGCGTTTAACGTCCCGCATGACTATGTCGTTGTCTTCGAAATGTACTATGTCGTTAATGTCGTATATGGCATGTTTGTCTTGGTCGTATGAATGTTGGTACTGTGTTGTTTCGCTGGTCGTGATTTCATTTGTTGGCTTCCATGGTGCTAGGGTTGGAGCGCATTCCGCTGTAACAAAGTAATTTAATGTTAAAGTAAATAATTATACATGGGTATAATTATATAGGTATGGGGTAAAAAAATGTATCCTTGTAGGACAAGGATACATTTTTTTTAAAAATTAAGCTCGCGAAAGTGACGTCGCTAGCCTGATGAAAAGCCGTGGCGCATCTTGCGATTGGGGGCCACTCTTATAGTCCGTAAGACTTCTGACAGTGGTCCTCAAGTTGGCGGCCCTGTGATGTGCCTTTTCACGCTCCGCTAGCAGAACCCGGGATTGTAAGATGAGGGAAACACGTGTGCGGGCAGGTCGTTCCAGGAATCCTTCATGGTAACCAGTTACGTAGACGTATTAAAAAATCCTTAATGGAAACTAGTTACCAAACTCCGGTTTACTAGGCGGCCGAAGCGGGTTTTTCGTACTTGTAAGGTAGTAGAAAAGTATACGCTGCACTTAATTGAAAGTGACCACTGTAGTATTGGATGTTTACAACACCAGTGCTACTACTCGCGCAGCCGATCGTGTAAAAAAAAACCTAGAGGAGTAGTTTATATATTTGCTATACAATCATTATTGTGCATTTAGAACTCAAACTCAAAAAAACATTTATTTTGCATAATCCTAATACATAGGCACTTGCGACACGTCAATGAATACAATGCAAATAGTACCACCAGTTCGGAACGCGGCCCGCTTGAGAAGAACTGGCAAGAAACTCGACGGGCTTTTCTTTTTGTGCTCTATTTACAAAAATTTAAACTAAAAATCACAAACTATTGCTTGAGAATGCAGTAGAGCAAGCAGAAATATACTGAACTGTATCTGTAGGCATGATTTATACTTGTCTATAGCACAAGATTTTATATCTTACTAATATCATAAATGCGAAAGTTTGTGAGTGTGGATGTTTGTTACTCTTTCACGCTCGAACCGCTGAACGGATCGGGCTGAAATTTGGTACAGAGATACATTATAGTCTGGAATAACACATAGGCTACCTTTTATCCCGGGAATAACTTCCCGCGGAACAAATTTTACGCGGGCGAAGCTGCGGGCATCAGCTAGTTGTGAATATTTTAAAAAGCCCGCGAAGTTTCTTGCCAGTTCTTCTCAGGCGGGTCGCGTTGTGAACTGATAATACCTTTATCTTTTTTTAAAATTCTTGGGGTTTTGCGAAATAATCACAAATTACAATTCGTTTGAATCGCAATTATACGAGAATGGCTCTTATCGATTTGGCTAATAATAAAAAAATTAATAATTTTTAAATTACTTAATTTTTTTTTTTTTTTTTAATTAATTTTTTTTTTTTTGCTAATTAATTTTGGTACATTTGTGCGAGGTTTAAAATGGGAGAAAAATTACAAAACACATGATTTTGAGGTGATACAAAATTTGTCAATCAATACAAAAAAAAATCTGATAAACATATGAAATTCTAAGCTCCATACTATCAAGAAAGACAGAATGTTTAATATACAGACATACAAACTTACATTATACATAATAAATAGAAGCAATGATACGAAATTCCATTACAGATAGAAATACGTGACACATACAAATTCAACACGCGTCTCGCTGAAGGAATTTCATTATTTCATTGTTTCAATGTATTGTATAATGTTTTAGTTATCTGTACTAATACTATAAAGAGGAAAGATTTGTTTTTTTGTTTGTTTGTTTGTAACGAATAGGCTCCGGAACTACTGGACCGATTTGAAAAATTCTTTCACTGTTGGGAAGCTACACTCTTTGCGGTGAACATAGGCTATATTTTATTCCCGTATTCCCACGGGAACGGAAACTACGCGGGTGAAAACGCGTGACGTCCGCTAGTAGTATTGTAATATGACTGTGTTGTGACATTAGAAATTAAATTTGGTTGAATATATTCATACTGTCACACCTTTATCCCTGAAGGGGTAAGCAGAGGCATACCATATGCTCATATTTCAATATTTGTATTTTGTTCCATGTAATAAGTGATGACTTGGTGAGCCTATTTAATTGCCATGTTCAAAAAAATTGGGAAATGCAGCCTTAAATGCATCCCACCACCAAAATACAATATCACTGTCAACCTAAACATATCTTACTAATATTATAAATGCGAAAGTTTGTGAGTGTTGATGTGTGGATGTTTGTCGGCCTGGCCACGGGGATCGGCGGTGGCGGCGGCGGCGGCGGCGGAGGCGACTAATCACGCGGCATCGTTTGCAGGCCACGGGGTAGTCGCGTTCGCCGCCGCGACCAGTCATTTGATCACTGGCCTAGTCGCCGCGACTGCCGCCCGACGCCGTGGCATGCGCCGTACTGATTCATGCATTTGTTTCACTCGCTCGCCGCACCGCCAGTCGCCGTGTCGTTCGCTCGGTACATTTCACCGGTCGCATCGCCGGTCGCCGTGCCGCGTGGCATGCTCCGTACATTTCTATTCATTTGTTTGAGTCGCAAGACGCTTCGCCGGTCGCGCCGCACAAATTTTCGCCATGGCGACTGCCCCGTGGCCAGGCACAGGTACTCTTTCACGCTTGAATGGCTGAACGGATCTGGCTGAAGGTACAGAGATACATTATAGCCTGGAATAACACATAGGCTACTTTTATCCCGGGAATAAGTTCCTACGGGAAGCGGGATCAGCTAGTAATATATATTTTTTTATACCACTGAAGTGGCAGACAAGCTTACGACCCACCTGTTGATTGATTGTTGGTTACCGTAGCCGAAGCGTTTCTAACACCCTGTAGGTGCGACATTTGCCGACCCTAAAAACCCTTCTAAGACCCCTTTTGATTCTCGGACATCCTTCCTAAGGGATCCCCCGGGGCTCCCCACCACAGGCTGTTGGGCGTAACGTGAGGTTTTTTAGTCGGTAGGAGTCCGGCATAACATCCAAGAGGATTTTCCCTCACGTTAAACAAAAAAAAGACCCCTTTTGAAGAATCAAAAATATTGCTGACGTTCGAGAAAAAGAAAGCAGAGAGATTTAATATATTTCAGAACTTACTCCACTCAATCTAATATCGTCTAGTAATAGAAAATCGAGACAAGTCGTAACTCGCCTTAATATTTAAGCCTTAGTACTTATTGCTTGAAAAGCCGCGTAAATAAAGCTAGTTACCTGGTACACGCTGAAGTTTATGACGTAAAGCTTTCTAATTAACACTTTGAACTTTGCTTTATGCAAACACGTGTTGAAAACTATCTATAAATATGTATAGGTTTTATTTAAGACTAGCGGACGTCACGCGGTTTCAGCCGCGTAGTTCCCGTTCCCATGGGAATACGGGAATAAAATATAGCCTATGTTCACCGCAAAGAGTGTAGTTTTCCAACAGTGAAAGAATTTTTCAAATCGGTTTAGTAGTTCCGGAGCCTATTCGTTACAAACAAACAAACAATCAAATATTTTCTCTTTATAATAATAGCATAGATGTTATGAAGGTAAGAGAGTAGTCAAAATAGTATTTTAGCCCCTCTCCATATAGAGTGCAGAGGGGCTCATGGCGGGACTTTGTTTGTAGTCTGTGACTCTGTTGCATTAAACTACACTAGGTCACGTGGATCATCTTTTCAAAGTTTGAAATAAAACAAACAAGAAGTCGTGAGACGGTCTCACCCGACTGCCCCTCTGTGAAAGTGAAAGTTCAATCCGATTGACGTTGACATTTTGGTTTTATTTCAAACTTTGAACAGATAATCCATGTGACCTAGTGACGTAGTTTAATGCAACAGAGTCACAGACTACAGACACAAGTCTCGCCATAAGCCTCTCTGCACTCTATTTTATAGAGAGGGGCTAAAATGACAACGTCAATCAAATTGAACTTTCACTTTTACAATAAACGTGTTAGAGAGGGGCAGTCTGGTGAGAACGATCTCACGGCTTTGTTAATTAGAGATATAGAAGTGTATATTTTGAACATACATTTATTTTGTAAGTATGCCATGATAATACAAATTCGTAGCACCCAGACCACATAATGAGAAGTCTACGTCTATTCTACGACGGAGTACGAATGAAGCGTAGCGTTTGGTACGCGTCCTACCACAGAGTAGTATCCGTAGTAGTAGTTAGTAGTACATAGTTCAGAGAGAAATCTTTTCTCTTTAGAATGTAAGTAAGCATGCAAGTATAAATAGATTCAAAGGTTTTCGTCTTGAGGCACTCGAGTAAGGTCTTTGAACACATCTGTAGAGTGGCATTCAAGAAACCTGAAGCCATAGAGCAACATGACCTATGACTTTGATCAGGAGGAGATTCGCCGTACGGAGACTTTTCTCTCTGTCAATACATACTCCAAATGGTCTAACAAATATACGAGAATGATGTGTGTGTCTGAAATTATGAGTGTTGTATTAATTGTTTTGTGTACTTTCGCAAAACGATCCATTGCGTAGAGAAGGAAAACTCGAAATGAAACCCGTAAAATGACAATCGTTAAGCCAAGTTGAAGGCCTTATGGGAGGCTTGAAAAATTTCAACTACAGGTCGCGGCGATGCGCCTCTTCATTTCAACACGGCAATAGGCTCACCACCTATTACGTGGGACATAAAACTATAAGGTGGAATGTGGGCGTATACTATGCCTCTGCCTACCCCTTCGGGGATAAAGGCGTGACTGTATGTATGTATGTATGTTTTGTGTAAGTTCAGTAGTGAAAGCCGATTGCTTGTGGTCTATAAGAATACGATTTCCCCAACGCAACATATGACAGACAGTTTTAGCCCCTCTCTTTATAAAAGAGTGCAGAGGGGCTTATGACGACACTTTGTCTGTAGTCTGTGACTCTGTTGCATTAAACTACGTCACTAGGTCACGCGAATCATCTGTTCAAAGTTTGAAATAAAACAAAAATGATAACGTCAATTGGATTGAACTTTCACTTTCACAATAAACGTGTTAGAGAGGAACAGTCTGGTGAGAATTATCTCACAGCTTTCTTGTTGTATCGTGTAAACGCGAACATATAAAGGCTACCTAATGCAGGTTGCTTCGCTCTATGCCTGAAGCTCATTCGTTTTCGTGAACACCGATCGACCATGATTTGAAGAGTTGATACCTTTTTTTTTGACGTGAGGGAAAATCCTCATGAATATTATGCCGGACTCCTACCGACTAAAAAAAGTCACGTGTCCTGCTAACAGCCTACGGTTGGGAGCCCCGGGTAAGCCCTCAGAATGATACCCCAGTACTCCCAACAGACCTAAGAGTTGATACCTACTTATTACTTTTGGATAAAGCCTACGATAACTTTCAGGGTCTGAGCTTCAGCACTAGATAGGTATAATTACTGGTGACACATTTCCCGGACCTCTGCCTATGAATGCCTATAGGGCAGAGCTACTGACCAGGGGTCTGAGAACAGTGATGAAGTGTTCACCGTCCTTACAAAAGCAGATCCTGGACGACATCGTCACTTGAGGTTTCACCAAAGAAGTGGGATAACTCGAACCTCCCCCAAAAGACGAGGGATAGCACCCAAACCCCCTCTCCCCTATGTGAGGCCGCAGTGGTAGCAGTAGGTCTGTTGGGAGTCCTGGGGTATCCTTTCGAGGGCTTATCCGTGGCTCCCAAACGTAGGCTGATAGATAGGGTACAAATGGTTTTTAGTCGGTAGAAGTCCTGCATAGCATCCATGTAGGATTTTTCTTGCGTTAACAAAAAGCCTATCATAACTTTCAAGGACTGAGCCTAAGGACTAGATAAATCTGGTGATAGATTTCCCTGATCTCTGCCTACAAATGCTAGGGGCTGCCTTCAAGGCAGAGCTACTGGTAGTAGTCCTTACATACCAGATATGCGTTTGTGAGTGCAGATGCTTGTTACTCTTTCACGCTCTAACAGCTGAACGGATCTGGCTGAAATTTCATGCAGAGATAAATCATAGTCCGAAGCAAGTCGTAGTTCAAACTGACATAACACTTGGACTTTTCATCTCGGAAATTAATATCCATGAGATGTGAGAACCGAAACGAAGCTCCACGCAGGCAAAACCGCGGGAATCAGCTAGTTATACAAGTATCACAAAAAGGTTTGTCATCTCAGATTGTAGTGACCACAATCGAGAGATGAATGTAGCGAATGATGACAGTTTGAACTACGACTTGCTTCGCGGACTATGATTTATCTCTGCATGAAATTTCAGCCAGATCCGTTCAGCTGTTAGAGCGTGAAAGAGTAACAAGCATCTGCACTCACAAACGCATATCTGGTATGTAAGGACTACTACCAGTAGCTCTGCCTTGAAGGCAGCCCCTAGCATTTGTAGGCAGAGATCAGGGAAATCTATCACCAGATTTATCTAGTCCTTAGGCTCAGTCCTTAAAAGTTATGATAGGCTTTTTGTTAACGCAAGAAAAATCCTACATGGATGCTATGCAGGACTTCTACCGACTAAAAACCATTTGCACCCTACCTATCAGCCTACGTTTGGGAGCCACGGATAAGCCCTCGAAAGGATTCCCCAGGACTCCCAACAGACCTACTGCTACCACTGCGGCCTCACCTACGGGAGAGGGGGTTTGGGTGCTATCCCGCGTCTTTTGGGGGAGGTTCGAGTTATCCCACTTCTTTGGTGAAACCTCAAGTGACGATGTCGTCAAGGATCTGCTTCTGTAAGGACGGTGAGCAGCTTCCTCACCGTCCTCAGGCCCCCGGTCAGTAGCTCTGCCCTATAGGCATTCATAGGCAGAGGTCAGGGAAATGTGTCACCAGTAATTATACCTATCTAGTGCTGAGGCTCAGACCCTGAAAGTTATCGTAGGCTATATCCAAAAGTAATAAGTAGGTATCAACTCTTAGGTCTGTTGGGAGTACTGGGGTATCATTCTGAGGGCTTACCCGGGGCTCCCAATCGTAGGCTGTTAGCAGGACACGTGACTTTTTTTAGTCGGTAGGAGTCCGGCATAATATTCATGAGGATTTTCCCTCACGTCAAAGAAAAAGGTATCAACTCTTCAAAAACTCCAGCCCAAGTATCAAGAGTGTTTAATCCCCCAGACATCACTCAGAAACCGATTTTTGAACAAATTTCATTTATCATGACGATACCTACTTAATCTTTTAAGTTGTCTGTCACACTCGATCGGTGTTCTTACGAAAACAAATGAGCTTCAGGCATAGAGCAAAACAACCTGCATTAGGTAGCCTTTATACGTTCGCGTTAACACGATACAACAAGAAAGCCGTTAGACTTGGCCATCGCCAAGTGGCAGATTCGGACTCGGGGGATGAAACAAACATAAATTTTGATAATTTATGGCGTCGACAACTTTTGGCATCAGCTGAGCTAATGCCAAAAGTAATGGATATTGGATGGAGCCATGGTGGCCATGGGTGAAGGAACCGAGAGGTTACCATGATAGCCGACTTGACCTAACCAGCGGATTTCGCGCTGTGCGCTGAAATGATAACAATGTGGTGACTCTATTGTGTAGTGGAACCTATGCGAACTGCAAGTAGATTTTCAGCTGCCCAAAAACAAAGGATGTGAAATGGAAGAAATGTACCACAACCCAACATTGTACTCCAATATAATCGTTTTATGGGAGGTGTAGATAGATTGGATGCCAATGTTGGAGCCTATCGTATAGCAATTAGGGGTAATAAGTGGCGTATGCCTATACTCTTCTGGTTGTTAAATAATAACAATAATCAAAAATGTCATCAATATCAAAGATATAAAATATAATTAAAATATTAATATATAACGTTACGGTATTGATAAATTACTCACAATATTGCTCTACATGACTTCGAATCATATAAAACCAAATATTTCAGCATTGAAAGTCGTTTGTTTTCGTCTTTATTCTGGTTCCGACATTTTCAAGTGCTGACATTTTCTTCTTCTTATGCTCATTAATATGGTAATATTAGCGACTCTGGAAATCTACGAAAGATAAATCTTACCAAGAGATTCTTCAAAAGTGCGACCTGAATCTGAATCCCAATTTTTAAAGCAAGAAGTGGTGCATTTTCTTTATCTATCTTCCACACACAAAGCCTCTTTCTTCAACAAGAATAGACCACAGTGCGGTGAAGGCGCAGGCGTTATTAGCGTCATTTATTCTGTCAGACTTTTATTATTATGTGTTTTTAGGGTTTCGTAGCCAAATGGCAAAAACGGAACCCTTATAGATTCGTCATGTCTGTCTGTCTGTCTGTCTGTCTGTCTGTCTGTCTGTCTGTCCGTCCGTGTGTCACAGCCACTTATCTCCGAAACTATAAGGCTTATGCTATTGAAGCTTGGTAACTAGATGTATTCTGTGAACCGCATTAAGATTCTTATATAACACTACAAAAAAAGCAGTAAATTTTGGGGGTCCCCATACTCAGAACTGAAACTCAAATTTTTTTTTTCATCGTACCCATACGTGTGGGGTGGGGTATCTATAGATAGGTCTGTCAAAATGCTGTTGAGGTTTCTAACATCATTTTTTTCTTAAGTGAATAGTTTGCGCAAGAGGGACTTCCAAAGTGGAAAAATGAGTGTCCCCCCCCCTCAAACTTCTAAACTAAGAAAGTGATAAATCTAAAAAATATATATGATGTACATTGCCATAAAAACTACCAACGAAAATTGGTTTGAACAAGATAGAGCTGGTAGTTTTTTTTTAATACGTCATAAGCCGCAATTTTCGGTTAGAAAAATTAAAAAAACAATCAAAGTTACAACGAACTATAAGAACTTTTATATTATGTTACTTGCTGCTACGAAACCCTTCATGGGCGAGTCCAACTCGCACTTGGCCGGTTTATTTTTTACAATTTTTGTTGTGTTTATAGCGTGTTTTTATGTTAAATTGCAGCAATGTGGAGGTAAGTCAACCTACTTCATCGCTCTTTGATTTAGTTCGCTGCCCTCACTGTTCCCAAGTCCGATTTTTCAGGGGTGAGCGGGGCTTGAAAATACATGTTGGGAAAGTACACAAACTCCAACATGTATTTCCGAATCCTCCTCTACCCGTTTCTCCCATTATTGTTGGTGATGATAGTGTCGAAATTCCCTTTTGGAAAACACTTGCCAAATTAAAAAATTCGGTTCCTGTATTAAAGAGGATTCCGCGGGGTGCAAGACCTACAGTAGCTAAATGTTTAGCTAGTTACTTGGGTCTTGCAGTCCGTGAAAATTCTAAATCGGCTTGGGAGCAGTTACTCACCTTCCCATTCAAAATTCTTCACATAAATAAGGACAAAAATACTTCTGTAAAGTCTTTAATTGCTCAAATAAAAACAAATTGCAATATTTCGGCTAACATTTTAGATTCAAAATTTTCCATAGTGCATAATAATAATTTGTACAATTTGGTTGAATCAAAATTAAGGGATGGTGACATAAGTGGAGCATCGAGACTGCTTTTCAGTAGTGATGTGGTGGCGCCGTGCACTCCAGAAACACTCGCGGCCCTGCGGAGTAAGCACCCAGCGCCTGTGGATGACCTTCTTTTCCCTGAGGCACCAGACTCGAGCGCTGATTGCCTCAGGGTAACGGCCAAGGATGTATTGACTGCTATTAATTCTTTCCGAAGTGGCTCCGCTGGTGGTCTCGATGGCTTGTCCCCGCAGCATCTAAAAGATCTTGTGGGCCCAAGCGCGGGGGATGCTGGCGAGTTACTTCTGGGAGAATTAACGGCTGTGTTGAACCTTATGCTCTCCGGCAATGTGGTAAATGACATCACCGACATCTTGTATGGGGCAAATTTGTGTGCTCTATATAAGAAGGATGGTGGCATTCGCCCTATTGCCGTAGGGTGTACTTATAGACGTATGGCAGCCAAAATGTGTTGTAATTTTTACAAGGAGCATTTAGCAGAGCAGTTTCAGCCCCTCCAAATCGGATTTGGTTCAAAGGGGAGCTGTGAGGCTGTCATACATGCTCTATCTACATACCTTGGCCTTGGAAAAAGTGAGGTGATCCTCAAGGTTGACGTGAAGAATGCTTTTAACTCGGTGTTCAGGGATACCTTGTTGACTCAAGCTAAATTAGAAATTCCTAAAGTTTACAATTTTCTTTGGCAATGTTACAGGTACCCCACAAAATTACTATATCAGGATAACGTTTTGGAATCTGCCGTTGGATGCCAACAAGGTGACCCCCTCGGCCCGGTAATTTTCAGTTTAGCTATTCATCCTATTGTTCAGCAATTAAATTCAAAATTTAATGTATGGTATTTAGATGATGGGACTTTAGGAGGGGATGTTGAGTCTGTTATGCAAGACTTGGCTTTTTTTGAAAACTAAATTTGCATCAATCGGTTTAGAACTTAATACAAATAAATGCGAAATTTTTATTAATGATTTATTGGACAAACACTCTATATTTTCTAAATTTAATTCATTAGCCACCGGTATCAAAATTGTTGAAAAAGACTCACTTCGCCTCCTTGGGTCCCCAGTTTTTGAAGATGCCTACAATAATTACATAGAAGAAAAAATTCAAAATTTTTGTGCTATTTCAGATCGCCTACTTAATATTAATATTCATTCGGCTTTCACCATTCTCCGATTTTGTTTATTTGTACCTAAATTTACTTCTGTTCTTAGATCTTCTCAGTTTTGGAAATATTCTTCTCTTTTGGCTAAAATGGATGAAATTATTTTAAGTACTTTAAGTAAAATTTTAAATGTGGCCTTGGATGACCGAGCGGCACTGCAAGCGACTCTACCGGTTCGTTTGGGTGGCCTCGGCATTCGCAAAATTTTTGATATTAGTTTACCAGCATTCCTGTCCTCAGTCCACAGTACGGAGGATCTAACTAGGAAAATTCTTGCACCTACACTAGTTAGTTCCGAAATACTGTGTAAGATTGATGCAGTTAACGCTTGGAAAATTGCCTGTCCGAACTCCGACTTGCCAAGGAACCTTTTCTCACAACGACAGTGGGACGGGCCGCTTTGCAGTCTTGTGAGAGTTAATTTATTAAACTCGTGTACAACTCCTGCTGAGCGTGCCCGTTTACTGGCAGTGGGTGCGTGGGAATCGGGTCTTTGGCTACATGCTCTTCCTTCATCTAACATAGGGACCATGTTAGATGATAGTACTTTCCGCATTGCTTCTTGCCTTGGTTTAGGTGCGCCATGTGTTTCTCCGCACCAGTGCCATTGTGGAGTAGTTGTCGATCGCCTTGGACATCATGGCTTGTCTTGCAGCAGAAGCGTTGGACGAATACCACGGCACGCGAGCATGAACGACATCATCCGCCGGGCTCTTGCTACACGTGACCAGAAGGCTGGCTTTTATTTGGGACAAAGATTAAGCATTGCCATTCAACGTGACAATGCTGCCAGTCTTCTGGGGACGCTGCCACATGAGGACTGCGATGCGGAGAAATTTTATGACGCATTTTAGTTTCGTAGTTTTCCTTTGTTTATTTTTATATTAGATTAGTTTAATTTATTCTGTAAATATTTAGTTTAATTTTATTTTATTAACGTATTAAATATAGTTGTTAAATGTTGCAATCAATAATGCTACCCTTCTGGCTCGAAATTATTCAAGCAATGTAGATACGCTGGAATTTCGGCGTAGCATTGCCAGAACATTACTTCAGAAGTACGGTAACGATAAGCAGCGTCCAGGACCTAACAAATGTATCACGACAACCGTACCTACTTCAGTGCGAAAACGTCGACTTACATTCAAAATGTTTTACTGCTTTTCATTTTCATTTATTTTATAATACATAGATACATACATTTAATAATCAAATAACATTGCTGTTTTATTTACCTATGTCGAATGTAGCATATTTGCCCATTGTTTCGTTTTCGAACACCTCCAAAATACCTACTTAACGAATTATAAAAAAATAAAATCTTGTCAATACCTTCATAGGAACTTATTACGAATAACATTACCGAAAATAACAAAAATCGAAGTCAAAAAAAGTTCTGGGCATATATCCATACTAATATTATAATGCTGAAGAGTTTGTTTGTTTGTTTGTTTGTTTGTTTGTTTGTTTGTTTGAACGCTAGGATCTCAGGAACTACTGGTTCGATTTCAAAACTTCTTTTACAGTTTGATAGTCCATTTATTGAGGATGGCTATAGGCTATATAACATCACGCTAAGACGAATAGGAGCTGAGCAGCAGTGAAGAATGTTTCGAAAACGGGGAATTATTTTTACCGTCTGAGAGCTTCCGAGGCGTACGCTGCCTAAATGGTTAAAGTTACGTAAAAATTGTCTACTACAAAATTGTTTTTCCTAAAAAGTTCTATAAAAAAGTCCTGGACAGCACATGTCTATCTTTTAAGGTTCGCTCACAATAACCGAATTTGTCTTTCTTTTAAGGTTAGCTCACAATATTTTCAAACTGAAGAGTTTGTTTGTGCTAGGATCTCAGAAACTACTGGTTGCATTACAATAATAATTTCACAGTTTTTTAGTCCATTTATTGAGGATGGCTAATGACTATATAACATCACGCTAAGACAAATAGGAGCGGAGCAGCCATGAATAATGTTTTAAGAACGGGGAAAATTTATTTCTTTTGAGAGCTTTCATTGCGTACGTTGCGTAAATTGTTAAAGTTATGTAAAAATGGTGTATCTACTACAAAATGTTTTATCTTAAAAAGTTACAAAAATAAGTCCTGAACAGCATAATTATGCCTATCCTCTAAGGTTCACTTACAATAACGTTAATAATTTTTAAAATATGAGCGGAGCAACTCGACGCGTCGGGAGTAAACGTTTTCTGCAGCAGTAGCCAGTCAACTGAAAGATAATAGCGGCCAAGTGCGAGTCGGACTCGCACACGATGAGTTCCATACCAAAAAACGGACAAAAATAAATGCGACGGGAAACATTATATCACTTCAACAAAGTTGTGCGGTTCAACTCTAATGGTAATGAATATAAGCGACGCGACGGGAAAAATTATATCACTTTTAATATTAAAACCTACAGAAAGAGTAAATGCGACGGGATTATATTACCTACTTAAAATATTAATACTATACCACTCTTTTTCTCACTCTCATGTGACGCAAACGAAGTTGCGCGGGTCAGCTAGTGGGTTAATATAGAAAAAGCTTGTGCCTGATCCGATTAAATTTACGGTCTTCTCTCGTTTTCCATAAATTCATTTGCACTATTATTGTTTGCCATAATCATCCCTGGTCATAATATTCACTTGCACTATTATCATTTATACTAATAACGTTTGCCTTAACAACTCAACAGTCATAACTTTTATTTGCCATAAAATGACTTTCTATAACAACATTTCTCATATTAATTAGTTTCCATAAGTTACACATCTCATAATCGACTCTTGGCATAATCAAAATTTGATATAATTATGAAAATAATGCATAATATTGTAAGGTCTTCAAAATTAATTATCGTTAACACCCCGACTCAGTGCGATCCGACTCGGCTTTTAAACCACCCAGAAGTAGCAGCCCCGCAAAGCGGGGCTCCGTCGAGCTTAGTTAGCTAGAGACGCCATATGAGGTTTAGTTTTAGGTTTAATTGTGAATAAAAAATCTGTGTCGTGTAAATTATCTTTATTTATATTATGGTGAATAAAAGTTATGGAAAATGGCATTATTGAAAACGAAAATTATGGCAAATACATTTATGGATTTAAATTATTATGACACTTGATCGATTATGACCAATGGAATTATTGAAAGTCATTTTATGTCATTTCACGATTATGGCAACTGAAGCGTTATATCTAATGAAATTATGGCAAATACCAGTATGGCATATGAAATTATGGCATTTTAAATTATGGCAAACATTAGTAAACCTAAATTTACATTTTTTTTTCCATACAAGATTTCTTCCCCAGTTATGCGTGTAAAATAACAACAGGAAAAAATTGAAAAATTCTGAAATCCTCGCTCATTTATTTTTATTGAAAAGTATGTTAAAATGCTGATTTTTGAAGAATTCTCTGTTTTGTTTTTATCCCTTACCCACATAATTTGCCACCTCATTTCACCCCCTTCGAAGGGATTCTTCGAAATGTATACTGAATTTCGTAAAATTCCTTAGTGAATACTCAACGCCATAAAAGAAAAGTATTACGCAGTAAATCCATAAATAGATATTGGAAAAACGAGTTATTTAAAACTAAATATAAAAGGAATGGCATTTGAAAATAGGGTAAATGAGTCTGTTGATGTTGTGAAGATTGGCGAAAAGGTACGGGCAAGATTGAAAGGAGCCTAACCTCCGTGACACAGCGAGGTACAATAGAGAAACGACTGGTGCCTTACACTGTTTGGACAAAGGATATAAACCCACTTTATTCGTAATTTGTCGGCAGATTGCTTCCATTCTCGCGCGTATTGGTTTTTTATTAACGGTAGCTGTCTCGCTGAAATATGTTTTTATAATCTTTTTTACATAGGTATAGTTACGTTAATCTCCGAAAGGGTATGCAGATACATAATTATGATTACATTTCAAGATTTGCATTTTGGCCTTGCAATAAGTGTTGAGCCTTCGTGCTGAAACGGACAGGACTGTTTGTACAAACAATATAATTCCGAGTTATTTATAACTTGCTACAGCCTACGACATTACCTGTGCATCCTTTGAACCAATTCTTACCCTTATCTACACAAACGTATGGAAATACCTTCGCCAGATTTTGACAGTTTGATGCTGGCTCCGCTCATTTGGGTAGTAGTATGACGATATAAACCATGTTATTTCATGCATAGAGTTCATAATGACGAAACTTATTTATAGGTACGGTACAGTACTTTCAGAGAACAAACTACTCTCTTCTGTTTAAAATAATTTTCAAAGAGAAAACAAGATCTTCCTCTTTATTATATTAGCATAGATACGTCTACACAATAAGTCTGGCTAACTGAACTACGATGAACCTAAGTTAAACAAGGCATAATAATCTTCTTAAACAAGCCGGCATAATGCCTTTATCCTCCTTTGAACTGCGGAAGAGATTAATTTTCACAAAATGACGTCGAATAAGCTTGTCCAAGTTTCTACTCTATGTGTAAGTAGTTAAAACTTTTCAACTCGACATGATTGAGTGTCCCCTCATATGCTTGCGTACTTCAAAGTTGTTTGATCGTAATGTCTATAAAACTTTGTAATGAATAGAAAAACTTGGGATATATTTTGTAGGAGATATTTTTTTCTGTTTGTTATAGACATGTAGGGTCGCGAACTTTAATGTTGGACCAAAATTATTTGGTAAAATTTATGTAGGTATGTGTAGTGTATGTAAATTAAACAAAAGCTGCTACTACAAAAAAGTTTGTGTCCATTTCGATTGCTCGGCCAATATGTCGTAGAAAAAAGAAACTTATGTCAGCATTTCGAAGGAATTCGTAGAAAACGAACAGTGAAAACCGCAAATTCGAAGAGTCAATATTTAGAAAGTTATAAGTGTTTAACCGTGGCCGCGCAGTCCGCATGAATTCAACTGCGCGGCCACCAGTTCTCTTGAACGGAGCTACGTACAAGTCTAATTCTTTTTGCTAATCACTGACACGATTTCGAAGAAAATGTAGATTATAAAAATAAAGCCCTACTATTTGAACTTCACAACATACGGCACTCCAAAGTTATGGCCGCGCAGTCCGCACAATGCGAACCGCGCGGCCACGGTTTTTCTTAAATGGAGCTTAAACGGAGCTTAGTAGAAGTCCCATTCTTTTTGCTAATTACAGATACCATTTCGAAGAATATGTAGACAGTATGAATAAAGCCTCAAATTAAGAACTAAATGACGTATAGAACTTAAAACCTATAATCGAAGGAAAAAATAGGGTGACCAAGATTTATAGTGTGTGAATCCAGGCTTTTTACTATTTTAATATCATAGTGTAAATATATTTATATAGCAAGTAGCTTTTCTTGTAAAAAGAGCTACTGATTGTTTCAATTGAATTCCAATTCAATTCAATTGAGAATTAGTGATTCGAATTAGTCTTACGAAATTGTGCTTGTAAGCTTTTAAGTAAAATAGGTTTATTAAAAAGAAAACATATTTGCTGGCGATTGGCAATCATTAATTCTACATGGCGCTGTGTGAAATAGATATTCCACTACATTTATATTGGTTTTTGGTGCAGGACCTCCTCACTCCCACAGTTCAACAATCCCAACCACAGCAACCACCAAAAGGAAACAAACCTTAGCAAATCACCACGACGATAACGAACTGCCCAACCCAAAGAAGACAAATGGACGGGACGATAATTCGCCTGATGGCATTTGTAACTTTTTCTAAGATGAAGCGGTCCACAACTATTCTGAGCATTTTCCGTACTTATTTATATAAGGTGTTATTTACTTCTTACTATGGGCGTTCCACAGGGTTCGATACTCGGACCATTTTTATTTTTAATTTATATAAATGACCTACCCTATTACGTAGGGGACACCAACGGGATTGTTTTGTTTGCAGATGACACTTCCTTAATTTTTAAAATTAAAAGACAACTAGATAACTACGACGATGTCAACAATGCAATCCTGAAAGTAGTACATTGGTTTAATACTAATAATCTTAGCCTGAACGATAACAAAACTAAATGTATTAAATTTACCTTGCCCAATGTAACACAGGCAGAAACCAATGTTCAATTAATGGCCGAGAGTTGGAACTTGTGAAATCTACGGCGTTCCTAGGGTTGACGGTCGATGCTGGATTGCAGTGGGGTCCACATATTGAAAAGCTAGCTGGCAGGTTAAGTTCAGCAGCATTTGCGGTACAAAAGATTAGGCATTTGACTGATGTAGATACAGCTAGAATAGTTTATTTCAGTTACTTCCACAGTGTTGTCTTACGGTATTCTACTGTGGGGTAATGCCGCAGATATAAATTCAATTTTTGTTTTACAAAAACGAGCCGTAAGAGCCATATATAGATTAGGTCCAAGGGTCTCTCTGCGCGAAAAATTCAAAGAGGTAAATATTCTGACTGTAGCATCACAATATATTTTTGAAAATCTTATGTATGTGCAAAAGAATCTATCTAGTTTCGTTAAGTTAAGCGATATACACAGTGTAAATACCCGACATAAAGATAACCTTGCTTGTCATCAGTGTAGACTGAAAAAAGTCAGTAATTCCTTCCTGGGTAACTGTATACGTTTTTACAACAGGCTTCCAAATGAAATAAAAAGTATGCCCTTAAATAAGTTTAAAAAGTGTATAAAAAGTAAATTGTACCGCAGGGGCTACTATTCAGTTGACGATTATTTGCTTGACAGGGAAGCCTGGAAATGATCTGCTTGCTCTACTGCATTCTCAAGCAATAGTTTGTGATTTTTAGTTTAAATTTTTGTAAATAGAGCACAAAAAGAAAAGCCCGTCGAGTTTCTTGCCAGTTCTTCTCAAGCGGGCCGCGTTCCGAACTGGTGGTACTATTTGCATTGTATTCATTGACGTGTCGCAAGTGCCTATGTATTAGGATTATGCGAAATAAATGTTTTTTTGAGTTTGAGTTTGACTAACTAGAAGTATTCTTCTATAAATGTAGGTATTAAAATGTCGTTTATAAAAAAAGTAAAGTAAGTAGGTACATATAAGTAAAGTATTGACTTTCGATTACATTACATTAATTAAGTACTATACGTAAAAACACCATACAGTACCTCATTACCTACCAACTTAAATATTGGGTAAAAAATATTAGTATTGCGGAAATACCTTACTTGATATTGTTATTGTCCAGACTACCAACGTTATAGGTTAAACGCAAAGTTTATATTACTTGAATAGTGGTATTTAGATTCAATTTACGTAAAACTAAAGCATTTGAAATTAAATCAGCAATTAAAAATGGTCGAAAACAAGGACGTATCATAGCTATACACATCGACATCGCGACTTTAAAAAACAAATAAACTTTTATAAATTTGAAAAAAGAATTCTATAAATTATCTGTAGTAGTATGCATGAAGTAAACATATTTGCTGGCGAAAGAAAAAAAGTCAATATCAGAGGAACGTGGAGTAAAAGGAAGCTTGAATTTCACTTACTGAGACATATGATTACCTACTTAATGTTTTTACGGGTAAAAAGTAATAATTAAATTTATAAAATGTTAGTGCTGTTTATCGGATTAGTAATTACTGGCGTAATTTAAGTCATAAAATCAAACTATAACAATACCATAAAGAAACATCTATTTAATAAGTAATAATTCAGTACATAATAAGTAATCAAAATATTTTTAATTTCAATCATTTTAATAATCTTAATATATTATTATTTTGTTTTACTTTTTATTTATAGAAACATAATTAAATAAAATGAAATCTACTAGCAAAATAAAATATTAAGTAGTACAAAATCTCCCCAACATCCCCTTGTGGGTCGCGCCAAACCACCACAGAATACAGAGTACATTTTCCTTGCTAAACGCCATTTTAGCATTCCGGAAAATAAATAATAATAATTATTTCTGTTGTATTTACGCACGTTTCTATATTTGGCAATTACTGTGTAGTTTGTGCATCATCTGAAGATACAAGAAGGTATGTTTTTTGCGAGTTTTCTTTAACAACAGAATTTAAAACATTGCTAATAGAACTTTTGCAAAGCCTACAGTCGCGTCACTGATTGGTCAGGTAATTCCTTCCTTAACCTTTACGTGTTGCCATTTTCCAGTGATGATAACGTATCTTAAGGTTTTTTTATAAATCACTAGCTGATGCTCGCGGCTTCGCCCGCGTGAATTTGGTACCCGTTCCCGCTTCCCATGAGAATATTTTCCCGAGATGTAACGTAGCCTATGTGTTATTCCAGACTATAAGCTATTAAAACATGAACGTGGGTTTTGTTGGGTAAAAGATAATAGTATCACATGAGTGTTTTAATACCTAATTAAACAATTGCATACAAGACTTTATCTACACCCATGATAAAACAATTTGCAAAAATAATATCGAAGAAAAATAGCGGGAATTCGAATTCGCTTTAATCTTTTTTTTTCGGCGCGCAGCCTCTGTGGTAGTGCAATGCAACGCGCGTGAATGACAGTTCTTTTTTTGAAACTCATACAGATTCCACGCGTCGAGCGGTAAGAATTTGGCTGTCTGATGAGTAACCCTTTGCGCGGAAGAAATTGAAAAAGCGAACGGAGTGTTATGTTATTATTATGAAATTTCATATAACATAATAACAGCCGTCGGATGATATTATGGTTATTAGGACCGTACGTACCGAACGTAGTATTAAGTACTCTGTGATTAGGATTTTGGATGTATTAATGTTGGCAATAAGCTAACTGTTGCAGAATCTTTTATAGAGGACTTTTTTTTTTTAACGTGAAGGAAAATTCTCATAGGATGTTATGCTCTTACCGACTAAAAAACCTCACGTTACGCCCAACAGCCTATGGTTGGGAGCCCCGGGGAAGCCCTCGGAAGGATGTCCCAGTCTGCAAGACTATAGAAATCTGCCCCCAAGTTGGCGGCCCTATGATGTGCCTCTTCACGCTCCGCTTGAAGAACCCAGGATGGTAAGAGAAGGGAAACACGTGCGCTGGCAGGCCGTTCCAGTTTTTATGGTACGACAGAGAAACGATCTTTTGAATCGTTCAGTTGTAGCGAAGTAAGAGTGGCACCTCTGTCCAGCAGGCGTTGTTCGGGAAGGAGTGGGCGGGATTAGGTTGAAGAGTTCAGAACACTCACCGTGAAAGATACGGTAGAATGCAGCCAAAGACGCAATAGTTCTTCGCTGCGGTAACGGCCTTACCTTACCTTACCCATTATATAACAATATGTACCTATATTGTGATCATCACCATTTACTGAAATATAAATCAATCGATGAGTGTTTTTTTTCTTATCTTCTTATCTTTGACTGCCTCTGTGGCACAGTCGGTAGAGATACCGCCTGCGGCGCTGGAGGTCGTGGGTTCGATTCCCGCCGGAGACAAATATTTGTGTGACCCATAAATGTTTGTCTCAAGAGTCTGGGTGTATCTATGTATAATATGTATGTATTTAAATGTATAAGTACTAGCTGACCCGCGCAACTTCGTTTGCGTCACATGAGAGTGAGAAAAAGAGTGGTATAGTATTAATATTTTAAGTAGGTAATATAATCCCGTCGCATTTACTCTTTCTGTAGGTTTTAATATTAAAAGTGATATAATTTTTCCCGTCGCGTCGCTTATATTCATTACCATTAGAGTTGAACCGCACAACTTTGTTGAAGTGATATAATGTTTCCCGTCGCATTTATTTTTGTCCGTTTTTTGGTATGGAACTCATCGTGTGCGAGTCCGACTCGCACTTGGCCGCTATTATCTTTCAGTTGACTGGCTACTGCTGCAGAAAACGTTTACTCCCGACGCGTCGAGTTGCTCCGCTCATATTTTAAAAATTATTAACGTTATTGTAAGTGAACCTTAGAGGATAGGCATAATTATGCTGTTCAGGACTTATTTTTGTAACTTTTTAAGATAAAACATTTTGTAGTAGATACACCATTTTTACATAACTTTAACAATTTACGCAACGTACGCAATGAAAGCTCTCAAAAGAAATAAATTTTCCCCGTTCTTAAAACATTATTCATGGCTGCTCCGCTCCTATTTGTCTTAGCGTGATGTTATATAGTCATTAGCCATCCTCAATAAATGGACTAAAAAACTGTGAAATTATTATTGTAATGCAACCAGTAGTTTCTGAGATCCTAGCACAAACAAACTCTTCAGTTTGAAAATATTGTGAGCTAACCTTAAAAGAAAGACAAATTCGGTTATTGTGAGCGAACCTTAAAAGATAGACATGTGCTGTCCAGGACTTTTTTATAGAACTTTTTAGGAAAAAAATTTTGTAGTAGACAATTTTTACGTAACTTTAACCATTTAGGCAGCGTACGCCTCGGAAGCTCTCAGACGGTAAAAATAATTCCCCGTTTTCGAAACATTCTTCACTGCTGCTCAGCTCCTATTCGTCTTAGCGTGATGTTATATAGCCTATAGCCATCCTCAATAAATGGACTATCAAACTGTAAAAGAAGTTTTGAAATCGAACCAGTAGTTCCTGAGATCCTAGCGTTCAAACAAACAAACAAACAAACAAACAAACAAACAAACAAACAAACTCTTCAGCTTTATAATATTAGTATGGATTAATATCCGTGGTGGATCGTGGATACCCATAACACAAGCAGGTTATTCCTAGCTTACTTTGAGATCAGATAGCGTTGTGCGAGATGTCCGTGAATATTTATTTATTTATATCCTAGAAGTAAACTTCTCTATTCAAATTCAAACCAAGGGACTACAACTATTTGCTTTTTACGATTAAAAGTATAGCAATATACGTGACATTAAAAAGTCTTATTAACCGACTTCAAAAAAGAGGAGGTTCTCAATTCGTACGCTATGTTTTTTTTATGTATAAGTATTACGCGATAGCGGCGCCGATTTTGATTTTTTTTGTTTGAATGAGGTTACTTCTGAGGTGGTCCCATATCCAGGGTATCAAGATCTGATGCTGGGATCCAGGAGAAATCGAGGGCAACCACCGAAAATTGTTGGGACAACTAGTGCGTTTGCTAACTTTTTGATTAAGTGCTTTAATAAGTAAGTATACCTACTACAATTTAATAAAGGTCTGGAGTCGATATGATGATGGAACCGAAAGACAGTTGAGGGAATTTCTTAACGATTTACAGCAGTTACCTTGTGTTTCGGCTTGATTGATTTGTGTTGATAAGAACTTTACACCTAGATAGATATACTTATCGGTCTACCCGTCACTTAAAATAATAATAAAAAAATAATTTAACAATAGAACCGACTTCATACAAATCCTTAAAAATAAAATATACCTAGCACATAGTGATATGTATTTTGATTTATCAGATTTTATTCAATTTAATATGGAAGTTGTTGCCATTAATAATACCTACCTACCTATACCTATGGGTTTACTTAGCGCCGACTTCAATATGATATTGAATAAAATCTGGTAAATCAAAATAATAACTTTGTGCTAGGTAAATATTTTAAAGGATTTGTATGAATTCGGTTCAATTTTTTTTTTGCGAATATCTCGTCGACGCAACGTAAATCATGGTCACCCTTCTTTTAACTCGAGTTACAGGGTTTAAGTTCTGTAACTCGTGATTTTCAAGCATTAGAACTTCATTCATGATATCTACATATTCTTCGAAATCGTATCAGTGATTAGCAAAAAGAATTAGACTTCTACAATGCTCCGTTAATGAGAACAGGTGGCCGCGCGGTTCGCTTTATGCGGACTGCGCGGCCATAACTTTGGAGTGCCGTATGTCGTGAAGTTCAAATAGTAGGGCTTTATTTTTATAATCTACATTTTCTTCGAAATCGTATCAGTGATTAGCAAAAAGAATTAGACTTGTACGTAGCTCCGTTCAAGAGAACTGGTGGCCGCGCAGTTGAATTCATGCGGACTGCGCGGCCACGGTTAAACCCTTATAACTTTCTAAATATTGACTCTTCGAATTTGCGGTTTTCACTGTTCGTTTTCTACGAATTCCTTCGAAATGCTGACATAAGTTTCTTTTTTCTACGACATATTGGCCGAGCAATCGAAATGGACACAAAAGTTTTTGGACATTTTTTTTTGGACATTCACACAACATCATCTAACTCAAATTAAGCTAATATAATTCAATTAATTTATTGCAAAAACATGTTACAAATTATAATACATCTAAGGTGTCATACAATGTTATAGTATTCGTCGGGAGAAGTGCCGGAGGCTTGGAAGGAGGCGAATGTCCAACCGATCCCCAAGAAAGGGGATCGGTCGGATCCAGCCAACTATCGCCCCATAGCCGTAACCACCGTCATCTGCAAGGTGTTCGAGCTAATCATCAACAAACAGCTCATGCGCTATCTGGAGGATCACTCGTTAATTAACGATCGCCATAGAATCGATCGTTTCGGCCTAAAGCCATAGCTTTAGGCCGAAACGATCAACGGGTGACCTCCTAGCGTACATAACGCACACCTGGGGTGAGGCTATGGAGAGGCACGGCGAATCTCTGGCTATTGGCCTAGACATCGCAAAAGCCTTTGATAGGGTATGGCATGCGTCGCTTCTTTCCAAGCTGCCGTCATATGGTTTATCGCATCAGTTGTGCCGCTGGTTGGCCAGCTTCCTGAACGGGCGACGGATTCGGGTCCTCTGTGATGGTCAGGCTTCCTGTTTTTTTCAGGTAAATGCCGGAGTACCACAGGGATCGGTATTGTCCCCAACTCTCTTTCTTCTGCATATCAATGACATGCTGTCCCTTGGGTGCATTCATTGTTATGCGGATGACAGTACTCTTCATGGGAGCTATTCTGGCCGTCCAGCGGCGGGGCGAGGCGATGTGGATGAGAAGAGACGACAACTCGTGGCGGATCTCGATCTGGACCTGGGCCGCATTGCCCAATGGGGTTCAGACAACCTGGTCGAGTTCAATGCCAGAAAAACACAGGCGTGTGCGTTTACAGCTAAGAAGTCCCCATTCCTACCCCTGCCCTCTCTTCAGAGCATTACAATTCCACTAAAGGACAACCTGGAGATCCTCGGTATAGACGCCCGGCGTGAGCTCAATCACAAAAACTACATAGAGAGCTGTATTGGTCTGGCCTCGCGGAAACTGGGAATCCTGAATAAGGTGAGACGGTATTTCACGCCACATCAGAGATGTTTACTGTACAAGACGCAGATTCGTCCCTGCGTCGAGTACTGTTCTCACCTTTGGGATGACTCCGCGAGGTACTTATTAGACGCGCTTGACGCTAAGCAGAGACGTGCTATCCGAATATTTGGTTGTCCTGAGGTGACAGGAGGCCTCGAACCTTTGTCGCAGCGAAGAACCATAGCGTCCTTGGCTGCCTTCTATCGAATGTATCACGGCGAATGTTCTGAAGAGCTCTTCAACCTGATCCCACCATCTCTTTTCCGATCCCGAACACGCGTGCCGGGCAGAGATGCCACTCATACACAGTGGAGAGAATCTTCGCCAGAACCGAGCGTTTCAAAAGATCGTTCCTCTGTCGAACTATAAAATCATGGAACGACCTGCCCGCACACGTCTTTCCCTCATCTTACAATCCCGGGTTCTTCAAAAGGAGCGTGAAGAGGCACATCACAGGGCCGCCAACTTGAGGACCACTGTAAGAAGTGGCCCCCAATCGCTAGATGCGCCACTGCTTTCTTACCATCAGGCTGGTGGCGACGTCAATTTGGCGAGCTGAATATAAAAAAAAAAAAAAAAAAAAATAGTCATTACATGTATACCGCTTCAGGCATGCAAATTAGGTCAGATACAAATTGACAGTTATTACGTATCTGAAGTCAATTAGAAATGTCTACAGAATCGAATTAAACAATTAATCCTTAAAACGCATTACCCTAATACGTACACAACAGCAGAAAGAAAACCATAATGTCATAAGCTACACAATAACTTATAGATCATTATCATCGAGATACTCCTTTACTGTATAATATACCTTATTATAAGCTTGTGCTATGGTATCTAGACGACTGATTTGGGGGCACGGCAGTGCCAAAGTTAACCAAGTTGAAGGCTTTAGCGGCAACTTGAAAAAGTCACAGCCTATGCATGGGTCGGCAGCCTGTATGTCGCACGTTCGTGTTACGGCGGCTACGGCAACCACTTTTATCAGGTGGGCCGTAAGCTTGTCTGCCACTTTAGTAATGTAAAAATAATGTTTTAATCCTCAACGAAAGTTAATATAATATACTACATACGTCAATACCTCAACCTAAAAACAGATAAATGTGAAAATAGTCCCTCAATATCGGAATGTAACAACAGTTTTGCGGTAGAGTGTGCGCCCCGTCTAAATCATTCGCTACATTCATCCCTCGATTGCTCGATTGTAGCCTTGTAGCCCAAAATAAGCTTGTATTAAAATCTGAAATTTCTTAATAGGACCTACATTCACATTGTACACAAAAACACCCAAACTCCGAAACAAACATTAATTAATCATACAAATACTTGGTCACTTCGGTAAATCAAACACAGGACTTCAGCGCGTTTGTCGGTTTCACTACCCAAAACTACTAGTCAATGTAATAGTACTACCACAGATTATATAAAATATTCTATAGTACAGTTACACTATTTACCTCAACCTTAAAGCAGGTACATCTTCCATTAGGAATAAAAACCCCTAAATAAATATTGAATAAAAAAAAACCTTAAAGCATTGGCTAAAAGGCTGAGCCCGAAGGCCGTAAAACAAGAATTAAAATAAAAAACCTTAAAAGCAGGTAAGCGTGAAAATAGCCCCCCAATATCGGAATGTAACAACAGCTTCATGGTAGAGTGAGCGCCCCGTCTAAATCATTCACTACATTTATCCATCGATTGTAGTCACTACAATCTGAGACGACAAAGGTATGTTCAAACCGTTTTGTGATATATAGGTAGGTAGAAAACAAAATATAAATATTGTGAGACAGTCTCATCAACGCCATTAAGTCCAAAAGAAGCCTGTGCTGTGAAGTTTAGAAAACTAATAAACAATGAAATTCCAAAACATATCCACATTGTACATAGACACACCCAAATTTCGAAGCAAACATTCAGAATCAGAATCAGAATTGTTTATTTGCTATGACGACATTTTGTGAATCACACAAATACTTCGTCATCCCGGCAATCAAACCCAGGAACACAAAGCAGCAGTCGCTTACCCTACCTAATTCGCCACCGTTTCGCCCTTCACAAATCCGAGGCTCTGTGCTTTCACGGACCTCGGATGGGGCCACCTGCGGGATCCAGCCTACAGGTAGGGGGCGTCAGCATCGGCATCGAGCCCTCGATGAAGTATCTGGGGCTCGTACTCGATGGCCGGTGGAACTTCGGACATCACTTCCGAAGTTTGGTCCTAAAACTGATGGGAGCATCAGCCGCACTGGCGCGGCTGATGCCCAACATCAGGGGACCCAACGCTCCCTACAGGAGACTGTACCTGGGGATCGTGCGAAGCATGGCTCTATACGGAGCTCCTGTATGGGCGGAAACCCTGACGGCCAGCAATGTGGCTAGATTGCTGAGCCCGCAGAGAGTGATGGCCATCAGGGTGATAAGGGGATACCGCACGATCTCCGGTGAGGCGGCATGTCTCCTAGCCGGGACCCCTCCATGGGACCTGGAAGCGAGAGCCCTTGCGTCACTGTTCAGATGGCGCAAGGAGGCGCTGGAGCGGGGCCAAAGGCCCGCTAATCGAGAAATCGAGGCCCAGCGGTCCCTACTCCAACAGGAAACCGTGGAGACATGGAAGGTGCGACTTGAGCAACCAAAGGGGGGATTCGCCACAATCGCGGCCGTCAGACTGGTCATGGACGAGTGGCTGGAGAGGAGACACGGTGCTCTCTCCTACCGGTTGACACAGATGCTTGCCGGGCACGGTAGCTTCGGTAGGTATCTGTGGCGAAAACACCGGGAAACCACGGCCGAGTGTCAGCACTGCGATGACACGGCGTTCCACACGCTGGTGGAGTGCACTACGTGGGCGCAACAGCGCCAGGACCTCGTAGTGTGTCTGGACATGGACACTCTCTCGCTCCAGACCATGGTGCGAGCCATGCTCTCCAGCGGGAGTAAGTGGGACTGCGCCGCCTCCTTCTGCGAGCAGGTCATGCTCGTGAAGGAGGCGGCGGGACGGGTACGGGAGAGAACTCTCCCACCCGAGTTCCGCAGTCGGCTGCCTGGTCGCCGCCGACGTGTCTTCGCCGAGAACTATCGGCCACCATGACCGGGGGCCTGAGGACGGTGAGAGGGCGGCTCACCGTCCTTACAGAAGCAGGCCCAAGACGGCAGCGTGACGTGAGCAATTCACGCACGCCCCCCCCTTAGAAGCGGGATCACACCCGAAACCCCCCAAAGACGCGGGATAGCACCCGAACCACCCCCTGGGCGAGGCCGCAGTGGCGGCCGTGGGTCTGTTGGGAGTTCTGTGACATCCTTCCGAGGGCTTCCCCGGGGCTCCCAACCACAAGCTGTTAGGCGTGACGTGAGGTTTTTTAGTCGGTAGAAGTCCGGCATAACATCCATGAGGATTTTCCCTCACGTTAAACAAAAAAAAAAAAACCTAATTCGCCACCGAGGCAGTTAATATAATAGTACCAAAACATACCTCAACCTAAAAGCAGGTAAGTGTGAAAATGGCCCCCAATATCGGAATGTAACAACATTTTCGCGGTAGAGTGAGCGCCCCGTCTAAATCATTCACTACATAATTATCCTTCGATTGTAGTCACTACAATCTGAGGCAACAAAGTTACATTTAAACCTTTCAGTGGTAGATTATGTAGGTAGATACATAAAAAAATATAAATATTGTAGGACAGTCTCACACAATCCCAAAATAAGATTGTGATAAAAACTGTAATTTTAAAATACATTCACATTATACATAGAAAAGAAACACCCAAACTCCGACACGAACAAATACTTGGTTAACCCCAATAATCTAACTCAGGACTTATTACCTACATACCTCATCCTAAAAGCAAAAAGTAAGTGTGAAAATTGCCCCTCAATAATATCATGTAACTTCGAAATTTGGGTGTGTCTATGTACAATGTGGATATATTTTGGAATTTCATTGTTTATTAGTTTTCTAAACTTCACAGCACAGGCTTCTTTTGGACTTAATGGCGTTGATGAGACTGTCTCACAATATTTATATTTTGTTTTCTACCTACCTATATATCACAAAAAGGTTTGAACATACCTTTGTCGTCTCAGATTGTAGCGACTACAATCGAAGGATAAATGTAGTGATTGATTTAGACGGGGCGCTCACTCTACCATGAAGCTGTTGTTACATTCCGATATTGGGGGGCTATTTTCACGCTTACCTGCTTTTAAGGTTTTTTATGTTAATTCTTGTTTTACGGCCTTCGGGCTCAGCCTTTTAGCCAATGCTTTAAGGTTTTTTTTTTATTCAATATTTATTTAGGGGTTTTTATTCCTAATGGAAGATGTACCTGCTTTAAGGTTGAGGTAAATAGTGTAACTGTACTATAGAATATTTTATATAATCTGTGGTAGTACTATTACATTGATTAGTAGTTTTGGGTAGTGTAACCGACTAACGCGCTGAAGTCCTGTGTTTGATTTACCGAAGTGACCAAGTATTTGTATGATTAATTAATGTTTGTTTCGGAGTTTAGGTGTTTTTGTGTACAATGTGAATGTAGGTCCTATTTAGAAATTTCAGTTTTACACAAGCTTAATTTGGGCTACAAGGCTACAATCGAGCAGAGCTGGCTAGGGCCGGGTCGGCGAGATGTGTCGTGCGGTGTTCCACAGGGATCGGTTTTAGGGCCGCTCCTGTGGAACATCGGTTACGACTGGGTGCTGCGTGGTCCGTTGCTCAGAGGGGTCGGCGTAACGTGTTACGCCGACGACACCCTCGTTACGGCGCGGGGAGCAACGCACCGTGCCGCAGCACTTAAGGCCACGGCAGGGGTTGCTCAGGTCGTGGGTCGGATTCGGCGGCTGGGTCTCGAGGTCGCCCTTCACAAATCCGAGGCTCTGTGCTTCCACGGACCTCGGATGGGGCCACCTGCGAGATCCAGCCTACAGGTGGGGGGCGTCAGCATTGGCATCGAGCCCTCGATGAAATATCTGGGGCTCGTACTCGATGGCCGGTGGAACTTCGGACATCACTTCCGAAGTTTGGTCCCAAAACTGAGGGGAGCATCGGCCGCACTCGCGCGGTTGATGCCCAACATCAGGGGACCCAACGCTCCCTACAGGAGGCTGTACCTGGGGATCGTGCGAAGCATGGCCCTGTACGGGGCTCCCGTATGGGCGGAGACCCTGACGGCCAGCAATGAGGCTAGACTGATGAGCCCGCAGAGAGTGATGGCCGTCAGGGTGATAAGAGGATACCGCACGATCTCCGGTGAGGCGGCATGTCTCCTAGCCGGGACCCCTCCATGGGACCTGGAAGCGAGAGCCCTTGCGTCACTGTTCAGATGGCGCAAGGAGGCGCTGGAGCGGGGCCAAAGGCCTGCGTCTCGAGAAATCGAGTCTCAGCGGACCCTGCTCCACCAGGAAACCGTGGAGACATGGAAGGTGCGACTTGAGCAACCAAAGGGGGGATTCGCCACAATCGCGGCCGTCAGACCGGTCATGGACGAGTGGCTGGAGAGAAGACACGGTGCTCTCTCCTACCGGTTGACACAGATACTTGCCGGGCACGGTAGCTTCGGTAGGTATCTGTGGCGAAAACACCGGGAAACCACGGCCGAGTGTCAGCACTGCGAGGACCGCAGCGATGACACAGCGCTCCACACTCTGGTGGAGTGCACGGCGTGGGCACAACAGCGCCAGGTCCTCGTAGTGGGTCTGGGCGTGGACACTCTCTCGCTCGAGGCCATGGTGCGAGCCATGCTCTCCAGCGGGAGTAAGTGGGACTGCGCCGCCTCTTTCTGCGAGCAGGTCATGCTCGCGAAGGAGGCGGCGGGCCGGGTGCGGGAGAGAACTCTCCCACCCGAGTTCCGCAGTCGGCGCCTTGGGCGCCGCCGACGTGTCTTCGCCGAGGACTATCGGCCTCCATGACCGGGGGTCTGAGGACAGTGAGAAGGCCGCTCACCGTCCTTACAGAAGCAGGCCCATGACGGCAGCGTGACGTGAGCAACTCACATACGCCCCTCCTTAGAAGCGGGATCACACCCGAAACCCCCCCATAGACGCGGGATTGCACCCGAACCACCCCCTGGGCGAGGCCGCAGTGGCGGCCGTAGGTCTGTTGGGAGTCACGGGACATCCTTCCTGAGGGCTTACCCGGGGCTCTCAACCATAGGCTGTTGGGCGTTACGTGAGGTTTTTTAGTCGGTAAGAGTCCGGCATAGCATCCTACGAGGATTTTCCCTCACGTTAAAAAAAAAAAAAAAAAAAAAAAAAGGCTACAATCGAGCAATCGAGGGATGAATGTAGCGAATGATTTAGACGGGGCGCTCACTCTACCGCGAAACTGTTGTTACATTCCGATATTGCGGGGCTATTTTCATATTTACCTGTTTTTAGGTTGAGGTATTGACGTATCTAGTATATTATATTAACTTTCGTTGAGGATTAAAACATTATTTTTACATTACTAAAGTGGCAGACAAGCTTACGGCCCACCTGATAAAAGTGGTTACCGTAGGCGCGGTAACACGAACGTGCGACATACAGGCTGCCGACCCAGGCATAGGCTGTGACTTTTTCAAGTCGCCGCTAAAACCTTCAACTTGGTTAACTGTGTCACAGTGTGTTGACTGTCATGGAGAACCCAACTTATTCATTCGGAGGTACGGAAACACTCGCAAATAAATGTCTCAAGGTGGTCACGTGGTCTGATCCAAGGATCTATTTTCTGAGGTAAAACGGAAGACGCGCTTTTGCATTTAATGGAGATATGTAAAGAAGGCAATAAAACCCAAAATCTAAGCCTTGGGAAATATTATAAACTACAATCATGCTAATTTGATTAGTCGATCAATCATGACAGCCAAAGAACTACTCAACAGTACAGGTGATCGAAATAGTTTACGTAAGTCAGGTGTAAAGCATAGTCTTATAATTCACAAAACTAATGGTAATAAAATTACCAGTAGTTCTGCCAACAGAACTAGTCAACAGAACAGGTGGGAGTAGAGGAACTTGACTGCCTCTGTGGCGTAGTCGGTAGTGATACCGCTGGCGCTGGAGGTCCTGGGTTCGATTCCTGGGTCGATTCAAATATTTGTATGATCCACAAATGTTTGTTACGGAGTTTGGGTGTTTTCTATCTATACTAATATTATAAAGAAGTAAAGTTTGCAGAGTGTAAAGTACAATACAGCATCACGCTACAACGAATAGGAGCCGAGCAGTAATAGTAAATGTTTCAAAAACGGGGGAAAAGTTATTCCTTTTGAGACCATCGTTGCGTGTGCTCCGTAAATATTTATAGTTATGTATTGAATATTAACGAGGAAACGCTACGGGAGTAAACGCAACGCGACGGAAGTAAATGCGACGGGAACAGGTAATATGAATGTATTTAGAAATATATAATAATGTACCTATATCAGTCTTCTAGAACCCATAGCACAAGCTTATGGTCTAAGATCCCTTTAAGAACGACCTTCACCGAGCTGGTTACTGGATGAAAAGTATTTTATATTCAACTAAATATGTCAAAAATTAAAATGCAATAGGGTTGCCTAAAAAAATTCAGTCCAGAATATGATAAACTTAAAATTTAAAAAAAAAATTTTTTTTTACTATTTACTGGTTTGCTTATTAGATACATTCCATACCAATTGAAAGTTTAACGCTCATAAAATATGCAAATTTTACTTAATTCATTAACCAGGGCATTGCATTACTAGTATCGATTTACCGGTTTATACCTGCGTAACAAAAGTCGTGACGAGAAAAAAATCGACAACCTAACATTTGCATATTCTATGGGCGTTATACTTTCAACTGGTATGGAATGTATCTATTAAGCAAACCATACCATTTATCATATTCTGGACTAAAAATTTTTAGGCAACCCTATTGCAAATTAATTTGTGACATATTCATTAACACTTTTCATCCAATAACCAGCTCGGTGAAGGTCGTTCTTAAAGGGATCCTAGGATATTATATTAGCTTAATTTGGGCTGGACGATGTTGTGTGAATGTCCAAAACAAATGTCCAAAAACTTTTTCGTAGTAGCATCTTTTGTTTAATTTACATACACAACACATACCTACATAAATTTTACCAAATAATTCTGGTGGGCCCCACATTAAATTTCGCGACCCTACATGTCTTTAACAAACAGAAAAAAATATCTCCAACAAAGTATATCCCAAGTTTTTCTATTCATTACAAAGTTTTATAGACATTACGATCAAACAACTTTGAAGTACGCAAGCATATATGAGGCGGCACTCAATCATGTCAAGTTGAAAAGTTTTAACTACTTACACATCGAGTAGAAACTTGGACAAGCTTATTCGACGTCATTTTGTGAAAATTTATCTCTTCCGCAGTTCAAAGGAGGATAAAGGCATTATTCCGGCTTGTTTAAGAAGATTATTATGCCTTGTTGAACTTAGGTTCATCGTAGTTCAGTTAGCCAGACTTATTGTGTAGACGTATCTACATGGTATAGTCTATATGCTAATATAATAAAGAGGAAGATCTTGTTTTCTCTTTGAAAATTATTTTAAACAGAAGAGAGTAGTTTGTTCTCTGAAAGTACTGTACCGTACCTGTAAATATGTTTCGTCATTAGGAACTCTATGCATGAAATAACATGGTTTATATCGTCATACTACTACCCAAATGAACGGAGCCAGCATCAAACTGTCAAAATCTGGCGAAGGTATTTCCATACGTTTGTGTAGATAAGGGTAAGAATTGGTTCAAAGGATGCACAGGTAATGTCGTAGGCTGTAGCAAGTTATAAATAACTCGGAATTATATTGTTTGTACAAACAGTCCTGTCCGTTTCAGCACGAAGGCTCAACACTTATTGCAAGGCCAAAATGCAAATCTTGAAATGTAATCATAATTATGTATCTGCATACCCTTTCGGAGATTAACGTAACTATACCTATGTAAAAAAGATTATAAAAACATATTTCAGCGAGACAGCTACCGTTAATAAAAAACCAATACGCGCGAGAATGGAAGCAATCTGCCGACAAATTACGAATAAAGTGGGTTTATATCCTTTGTCCAAACAGTGTAAGGCACCAGTCGTTTCTCTATTGTACCTCGCTGTGTCACGGAGGTTAGGCTCCTTTCAATCTTGCCCGTACCTTTTCGCCAATCTTCACAACATCAACAGACTGATTTACCCTATTTTCAAATGCCATTCCTTTTATATTTAGTTTTAAATAACTCGTTTTTCCAATATCTATTTATGGATTTACTGCGTAATACTTTTCTTTTATGGCGTTGAGTATTCACTAAGGAATTTTACGAAATTCAGTATACATTTCGAAGAATCCCTTCGAAGGGGGTGAAATGAGGTGGCAAATTATGTGGGTAAGGGATAAAAACAAAACAGAGAATTCTTCAAAAATCAGCATTTTAACATACTTTTCAATAAAAATAAATGAGCGAGGATTTCAGAATTTTTCAATTTTTTCCTGTTGTTATTTTACACGCACATATTAAACCTACCTCACCTTTCATGTCATCATAAAACATAAAAAATCCAAATAAATGAAATGAATTCAAATTCTACGTTTGCCAGCCCTAACGCTTATGATCATTCATCAACGGAATTCTGCACACGTAACGGAACTAATAACGAGGGGTGCCACCTTTTACAGGCGATGAGTGATCGTCTGTGATATTGAATTTCTGTAAATATATGGAATGGGATTAGTAATGTTGCTACTTTTTATATCGGTAGACCTTTTTAGGTGTGAAAATTTTTCATGGCTGTGCATAAAACCACACATGCCATACCACTGGGTACGGTCGAGAGCTCCAGGGAAGCCTACGGGAGGATGTCCCAGGAATACCGGTAGCCTATCCTGCAAAGGAAGCAACCGAGACTCCCACTGTGGGCAAATGGAAGGGCACTATGTGGTAGTACTACAGCATAGCATCTATGAGTATTTCCACATGTAAAAAATAAATAATATAATAAAACTAGCTGATGCTCGCAGCTTCGCCCGCGTGCAATTTGTTCCCGTTCTCGCTTCCCGTGGGAACTTATTCCCGGGATGAAAGACCATAATCTATCCCTGTACCAAGTTTCAGCCACATTCGTTCAGCAGTTAGAGCGTGAAAGAGTAACAAACATCCACACATCCACACTCACAAACTTTCGCCTTTATAACTATTATTAGTAAGATGTTTTATTATATCTCATACATTTTCATACAAAACAATAATTGAGGCAACCCCAGTAAGATATAGAAATAGGTACTTGTGATAAGTTTGACTCGAACAGTAGCAATATAATACCAAGGTACAGAAAACTAATAAAAACAGGAGTATGTAACATAAAGGAGGGTAGAAACAGGAACTCATCACACTGCCTTACCTCGTCAATCCTAACGCACAACAGTCAAGGATAACTTCCTCAACTAATTTTATTGTAACGAAGGAATGACCAAACGAGATGTAGGACAGGTAATAGGTACCTTTACCCTCCAGAGTGTTAGTAAAGTAATTTACTTTTAATTACTCCATCTTATCAATATTACAAGTGCGAAAGTTTGTGAGTGTGGATGTTTGTTACTCTTTAACGCTCGAACGGCTGAACGGATCAGGCAATAATTTGGTACAAAGATACGTTGTAGTCTGGAATAACACATAGGCGACTTTTAAGCTCGGGAATAAGTTCTTAAGGGAAGTGGGAACGGGAACAAATTTTACGCGGGCGAAGCTTCGGGCATCAGCTAGTCAGAAATAAAAGTTCGTCCGATTATCGATCCTACTAACTCTAATTTGGGGGCACACACTAACTACGACAACAAAATTTCTTATGTTTGGTGTGAGTAAGTAAGCAACGTAATGTTTGAAAATTGAACTTAAGTCTTCTGAAGACATGTCTACATCTGATTCGAATTCGTTTAGATTTTTCACAACATTTTTAAAATTTCCTTTTTGTTATTGTCACTATTTTCCTTCAGTAAACAAATTTTATATAACATTCGCAGTATTTGTCTACTATCGTACGATCTCAAACAATATAGGCGATTGTGTATATTTCTGAAACAGCTGACAAAACAACATGCCTTTCCAATCAGCATTATCTTTTGTTTCATATTTGATCGCCCCTGTAAGCGTGAATCGGTTTGTTTAAACAATTTTTGAGCAAATCTGTGAAACGTTTCGTTCAAGGCACAGTACGAGTATGTTAAGAATCAGTAAAACAGTATGACGTTACGGGCAGTTACGGATGTTCTCAACTGTAGCTACATTTATGACATTTTTACGCCTACATAGGTCTCAAATCTGCTATTTTATCTGCTGCTGCTCTTTTCAAAACAAAAAAAAAACCGCTCAAGAGAATTATAGTCACGTTAACGAAAACAGAATTTTTAGGCCCTGCTCATGCGTGGGAATAATATAGTCTTTTTTTTTATCCTTACACGTTAGCTTTATAGACTATTATTATTGGACTGACATGACATGTTATGTGGAATTTAATTACCTACTTTTTGACTTTAATTTGTGACATTTTGTATAATAATAATGCAAAGAAGTCAAGTGATTATTGCTGATGTGACAATTTCATTTTATTTTGTGTTAAACGATTGGATATATACTTAGTCGATTATATTTTATTATTTATGTACTTAGATTAGGAATTTTATATTTTTCAACACTATGTTTCATTGTTAAGAAATAAAATACAATACAATACAATAAGCACACGCATAGGTACGAACATTATCGTGTCATCAATTCCATATTTAGACTATAATAAGATATATACATTTATTGTTAAAAATTACAGAGAAACATAATTATTACATATCTTATATATTTACATTATTACTATCAAAACCTAAATAAGGCCCCCGTGGCATTGTGCCCAAAAGACTAGCAGCATTCCCCCTTTGAATAGCAATACCTATTCGCTGAGCGAGAAAACTGCCAGCCCTAGGGTCACCAGTTGACTCCACAAGGCGCGTTTTCAAATAAATATAATAGCATTTGATTTCAAGAAAATGCATAAAAATAAAACACTTACTGTATACTTTTTACTGTGGCCAAAATAGGATTTAAAACGTCCCATTTCACACAAATAGAAGTGACTGAGCGACTCGGCGTGTTTGTATTGCAAAATGTACTGCAATTGCGACGTTAAAGCTTTCGTGATCGGATTCGTAGCGAATAGAGGGGATTTGTCGGCGAGTCCGCGAATCAAAGAGGGATTTGATCTTGGTTTTTATCGGATTTATGTCTGATACTTGATCAGTGAAACAAAAATAGGTACAGGTATCACGCAAGTCACTTACTTGTTACCAAAATAATTGCATGACCTGAATTTATTAATTCTTTGTGTAAACTTATGATGTCAAAAAGTCTGTACTTATTCGATGAAAGAAGGCGATAATTTTTTTTTCGATGAAATTTAAAAATATGTAAGGTAAGTGATATTATTATTTATTTCGGTTTTGGGTCGATTTGAATTGAATTTTGTGAAGTTTGATGATTGGAAGCCGAGCCGTCAATTACCTAACAAGATAAAACAACTGAGGATTTCAAGAGTTACAATGATATAATTTTATTCAAACCACAAGCAATATTACAATTATTGAGAAGTATTAGACCGAGACTTACCCCTGCGTTTTGTTGAATGTAATCCAAAAAAATAACACGTAGGCTACTTATAAGTACCTACTGGAATAAGTTTCCATGGGAGACGGAAACGGGAACAGATTTCCACACAGGCGGAGCCGCGCTCGTACTCTAGTACTACAGTCAACTACAAAGAAATGTACCTACTAGTTTAAGGTTACACTTTACTGCACACACACACACACACACACACACACACACACACACACACGCACGCACGCACGCACGCACACACACACACACACACACAAACACATACATTTTTGAAGTCCTTCATTAATTATGTACTTAATACAAAATGTAGCAACGTGTTTTTGTATACCTATATTTACTGAATATGTATGTTATGGAAGAGCGATCTCTCCTACTACAGGCATTAGGCACTTGCTTACAAGAAGAGACCAATCACTTTATTGTAACTGAATTGTGTTAAAGAAAATATACGATTTTGTATTTGTATTTGTATATTACAAAATGATGTATCTTCGTATATTCGACTCGCTTAAATTGAATAATGCTTACAAAATCGTTGAGATAATGTAGGTAGTTATATAAGTTCAATGTACAAATATTATAATTCTCATTAGCACTTTAACAACATTGGTCCCGTTTAAAGAGATAAAATCCGAGCAAATGAGAAAGTGTCACGCGAAGCAACAACCATGACGTGACCTCACGCCTACAAACAGATTTTATCACATTACTAGCTGTGACACACGGTTCTGCCTGTGACTACAGCACCCCTTTCAATCATACATGCCTTCTACCAGATTTCCTTACCTCAACAGTTTATTTTACTTATGACAGCGGTCTGAGAACGTAACTGTTCCATTATTCGTAAAAGGGAACTTTAAAATACGCGGCAAAAGAAATAATATAAACTGCCTAATCATATTTATCTACGTTTATTATAACCCATTAAATAAAATATGGTAAAATAACAAGAAGCCGAGAGATCGTTCTCACCCGACTGCTCCTCTCTGACACGTTTATTGTGAACGTTCAATTCGATTGACATTGTCATTTTTGTTTTATTTTAAAGTTTGAAAAGATGATCCGCGTGACCTAGTTACGTAGTTTAATGCGACAGAGTCACAGACTACAGACAAAGTCTCGACATAAGCCCCTCTGCACTCTACTTTATAGAGAAGGGCTAAAATCAAAAGTAAATAAACGGTTGGACAGAGCGATCGGAATCAATAAACTCGGAACAAATGCAACCGTTTCACTAAGTTTCGTAAGTCTCTATGTTATTCTGCCGAGGGTGCAACTGGGACTCCCGGCCGTATGAAGATGGATGGGCATCGTCTGGTTTTAGTCTGTTCAAACCGAGAATTCCGTTGGCATTTTCATAGCATGTAAAACAGGCTATCCATGTGATCACTTTGTGACATTTATTTGAGCGTTTCTGTGTTTCGGAAGGCACGTTAAGCCGTTGGTCCCGGTTGCCAGTAAAATGGCAGTCGTTAAGCTAAGTTGAAGGCTTTATTTCAACAGCAGGCAGTCACAACCTGCGCCTGTCCATTTAAACACGGCAATACGGCTCACCACCTATTACGTGGGACAAATTATACAAAGGTGAAATGTGGGCATATAATATGCCTCTGCCTACCCCTTCGGGGATAAAAGGCGTGACCATGTATGTATGTAAAACAGGCGAGGCGTGTTCAAATTTAGGCAAAGTGACTTATGACAAGACCAACACGAAAGTCTTTTGAAGTGAGCTAAAATATTACGGTGTTTAACCTAGAGAGTTCATGCATAACATTTTACATGTTTGCTAAGCTCCAGAGATCGGGAAGATTACTGTCTGAAAGTTCTCATTAAGCTTTTTAATCCATAAATGGTGTTTATGACTACAGGAGTATCAACACGTAGCACGCTTTATTTTCATAAAATTATTAATGTTACAAGTTTTTTTTTTAAAACGCTAGTGAACGTCCGACAATCCGCCCGCGTGAAGGTTACGTAGTGTTACAGAATACAAACAATGATAGATGGCGCTTACCCCAACATAGTCAACATCACTATTTAAGTGTACAATTTACACGATAACTATGTGTTTTGTGTTATATCGAGTCCTAAAATTATTAATTACTAGCTGAGCCCGCAACTTCGTTTACGTCACATAAGGTGTATGAAAGGAGAGGTATTTCTTCACTAGAGTCATCAAGCAGCGTCTGAAGCTGCCCTGTTTGCTTAATCATAAAAGAGCTTAATGATTAAGTCTATTTTAAAACAATTCAGTCCACGCCTTCGGCGCGGACTGAAAACGAAGCTCTTTTATGATTAAGCCAACACGCCAGTTTAGGTTCACTGACATTCAAAGAAACCCCTACAATTAAAATTTTCAAAATATCTGATTCTTAAAAGAGTTATAACTCTTTTATTTCTAAACCGATTTACATAAAACAAACGCTAAATGTTAACTGGAGCAAACCTCAACACAATAAAAAAAACCGCATTGCAATCGGTTGAGCGGTTACTGAGATTAGCTTGCACAACCGTACAGACAAACAGATATACAGACATATAGACAAACAGACAAAAATGCTAAAAATCATTGTTTTGGGTTCCATTGCGTTCATAAAGCCCCTCTATAATATTTTTTCTTATTTATCTTCCATGTACAGACAGCGACCTGTTACGATTTTATTATATGTATTGATGATTGATAATTATCCATAATTGCTAAGTTAGTTTTGTATTATATTGTGTAATTAAATGGTATGGTCTAATTAGCAGCTTCTGGGGGTAAATGTATAAAATGGCGGTAAGATCATTGGGAGCTCTCTCTTTATTCTGAACGCTTAGATAGGCTGTAACGCTGCTCAAATAAATGTAAATGTAAAGTTGTAATTTCAAGTTTTATTTTATTGCTGAAGTGTACCTATTTAACAGTAGATACATACATATGGTCACGCCTTCATTCCCGAAGGGGTAGGCAGAGGCATTTTCATATGCCCACATTTCACCATTTTAGAATTTGTCCTACGTAATAGGTGGTGAGCCGTATTATTGCCGTGTTGAGATTAGAGAGAGAGAGAGAGAGTAGAGAGTTCATGCAAAACATTTTACACGTTTTGCTAAGCTCCAGAGATCGAGAGGATTAATGTTCGAAAGTTCTTGTTAATCCATAAATTGTGTTTATGATTACGGCAGTATCACGCTTTAGCTCCATAAGTACTAATGTTTCAAGTTATTTTTTGGGTTAATCTATACTAATACATAGGCTACTTTTTATCCCGGGAATAAGTTTCTACGGTAAGCGGGAACGGGAACAAACTTTACGCGGGCGAAGCTGCGGGCATCAGCTAGTAACAAATAATTCTCAGACTTTTTCACACAACGCTATCTAATCCTTAAGTAAGCTAGGAATAACCTGCTTATGTTATGGGTATCAGACCACGGATATTAATACTTGTATACTTTTAAATACATACTTATCATACATAGAAACACCCAGACGCTCGAGACAAACATTTATGGTTTAAACAAATTTTTGTCTTAGGTGGGAATCGAACCCACAAAATAATAATTATAACACTAGTGACCGTCCGTCACTCCGCCCGCCTGAGAGTTACCTATTCCATTTGACACCTTTAACGGCTAAATTTTGAAAAGTCCTTTTCAAATATGATAAATAGCCTACATGATAAATAGGTCTCATGACAAATACTCTCAAAATTTCTAGTTTAAATGTGTAAAGGTTTTTGCTTGACGTTGACATATTATTAGGACGCCTTTTCCCTAAGGAGATAGGCAGTAGCATACTATACGACACTATACGTCCACATTTCACATGTTTTACTTTACCTAAATGAGCAATCGTCTATTATAGGCTTCGCTCAAGTAGGCACGTTAAGCACTTGGCCCCGGTTGCCAGTAAAATGGCAGTCGTTAAGCCAAGTTGAAGGCCTATATGGGCGGCTTAAAAAATTTCAACAGCGGGCAGTCACAACCTGCACCTGTCTATATCAACACGACAATATGGCTCGCCACCTATTACGTGGGACAATTTCTATAAAAAGGTGAAATGTGGGCTTATAATATGCCTCTGCCTACCCCTTATTAAAGACGTGATCATATATGTATGCTTCCAACTCAGTAGTAAGTATAAAAACATCAAATTTGACTCAAATTCGCTTTAGATACGTGCTGATAAGAGTAGAACATAGTAATTATCTTAATTAACACCTCCGGTAACATTTACATCTAACTCCAGTAAAATTAACACCTCCGGTAACATTTACATCTAACTCCAGTAAAATTAACACCTCCGGTAACATTTCCATCCAACTCCAGTAAAAATTCTTTAAATTTATCAAAGAATATTTTAGCCTTATAAAGGGCCGCAAGCTTGAGGAGCTTTGCAAGTCTATTAAAAGTAAATGAAGGCTCTGTGGCGCGTAATTTCTCAGCTTGTTTTAAAGATAAAGTAATAATTGGATGGTTAATACAGGGATTTGTTGGAGAATAAGAATAGTAGGTGGTGTAGGTAGATACTGTTTATGTATTAGGTAGGTACTGCTCGTTCGCTCTATGTTTGCCGCTCGGCTCCATACTAAAGTCGAATTTTTAATTAGACGAAGTAAATTGACAGCAACTTATAGCACTTCTTCATACAATGTTGCGTATTTTCTATGACGAAGTGACATTAGCTACTGTCAATTTACTTCGTCTAATTACAAATTCGGGTATACGCCTCTACGCCAGCGGCAAACTTAGAGCGAACGGGTAGTACCTACTGATTATTTAGTGTAGGCAAATACTGGTAATTCCCCATGTGACGACGGGGTCCTGTGTTGCGACGGGTAAACGTACAAAATGTCAGAGGGTGTCGTAAGAGGCGACTAAAGGAACATTTTCGCAAAAGATCCATTACGTATAGAAGGAAAACTCGAAATGAAATCCGGTTGTCAGTAAAACGACAATCGTTATGTCTAGTTGAAGACCTTATGAGCGGCTTAAAAAATTTCAACTGCGGTTCACGCGACCTGCGTCTGTCCATTTCAACACGGCAATAGACTCACCACCTATTACGTGGGCCATAAAATTATAATGTGAAAAGTGGGCGTATACTATGCCTCTGCCTACCCCTTCAGGGATAAAAGCGTGACTGTTTATGGGAAAATAAGACGCAACTTAAAGGATTTTGACCGTCACGGTGGAGTGATAAGTGTATGCGACTGCCGTGTTGAGGTTCGGGTTCCACTCCCGGATCGTTTTAATTTTTTATGTGATATGAATGTTTGTTTCTTTTTTTTATATAGGTACCTACTATGCTCGCGAAATTGTCGTCGCCAGCCTGATGGAAAGTCGTGGCGCATCTAGCGATTAGGGGCCACTCTTGTAGTCTATAAGAATTCTGACTGATGTGCCTCTTCACGCTCCACTTGAAGAACCCGGGATTGTAAGATGAGGGAAACACAGTGTTTACTATGGATATGTATTTAAAGACATGTAATGTCAGTTGTGTAATGTCAGGAATGAATAGGAAGAGTTAAGTTAAGTCTAGTAGTTAAGGTTTAGGTTTTGTATTCTATTCTAGGACATCCTCCCCGGCGCGGCGGGGGCGCCGCCGACGTGTCTTCGCCCAAGACTAACGACCTCCATGACCGGGGGCCTGAGGACGGTTAGGGGGCTGCTCACCGTCCTTACAGAAGCAGGCCCTAGACGACAGCGTGACGTGAGAGATTCACGCACACCCCTCAGAAGCGGGATAACACCCGAAAAACCCCCAAAGACGCGCGATAGCATCCAAACCCCCTAAAGGCCGCAGTGGTAGCAGTAAGTCTGTTGGGAGTCCTGGGGTATTCTTCCGAGGGCTTACCCGGGGCTCCTAACCGTAGGCTGATAGCAGGACACGTGAGGTGTTTTTGTTTCGGTAGCAGAAAATTCTCATGGCATAACATCTGAGGATTTTTCCTCACGTAAAACAAAAAAAAATGGACATCCTCCCGAGTTCCAACCCGGGGCTCTCGGCCGTATTATTTTTATTTTAGTTGGAGGGTTTGATGGAAATCTATAAATACATGAACTGAAAACCTTTTCAGGAAAATTGCACGAATGACCTAACTTGGGTAAGTAGGTTAGATACCAAATGATATTTTACATTGTCATCTAAATAACAATTAGAAATTAAATTACAATCCTTGAACCTCAAAAACAAAAACTAATTTCAAAATTACATTCAGAAGGCTCTAAAAAGTTGTTGAGTGGTAATTTTATCAGATGGACAGACTTAAGTACTCAAAAAAATACTTAGTTTGTTCCGAGTATTCGAGGAAAGTTATTAAAAAGTTCACAAAATTTGCTTCTCAAAGACATAATGAGATTTTATATAAGTAATTATTTTTGTAATTCGATTTGAGCCTTGAGATGGCCTCTGTAAGAATGTATTAAATTAATATAAAGAAAAAAGAATTGGTTTCGAGCAGGATTCGAACGGAACGGAAAATTCGAAAGGATTCTTTTTCCATATTTAAAATTTACTAGCGGACGTCACGCGGTTTCATCCGCGTAATTCCCGTTCTCGTGGGAATACGGGAATAAAATATAGCCTATGTGCACCGCAAAGAGTGTAGCTTCCCAACAGTGCAAGAATTTTTCAAATCGGTCCTGTAGTTTCGGAGCCTATTCGCTGCAAACAAACAATCAAATCTTTCCTCTTTATATTAGTATAGATGATTACTTTGCTTACTAATTGCTTTTCAAAAATTACCTTAATGTAAAGAATAAGTTCTTACATCTTTTAATTGCCTATAAGTAAAATATGTTTAACTATGAATAGGTACACAGACTTTTTTCCCATCGAAAAAGGTGTGAGACAAGGCTGTGTAGCGTCACCATGGCTGTTCAACCTATACATGGACAGTTGCTTGAAAGAACTACAAGAGTGTGCATATGGATTAAAAATGAATGAGCTAACCGTCAAATGCCTCCTTTATGCTGATGATCAGGTAATACTGGCATCATCGGCGGATGAGTTGCAATTGATGGTTAATATAATGAACGATGCGCTTAAAAGTAGAGGAATGAATGTTAATGTAAGCAAGACAAAAGTAATGGTTTTTGAAAGAGAGAAATGTATGACTGATTGCTCGATATCGATCGAAGGAAAGAGCGTGGAACAGGTGAAAGAGTTTGTATATTTGGGTTCAAAATTTGCAAGAGATGGAAAGTGTGACAATGATATTGAAAGAAGAGTTTTGGCAGGAAATCAAGTGAATGGAGCCATTCACATCTTTATGAGCAGTCAGAACGTGTCTAAAAAGGCAAGGATGGCTGTATATAAAGGAGTGCTTGTCCCTACACTTATGCATGGTAGTGAAAGTTGGGTGTGGCAGGAGAAGCATGAAAGTAAAATTAATGCAGTGGAAATGAGAAGTTTGCGAAGTATAGCTGGAGTGACATTGAGGGATAAAGTAAAGAATAGTGTGATAAGGGAACATTGCGGTATGACAGAAGATGTAGTGACTGAGATAGAGAAAGGGATGCTCAGATGGTTTGGACATGTGGAGAGAATGGATGGAAATAGGCTGACAAAACAGATTTATGAAGCGAGAGTGAATGAGCAAACTGGTAGGGGTCGACCTCGGCATACTCATATCGATCAAATCGATAATCTTCTGAAAAAAGGCCAGGTCAAGAGTACCCTTAACCGAAGAGCATGTATGAAGACACTTATGAAAGTTGAAGAAGCCAAAGTTGTTTGCCAGAATCGTAGCAAGTGGAAAGTCATAGTCTCTGCCTACCCCGTTGGGAGACAGGTGTGATGTTATGTATGTATGTATGAATAGGTAGGATATACATAGTCTACTACAAAATCCTAAAATTGTAAAATTTAAAAAAAAAAAATATTACCTTAATATAAAGAGTAAGTCGGTACTTACATCTTTTGATTGCCTAAAAGTAAAATATGTTGAACTATAAATAGTAGTGTCCGACCGAAACTGGTTTTCCAGCCGAAACCGAAACCGAAACCGAACTTTCGGCCCCAGGGTCAGTTTCGGCCGAAACCGAAACCGAAACCGAAACTCACGTGTTCATATTGAAAAAAAGAAAAACCAGCCAAGTGCGAGTCGGATTCCCGCACAGAGGGTTCCGTTATAACAATTGGGCACAAAAATTACGTTTGTTGTGTGTGGATGTTCTTTTCTGATTTTACAGGTATTTCTTGTTATAGCGGCAACAGAACAGGGTGAGGTGGTGGGTGGCTGTGTCTTGACATCGCCAACGCCTTCAACACCTTGCCCTGGAGCTGCGTTATGGGAGGCGCTTATTCACCATGATATGCCTTCCTACCTCCGTCGAATTGTTTGGGCCTATCTTTCCGAGAGGGCCATAACTTAGCCGAGCTGGCTAGGGCCGGATCGGTGATATGTGTCGTTTGGTCTTCCACAGGGATCGGTTTTAGGAACGCTTTTGTGGAACATCGGTTACGATTGGCGCTGCGTGGTTCCTTGCTCAGATTTTTCGGCGTAACGTGTTACGCCGACGACACCCTCGAGCGAGGAGCAAAACATCGCGATGCAGTCTTGTGGTGGGTCAAATACGGTGCATGGACCTTGAGGCACCGTATTTGTCACCTTTCACAAATCCGACGCTCTGTGCTTTGGAACCTTGGAAGGGGCCATCTTTCGGATCCAGCTTACATGTAGGGGGCGTCAGCATCGGCATTGAGCCCTCAATGACGTATCTGGGGCTCGTACTCGACAGCCGGTGAAACCTTGGATACCAGTTCCGAAGTTTGGTCCCAAAACTGAGGGAGGGCATCAGTCGCATTCTTGCTGTTGTTGCCCAACATCAGGAGACCCAACTCTTGAGTCTCCTGCAGGGAGCGTCTGACGACTGAGCGGAGACTGTACCTTGGGGTAGTGCGGTGCATGGCCCTATGCGGGGCCCCGTATGGGCGGAGATCCCGACAGCCAGCAATGCGGCTAGATTGCTTAGCCCGCAGAAGGCGATGGCCGTCAGGGTGATAAAGGGATACCTTACGATCTCAGTTGAGGCGGTATGTCTCCTACCCAAGACCCCACCATGAAACCTGAAAGCGAGAGCCCTTGCGTCATTGTTTAAATGACGCCAAGAGGAGCTGGAGTGGGGCCATAGGCCTGCGTCTCGAGAAATTGAGTCTCAGTGGCCCGAGCTCCACCAGAAAACCAAGGAGACCTGGAAGGTGCGACTCGAGCAACAAAGAGGTGGAATCGCCACAATTGAGGCGGTCAGACCGGTTATGGACGAGTGGTTGGAGTAGAGCCACAGCGCTCTCTCCTACCGGTTGTCACAGATACTAACCGGGCACGGAAGCTTTGTTAATTATATGTGGCGAATACACCGGGAAACCACGGCTGAGTGCCAGCACTGCGAGGAGCGAAGCGGGAGCACAGCGCTCCACACATTGGTAAAGTGCACAGAGTAGAGTCCTAGAAGATAGTGTGACGTGAGATTCACGCACGCTCCCCCAAGAAGCGAGATAACTCTTGAACAACGATCGGGATAGTAAACAGGTGAGGCTCAGTGGTAGCCGTAGGTCTGTTGGGAATCCTCTGGACATTCTTGCCAGGGCATACCCAGGGCTCCCAACCATAGTCTGTTAGGTAGGATCCCTGTAGGATTTTCCTCTCGTCAAAAAAACGGCAACAGAAATACATCATCTCTGAAAATTTAGGTCTCTATCTGTCACGATTCCAGCGATGAAACCTCGTGACTAATAGATAGACGGACGGCTAAGTGTCATGTCTCGTTCATAGGGTCCCGTTTTTACCCTCCGTGCGTGGGTCCGACTCTCATTTGGCTGGTTTTTTTTTCTTCAATAGGTGCAGCAAGTTTCACCAAGTGCTATCAATCAAAGGCATAAATCTTCTCAAGTATTCATTTTAGAATTAATATCTCCACCTAAATATGGGTTTCGTTCTATTAGATGTGGAATTACTTATAGATGCTATCGCGCAAGTACGGTTCCATACAAGAAAATCGGCAATAAATCACGTTTGTTGTATAGCGACCCTTTAATAATATTATTTTGTCCGTTTCTATTACTTGTTGCTATAGCAGCAATACATCATCTGTGAAAATTTTAACTGTTTTACTATCACGGTGCATGAGTTACAGCCTGCTGACAGACAGACAGACGACCAACGAAGCCTTAGGAATGGGGCCCTGTTTTTAGCCTTTTTATACGGGATCGACTACTAAAGGCTAGGTTCATGTAATGTGCTAGATCACCTTTTTAGGATTCCGTAACCAAAAAGTAACGACGGGACCCCAAAAAGGTGGTCAAAGACATAACACAGGGGTAATTTTCTAATACTTGTCAATGGTTGTAATTGCTTGTGGATTGAATAAAATTGTATTCATCAAAAAAAAATCTAAATCAAAAAAAAAATAAAAAAAAATAAAATAAAAATATGTCTACGCTGACACTTGGAGCCAATGAAGCTCAGAAAAGGTTGATATCTTGAATATATTGAAGTAAGGTAGAAACGGCTGCTCGCGACGCGACGAATATTGGAAGTGAAGAGAACCGTTAAAATTTAGTGTATGAGTAAGTTGATCTAGTTATTGTAGGTAATTGCAAAAATAATGACTACTTTATATAATGCAAGTTGCGCCGCGAGCTTCTAGGTACAAATTGTTATTGAGTAAATTTAAGTTGAGAAAATAAGACTTGCTGTGCAAAATCCATCAGGCGCTTTGAGCCTGAACAGTAACTATTGATTGGAATTCATTTGTAAGTCTCTAAATCTTAGGTTTCTAACATATTAACTGGTTGGACATACCCCAACCACGTCACAAGCAGAGCCAGGCACTCAAAATTCACGAACACGTGAGTTTCGGCCCGGCCGAAAGTTTCGGCCCATTTTGGCCGAAACCGAAACTGCGGCCGAAACTCGACTTTTTGGCCGAAACTGGCCGAAACCGAAACCGAAACTTCGGTCGGTCACTAATAAATAGTTAGGATATAGTGTACTAAAAATTTCATTTTTCAAATTATCTTATTTTTATTAAGTAAGTATCTATTAAATACTTGCTTGAATTGTGGTCTCCAAAGAGACCGTTTAGTATCTTCACAGGGTCGGCAGCGCAAGTGTGCGCACTTCCATTGTAGCAAGAGTCCATAGGTGACCGCTTTCGACCTTGCTTTTGAAGACCCTCAAGAAAGACAAGTGGCTAATTTGTTCCCGCCGAAGCTTAGGAGTCATTTCAAATCTTGTCTCTCCAAGGGCAGTCTTATTGCAGTACATATTTAATGGAAAATCGGTGCGCATTCTATTGATGTGCCTCTTAGTCATAGTGTGTGCTTGCACGCTCTACACCTAAAAAGTTCTAAAAAGCTTGGGCGATTGATTCATAGCGTCCAAGAAAAGCTAATTTTCTCTGGCGGTTTATTGATTAATCAGGCCCTTCTTCTCGACTAAGAGACTCATACAAACCGACTCTCCAGAAAAATAAGATCGAATACACCATGTTCAAAATCAAAGACTACTTACCAATATCCAAAGTAGCTACAGCATCCTTCATAAGCTGGTATGTATCTCCATTGATCCTCAAGAAATCCACGCAACCCAGCAGTCCATCTGATAGACCCAGCTTGCTCTGAAGGCCGGTGGTGTTACCAGCTCCGCCGACCCAGACGGGCTCGCGGAAGGTCATTCGGGAGAACAGGCCCTGTTGAGAAATATTTCTGGTACAGTATTTATTACATACCTTAGACAGAATGATAGACATACATAATACTCGTCCTTAGTTATCGAGGCACTCATTCAGATCCACCAAGGCACAAATTCAGATTTAGGAGTTAAAGTGAAATTTGTTAATATCATAAGACATATCTATTGCTTGAAAAAATGGTTACATTAAACAACAGGGCGGAATCTCCATACTGACACCTACACTTAAAAATCGTTATTTTTGTAAAGAGATTGAAAGTGTGTGTGACTCTACTCCAACTATAATGACAGATGTGGGGAGGGTTGGTAAGCTTGCTCAGTTTGGGCATACGTGTAAAGACTGATAGTGGTTCAACTCGGCCGTTTGGCGGAGCAACGATGCGGTGCGGTATGTCGGAGAGCGGGGTCGCCCCCCTAACCGCGATGCCTGAGGTACGCCCGCTACTAATGTATGGCAGTTGAGGTACGCCCGTTCCGGAGTGTCAAATTATGAGACGAATATAGAAAATACAAAATTTGAATAGATTGTACTAATAATGTAATATGTAATACAATAATATGATAATGTTTATCAATAAAGACTAATACCTACTCGCGTCGCGGAATTAATGACATATTTTTAATTTTAATTATTTTAAGAAATAAAAAATCAAGTCGCCATCAAAATGTAGGTACGAAATTATTACGAAAGGTATTTTAAAAAGTTGTTCAGACTAACACTGTAGCTTATTGTGAACTTAGATTTATTTCGTTAGTCTTAATCATATAAAATATCTATAAATATAAAAATGAATCCATATTTTCTTGGTCACGACATGACTGTTTGCTCAGCTAGTAGGTATCTTATAATATGATATAGGTACGTGGTGGCGTGGGTACCATTAGGTACTTGAACTGTGTAAGGTTGATACATATATAAATTATTAACTAGCTGACCCGCACAACTTCGTTTGCGTCACAAGAGAGAGAAAGAGAGAGGTGTGATATGATGTTAAGTAATTATACTGTTCCCTGCCGCATGTACCCCCGTCGCCTCGCTTACATTCGTTAGACCTAACCCAGGCAACTTTGTTATTTATAAAACACCCCTCTTTCTCTTAAGTGACGCAACACACAATAGAAAGAGAGAGGCGTTGTATTAATATCATGTTTTCTGCCGCATTTACGACCTTTGCGTCGCTAATATTTTGGTAACTAAAAGGTTATTGTAAGCAAACCTTGATAGACATACGCTGTTGAGGACTTTATTTTCTAACTTTATATGAGGAACAATTTTGTACTTACCACACATTTTAACATAACCATTTACGCAGCGTACGCAACGGAAGCTCACAATAGAAATAAACCTAATAAAGATCGATAGATTATAGTGACATGAGTACCTACAATTTTATTTACTTACCTACAATTACACAAACCCTTAGTTAATCAACGGAATTATTTTTGTGACAACCCTAGCATATTTTATGTCGATATAGCGTTGTAGGTATTTTGCGATTTAACAATGGAGTTGACTCACTATTAGTCTTTGCACGTATGGTTTGGGGCAGGGAGTTGCCTATCTGTATGTAATACAGCTCTTTAATATCTTTGACTAAAAGTAAACTTAACACTGTGATCGTTTGCAGAACATTGCTCTGATTCATCAAGCCAGGCTAAATAATGACTTTGTCAATTTAAATACCTAACTATTCTTGGCATATTCAAATTTACAATTGAATTGCTTATAACCGTCACTATCAGTGGTTTTCAACTTTCAATCCAACCAAAATCTGTTAAAGCTTTCTGACAAACGCATTGTTTTATTTAATCAAGAAATTTACAAGTTAAACTTTTTAATTGATTCTAAATTTTAAGATTTACAACGCAAAATGGTTTTCTATATTTGACCAACCGTTTATTTCATCCGGAACATGGCTAGAGCGAGTTTCCATTATACCGTGGCGATAGATTATCGTGTCGTTTAAAACATCGCCGTTTGTGTATTTGGAATAGAATAGAATAAATCTTTATTTGTACACCACATTAAAACTAGTTTTACAATAATTTTTTACAAAATGTTGTACAAAGGGCGGCCTTATCGCTGTAAAGCAATATCTGACAGGCAACTTTGGGATGGACAGAATAGATGTTGATTGTAAGTCAGATGGGTAGTTTTTGGTGCAGAAATATGAAGCAATAGTAGTATTTAATTGGACGCGTTCGAATAAAGGAAACTCTCGTCCACGACAGATCAAGACAGCAGACAAGATCAATGGGAATCGTAAACATACATGCATACATACATAATGGTCACGCTTTTATCCCCGAAGGGCTAGGCAGAGGCAAATTTATTATATGCCCACATTTCACCTTTTTAGAATTTGTCCTACGTAATAGGTGGTGAGCCGTATTGCCGTGTTGTGATTAGAGAGAGAGAGTAGAGAGTTCATGCATAACATTTTACACGTAGAGTAGTGGGTACGGGTTGAGATGGACAGGCGCAGGTTGTGACTGCCGGCTGTTGAAAATTTTCAAGCCGCCTTCAACTTGGCTTAACGACTGCCATTTTACTGGCAACCAAGACCAACGTACAACGTAGGTACGTGAAAAAAGTCACAACTTATCATGACAGCCAGACAAGACCGTCATTTCGTTTAACGTATTTCAACGACTAGTGACGATAACTGGTAGTATGGGAACAGCTAGAGACGAAAGCCGTCAAACGATAAATAAATCGTCACGACATAATGGAAACCCGCCCTTAGGGTGGTAGTAAGGGGGAAGAAATTCTTCAAAGACATTAACCCCGACGGAGTTGAGAGACAATTATGTAAAATTGGAAATAGATGCTCGGTAGACACGCCCTTAGTTACAAACTTTCATAAAAGACGAAACGAGCAAAATATTACGGATAATCCAAAGAGGTTTTCAAGTAGGTACTCGTATTATTATTATGTTTTCATTTTTTTAGTATAATGTATGTCACACTATTTTATCATAATTGTTAAGCAGAGGCATAGATATACGGCCACTTTTTACCAATTGGCGTGTTGAAATGGACACAACAGACAGAAATCAAAAAGCACAAATCAAAAAACGCGAATATTCAAAGGGCCCCACTCACTAACAGTCCGCCTGCAGTCTCTGATCCTATCGGACGGCCTGCCGTCCTAGACCAATAGCGCCAACACACTAAAGCGATTTTTGCCTGCCGGCAAGGGCCTGCTGTCAGTCTTGCGACCACACACTAACAGTCGGGAGTCGGCAGTTTTCCACCGTACGATCGCCCGTCGGCCATGGTCTGATATCGGTTTGAGGGCCCATACACTACATACAGCAAATGGTCACCTATTTGCATTGAATAAATGAATTATTATCACAAGTCAACATGTTATTACGTAGATTCATCGATCTGAAAGTAGGTAGATGGATATTTAATGAATAATATACCGTACCATAAATATTTTTATTCAAAATTTTTGACAAAACTATTATAATCTGGATAACAATAATAAATATATATTTAAATTTTATAATACATAATTTAAAAGTACGTAGGTACTTTTAATCTGTATAAATTATAGATAGGTATAAGATATATAGGGTTATCCCTCTAGATAGCTACCTACCAAAAAGCGTATTTAGCATTTTCATATAAGAGTAAAATCAAAATTACCTTTTATAGATCTTTACTGAATGTGCTTTTAAGATTTTTTTTTCACATTGTCAATTGTTGCTGAAGGTATTGTGGCTACGAATAATGTATTCTATAGAAGTGTAATTCGGCTCAAAAAATGGCTCCACCAAATGGGGACCGCGGAAGGTGGGGCTTAAAAAGGGGACCGCGCGACACAGTTAGTCCGCGCTGTCACGCGTAACGTACGGTTGTGTCGCTGGAACCAATCAGTCAGTGATATTAATTGTGTTTTCGCGTTAAATATATCCCAAAAATGCCTTCTTGTATTGTGAATTGGTGCAGAAGCCATACGGATATGAAAAACTCAGGAATCACCTTCCATAAGTTAGTAAATATTCATTTTAAAAACACGTACTTGGGGAAGTTGAAAAGTGTTATGCAACATGAACGCAATTCCAAAATTAAATTATTTTTATGCAGTGTTCATAGTAGGTATGTTAAGCGCTGAGGTAATATGGTTAGTAAGATATTATATTAGTAGGATGATATTATACATAGAAATGAAATTATAATTTTTGTTTGTTTCGGAGTTTGCATGGCGTTGTCAAATATGCTGTATGTGGAACGTCAACTTCTAGAGACAGTTGAGCAAATTGTGGGCTATATTGCAGGGTTCGTAGCAAAAAAGTTACAAACCAAAATAGAATGTTTGTCCTGCATCAATTTATTACTGGCAACGGAAAAACTTTATTTTCACAAACTAATTTGTCTGAAAGATTTTGGAGGATTTGTTTATCCCTCATTCATTGTTTTCAAAATATGTCTTTGGTCTGAAACATTACTCAGGGTTGTCTAGGGCACACAATTTGAAAATAATGGTAAATAAGTGTTTTGCCAAAATAATAGAAAGAAATGACGTCACGAAACCCCCGAAAGACAGTCATCCTATAGAAAGCATCCTATCGAACAATTTCTAATAATTCGTTTGCATTATATTGCTAAAAACGAGTCCTTATTAAATTCCAACCGCCATAAATTAAATAAACAAATTTTTTTTAGAGGTTCATAATTGTGAAAAAAAAAACAACGTATTTTAATTTGTATATACGCATACAAAGTAGTTCAATCAATAGAAAAATAATAACAATCCAGTTCTTATTTTACTGTTGATTAAACTTTGATTGAACTTATTCAATAAAAAATAAACACATAAACAAGCTTTCTTATTATTGCATAAAACCATCCACGCTTATCACGTTCGCCGCTTCGGGTGGGGCGCCGAGCCGGCATGACCTTGGCGCGACCAATCGCATGCAAGTATTCAACGATGGATGTGTGAGTGTTATGTTTTATTGCTGTTTTTTAGTATGCGTAAGTTACTCCAAGATTTCAGCGGTAACTTTATAGGTGTTACATTTCTATAGAATACATTATTCGTAGTATTGTGGTTTGATAAGATGCTAATAATTTGTTTTAAGCATCCTTCGTTCTTCCTTCAATCGTTTATTGTGATGATAATCATCTTTCACCTTCCATAAACATGGGAAACTTCTATATAACTCAATAAACGTAGATACAAATTGAGGTTTGCTGTCCATTTTGACGGTAAAATTAAACAAGTCGAAAATCTTAAAACTGTCGGCCTGCAACTGATACAAGACGTCAGTCGACAGGCCGCCGGCCGGCTACCTGCTAATGTGTGGTCAATCGCGCGCCAGGTTTTAAACTGTCCGGCCGATATCTGTCGGCGCTGAACGGAATCGTCGAGCGGCCACACACTATCAGTTCGTATTAGTCGTCCGTCCAAAACCTTCAACAGAACTGTTAGTGTGTGGGCTATTGCGATTAACTGACAGATTGATATCGTCCGGTAAACTGTTAGTGAGTGGGGCCCTTAAGTCTCGGTGTCAAATCCAGGGTCAAAACAATTATTTGTGACTAGCGGACGTCACGCGGTTTCGCCCGCGTAGCTCCCGTTCCCGTGGGAATATGGGAATAAAATATAGCCTATGTTCAACGGGGATAGTTTAGCTTTCCAACAGTGAAAGAATTTTTCAAGTCGGTTCAGTAGTTTTGGAGCCTATTCGATGCAAACAAACAAATAATCAACTATTTCCTCTTTATAATATTAGTACCTATAGATATTGCAAACGCTTTTTTCGTTGTGGATCTTTTGTTCAGTTGTATAAATTCCATAGCTAGCTAGTTAGCGTTCTATTATATTCCACACAATATTCATATTTTTAAAATGAAACACACTATATTGTTAAAAGTTACAGTGAAACATAATTATTTTCATTATTTCTATCTAAACTAGACCTCAATAAGCCCCTAGTGGCATTGTGTCCAAAAGACTAGCAGCATTCCGCCTTGAAATAGCAATACCTATTCGCTGAGAGACAAAACTGCCATATTTTCAACACAACCTGTTATTTTCCGCTTATCGTATGCTTCACGGGAAGGGGGGAGAATACACGGGTAATTTTAAGCACATTTACTTCTTCAACCCTTTAACCACGAATACCTTTAATGAGTGGAATCCATTTTGGCGTATTCGGTACCTAAGTAATGAGAATGTAATGAAGATGTTGTTATACCTTATTTTGCAGTTCATGAACCAATTTATGTACGAAGGTGAATAAATACGGTATCATTATTTGCTCCGAAAATTTCGTTTTACGCGTATTATGTCTACCTAAGCATTAATTTTATGCTTCAAATTAAGCTACGATAACTTGGAATGGTCTGAGAAAAATAAGGTTGTTTTTTGAGGTGTTGTGGGCGTGAACTTGAAAAATGGCGGGTGGTTGCCGAATATTGTGTATATATAAACCCGAATACCTATTTGCTGTGTGTTTATTGACTTTTTATCATCATTAGGGAAGAAACCATAAAAATATTTTTGAAATACTCTATACTCAAATTATAATCGGCTATGGAGTAGTTTACCTTGAGGAATAAACTTAAAATCAGAGAACTAGAGTGCTGATTGGATCGATATAGTGGCCGAGTAAGCGCGTTAAAGGATCAATGGACTGGTCACATCTGTAAAAGAACCAACGGCTGATAGAGCGAACGAGTTCTGGAGAACAAGGCATACCGACGATCACGACAAGGTTGCAAGGAAGGGCTGGATGCGGAAAGCGTAGGACCACGTATTGTGGCGTATATTAAGAGTCCCGTTTTTACGCTTTAGGTACGGAACCCTTCAAACTACAAACGAACTTCGATATCTATATCCGAAGATCAAGTTTCTAATAAAAGCAACAACAAACTATGAGACGACATTGAACACATAGCAAAAGAAACATCGCAAATAGTTCAAGACTTGGGCAAAAGAAAACAAACACAGAAATGTACCACAGCTGGTGTCAAGTTGTTCGTAAACACACATTACACTTAACCCTTGTCGAAAAGTCTTATAACCGCCATTTTGTAAGTGAATACCTACTATTAAGCAGACCGCACACTGTCAGTGTAACGACGTCAATATTACTTTCAGCATTTCCATCACCTTCAGTATTATGATTGTATTATTAGTATCTTTACCATGTGCTGTTGAGTGTTTTCGATATTTTGAAGTAAGCGCCATGATCATGAAGAAACTAAGATCCTGGCGATTTAAAGTAAAAAGCACATAAATCATAATAATATCGATCTACCCTCTTTAACCCTTAGCCACCGAACGTGTATTCTAGTAACACATCCACCTAACGTCGGTCACCGCTTGCCTATAAGTACTAATAGGAAGGTAAAAAGCTCAAAAACTGCTGTAAATCAAAACTACATTACATTTTTTAATTGTTTTTATTCAAATTGTTTTAATAAACTCTTCAAATTAACACTTTTACTTTTTACTATCGTTATTAAAAGTTGACTTACAAATATTTTAACAAACTTTAAGTTTTTTAATTAAGATGAGATCTCAAACTGGAGAGGGAGGGGAAAAAGTTCACAGAGTCACAGGCTTGTGGCACGCGTAGTAACGGAAATATTTGTAAAAATATATCGAATGGAGTCACTGTGACCGACGCTAGGTGGTTAAGGGTTAACAATAGTTTGTAACGCGTAGCACCCCTACTGGACTTTTCTTGACTTGTGCTGCGGTGTGTAATAAACGAGTCAGGAAGAGATATGAGGACCACGAGAGAAGGAGAGAGCATAGTGCACAATGCAATGAAACCATGCCTCATGTCATAATTCATTATGAGCTGTAAGTCGGGATTCATCCGCCAAATGCGCCCGATACAATCAACATAATATCATTCAACGATGACCAAAATACCGATGAAACGTTTAATTTGGACTTGTATGTTTGTAAGTGGTTCAACGTAAAATCAAGCAAATTATTATTATTTTGTATTTACCTTTCATGGTTTCAGATATTTTCCCCGTTTAAAATATTGACTCACCATAAGGCCTTTAACTTGGCTTAAAAATTGTCATTTTACTGAAAACCAGGTTTAATTTCGAGGTTTCCTTTTCTACACAATGGATTGTTTTGCAAAAGTGTTCCGTAGTCGCCTATCGTCGACGACACCCTAGCGATAAATAGGGGTGGCGACATTTTGTGCTCCTTCCCGTCGCAATACTAGGCCTCGTTGCCACACGGGGCCTCTCGCTTTACCTACAGTAAAGTAAGAAAAATTCTAAAATCATGCTGTACCACAAAACTACGCGCTTGATCACTTGCAAGTGGAATGGTTTTTTTTAAAAAATACACCAATATTGCAAAGACACATACAATTTAAAACGGTCAGATTGTAGAGCTACATCACTGTTTCGTCTAGCACTCTAGAATATATTACATTCAACATCACAAGAGTGCAATCTCTAAATGGAACTTACGACAGTGTTTGCTGACTTTTACAATATGACCTGACAATTTACTTCGTGTATGCGATTTACAACCGAACGTCTTGTGGTATTCTATTTCACAAGACTGAAGCTGATAAAACTCCTTTATTCCCAGTAGTTCCGCGGCAGTACTTCAGATCCGGGTAATTTAAGACCTATCTGGGTGTTGCCGACCTTGAGCAAGATATTTGAAAAACTAATACTAGAGCAGATGCTGATCTATTTTAATAGTCACAAATTGTTTCATGAGAAACAATTTGGCTTCACTAAAGGACGCTCGACTACCGATGCTGGTGTAGAGTTATTGAAATGTATTTACGAGGCCTGGGAGAATAAACAAGATGCAATTGGTGTGTTTTGCGATTTGTCCAAGGCATTTGATTGCGTCCAACATGAAACATTAATCAGGAAATTACACCATTATGGCATAAGAAGCAAGGCTCTCGATCTTCTGACTTCATATTTGAACAATAGAATTCAGAGGGTTGATGTTAATGGTACACGCTCGGAGGGCTCTGTAGTTACTATGGGCGTCCCACAGGGTTCAATACTCGGACCATTTTTATTCCTTATATATTTTAATGACCTACCCTTTTACGTGGGGGACAGCAACAGGATTGTTTTGTTTGCAGATGATACTTCTTTGATTTTCAAAGTTAAAAGACAAATAGATAACTATGACGATGTCAACAACGCAATCTTGAAAGTGGTTCATTGGTTTAACACTAACAATCTTAGACTGAATGATAATAAAACTAAATGCATAAAATTTACCTTGCCTAATGTAACACAGTCAGAAACCAATGTTCAACTTAATGGTCGGGTGTTGGAACTTGTGGAAGCAACGACGTTCCTAGGGTTAACGGTCGATGCTGGTTTACAATGGGGTCCACATATTGTTAAACTAGCAAATAGATTAAGTTCAGCAGCATTTGCTGTACAAAAGATAAGGCACTTGACGGATGTAGATACGGCTAGAATAGTCTATTTCAGTTGCTTTCATAGCATAATGTCTTACGGTATTCTACTGTGGGGCAATGCTGCAGATATAGATAAAATTTTTATTTTACAAAAGCGGGCCATAAGAGCTATATATAGATTAGGTCCAAGGGTCTCTCTGCGCGAGAAATTCAAAGAGGTTAAAATTCTTACAGTAGCATCACAATACATTTTTGAGAATCTTATGTACGTACAAAGAAATTTACATAGTTTCGCTAAGTTAAGTGATAGACACAATGTCAACACTAGAAATAAAAGTAACCTTGCTGTTTATCATAGCAGATTGCACAAAATCAGCAATTCTTTCATGGGTAACTGTATACGCTTTTACAACAGGCTACCAGACGAAATTAAAAGTATGTCCTTTAATAAATTTAAAAAGGTTGTAAAAAGTAAATTGTACTGCAGGGGCTACTATACAATTGGTGATTATTTGTTGGATGGAGAAGCCTGAAAATGACCTGCTCTACTGGATTCTCAAAAAATTGTCAAATGCATAGTTTTTAGATTCATTTTGTAAATAGAGCTCTAAAAAGAATAACCCGCTGAGTTTCTTGCCAGTTCTTCTCAGGTGGGTCGCGTTGTGAACTGGTGGTAGATTTTGATTTATATTCTGGACGTTTTACAAGAGCATCTGTAAATGCCTATGTGAAATAAATTTCTTTTTCTTTCTTTCTTTCTTAAAGTAGTTTGCGACGGAACTAATGAGACTCTGGCTTATATTTAGTTCAGTTCAGCTCCGCAGTCATTTGGAGGGCAAGGCCAGTGTGCTCAACAGGGCGCGGCGGTACTTTACTGCGGCGCAAACACTGCTTCTTTATAAGTCGCAAGTGTGGCCGCACATGGAGTACTGCTGTCACCTCTGGGTGGAGGCACCTGAATATAAGCTTCGTCCATTTGACTCGGTGCAAAAGCGGGCTGTGGGAGTTGTAAACGATCGTATACTTTCAGGTAGTGTGGAGCCTCTCCGCGACTGGAGAGACTTTGCCTCCCTATTCGTGTTCTACCGTCTGTACAATGGTTTGTGCTCTGAGGATTTGATTGATATGATGCCCACGGCTACGTTCTATCTTCTCACCGCTCGCCACAGACAGGGAGTTCATCCTCACACTCTTACGTCCAGAGCGTTCGAGCGCGGTTAGATCCGATAGGGGCTCTCTTCCGCGCACGCTTAGGTTGTGGAATGATCTCCCTGCCTCGGTTTTCCCAAACGCCTACAGTTTGGGGTTCTTCAAAAGGGGTATTAGAAGGTTTTTACAGGGTCGGCAGTGCGAGTGTGACGCCTCTAGTGTTGCAAACGTTCATAGGCTGCGGTGACCGCAAGTGCTTCTGATGGACCGTATGCTTGTCTGCCACCTGGTTTAAAAAAAGTTCTCTATCTAATGATCTAGCTTTTTCCCGTGTAGTGGTAGGTACAGACAGACGGACGGACAGTAAAGTTTCAGTAATAGGGTATCGTTCTAACCCTTGGGTTACGGACTAGTAGACATATGTGGCGGACTTACATACATACACATCACCTACATTTATTGTACTTATTTCTATGTATTATTTTATAACATTACTCAATACATAATGCATTCACACAACCTCAAAGCGCACCTACCTAATATTGTATCTACGTAATATTTAGTACATTATATACATATCTAGGCATACCTACCGCGCCGCAGCTGTTGCGTCTCATCAATGAATAACGGTACATTCAGAACTGCGCGTGCGCAGGCAGGATACGATGCAAGCTCTCGCTCTCCGCAGTCACGATCTAAACCTCGTGCCGAACGCACGTTACTCAGTGTCGCATAATTTCTTTCGCATCTCACGCCACGCTTTCGCTTGCAATATTCAATCAGCTGTTCTACATAATTCACACACATACATTGTAGTATCTCGCCTTCTAATATTAAGTTAGTGGTTTAAGGAAGAACTGTACGCTTGGAAACAGGATTACATACCCATCTCTCACAAGCGAGTTATTTATTTGGACATCCTCAACCTCACTGGTGACCCCTGCGAAGAACACCACTACAATGAGCAGTGACAGAAATTTGGAGGCTTCACGGCAAGTCGAAGAACGTTCTGGGAGCCGGCCAGAAAATATTTTTTCAAGCCGCGCCCAAGATGGCGGAGAAATTTTTCGCGTCGGTGTCCGCATACCTCCGTTCTGGCCCGAAAAACCGGCCATCTGGTTTTGCCAAGTGGAGGGTCAATTTAAGCTGGCCAGAATCACGGACGACGAGACCAAGTTCAACTACGTACTTGCGCACCTGGATCGGCAGTACTCTGTAGAGGTGGAAGACATTATCACCGCACCCCCACCTACCGCCAAGTACGAAAAGTTAAAAGAAGAGCTGGTTAAACGTCTTTCTGTGTCCAAAGAGAGAAAGACCAAGCAACTGCTGCAGTCTGAAGAGCTGGGAGATCGGAAGCCGTCCCAATTTTTGCGGCATTTGCAGCATTTGGCAGGACCGGCTATACCCGAAGATTTTCTGCGGACTATTTGGACAAGCCGCTTACCAGCGAACCTCCAGACAATCGTCGCGTCGCAGATGAGTTTGTCGCTGTACGAGCTAGCAGAACTTGCAGACCGAGTCCATGACGTTGTACCTAGCTCAGGACAGGTGGCTTCAACTTCAGCTCAGCCGGACCATGCGAGAGAAATGATGACACTGATAGCCGAGCTAACCAAAAAAGTGGAAGTGCTTAGTGCGGAAGTAAACCGACGATCGCGCTCGCGTACCAGACCAGGCACCCGGACTGACCGCAGTCGTAGCCGTACACCAGCACAACGGTCGCAATCGAACTACCGAAAATTCCCACTGTGTTATTATCACTACAGATTCCGGAACCGCGCTAACAATTGTGTGCCACCATGTGATTACAAGTCGGGAAACGCCCAGGGCAATCTATAATGGCTGCAGACGATTGCCCGTCTCCAATGACCAGCCGCTAATTTGTCACGGACCGAAAAACTGGAGTGCAATTTTTGGTGGACACTGGAAGTGACGTGTGTGTGTTTCCTCGTTTCGCGGTACCCCATTATAATCGTGCAAAGACAGAATACCAATTGTGCGCTGCTAACGGTACCCCGATAGACACTTACGGTTATTTACAAATTTCACTAAATCTAGGTTTAAGGCGTGACTTTAACTGGCGTTTCATAGTGGCTAATGTAACAAAGGCTATAATTGGTGTAGATTTTTTATCTTTTTTTAATTTAATTATAGATATCCGAAATCAACGCCTAATAGATGGTACGACTAGCTTATCTACTGTGGCTTCCATTGCTTCGAATAACAGCTTAGTTTCAAGTGTAAAGGTTGTGACTGGTGATAACGATAGCTGCAGATACCGTAAGTTACTTTCTGAGTTTCCAGAACTCACACGGCCGGCAGGTAAGCCACATACACCAAAAAACAACACACTACACTACATACGCACCACACCGGGCCCGCCAGTGTCTTGTTCTCCCCGTAGGCTTCCACCCGACAAATTAAAAATAGCCAAAGCCGAGTTCGAGGCTATGTTGGCCAATGGCACAGCTCGACCATCAAATAGCCCCTGGGCGTCACCACTGCACCTTGCCCCAAAGAAAGACAACAGTTGGCGTCCTTGCGGTGACTACAGGCTGCTGAACGCCCGTACTGTCCCTGACAAATACCCCATCAGGCACATACACGATTTTGCCCACAGTTTATCTGGTTGTAAGATCTTTTCGACCATTGACCTAGTTAAAGCCTACAACCAGATACCAGTGAACGAAGAGGACATACCGAAGACGGCGATTACCACCCCCTTCGGCCTCTGGGAATTCCCTTTTATGTCCTATGGACTCCGCTCAGCTGGCCAGACCTTTCAAAGGTTTGTTGACGAAATGACCCGTGGCCTAGACTTCTGTTACCCGTACCTTGATGATTTTTTAATCTGGTCGAAAGACGAGGACCAGCACGAGGAGCACCTACGCTTACTCTTCGCTAGGATGAGTGAATACGGCGTCCTCATAAACACGACCAAATGCACCTTCGGGGTACCAGAGGTGACATTCCTAGGCCACCACATATCTCAAAACGGAACCAAACCTCTGGAAAGTAAAGTGCAGGCCATAAGAGAATTTCCAGTTCCCAAAACCGCAAGGCAGCTTAGAAGGTTTCTCGGTATGGTTAACTTCTACAGAAGGTTCATACCCCAGGCCGCACAAATCCAGACACCTCTGCATGCCCTGCTAACTGGCACTATAAAAGCGTCTCAGCCGGTTGACATAAGCGGACCATCGCTAAAAGCTTTCGAGGAGTGCAAGGATAGTCTCTGTAAAGCAGCCTTACTTGCACACCCCGACTCTCAAGCTAAGCTGGGCTTAGTCACGGACGCGTCCGATATCGCTATAGGCGGCGTACTTCACCAGTATAAAGACGGTGACTGGCAGCCCTTAGCATTTTTTTCAAAAAAATTAAGTCCTTCCCAAAAGAAATATTCTCCATATGACAGAGAACTTCTCGCCATTTATCAAAGTGTTAAATATTTTCAACACTGGTTAGTAGCTACAAACTTCACGATCTATACTGACCATAAGCCTTTATGCTACGCTTTCCATCAGAGGAAAAATAACTGTTCCCCGCGTCAGTATAGACACTTAGATTACATTTCACAGTTTTCGACGGACATACAACATATCTCTGGTAAAGATAACGTAGTGGCAGACACTCTTTCCAGAGTCGAAGCAATCAGAAGTCCAGTAGACCTTGAGGAGTTATCTAAAGCCCAAGAGTCCGACTCTGAACTACCTCTTTACCTTAAACAAGACTCGTCCTTACAAATGCAACACATGAACGTACCTGGTAGTCATGTTAAATTGTACTGTGACGTCAGCACACCGACGCCCAGGCCTTTCGTGCCTGAACCGTTACGTAGGCGTATCTTTGACACGTTGCATTCGCTGAGTCATCCCGGCGCTAACGCTAGCGCTAAACTCATAGCACAACGCTATGTATGGCCACAGGTTAGGAAAGATTGTCGCGAGTGGGCCAGGTCATGTTTGGCTTGCCAGCGCACGAAGATAAATCGACATGTTTCTCCCGTAGGCACACTCGATTTACCTTCAGCGCGATTCAAACATGTTCACCTGGACCTGATCGGTCCCCTACCTCCTTCCAATGAATATCGGTATTGCCTGACACTCATCGATCGCTTTACGCGATGGGTTGAAGTTGTCCCTATCACCGATATCTCAGCGGAAACTGTGGCCAAAGCGTTCCTATCGGGATGGGTGGCACGATTCGGTTGTCCTACCGACATTGTTACAGACCGCGGTAGACAATTTGAATCTGCATTATTCAAACAACTGTCACAAACGATAGGTTTTAAACATCAAAGCGCACCTACCTAATATTGTATCTACGTAATATTTAGTACATTATATACATATCTAGGCATACCTACCGCGCCGCAGCTGTTGCGTCTCATCAATGAATAACGGTACATTCAGAACTGCGCGTGCGCAGGCAGGATAGCGATGCAAGCTCTCGCTCTCCGCCTCCGCAGTCACGATCTAAACCTCGCGCCGAACGCACGTTACTCAGTGTCGCATAATTTCTTTCGCATCTCACGCCACGCTTTCGCTTGCAATATTCAATCAGCTGTTCTACATAATTCTGTGCATTGTAGTATCTCGCCTTCTAATATTAAGTTAGTGGTTTAAGGAAGAACTGTACGCTTGGAAACAGGATTACATACCCATCTCTCACAAGCGAGTTATTTATTTGGACATCCTCAACCTCACATAAATATGTCCTGGGGTATCCTTCCGAGAGCTTTCCCGGGCCTCCCAACCGTAGGCCGTTAGGTAGGAAAAAAAAAGTGGGTAGTTGCTACAATAACAACATTTTTTTAGAGCTCTTGCTAATTTACTTTATTTAATATTAATTATTTAATTTGGAATAATAGTTTCAAGTAAAACTTGATGCCAATATAGTACACTCACCTGCTGTGTGTTATCTCCTATCAATATCACCAACTTATCAAGATATTCACAGTTTTATTTTCTAACACTGAAATGGAGGCAATGAAGGATTCGTTTGCTGCAACTATGAGTGGGATTGAGGATCGGCTGACAGAATTTGAGTCTGAACTTCAGCGTAGCAATAGAATCCCAAACTCACCTAATCTGGTAAGTCTGACTTCGGACTTTTCCAAGTTTAAAAACTTTGTGCTGAGTACAATATCGGCATTTCGTACTCAAATGGAGTTTCTGGCCCATGAGATGGACAACATTGAGATGCGGAGTCGTCGCAAAATTTTGTTGATACACGGCGTTCCTGAAGAGCAGTCTGAACAGACGTCACAGGCAGTGATTAAAGTTTTTACCAGCAACTTAAAACTGGCCGATGTAGCTGTTACTGACATAAAACGTTGCCAAAGAATGGGGCGCTCTTCAAGTACAAATAAGCCTAGACCTATCTTAATAAAGTTCAAGGAGTTAGCAGTCCGTGATAAGGTGTGGTTCAGTAAAACAAAGTTAAAAGGCACTGGGATAACACTTTCGGAGTTCTTGACTCGCACCAGACATGCTGCTTTCATGGCTGCACGAGAGCGGGTTGGCGTGTCCAAGTGCTGGACTCGAGGAGGCCATGTTTTCGTACTGAGCCCTGATGGTTCACGGCATCGTGTGGCTTCCTTGAGCGAGCTCAATCGGATAGAGTGGGACGTGCAGAGGACAGCACCCACTGCGAAGGTTGCGACGAAGTCCAGGAGAGCTCCCAATAAGAAATGATCCCGGTCTGCAGTAAAACTCATTTTATTTATTCTTGTAGTATTGCATCTCTTGCACTCAACGCATTTTCTAGTTAAATGTTTGCATATTGTTTACATAACTGACCATTTCGATAAAAGTGTTGTTTCATGTCAATTTAATGTAATTAGCAGAATAACTGGTTCAGATAGAACTTTCACTTTTCTTTCTTAAAATCGTAATTTCGTAAACAATAAACTTAATGTATGACATTGGTGACTGATGACACATGACTTGACTGACAGTTAATTCCTTACTTAATTTGTTTTTCTTTCCTCTACCGGTAGACAATGGTCTTTAATCCATGCAGCCTAATAAAAAAAGTGCAGCGGTGCAAACAGGTTTTAAATTTTATTGTGATAAACAATTTAACTGTTTTTGTGAATATTTTTTATGTTTTTAGTTTTAACACAAGTAGCGGGTGGACAGAGAACGTACAGGGTTAAAATATTCTTATTCTTTTTTGGTAATTTTTCATTATAATATTATCTTTTGTAGGTATATATTTATTATTTTTATTTTTGTATTTATATTTATTAAACAAAAAATATATTTATTATGTTAGATGCATATAATTTCAGCGATGATGACGTAAGTTACACTGCAGCAAACCGCTCAGATGATAGCTTTGGGAGCCCACCATCTTTGCCTCAATTTATTAAGTCTCAGTTTTCCGCTGTACCCAAGAATTTTAATGTAGTCCATATCAATGCACAGAGTATTCACGCCCATTTCCCAGAGATGCTGACTACTTTTGATTGTAGAAATATCCACGCTATTCTGGTTTCGGAAACGTGGCTAAACCCCTGTCTACCTTCTTCTTCTTACACTTTACCTCACTTTAACCTTATACGAAATGATCGCTACACTGCCACTACAGGTGGTGGTGTTGCAATTTATTTGCGAGACAATATTACGTTTAATATCTTGCAAATGTCTCCTCAACCGCCGCCTTCAGATGCTGGGGAATCAATATTCATCGAGTTGGAGCTCTGTCATACCAAGGTTCTGCTTGGTGTGTATTATTCCTCTTCATCTGCAATTAATTTCTTTTCTTCCTTTGAAGACATAATGGAACATCTTTCACCATCATACAGCCATACAATTGTTTTGGGTGATTTTAACACTTGTCTTCAAAAACAAGATTCTCGCTCGCGTGCTCGCGCCTCTACTTTCACTAGCATTGTAAACTCTTGTAACTTGTCTATCCTGCCTTTAAATGTTACTCATCACTTTCCTAATTGTGCTCCATCTCTAATTGATCTCATCCTTGTTTCTTCCACTGAATTAGTTGTAAAGCATGGACAATGCACAGCTGATGAATTCTCGTACCACGACCTGATCTATCTCTCCTATAACCTTCGACCTCCTAAATCCAAACCCGAAATCCTTATGCAGCGCAATTTTGGTGGTATGGATCTTAATGAGCTACGTGAGGATGCATCAAATTTAGACTGGGGTTCTTTGTTAGCTTCGGACTGTACTGACGAGAAAGTCAGCATTTTTACACATAAATTAATAGACCTCTATGATGTACATGCTCCAGTCCGGGCCGTTAGAGTGCGATACTTGCCAGCACCTTGGCTTACAGCAGAAATCAAATCCCTTATTGCTAAAAAAGCTGCAGCCAAGTGCAGGTTTAAGCGTAGGGCTACATGTGAGAACCGTGAGAAATATATAGCTTTGAGGAACCTCTGCGGCAAGGTGTGTAGGAAAGCGCAACGCCAGCATATCCATAATTCTGTCCAGAACGGGGACCCTGCGAAGATCTGGAAATTTCTTAAAACAATAGGGGTTGGAAAGCCAAAACAACAAGACCTTCCAAAAGTACTTGATATTAATTCATTAAATCAGTATTTCTGTTCGGCTTCATATTATGATCCATCTAATAAAGCAAGTACTCTACAGTATCTTTCATCGCTTCCAACTCCTGCCTTTCCACCGTTTCTTTTCGAACAATTATCTGCTTGTGATGTTAAGAGGTGCATAATATCGCTTAGTTCCAACGCAGTGGGTACAGACTGCATAAGTCGTAACATGATCGTGCCTATTCTGGATGAAATTCTTCCCATTTTGTGTCATCTTTTCAATCACTCCTTAACCTACAGTGTATTTCCGACAACGTGGAAAGAGGCACAAATTGTCCCCATTCCCAAAAAACCTAACCCTACATCCTTTGCCGAGTATCGTCCCATTTCCATTTTACCTTTCCTTTCAAAAGTCTTAGAACGGCTTGTTCATATCCAACTAAATGCATTCCTTAACAGAAACCTTCTCCTTAACCCTTACCAATCGGGATTTCGTCCGGGATATAGCACGACTAGTGCGTTGGTCAGTATCACTGACGATATTAGGCTGGGCATGGAGAACGGAAATCTTACGGTTATATCCTTACTTGATTTTAGCAACGCTTTTAATACAGTGGATTTCCATATCCTGCTCGGTATACTGCGCTCGATTAACATATCTCCAACAGTTATTGATTGGTTTCGCAGTTACCTGTTCGGGCGGCGGCAGCGTGTACGCATTGAGGAATCTTTTTCTTCTTGGTGCGACACGTTTGCGGGAGTACCACAGGGTGGCGTTCTATCTCCTTTATTATTCTCCATTTTTATAAATTCCATCTCTAAATCTTTACTATCATCCTACCACCTTTATGCAGATGATCTTCAGATCTATATGCAAGCTCCAGTCGATGAAATTACTGAAGCTATATCCATAATTAACTCGGATTTACGGCGAATATGTAAGTGGAGCAAGGAATACGGACTTAGTGTGAATCCCTCCAAAACCCAAGTGGCCGTGATCGGCAGTCCTATCATGGTGTCACGATTAGACGGGGCTCAGCTACCTGACATCGTATTTAACGGTGTTGCAATACCCATAAGCGCAACTGTTAAAAATCTCGGAATTTTGGTTGATGCCACGCTATCCTGGCGTCCCCAACTTCAAGAAGTAGACCTTGAGGAGTTATCTAAAGCCCAAGAGTCCGACTCTGAACTACCTCTTTACCTTAAACAAGACTCGTCCTTACAAATGCAACACATGAACGTACCTGGTAGTCATGTTAAATTGTACTGTGACGTCAGCACACCGACGCCCAGGCCTTTCGTGCCTGAACCGTTACGTAGGCGTATCTTTGACACGTTGCATTCGCTGAGTCATCCCGGCGCTAACGCTAGCGCTAAACTCATAGCACAACGCTATGTATGGCCACAGGTTAGGAAAGATTGTCGCGAGTGGGCCAGGTCATGTTTGGCTTGCCAGCGCACGAAGATAAATCGACATGTTTCTCCCGTAGGCACACTCGATTTACCTTCAGCGCGATTCAAACATGTTCACCTGGACCTGATCGGTCCCCTACCTCCTTCCAATGAATATCGGTATTGCCTGACACTCATCGATCGCTTTACGCGATGGGTTGAAGTTGTCCCTATCACCGATATCTCAGCGGAAACTGTGGCCAAAGCGTTCCTATCGGGATGGGTGGCACGATTCGGTTGTCCTACCGACATTGTTACAGACCGCGGTAGACAATTTGAATCTGCATTATTCAAACAACTGTCACAAACGATAGGTTTTAAACATCAAAGCGCACCTACCTAATATTGTATCTACGTAATATTTAGTACATTATATACATATCTAGGCATACCTACCGCGCCGCAGCTGTTGCGTCTCATCAATGAATAACGGTACATTCAGAACTGCGCGTGCGCAGGCAGGATAGCGATGCAAGCTCTCGCTCTCCGCCTCCGCAGTCACGATCTAAACCTCGCGCCGAACGCACGTTACTCAGTGTCGCATAATTTCTTTCGCATCTCACGCCACGCTTTCGCTTGCAATATTCAATCAGCTGTTCTACATAATTCTGTGCATTGTAGTATCTCGCCTTCTAATATTAAGTTAGTGGTTTAAGGAAGAACTGTACGCTTGGAAACAGGATTACATACCCATCTCTCACAAGCGAGTTATTTATTTGGACATCCTCAACCTCACATAAATATGTCCTGGGGTATCCTTCCGAGAGCTTTCCCGGGCCTCCCAACCGTAGGCCGTTAGGTAGGAAAAAAAAAGTGGGTAGTTGCTACAATAACAACATTTTTTTAGAGCTCTTGCTAATTTACTTTATTTAATATTAATTATTTAATTTGGAATAATAGTTTCAAGTAAAACTTGATGCCAATATAGTACACTCACCTGCTGTGTGTTATCTCCTATCAATATCACCAACTTATCAAGATATTCACAGTTTTATTTTCTAACACTGAAATGGAGGCAATGAAGGATTCGTTTGCTGCAACTATGAGTGGGATTGAGGATCGGCTGACAGAATTTGAGTCTGAACTTCAGCGTAGCAATAGAATCCCAAACTCACCTAATCTGGTAAGTCTGACTTCGGACTTTTCCAAGTTTAAAAACTTTGTGCTGAGTACAATATCGGCATTTCGTACTCAAATGGAGTTTCTGGCCCATGAGATGGACAACATTGAGATGCGGAGTCGTCGCAAAATTTTGTTGATACACGGCGTTCCTGAAGAGCAGTCTGAACAGACGTCACAGGCAGTGATTAAAGTTTTTACCAGCAACTTAAAACTGGCCGATGTAGCTGTTACTGACATAAAACGTTGCCAAAGAATGGGGCGCTCTTCAAGTACAAATAAGCCTAGACCTATCTTAATAAAGTTCAAGGAGTTAGCAGTCCGTGATAAGGTGTGGTTCAGTAAAACAAAGTTAAAAGGCACTGGGATAACACTTTCGGAGTTCTTGACTCGCACCAGACATGCTGCTTTCATGGCTGCACGAGAGCGGGTTGGCGTGTCCAAGTGCTGGACTCGAGGAGGCCATGTTTTCGTACTGAGCCCTGATGGTTCACGGCATCGTGTGGCTTCCTTGAGCGAGCTCAATCGGATAGAGTGGGACGTGCAGAGGACAGCACCCACTGCGAAGGTTGCGACGAAGTCCAGGAGAGCTCCCAATAAGAAATGATCCCGGTCTGCAGTAAAACTCATTTTATTTATTCTTGTAGTATTGCATCTCTTGCACTCAACGCATTTTCTAGTTAAATGTTTGCATATTGTTTACATAACTGACCATTTCGATAAAAGTGTTGTTTCATGTCAATTTAATGTAATTAGCAGAATAACTGGTTCAGATAGAACTTTCACTTTTCTTTCTTAAAATCGTAATTTCGTAAACAATAAACTTAATGTATGACATTGGTGACTGATGACACATGACTTGACTGACAGTTAATTCCTTACTTAATTTGTTTTTCTTTCCTCTACCGGTAGACAATGGTCTTTAATCCATGCAGCCTAATAAAAAAAGTGCAGCGGTGCAAACAGGTTTTAAATTTTATTGTGATAAACAATTTAACTGTTTTTGTGAATATTTTTTATGTTTTTAGTTTTAACACAAGTAGCGGGTGGACAGAGAACGTACAGGGTTAAAATATTCTTATTCTTTTTTGGTAATTTTTCATTATAATATTATCTTTTGTAGGTATATATTTATTATTTTTATTTTTGTATTTATATTTATTAAACAAAAAATATATTTATTATGTTAGATGCATATAATTTCAGCGATGATGACGTAAGTTACACTGCAGCAAACCGCTCAGATGATAGCTTTGGGAGCCCACCATCTTTGCCTCAATTTATTAAGTCTCAGTTTTCCGCTGTACCCAAGAATTTTAATGTAGTCCATATCAATGCACAGAGTATTCACGCCCATTTCCCAGAGATGCTGACTACTTTTGATTGTAGAAATATCCACGCTATTCTGGTTTCGGAAACGTGGCTAAACCCCTGTCTACCTTCTTCTTCTTACACTTTACCTCACTTTAACCTTATACGAAATGATCGCTACACTGCCACTACAGGTGGTGGTGTTGCAATTTATTTGCGAGACAATATTACGTTTAATATCTTGCAAATGTCTCCTCAACCGCCGCCTTCAGATGCTGGGGAATCAATATTCATCGAGTTGGAGCTCTGTCATACCAAGGTTCTGCTTGGTGTGTATTATTCCTCTTCATCTGCAATTAATTTCTTTTCTTCCTTTGAAGACATAATGGAACATCTTTCACCATCATACAGCCATACAATTGTTTTGGGTGATTTTAACACTTGTCTTCAAAAACAAGATTCTCGCTCGCGTGCTCGCGCCTCTACTTTCACTAGCATTGTAAACTCTTGTAACTTGTCTATCCTGCCTTTAAATGTTACTCATCACTTTCCTAATTGTGCTCCATCTCTAATTGATCTCATCCTTGTTTCTTCCACTGAATTAGTTGTAAAGCATGGACAATGCACAGCTGATGAATTCTCGTACCACGACCTGATCTATCTCTCCTATAACCTTCGACCTCCTAAATCCAAACCCGAAATCCTTATGCAGCGCAATTTTGGTGGTATGGATCTTAATGAGCTACGTGAGGATGCATCAAATTTAGACTGGGGTTCTTTGTTAGCTTCGGACTGTACTGACGAGAAAGTCAGCATTTTTACACATAAATTAATAGACCTCTATGATGTACATGCTCCAGTCCGGGCCGTTAGAGTGCGATACTTGCCAGCACCTTGGCTTACAGCAGAAATCAAATCCCTTATTGCTAAAAAAGCTGCAGCCAAGTGCAGGTTTAAGCGTAGGGCTACATGTGAGAACCGTGAGAAATATATAGCTTTGAGGAACCTCTGCGGCAAGGTGTGTAGGAAAGCGCAACGCCAGCATATCCATAATTCTGTCCAGAACGGGGACCCTGCGAAGATCTGGAAATTTCTTAAAACAATAGGGGTTGGAAAGCCAAAACAACAAGACCTTCCAAAAGTACTTGATATTAATTCATTAAATCAGTATTTCTGTTCGGCTTCATATTATGATCCATCTAATAAAGCAAGTACTCTACAGTATCTTTCATCGCTTCCAACTCCTGCCTTTCCACCGTTTCTTTTCGAACAATTATCTGCTTGTGATGTTAAGAGGTGCATAATATCGCTTAGTTCCAACGCAGTGGGTACAGACTGCATAAGTCGTAACATGATCGTGCCTATTCTGGATGAAATTCTTCCCATTTTGTGTCATCTTTTCAATCACTCCTTAACCTACAGTGTATTTCCGACAACGTGGAAAGAGGCACAAATTGTCCCCATTCCCAAAAAACCTAACCCTACATCCTTTGCCGAGTATCGTCCCATTTCCATTTTACCTTTCCTTTCAAAAGTCTTAGAACGGCTTGTTCATATCCAACTAAATGCATTCCTTAACAGAAACCTTCTCCTTAACCCTTACCAATCGGGATTTCGTCCGGGATATAGCACGACTAGTGCGTTGGTCAGTATCACTGACGATATTAGGCTGGGCATGGAGAACGGAAATCTTACGGTTATATCCTTACTTGATTTTAGCAACGCTTTTAATACAGTGGATTTCCATATCCTGCTCGGTATACTGCGCTCGATTAACATATCTCCAACAGTTATTGATTGGTTTCGCAGTTACCTGTTCGGGCGGCGGCAGCGTGTACGCATTGAGGAATCTTTTTCTTCTTGGTGCGACACGTTTGCGGGAGTACCACAGGGTGGCGTTCTATCTCCTTTATTATTCTCCATTTTTATAAATTCCATCTCTAAATCTTTACTATCATCCTACCACCTTTATGCAGATGATCTTCAGATCTATATGCAAGCTCCAGTCGATGAAATTACTGAAGCTATATCCATAATTAACTCGGATTTACGGCGAATATGTAAGTGGAGCAAGGAATACGGACTTAGTGTGAATCCCTCCAAAACCCAAGTGGCCGTGATCGGCAGTCCTATCATGGTGTCACGATTAGACGGGGCTCAGCTACCTGACATCGTATTTAACGGTGTTGCAATACCCATAAGCGCAACTGTTAAAAATCTCGGAATTTTGGTTGATGCCACGCTATCCTGGCGTCCCCAACTTCAAGAAGTCAGCCGGAAACTGTTCGCATCTGCAGGGTCTTTGCGTCGACTACGCAATTTTCTACCAATGACCACTAAAATTGCGCTTGCTCAATCTCTCCTTCTTCCTATTCTAGATTATGCCGATGTCAGTTATCTCGATATCACAGAGGAGCAACTTGATAAACTTGAGCGCCTCCAAAACTTCTGCATAAGATTTATATTTGGATTACGCAAATATGATCATATATCCGAATACCGTAAACAGCTCGAGTGGCTTCCAATTCGCTTTCGTCGGAATGCTCATATCCTCTCTATGCTTTACAGTATACTATTCAATCCACTATCCCCAACTTATCTCAAAGAACGTTTTATGTTCCTTAATGACACACATACAAGATCCTTGAGGTCATCGGAATCTTTGGTATTGGCAATGCCAACTCACTCTACTGGGTTTTATGATAAATCTTTCACCATACAGGCTGTGCGATTGTGGAATGCGCTGCCTACAACGATTAGAAGGGCTCCGTCTTTGGTTGTCTTTAAGCGTTTGGTGAGACAACATTATTTAACCCGGTAGTATGTTCCTTAGCTTGATATTTTATTATTTTTTTCTTTCCACATTGAAATGTATGCTTTTAAGTATGTTTATTGGTATGTACGTATATTTATATGTATGTATAGTTATATGTATATCTATTTATATGTGTGTAAATTTATATGTATGTGTATTTTGTATGTAGGTATATTTGTATGTGTAGGTACTTAGTTCTTTGTTTATTTATATACCTTCTGGTATGTGTGTATTGTTTTGTATCATTTTATTTCTACACCTAAACTACCCATTTGTCTTATAATCTATATCTTTTTCTGTCCATCCCAAGGTTGCCTGGCAGAAATTGCTTTTTAGCGATAAGGCCGCCCTTTGTACAATATCTGCAATTATTTATTTATGTAAAATTTAACATGGTGTGCAAATAAAGTTTTATTCTATTCTATTCTATTCTAGGATACGTGTGGTTTTTAATAAGAGTCCGGCATAGCATCCATGTAGGATTTTTCTCATGTTAAAAAATAAGGAAACATAAATATAAAAAAAGTAAATATAAAAGACTATCTATAACTTTGAAGCGATATTGAGTAAAAAGTTGTAAATTTTAATCTATTATTACACTTGAAGAACGATCCATTGGTATTGGTTTCTGCAGAATTTCTCGAAATTGTATCAAACGATTGAAACTTTAAGATTCCCTACTGACGCTGCGAGGACTTTGTTCTTGAAAATCCGTTTTAACAAGTTGCGAACTTTGTACAACTAGTTTTTGATTTGAATTTAACATTGGAGAATATTGGGATTATATTAATATTAGTTAATACCCTCGGCTCTCAGTCATGAGGTTTTCTCTTACTTGTTTCCCTTGGGAAAGGAGTTCCCAAGGGAAAGTAAAGTGCAGGCCATAAGAGAATTTCCAGTTCCCAAAACCGCAAGGCAGCTTAGAAGGTTTCTCGGTATGGTTAACTTCTACAGAAGGTTCATACCCCAGGCCGCACAAATCCAGACACCTCTGCATGCCCTGCTAACTGGCACTATAAAAGCGTCTCAGCCGGTTGACATAAGCGGACCATCGCTAAAAGCTTTCGAGGAGTGCAAGGATAGTCTCTGTAAAGCAGCCTTACTTGCACACCCCGACTCTCAAGCTAAGCTGGGCTTAGTCACGGACGCGTCCGATATCGCTATAGGCGGCGTACTTCACCAGTATATCACTAGCATTGTAAACTCTTGTAACTTGTCTATCCTGCCTTTAAATGTTACTCATCACTTTCCTAATTGTGCTCCATCTCTAATTGATCTCATCCTTGTTTCTTCCACTGAATTAGTTGTAAAGCATGGACAATGCACAGCTGATGAATTCTCGTACCACGACCTGATCTATCTCTCCTATAACCTTCGACCTCCTAAATCCAAACCCGAAATCCTTATGCAGCGCAATTTTGGTGGTATGGATCTTAATGAGCTACGTGAGGATGCATCAAATTTAGACTGGGGTTCTTTGTTAGCTTCGGACTGTACTGACGAGAAAGTCAGCATTTTTACACATAAATTAATAGACCTCTATGATGTACATGCTCCAGTCCGGGCCGTTAGAGTGCGATACTTGCCAGCACCTTGGCTTACAGCAGAAATCAAATCCCTTATTGCTAAAAAAGCTGCAGCCAAGTGCAGGTTTAAGCGTAGGGCTACATGTGAGAACCGTGAGAAATATATAGCTTTGAGGAACCTCTGCGGCAAGGTGTGTAGGAAAGCGCAACGCCAGCATATCCATAATTCTGTCCAGAACGGGGACCCTGCGAAGATCTGGAAATTTCTTAAAACAATAGGGGTTGGAAAGCCAAAACAACAAGACCTTCCAAAAGTACTTGATATTAATTCATTAAATCAGCATTTCTGTTCGGCTTCATATTATGATCCATCTAATAAAGCAAGTACTCTACAGTATCTTTCATCGCTTCCAACTCCTGCCTTTCCACCGTTTCTTTTCGAACAATTATCTGCTTGTGATGTTAAGAGGTGCATAATATCGCTTAGTTCCAACGCAGTGGGTACAGACTGCATAAGTCGTAACATGATCGTGCCTATTCTGGATGAAATTCTTCCCATTTTGTGTCATCTTTTCAATCACTCCTTAACCTACAGTGTATTTCCGACAACGTGGAAAGAGGCACAAATTGTCCCCATTCCCAAAAAACCTAACCCTACATCCTTTGCCGAGTATCGTCCCATTTCCATTTTACCTTTCCTTTCAAAAGTCTTAGAACGGCTTGTTCATATCCAACTAAATGCATTCCTTAACAGAAACCTTCTCCTTAACCCTTACCAATCGGGATTTCGTCCGGGATATAGCACGACTAGTGCGTTGGTCAGTATCACTGACGATATTAGGCTGGGCATGGAGAACGGAAATCTTACGGTTATATCCTTACTTGATTTTAGCAACGCTTTTAATACAGTGGATTTCCATATCCTGCTCGGTATACTGCGCTCGATTAACATATCTCCAACAGTTATTGATTGGTTTCGCAGTTACCTGTTCGGGCGGCGGCAGCGTGTACGCATTGAGGAATCTTTTTCTTCTTGGTGCGACACGTTTGCGGGAGTACCACAGGGTGGCGTTCTATCTCCTTTATTATTCTCCATTTTTATAAATTCCATCTCTAAATCTTTACTATCATCCTACCACCTTTATGCAGATGATCTTCAGATCTATATGCAAGCTCCAGTCGATGAAATTACTGAAGCTATATCCATAATTAACTCGGATTTACGGCGAATATGTAAGTGGAGCAAGGAATACGGACTTAGTGTGAATCCCTCCAAAACCCAAGTGGCCGTGATCGGCAGTCCTATCATGGTGTCACGATTAGACGGGGCTCAGCTACCTGACATCGTATTTAACGGTGTTGCAATACCCATAAGCGCAACTGTTAAAAATCTCGGAATTTTGGTTGATGCCACGCTATCCTGGCGTCCCCAACTTCAAGAAGTCAGCCGGAAACTGTTCGCATCTGCAGGGTCTTTGCGTCGACTACGCAATTTTCTACCAATGACCACTAAAATTGCGCTTGCTCAATCTCTCCTTCTTCCTATTCTAGATTATGCCGATGTCAGTTATCTCGATATCACAGAGGAGCAACTTGATAAACTTGAGCGCCTCCAAAACTTCTGCATAAGATTTATATTTGGATTACGCAAATATGATCATATATCCGAATACCGTAAACAGCTCGAGTGGCTTCCAATTCGCTTTCGTCGGAATGCTCATATCCTCTCTATGCTTTACAGTATACTATTCAATCCACTATCCCCAACTTATCTCAAAGAACGTTTTATGTTCCTTAATGACACACATACAAGATCCTTGAGGTCATCGGAATCTTTGGTATTGGCAATGCCAACTCACTCTACTGGGTTTTATGATAAATCTTTCACCATACAGGCTGTGCGATTGTGGAATGCGCTGCCTACAACGATTAGAAGGGCTCCGTCTTTGGTTGTCTTTAAGCGTTTGGTGAGACAACATTATTTAACCCGGTAGTATGTTCCTTAGCTTGATATTTTATTATTTTTTTCTTTCCACATTGAAATGTATGCTTTTAAGTATGTTTATTGGTATGTACGTATATTTATATGTATGTATAGTTATATGTATATCTATTTATATGTGTGTAAATTTATATGTATGTGTATTTTGTATGTAGGTATATTTGTATGTGTAGGTACTTAGTTCTTTGTTTATTTATATACCTTCTGGTATGTGTGTATTGTTTTGTATCATTTTATTTCTACACCTAAACTACCCATTTGTCTTATAATCTATATCTTTTTCTGTCCATCCCAAGGTTGCCTGGCAGAAATTGCTTTTTAGCGATAAGGCCGCCCTTTGTACAATATCTGCAATTATTTATTTATGTAAAATTTAACATGGTGTGCAAATAAAGTTTTATTCTATTCTATTCTATTCTAGGATACGTGTGGTTTTTAATAAGAGTCCGGCATAGCATCCATGTAGGATTTTTCTCATGTTAAAAAATAAGGAAACATAAATATAAAAAAAGTAAATATAAAAGACTATCTATAACTTTGAAGCGATATTGAGTAAAAAGTTGTAAATTTTAATCTATTATTACACTTGAAGAACGATCCATTGGTATTGGTTTCTGCAGAATTTCTCGAAATTGTATTAAACGATTGAAACTTTAAGATTCCCTACTGACGCTGCGAGGACTTTGTTCTTGAAAATCCGTTTTAACAAGTTGCGAACTTTGTACAACTAGTTTTTGATTTGAATTTAACATTGGAGAATATTGGGATTATATTAATATTAGTTAATACCCTCGGCTCTCAGTCATGAGGTTTTCTCTTACTTGTTTCCCTTGGGAAAGGAGTTCCCAAGGGAAAGTAAAGTGCAGGCCATAAGAGAATTTCCAGTTCCCAAAACCGCAAGGCAGCTTAGAAGGTTTCTCGGTATGGTTAACTTCTACAGAAGGTTCATACCCCAGGCCGCACAAATCCAGACACCTCTGCATGCCCTGCTAACTGGCACTATAAAAGCGTCTCAGCCGGTTGACATAAGCGGACCATCGCTAAAAGCTTTCGAGGAGTGCAAGGATAGTCTCTGTAAAGCAGCCTTACTTGCACACCCCGACTCTCAAGCTAAGCTGGGCTTAGTCACGGACGCGTCCGATATCGCTATAGGCGGCGTACTTCACCAGTATAAAGACGGTGACTGGCAGCCCTTAGCATTTTTTTCAAAAAAATTAAGTCCTTCCCAAAAGAAATATTCTCCATATGACAGAGAACTTCTCGCCATTTATCAAAGTGTTAAATATTTTCAACACTGGTTAGTAGCTACAAACTTCACGATCTATACTGACCATAAGCCTTTATGCTACGCTTTCCATCAGAGGAAAAATAACTGTTCCCCGCGTCAGTATAGACACTTAGATTACATTTCACAGTTTTCGACGGACATACAACATATCTCTGGTAAAGATAACGTAGTGGCAGACACTCTTTCCAGAGTCGAAGCAATCAGAAGTCCAGTAGACCTTGAGGAGTTATCTAAAGCCCAAGAGTCCGACTCTGAACTACCTCTTTACCTTAAACAAGACTCGTCCTTACAAATGCAACACATGAACGTACCTGGTAGTCATGTTAAATTGTACTGTGACGTCAGCACACCGACGCCCAGGCCTTTCGTGCCTGAACCGTTACGTAGGCGTATCTTTGACACGTTGCATTCGCTGAGTCATCCCGGCGCTAACGCTAGCGCTAAACTCATAGCACAACGCTATGTATGGCCACAGGTTAGGAAAGATTGTCGCGAGTGGGCCAGGTCATGTTTGGCTTGCCAGCGCACGAAGATAAATCGACATGTTTCTCCCGTAGGCACACTCGATTTACCTTCAGCGCGATTCAAACATGTTCACCTGGACCTGATCGGTCCCCTACCTCCTTCCAATGAATATCGGTATTGCCTGACACTCATCGATCGCTTTACGCGATGGGTTGAAGTTGTCCCTATCACTTGTCCATGTTGTCCATATCTCAGCGGAAACTGTGGCCAAAGCGTTCCTATCGGGATGGGTGGCACGATTCGGTTGTCCTACCGACATTGTTACAGACCGCGGTAGACAATTTGAATCTGCATTATTCAAACAACTGTCACAAACGATAGGTTTTAAACATCAAAGCGCACCTACCTAATATTGTATCTACGTAATATTTAGTACATTATATACATATCTAGGCATACCTACCGCGCCGCAGCTGTTGCGTCTCATCAATGAATAACGGTACATTCAGAACTGCGCGTGCGCAGGCAGGATACGATGCAAGCTCTCGCTCTCCGCAGTCACGATCTAAACCTCGTGCCGAACGCACGTTACTCAGTGTCGCATAATTTCTTTCGCATCTCACGCCACGCTTTCGCTTGCAATATTCAATCAGCTGTTCTACATAATTCTGTGCATTGTAGTATCTCGCCTTCTAATATTAAGTTAGTGGTTTAAGGAAGAACTGTACGCTTGGAAACAGGATTACATACCCATCTCTCACAAGCGAGTTATTTATTTGGACATCCTCAACCTCACATAAATATGTCCTGGGGTATCCTTCCGAGAGCTTACCCGGGCCTCCCAACCGTAGGCCGTTAGGTAGGATACGTGTGGTTTTTAATAAGAGTCCGGCATAGCATCCATGTAGGATTTTTCTCATGTTAAAAAATAAGGAAACATAAATATAAAAAAAGTAAATATAAAAGACTATCTATAACTTTGAAGCGATATTGAGTAAAAAGTTGTAAATTTTAATCTATTATTACACTTGAAGAACGATCCATTGGTATTGGTTTCTGCAGAATTTCTCGAAATTGTATTAAACGATTGAAACTTTAAGATTCCCTACTGACGCTGCGAGGACTTTGTTCTTGAAAATCCGTTTTAACAAGTTGCGAACTTTGTACAACTAGTTTTTGATTTGAATTTAACATTGGAGAATATTGGGATTATATTAATATTAGTTAATACCCTCGGCTCTCAGTCATGAGGTTTTCTCTTACTTGTTTCCCTTGGGAACTCCTTTCCTAAGCTTTGTTCTGTCCCTAAATGTTACAGATATACCTATAAGAAAGGAGATCGATATGCTACTCGATGCAGTGGGTACAACAAAATTTCATTCTTCAGCAAAAGGGGAATCACAGGCCGTAGGAATTAATGTCTAGAGTATTTCTAAATTAGTACTTATGGCCTAATTAAATGGCCACCCAGTTCCAGTCGCAGGCTGGAAGTACCGTATTTTGTGGCGTAAATTGGGAGTGGCCTATGTCCAGGAGTGGACTGCCATAGGCTGATTTGATTGATTAATGTTACCCGAGAATAATTTCGCCTTCGAACAGTAAAAGAATTTTTCAATTCGGTCCAGTAGTTTCGGAGCTTATTCGATGCAAACAAACAATCAAATCTTTCCTCTTTATGATATTCGTATGGAAAAGACATTTGAAACTGATGTTAGATGCATATTCATTCACCTAATAGCAGCAGGCTCTTCTAAAAACTGAGAGTTACTCGCATCTGATAATATTGACCCGCAAAAGTTCAATTGACCAGAGAATCAGAGCCCAAGCACTCTATTTTAAAACGCATTACACGGCCAATTGCATCAAGCCGAGCTTCTCTAAGGCTAAGGCTACACTACAGAAACATCTCTTAGAGCTAAGAGCCAAGTGAGTAGCTTAGTGACATGATCCTAGCGAACATTACGTATTATCATAGCGGCCACATTGAGATACGTTAAGTGTCTATCCAGGCACCTAGCTAGACACATCGCAAGTGACAGATATGCTTAACAGATATGCTTACTTAATTAATTACTAATTTGGTAAGTTAAATACTTTGTTGACTGTGCTGGTTCGTGGCTTACAGCTTGGCAAAAAAAGAACATAATTTAACTTGCTTCTATACTGTTCATATGGCAACACGCTAGATAGATCTATATTATTTTACGGTAGTTGGTAGTGGACAGTTGTAGAATAGTTAGTAGTGGTAGTAGCAGAGCATTAGGTACTATTGGCAGCATTGACAATGACAATGTACCCAACCAGCAAATGTTAGTTCCGTTTCAGAACGCTTTTGCCAATCTGTAGATTATTATTCAGCACGGTAAACACAGTGATTCTTAACTTACCAAATTATAAGCATATCTATCACACGTAGAGCTTCGTGTGGCGATGGAAAAGAGTACAAAATGCGTCCCGAGGGTGTTGTAAGAGGCGAATAAGGGATCACTTTCGCAAAAAGATCCATTGCGTATTGCGTAGAGAAGAAAAAATTCGAAATGAAACCCGGTTATCAGTAAAATGACAATTGTTAAGCCAAGTTGAAGGCCTTATCGGCGGCTTGAAAAATATATGTATGTATCTATCACACGAGTCAAGCGTGGCCGCTTTGATAGAAATATTTGATTTGATTTCTTTGGGTTTACTAGCATCAAGACACTAAGCAAGCCGCTGAGTTCTTAGCTCTAAGCGAAGTTCCTGCAGTGTGGCTTTAGCCTTAGGTCGGACAAAGAAAACGGAACTTAACTTGATTGTGCCTCCTTTTAAGTAAAGCGTCTCTTTGAGATGAAATCAAAGCAAGTAGGTACTATCCAAGTTGGGGAAAGCTTTGAACTTTAAGTAGAGCAAAGTATAATCAACTGAGACTTTGGAATAAACTTTTACGAAACAAAAATTTAAGTTGAACTTTTCTATCTAATTATATGAACTTGCTTATGAAAAGCTCGTGACTCCGCGGACTCTGTGTTCTTTACACGAGCACTGCAGTATGCGAACTTTGCTGTGACCGGTCCTTGGATGGGTTACCACTACACGAACATTTTTGACATAAATTCGCGAGAATTTCTGTGCTTAGGAAGGAACGTTTATAGTTGGTCCCGGTTATCAGCAACATGACAGTCGTTAAGCCAAGTTGAAGGCCAAAAGGGCGGCTTGACGAATTTCGGGGACAAAGGCGTGACTTTTATGTGTATAAAACTACATGAACTGCTGTTTTTATAACGAATTCTCGCCGTCATAGTCTGGATTTTGTTTATAAATAAATCGAGAGTTCAAAAAAAACTTATAATTTCATTATAGCAGGGCCACTATCAACAGACTTGCGGACTGTGAGAGTGGCCCTCAACGCTACATACCTTTCAAGGTATAGGTATACCGGGTGACATAATTTTAGCGAGTTATATAGAAAAATAACCTAAAGAAGACAGAACGTCACTCACCTTAGATCTGCCACGAACTCTCTTCCCATTATTAAGCCTCAACCACGCGTCCCACCGATGCCTGTACACTGAGATGGTGTTCCAATGTCCAAGGCGCACCGGTTCTGGTGAACGGAGGATACCGGCGCCGCTGCCGCAGTCGAACCTGAGGGTATAAAGGATGTTCGTTATGTATTTACCTCGTAGACATAACATATGATGACGCCTTTTATCCCTGAGGGGGTAGGCAGAGGCATATTATATACATATCACCTTTTTAGATTATTTTCCCACGTAATAGGTGGTATACGTATTGCCGTGTTGAAATGTACTGCCTGCTGTTGAAATTTGTCAAGCAGCCCATAAAGGCCTTCAACTTGGCTTAACGACTACCATTTTACTGGCAACCGCGACCAACGGCTTAACGTGCCATCCGAAGCACGAAAACGCTCGCAAATAAATGTCACAAAGTGGTCACGAGATGGTCATCCTTCCATGACCTGAGAACACTGAGTCCGCGGAGCCACAAGCGCTTCACCTGCTGACTCGGTATTCTGTAAACGATCACTGCAGTAAGCAACTTCCACTATGGCCAGTCCTCGAATGGGTGCCGACCAGATGAAATTTCATTTACGAACTGTTATATCTCTATTTTACATGTAAACATTGCATAGTCGACACTGGACATTTACGTCGCACATCGCGCTAAAGTGCAGAGTCGACATTATGATTCTTACTCTATTTTAATTTACTATTTCAAGTTAGATTCCACACGCCGCCGGGTCGGTCAGTTGCATTTACTTAAAGGTTCTGTAGTCAAAGCCTAAGTAAGTGTTCTTCAATAAAAGAACTTCGTGGTGAACAAATAGTTTCTTTAAAAAGACATTTGGGACGGCCTCCTAACAGAACGAAGGAAGGCTCGTTAGCAGTCATCAAGCTTAGTGGAAGGCCTTCTAGGTAACATGAAAAATTTCAACAGCGTCCTGTGGTCTTATTTAATTTCAACACTGCTCGGCTCACCGCCTATTGCGTGAAACAAAAACTTTTAGTCTCTTCATTTCAACACGACGAAGCCAGTTTTAAGGTATAGTCCAATCCTGCCCGATTTGGCAATAATGTAAACATGTCATGTTTTGACAATCGTTGTCTACGACAGATGAGTAGAAAAAAAATAGTATGACAAATCATTGAATTTTTTACTATCATATGTAGGTATTTTAAACGAAAATAAACTGTCATAAAGAAGTTATTTGGTGTCGAAATGATTGTAAGAACACTGTATGACTCCTGGATACTGGAATATAATCAGGGTAAATATTCAATTGCAAGTAGCTATGGAAATATAGGATCAAATGTGTTTGTTTACATTTTTGCGCAAAGCTATTGAAATACAGTCAGTATAGAAACACTGCGCATGGTGGCGCGTCGGATGTTGATAGTGTGACTCTCATCATAGAAAACAATACAAATTGATTCTACCCAACACATGTTGCCTTCCATCGGATCGCGTCGCGTTTTAACAATGTGTTTCCGCCTTTACTGAGGCATTTCGTATGGGGGATACAAACAAAAACATTGTATTCAGAACTGCTTCGGTTGAAAACATTTTAAACCATATTCGCCATTAACTATTCAATCAATAGGTAAATACTCCAAAAAAAGCTCTTCATTAACATCGTCTTACACAGCTTCTTGTAAATGCCAGCAAAAAAAAAATCTTTGAACCCTTTGAATGTCAATATCAATTTCAATGAAAGGGGCACAGAAAATATCTAGAGAATCTATTCGGGTGTGATCTTAAGGATTCAGGGAGGCTCTTTATTTATTTTGAGTGCTAAAAGGGTTCCGTTGCCCCCGGCGCTGTATTCAGTAAAGGATTACTGGTACCTACTTAAATTGTAAAGTCTAAGATGGTTCTGACTGACCGTTTGTTGTAGTTATTTATATTTAAAGAGAGTTTCCGTACCGTGAATGATGATATATTCAAATTAAAGACCATATCAAACAATAGACTCATCAAGTATTAAGTAAAACAAGAAATACAACTGATTAAAGGATTCGGTGGCGTACTCGTTAGTGAAACCGAATGCCACACTGAAGTCCTGTATTCGATTCCCGGGACGGTCCAAATATTTGTGACATCTAGCAATGTTTGTTTCAGGGTTTGGGTGTTTCTATGTGGGTACAATATAATTATGTATTTAGAAATATCAAGTATGTCTATATCTATCAATCGTCTTTTTTTTAACGAGAGGAAAATCCTACATGGATCCTATTCCGGACTCCTACCGACTTAAAACTCTACCTAATGCCTACGGTTGGGAGCCCCGGGTAAGACCTTGGAAAGATGACCCCAAAATTGATCTATCAGTCGTCTAGATCCTATAGCACAAGCTTATATTGGCTTAATTTGGGCAATATTTTCATATAATAACAATATGAAAGCAATAATGATGTTGTTGGAGAATGTCCAACAATATTTGAAGCGCTCGTGGCCCCGCGGACTCAGTGTTCTGTAAACGATCACTGCAGTAAGCAACATTTACTATGGCCGGATATGGATGGGTGACCACCACGTGGACCACTTTGAGACATTTATTTACGAGCGTTTCCGTGCTTCGGAAGGCACGATAAGCCGTTGGTCCCGGTTGTCAGTAAAATGACAGTCGTTAAGCCAAGTTGAAGACCTTACGGGCGGCTTGAAAAATTTCAACTGTGGGTCGTCACAACCTGCGCCCGGGTCGGCAGCGCGTGTGTAGCGCCTCTGGTGTTGCAAACGTCTATAGGCTACGGTTACCAACCTTCCGGTGGGCCGTAAGCTTGTCTGCCACCTAAGTAGTATAAAAAAAAAAATATTTGACTCACCTCAATTCAACATGTCCATTCCTCAGTATCAAAGCCAGGTAATCCCCAGACAAATCGTCATGTTCTCCAGTTAGCAGCAGAACACCACGTGCTCGCTCCGGCCGCACTCGTATCCTCACCCGAACCCGCTTGTAGGCCCCTCGGAGCGCGTGTAGAGCCAGCCATGAGGACCCGGAGAAGCGAGGTGTGGATACTTTTGAATCTGTTGACAAAGTCAATGATATCATTGATATGGGTTGCTCATTATATAAATACTAGCTTTTCCCCACGCCTTCCACCGCGCAGGAGTCGCTATCGCGTAAAAACATAACTCTCCTTTTGCGCAGTCGGTTAAAAAGTAGCCTATGTCCTTCTCAGGGCCTCGAACTATCCCTATACCAAATTTAATCTCAATCGCTCCAGCCGTTTAGGCGTGAAAGCGTAACAGACAGACAGACAGAGTTACTTTCGCATTTATAATATTACTAGCTGTTCCCCGCGGCTTCGACCGCGCAGAAGTCGTTATCGCGAAAAATCATAACCCTCCTTTTGCGCAGTTGGTTAAAAAGTAACTTATGTCCTTCCCAGGGCCTCGAACTATCTCTATACCAAATTTCATCTCAATCGCTTCAGCCGTTTAGGCGTGAAAGCGTAACAGACAGACAGACAGACAGACAGACAGATAGACAGACAGAGCTACTTTAGCATTTATAATATTAGTAGGGATTAGGGAAGTAGGGATTAAAATACTTACAGGTTTATTTAATATTAAGCTCGCCAAATTGACCTACACTCGCCAACCTGATGGAAAGTCATGGCGCATTTAGCGATTGGGAGCCACTCTCACAGTCCGTAAGACTTCTGACAGTGGTCCTCAAGTTAGCAACCCTGTCATGTGCCTCTTCACGCTCCCCTTAAAGCACCCGGGATTGTAGTCTACGTACACCGATAAAAATTTAATACGCCTTTATGAAGCCAGATTCATATTATCATACTACCGGCCTCCAAGGCCTGTGGCCTGAGGACGGCGGGGGGGCTGCTCGTCATCCTTACAGTAGTAGGTCCAAGATGACGGCGTGACGTCAAAGTTTTATGCACACTCAAAGAAGCCGGATAATAACCGAACAAAATCCTAGGCGAGGTCGAGGTGGTAGCCAAAATCTGTCGGGAGTCCAGGGACATCCTTCCAAAGGCTTACCCAGGGCTCCCAGCCGTAGACAGTGGTAGAGAACGTGTTGTTTCAGTCGGTAAGAGTCCGGCATAGCATCCATGAGGATTTCCACATCTAAATAGCAATTATTCGTGCACAAAGGTGGTTATATTTTAGTCTTCATTTTTTATTCAGAATTTAATATAGTTAATCAGAAATTTAGCCTTCTCACAAAAGTATTATCAAAGAAAACTTAGACAAAGCGAAAGCCTAATGAGAATTTTCACAACAATTTATCTCAATTTGAAATTAATTTATGATTGAGGAAAATGTTTGTGAAATACAATTAGAAGTTTGTTAAAGCAACAAATTAGTATTATGATCGTAACTTTTATAACAGAACCACAAAGGCGAGCATTGACAAGGCTTATATAGAAAAAATATATAGTAGGTACTCGTACATGAAGGACTATCGGCCTCCAAGACGGTGAAAGGGCGGCTCACCGTCCTTACAAAAGCAGGCCCATGACGGCAGCGTGACGTGAGGAACTCACGCACGCCCCCCCCCCCCCCCCTTAGAAGCGGGATCACACCCGAAACCCCCCCAAAGACGCGGGATAGCACCCGAACCACCGCCTGGGCGAGGCCGCAGTGGCGGCCGTGGGTCTGTTGGGAGTCCTGGGACATCCTTCCGAGGGCTTCCCCGGGGCTACCAACCATAGGCGTTACGTGAGGTTTTTTAGTCGGTAGGAGTCCGGCATAACATCCATGAGGACGTCCGGAGCGTTCGAGCACGGTTAGATCCGATAGGGGTTTTCTTCCGCGCACGCTTAGGTTGTGGAATGATCTCCCTGCCTCGGTTTTCCCAAACGCCTACAGTATGGGGTTCTTCAAAAGGGCTTGTCTGCCATCTTAGTGGCCCAAAAAAAAGAATTATTAAGAAGCTGTGTAAGCCTTCGGGAAGAATGTCTCAGAATTGGCTTCGCCTAGGGGTTCGTGTGCGCCTTTGGGCGTTGGTTTGGGTGTTATCCCGCTTATTGGAGTAATAATTTACTATTGCAAGGGACTCTTAAAAGTACATGGAACAATTCCTACCAGTACTCCCATTGCTTTGACTCCTGACAACATCACTAGGTACCCTTATTTTCAACTCTTCTACCCTTATTTGGTTTTACTTATTTATTTATTTACTTTAAGACGATTACAATATTTGTTACAAGCTAAAATTTAAACCTATACGTGTAGCATAATCCATTAATGAATTTTCTGTACACGTTACGCTTCATCGTCGTATCAAGAAGTTTCAATCATAAAAAAAAAATTGCGTGTACTTAGTGTACACACGTAAGAAGTGAAACTTCTTCATAAACTTAATTTTCACCTCACCTTAAATTAAGTCAAAAAGTACAAAGTACAAAAGTCCAAAAGTCCAAAAGTCCAAAAGTCCAAAAGTCCAAAAGTCCAAAAGTCCAAAAGTCCAAAAGTCCAAAAGTCCAAAAGTCCAAAGTCCAAAGTCCAAAAGTCCAAATGGTCAAAAGTCCAAAAGTCCCAAAGTCCCAAAGTCCCAAGGTCTCAAGGTCCCAAAGTCCCAAAGTCCCAACGTCCCAAAGTCCCAAAGTCCCAAAGTCCCAAAGTCCCAAAGTCCCAAAGTCCCAAAGTCCCAAAGTCCCAAAGTCCCAAAGTCCCAAAAACCAAAAGTCCAAAAGTCCCAAAGTCCCAAAGTCCCAAAGTTCCAAAGTCCCAAAGACCCAAAGTACCAATGTCCCATCCAAAAGTCCAAAAGTCCAAAAGCCCAAAAGCCCAAAAGTCCAAAAGTCCAAAAACCATTAAATGACATGCTATCCCTGGATAAAGTACTCTTAATTCGAATCCACCGTGGTGGGGAACAGAACAAAGATGGCGCGTAACCAAAAATCGTGACGTGACGTGACGTGACGCAATTTTTTTTCCAACGCCGATAAAGAAGTTTCACTTCAATAAAAACAGAACACAGTGGTACGCAGTACAAAACGCAATTTCTTGTATGTACTAGGTACGTATTATTTTGAGCGGTTACATAAGTTGTTTCTTCTTTCTCATGCATCATAAACGCATATAATGTGGGTAGGTAGTAGGTTTTAATAATTTTTATCTACTCTGATACTATAATACAAAGATTATAAAATTGAAATCAATACTATTATGACAAACATTACGCACAGGCCAAAAAAAAAGTTTTATTACGATACAGGTCTTGTATGGACACCTATATCATAATAAAACTTTTTAATCATTACGATACACCATAAACAATCTCCAGCTGAAAAATAAGTTTGAACCTCTACTTTAAAAAAAAATTATGTCTCCAGAGTAGCGAAAAATCCTAAATCTATGGTCTCCGCAGCCTAAAAAAAAAAAAGAAACACGCATGCGCAATCGATGTTTGCGCCTTGGCGCCAACATTTTACATTTAAATTAAACAAAGTTTGGTTTTGTTTGTAAAATAAATTAGTTTTTGTGTAAAAACATGTCTTAAAGCGAGGATGGTGGTAATTGTACACCACCAGACATTCTGGAAACTGCGTCAAACATGACCATGAACCTGTTACCGGCGAAATCAAGGAGCAACTATATATCACAACAAAATGAAATCAGGTATTATAGTATGAGAGTAGATAAAGTAGTGTATGACACTGTACATAACTTGGTCTTATAACACTCGTGTGATACTATAAAAAAACTCGCCTACGGCTCGTTTTTTTAAAACACACTCGTGTTATAAGAACCCTCATTATGCAACAGTGTCATAAACTACTATAATAAAATGCTCGCCACAACTAGCATCAGTGCTTGCATCTTTGTGTGGCATAATAGGTAGGGTAGATTTAAATGTTTATGTTTTATGTTTTTCGTTTTTTAGTTGGTAGTTGTTAAACAACAAAAAAGTGTAGGTACAAATGTAAGTATAATAAGTCTCTGCTTATCCCTGCAGGAAATAAGGCTTAAGTATTATTGGCAATGTCTCATTAGCTTATTACACCTGTTCTATGTTGTAGGAACGAGCGCATGTTTAGTTAATATCCAGTCGCATAATACACTTGCATTGAGACACACGTTTGTTTTATTCATAAAATCTTGCCAAAGTAAAAATAGACCTTAGTGCAATCAACATATGGTCGCAATCGAACCGGATACCAATAAGACACCTGTGCCCGGCGCCTATGCAGTGAGAACAAAAAAACCGCATTCCACAGCGATAAGGAGTTGTCCGTCGCTAGCGCATCGCTAATAAATCAGTGATTTTAAGCAACTTCGTAATAATTGCAAGACTGCAAGTTTGTTTACGTTTCTACAACAGTTAATTTGAAGATTTATTGTTTTATTGGTGAAAAATGACTACTACTACGTATGAACAACAGCAACATCTTAGTGCATTGGAGGATGGAGCTAATTTATTAAGAAAAACTCAAACAAACTTAAAGAAATGCCCTAAAGCAAGATTGACGAAAGGTTATATTGAAGCAAGGGTTATATATTAAAATACCAGAAATCAAAATGCCTTTACTTAAAATGCATTAGACCAAAATACCCGAATTCGAAATACCTTAACATTCAAAATACCTTATTTCAGTTCACCTTACCTTAAAATGTCTAAACTTAAAATACAAATAATTATTATACCAGAATTCAAAATACAAATTTTCAAATATCCTTAATTTAAAATACCGAAAATAGAATACAATATGAATATTAAAAAAAAACCATAACCTGCCCAGTTTATCGCTATAACCTACTGGGTATTAGGTATATATTATGCTATACCAGTTCATTATATAGCGCATAGTTAATAAATGAAGATTTAAGAAATAAAGATTTATTGCCACTCACCCGTTTTGTTATTTGACATTAACTTATTTACACCCCCCCCCCCCTCCCCACCTAAGTGTAGCCGTAGTTGGTCCTTGGGTATCCTTCTGAGGGCTTACCCGGGGCTTCCAACTGTAGGCTGGAGGATTTACCTCATGTTAAAACACTTTGATTCAGAGTTACAAAAGTACTACAGTGGGCTAACGAAAATGAAATCAAAAAAAAAACCACGAAGGCTAAGGCGGGAGCTCCGCTTCGCTTCGCTCCCGCCTTAGTCTTCTAACCTAACCTATCCGACTCGGGATACTCTGAGTCGAGGTGTTAAACATTCACAGATATATAGCATCCATGTAGGATTTAAATCATGTTAAAAAAAAGGTATTTTGTGTTTGAACATTTTAGGATAAGGTATTTGATAAATTTATATTTTGGGTTTCGGTTATTCGACCGTAAGGCATTCTAAATTATTTATATCAATACATATAATAAAATCGTAACAGGTCGCTGTCTGTACATGGAAGATAAATAAGAAAAAATATTATAGGGGGGCTTTATGAACGCAATAGAACCCAAAACAATGATTTTTCGAATGTTTGTCTGTTTGTCTGTATGTCTGTATGTCTGTATGTCTGTATATCTGTTTGTCTGTACGGTTGTGCACGCTAATCTCAGTAACCGCTCAACCGATTGCAATGCGGTTTTTTTTATTGTGTTGAGGTTTGCTCCAGTTAACATTTAGCGTTTGTTTTATGTAAATCGGTTTAGAAATAAAAGAGTTATAACACTTTTAAGAATCAGATATTTTGAAAAATTTAATTGTAGGTGTTTCTTTGAATGTGAGTGAACCTAAACTGGCGTGTTGGCTTAATCATAAAAGAGCTTAATGATTAAGACTATTTTTAAACAATTCAGTCCGCGCCGAAGGCGTGGACTGAATTGTTTTAAAATAGACTTAATCATTAAGCTCTTTTATGATTAAGCAAACAGGGCAGTTTCAGACGCTACCTTTCCTTTCATACACCTTATGTGACGTAAACGAAGTTGCGGGCTCAGCTAGTTATAAATATTTGCCTTTTGAATATTGATATTTCGATTTCGGGTATTTTGGGCTCAGGCATTTTAAGTAAAGGCATTATGATTTCTGGTATTATGACGGTATACCTGAAGCAAGACTTAAAATTATTGACGAGTATTGGATGTCATTCAAACGCGCTCATGACACATTAGTGAAAATAACCCCCAAGGAACAAAAGGGAATATTACCGTATTTTTTGAACGAAGAGTTTTTTACGTATGAAGATCTATATAACATTTTGCAAGGTGATTTAAAAGATATGCTCGCATTGTTAGCGGAATCTACGGCTATGGATTCAAGATCAGCAAATTCAAGCATGCATGGAACTTTTTCGCAAAATAGTTATGTACATTTACCGAAAATACAATTACCAAAATTTTGTGGAAGTTATGAAGAATGGCCGACGTTCAAGGATATGTTTATTTCTTTAGTACAAGAGAACAATAATCTTAGTGATGTGCAGAAATTTCATTACTTAAAAACTAGTGTCCTGGGTGAAGCTGAAACTTTATTGAAACACATACAAGTGACGTCCAGTAATTACTTAACTGCATGGAATGTTCTAAACGGCAGGTATGGAAATAGACGTATAATTTTAAATAGTGTTATGAAAAAATTATTTACACAAAAGAAGATGACCTCTCAATCAGCTTCTCAAATTAAGGGTCTTCTCGACACCACGTCTGAGTGTCTGAATAATTTTGAGAACCTGAAAATTCCTACTGGCTCTTGGGATCTAATAATAATATACCTTCTAGTACAGAAGTTCGACCCAGAGACACATAAAAATTGGGAAGAGCATATTTATAAGGACAATTGTGAGGCTTTGCCTACCTGGAACGATTTGAAGAAATTCATGGAATCCAAGTTCCATACTTTAGAATTAATTAGTGCAAATAACACTACAAGAGAAATAAAGCAAATTAAGGAGCGTTCACACCATACTGCCACGTCAATCACAGAGCACAAAAGAACATGTATTTTATGTAACGAAGATCACAAGCTGTGTCATTGCAAGTCATTTGCTAAAATGGAACCCATCGAGAGAAGTCAATTTGTTAAAACAAAAAACTTATGTTTTAACTGTCTGCTACCTGGACACTCTGTAAAGGTATGCAAATTAAGAGTTTCCTGTTTTATATGCCACCGACGCCATCATTCTCTACTGCATGAAAATAAAGGCACAGAAGCAACGGCTTCACCGAGTAGTACCCCCCAACCGTTGACTTCACAACATGTAGTGGAAGAGGAACAACCAGTTCAAGTAAATACAATGATCGCGTCTCAACTTACTAGACAGGGAGTAGCACTATTAGCGACTGCCGTTGTGGAAGCAACCAGCCAGCATGGACACATCATTCCACTGCGCGCGCTGATAGACCAGGGTTCCCAAGCCACATTTATTAGCGAAAGAGCGACTCAATTATTAAAACTGAAACGACAATCAATCAAAGGAAGTGTTGTAGGAGTGGGATCTACGAGAGCAGATATCAAGCACGTGGTACAGTTTTAAATCAAATCGCATTGTGAAAGAGAGTATAGCATGCCGATTCAAGCTTATGTAATGTCAAAACAGCTGACCACGAAGTTACCCACTAAAACCTTTGTCACTCAAACATGGCCTCATATCGACGGCCTCACTCTGGCTGATCCGAATTATTTCACACCTGGTTCTATAGATCTCCTGCTGGGAGTAAAAGAATATGCACAGATTCTTCAGCCAGACCTGATCAAAGGTCCATCAGGCACCCCAACAGCACAAAAAACGAAGTTGGGTTGGATACTCTTTGGAAATATCAGTTGTCCTCAAGAAAATACGTACCTTGTCATGCATCATGAAGTTAACGTCGATGAAGTTCTGAAATCAATATGGGAAATAGAAAACAATGATAATAGATACTTGACAAGGGAAGATAAGATGTGTGAAGATATTTATGAAAAAACAGTAACTAGAAATCAAGAAGGGAGATACATTGTAAAATTACCTTTTAACACTGACAGTCCACAAACACCAGAAGGAAACACGAAGGAGATAGCTAAACAAAGATTTCTGCAACTAGAACGGAAGTTTAAGAAATCACCAGACCTGAAAAGAGAATACAAAAGAGTTATTAATGATTATATAGAACAAGGACACTTAGAAATAATACCAGAAAGAGAAGTTAAGTTACCAAGAACAGTTTATGTACCTCACCATGCTGTGGTCCGCCATGACAAAGAAACTTCTCAAACCCGTGTAGTCTTCGATGCGTCTTGCAAGGGGACAAACAGTATTTCACTTAACGACGAGTTGATGGTTGGTCCACAGCTGCAAGGAGATATGAGAGATCTCATCCTGAAATGGCGCATGAAACGTGTCTGCTTTATGGCCGATATAAAACAAATGTATCGTCAAATATTGGTAACGAACGATGATGCAGACTTCCAAAGAATAATCTGGCGGTCTAATGAATCGGATGATCTACAGGAATACCACTTGCTGAGAGTTACTTTCGGCACAGCTTCAGCACCGTACCTTGCTGTCAGAACACTCCACCAAGTAGCTCACGACGAAGGAAAGAACCAACCAAAGGCCGTTGAATCCATCACTAATCAATTTTACATGGACGATTGGTTAGACGGCGCAGACGACACTGAAGCTGCCTTGTCGTTGGCTGAAAATGTGACAAAAATTCTGCAAATGGGAGGTTTTGAACTAGCTAAATGGTCATCAAATGACATAGAATTTATGAAATCAATAGAAGAAGAAAAAAGATCTACTAATGCTCACATAGACATGAATCTAGATGGAACAGTAAAGGCCTAAGGTATTGTATGGAACTTGAAAACAGACACATTCCAATACAACATATCAATACCGACGTATGAACACACCTGCGTGACCAAGAGACGTATTTTATCCGACATAAAAAAGCTCTTCGATCCCCTGGGTTGGATCGCACCAAGCACTGTAATGGTAAAAATGCTTTTGCAGAAACTATGGCTCGAAAAAGTGACTTGGGATGAGAATGTTAGTGATGCATTACGAGAAGAATGGAGACGGATAACACACGATTTTGCGAATGTAAAAGAAATTCACGTAGATAGATGGCTTGGCACAACTGAATCCAATAAAATGACAATACAAATACATGGCTTTAGTGATGCTTCAATGAACGCGTATGCAGCGGTTGTATATATAAGAACTGAAACAGCCAATGGTTACATAGAAACGAAGCTTATCGCTGCTAAGACTAGATTAGCACCTCTTAAAACAGTTTCCCTACCAAGACTTGAGTTGTGCGGTGCACTTCTCCTCTCGAAGCTAATGAAACAAATAGGATTGGCAATGAAAATCCCTACCTCAGATATGTATGCCTGGACAGACTCATCAATTGTGATAGCATGGATTTGTAGCGATCCTAATAGATGGAAATCCTTCGTTGCTAATCGCGTCGTAGAAATCTTAGAGAACCTGAACAACAAGCATTGGTATCATGTTCTGTCCAGTGATAATCCAGCTGACTTGGCATCCCGGGGAGTGCTGCTGTCGACTTTGAAGACCTCTGACTTGTGGTGGAAGGGCCCAAGTTGGTTATCTGAAATGGAAAATAAGATTAGTACACAAAATAAGAATAAAAATATAATAACAACAGAATTAGAGATGAAAACATTAAAATTAAATACTTACCTTAATACAGAAGAAGCAGAAAACTCGTTGACTTACCAATTTCAAAACTTTACAACATTACAAGAATTGCTGAATACAATTACTTACTGCAAAAGATTCTTACACTTTAGAAACAACTTAAACAAAGATACAGAAGTGACTACACAAGAATTAGATGACGCACTTACCGTTTGCTTAATCAAGGTTCAAGAGGAAGAATATAACGAAGAATAGAAAAATTAAAAATAAAGAAAGAAGTTAAGAAGAAAAGTCCACTGAGGTCCCTCAATCCTTACCTTGACGAGAAAAATATCCTCAGGGTGGGCGGTCGACTCAGACACGACACTGATCCAGATGATACGAGCCCACTCACGCCGGGGCACTTTTTAATTGGAGAAGCGCCAATTGTAGTTCCATCACCCAATTTGAAGGACACAAAAGTGTCTAGCCTGTCCCGATGGCAGTTGACATAGAAACTGATCAATGATTTTTGGAGACGATGGCAAGACGAGTACTTGTCTCGTTTACAGCAACGTCCTAAGTGGCAGAAAAGAGAGAAGGAGTTCAGCATTGGAGATATTGTTTTAATCAAAACTGACAATCTGCCTCCTGGGAAGTGGTCGTTGGGACGAATAATAGAAAAACATCCAGGCCATGACGGCATATCAAGAGTTTACAGCGTTAAAAGTGGCACTTCGATAACGAAAAGAACAGTTACGAAATTATGTCCTTTGCCTATTGATACTAAATAGCTAAAGTTTAATTCACATTGTGTAATGTTATGTATAGTTTGATTGCGTATTGTATAATTACTTGAATTGTTAAAAATTAAATCATTTCTATCGTTTAGAAAAGGACTGATAGTCCTTTTGGTGGGCGGTATGTTCTATGTTGTAGGAACGAGCGCATGTTTAGTTAATATCCAGTCGCATAATACACTTGCATTGAGACACACGTTTGTTTTATTCATAAAATCTTGCCAAAGTAAAAATAGACCTTAGTGCAATCAACAACACCACTAGCTGACCCTCACGACTTCGTTTGTGTTACATTTTTCATTGCTGTTCAGCTCCTATTCATTGTAGCGTGATAAATAAATAAATTTATAGCCTTTGATACTCCACAATAACGTAGCTTTCTATTGGTGAATAATTTTGAAAATCAGTTCAGTAGATCCAGAGATTACCCACCCCTTACAACGTCGCAAACTCACACTCAACTCACAACAAACGTTACCTCTTTATAATATTAGTATAGATAAAGTTCTCCGATTAACCAAAGATCACAATTCGCATCCTAAAAAAATTCACAAGTTCTAAAACAGTTCGCATCTGAACATTTTTTCAGCAATTTTCACTTTCTCATTAAAGTGAAATTGTAGCACTTGTAAGAAAATAAGTGTCAACGAACGGCAGCACTTACCCTCGCAGTATTAGAAAAACAAAATTCCGTATAAAAGTTTCATTGTACCATTTTCTCCCGTTTTCGCCCTTGTGAAAATTTATCGTGTTAAGTATGCTCTCTGTCGGCGCTTGGGTGAGAATATGTTAAAATACCTCGCGTCGTGCTTGAATTTCAAGGTAGGGCTACGGAAGACGTTGTAGGGTGAATTTAACATTGGTCGTGGTTTAAAGGTTTGTTTTTATTCGATACTTGGTGGTGCCCGCGGCTCTTTTCACTTAGAATTTTGTTCCCGTTAGAGCTTTCCATGGGCAGATATTCCACGGTTAGATCCGATAGGGGCTTTCTACCGCGCACGCTTAGGTTGTGGAATGATCACCCTGCCTCGGTTTTCCCAAACGCCTACAGTATGGCGTTCTTCAGGAGGGGTCTTAGAAGGTTTTTACAGGGTCGGCAGCGCGAGTGTGGCGCCTCTGGTGTTGCAAACGTCCATAGGCTGCGGTGACCACCGGTACATCTGGTGGGCCGTATGCTTGTCTGCCACCTTAGTGGTATAAAAAAAGAAAAAAAAAGTGCAAAGATGCCGATGTGTAATTTCAGACAATAATCTATCCCTGTACCTAATTTCAGACATATCCGTTACGCAGTTAGAACATGAAATATTAACAAGCATTCACTCATAGGCCGAGTGTCAGCACTGCGAGGACCGCGGCGATGACATAGCGCTCCACACGCTGGTGGAGTGAACCAACCCCTAGGCGAGGCCGCAGTGGTAGCCGTAGGTCTGTTGGGAGTCCTGAGACATCCTTCCCAGGGCTCAACCGGGGCTCCCAACCATCGGCTATTGGGCGATACACGAGGTTTTTTTGTCGGTAGGAGTCCGGAATAGCATTCATGAAGGATTTTCCCTTACGTAAAAAAATGCATACTCACAAACTTTCGTATTCTCTCTTAGGCATTTTTTACCCGTTCAAGTTTCTCATGAGAAATTATTGTCAGGAGTAAATAGTACCCCTAAGAATTGTTCCAGATTACAAATTATCCCAAGCAGCAAATAATTTAGCCGTTAGAACGTGAAAGAGTAACGAGCAGTCTTGCATCTATATTCACAACTTTTCTGTTTATAAATAAACTAGCGGAAGTCACGCGGTTTCACCCGTATACATACCGTTCCCGACCGATTTGAAAAAAATCTCTCTCTGTTGGGAAGCGTATGGGAATACGGGAATAAAATATAGCCTATGTTCACCGCAAAGAGTGTAGCTTCCCAACAGTGAAATAATTTTCAAATCGGTCCAGTAGTTCCGGAGCCTATACGATGCAAACAAACAAACAATCAAATCTTTCCTCTTTATAATATTAGTATAAATATATTTATGATATAAGTTAGCGTAATTACTCCATAAGATTCACTGGTAAACTGTGTTCCTACCAAAAACAGAAGTAGGGCACTTAACATGAGAAATTCGAAATTATTACAAGTAGGTGAAGCACCTACGTCTGCTATGATGACACTAGAATTAAATTACAATTCTTGAGAACAGGCACACACATATACGGTAATCAGCCGCGTCAAATGTCATTTTAGCGTTATTGAAACATTCACGAACGCCTAAAGACGTCGTAAACGAAATTACTAAACAATTCATTTTGACACTGGGTGCTCCCGTCACGGTGTCAGTTAACACCGACGAGCTTAAGAGCCTACCAGACGCCAAATTGTTAAAAGAAGATAGAAGATATACATTTTAGCGTGCAAGAAAGAGAGAGATGCGATGGGTTTTTGTGCGCTTTTAACGAAATAAATTAATTATAAAAAAACTATTACCAATATGAAAAAAATGCTCTAGTGCAAATGAAGATTTTACTATTGTCTTTCTTATAAATATTTTATATTATAAAATCAACTTATAACATACGAGATCTAGCTTAAAATTTCACGAAATTGAGGTATTTTCAACACAAAAATCTATCGAGGATTTTATCAGTAATCGTGTTTCGAGCCTAGAGCGTTTTTAGTTCATGAACTGAAGTTGTCTGTGTTCAAATTTTAATTCAGCAGACCTCACGAATCCTGAGATCTAGATCAAAGTAATAGTCTATTTGGCGTCATATGGACTCTTAAGTGCTGTACAAAGCGTCGTATGTAACTGAAATATATATGACGTATATAGACGTCGTGTTATGCTTTATCTTACTAATATTATAAATGTGAATGTTTGTGAGTGTGGATGTTTGTTACTCTTTCACGCTCGAACGGCTGAACGTATCGGGCTGAAATTTCGTACAGAGATACATTATAGTCTGGAATAACACATAGGCTACTTCTTATCCCGGGAGTACGTTCCCATGGGAAGCGGGAAGTAAAATTTACGCTGACGTAGCCGCGAGCGCCATCTATCCCATACCTATGTACTTTAAACGTGTCATAAAAGTCACAACAATACCATAAATGCACATTTCAAAGAATATCTATTATTACCATAAAATTTGTAAAAATAGTTTTTAAGTAGGTAAGAAGAAACCTATTGTTTTATCTTTTAACTAGCTGACCCTCGCAACTTTGTTTATATCACATAAGGTCTATGAAATTAGAGGTACTTATTTATTAATCATACTCATCAAGTAGCATTGAATCTGCCCTGTTTGCTTAATCAAAATAGAGCTTAATGATTAAAGCTATTCCTCAGTAAGTATAGAATTTTCCTCAGTATAAACAATTTACATACAAACACCGGCGTGATAGAATTTTATTACATGTATCAATGTAGTAGACGTAACGTGTATAAAATGACATCAATCAAATGCCATCAATATTCTGAAAAAGAAATTAAACATAGAGTTCACAAACTCTTTTGAAAATACGTACTGTACCTACCTTAGAGAATCGTTATGAAGATAACAGGATAGTTAACAACCATTCATAGAAAATAGATGAAATAATGCTGAATACCGCAAAGAACAAGCGGCGCGGCATAGAATGGGGGGGACCTGTGCCTGCTAAGGCACACACACGCCGTCATGCATGTCTGCAGGACAACGTGCAGGATGAGGCAGCGAATGGATGAACTGAAAATAAAATCGACAGACGCAGGAGATGTGGTGGAGGCACTAATTCACGTACCTCGGGAGTGTCGTGTCAGAAACTGATGGGATAGAAGAGTACCCTACATCATTTCGAGACTCGCCAAGGCTAGAACAACCTTTACACAGCTGCGCCCCGTAGGCAGTCGCGAAAATGGACTCGAAGAGTGAAACTCAAAACAAAGTAAACGTTAAAACTGTACTGCTAACTGCTATACGGATGCGAGACATGGAAGGTCACTAAAGACATTTCGCACCAGCTACCAGCTACAAGTCTTCGTCAACCGCTGCCTCCAACGGATCCCCGGTATATACGGGCCCGAGAAAATCACGAACGTAAGCCTATTGGAACACTGCAGTGAGACTCCTATTCACCAACAAATCAAACGTCGGAAGTGTAGCTGGATTGGACACACGCTGCAAAGGGACCATGATCACATCATATCAAGGCAAGCCTTACTGAAACTACTGGTAGGGTTTCAAAAACTCTTTAACTGTTCGATAGTAAGTAGGTACACTTATTAAGAATGGCTTAAGGCTACATAACATAATGCTAAGATTAATAGGAGCGGTGCAGTAATAAGAAATGTTTCGAAAACGGAAACATTTAATCGTTAGAGTATCCATTGCGCCTCTGCGTAAATGGTTGAAGTTTCATAAAAAATAATTTATTACATAATTGTTCCTCTTAAAAAGTTCTAAAACACAATACCTATTTATTTATTTATCTTTTAAGGTTCGCTCACAGTTACATTTTTTTAATGTGAGGAAATTTCTACATTTATGCAATGCCGGACTCTTAAAGAATAAAAAACACACGTATCCTGCTTAACAGCCTACGGTTGGTAGCCCGGGTAAGCCCTCGGTAGTCAACCCAGAACTTTCAACAGACCTACGGCTACCACTATGGTCTCACCTAAGTGAGTTTGGGTGCTATCTCGCGTTTTTGGGAGGTTTTCGATCACAGTAACGTTAATTATTTTCAAAATAATGAATAGTAGCGATGCGACAGGAGTTAACACAACGGGGGTAAATGACGGGAAACATGATTTCAAAATAATAGCGCTCTTTCTCTCTCTCTTATGAGACGCAAACGAAGTTGCGCGGGTCAGCTAGTGTAAACATAATTTGACGACGGGGATTTGCATGATTTGTTTGTAGTCGCAGTTATTAGCGGAGGGCTGAATATTATTATATTTGACATGAGTATGTATTAATGTGTAGGGGAATGCAATCAGTTCAATGATACGTTATTTTATGTTGTAAGAAGTAAGAGCCCTGACTGCATATTGGTACTGTATGTGGATGTGTAACATCTATCTGAAATCCAAAACTGTTGTGTGTTTGACTACGATCACTGGGCGGAAACTCCATAAAAATGATTCGTTTGAAGGCGCTCCCTCACCGGCAGCATTCACGTGTAATGTAACGTTACAGATCGAGCATTACAGCAGTGAGGGAGGAGAACCGAGCATTACAATGCGCACCTTGTAATGATACAATGTGTAACGTTTTCATACAACTTGTAACATCAATACGCTCATCGGTCAGGGAGGAATGTTGTAACGTAATGCTCGAAGTCGAATATAATATAATGTTACATTACACGCGAATGCTCGTCGGTCAGGAAGGTAGGTCGTAAATAGTCGTAACGTAATGCTCAAAGTCGAATCTAATATGTTACATGCAAAAAGAACAGGTCAATCCCGCGAGAAAACATTTGAGCTTCTACAGGGTCACGGTCGGCAGCGCGAATGTATAGCATAGGCTATAATGACTACCAATTTTTCTAGTGTCGAAAAAAATATGTAACTTCATAAGGACAGAAACGCGAGCGTATCTAGTACAGAACATAAAGCGATAAAAGGAAAAAAGGAAGCGCAATATCCTTTATAGTACTATACGATGCAAAGAGCTATAACGATATACAGAAAAAGCACTAGGTTAGAATGAAAGAGCTCTGATAAAAGGGTTTGTGATAACAGTTTGCGGTAAAAGCTAGCCTTCATTGAGATACCAGTAGCATTAAAATCTGATACATTTATGGGAAATTATTATCTATACTTACTGACTTTCTCTGAGCTCTGAAACAGATTTAAATTTTTTTCATACACACATATAATCACACCTTTATCCCCGAAGGGGTAGGCAGAGGCATAGTATACGCCCACATTTCACCTTATAGTTTTATGTCCCACGTAACAGGTGGTGAGCCCATTGACGTGTTGAAATGGACAGGCGCAGGTCTTCAGGTCAGAAATTTTTCAAGTCGCCCATAAGTCCTTCAACTTGGTTTAACGACTTTCATTTTACTGACAACCGGGTTTCATTTCGAGTTCTCCTTCTCTACGTAATGGATCTTTTTGCGAAAGTGTTCCCTTAGTCGCCTCTTTCGACACCCTCGGGATGTTTTGGGATTACCCGTCGCTAAACAGGACCCCGTCGCCACACGGGGCCTTTTATTTATCCATTTTACTTCGCATTTTTCTTTTTCTTACCAGTTTACTCTTAACATAACCTGTTAAGAGTAAATCCCATTATGAGGATGATGTTACTGCCTAAGGGACTAGTTGGATGGCCGAGTGGCCCGGTTTTCCAGAAGAGTACGAGTACGAGTTCTTTATTTTTGAAGTAAAACTTCTTTAGGCGCGACTAGGTAGTAACTTAGATTTTTTTTCTGACAAAAGTAACGCTTACTATTAGAATTTTGAAAAGCGGGAACTACACAGACTACATATATGTGTAATTTCCGCTTGTCAAAATTCGAATGAATGATATTAATTTAACATTTGAATAATCTTTGTAAAACACATGAATAATAAACATAATTAAATTATAATATGATATTTATTATTTAAGTAAAAATTTAATCATTTTAGTGATATATGCCGTCAATGGCAAAGAAGTTTTACTTCAATCGTGCGTAAAGGTTACACGCACACACTTTTTTTTCTGTGTGGAAAATCTGTCATGGATACTATGCTGGACTCTTACCGACTAAAAATCAACACATTCCCTACCTGCTGCCTGCGGTTGGGAGCCCTTACATTCCCATTACCTTACACGCCCTCAAACTCAACTCAAACTCAAACTTACATTTATTTCGCATGATCCTAATACATAGGCACTTGCAACACGTCAATGAATACAAAGAAAAGTCATTACCACCAGTTCGGAACGCGGCCCGCTTGAGAAGAACTGGCAAGAAACTCGACGGGCTTTTCTTTGTGCTCTATTAACAATAATTTAAACTCAAAATCACAAACTATTGCTTGAGAATGCAGTAGAGCAAGCAGATCATTTCCAGGCTTCCTTGTCAAGCAAATAATCGTCAATTGTATAGTAGCCCTTGCAGTACAATTTACTTTTTATAATTACTTACACTTTTCAAACTTATTTAAGGGCATACTTTTACCTCAGAAGGATATACCCAAGAAGGTTCGTTTCCTGCTTATTTTCACATTGAATTTAAAATTTTCTCCACTGTAAGAGAGCCTCCACCTCTCATACAGTGGAGATCTTAAATTCAATTTGAAAATATTAAATATCGGTTTTGAGCAGAACTTGAACCTTCAAAATATTATTTTACATAATAACAAAGTTGTAATAAATTAGGTATGAACAAATAAGTTAAGATATGTAACCTAGAAATAACGTTTTAATATTATTATTAAGTTCAAGAGTTCACTTACATAGAAACAACCAAACCTCGAAAATTACTTAGTACCTAAACTTTATTCGAATATGTACTAATTTTCAGCAAACCCTTCCATAGCAAAATATTTTCTTTCATAATTAATTGAATTGGATGAAATAGAAATTCGTATAAAATAATTCAAATTTGTATAAATGTGTAAAGTTTGTCTGAGAATTGATCGAACAAAAGTTCGCGTCGGAGTGTGAGGTATTGGCAAAGTTTAAAGTCGTACCGTTTATAGCTGAAGTTGTACTTAATGGGGGAAATGTTTATCACTAGATTACTTAATACCTTAGCTGTGTTAGGGTTACACTGTAAACAAATAGCAGATTAGCATCAGATAGGTACATAACAATAGTAGGTAGGTACACGAGTATTACTAACATGACGCAGATGATTAATAACATATTTCATACTGTAAAGTAAGTGAACCCTGCTCCTTAAACTAGGCGAAGCCTGTGTCTTAAGGGTCAGTTTTCGATTGCTGTTTTGATATTATTATACATTTTCTTATTCAATATTGGCCAGCGAGGCGGTATTGATCCACTCATGTAAGACTGCTATTGGTCTGTTTACACAGTTAACCATTAAATTACTTACATAAAATTTCAAATAAAACAAATTTAAAACAGAATAAAATACAATTTAAAATTACGTTAAATCAAAAATACAATTTATATATAAATAAAAAATTTAAAACAATATACAATTTAAAATTAAGTAAATCAAATCTAAAATCTGTGTGAATCTAAAATAAAGTTTTAATAAACAAGGATTCAAAATAATAAACAATTAAAAATAAAATTAAATCTAAAATAAAATTCAAAATTCAATAAAACATTGTTTAAGTCAGGATTTAGTTCCAAATATGTAACTAGATGGCACCACTTTTTTGTACATAGTATGTAGATCGCGGTATGGTTTCGTTACCTGAGGAAACATATATAGCTGTGAATTTTTTATATAAAGAATTTTAGTACAAGGATATACAGTCTATCATTTACACCTAAGGTCGGTTAAGACCTTTTCATGGTCCTTGACGAGCCACATAGTGAGGCCGTTTTTGTTAGTGCACGGTGGTAGACACCATCGAACCCGTACTCGCAGTGGATCGCTGCAAGAAACTGAGTACGTGGAAGGAGAACAGCACCGCTCGAGGTCTTCGAGCTGGTTGTGGACCTGAGGAAACTGCTATTGGCGTGCTGCGTGCTGCTGCGGCAGGCATCAGACGGAGCAGAGGACACCACTACAGATACAAGGAGGATTACTAGTGCAATCTGTGTGAGTGAGAAGTGCAAATCGTGAGTACATTGATTTTATAAAAATTTAGGGAATTTCAACTTTATTTCAAGGAGTTTTATAACTTGTAAAATTTATCAAGATTAACGAACATTTCAAGAAAATTCCAGGACTTGTAAAATTTTATCTTTAGTTTTAGACTTAGAATTATTTTGGTAGTTTGGGACTTAGAATTATAAGCTGAAAAACGGAGGTACGGGGAATCCACGCCCGATTTCACTCAGAATTGCCAAACACTTTGAAACTTTTCGAGAACTATTTTCAGTTATTATTCTAAGTTGTTAAGTTAACAATATGGCAACACTTCAAGCGCTCATAAACTACCAGAATGATTTATCTAATAGGATAACTAAGGCTAGAGTTAACTTTAAGAAATGTCCTAAGGAAAGATCAAATAAAGATTACATTGAGAACAGGTTGGAAGCTTTAACAGAGATGTGGGTGGATTTCAAACAGGGTCATAAGAAGTTGTTACAAGAACATGATCCTGCTAAATTAAAAAATGAAAATTATATATTGAATGATACTTACGATCTTACTGAAGTACAATTTTTGGATTATAAAGGGGAATTGAAAAAATCTTTATCTGATCTTCCAAGAGAGTTAGGGTTGCCAAAAGATGTAGGAGATAATAAGAATAGTGATACAAAGCCTAACCTAGTAAAGTTGCCAAAAATTATTATTCCTACATTTTCGGGCAAATACACAGAGTGGATTACATTTAGGGATCTTTTTATTTCAATGATCCACAATAATAAGTCACTTGATGATGTTCAGCGCTTACAATATCTGAAAGGATATTTGACAGGAGAAGCAGAACAACTCATAAGAAATACACCTGTAACGGCTGCGAACTATGTAGGTTGTTGGAATGTCATAGAGCAGCGATACAATAACAAAAAGTTCCTGGTTAACAATATTTTAAAGCGTTTTTTGGGTCAGAGAAGCACAACTTCTGCTTCAGCTACTATTTTAAAAGAGTTTGTTGACACTACAACTGATTGTTTGACAGCGCTATCTAATTTGGATGTAGATGTGTCTTCTTGGGACCCCATAATTATACATCTACTTTGTTTGAAATTTGATCCAGAAACCCGCAAGGAATGGGAATTGCACATTTCAAATACTATAGATTCTAATTCCTTACCTAGTTATAGTCAGTTGAGCGATTTTCTAAGTAGTAGGTTTCGAGCTTTGGAAGCGATTGAGCCAACAAAACAGAAACCAATGTTAAAGGTTTTACATGCTACTAATGTCAGGAAACTCGCTTGTGAATTTTGTAATGAGGAACATAAGTTATGTTTTTGTAAAAAGTTTACCAAAGAGGATTATGAATTTAGAAGGGAGTTTGTTTTGAAAAATAGGATATGTTTTAATTGTTTAGGGAGCAACCATAGTGTAAAATTTTGCCGAATACCCATTAATTGCCAAGTATGTCATAAACGCCATCATTCTTTGCTGCATCCAAGGAATGTTACATCTTCAACTGTTGGTTCAGGGTTAGTAGGTCAAACAGTTGAAGAAGCTTCGGGCAGAGACACTAAAACAAACGAGGAGTCTAGTTCACACGGTAATTCGCCGATGTCAACGGTAAGTCATATGGCAAATTGTGCCAAGAATAAGAGCAGCCATGTATTATTGCCAACAGCGTTGGTTGAAGCTAAATCGAGAGCAGGAAAATATCAAATGTTTAGAGCATTATTGGACCAGGGCTCTCAAGCATCGTTTGTTACTGAGGCTACGGTCCAGAGCCTAGGCTTAAAGCGTATTTCGGTTACCAACGTCGTATCGGGTTTGGGTGGTCAAAACGCGTCAGTGTCTAAATCAATGGTTGTAATCACATTGAGGTCAAAAACACATCCTAGCGTTATATTACAAGTAAAGGCATATGTTCTTAGCAAGATTACTTGTTACCTTCCAGAAACAACAATATCTTTAGGTGATTGGGTTGATTTGTCGAGAATCCCTTTGGCTGATCCGCAATTTGATGTGCCAAATGGAATTGACATTTTGCTAGGAGCAGATATTTATGGCCAGATACTAAAGGAAGGTGTATTACGATCGCCTGCGAGTGCTTTAGTAGCACAGTGCACGACTTTTGGGTGGATATTATCTGGACCTGTAGATACTGCTACAGATGAAAACTTAATCACAGTTTTACACACATGCAACGAGGAGTTTGATTTAAAACGCTTTTGGGAGTTGGAAACAGATAGTTTATTGCCTTCAAAAATATTAACCTCTGAAGAACAAAAGTGTGAGGACTTCTTTGCTGCAACTACGCGCCGTACATTGGATGGGAGATACGTTGTTAAACTGCCATTCCGTGAAGAAGTACCTTCCTGCAAAAAGGGAGATTCACGTGAAATTGCAATTAGACGGTTTAAGAATTTAGAAAGAAAGTTCATTTCAAATCCAGTGCTTAAGGATCGATATTCAGAAGTTATGCAAGAATACTTAAACTTAGATCATATGAAGCTAGTAGGAAAACCGGATAAAAACAAAGAACAATCCGTATACCTACCGCATCATGCCGTTATAAAGGAAGATAGGACAACGACCAAGGTCCGTGTCGTTTTTGATGCATCCTGTAAAAATAAAAATGGCATTTCATTAAATGACACCCTTATGGTGGGACCCAGATTGCAACCAGAATTGAGGCATTTGATTATGAGCTGGAGAAAACACCCGGTCTGCATAGTCGCAGATATTATTAAGATGTATCGTATGGTGAGAATGGCAGATGAGGATTGTGATTATCAACGAATAGTATGGAGAAATAATTTAAAGGAAGAAATACAAGATTATCAATTACAAACTGTCACTTTCGGTACGTCCTCGGCTCCATACTTAGCAGTAAAGGTGCTCAATCAAATTGCCCTAGATTATCAGGATAAATACCCAATAGCGGCCGAAAAAGTAGCTAACGAATTTTATATGGATGACTGGATGGGTGGCTGTGAAACTGTGGAGGAAGGTGTGAAACTAGCTAAAGAAATGAATGGACTTTTGAAGGAAGGTGGATTTTTATTACAAAAATGGTCTAGTAATAAGGAAGAGTTATTAACTATGTTAGAGCAAAAGGTAACAAAGAACAATAATGAAGAACAAGAGGAAACGAATAGGAAGGTAGAACAAAAAACGGATAGTATAGTAAAAATTCTTGGACTTACCTGGAACAAAAATGATGATGAATTTTCGTACTCGGTGAAGCTGCCGCCGCTGTCTGCACCTGTAACCAAACGAAAAATTATATCGGACGTATCGCGTTTATTCGACCCGTTAGGATGGATAGCGCCGAGTGTCATATTAGCAAAGATATTCATACAGCGATTGTGGATAGCAGGAACAGGATGGGATGAAGAACCTCCAATTGATATAATAAATGATTGGAATACTTACCGCAACGAGTTAGCATGTCTGACGAAATTTCGTATTCCTAGGTGGTTGGGTACGCAGTCAAGTGATGTTACTGTGGAACTGCATGGATTTTCGGACGCATCTAACGTTGCCTATGCAGCTGTTGTTTATTCTCGTGTTATAAAAGCATCAGGTGATGTTTATGTCGGATTAGTTGGTGCCAAAACAAGAGTTGCACCAGTAAGGCAAGTGAGTATACCACGACTGGAACTCTGTGGAGCTGTTTTAGTGTCAAAACTGCTGTTAGAGATTGCAGCAGTTCTAAATATTCAAAAAAATCATGTAAGGGCTTGGACAGACTCTACAATTGTATTGGCTTGGCTGAGTAAACATGCTAGCAACTGGAAGACATTTGTGGCCAATAGGGTCGCCGAGATTCATACGACACTAGAATCTTCCCAATGGTCCCACGTGTCAACTAACGACAATCCAGCTGATTGTGCATCACGAGGTGTTAAACCTGCAGATCTGATCCAACGGGATATTTGGAAGTATGGTCCGATGTTTTTAAGAGAACGAAACATTACATACACCAAATTGAAAAATAATGACACCAACGAGGAAATATCAATAAAGGTTCACGTAGGCATTTTAGATCAAACTATTTTGGAAAAATATTCGTCGCTCACAAGATTAATGCGTATTGTAGCTTATTGCAGACGTTTTATAACTAGAAAGAACACTAATTCAAACGCAAATCCGGGTTTGAGTTCATTTGAATTAGAAGAGGCTTTAAATACATGTATAAGATTAGCTCAAAGTTGCACATACGGACTAGACATAGAGGAATTGAAAACATATGGACAGATTAAGTCGAGAGAATCGAAGTTACTATCTCTGGCACCATTTTTAGACGACCGGGGGTTGTTGAGAGTAGGTGGAAGAATAGCACATTCCCAGGCTAGCGAGTCAATGAAGCATCCAATTGTACTGCCCCATGAATCGGCTTTATCAAGATTACTGATTGATGATGCTCACAGAAAAACACTGCACGGTGATGTACAGCTAATGCTAAACTACTTACGGTCAGCGTATTGGATTGTTGGATGTAAAAATCTGATAAAACATCACGTTAGAAAATGCGTTACCTGTGTTCGTCACAAAGCGAAATTGCAGACTCAATTTATGGGTTCATTACCAGCAGTCAGAGTCACACCTGCAAGGGCTTTTATCAACAGTGGAGTGGACTACGCAGGTCCTATAATGTTGAGAACATCCAAAGGAAGAGGACAAAAGGCGTACAAGGGTTACGTTTGTTTGTTTGTGTGCATGGTCACAAAAGCTGTACATATTGAGGTTGTCAGTGACTTAACGTCGGTAGGATTTATGGAAGCATTTAAACGGTTCGTGGCAAGACGAGGTCATTGTGCTAATGTGTATAGTGACAATGGCACAAATTTTGTGGGAGCTTCAAAAGAACTGAAGGATCTTTTTAATTCCGAGAAAGCAAGTATGATTCGAGAAGTTTCTGACGCTCTGGCAATACAAGGGACTAATTGGCATTTTATACCACCCAAGGCACCAAATTTTGGTGGATTATGGGAGAGTGGCATTAAATCTACGAAATATCACATAAAACGCGTGATTGGAGAGTCAACGTTAACATACGAAGAGATGTCTACGCTTTTGGCCCAAATAGAGGCATGTTTAAACTCACGTCCGTTAACTGTAATCAATAATGATCCGGAAGAACCTATCCCAATAACACCAGGTCATTTTCTAATAGGTGAACCTCTACTCACAGTGTCAGAAATAAATTACGAAAATTCAAACTTAAATTCCTTAAGACGCTGGCAGGTTACACAGGCGATGCTACAGAGCTTTTGGCGTAGATGGTCGGACGAATACTTATCACAGCTGATGCATCGTCATAAATGGGCTTTTAAAATTCCTGAACCAGCAGTTGGGGATATAGTTTTAGTTAAGGAGGACGAGTTGCCTCCAAGTCGATGGTTGTTTGGTAGAATTCTGGAAAAATATCCTGGGCTTGATGGTATGACTAGAGTGGTGTTGCTAAAATGTAAAAATTCTATAATAAAACGTCCTACATCTAAACTGTGCGTTTTACCAGTTAATGACAATTAATGTTTAATTATATGTTGTTTTATTTTATTGTACTTATGTTGTCGAAAGGATTTTAGTTCATGTTTCTTGTACATAGTAAATTAAGATATTGCTAACTATATAATGTCATAGTGGGCGGTTTTAAATGTGAAGGACATTCATTCTGTCCTTGGTGGGCGGAATGTTTAAGTCAGGATTTAGTTCCAAATATGTAACTAGATGGCACCACTTTTTTGTACATAGTATGTAGATCGCGGTATGGTTTCGTTACCTGAGGAAACATATATAGCTGTGAATTTTTTATATAAAGAATTTTAGTACAAGGATATACAGTCTATCATTTACACCTAAGGTCGGTTAAGACCTTTTCAAACATATAAAATAAAGTACAATTTAAAATACAATTCAGGATTGTAGAAGAACGGTGTGGTGTGTGTGTGTGTGTGTGTGTGTGTGTGTGTGAGCGCGCGCGCGCGCGCGAGAGCGTACCTGTTTCAGTAATAATCGTTACCCTTGCAGTAGTTATTTTAGAAACTGTAATAGAGATTCTGTAGCAGAATAGTCCTGAAGCAGTAACCACTCAGTCAATCGTCATTTAATCGTATATTTGTGTAAGTTAATAATATCCAAATGTTTGTTAAGGGTTTTATAGAGGAAAGGACTCAACACATAGAACTGGCGCTTTGCAAAGGAGGTTCTGTGGCGAACAGTAGGGAGGCTGATTTTGCGTTTTGCGTGGATCATTGGAGGCAAAGTGCTGTGGCAATTCAGGGTTGACTACAAAATATAAAGCTGGCGGACCGAGAGCACGTTGCAATCATTGTACAATTGTGCTGTTGGGTACTTAAAATGCTTCCTTGTCATCACTTTTAAAACAGCCCGTTGTGCTCTCTCCAGTCTCAGCAAGCATGACTTTGCCGCCCCACCCCAGACACCAATGCAATAGCCCAACACCGATTGATAAAGTGCGTAATAAACCAGTTTCAACGTATCAAAATTTGCTGATCTCCTGAGGAGTTTGAAAACGTGTATGAGACGCATCGTCCTAGTAACAAGTGTATCAGCCTGTCTGTCCCACCTTAAGCCACAGTCTATTTGAACTCCCAGATATTTTATGCAGTCCGTTTTGAGAAGCACGGGACAGTCACAGCAGAGCTGCCGGCCGAGACAAGAGTGAGCAGTTATTTGAAAGGAATCGGGTGGAGCAGAGTTAGGTCGTATGGAGAAAGGTACCTTTCTACCATGTAATGTACTAATGTGGGACAGACAGGCTGATACACGCTGTTTTATTTACATTTACAGTCAATAGGTTTGAATTAAGCCATTTGATGACACTGACCAGAGCCAATTCTGCGTTTAATTTCACATTCTCCCAGGTAGCGCCATGAACAATTATGGCCGTGTCGTCAGCATAAGCAAATATTTTGCAACTTTCCGGCAGGTTGATCATACATAAACCGTTGACGTAAATTTGGAATAAAGTGGGGCCCAGAATACTGCCCTGAGGGATGCCAAAGGTCACGATTTCCGCATCACTAACATAGGAGTCTACTCTAACGACTTGTGTGCGATTTCTTAAGTAGTCCTTAAAGATGTCCAGAGGTTATCCGCGTACTCCGAGAAGTTCCAGCTTAGAAATGAGAAGAGGGACAGAGACCGTGTCGAATGCCTTCGAGAGATCCAAGAATATCCCTAAACATTTACTCTGCTTATCCAGGTGTCTAGCTACCAGTTGAGTAAGTGCCAAAACTGCATCCTCAGTAGAAACTCCAGGGCGAAACCCATATTGATTTTGAGCTATAATATGGTATTTGTTCAAAAACATTCTGAGGTTTCTATTAAGGATTCTTTCAAGCAGCTTGGAGATTGATGATAGGATAGAGATTGGCCTATAATTATCTACACTATCCCTGGTCCCTCTCTTATGAACAGGAAATACTATTGCCCTCTTTAGGGCGGCCGGAAACACACCAGTTCGAAGGCAGAGGTTAAAAATGTAAGTCAGAGGAGGGCTAATACTTGACGAGAATCCCTAGAAAATAACCGCTATGAAAAGATTTTTGGTATAATTCAGAGACCCTTAGTTTCAGAAAGCTCCAATTTGGCATATTACATACATATACATACATATGGTCACGCCTTTATCCCCGAAGGGGTAGGCAGAGGCATATTATATGCCCACATTTCACCTTTATATAATTTGTCCCACGTAATAGGTAGCCGTATTGCCGTATTTTAAATGGACAGGCGCAGGTTGTGACTGCCTGCTGTTGAAATAAAGCCTTCAACTTAGCTTAACGACTGCCATTTTACTGGCAACCGGGACCAACGGCTTAACGTGCCTTCCGAAGCACGGAAACGCTCAAATAAATGTCACAAAGTGATCACATGGATGGTCACCCATCCATGGACTGGCCATAGTGAAAGTTGCTTACTGCAGTGATCGTTTACAGAACACTGCAGTAAGCAATACGAGCGCTTCTTCAATTTGGCAATAGTCAGAACAATAATGTAATCCTATTTACCAAGATAAATAACCTCACCTGCTCACGACGCAGTTTTTCCTAATGATGCCAAAAATGAAAATCAAACCCAGAGTACAAAATATAATGGGATTTGGAAACAAGAAGAAGTTATGCCAACGTGGAAAAAAAATTGAAAACGATTTCCACGTTTGGATGCTTTATTGCAATTTTTGAAAGCTAATAAGAAATTGTACTGTTGAAATATGTGTTGTCTCGTATTTAGCTAGCCGTTTCCAAAGATAAATTAACAGGTTAATACTAAATCTTCATTTAACATTTTTTTTCCACAGCTTTATCCGATTTTATAGTAAGCTGGGATTAACCCGCTTGTGTTACGGGCTTAGATCATCTAACCACAGGATGCGCCTTACTTAAGCATTGTTTTCTGCCATTGCACATGACCATTTGGTCTCTTGGCTTTATGAAAAGCCTGTACATCAGTACATCATTTTATATGATTAAACTAGTACATTACATTGTAGTTGACTGTACAATAACAATTAACACACAACAGCCATTACGCGTTTGTCGATTAATACATTTTTAAATGCAATGAAATTTTATATGTCTTTGTGTTTCCCCCTTCACTTGTATGAAAACTGGCAGAATATTTTTGTATGCGGTGGTTCGCAAAGGCTAGTCCCGTGTTATATGGTCTAAGGTTACGGGTATCGGACAGTAATACTTAGGTACATTATAACTTTTTGTAAACACCTCTTGTAAATTGTAAATGGACCAAAGGCATCAGCCTTTGGTGCCAGCAAGAGATTAGCCAAGGTAGATATTAAGCCAAGTCAAAGCCTTATGTGAAAGAAGCAGAAAGTATGAAAGAATGTCCGATTTGGACTAGATAACCTACATTAGAAAAAACCTAAACTCCGAAAAAAATTCTTTGCGAATTGCATAATTATTACATTGTATTGTCCAATTCGAACTCAAAATCTCAACAACGACAATCCTACACTCCACCAAAACAGTCAAAATTTCCCAAAAGTATCAAGATAAACGGACTCAATTATAACACACCTGCTGTACAAAACGGTAGAACATTCTGGAATCTTCTTCATTATAACAAAGACACGGCACGCCTACAATAAAAGCACTCTGGGAAGCCATTTGTCACGGGCCCCGGGGCATAAGGCCCTTCAAATACCAAGGCGGCGGCTATTCTTGACCATTCGACTTGAATTCGTAGAAGAAAATTTACTGCGGAAATGTCATTTTGCCTTATGTGATTTGACTTGCTTCCTTGGTCTTGAGGTCGTATCGTGCGACGCTGATCACGAGGTCATGGGTTCGATTCCCATTACGGTACAAAATTTGTGTGATCTATAAATATTTGTCTCATAAATATGGGTGTTTGTAAAAAAAGTAAATACGTGAGTAAGAATAACCATAACACAAGCTGGTTAATCTCAGCTTACTATAAAATCGGATGGAGTTGGTCTAAAAAAATGTTAAATGAATATTTAGTTTTAACCTGTTAATTTATCTTTGGAAACGGTTAGCCAAATACGAGCCAAGACATATTTCACCAGTACACTTTCGTGTAAGCTTTCAAGTCGTGCGATCGAGAATTAGCGCGCTGCTATTGTAGCGACGGAGCTATTGTAGGTACATGAAAATGGGGGCAGGCGACAGAAATCGTAGGTCCGACCTTAATTAAACACTATTTCACTGGTTTTGAGCACGCCTGCATAATTTAGAACAGGCTGTTTAGTTAATGCAATTTTGTTAACAATTTTATGATAAGTACTTAATTACATAATGATTACGTTCTGGATGGAAATCGGACCACGATCAGGTTAGGGTATCTGACAGCAAAACTAGAGGTCGCAGGTTCAATTCTCACTTAAAGCAAAAACCTCTTTGTGTGATAAGAGACAGGTTTAGATCATCAAATTCACTTTGATGATCTGGATTGGTATATGATGAAATAATAATTTGATTTGGGCTTGATGGCACTGTCCTCCACTGGGTAACTCTATACGTTTTTACAACAGGCTTCCAAATGAAATAAAAAGTACTTATTTTTTTTTTACCACTAAGGTGGCAGACAAGCATACGGCCCACCAGAAGGACTGGTGGTCACCGCAGCCTATGAACGTTTGCAACACCAGAGGCGCCACACTCGCGCTGCGGACCCTGTAAAAACCTTCTTAGACCCCTTTTGAAGAACCCCATACTGTAGGCGTTTGGGAAAACCGAGGCAGGAAGATCATTCCACAAGCTAAGCGTTCGCGGAAGAAAACCCCTATCGGATCTAACCGTGCTCGAACGCTCCGGACGTAGGGTGTGAGGATGAAATCCCTGTCTATGGCGAGCGGTGCGATGATCATAGATTTAGAATTTTTCGCTACTCTCAATAGATATACAAAGCGTGCGAGCGAGACCTCATTATCCATAGCACTTAGCTCGAGAGGAAAAGAGAAAGCAAATTGTGTACTCATATGTCAGTATTTTGAATCACTGAGCCCGCTGGGATCCTATGGCGGCTCTATGTTATTCATATTATCCAGTAATCTGTAGTGATCTTACGATTAAAATAGAAAATTTTATATTTTCAACAATATTGTCGTGTTTAGTGTGTGAATAGGATATTACAAAACGCAATTATACGAAGAAAGACTCGTTTAACAGGTCATTTGTGACTTCGTTCATTCCATTTTTGACGTACATATTTTGCCAAATTGGATGAAAAATTTTACTGAAAGTCCAACTCATAACGTAGATTATGCATTTTCCTTCATACATAACACAATATTTAATGTGTAAATGCATTTTTGAAGGATATATAAGGCAGAAATAGAAAGGGCTGTTTACAGTAAAATAGTCATGGGTAGGTATCGATAAGGATGTCGATAGTTCATTATAGTGGCATTGCTGCAAACAAACTTATCTGGATTTAATTTACTATAAATATGATTGATTTTTACTCGAACTGTGTTATTTAACCTTTTTTTTAGGGTTTTGTGCCTATTTTAATATAATATTTCCAAAATTTGTGATCCATTTTGAGTTGAATTTTTATAATTTTACTTCACATAAGGTACTCCACGCCACACCGGGATGTTTGCTGTGCAAGGCGCAGATTAGCCTCTGCGTCGAATACTGTTCTCACCTTTGGGATGACTGTGCGAGGTACTTACTGGACGCGCTTGGCGCTATGCAGAGACGTGTTATCCGATTTCAATTATAGGTTGTCCTAAGATGACGGTAAGCCTCGAGCCGTTAGCGCAGCAAAGAACCATAGCGTCCTTGGCTGCCTTCTACTGAATGTATCACGGCGAATGTTCTGAAGAGCTCTTCAACCTGATCCCACCATCTCCTTTCCGATTTCGAACAACACGTCGGGCAGAGGTGCCACTCATATATAGCGGAGAGAATCTTCGCCAGAACTGAGCGTTTCAAAAGATCGTTCCTCTGTCGAACTACAAAATCCTGGAACGACCTGCCCGCACATGTGTTTCCCTCATTTTACAATCCCGGGTTCTACAAGCGGAGCGTGAAGAGGCAGATCATAGGGCCGCCAACTTGAGGACTACTGTCAGAAGTCTTGTGTGCTGTAAGCATGGCCCCCATTCGCTAGATGCGCCACGGCTTTCCATTAGTTTCCATCAGTGGCGACGTCAATTTGGCGAGGTTAATATATTTGAAAAAATCTACGAGTAATATCTTTTATTGTTACTAGGGTTCAATAATAAATGAGTTTCTAGGTTTAGTATTACGATAAGAGTTGGATTTTTAGTAAAATTTCAAATTCAATTGGCAAAATATATATGTACGGCAACAATGCAATGTACGATGCCATAAATTACATGTTAAAAGTGTATTTTCACATTCACACACTGAATCAAAATTCGTAAAATCACTACAGAATTTCTAATATTACGAGTTACCCCATATAATCCCATTTTTACTTTTTCATAGTCGATTACATTCAAATTAACAATTTATTCCCCAAAACAAGAAGTTGGAGATGAAACTTCTAAGCACTTTGTGTGCTTAGAAGTTTCATTTCCATTCCATCCATTTATACAGATACTTTTATCGATAACATGGTGTGACCATTCAACAACACTATTTAACCCACACATAGATCTTTCATTTTTGGTCTCGTCTTCAGTTTGACACTGTTCATCTTGTACATTCTAAATCTATGGCGATGATAGAACGTAGCCGTGGGCATCATGTCAAACAATTCCTCAGAGCACATACTATTGTACAGGCGGTAGAACACGCATAAGGAGGCAAAGTCTCTCCTGTCGCGAAGAGATTCAATACCACCTGTCAGTATAGGATCGTTGACAACTCTATAAGTTTAAAAAGTGTATAAAAAGTAAATTGTAATACAATTGACGATTATTTGCTTGATAAGGAAGCCTGGAAATTATCTGCTTGCTTTACTGCATTCTCAAGGGATAGTTTGTGATTTTTAGTTTAAATTATTGAAACTAGAGCACAAAAATAAAAACCCGCCCAGTTTCTTGCCAGTTCTTCTCAAGCCGGCCGCGTTCGGAACTGGTGGTGACTTTGCTTTGTATTCATTGACGTATCGCAAGTGCCTATGTATTAGGATTAAACGAAATAAATGTTTTTTTGAGTTTGAGTTTTCAACTAGTCTTCAAAACATAGAGATACAAACGAGTAGATACTACTTATAGTTACCTAGATGGTACCTCTACACTTATTTATTACACTACAATATTCTACACTTTAGACTTTATAATTACTAGAATCACGCAAGCCTATTACGTGACAGGAAGCAACACAAAATAAGAACATGATTGTTAGGCTTTAAGTTTTGTGAAAATCTATGAATATATAATATGAAAGGCCCCCATTATGAGCCCCTCTCTATAAAATAGATTGCAGAGGGGCTTATGGCGAGACTGGTGTCTGTAGTCTGTGACTCTGTTGCATTAAATTACGTCACTACCTACGTCACGTGGATCATCTGTTCCAAGTTTGAAATAAAACAAAAATGACAACGTCGGTTTGAACTTTCACTTTCACAATAAACGTTAGAGGGGCAGTCGGGTGGGACCGTCTAACGGCTTCTTGTTTTCAGTATCGTATCTACATATTATACCTACTTAATATAAGCACTTTCATTCAATACAAATGCGGAAGTATCACGGTCTGTCTGTCACGTTTTCACATCAAAACCACTGAACCAATTTCGATGGAATTTGGTAAAAAGACAGAATAGAGCTTGGGAAAGGGCATAGGCTACTTTTAATAAATATTTTACCTCATTACGCTGGTCGAGCCGTATTAGCTATATTCCCAAATTCTTATTTCATTTACTCACTTCAGGAAAAGGTTCGATTCAAGGATTAAGTAAAAAGGAAAACCTCAGGAAAATCCCTCCTGTCAGTGGTGCTTGAGACTAGAGATTAACTTTAAGACGCTTGGCTAAAGACAGCTAAGTGGCTATATTGGTGTAAGTTCTAGGATTTTTGGGTGTTTTCTTGTAATTTGTGGTACTCGTACTTTCAGTATTTATAGGAGCGTTCATTCTAGTTTGCTTAGAGTTCTATAAACTATCACTACTATAATTTATATTAGACTAGCGGACATCACGCGGTTTAACCCGTTTAGTTCCCGTTCCCGTTGCAATACGGGAATCAAATATAGCCTATGTTCACCGCAACGAGTGTAGCTTTCCACCAGTGCAAGAATCTTTCAAATCGGTCCTGTAGTTCCGGAGCCTATTCGATGCAAACAATTATAGAAACAAACAAATCTTTCCTCTTTATAATATTAGTATAGATATAGACTAGTATAGACAACTATGGTCCGGATTTAGAAGCTTTAGTATAATTTTAAAAGGAGGAGCTGAATACTATCTAATTTGTGCGAATACTTCGATAGAATCTAAAAGTCGTCAAAAATTCTTCTGGTGAAACGCCTATTTTACTGTTGAGTTCAATATAGTTATAATATTTCGATTTGGGTCTTAAAACGGTTTGGGGTTCTATATAATGTGCTAAATTTCAACCAAACGTGTTCAATGATTTTGCTATATTGCACTTGCGAGGACACTGTTTGAAACTTCGAAAAATTACCTCACATAATAATCCGCATAAACATTTCCTCTCCAACAGAGCTGTTACCGATTGGAACAAACTCCCAGAAGATGTAGTGACAGCTACCAGTGTGAATTTGTTTAAAAACAAACTGGACAAATTCATGCAAAAATACAAGACAAAAAGGAACTGATCAACGTCAGCGGGATACAGGCTCTATCAGTTCTGTAACTGCCTGCCTGAATTATGCATATAATAATAATAATAATATGTCAAGCTATAGCTATATTGGGATGTCAAGCTTTCATGTGAGTCAATACAGACTATGGAACCAGTCCTAATAACATCTAGTGACATTGCCAGTGCGGTTCGTTCGTTGCCCAATTGGAAATCAACTGGGCCGGACGGACTGCACAACTTTTGGCTGAAATGGTTCCATAGCTCACATGCTTGTTTGGCATCCTGTTTTCAATCATCACTTGAGTCTGGGTCGCTTCCATCTTTTATGACTTCGGGTATCACACACCTCCTCTACAAATCTGGTAGTACTACGGACCCTAAAAATTATAGACCGATAACTTGTTTACCAACGGTCTATAAGCTTCTTACATCTATTTTGAGAGTTAAGCTATCAACACATATTGAAAATAATTCTATTATGTCCAACTCTCAAAATGGATGTAGAAGCGGGTCACGTGGTACTAAAGAACTCCTTATTCTTGATATGGCCATTAATCAGCAGGTTCGGCGTAACCGAAAAAACCTTGCGACATGCTGGATTGACTACAAGAAAGCCTATGATTCAGTGCCACATACATGGCTGTTGAAGGTGCTGGAGTTGTACAAAGTTGATGCAACTCTTAGCGCCTTCTTGAAGACATGTATGGGGCAATGGACAACGGCTCTTGTATATCCAGGATGTCGTCAGGTTCTTGGAGATGGCGAGCCTGTCAGGATCAAGAGGGGTATATTTCAGGGTGACAGTCTGAGTCCCTTATGGTTTTGCCTGGCACTGAATCCTCTCAGCACTTTGCTGGAGGGTTCAGGATTAGGCTATCAGTTTCGGAGAGGAGGTCAAGTTGTTTCCCACCTTCTTTACATGGATGACTTAAAATTATTTGCCTCCACCGATTCCCACTTGATCGAGTTACTAAAAGTCACAGAAGCTTTCAGTAATTCTATCAAAATGGAATTTGGTGTAGATAAATGTGCAGTCATGCATGTAAAGAAGGGTCGGATTGTGGAATCTGAAAGAGTACAACTTTCAAATTTCACAAAACTTAAATCCCTTTCCGCGACTGAAACTTATAAATATCTAGGTATGTCGCAGGCATTAGGTATTACAGAGATAGGCATGAAACAAACGTTGGTGGACCGTTTCTTTGGCCGCCTGAAAAAAGTGCTGAAAAGTCTTTTGTCGGGCGGTAACAAGGTGCGGGCTATCAACGGTTGGGCCATGCCAATCTTAATCTATTCCTTCGGCATACTTAGATGGACTCAGACTGAATTAGACGCCCTGGATAGAAAAGTCCGTTCGCTATTGACCATAAACCGAATGCATCACCCACGTTCGTCTGTAATGAGGTTGTATATCCCACGAAAGTGCGGAGGTCGTGGCTTTTTAAATGCCAAGACCTTACACAATCGTGAGGTATACAACCTTAGGGAATATTTCCTTCATGCTGACGTGGGTATGCATCGGGATGTGGTAGCAATAGACAATGGACTGACCCCTCTTGCTCTTGCCAAAGAGAACTGGCACAAACCAGTAATATTGACGACTAATGATCGCAAGGAGATATGGCAGGGCAAAGAGCTGCATGGACGATTTTATCGGGCCTTACATGGGCCCGATGTAGATTTTCTAGCTTCCGTATCCTGGCTACGTTTCGGAGATTTGTTCGGAGAAACTGAAGGTTTTGTTTGTGCGATTACAGACGAAGTTGTCATGACGAATAACTATCGGAAATATATTTTGAGAGACGGTACGGTTGACATATGTCGGGCATGCCACCTACCGGGTGAATCTCTCAGACATATTATTTCTGGTTGTCCTCGTCTTGCCAACGGCGAGTACTTGCATAGACACAACCAAGTAGCCAGGATTATCCATCAGCAACTTGCGCTAAAATATAAACTTGTAGATTCAGAGGTACCATATTACAGGTATGTGCCCGACCCAGTTCTAGAGAATGGTCGTATCACGTTATACTGGGATCGGTCTATTATCACTGACAGGACTATTGTAGCCAATAAGCCTGATATAGTGGTAATAGATCGATCAGAGCGCCTCGCAATAATCGTTGATATTACGGTTCCACATGACGAGAATCTCGTGAAAGCAGAAAAAGATAAACAATTGAAATATTTGGACTTGGCTCACGAGGTTGTCGACATGTGGGATGTGGATTCAGCGATTATTGTTCCGATAGTCGTATCAGCACACGGTCTGATCGCCAAAAGCCTCGATCAACATCTTAAGAGGCTTGCGTTAGGCAGTTGGGTCAAGGGCTTGATGCAAAAGGCAGTTTTACTGAGCACGGCACGTATTGTGAGGCGATTCCTGTCTCTGGAGCCCTGACCACCGGTAGCTTGGTCCCTGTACCCGATGCCGGTGGTATACTATTTCTTTATATTTTTAAATGTATTTTTTATATAGGTATATTTAAAAATGTAAATTTATATGTGATATATTGTAATAAAGAGGAATAATAATATATTAGTCAGACACAGTTGCTTTAAAAGCTCATAGATGCAATGGGGCCCTACCCAAGTCAACTTCATTGGCAAATCATGATGAAGAGAGAGAGAGATTATTGCAATGCGCCGGGTCCATAGCATGACACAAGGGGGAAAACATAAAAACAAAATCCTGTACCGTGTTACAGTAAGCTCTATGCAAAATTTGGAAAAAACCTACGTTCACAATAGACTGCTAATTAGACATCCATGCCGAAACCGTCTTAGAAGGACTACTCAATTACTACTAATCAAGATTCTTTCTTTTATCTACTTGTAAAAGAAAGAACCCTACAAGCCTCCAAAAATTGAACTAAAAGAAGAATTATGTCTCACGTCTATTATGTCGATCAACACCAAGCCACTACAAGTAAAATCCACCGAAAATCATTCGCTATTTAGCCAGTTTTCTGGCACTCGGATAATTCAACGATTTCCTCTGTCGATATTTCCGACCCTCAATACCTGACATGTTCGTCCGTTCCTTAGATCAAGCGCCCTCAATATAACTTAGTATATTTGAAGCGCCTTGCATTCTTCCTGAGATGTCGATTAGGGCGCCCCTGCAGGGGACTGTAATCGAAAAATCGGGGTCGATCGTTTCAGTGAAGGGAGCGTTCGGAATATTACGATTGATACAAAAGTTTTGCACGTTCCAGACTTGCTCGTTTCAATAAAAGTAGTTGAGGAAATGTTGTGTAATTTGTAGAGGTTATCTGCCGATGCTTTTCGGTTTTTAATGTTTTTTCTTATATTATAAATTAAGCGGAAGTTTTCATTTAAACTGTATATTTAAGCTTAGCATTAAAGTTAACGGGATTATTTACTAAGTATTAATGAGTGTTTCCAATTTCGGCACTGTTGCAAGCGCCATGATCACGGAAGAATCAGAGTTCCTCCGTGATCCGTTTCCAACAGTTTAATGTACTTTTAACCATCTTTACTTTATCTTATTCGTCTTGTATTATTTCTATGCATTATTCCTTAGTAGGAACAGTTCTATTCATATAGTACCTAGTGGTACAAAATAAATAGGAAATCAGTTTATCGGTCGGTTACCTACGCTTTCATGCCGTGCTGCTGCTGAATCAATTCTGATAAAATTTGGAAGGTGTAGAGACAAAATAACGCTTGGCAAAGGATACTGCTACTTTTTATGCAATGAACAAGTTGCTTTAGGAAAACTTTCAATATGAACCTATAGATTCATTAACAACCTAACCCAATGCTTCTATGTCAATACAAATGAAGATAAATTTACTTCATAAGCGGATAGGGTCGACAGGACGAACTCAATAATAACTGTCAAGGATAAGTTAAGGAAGTTGTCCCGGAACCGGTCCGTCGGTTATAGCGGTGGCTACATCCGGGGTAGTTCTATTAGATATTGAATGAAATTCAAACTAAGATGAAAGGACAGACATACATACTGCTATGATTACAATCTGTAAATATGTTACGATCTCATTTTAAGGGTTCCGCTTCCGTACCCACAGGGTAAATAAAACGGGGACCCTGTTATTGAAACTTCAGCGTCCGTCTGTCTGTCTCCAGGCTGTATCTCAGAAACCTTGATAACTAGACAATTGAATTTTTATAGGAATTAGGTTGGTGAGTCGTATTGCCGTGTTGAAATGGAGAATCGCAAGTTGTAACAGTCACAATTTATTTTATTTTACTTGTTACATTACTAAAATAACTTTTGTACTGTAAGTATTTTAGCCCCTCTCTATAAAATAGAGTGCAGAGGGGCTTATGGCGAGACTTTGTCTGTAGTCTGTGACTCTGTTGCATTAAACAACGTCACTCACTGGGTCACGTAGATCATCTGTTCAAAGTTTGAAATAAAACAAAAATGACAACGTCAGTCGGATTGAACTTTCACTTTCACAATAAACGTGTTAGAGAGGGGCAGTCTGGTGAGAATCTCACCAGAACGATCTCACGGCTTTCTTGTTATTTTATGTGCCAAAGAGATTAAACTTTTGTGACAGTAGTAGTATTAAACTTCTATTTTAGGTAGTCACAATGACATTACACCAGTAAATGTCCATCAACACATTCTGGTCTCCAGCACTTCTTCAGCAAAGATAAGACACCTAGATATAATTAATCTATCATATCGACATACCTGGTTTACAAGCACTTTTGCCACAGGAACACCGGTCAGCGCCACAGCTCTCACAGTCGCAGGCGTCTACTGCAGCCGTCCATGGGGGTGATGCTGTTGCCCCTGGCACCTAGAAAATGAATATTATTGGTATAGATTTTAGAACAAGTCGAGTTCCAGAAAGGGGCACCTTTGCAGTGTTTTTTTTTTACGTGAGGGAAAATCCTCGAAGGATGTTATATGTTCCATAAATTAATTCGAGAAAATATACAATTTGTTTTCCCTATATTTTTTAGGCAAAATAAAAAAAAAAGCACCTCGTTTAATCAGGACGTGATTACCGACGAAAAAACCTCACATAACGTCCAACACCCTGTGGTTGGGAGCCCCGGGTAAGCCCTCGGAAGGATGTCCCGGGACTCCCAAGCCTTTGCAGTGTTCGCCATAATTATATTATCGATCTCACAAATTTATAAAAGTAAAAGCAGATGACGCTTACCAAATTATCAAGTGAGGTATTGTCCACGTATTCACTTCTAGAGAATCTACGCAGTAGTCATTTTTGGACTTCTAATTTGCTTGCTCGGCCTCACTTTCTTGTCCGATAAGCGTAATCTGCCTTAAGTTCTCTAATCTACGATTAGGTCAATGTTTGAAGAGGTGAGTGAGATTTGGGTATTCGTTGTAAAATTTCAAATATTTTCGTTTCACACACATCGTATTCCACTTTGCCCCACCGAACATCACTCGGTGCAAGCAATTCTGATCCTTGTCAACTTGCCAATAGTATTTTCTTTAATCAATCTTCATTTTGTTTTTAGATCAGCATTTCTTTAGTGGCATACGAGATTTTTCAATACATAATTTTGAAAAATTTCGTACTTATGTCAAGTAGGTATGCAACTCTTTTTGCTACTTGTGGAAATCCCCAAGGATCGAACCGACGAAACCACCCAGTTCCTAGTTATCCGTCTATCTCCGGCCGCCCCCCGTGTAACTCTTCGCAGGGATGTTGGAAATAGGGGCTGTAGCTGTAGTTGGGGTAGTAGTTACACATATCATGATTATTGATAGAGGGGAAAAAATCTGTAAAGCGTTGTATATTGCCCTTAACCTTATTGCCTTAGCTACTACTTAAATAATAACCTTTCTTTTTGGCTTTAAGCTGTAGTCTCATTTCGACATTTTGAACTCAGCGATATTGTGATAATTAAGACGACAAATATTATGAGTTTACTAATAACCGAGTATATATCAAAATCAAAACTTACCTTCTGTTCTAAACTAGGCCCAAGCGTAGTAAACTTCTCATTAGGATCCACATAACCATCATTAATCTCATCAGCTATGATATTCAAATCCATCTTACTGACTCCATCTTCTATCAAACTCTTGAAACCATCTACTCTTTTATAATTCTCTCCAGTATATGTATAGCTTGGTGTTTTATGTTCTACAGTTGGCAGTACTGTTGTAAGTCTTCTGGCTGTGTCGATATGTCTTATGCTTAGATTAGGTTTACTAATTCTATTGGACGGTGCTATTTCTAGTTCTGCTGAAAACGATACGTCCTTCTGATATAGGACATCTTCTTCTTCGTCTTCTGAGTCTGTTGATCTTGTTGAATTAAGTTCTGTAACAAAGAAAAAAATATTAGGTATTGATTAAAAATCTTTATCAGGTCTTATAGAATCGGAAATAACATGGGAAAACCGATCGTATAGTTTTTCTAATAATAAAAAGTTTGTAAGTGCAGATGTTTGGATGCCTAGATGTCAGGATGTCTAAATATTTATTACTTTTTAGCTATAACAGCTGAATGGATCCGGCTCATGGATATTTGCCTGGAATAGCGTGCCCATGGGAAACGGGTTTTCCACACGGGCGGAGCAGCAGGCATCTTCTTGTAATAAATAATAATAAAGGGGAGGGGAAGATTGAAACATCGTACATTACAACATAAGGATTACAAACAAGTCATTCGCAAAGAAAAAAGACTTGTAAAGTTCAATTCCATTATCCCTCACAATTTTCCAAAAGGGCAAAGCACTAGAGGGCCAAATTAATCCAACTATGCCTTTTATATTATCATTTATTTCTCTAAAACTACGACCCAAGTACAACCCCATCTAAAAACTTATCTCAAAGCTTAGGCACGAAGGAGTTCTAACGACTTTACATTCAGTTTATATAAGATAAGTTATTGGAACTCTAGTAGATAAGTTGGAGACCTCGTTTATAATAAAGTCAGATATCTAAGTGGATCTAGTGAGAATCAATATAAATCTAAGTACATTATCCGAATGGCTGAGGAAAAGAGGAGAGTATTTTTGATAAGTTGATGTTTGAAAAAAGACCTGTCAAGTGTGAGTCGGAGTCGCGCATTGAGGGTTCCGTACCAAAAAGCTGCAAAATATTACGTTTTTTGTATGGGAGTTCTCCCTAATTTCTTTTTTACAGATGAACAGCAAAGTCTCAGTGATATTTTAACTTTTTCTACCATCAAAGTAGCAGACATGCATCACAATGAACATTAAAAACATCATCAAGCTTATTGTTAACATTCATATTATATGCATTGAAAGTAAGTTTCAAATTCGACACATTTTGAAACCTTGGGATTACCAAACTACTTCAATAATAAAATGTTATATTAAACATCTAGATCTAAGTATTTTGAACGGAAAATATACGAGCTGAGATAACTCATGTGAATCTAAAAGCTCAGCATTATTTCTATCCTAAAAGCTTTTATTCAGTAGAACTGAAGTTGTTTCACACAAAATGCATCAACTCTATCACGTGTACTTTAGAGAGACTAGATAAAGAACATAAAGTCGATTTGTCTGTCAAATGGATTGATACAAACGTTCAAGACATAGATGCAATGTATACTTTAGTATCTTTTGTAAAACAAGCAAAATACCACGTAAGAGTGAAAACAAGATGATTTTGATTTTTTGTTCTCCTTAAGAAGAGAAGATGGGTTTGTTGGCATTTTTTTTGTTTAACGTGAGGGAAAATCCTCATGGATAATATCTCCTACCGACTAAAAAACCTCACGTAACGCCCAGCAGCCTATGGTTGGGAGCCCCGAGTAAGCCCTCGGAAGGATGTCCCAGGACTCCCAACAGACCCACGGCTGCCACTGCGGTCTCGCCCAGGGGGTGGTTCGGGTGCTATCCCGCGTCTTTGGGGGGTTTCGGGTGTGATCCCGCTTCTAAGGGGGGGGGGGGGGGCGTACGTGAGTTCCTCACGTCACGCTGCCGTCATGGGCCTGCTTCTGTAAGGACGGTGAGCCGCCCTCTCACCGTCCTCAGGCCCCCGGTCATGGAGGCCGATAGTCTTCGGCGAAGACAAATCGACGGCGCCCAGGCCGCCGACTGCGGAACTCGTGTGGGAGAGTTCTCTCCCGTTCCCGCCCCGCCGTCTTTTTCACAAGCATAACCTGCTCGCAGAAAGAGGCGGCGCAGTCCCACTTACTCCCACTGGAGAGCATGGTCTCGAGCGAGAGAGTGTCCACGTCCAGAACCACCACGAGGACCTGGCGCTGTTGCGCCCACGCCGTGTGGTTTTGTTGGCTTAGTTAAATAGAAGTAGCATAGACGCAAAGTGATATACAACATGACAACCATTGAGTTATAATGTACTACGTACGTAGTAATAATAACTCAATGATAACAACAGAGTAGATTCTGATTCTACTATGATTACCAGATTACAATCTTGACCCAATAACGCTCACAGTGTTTTTGAAAACTTTAGAGAAAAGCTGTATCCAAATAGAGTCCAATATAAATATAAATAAATATAAATATTTAAGAACATTTCACACAACGCTATCGGATTCCAAAGTAAGCTAGGAATAACCTGCTTGTGTTATGGGTATGGTTTGTGTGTTTGTATATTTGTTAAATTGTTAGGGGTAATCTACAGAACCGATTTTAAAAATTCCTTTACCAATAGAAAGCTACGTTATTGTGGAGTGTCATAGGCTATATAGCATCACGCTACAACGAATAGGAGCGGAGCAGTAATAGTAAATGTTTCAAAACCGGGGTAAAAGTTATTCAGCTCCTTTTGAGAGTTTTGTTGCGTGTGCTGCGTAAATATTTATAGTTATGTAAAAAAATGTACTACAAAATTGTTTCTCTTACAAATTTCTAAAAAAATTGCGCGGTAGCATGTGTCTATCTTTGGGTTGGTGCACAATAACCATTTTAATGGCAATCAATTTTTTTCTACAATAATGCCACGGGATACCTCTTTCATAAACGAAATTGTTCTTAAAAATAATGCGACGGGAATACACGCGACGAGAAACCTTCCTCTCGCTCTCTCTCACGTAGTATTGAACATTAACGACGAGACGCTACGGGAGTAAACGCAACGCGACGGGTGTAAATGCGACGGGAACAGGTAATACTCTCGCTTATGTGGCGCAAACGAAGTTGCGCGGGTCAGCTAGTACTTATATATACTTTTTTAATACATATTAATACATACATATTATACATAGAAACACCCAGACTCTTGAGACAAACATTTATGGGTCACACAAATATTTATCTCCAGTGGGAATCGAACCCACGACCTCCAGCCCCGCAGGCGGTATCACTACCGACTGCGCCACAGAGGCAGTCATATCAAATTATCTGCTTCACAGGTTTCGAGGTTTGATCAAGCATTCCCCTGCTGAATATGGCCTCCCTAAACTATCACCATAATCTTGGGAGCTCTACCAAAGTGGTACACAGAGCGATTGGTGGTTACTATGCTGTTCTGGTAGTTACATGTAAAGGATTTAGTTCTGAGTTTTCTTTTTCTTTGCCATAGCCTCATCCATTAGTTAGGAATGCACCAGGCAAGTGGTTTTGACTCCACGGCGGAGCTCTATTGCATAAAAACATGTCTTAATGTAAAGAACCCATCTAATAGCTCGCCAAAATGACACTGCCCGCTTGATGGAAAACAATGTCGACTGGAGGCCACTCTCACATCACCCACAAGACTGTGGCCCTCAACTTAGCGGCTCAATCTGCCTCCTCACGCTCTGATGGAGGAACTCAGGGTTGTAGTCGAAGGTAAACACGTGCCCTGATAAATAGAGTAATGATCCTATTATGAAACTCATCGGTTTTAGATAAAGGTTGTCTTACCTAAACAGCCATAGCCATCGACTTGCAGGATATAGCCTGGCCCGCAGCCACACTCGTAGGTTCCATCGTGTAGCTCTCGACAAAGCTGCTCGCATGGACTGCCCTCACCGCACCGACCTGTCAACAAACAAATGAGGAATTGAAACATTTGAACTATAGTACAGTGTACAGTGATGTCCTGGGGTATCCTTCCGAAGGCTTACCCGGGGCTCCCAACCGTAGGCTGTTAGGTAGGATAAGTGTGGTTTTTAGACGGTAGGAGACTGGCACAGCTTATAGGATTTTCCTCACGTTAAAAAAAAAAAAGTGTACAGTGATACCTGACCGTCGTGGGCCAAGCTAACCTCAACAGGTAGATTGTGTAACTGATAGCTGAGGCTCTAGAATAGTACTTTTGCAGGCAGGAAATCCTCCTATCTTATCTTTTCACGAATCCTCTAGTCCCCAAAAAATGGGAAAAAAATGGGAATTTGAAAAGAATTAAATTAAAAGAATTGTACCTGTAGTTCCTGAGATCAATTTCAAATAAACAAAAATAATTGAGACTTCTACTGACTGCCAGAAACCGTTACCGACCACAAAACATTATCATCTTAGCCTATGCCACTCACACAGTGACTGTGTAACAAATACTGCTGCTTAACTAGTTTGACCCTAAATCGACTTCAATAAATTTCAGAAAGGAATACTACGAACCATTTAACAAGAACCCTAAACTCCTCAAAAGCTCTCTGACAAAAAATTGACAGTCAACCCTTCCTTTGTGCACTAATCGAATAAAAGGTGGGAGAGCGAAAATGACGTATAATTATTTGACACTTATTCACTTTGCTTTTGGTATAAAGCATTTGGGCGCATCTTTAAATTGTCCTTTACACCCACTTCGACCCAATAATAAATAAATTGACTGGCCAATCCATACATTAGTTTTGAAGACGTTAAAGTAAGCGCATGCGCTCACTTGGTCGTGGTCGTAGTTCCGAAGGTGAAACCCATGGAAGATTTTACGCAAGATGCCTTCCAGTGCGCTCCCGAAATGTAAAAACACTACCCTACATTCGAAAAAAGAGTGCATGTGTGCATGTCGTGTCGTTGCTACAATATCTTTGTGTGTGTGAACTAGTCTCACTCTTTGAGTTCGTAATGTATAACATGGGCCTGCCTTTACTATTACTTGGTCGAAGTTTATACCCATAACTTGTAAGTAAAGGGTTATTTTGATTAGGTATAGCGTGAATAGAGTACAATATTCAGTACACGAGTCTTGATGTTTTTAATTAACATAATTATGTGACAAACGAGTTACTCAAGTACAATCACGTCTGTACAACTGATAGACTAGGCAGAGATTACTTACAAAGGTAAGGCCGCAGTGGTAGCCGTAGCTCTGTTGGGAGTCCTGGGATATCCTTCCGAGGGCTTACCCGAGGCTCCCAACCGTAGGCTGTTAGGTAGGATAGCTACGTGTGGTTTTTGTCGGTAGTAGTCCGGCACAGCATCCATGTAGGATTTTCCTCTCGTTTAGAAAAAAGAACCACGCCAACATATAAGATCTTTTGCCGTGCCCAAAACTATTGGCCTTCGATGACCGGTGGCCAGAGACCGTGAGAGCTTCACCTACACCAGGCGGGATAACCAAATCAATCCTCAAAGACGCGGGATAGTAGCCGAACCCCTAAGTCAGGTCGCGGTGGTAGCCACAAGTCTGCCAGGAATGCTGGGACATTCTTCCGAGAGTTATTCCGAAACTCCCGGCCTTAAGCGTGGATAGGACACTGTTTGCTATAAGTCTGTGAGTTCGGCATGAAATCTTAAGGTTTCCACACGAAAAACGAAGCTAAATTTTTTCCTGAATGTAGGTAAGTATAGGTACCTACATTCAGGAAAAAATTTCAACAGTACTAATCCAAAAATACAATCTTTGTAGGTAATCTCGACAGTAGCAGTCCGAGCAAGCAAATTTTAGCCTCTCTCTATAAAATAGATTGCAGAGGGGCTTATGGCGAGACTTGTGTCTGTAGTCTGTGACTCTGTTGCATTAAACTACGTCACTAGGTCACGTGGATCATCTGTTCAAAGTTTGAAATAAAACAAAAATGACAACGTCAATCGGATTGAACTTTCACTTTCACAATAAACGTTTGAGACAGAGGCAGTCGGGTGAAACCGTCTCACGGCTTCTTGTTTAATATAATAAAAATCTTGTAAAATACACTACGTTATTACAGTGAGGTTCATTTTAATGAGGCAAACCGTCAATGTCGGATAAAGGAATGCGATTAATCTTCATTTATGTTACAGCGGTATGCGGTGAACGTGAAAATTTGACGAGTTATTTGACCAAAGAATTTTCATTACATTAGTAAGATAGCTTTTATCCCTGAAGGAGTAGGCAGAAGTAAGATGTATGGCCAAACTTGATCGTTTGTATCTTGTCACGTTTAATAGGTGGTGAGCCTATCGCCGTGTTAAAATGGATAGGCGCAGGTTGGAACTTACTACTTGGCTTACGACTGGAATATTACCAGTAACTGGTACCAACAGCTTAACATGCGTCCCGAAGCTCGAAAAATTTCATAGCTAGAAAGGTCACAAAGTGGTCACCCATGTCAGGACCAGCTATAGCGTAAGATACTGAACGTATCTGGTCTTTTACAGAACGGGGCTACGAAACCTATCGAATTGATAGGATATCCGGGAATAGATTCACGCGGGGAAAGCTGCGGGCACCAGCTAGTCATAAGCTGGTCATAAGCTAGTCAGCATACTAATTGCTTTTCAAAATTAATTAAAATTAGGCCTGCTTATATGTATACTAGCTGTTACCCGCGACTTCGTCCGCGTGGAAATTATGTTATAAGCAAAGTATAAAGCGTTTATTTGAGCCTCTAGGATAAGTCGTAACCAAAATGTGGGAACAAATTTAGGACATCCTCCAACTTACCCGGGGAGTTATGCGCTAGATGGATTTTTTTAACGTGAGGAAAATCCCACATGAATGTACTATGACTCCCACTGACTAAAAACCACACGTATCCTACCTAACGGCCTACGATTGGGAGCCCCGGGTAAGCCCACTAAAGGATACATTAGGACTGCGCTAGATGGATAGGAAGAGACCTCATGGTTTTAGTGGGTCCAAGGCCGGTATGACGTACGTGTTTATTAATTAGCCCCTTTAATAATTATAAGAGTAAGTAGTATGGCGAAGCGCGAATACGAAACGTTTGTTAGATTAGGCCCACAGACTGAAAACTTTACGCATAATCGGAAGAGTTGAGACGATAACACTAACGCTAACGGTAGCCAGTAAATGGCAGTCGTTAAACCAAGTTGAAGACCTTATAGATTTAATAATTTTCAAAAGTAGGCAGTACTAACGCCTGTCCATTTCAACACGGCAATGCGGCTCACCACCTATTACGTTACGTGGGACAAATTAAAAAAAGGTAAACATATAATATGACTCGATACCCCTTTGGGGATAAAGGCGTGACCGTATGCATGTACTTATTATGTTTAAGGTGATTTAATTTATGTACCTATGTCACTGTAGCCAAAGCTCAACATTTTTCAGTAAAGTTGTTTTAAGAATGTTCATTATAAACAACGTTTGTGTGGCGTGTTCGCTTAATCATAAAAGAGCTGCTTAATGGTTATGGCTATTGTAAAATAATTCAGTCCGCGCCGAAGGCGTGGACTGAATTGCTTTAGAATAGACTTAATCTTTAAGCTCTTTTTTGATTAAGCAAACAGGGCAGTTTCACACGCTGCTTGATGAGTCTGATGAAGAAATACCTCTCCTTTCATAGATATTATGTGACGTATACGAAGTTGCGATGGTTAGCTAGTCTATACATATAATAAAACTGTTGAGGGTCGAGAGTCTACTGAAGCCGAAAATGAAATTACGTTTTTCATGTGTGTCTGTCTGTCTGTATTCCGAGTAAGTATCACGCCGAAGTTACTGAATGGATTTGAATGAAACTTAGTACAATCAGAGCTTATAATCCGAGGAAGGTTCTAGGATACTTTTGATCTCGATATTTTGCGCGGTTCCTTTGGGAGAAGGGATGAAAGACAAAACGGTTTTTTAGTTGTTACTTCTCAATGCGTTTTCGGATTCCAAAATTTTTTTTTTAGTGTTATAAAGGGAATACTGTAAGGAATGTTTCACACAAGTTTCCATGTTAAAGGTTTTCTAGTTCAGGAATTAGAGACATCCCAACGTTTGCAAAACCTAGAATTCAAGGATCCCTTTGAATGTGAGGGTAAATCTAAACTGGCGTGTTGGCTTAATGATAAAAGAGCTTAATTATGATAAAAGCCGAAGGCGTTTACTCACGCCCCCCCCCTCCCCTTTAAAAGCGGGATCGCACCCGAAACCTCAAAGACGTGGCGTAGCACCCGAACCACCTCCTAGGCGAGGACGCAGTGGCGGCCGTGGGTCTGCTGGGAATCCTGGGACATCCTTCTGAGGGCTTACCCGGGGCTCCCAACCATAGGCTCTTAGGCGTTACTTAAGGTTTTTTTTAATTGGTAGGAGTCCGGCATAGCATCCACGATGGATTTTCCTTCACGTTATAAAAAAGTATACTACATATTACATGGCTTGTACAATAGTATAGCGTAGCCTGAAATTTGATTTATATTAGTGTGAGCTATGAGATCTAGAAAACTGATAAACTTACTTATTATGTTATATACTAAATGCATATTTAAAAACAAACACGTACTCTAATGAATTTGATTATTGTTCTTTATCAAGCCTATAAATTACTACTACTAATCTTTACAGTTAGGTACTTTTGATTGTTGCCCGTAAATACATAAACAAATATATTTTGTGTCTGTCAAGCCGTTAGAATAATTATATGAAAGAATATGAAATATAATTTCATTGACTGCCTCTGTGGCGTAGTCGGTGTAGTGATACTGCCTGTCGCGCCGGAGGGCTTGGTTCGATTTTTGGGTTGTTCCAATTAGTTGTGTGTTCCACAAATGTTTGTTTCGGAGTTTGGGTGTTTTCTATGTTTAATATGTATGTATTTAGAATTATATAAGTATGTATATCAGTCGTCTGGATATCGTAGCAAACACAGAATTTAATTTTTCCCTACCGGGCCTCCAAGATATTTAGCGTGATAATATGTAACCGGTGTGTAAAACCAATCTCTTACTAATATTACTGCAACGTTTTAGTTTAATCAATCCACATACTTACATATTTCATTAGCCTCTGCCTAGTCCCTAGGATATGTAGCGTGATAATATATAGCCTATTTAAAGATCCAACCTTTAGATTGCTATTCAAATAAAAGATTAATTAAAATTATTCAGTAATTTCTGTATTTTGCAAAAATATACAAACAGATTTTCATTGTTCTCTGCCGAGGTCCTAAAAAATTTAGCGTAATAATATGTTGTCTGAGTGTAAAACCTATCTCCTACTAATATTCCTGCTGCGTTTTAATTAAATCAATCCAACGGTTTAAACATTTCATTGCACTCTGCTTAGCCCGTAGGATATGTGGCGTGATAATATATAGCCTATTTTAAGACCACACCCCTAAGTAATATTTGTGCAAAATTTGAACCAAATCTGTTCAGTACTTTTCGAGATCCTTCCGGACAAAGCAAAGCAAACAGACAAACAGACAAACAGACAATAAAAATTCTAACTATATTTTCAGCTTCGGTATCTTATGTAGAACACCCGGCGAGCATTTTTTTGTTAATATTTCCAATGTACAGTTTTGGCTTTTCTATCATTTTATTATATGTATAAGTATAGATTACCACAGGGCGGAAACTCCATACAAATGATTCATTTTTTATTCTGTCACTTACACTAAAAGCACGGCTTTGTTCAGAGCTTGAGTGTGTGTATGACCACTAAGGTTAAGCAAACGTACCTCCAAAATACACTCCCCCTTAGAAGCGGGATCACACCCGAACACCCCCCCCCCCCCAAGACGCAGGATAGCACCCGAACCCCCCCCTAGGCGAGCCGGCCGTGGGTCTGTTGGGAGTACTGGGACATCCTTCCGAGGGCTTACCCGGGACTCCCAACCATAGGCTGTTGGGGGTAACGTGAGGTTTTTTAGTCGGTAGGAGTCCGGCATAACATCCATGAGGATTTTCCCTCCGGTTAAAATAAAAAAATTAAAAAAAAGTTGTGGCGAAGGTGGGAAGTTTGCTCAGTGGGGGGCAGTGAGTTGCCTACTTGGATGTTCATTGATGATAGAATTTAAGAGGTGTGATATCATATTCAAACCAACCATTATATATTAAATATCGATCACATCGTAACATAAAGGAGCCTATCTACTGTTAATCGATTCAACGGGCGCGTTGATTTGATTACGCTGAAGCCTGAACATCGATACACGAGTGATGGCGAAAATTCGATTATTGAGGCGAACAAAATCTTTATGGAAATTATTGTTTAATATTCTCCCTGTTGAGGACGCTCGTGGTTCCGTCAGTTCAGTATTCTGTAAACGATTGCTGGGTAAAGCATCACGCTACAGTCGGCTTTGACATGGCAAATTTAGGCTCGCGTTCCGGGCAGAGGTACCACTCACACACAGTGCAGAGGATCTTCAACAGAACTGAGCAATTAAAGAGATAATTTCTCTGTCGAACCATAAAAACTTGGAGCGACCTGCCCAGACACTTGTTTCTCTCCTCTTAATTCTCCGGGTATTAAAGACTAAAAATCTCTTTAAAATATAGCGGGTTTAAAAATAATAATAATATAAATCCAATGTCAAATAATAAACCACACGTGTGGCTCTAGTCGGGTCGAATCCGGCCTGGACCCGTGGTGCATTTCGTACGTTAATAAAAGGGAGCAGTCGCTTAGTGACGTTTCATGAAGTTTTCTACCTTATTGAATAGTCAATGTTCTAACATTTTGAGAAAATGGATCTGAAATTAATGTACGAGCACAAGGTCTTTATTGTCATATTTTCATCGTAGCTAGCGGAAAGGTTGCGCAAAATCGGATACATCAAAGGGCTTTTTTTCTTGTTGTGAAATTCATATTGAGGGGTTGTATGAAGGCTGTATAGAAATCCTTTGTGTTTTTTAGTGGATTCCTAAAGGGAAAGCAATGAATTCTAATTTTAGTAAATTCAGCAATATTAAACGATGATATTTTTCGTAAGCTGCTTCGATATTTTAGAAATATTATGGGTATTTTAGGGTTAGCAGTGTGAGTGTAGAATCTTTGTTATTGTAAACGTTTATAGGCTACGCAGTGACTACTTTCATAACATTTACAAGCATATCTCGAATGAGGCTTATGCTTCAGCACAGAGATTTGGCAGTGAAAGTACCTGCCAGCGCCCATGAAAAAAACAAAAAAAAAACATCATTTGAGTAATGTTATGTTTCAGCCAAAAGTCATCAAGGTCCGTTCATAAATAACGCAACAATATTTTTCAATCCTATTCTCCCCCATTTTCCCCCGTATCAAAAGAAAAGCTCTCGACAAAAGTTGTATTTAAACCAAAAACACGTGCGCTAAGTTCAGTGAAAATCAGTTAAGAAATGCGACCTCTTGATCGAAACTGACATACGTACTAACGAAAGCAAAATCTCTTGCTCGCTTCGCTTGCTCGGTCAAAAAATTCAATTTACATGCTCGCACTTAAATAAAAAACCGTCTAAGTGCGAGTCGGAATCGCGCATGGGAACAAAAATCACTTTTGTCTTATGGGAGCCTCCCTTAATTATTTTTTTTTCTGATTTTAGTATTTTTAATGTAGCGGCAACAGAATTACATAATATGTGAAAATTTCTGCTCTCTAGTTATCACGGTTTCAGAGATACAGTCTCGTTACGGACAGACAGACAGACCGTCGCGTTATTACCCTTTGGGTACGGTACCCTAAAAATACGCTTCCAAATCGTATGATTCAGAATTGTCACTCTTATGAAAATTGTAACGCTTTCTAAAATATCTAATTAAAGTTTCCCATTTATAAACAAAAGAACGAATATTCTGAATAAACATCTTTTAGTATTCAAATTACTCACGTTCATCAAAAAGTAAGCCTTTTCATAAATTCTCCTTAATTTTGCTATGACGATAATGAATGAAAATTTCGGAGCTTTATAAATAAGGTCCCTGGATACGTGAATTGATTGCGTCTTCAAATTCTTTTACATAGAATGATATTTCTTATTGTAGCTCTGAAGACAAAAGTTTCTGCTACTCAAACTGTCGTGGTGGCGTGGCAGTTGCAGTGTTCTCTCTCTACTCTAGCCTATGGAAGTTTACTGCTGGACGTAGGCCTCCAGCAAATTCTGCCACAATACACGGTCCTGCGCCAACATTCAGTCCCAGCCAGCGACTTTTTTCAGGTCATCAGTCCATCGACGTATGTTTGTCATACTCCACGTATTTAGTCGTGGCCTACACTGCTATCGGATTTTTTAGAGATGTGATGTGATCAGCCCACTGCCTTTTGCCCAACTTTGTTTCCCCTTTTATCTCTGAGAGACCACCACTAGCTCGTTCCATCGCTTATTGTGATAGCCATGTTAAGCAACTCTCTTATCCATTAAACATACAAGTGGGAGAAACAGCGCCAATGTTCGAGAACTACGCCAGCTAGACATGCCCCCAGAGCCGCCGACGTGTCTTCGCCCAAGTCTATCGGCCTCCCTGACCGGGGGCCTGAGAACGGTGAGAGGGCTGGCAGGCCCTAGACGATAGCGTGACGTGAGGGATTCACGCACATTTCCCAAGAAGCGGGATAACACCCGAACGACGCAGGATAGTCTAGATAGTCTGTTGGGAGTCCTAGGGTATCGTTCCGAGGGCTTACCCAGGGCTCTCAACCGTAGGCTGTTAGGTAGGATACGTGTGGTTTTTAGTCGGTAGGAGTCTGACAAAAACGAAAAATTGGCACATAAGAATCCTTAAGAACTATCCTTCTATGTATGTAAGAATTAGTTTCTGAAAGTTTAACAAGGTAGGTATCATACTCGTAGATACCTATATTGACACATAAATTTTCTCAAACCCTCTCAGCGGCAAATTTACCTATATCTCACACAACCCGACACCCGACTTTCACACAATGAACAAATTAACACCAATATACACCCAAAGACATGCTAAAGAGAACCCAAGATTATACTGTCAGGGTACCGTACAAAGGAAGTGTCAACCCTTCGACCAAGTAATAGTATAGACAGGCCCACGTCATCCATTACGAATATTTACGAACTCAAAAAGTGAGACTAGTTAGTGAGAGTAGTTCACACAAAGATATTGTATACTATGATTATTAATTTCAGTCAGTAAAATGACATTTCTTGAATGAAAATTTAGTACCTACTAAATCCTACTTCCTACTAATATTATAAATGTGAAAGTTTGTGAAGATGTTTGGATGTTTAGATGTGTGGATGTTTGTTACTCAATCACGCTCTAACGGTTGAATGGATCTGGCTGAAATTTGGTACAGGGATTGAGTATAGTCTGGAATAACACATAGGCTTTTTTATCCCGGGAAAATGTTCCCACGGGAAGCGGGAACGGGAACAAAATTTCACGCGGGCGAAGCCGCACGCATCACCTAGTTCAGTATAAGTGACAGTTGCACTTGTTATTTTACTGATGAGATTAATAATCGTACTTTAGCAACGACATGACTTTAGAAACACATACATTCTTTTTTCGAATTTAGGGTAGTGTTTTTACACTTCGGGAACGCACAGGACTGCATCTTGAGTAAAATGTCTTATTTTCACATGTGATTCACCTTCGGAACAATAACACCGACTACGAACAAGTTAGCGCATGCGCTCCCTTTAACGTTTTCAAAACTAATATATGGATAGGCCGGTCTATACTATTACTTGGTCGAAGTGTCAACCCATATTTGTACCATATCGGTTGGTTTTATACTAGTTACTTTGATCGTCTGCCGGTTCGTTGGGTTGGCAATATTGATACCAACACGTGGGTATTATAAAGGTGTTGTGTGGTGGGTTGGATAGGTAATTATGTCGTTATTTAAAGCTAAGTATCATGGTTTAGTGTTTATTATTATTTACGTAGGTATGTATTTCATACTTGAAGCGCCCGTAGCCCTTTTGAATCAGTGTTCCTACTGTAAACGATCGCGTCTTTCGCTATTAGTCCATTGAAATGTTACATGAGCTTTGCATTAATTGGAGGACGCAATTTTATTTTTGGGACATGTGTGGGGGGTCAATAGAAGCTTAACCTCAAGTTTGTGGGGTCGCCACCCTTGTCCCCCGGCCGCCATCTTGAAAAGAGGGGAAAAAAACACTTTTTTTCGCAATATGTCGGAAACTATAAGTCTTATAAAAAAATTGTAGGGGCTTAATTTGTAGCATATTGTTTTGCCTACAAATATGCATATAACTTGACAAAAAATTGAGAATTTTTTTATAAAAAATTTCTTTTTTGCTTTAATACTTTTTTTTATACATTTTACAAAAAAAATACCTCAGACTAATCTTGTAGGTAATCTTTTAAGAGAAATTAAAAAAAAAAAAAAAAAAAAAGTCCTCAAAAGATCATCTACAAGATTGGTTATTTTTTATAACTTCTTTAATTTTTAATTTAGGGCAAAAATTTGTGTGAACATATTTGTAGGCAAAACAATTTGCTACAAATTATGACTTCACAATTTTTTTGTAAGACTCATAGTTTCCGAGATATTGGGAAAAAAAGTGTTTTCACCCCTTTTTAAGATTGCGGCCGGGGGACAAGGGTGGCGACCCCACAAACTTGAGGTTAAGCTTCTATTGACAAAAATAAAATTACGTCCTCTAAGAAATGCAATATTCGGTCCTTAAATTGTAACATTTCATCAAACATATAGTCCATTGGACTATATGTTTGATCACGGCAAAGGCAATATATCCTGTGTCTTTGGGTCACGGTAATACTATTGTATTAGGTATATTAGCAGCAGCTAGTATTGTATTACCAGCGTGAATAATTAAGATTTTTAAACAACGTGGAGGGAGAATAGTCTAATAACTGTCCATCACGATTGCACAGCAACTTTTACATCAATACACACAAATACTACGAAACACTAGCATAAATAAGTGGCATTATTTAGTATATTTTACACATATTTGGACATTGATCAGAACCCATAGCAAAACTTAGTACTTACGCGTTTAGTTCAGCGCTTTATCCGACTCGGAATTCGCCGGTTTTTATATTTATCTTTGCTAATGCCTACAGTTTAGCAACCGTGTCTACCCACAGCTTACGAGACAAGCGTCAACAGACAGGTAGGTATCAGCGGAGTATAAGTGTTCTGTGGTGGCAACCCTCACATCCTCCACAAAATTATTCTGCCCAGTGAGCACATAAATAAATCTGTGTTAGCTGTAATCAGTGGAAATGTTTTATTTGCCATCGCTTTTGTCCTGAAAATAAGAAGCTGTGATTATTTTGAGGCTTCTGGGAACAAACATTCATAATAGTCACGTTTTTCCCTAAAAAGATTGGCCACATTATTTTCATTAAGTAGTTACCTTTTTTTATAACGGGAGGAAAATCCTACAAGGATGCTATACCGGACTCTTACCGACTAAAAACCACAAGTATCATACCTAACGGCCTACGGTTGGGAGCCCCGGATAAGCCCTAGGAAGAATACCCCAGGACTCCCAACAGATCTACGGCTTAGTTCAGAAATAACACAGGAAAAGAGCTTTTGAATTTTGTTTCAGTTTGCTCGCGAAAAGGTCGCTAGCTATGTCGAAAATAAACAATATTTGTCCCACATAGCAACAGAGCTACGATGCCAAGGAATCTATAAGAAGAGGGTAAGGTGCGTAGGTAGGTATTTTCTTCAAAAATTTTCCTGTTTACCTACTCTCAGCCGATACCAAATTCTTAACGATTGGATTATTTGAAACGGACGTCGAAAAACAAGGGGAAATATCGTGTTTGAAACCATTAAGGTCGTTACAATTTTTCTTTGAAACGAATTTTCACTTGAGATCGTGTTTGACATCCAGTTATAGCGATGCGATGCTATGATATCTATACCATGACAATATATCGCATGGGGTTATCATTATCATTGAGGCTTTATTCTAGGGAATAGTAGAAACCGCCGTTTCATATTCTAATAAAAAATACAAAGCAATTACTTTGTTGATATTGTAGATTAAAGGATATGATAGACAAAAGAAAGAAGTGAACTTGATTTCAATACAACGCACTCAATATTCCATTTTGTTAATTCAGTTTTGGATTCACATCATAATGCACTTTTGGCTTAACCACTTGTACTTTATTCCACGATTTTAATTATTAGTAATTATAACCTGACCGGTTTCGCTTTACAGTATTTTCAAAGGTAATTTAACTTTTCATACACATTCTTTCCTTACGTTTCTAAAAACCTGCATGAGGGTTTCCAAAAAAAATGCATATAGGGTTACGACAAGTTCTACCAAGTGCCAACATTCAAGGGTATAAAATAAATTTGGGCTTTATTTCTTGTATCACGTCTCAAAATTAAATACTAGGATTAAACAAAGATTGAGCTAGTGTAACTTTTCATGTTTTTAACATTGCATCAATTACTAGAATCACAGCAACACGAGAAAATGACATGAATTTTTTACAGCTTCGTTTCAAGTAGCCGAACGCTTATCTACAACTAAAGATAATATGTGTATTACATAGAGATAGGCACGTGCCTACTCCCACCGAACAAACTTTCTTACCCCTGCCACAGCTGCCATATTTGGAGGGTATTTTAAGGAAACATTTGCTTAGCCTTTTTTTTTTACGTGATGGAAAATCCTCATGGATGTTATGCCGGACTCCTACCGACTAAAAAACCTCACGTAACACCCAACAGCCTATGGTTGGGAGCCCCAACCATTTGCTTAGCTTTAGTGTTCACACACACATTCAAACTTCGCACAAATATCTATTTTTAGTGGAGGTGACAGAATTGTCAACGAACCATTTGTATGGAGTTTTCGCCAACTATTTTTTACCTCGAAAAACCAAATGCCACGCTAACGTATAGCTCATTGTGGAACATTGCCTTATTATGCTTATTTAGGCTTGCTCGAGTATTATACAGCCTGCAATTAGTCCCTGTCGGCGGGCACTGTTTACGAGTGCCCCGCCGTAAAAACGTACCGTCTGTTGTTCCATTTCATTTAGAGAACGTTAAGTTGCAGATTATAAGGTTTGAATTTCTTGGTTAAGTGCCGGTATTGTTTCATATTACTAAGGTCGCAGAAAAGCAAACAGCTCTATTGATCGAATGTAGTCACCGATGTTTGCAACATCAGAGGTATCTACTACCTACTCGTTCTGTCGACTTCAAAGCTGTGTTGAAATTATTTAAGCCACCTCAGTGTCCTGAAAACGATCACTGCGCTAAATTTCTTACTCTGAGACCTGAGATAGGTGGTGGAAATTTCAGCTTCCGAAGGCATCTTAAACTGTAAGTCTAGGCTTGAAATTTTCGATCTGCTTCTGAAAATTTCAAGCTGTCTATTGAAGAAAAACGTGACTATTATGAATGTTTGTTCTTAGAAGCCTCAAAATAACTCCTTATTTCCAAAACAAAAACGACGGCGAATAAAACATTTCCACTGATTACAGCTAACACACATTTATTTATGTGCTCACTGGGCAGAATAATTCTGTGGAGGATGCTAGGGTTGCCACTTACCACGCTTCAATGATACCTGTCTGTTGACGCTTGTCTCGTAAGGTTAGGTAGACAGGGTTGCTCAACTGTAGGTATTAGAAAAGATAAATATAATAGCCGGTGAATTCCGAGTCGAAACTCGCCAAAAACAACGGCGAATAAAACATTTCCACTGATTACAGCTAACACAGATTTATTTATGTGCTCACTGGGCAGAATAATTCTGTGGAGGATGCGAGGGTTGCCACTTCCCACGCTTCACCGATACCTGTCTGTTGACGCTTGTTTCGTAAGCTGTTGCTGAACTGTGGATATTAGCAAGGTAATCGTTAAGTGAAGCACTAAGCTGCTTGAAAATTTCAATAACACATAGGTACCTAGCAATAGCCCGTTTCATTCATGAAAAAAAAAAACTAATGAAAAGAATGTGCCTCTCTTTTCAGAGAAAAACGTGACTGTAATGAATGTTTGTTCTAAGAAGCCTCAAAATAATCACAACTCCTTATTTCCAGAATAAAAACAACGGCCGGCGAATAAAACATTTCTACTGATTACAGCTAACACAGATTTATTTATGTGCTCACTGGGCAGAATAATTCTGTGTAAGATGCGAGGGTTGCCACTTACCACGCTTCAATGATACCTGTCTGTTGACACTTGTCTCGTAAGATTAGGTAAAGAGGCTTGCTAAACTGTAGGTATTAGCAAAGATAAATATAAAAACCGGTGAATTCCGGGATGGAATTCACGCATGGAGGGTTCTGTTCCAAAAAACGGCAAAGAATCACATTTATCGTATCCCCCTCTCAATTATTATTTGTTAATTATTTGTTCTTAACGCGGCGCGGAAATACATCATCTGTGAAAATTTCAGCTTTCTAGCTATGTCTAGAGATACAGCCTCGAGACGGACATACTACATATAAACGGACGGCAAAGTCCCATGAATTGGGTCCCGTTTTTACACCTTGGGTAAGATTCCCTAATAGCCATTAAAGCACAGAATAAGTAATACTACATTATAGTGGTAGTAAGCTGGCCACATCTGCAGAAGAAGACGAAATTCTAAGAGTGGAGACCGCGACTCGGCAAACTTAGGCCTACGACTTCCTCCCGACAGATGGAGAGACGACTTAAAAAGGTTACAGCTGGGGTTGGTTGCAGAAGCCTTAAGACCGTGTGTTGTGGCATAAATTGGGAGCTGCCTACATCCGGCAGTAGACTGCCTTAGGCTGCCAGAGAGTTCCAGGAGAGGTATAACAAAGGTATAAGTTAACAAAAAAAAAACAAAAACAAAAAAAAAAAAAAACTAGTAAGTAATTGGCTTGCGCACTCAGGTGGGCCGGTCTAGACAAAACTTATGCAGGTGGGGAATGCGGGACCCGGGCTTGACCGCATGTGACTGTGGAGCCCCAATGCAGTCCATGTTGCATTTGCATTCGTGTCCCCTGTGCCCCGTCTCCTGCACTAAGAAGGATCTTAACGAGGCCACTGACAAAGCGGTTGAGATGGCAGAATTTTATGCCCATACCAAAGATAATATAATAGTTGGAATTTTGAATTACCAAAGATAATATAGGAGTTTCCACCCTGTGCCCATACTTTATGAAAGTCAATTTAGTTAATCATTGACACGATACGATAGAAGAAGTAATTGGCCCTCATTTTCTGATGTATCGCTTTATTGTCTTTAATTAGCTTTAAGTTTTTCTAAGAGATTGAAATAAAAGAAAGAGAGAATAACACAAGGTACTTACCTACGTTTTATCTCCGCAAAAGGTCCGCATGAGATTCGGGAACAGGAATGGAATTATACGCCAAGCCGCGGGCGAGATGTGCCGATGTTTAGGGTATAATCACAGGGCGGAAAATCCATACAAAAATGTTCGTTTTCACCCACACTAATATACACGTAATGTGAATGCTTGAATCAAGCTTGAATGTGTGTGTGAGTTTACTAGGGACACTAGCTATGGAAACAAAATAATAAAGAACAGAATGCAATCTCATGTATGTAGATACTTTTTTTTGAAATCTACCCTCGGCTAAGCACAAATTAAATAAAAGTACTACCCGTTCGCTCTAACTTTGCCGCTTACGTAGAGGCGTAGGGGAAGGTGGTATGAGATGATCCCTCTAAGGGAGAATGCCTGTAAATCTGAGAAAGTACAATCTAATGTTAATATTAAAGATGTTTTGAATAGTCAGTTTATCTATCTAGGTATTGTCATACCTTATGTTCTCAAAATTCAGTATTGATAAGAGTTTCATTAATTATACTAAATGTCTGCTAAAGGATCATCTTGTCCACACAGGTGTATAAGATGATCCCAGAGGATCATCTTGCCCCGTTCAGATCCAACCCAATCTCTATAGTCGAATTTTTAATTAAACGGAGTAAAGTGACAGCAACTAATGTCACTTCTTCATAGAAATTATGCAGCATTGTATGAAGAAGTGACATTAGTTGCTGTCACTTTACTCCGTTTAATTAAAAATTCGACTTAAGGTAGGTATCGTTAAAATGACTTTACTCAAATAATTATTTTAAAATGTTTTAATCAAATATGTGTTTTGAACAATGAGATCAACCCTTAGGCATAATCAACTGCCACAGCCCCTAGTGCTTTATCATCCATAGATCCCACTGTCCACGGCTGGTCTTCCACGATACGTGACACGTGGCAATTTCCTTTTAAAAAAAATCCATAATAAAATAACATAAATGATAAAAAAAATAACAAACTCGAATGCTACTGAGAAGGTCGAAACAAGCTTGATATCAGTCGGTACCCATTTGAAAATCATAAACCGAAAGAAAATGTGTGGGTACCGCCTAATATCATGGGTTATCAAGCTTGTTTCGACCTTTTCAGTAGCATTTGAGTTTGTTATTTTTTTAATTATTAGATTTATTTTAAAATGTAGAATTGCTATATTATCTTGTTACATATAGTATATATACATATAACATACATACGAGTACATACATACATACGCGCGAATTTATTACCTTCGCTGGCGCAGCCGGGCAAAAAGACATTGGGGTGAGATGATCCACGGATCATCTTGTACGGAAGCAGACGAATCATCTTGCCCCAGAGCTTACTTTTTATTTGAAATTCTCTAACCTAACCTATAAGTATCCTTATACAGTCACCGCAATACGTTTTTATAACAAATGAACATATTTAGAAGCTACTAATATAATAATCATTACATAAAATCGGTTACACGAAAAGTAAAGGAGTTTCAAATTCAGGCTTACTTTAGATTAACACTGTACAATTTTTTAAAAATCACAAAACACAGTGATCGTCCTTCACGCAGCCATCGCGGTTTGACTGCAGTCGGTGGGGGCGGGAACCTACGCTTTTCTCGAAAAAACAACTAGATGGCATGCACAGTATCGTCACAATCGAAAAGGATCGTCTTACCTCGAGGGATCATCTTGTACACCTTTCCCCTATACCCGAATTGTTAATTAGACGAAGTAAATTAACAGTAGCATGTCACTTCGTCATAGAAAATACGCAACATTTTATGAAGAAGTGACATTAGTTGCTGTCAATTTACTTCGCCTAATAAAAAATTCGACTTTAGTATGGAGCCGAACGGCAAAGTTAGAGCGAACGAGCAGTACGTAGGTAGTAATACGTAATGCAACGCAGTGACACTCTCTCAAGTACTAACACGGCAATAGTAAGTTGATGTGTCATCAACTTTGGTGGGGGAATGGGGAAGCTTACTCAGTGGGAGGCAGGGAGTTGCCTATCTGTAGATATCTAATACTTTTTTTTTTGTTTAACGTGAGGGAAAATCCTCATGGATGTTATGCCGGACTCCTGCCGACTAAAAAACCTCACGTCACGCCCAACAGCCTGTGGTTGGGAGCCCCGGGGAAGCCCTCGGAAGGATGTCCCAATCTAATACCTAATAATAATATGTATCTAATACTATTATATTATCTTTGGTACCACTACAAAAATAACAGCAAAGCGTGGCAGGGAACAGCTAGTGTCCTATATACACGTAATTACCTACCTACAATGTTTCCGTTCTACATTATATCGACAACCTCATTAACAATTTACATACATCACTCAAATCCAAATAGATTAGATTAGTGAAGGAATTAACCAACCATTTTGTATAGTATACTTATACCTACTTACAAGTTGAATTATAGAGCAGATTTAATTATTCATTCAATTTGGTAGGATAATAGGTTTATCGTTGGGTTGGCAACATTAGAATGAGTTTAGAGTTTATCAGATACTAGCTGACCCGCGCAACTTCGTCTGCGTCACATGAGAGTGAGAAAGAGAGAGGTATGGTATTAATATTTCGCGTATTATAATGTTTCTCGTTACATTTACCCTCGTCGCGCGTATTCCCGTCGCGTCGGAACTGAACCGCATATCTTCGTTTGCGTCACATGAGAGTGAGAAGGAAAGAGAATTTTTACCTAACTGTAACCATTTACGCAGCGTACGCCTCGGAAACTCTCAGACGGTAAAAAATATTCCCCGTTTTCAAAACATTATTGATTGCTGCTCCGCTCCTATTCGTCTTAGCGTGATGTTATATAGCCTATAGCCATCCTCGATAAATGGACTATCAAACTGTAAAAGAATTTTTGAAATCCAACCAGTAGTTCCTGAGATCCTAGCGTTCAAACAAACAAACAAACAAACAAACAAACAAACAAACAAACAAACTCTTCAGCTTTATAATATTAGTATGGATTTTATATTTTGTTTGGTGGTAGCTTTGGTTTTTGGATAGTGAAGGTGAATTTACATTTTGTGGTTGTTTGCTTAAAGGTGGATTTCACAGCCCTTTTATTCTCCAATGATTGTCTATTGAAATGATTTCGTGGAATGCAGCCAGAGATACTATTTTTCTACGCTGCGCCAATGGCTTAATACCTTTTGTTACCTGTGGTTACCTTGTTCAACCTGTATAATTAGAAGGAGACGAATTTTGGAATCTTCAGCAGACACCACTGCAGTGGTGTCTGCACTGGTGCAGCGAAAGAAAGAATCACCTGACCTAAAATACCCACTCCCAGCTTTCGAATGACTAGGTACCTACATACTTTCATACACCTCTCAATATAATTAATGTTATTGAGCTCGATGAACGTCCATGCAGACTACTGAGAGAGGAAGGTACGCAAGTCTTTTTTTAGCTATCGAGTTGGTCAGTAATTTCATAAAATATAAAGTCTTCAAGGATTTATACCTAAAAGAAAGTTCGCTAGTAGAAACCAAGTCTGGCACACAGAGGGAATATAAATGATGTTACCTTGAAAAGCAGCCTCAAACAGCAGTGGGTCCGGCGTAGGTGACCGCGAGGTGGCCGACACTACGAGCGCGGCGAATAGCGCAGTGAGCGCCACCCGCGGCGCAGCCATCTCAACACTACGTCACTGCTGGCATTTTGTACAGCAGACACCTCTAATGTGGCATAAGACCGCCTTACTTTATTTAGGACTCCTAGATTCCGCGGGGCTGGCCCACAAAAGCTTTCGATATAGCTTTTGTTATGGAGTTCGCTCTAGAACTCTATGCCGATGGCCGAGGATGTATAGATTATCCATAAGTAGAACTATCGCATTCTGACCAGATGATAGAGGTGGGATTTTTTTGCTCTATAGTTAGTCACTAATCTCCTAAAATATGACGTCTTCAATACCCAGGGCCTGAACCTTGAAAGTTAGCTAGAAGGAATCAAGTTTGCACACAGAAGGAATAAAAGGATGTTACCTTGAAAAGCAGCCTCAAACAGCAGCGGGTCCGGCGTAGGTGACCGCGAGGTGGCCGACACTACGAGCGCGGCGAATAGCGCAGTGAGCGCCACCCGTGGCGCAGCCATCTCAACACTACGTCACTGCTGGCATTTTGTACAGCAGACACCTCTAATGTGGCATAAGACCGCCTTACTTTATTTAGGACTCCTAGATTCCGCGGGGCTGGCCCACAAAAGCTTTCGATATAGCTTTTGTTATGGAGTTCGCTCTAGAACTCTATGCCGATGGCCGAGGATGTATAGATTATCCATAAGTAGAACTATCGCATTCTGACCAGATGATAGAGGTGGGATTTTTTTGCTCTATAGTTAGTCACTAATCTCCTAAAATATGACGTCTTCAATACCCAGGGCCTGAACCTTGAAAGTTAGCTAGAAGGAATCAAGTTTGCACACAGAAGGAATAAAAGGATGTTACCTTGAAAAGCAGCCTCAAACAGCAGCGGGTCCGGCGTAGGTGACCGCGAGGTGGCCGACACTACGAGCGCGGCGAATAGCGCAGTGAGCGCCACCCGCGGCGCAGCCATCTCAACACTACGCCATGCCATCGCGGCCCATCACTGCGCAAGTGGCACTGGTGCCCTGTAACAACGAAACATTACCTATTTAGATACGATTCACAAAACAGAACGTTAATTACATAAGAGTGCTGTAACAGAAATTGACCTAACAACCTACTCCTGTCTATTTCAACACGGCAATAGACTCACCGATATAACGTGAACAAAAAACAACAGGGAAAATATGGTACAGCAACCTCTGCGTGCAGTTTCGTTTCTCTAGCAATTCATAAATATTATTGGAGATTTGGGTAGAATTGATTATGGGTTGCCCCGTGTGGCAACGGGTGAGAGTACAAAATGTCGCCACCCCAATACATCCCGAGGGTGTCGTAAGAGGCAACTAAGGGAACACTTTCGGTTGTGGAATGATCTCCCTGCCTCGGTTTTCCCAAACGCCTACAGTATGGGATTCTTCAAAAGGGGTCTTAGAAGGTTTTTACAGGGTCGACAGCGCGAGTGTGGCGCCTCCGGTGTTGCAAACGTTCATAGGCTGCGGTGACCACCAGTCCTTCTGGTGGGCAGTATGCTTGTCTGCCACCTTAGTGGTATAAAACAAAAAAAAAAAGATCCATTGCGTAGAGAAGGAAAACAGCGGCTATGGGCGGTTACGGGCGGCTTGACAATTTTCAACGGCGGGTCGCAGGGACCTGTGACTGTCCATTTCAATACGGCGATAGACTCACCACCTATTTACAAGCAGGTTATTCCTAGCTTACTTTGGGATCAGATAGCGTTGTCTAAAATGTCCGTGAATATTTATTTATTAATTTTAAAAATAACAAAATAACAATAACCTATTACGTGGGACATAAAACTATAAGGTGAAATGTGGGCGTATACGATGCCTCTGCCTACCCCTTCGGGAATAGGGGCGTGATTGTATGTATGTATATATTTTTTAAGCTTAGAATATGTTTTCTTCTTATATTGTTTGTGTGCCCCATTATGTTACCGAATAAATAATTTAAGAGGACGTATGACGCCAAATAGACTATTATCTTGATCTAGATCTCAGGACTCCTGAGGTCTAATGAACTAACATTACAACACAAGCAACTTCAGTTCATGAACTAAAATTCTACTAGCCTGAAAACACGATTACTAAAAAAAACCTCGATACTTTTAATTTTTGAAAACACCTCGTTTTAGTTAAACTTTAGGCTGGATCTCCATAATTATCTATTATTTGGATATTATTTTTAATGTATAAGAAAGACAATACTAAAAACTTCATTTGCACTAGTCGGTTTTTTTAATATTTATAATAGTTTTCTTTTTATCGGTAGTTATCTGTTTTTTAGCTTTCATATCATTTCGCTAAACGCGCTCCAAACCTTCTCTCTCTTTCTTTCCTCACGAAATCCGTATGCGCTATCCTTTACCGATTACGTTTAGTCTGGCTGCGCGCCTTGTAGGAAGCGGACCTATGCCCGATTGCGTCACACAATACTCAATTACGACATCGATAGATCGATTAAAAAACTTTTGAATTCCTGAAGTTGGGGGGGGGGGGGGGGGGCTGTAGGTGCATAAAATCTTAATTTGTGTAAATAATAAATGTCACTAATTATAAAAGTTAAACATATAAAGACCAAAAAATGACTAAAAAGGGACATAAAAAAAAGTTTTCGCTCGTAGAATGAAAGAAATAAAAAGCTAAGAACCGTATTGATTGTTTACTATCCGATATAAATTTTCTTCATCTTACTTAGTTTCGTCACGATGGCTTGAATTGGCTTGTAGAGACTGGGGTGTTACTTTTGAACCTAGGTCGGTATGATTTGGCATATTATCTCCTCGATATTGTTGCCACCGAGAATCATCCGAGTTCTCAATGGCGTTACGGAATGCCTGTAACAGGACCTCGTTCGTTGGTCAGCACCTGCACTGCTTCAAGTGACGTCGGCTTGGGCCTAGAAGATCTTCATGGGGCCCAGACCCTTTATGCATATTAGCATCTGCCCAGTTGCCTTCAAGCCCAACCACATTTCAAATCAGATGCTGCTTTTATTGGCTGCCAAGAGCAGCAGCTATGAATTGAATTTTCATCCCCATTGGCAAAGTTGAGAGCGACTGCTGTCTTACCTCCACAAGTCCGATAGGTTTTTTTTTTTTTTTTTCGTTTAACGTGAGAGAAAATCCTCATAGGATGTTATGCCGGACTCTTACCGACTAAAAAAACCTCACGCCACGCCTAACAGCCTATGGTTGAGAGCCCCGGGTGAGCCCTCAGGAAGGATGTCCCGTGACTCCCAACAGACCTACGGCCGCCAATGCGGCCTCGCCCAGGGGGTGGTTCGGGTGCAATCCCGCGTCTATGGGGGGTTTCGGGTGTGACCCCGCTTCTAAGGGGGGGGGGCGTGCGTGAGTTGCTCACGTCACGCTGCCGTCATGGGCCTGCTTCTGTAAGGACGGTGAGCGGCCCTCTCACCGTCCTCAGACCCCCGGTCATAGAGGCCGATAGTCCTCGGCGAAGACACGTCGGCGGCGCCCAGGGCGCCGACTGCAGAACTCGGGTGGGAGAGTTCTCTCCCGCACTCGGCCCGCCGCCTCCTTCGCGAGCATGACCTGCTCGCAGAAAGAGGCGGCGCAGTCCCACTTACTCCCGCTGGAGAGCATGGCTCGCACCATGGCCTCGAGCGAGAGAGTGTCCACGCCCAGACCCACTACGAAGTCCTGGCGCTGTTGTGCCCACGCCGTGCACTCCACCAGAGTGTGGAGCGCCGTGTCATCGCTGCGGTCCTCGCAGTGCTGACACTCGGCCGTGGTTTCCCGGTGTTTTCGCCACAGATACCTACCTAAGCTACCGTGCCCGGCAAGTATCTGTGTCAACCGGAAGTCCGATAGGTTGCCTAATTGAACTGGACGCTTTCTAGAAACAAAAATGTCATACAAAACCCGGAAACCGCCACTACTAGGAGTGCGGGCTGGGCGAGTCGGTGCCGGAAGTAATTGCACGGAACATAAAACAATGGAGTCGGCTAATACAAGTACAAATTTAAAGACAGTGTAAGTGTTTTAAAGAAAAAAAAATACTTTAAAATATAACACTGTCTTTAGACTTTCGATTTAATAGTAGAAAATTGCCGGTGATATTTTCAAAACAAATTTATTGTTTCAAAAATACTTGTTTTAGATTCACAGAAAAGAAAAATCATTTTATTGAAGGTACTAATGAAAGAAGAATGAGAATCCGTAACGTTTTTACTGTATTATGATGCTGTTGAACGTGGTTTGAACGTGGACACTCTCTCGCTCGAGACCATGTTGCGAGCCATGCTCTCCAGCGGGAGTAAGTGGGACTGCGCCACCTCTTTCTGCGAGCAGGTCATGCTCGTGAAAGAGACGGCGGGGCGGGAACGGGAGAGAACTCTGAGCACCGTCGACTTGTCTTCGCCGAGGACTATCGGCCTCCATGACCGGGGGCCTGAGGACGGTGAGAAGACGGCTCACCGTCCTTACAAAAACAGGCCCATGACGGCAGCGTGACGTGAGGAACTCACGCACAAAGGGCGGGATCACACCCGAAACCCCCCCAAAGACGCGGGATAGCACCCGAACCACCCCCTGGGCGAGGCCGCAGTGGCGGCCGTGGGTCTGTTGGGAGTCCTGGGACATCCTTCCGGGGGCTTACCCGGGGCTCCCAACCATAGGCTGTTTTTTAGTCGGTAGGAGTCCGGCATAGCAGTCATGATGGATTTTATCTCACGTTAAAAAAATGGTATTATTAGTATCTTTTTCATCATTGTTCTTTTACAGTAAAAACGGATTATTCGTTCTTCATAATTCGCCTCGGTGCGGTGGTGCATTCAGTAGTATAATCGATGGCCGCACTGAGGCCCTGATTTTATTCTGGGGTCGGGCCGAATATTCGTGTGATCCACAAAATGATGTTTAGGAGTTTGGGTGCTCGATAGTCCGTTTGTTGAGGAAGGTTTATAACATTACACTTCAACGAATAGGAGCAAATATGAATAAAGTTTCGAAAACGGGAAAATTTATTCCTTTTGGGAGTATACGTTGCGTGCGCTGAGTAAATATAATTAAAGTTACATAAAAATTGTAAATTGCAAAATTGTTCATTTTAAAGTTCTATAAAAATTCTCCTCCTATTTTTATAAGTAGTATAAAACGGTCAATTTAAAAAAAAAGTACAACTAAAAACCGAGTAAAACTATTCACACAAATATCTACTTTATTCTATTCATTGTTCGCCAGTGCGTTGTGATCCGCCCCTACTTGCATTACTATCGTAATCTGTCACCGACTGACGCGGCGTCGCGTCGTGACGCGGCGCCTCGCTGTGTGAATATGGCGCGCGATCTGTAGCAGGGGTCAGACAAGCTCTTAATTTCTTTCTTTCTTTTCTTTTTTTAATAAAGCCCCATTTTACCCTTTGGGTACGGAACCATAAATAAGTAACTGATGTTCATCGACATTTTTATTGTTTTCTACTTTTGTTTAATTGATTAGTGTGCCTACCTATCTCTTCGCTTCTTTGTATAAAATTGTAAAAAATGGGACCACCTCAGAAGTAACCCCTATTCAACAAAAAAATATTTTTTGAAATCCGTCTATAATTGACGGAATTATCGCTTGACATACATAAAAAAAAATACATACAGACTAATTGAGAACCTCCTTCTTTTTTTGAAGTCGGTTAAAAATAGCAGTGACGGTACATTCAAGATAAATTTAAAAAAATAACTGTAATCGACGAATTTAGGGCTTCTGAGTCCAACTGAGGGGAGCATCGGCCGCACTCGCGCGGCTGATGCCCAACATCAGGGGACCCAACGCTCCCTACAGGAGGCTGTACCTGGGGATCGTGCGAAGCATGGCCCTGTACGGGGCTCCCGTATGGGCGGAGACCCTGACGGCCAGCAATGAGGCTAGACTGCTGAGCCCGCAGAGAGTGATGGCCGTCAGGGTGATAAGAGGATACCGCACGATCTCCGGTGAGGCGGCATGTCTCCTAGCCGGGACCCCTCCATGGGACCTGGAAGCGAGAGCCCTTGCGTCACTGTTCAGATGGCGCAAGGAGGCGCTGGAGCGGGGCCAAAGGCCTGCGTCTCGAGAAATCGAGGCCCAGCGGACCCTGCTCCACCAGGAAACCGTGGAGACATGGAAGGTGCGACTTGAGCAACCAAAGGGGGGATTCGCCACAATCGCGGCCGTCAGACCGGTCATGGACGAGTGGCTGGAGAGAAGACACGGTGCTCTCTCCTACCGGTTGACACAGATGCTTGCCGGGCACGGTAGCTTCGGTAGGTATCTGTGGCGAAAACACCGGGAAACCACGGCCGAGTGTCAGCACTGCGAGGACCGCAGCGATGACACGGCGCTCCACACGCTGGTGGAGTGCACGGCGTGGGCACAACAGCGACAGGTCCTCGTAGTGGGTCTGGGCGTGGACACTCTCTCGCTTGAGGCCATGGTGCGAGCCATGCTCTCCAGCGGGAGTAAGTGGGACTGCGCCGCCTCTTTCTGCGAGCAGGTCATGCTCGCGAAGGAGGCGGCGGGCCGGGTGCGGGAGAGAACTCTCCCACCCGAGTTCCGCAGTCGGCGCCCCGGGCGCCGCCGACGTGTCTTCGCCGAGGACTATCGCCCTCCATGACCGGGGGTCTGAGGACGGTGAGAGGGCCGCTCACCGTCCTTACAGAAGCAGGCCCATGACGGCAGCGTGACGTGAGCACTCACGCACGCCCCCCCTTAGAAGCGGGGTCACACCCGAAACCCCCATAGACGCGGGATTGCACCCGAACCACCCCCTGGGCGAGGCCGCATTGGCGGCCGTAGGTCTGTTGGGAGTCACGGGACATCCTTCCTGAGGGCTTACCCGGGGCTCTCAACCACAGGCTGTTGAGCGTTACGTGAGGTTTTTTAGTCGGTAAGAGTCCGGCATAGCATCCTACGAGGATTTTCCCTCACGTTAAAAAAAAAAAAAAAAAAAAAAAAAGTGCTTCTGAGTCCAAATCTATATTTTTTCTTCGTGTCTGTTGGTTTGTTTATTTGTTCGAGGTTGGAGCAAAATTCAGTAGGTATCATACCTACCTACTATTAGGATTTTGTAGATATTTTTTCACCTTAAATATTGCTGTAGGTGTTTTTATCAAAATCGGTTCAGCGGAAATGATAATACAGCTTGACCTATGTTTTACTAGAAGCCTATGCATTGGAAAGGTCGAAGTCGATTGGTTATTAGTTAAAATCACCTCGCAAACAAAATGGATTCTCTCTCCGGATCCGCTTACCAAAAACATTAATTAGTTAAAAAAAGTTAAACGGCAGACGTGAAAGTTTTCAATGAATGATATCCATTTAGCTAAAATGAAGCTTCAGGATAAATGAGTTGGTAGACAGTTTACGTAGTTACAAAAAACATTAATCAATCACGAAACTTTTAACGTTTACTGAAACCATAATATCTGAGAGCTTTCGCAGTTTTACGAATAGGCTTACCCAACTCGCAGCGATTTACTAATACCTAAGCTCATAGAAATAGATAATAGTTCTACTTATTTTAGTTAGGTATTCAAAATGTTTTGTTACTTTGAATAATTATTAGTTTTATTAATGGCTGGCTACATACTTTTTAAATCAATGGAATATATCACAAAATAATAAGGCAGTATACGCCTCTTGGACAACTCTAGTGGCGCCGCGTTGTGGCCGATTTAGGCAACACGCGGACGTTAGAGTGCGGTCAGCTGTACGGTTTACGTTTGTAATTCTCTCAAAAACGTTCAAAAGTGGTCTCTCAAAAAACGAAAAATGGGTGGTACGAGATACTGTTGTGTTGTGAGATGCAAGAATTCCCAATTTCGGAATCGGGAATTGACTTTTTATTCGTTTCCGAGACGAAATTGGGAAATTAAAAAAAGAGATGAGTGGATAAAAGCCGTCAGAATAATGTAAGTATAAATAATATAACGATTTGATAATTATAACGTATCGAACATTATACAAACGTAAAATTTTCTGTTCGTGTTTTGTATGTTTTATTTTACTATTATTTAACTTATTTTATTTTGCTAGCACAAATAAATATCGAAACAAACATGCACAATGTTAATCATGTTTAATTTTTTATTCTCGTATGGACATTTTTAGAGAATCACGTGCAAGTTATTTTTTATTTCCTTGTTTTATTATCTATAATATACTAGCTGACCCGCGCAACTTCGTTTGCGTGATAAGTGAAGAACCGCTCGACCGATTTTGTGCAAACTTTACATAAACCATCTACTAAATAGTCCGAACAAAGCCTAAACATTTGGTTTGGATAGGTGAGCCCGTTCTTGAGTTATAAAATTACAACGAAAAGTGGCATTGATTTTTATATATATAGATTATATCTAGATGAAAAACAATTAAATAAATAATACCTAAATGAATAAAATTATTATTGATTCGATATTTCATGCTTATTCTTATGAAATATTCTTCACCAATTATTATATCGCTAGCTTATTGCAAGAATGTCATAACAAAAAAAATGAAGTTTTACAGGAGAGCGGTTTTAAAGTATCAATTCGATTTATTCGTCTATATTACAAATAAAATACTGGGAAACCATATGTCATGTGTTAGTGTTTTACTGTACTTTAGAAATCGTATATTAAAAAGTAAATAAATATTACCTATTATAAGTAGTTTTAAAACATAGTAATATAGTCCTCACATGTGTCATTGTTGCAGAAAAACGCTAAATATTAAAAGTATTTTCTCAAAATAAGTCATTATTACACCACAAAATACGCAAGAATTCGCGATCTAAAACAAATATATTACAAATAAAATACTGGGAAACCATATGTCATGTGTTAGTGTTTTACTGTACTTTAAAAATCTTATATTAAAAAGTAAATAAATATTACCTATTATAAGTAGTTTTAAAACATAGTAATATAGTCCTCACATGTGTCATTGTTGCAGAAAAACGCTAAATATTAAAAGTATTTTCTCAAAATAAGTCATTATTACACCACAAAATACGCAAGAATTCGCGATCTAAAACAAATAATGACGGTATTGCAAAAAAGGTTGAATTCGTTACCTTGAAATAAGACAGCCTCTGCAGGTTTAAACTTTTATTTTCAAATACAAAAATAACGAAATTAAATTAACTTTCAATAAAACTTCTTTACTTACTAACTACTTATTGCAAATACCTGAGGCACATTCTTTGTAATATTTAAAAACATTATAAAATCAGCATAATCAAATCTTTAAAATATAAAAAAATATTCGAGAAAGAAAGTAACATAGACACTTTAAGCTTAAACTTAAAAACACAATTCTTAACACAAATGTGAACCACATCTCAGGTACTCATTATTAACAGTCTCGTAATTTCAGTCTATAATCAGTTAGAGACCTTATTCTTATCATTCCATGGATTCTAAGTGCGTGCGCCGGGTCCATAGCGTGGCACAGGGGGGAACACCCCGACGGCGTCTGGAACTTGCGACCCGTTTGGTGGTCACCTAAAAGTGGGTCTACGCTAGACGAGCCGAGCCAAAATTCATGTAGTGTGGACCGACGTACGAGCCTCGAGCGACACTTGTCATCACGAGCAGAACGACTCGGCTCGTGCTCCGCTCGTGCTCGGCTCGTCTAGCGTAGACCCACCTTTACTATTCCCTCCCCAGCCCAACCAGATTTGGTAAGACCCTATCAATGCTGCTTTGGATATTCGTTTTAGTAAAGAGCTTACTGAAGCTCTTGGCAATCCATGGTCTTAAAATAAATCATACAGGGCTTTAGCTGGAATTCCATTTGCTCCTACTTCTATGGAATAGAGTTTAACCGCATAGCCATTTTTGTTAACTCATTGGTCAAGTCAAAGTATTTATTTATCTTCATGGCGTTGTCCTTTGGTATGTTGGTCTCCCACGGCACCGTGAGCTCTACGAGCACTGCTCGCTTATGTATCCTTGAAAACAAGAATATGTCGGGTCTGGATGGCGAGGTACATACATCCTCCGGGATTTTGTAGTGTTTTTCATACGTGTCTGCGAGTATGGTCCAATCGGCGGCAGCCATCAATACTGAGTATGGCTTTTGAGGTACTTTCTTTGAACAGCCTTCCTTCACAAACGCAATTTTATTTCTTATGTTTGTAGCTCTAGCTACCGCCAAACTGACAGCCTCACGTATGATTTCCAATACCCTTTTGTTGGCGTGAGTAATAACCCATGTCTAATAGCGTCCTACAACCCACCAGCAGGTGCCTAGCAGTTCCAATTGCTTCTCAAGTTTTATCTGTGGCTTTCCCCCACCTGTTCAGATTACTTTGGTTAGAGAGGGTCAACTGAAACGCGTTCAGATAGAATCTAAGCAAACCCGGTGACCAGTCGTAGAACAAGGTACGCCACTGTAAGGCCATGGGAATACAAAACTCGCCTGGAGTAAGCCACTCGTTCTGCATCTCTAGGTTCATCGCGTGCACCTTATAGACGTCATTCGCATCCTGCTCCGGAAAGGATTTTGTAACGACTTTATCTGTTTGTCCCCGGATACTACTCAAACCCACTCTACCAGTCTGCGAACCCATCATGAATTTCTTGTATAATTGGAGGCGTGACTCAAGTTCTGCTATATTTTTATCCTTTGGAAGAGTTTGAACGATTTCGTGTCTTGATTTTGCCAGACGTGCATTTTAGTAACTCTTAGATGATTATAGAATTCCGACGGCTTCTTAAACGTCATTCCGAAGTTATTAGAGGCTCTGTATAGTGCCGACGGGTCGGCTGATTGAGCTAGCCCTAGCCACGACTTCAACGTCTTCGTAACATTCGCATCCAATCTTAAACAGTTTTAAAAACAAATGAAAGAATTTTATATATTTCTGGCTTTTGTCAAAATATTTTGCCTCCATTGATCCTCTCTCCTAGCGCGCTTCCTTACCTTCTTTTCAGGACTTATAGAAATTGTCGTTGGAAGTGTAGTGTTGAGAACTGTAGTTGTTTGCGAGACGCCTAGAATGAAAAAAGAGCAATAAGAAACTGAAAAAAAACACTTTTCGTTTCTTGCTATTTTTCTTTTTTTTTTTTTCTTTGTCATGCTGCATCGAGGCAATCTGTTTTGCAACAATAGGCCACTCGTCTGTCTGATGAAATTCATCTGGATTATGTTAATTGGGGTGGAGTGGCACTACACAGAAGGGTGCCTCATTCCGTACTGATAAATCTGGTTCGCAGTGTTGGCACACTGTGTCTTTTCAGTCTTCTGTGCCGTGAACTTCCATCGCCACCGAGGTTCAGAGCCAGCATATTCCTGTGTTTAGACAGCCTCTTCTGATATTTAATACCATTTCGAGTCACTTCCTGTCTGACCGTAGGTATTTTCAAGTCCTGATATATATACTTGTTACTTATACAAGGCGGGATGTTGAATATGGCTCGAAGTGTTTTGGTTTGGAACCTTTCCAGAATGTCTATGTTGCTATTGCTAGCCACGCCCCATAGCTCAATTCCGTAGGTCCATATTGGCTTTAGAATGGTTTTATAGACCGTGATCTTACTGTCGCTACTCATTTGTGAGTGCCGTCCTATCAGCCAGTACAGTTCCCGAAGTTTGGTGTCCAGTTGCTTCCTCTTGGTCCAGATGTGTTTTCGCCATGTCAGCCTTCTGTCCAGGTGCATGCCCAGGTACCTAGCACTTTCGTATTGTGGTATGGTCTCACCGTTGAGCAATATCGGTGGGCAGGTTTCCTTTCTGAGAGTATAAGTTACATGTGTCGATTTGCTTTGATTTGCCCTGATTCTCCATGTCTTAAGCCATGTCTCTATCTCATGGAGGTGGTTCTGTAGTATTCCTGAGGCCTTAACGGGGTCTGGACTTGTTGCTAACACGGCAGTGTCGTCGGCGTAGGTTGCGACTGTGGTGGTGTCCGTTTCTTGCTATAGTAACATATTTTTACATAATACTTATAAAATCTGAATGTTTTCTGCTAGGACGGTTTAATTTTAAATGTGACACTTCGTTTTAAATTACAAAATGCAATGTCATAGTTACAATAATGACTTAACATAAAATATTACAAACACATCCTTAGTTTTACAAGCAATAACGTCATATTGTTTAATAATACAAATATTTAAACTTATTTCTTTATTGTAATAACGTCATAACCCAAAATAATTACATATTGTACTAAAGGATTAATCGGAAAATAGTTCTTACCATTTGTTGCAAGAACATTTTAACTCCAAATATGACATTCTTGAGGAACAAGACGCGTGCGCCCACATCGACCACTTTGGCGTAACTGAGATAGCACTATATTGAAACAAGCCGGTGCCGCCACCAACAGCGTGCAAAAACGACATTTGTCGCCACCTAGCGGCATCGAGTAAAGTTATCTTTCTGACGTTCTAGTACTGAAAAATATGCTAATAAAAGACTTCTTTTTTATTGTAATCTGAAAATCTTGTGATTTTGAGATATGTCGGTCTTGCAGTAAGCAAGCGATATATTACAAGAAAATGTAAATGTTCCTTTATACCGATATGAAAAATGCAGTTTACTGAAAATCTAATTTCAATGACCAATACTTATTCCTTCGAAACCTATTTATATTTCTTTGATAAGGAGATACATCTTCATTTTCCATTTCTGCTTTGCATGTATGTAAAATAAAATAAAAATAAATATTGTTGGAAATGCTCACACAACATCATCTAGCCCAAACTAAGCTATAATCTTGTGCTATGGGATCTAGACGACTGATAGACATACTTATATATTTCTAAATACATACATATTATACATAGAAAACACCCAAACTCCGAAACAAACATTTGTGGATCACACAAATATTTGGACCGACCACAGACTTACAATAAGTAGCAGACAAAGCATTAGAGATTGAAAAGTACGCCAAAACTAACACATATAAAAACCACACACACTAACGCAACTACAGGGAAGGAGTTAGCCGCCTAGTTCAATAAGATTTATTTTAATGAAATAAGAGTATCTTAAAATACCTCTTTTAAGGTTCTGTAGCCAAATGGCAAAAAACGGAACCCTTATAGATTCGTCATATCTGTCTGTCTGTCCGTCCGAATGTCACAACCACTTTTCTCCGAAACTATAAGACCTATGCACTTGAAACTTGGTAAGTAGATGTATTCTGTGAACCGCATTAAGATTTTTAAATATAATTAAAAAAAGCAGTAAATTTTGGGGGTCCCCATACTCAGAACTGAAAGGAAATGATTTTTTTTCATCAAACCCATACGTGTGGGGTATCCATAGATAGGTCTTCAAAAATGCTATTGAGGCTAAAGCACCTTTAGAAAAAAATGATGTTACAAAACATCATTTTTTTCTAAAGGTGCTCCCTCACCGGGAGCATTCGCGCGTAATGTAATGTTACGAGTCGAGAATTACAGCCAGTGTGGGAGGTGAACCGAGCATTGCAATGCGCACCTTGTAATGATACAAGACGAGGTTACAGCAGTGAAGCAGGTGATCCGAGCATTGCAATGCGCGCCTTGTAATGATACAATGTGTAACGTTTTGATCCAACTCGTAACATCAATGCGCTTTTTTTGTTGCGGCTGGCCGGCCGCACACTGGTCCGGATTATAAATAGGTGGACATACGATCTAAGATGTCAAACGCTTTTGGAAAAAAAATAGTAGTACGAGTACGAATTTCAGGTTAATTTTGCAATCCAATATGGCCGCCGCGCCACCATTGTAAAATTTCATGTTGGATATCGTTTATGGGGTTTTTTGGTATGCTGAGTACGAATTTCAGGTTAATTTTGCAATCCAATATGGCCACCGCACCACCGTTGTAAAATTTCATGTTGCATATTATATAAGGGGTTTTTTGGTATGCTGAGTACGAATTTTGGGTTAATTTTGCAATCCAATATGGCCGCCGCGCCGAATTCACAAAATTTCATGATGGGTATCGTTTAAGGAGGATTTTGGTACGCTGAGTACTAATCTCATGATAATTTTGCAATCCAATATGGCCGCCGCGCCGAAATCACAAAATTTCATGATGGGTATCGTCTAAGGGGTTTTTTGGTATGCTGAGTACGAATCTCATGATAATTTTGCAATCCAATATGGCCGCCGCGCCGAAATCACAGAATTTCATGATGGATATCGTATAAGGGGTTTTTTGGTATGCCGAGTACGAACTTTGGGTTAATTTAGCAATCCAAGATGGCTGTCGCGCCAGCGTTGCAAAATTTCATGTTGCATATCGTAGAAGGGGTTTTTTGGTATGCTAAATACGAATTTTAGGTCAATTTTGCAATCCAAGATGGCCGCCGAACCACCGTTGTAAAATTTCATTTTGAATATCGTGAAAGGGGTTTTTTGGTATCTCAGCATACTGACAGAAATCTCGCAACAGTGGCGCGCGGCCATATTGGATTGCAAAATTATCATGAGATTCGTACTCAGCGTACCAAAATCCCCCTTAAAACGATACCCATCATGACATTTTGTGATTACGGCGCAGCGGCCATATTGGATTGCAGAATTATCATGTGATTCGTACTCAGCATACCAAAAACCCCTTAAACGATACCCATCATGAAATTTTGTGATTTCGGCGCGGCGGCCATATTGGATTACAAAATTATCATGTGATTCGTACTCAGCATACCAAAAAACCCCTTAGACGATACCCATCATGAAATTTTGTGATTTCGGCACGGCGGCCATATTGGATTGCAAAATTATCATGTGATTCGTACTCAGCATACCAAAAAAACCCTTAAACGATACCCATCATGAAATTTTGTGATTTCGGCGCGGCCGCCATATTGGATTGCAAAATTATCATGTGATTCGTACTCACCATACCAAAAAACTCCTTAAACGATACCCATCACGAAAATTTTGTGATTTCGGCGCGGCGCCCATATTGGATTGCAAAATTATCACGTGATTCGTACTCAGCATACCAAGAAACTCCTTAAGCAATACCCATCATGAAATTTTGTGATTTCGGCGCGGCGGCCATATTGGATTGCAAAATTATCATGAAATTCGTACTCAGCGTACCAAAATCCCCCTTTTTTGGTATGCTGAGTACGAATTTCAGGTTAATTTTGCAATCCAATATCGCCACCGCGCCACCGTTGTAAAATTTCATGTTGCATATCATATATGAATTTTGGGTTAATTTTGTTTGCAAAATTATCTTGTGATTCGTACTCAGCATATCAAAAACCCCCTTTAACGATACCCATCATGAAATTTTGTGATTTCAGGGCGGCGGCCATATTGGATTGCAAAAGTATCATGAGATTCGTACTCAGCGTACCAAAATCCCCCTTAAACGATACCCATCATGAAATTTTGTGGTTTCGGCGCGGCGGCCAAATTGGGTTGCAAAATTATCATGTGATTCGTACTCAGCGTACCAAAATCCCCCTTAAACGATACCCATCACGAAATTTTGTGATTTCGACGCGGCGGCTATATTGGATTGCAAAATTATCTCTTAGTTCCCGGTTTCCATTTCGGAGTTTCCAGTTCTATGATCCGATTCAAAATCGCAATAAAAACCATTTCTGCTAATAGTTTTGCACCATTTTTTTTAAAACCTTCTCCTGACAGAAACAAACACAACAAAAAAGAATTAGCGAAATCGGTCCAGCATTTCACGCGTGATGCCGTGACCACGGAAATCGGGCTTCATTTTTATATATTGTATACTCAATATCATCGAAGATTACAGGCATTATATTAAAATGCAATTCTGAACTAATTAAATGCTGAATCACAGTTTGCCACACTTATTTTTATATTAGCATTAAATTTAATCTTGAAAAGAAGTGCCTGAGTTTGGCCCCTACATTAATGAGAGGTATCTAATACGTCAAACTGCAGCATCGGCAGCTTAAACCTTTCAAAAACCAGGCGAACGTCATTTTTTTTTAAATGTCATGTATAGTGTTGCTATACGTGTAGAAACGAGATAGCAGCATTCACTAACCCCTTAGAGCGAGCGGAATGGAAAGACCAACGCACACAAACATAATTAATGTTTCGTCTGCTACTTATTGTAAGTCTGTGGGACCGACCCAGGAATCGAATATGGTTGGAAAGTTGTTGTAAATAGATTTTTTCAGATTTTTATTCAACTATTGATTGATTTAATAATTAAAACATAGATACCTCTACTTTCACATCGTACGGTGGATTATTTCCACTGATGATTTGTTCTCCACTTGCTGCATCATGAATATCGACGACCTCCTGAACATGTTGGTTTTGATATAATTTACCTATGCCCTATAATTAATAATTAATTGATTTGATCATCGTGTTATTAGTAATGCGATAATCTTACAAATATTTACGTACAAAAAATTACAATGAAATTGAAAGATTGTTTCGTGTATTTACTAACGACTACGAACTTTCGATACAGATTTTTCGCAAAAGAACTCTGCATAAATATTCTGGAATCCACACTTGATTATAATTCGGCTCATAATATTACGAAAACAATTTCCTTTTAACGTTAAACAAAACAATAATCTCTAATTTTTAGCGACTTTTAAGCAAATCATATGTTCACTGTTATGTGAAGAACGACCTCGAGTTGTCGCACTTGTCGCCGCTAACCGACAGTTGGCGTTGCCGTAGCTTCGGCACGATATCCAAGAGGCCTATAGTCTGGTACATTAAAAATATCAGGATATAAAAATATTTATGAACTATCTATAGCTGCCGTGTGTTGTGTGGTCTCCTTTACTTTTTCTAAAGAGCCGACTCGCGAAGGGCTAATTGTATGAGTAGGTAAGTGCATAAATATGTCGAGGAAACTTAAATAATAACTATGTAAATATCAACACACAAAACAATGTAGATGATGTAAATGTCGCAATATTGTAAATAATAAAGATCGTGCTTGGTGGTCACGTTTGGTTTATCGACGATAAAAATTCCGTCAAACAGTTGTCATTCTTTTACTTGTCAATGTCAATTATTGTCAATAGAACAACAAAATATTTTTGATGTTTTGTTTGTAAATGCAAATTCTCCGGTGGCTGTGATCTGTAAATGTTGAATAATCAAATTTACAAATCAAAGGCAATGTAATTGGCTTGCATTTGACGCTAGCAAAGCCGGTCATGGGATTGCATTGAAAGTGTGTTAGATTATAGTATCAATCCAATCTAGAAAGTAATAAATTAGTTTCCGTGCTCTACCAATCTTACCAAAATGGCAAGAGTTTATTACACAGCTTTCCTATTAATTTTCACGTTTTTATTGGATCAAGTGGATCTGCTCGAGAATGGTATGGCACTTACCCCGCCGATGGGCTGGATGTCTTGGGGATACTACATGTGCAGCATTAAGTGCGAACGAGAATCGGATAAATGTCTCAAGTATGTAAAGTACTCATTTATTTTTCTCATTATTTTGTAGAGAAACGTAGCTTCGCTGTATTTTTATTTTCTTGTTCAATGTCGGCGGACGCCCCGACGGCGTATCTTGCCACATACTAGGTAAATCTAAGCCTCATCTGCACAACTCCTGACAAATGGATGAATTTATGGTGAAGAGAAGGAAGGTAGGACTTCGGATTGTCCTCCCACGATTTAAGGGCTGGGAGGTGGTGGGGGGGAGGGGGTGTAGAACCCCCCCCTTGAAGGAAAAGTTGCGGACGCCCCCCCTTTTTGAGTTACGATTTTTTTTATATTATAACCTAACTTTCGCATTTTCTTGGTCTGAAATTGTTATAATAATATTATAAAGGACACCTCTGGCGCTCGGCGGCCGCTGCCGCGGCACGCTCGCTTCGCTCGCTCGCCGTCGCGCGTCAATGGTCACAGTTCCAACCTAACCTAACCAACAGTAGTTGGATAATCAACAATAGTTTGGCTAAAAGGCTGTAGTTAAAGGCCATAAAATAAGTATTACAAAAAAATATAACTGTCAGACAGTAACAGTGACAGCGCGTCGACGGCGTTTTACGTTTAGTTTTACATAGCGGCAATAGTCGGTAAATTATTGTCAGAATACATTTAAGTAATAGCATTCATTTATGTCAACGAAATATGTGTATTATAATAAAATATGCATAAAATTGTACGTAGTCACTGAATATACCTACCTATTTATTTCATTATTAAATGAAGTTAAACATTTTAGTGCGTAAACCATATGTAAAACGAAACGTTTAATGACGAGCCGAATGTCAAAAGCATTGAGAGTGTAGGTATTCTGTGGTCAAAAGTGACAATTTTTGGTAATTTTTTATGATTTTCATTATTTTTTTTCTCGTTAACCATTAATCTCCGCAAGTTAAAACTTCGTGTGGAGGCTTCTAATAATATTAGCTTTGTGTAAAAAAAATATGAACCCCAAACTCGTGGGAGGACAATCTAAAGTTAAGCCAAATTGTCTACATCCAGCAATAGACATGATTTTTGAGGTGATAGGGTTATTCTTTGAGAGAAATGGGAGGGTATGCTTACCACCAAGATCTCAGGGTCCAAACAAACCTCACTTACAAGTGCTTCACCTGCTAACTGATAAACCATTATAGAAATTAGAAGATGAGTTGACTATAGCTTCTAAAAACCCAGTAGGTAGCCCAACGGATCAGACCCCAATCCCAGGCTGTCAAAGTATAGTCAGTTTCATAAAATGATTATTGATATTCAGAGCAACTGGAACTTACTCTTAGTTGAAGAAAAAATGTAAATACCAAAATGCTGATCTGACATTTCACAAAGTGAATTTGTAAACAAAACAAAAAGTACAATAAGATTCTGAAGAACAATGATGTAAAATATTCAATTTTGAACAAACAAAAGACAAGTTTTAATAACATAATTTTGTTTCTTTCATAGGAATAATTGAAGATTTAGAGGGATTAGGTACCTCATTTCTCCTTCATTCTGTAAAGAATGTGCCTCAAAGATTGTGCTTCATTATAAAAAGATTGGTGCCTCAATATATCTTTTTTTGAGGCACCTGTTATCTCATAGTGCCTTAGTACTTTTCACACACATTTATTTACCTACTACCCGTTCGCTCTAACTTTGCCGCTGGCGTAGAGGCGTATACCCGAATTGTTAATTATACGAAGTAAATTGACAGTAGCTAATGTCACTTCGTCATAGAAAATACGCAACACTACAAGAAGAAGTGACATTAGTTGCTGTCAATTTACTTCGTCTAATCAAAAATTCGACTTTAGTACAGAGCCAAACGGCAAAGTTAGAGCGAACGAGCAGTAGTTATATTGGGTGTAACAAAATTGACTCTTCAAATTTCGTCACGTAACGTGGCATCAGTCAAGAAACATTACAAAAATGAAGAAAAAAAATCACATGAATACTTTAACCGTGTGCTGCCCTGTGTGGCGACGGGTCCCGTGTTGTAATAAGTAAGAGTAAAAAATATCGCCACCCCAATACATCCCTAGGGTGTCGTAAGAGGCGACTAAGGGGACACTTTCACAATAAGATCCATTGCGTAGGGAAGGAAAACTCAAAGTGAAATCTGGTTGTTGTAAAATAACAATCTATATGGGCGGCTTGAAAAATTTCAACTGCGGGTCGCGGCGACCTGCGCCTGTCCATTTCAACACGACAATAAGCTCACCACCTAAGTATTACGTGGAGACATAATAAATAATAAATAAATAAAACTATAAGGTGAAATGCGAGCGTATACTATGCCTTTGTCTACCCCTTTGGGGGATAAAAGTGTGATTATATGTATGTATGTATGTTATTTAGTTTATTCCATCTTTTCTCTCCTTTCTTACCTCTGACTACTTTCAGCCTAAGCTCACTACTCACACCATCTATTATGTGGGACAAAATCCTGCTGGTGAAATGTGGACATATCTATTACAAATAATAAGGAATTATACAAAACACCCAAAACATTATACAATTATCAAACACCCAAACTTTGAAGCAAACATTTGTAAATCTTACAAATATTTGTTCCAAACTTGGATTCAAATCATAGACCAGGCAATGGTACTCACACATACTACCATACTCATCAATTTTACCCATAACACAAGCAGGTTATTCCTAGCTTACTTTAGGATCAGATAGCGTTGTGTGAGAAGTCCGTAAATATTTATTTATTAATGATCCTGGCATATCCTTCCGAGGGCTCACCCGGGGCTGCTAAGAGTAGGGGCAGGATACAAGATGTTTTTTAGTCGGTAGGAGTCCGGCATAGCATCCATGAGGACGTTCCCTCACATTAAAAAAATAAACAAAAATACTCATCAGTAATTATAATTTTTTTTTACAGTGAACAACTAATACTGTCTGTAGCTGATGCATTCTATAATGAAGGTTACCAAGAGGCTGGATATGAGTACATTATCATAGATGACTGCTGGGCTGAAAAATCTAGAGACAAATATGGTAAACTGGTTCCTGACAAAAAGAGGTTTCCTAGGGGAATGAAGTTCCTTGCTGATTATGTTAGTGTTTTTATTTAAAACTTTAATTTTCTTTGTGTTTTTAGTAGTGTCCGACCGAAACTGGTTTTCCGGCCGAAACCGAAACCGAAACCGAACTTTCGGCCCCAGGGTCAGTTTCGGCCGAAACCGAAACCGAAACCGAAACTCACGTGTTCATATTGAAAAAAAAAAAAAAAAAAAAAAAAACCAGCCGAGTGCCAGTCGGGTTCCGCACAGAGGATTCCGTTACAAAAAATGGGCACAGAAATTACATTTGTTGTATGTATTATTTTTTCTGATTTTAGTAGGTTTTTTTTGTTATCGGCATCAGAACAGGATTAGGTGGTGGTGGCAGTGTATCTTGACATCGCCAACACTTTCAGCACCTTGCCCTGGAGCTGCGTTTGGGAGGCGCTTATTTACTATGGAATGACTACATACCTCCGTCGAATTGTCGGGGCCTATCTTTCCGAGAGGGCCATTACTTACCCGAGCTGGCTAGGGCTGGGTCCGCGAGATGTGTCGTTCGGTGTTTCATAGGGATCGGTCTTAGGACCGCTTCTGTGGATCATCGGTTACGATTGGGTGCTGCGTGGTCCGTTGCTCAGAGGTGTTGTAACGTGTTACGACGACACCCTCATTACGGCGCGAGGAGCAACGCACCGAGAAGCAGCCCTGAGGCCACCTGCGGGATCCAGCTTACATATAGGGGGCGTCAGCATCGGCATCGAGCTCTCGATGACGTATTTGGGGCTCGTACTCGATAGCCGGAGGAACTTCGGATACCACTTCCGAAGTTTGGTCCCATGGCTGAGGGAGGGGGCATCAGCCGCACTCTCGCGGTTGTTGCCCCATATCAGGAGACCCAACGGTCCCTGCAGGAGACTGTACCTTGGGATCGTGCGGAGCATGGCCCTATACGGGGCTCTCGTACGGGCGGAGATCCTGATGGCCAGCAATGTGGCTAGATTGCTTAGCTCGCAGAAGGCGACGGCTGTCAGGGTGATAAGGAGATACCGCACGATCTCAGTTGAGGCGGCATGTCTTCTAGCCGGGACCCCTCTATCGGACCTAGAAGCGAGGGCCCTTGCGTCATTGTGACGCTGGAGCGGGCCATAGGCCTCTTCCTGTGAGCAGGTCATGCTCGTAAAAGAGACGGTGGGGACTAAGCGGGAGAGAACTCTGTCACCCGAGTTCCACAGTTTGCGGCGGCGCCCCATACTATCAGCCTCCATGACCGGGGGCATGAGGACGGTGACGGGGCTGCTTACCGTCTTTACAGAAGCAGGCCTTAGACGATAGCATGACGTGAGAGACTCATCCACGCCCTGCTCAAGAAGCGGGATAACAACTGAACAACCCCCCAAAGACGCGGCCGCAGTATGCATCATTCCGAGGGCATACTCGGGGCTCCCAACCGTAGGCTGTTAGGTAGGATACGCTTGGTTTTTAGTCGGTAGGACTACTGTACAGTGAAAATTTGATATCTGGCACGGTTCCAGCGATACAACCTCGTGACTAATAGACAGACGGACGGCTAGACCTCATGTTTCGTTAATAGGGTCCCGCTTTAACCCCTCCGTGTGTTAGTTAGACTCGCACTTGGCCGGTTATTTTTTTCAATAGGTGCTGCAAGTTTTACAAAGTGCCATCAATCAACGGTATAAATCTTCTCAAGTGTTCATTTTAGAAATATCTCCACTTAAAGATGAGTTTCTTTCTTTTACGTGTGGAATTACTCATAGATGCTATTGCGAACACGGTAGCCTGCTACTAGCTTTTGGCTGGTTTTGGTTACATTCTAGAAGTATATAACTAAAACTGGACAACAGTGATCCGGACTAGCGCACGTAGGGTTCCGTACAAGAAAATCAGCAAAAAATCACGTATGTTGTTTGGGAGGCCCCCTTTAATATTATTAATTTGTCTATTTTTGTTATTTGTAGCTATAGCGGCAACAGAAATACATCATCTGTAAAAAAAACTAACTGTCTATTACTGTGCATGAGTTACAGTCTGCTGACAGACAGACAGACGACCAACGATGTTAACGGAACCGACAAGAAAGGAGTAGGGTTATGTAATGTCCTAGATCACATTTTTACGATTCCGTAAAAAATGTATTATAACTATTGATTGGAAGCCCTTTGTAAGTCTGTAAATCTTCAGTTAGTAACATATTAACTGGTTGGGCTGACCCTAACCACGTCACAAGCAGAGCTAGGCACTCAAAATTCATGAACACGTGAGTTTCGGCCAGGCCGAAAGTTTCGGCCCATTTTGGCCGAAACCGAAACTGCGGCCGAAACTCGATTTTTTGGCCGAAACTGGCCGAAACCGAAACCAAAACCGAAAGTTCGGTCGGTCACTAGTTTTTAGCCGCTCTCTATAAAATAGAGTGCAGAGGGGCTTATGGCGAGACTTTGTCTGTAGCTGTGACTCTGTTGCATTAAATTACGGATCATCTGTTCAAAGTTTGAAATAAAACAAAAAGGACAATGTCACTCGGAGTGAACTTTCACTTTCACAGAGAGGCAGTTGGGTGAGACTGTCTCAAGGCTTCTTGTTTTTTTATGGGACTTTGGGTGCATTACCTCTGACGCGGGGCAATGAATAGGAATGGACTGCTTTTTAATTTGAATATTAATCAATCATAATGCTTGAAAGTGCTCGGAAATGGATTGACCAGCAGTCGCACCAGTAAAAACGCATCCTATGCTCATTCACACCATCTATGTACAGTGAAATGTGTACATATAGTATGCCCGCTCCTTCAGAAAAAAGGCTTGACTATAATGTCTGTGGGTTTTTTAAAAATTCTGACAAAAAGAAGAATTTCACTTATTTTTGTTTAGTTTTTTTGTATCTCAGTTGATGGCTTTTAGCTAACAAGGGCAACACTGCCTGTGTTGCCCTTGTTAGCTAAAAGCCATGAGTTCAAGTTCTGTAATCTGCAAAATTGTCGATTATCTTTGCCAGTTTTTCAGTAAGTAGGTAATTCATGTATTTTCAGATACATTCCAAAGGTTTAAAATTCGGTATGTACACAAACATAGGTCCAAACACTTGCATGCAGTTCCCCGGATCAGGAGGTCACTTTGCCAATGATGCTAAACAATTTGCTGAATGGGATGTAGACTATATCAAGGTGGATGGGTGTTTTGTCAGTGAAGATTTTCTTAATGAAGGTGAGTTTTTATTTAAGTGAATAGCGAGCCAATAGTAGAGGGAAAGAGTACAAAATGTAGCCACCCCAATTCATCTTGTGGATGTTGTACGTGACGACAAATGGAACATTTTTTGCAAACTGATCCATTGCGTAGAGATGGAAAACTCGAAACGAAACCTGGTTGTCAGTAAAATGACAATCGTTAAGCCAAGTTGAAGGCCTTAAAGCTTGCAAAATTTCAACTGCGGGTCGTCACGACCTGCGCTGCACCACTGTATACTGTTACATATATATATACTGTTACATATATATATACTGTGGCTGCACCACACTTATTACGTGGGACACAAAATTAAAAGGTGAAATGTGGGTGTATACCAGTGGTGGGCAAACTTTCTTAATGGGGGAGTCAGTTATAGGATTCTCGTTCAGTTTTTCCACTATTTCATGGTCATAAAAGTCTGTTCGCACACATACGACGACCCAAACATCGCCATAATTTTCTGCTAGCTGGCTCCTTTACCCATGCGTCTATTGTTCTACTAAGTAGAATCATAATAATACCTACCTACTTCTGGCCCGTCAAAATATAATTATCGCGGGTCGTATACTATTCATGTCGAAGGACCGTCGTGGGCGGGCCGGATTAATGTTTTTGCGGGCAGGAGTTGGCCCGCGGGCCGTATTTGCCCATCACTGGCGTATCTCTGAACCTCTGCCTCCCCCTTCGGGGATAAATTCGTGACTATGTATGTTTGTCCATGCTCCAGATAGGCATGTTAATTTGTTGGTAACTTTTCAGCATACATAAATTTGGGACAAGACCTAAAAAGAACCGGAAGGAACATGGTGTACTCCTGCAGTTGGCCTTACTACATTGAATTTATTTATAACAAAAAGGTGCCGCCATTTTTATACTACTTCTGTAGCTAAAAGTACTGTCTTAAGACAAGCAGCTCCTATGAACATTCCAGATTTCTACTTACACTTTCTACCTTCACAAAGTAAAGTGGAATGGCATTAAAGGTATGATCTTTGGCACTCCTAATGAGCATAAAAGAGGCAGTATACTGCTACTTAAGTAATGACTTTGATTTAGTTTCTACACTACATGAAAGGTAAATAAATAAATAAATAAATAAATGTTTATTGCAAAACTTCAGGTGTGTGAAAAAAAAAGGTGAGTTTAACTGTTGTCATCTGCATGACTTTTTTTAAGTGTGGAATTCCTCGTGAATGCCATGCTGCAGACATTTTACGCAAGATGCCTTCCTGTGCGTTACCGAAGTGTAAAAACACTACCCTAAATTCGAAAAAACAATGTATGTGTGCATGTCATGTCGTTGCTACAGTAACTTTGTGTGTGAACAGGTCTCACTTTATGAGTTCGTAATGTATGACGTGGGCCCGTCTATACTGTTACTTGTTCGAAGATGCCGAACTTCTCCGGGATTAAAATAACACAGCCTTCTTAAAGATAACTTCAGGGCTCCCGACACATACTCGCCTCTTGGGTTTGTGTTTAATTCGCTTTTAGCACCTCTCTATAAAATAGATTGCAGAGGGGCCTATGGCGAGACTTGTCTCTGTAGTCTGTGACTAGGTCACGTGTAACATCTGTTCAAAGTTTGAAAAATGACAGCGTCAATCAGATTGAAGCTTCACTTTCACAATAAACGTAACTCTCTACAGCCGGGAGTGCCGGGTAAGCTCTCGGAAGGATGTCCCCAGAGTGAGAAGGAAAGGAGGGGGGGGGGGGGGGTATAATTCCATTTTTGAGTTGTGAAGGCACTCACCGACACTGCCTTGGCCTGCTTCTGTAGAAACGGCGAGCAGCCAACTCCTCGTTCTCGAACCGGTCATGGAGACCAAATGCATGATACATCCATAACCATACTTAGTAAATATGACAGTTTGTGAAGATATTTGTTATTTCATCACGCTCTAACGGCTGAACGGATCTGGCTGAAATTTGGGAGGAAATTCCCGGGATAAAAAGTATGTTATTAGGAACATAGTGTTTCCATGGGACTCGGCAATTGGAATAAAATTCCATGAGGACGAAGCCTCGAGCGTCATCTAGTCTATATCTATACTAATATTATAAAGAGGAAAGATTTGATTGTTTGTTTGCATGTAATAGGCTCCGAAACTACTGAACCGATTTGAAAAATTCTTTTACTGTTGGAAAGCTACATTATTCCCGGTGAACATAGGCTATATTTTATTCCCATATTCCTACGGGAACAGGAACTATGCGGGTGAAACCGTTTGACGTCCGCTAGTATTTCATAAACAATCTTATAATCAGTAAGTTTCTTTGGTCATTCACCTCGATAATTCTACATTTCAATCATAAAGATTGTATCGAGTGTACCTTCGTAATTAATAAGTAAGTAGGTAGGTAGATAATTGAATTTTATCGCAGTGCTGTTGGTTGGAAAACTAGTGAAATGCTGCATAGTTATTGCATTAAAAAATACAGCTCAGCTCGTAACCGCTAGTTCAGTGTTATGTACACTGCGACACGATCACTGCGTGCATTACACATCTTTCGCTACTATTAGTATCTACTGAGATATTTTCTGCGCTTCGGAAGGCACGTGAAGTTGTTTCTTCTGGTTGCCAATAACTGTTGAAGGCCTGAGGTCTTGGACTTTTCAACAGCAGGCAGCCATAACAGAAGTCCTGGGACATCCTTCCGAGGGCTTACCCGGGGCTCTCAACCATAGGCTGTTGGGCGTTACGTGAGGTTTTTTAGTCGGTAGGAGTCCGGCATAACATCCATGAGGATTTTCCCTCAAGTAAAAAAAGAAATAGTAATAAAAAAAGAAAAAAAAAACAACCTAGCTAACCTTTTATTTCAATACTGCAAAATGCTTAAACAATTACGTGGAACAAAATTTATTTATTTTGACATTATTAGGGTTGCATACCGAAAAGATAAAAACGGTACATTATTATTGAGACATCATTTGTCCATCTGTATGTATGTCTGTCTCCAGGCTGTATCTCAGGAATCGTGATAGTTAGACAGCTAAAATTTTCACTGATGTACTTATTGATGCCGTTATAACAATAAAAGCGCTCGTGGCCCCGCGGACTCGCAAGCAACTTTCACTATGGCCAGTCCTTGGATAGGTGACCATCCATGTGACCACTTTGTGACAATTATTTAAGCGTTTCCGTGCATCGGAAGACACGTTAAGCCGTTGCTTCCGGTTGTCAAAGCGTACAAAAAAGAAGTTGTTATTGTTGCTCCCAGTTATCAATGGTAGAATCAGTGAAAATACTTAGGTACTTGTTGCATTCAAAACCACTCACATCACAAGAACAGAACAACGATTTATGCGTTTCGCCCCAATATTTTGTGAATAAGTGCGAGATAAGGCGAAAACAAATACTGTTTGAGGTAATCACCATTGCTCAATTTATATAAAGAAGGTAGTCTGATTACATGTTGTTGTGCCTTGGAAGGTCATCGGAATTGACAGCTGAGTCAGCTGACAGACAAGGAGTGCTACCAACTGCACCGCATCGAGGCATCGATTGCGTTCCGTTTCACTTGAGTACAAAAACATCAATCACAACATGGATATGTCGCAAACCATTCAAGATTGTTTTGAAAAAATTAAAACCGAAATGGCCAACCAAACTAAAGAAATACTAACGAAGATGGATGATAAACTTACCGTTAGTAAATCAAATAAAGGAATTAAAGGTTGAAAATAATGTTTTAAAAGAAAAAATCGCAACTTTCGAAAAGTATAAAAGGAGAAATAATCTTATAATTCATGGCATCAAGGAGAATGAGAGATCATCAGCTGAGCTTATGAATTCCACTATAAGAAAAGTAAAAAGTGATCTCAACATTCAGCTTGAAGACAGAGACATTGATATAATACACCGCATTGGCAAAAAAGATAGTAAACAGGTAAAAGCAAGACCAATATTAATATCATTTATCAATGGCTGGAGAAAAAATGAAATAATTTTGAATAAAAAGAAATTTAAAGATGCATATGTTTCTGAAGACTATCCTAAGGATGTTCTGATAAAAAGGAAAGAGCTTCAGGTGAAACTAGTAGAAGAAAGGAAAAAAGGCAATTTCGCCGTAATAAAATATGATAAGCTCATTGTCACAGGAGACAGAACATCAGGAAATGAAAAACGCAAGAGAAGCGAGTCAAACACCCCAGTTAACCCCATTCAGGCAAAGAAGCTAAATGCAATACCACAAACAAATAGAATGAATGCTTTTGATTTAATGCGGGGCAGAAGCAACTCTCTTTCATCATTTAATCCACCAGAACGCAGCACATAGGATAATGTCATCAGCCGCCGGAACAAAACAAAAAATACAGAAGAACTACAAAATAAAAACAAAAGCTCAAACCATTTCCCAAGCCGACTAGTCCTCGTGGGAAATTAGACTACCGCCCTCTTTCTAAAAGTAACGATAATAATAATATAATAAGTAAACGTAAGATCTTTAAAGAAGCCAACCTAAGAATCTGCACGTATAATGTAAAAACTGTCAAAAGAAGAAAGATATCTAGAATTAATTCGTGCATTAGAAAAAATAAATTATGATATACTGGGCCTTTCTAAAGTCAGAAGATTGGGTTGCAACATCGAAGAGTACAAAGATTCCATTTTGTGTTCCATTCCATTCCATAATGGACAAATATGGTTACGGAATAAGAAATGACAGAGGCACGCGATTAATAGAATATGCTTTCGAATATAGATTGTCCATAATGAACACCTTTTTCAAAAAGAAATCTAATAGAAGATGGACCTGGGAATCTCCAGGTCAAAGATACAAAAATGAAGTGGACTTTATATTGACAAACTTACCAACACTGGTAACCAACTTCGAGGTATTAAACAAAGTCAATTTTTCCTCTGATTATCGAATGTTGCGAGCTACAGTCAGGTTATGCTCTCCGAAAATAAGCAGAAAGAACTTCAAATCTGTCCCGAATTCCCTACTAACTGAAGATGAGAAAAACGCGTTTATGACCACCCTTAAAGCAAGCAAATTGTTTAAAATGAAAGAAGAACTTACAAATGTTCAAGATTATTATGACACTCTAGAACAAGCACTGGTTACAAGTGCCACGAGAAAGCACACAAAAAAGAAAAACAAACGCAAGATCTTTAGTGAATATACAGAACTATTAATTCAAAAAAGAACCCAACTTAAATCCCAGAAAAATAAAACAAAAGAAACGAAAAAGGAATTAGCACAACTGTTCAAGAAAATCAACAAAGAGATTAAGAAAGATTATAAGAAACATAGGCAAACCGTTATTACTCAAAACTTAATTAAGTACAGGAGCACAAAAAGAGCGTTTAAACAGTTAAGTCTAAGTAAAAAAAGGATACAAAAATTGGAAACTAATTCAAAGGAAACAAATTCGAGACAAGACATAATAGACCAAGCAACACACTTCTATAAAGAACTCTACAAGAAACGAGATCATGAAATTACTACAATAGACGAAATAGTAACTTACAATCCTAACACAGAAAGTATTTCCCCAATAAGCGAAAATGAAGTTTACTAACACATTAAACTGCTAAAAACGGCGAAAAGCTCAGGGCCGGATGGGATTAGCAATGAAATGCTTAAACACGCTGCGCCTATACTAATTAGGCACTATTCGGAACTATTTAACCTAATTCTGAACACTGAGACCACACCGAAATAGTGGTGGTCTTCAGAAATTATTTTGTTATACAAAAAAGGCAATCCACTTGACATAGGCAACTACAGGCCAATAAGTCTATTGGCATGTCTGTACAAACTGTTTGCGTCAATAATCTTAAAAAGAATAACAACAGAAATTGACGTTGCGCAACCAATAGAACAGGCAGGATTTCGATCAGGCTTTAGTACGACAGACCATCTGCATTCATTAGAACAAGTGATAGAGAAATACAGAGAGTTCAGAAGACCGTTATACATAGCATTTATAGACTATACCAAAGCCTTCGATAGCATAAGTCACAATTATATCTGGCAAGCACTAGCATTATTAAACATTAACAGAAAGTATATTAACATCTTGAAATACATATATACAATAACACCACAAGCAGAATTATGCTCGAAACCAGAGGAGAGGAAATAAGAATTGAAAGAGGGGTGAGACAGGGTGACCCTCTGTCACCCAAACTATTTATTGCTGTCTTGGAAATAGTATTTCAAAACTTAAACTGGACCACCAAAGGACTAAAAATAGCGGGAAGTTACTTGAGCCACTTAAGATTTGCAGATGACGTAGTTATATTTGCTGAGACATCAAGAGAACTGGAAGCAATGATACATGCACTTGATCAAGAAAGCATAAAAGTAGGGCTAGAGATGAATGCTTCCAAAACAAAAATCATCACCAATAGCCAAAAAAATCATATTTGTACAAGAGGCAAAGATATAGATAGAATATGTGGATAAATACATATATCTAGGGAAACAGGTATCATTTAGTGCATCAAGGAATGAGGAAGAAATAAAAAGAAGATGTCAAATAACTTGGAACAAATTCTGGTCTCTAAAGGAAATACTCAAAGGAGATTATACACTACATATTAAAAAAACTGTAATCGAGACCTGTCTCCTACCTTGTTTACTTTATGGTTGTCAGACATGGACTTACACACAAAAAGCAAAACAAAAAATAACAACAACGCAGAGAGCAATGGAAAGAAGTTTATTAAAAATTAGAAAAATACACAAAATTAGGTCGGAAACTATTAGAGAAAGAACGAAACTAACAGATGCTTTAACGCTATCCCTAAAACTGAAATGGCAGTGGACTGGCCATATTTCGAGGCTCACAGACAATAGGTGGAGAATAAAAACGACCCATTGGAAAGGACCAATGGGAAAAAGACATGTAGACGAAGACCTGCTAAACGGTGGGCTGATGATATTGTTGCAATAACAGGGCACGACTGGATTACTCTAGGGAAAGAAAGAGAAGCATGGAGGAAGAAAGAGGAGGCCTTTACCCGAGCCGGGATCCACATCCCATAACCACACTAACACTAGATTTAAGTAATTTACTAACATACTTACCAAACATTCTACTATATACTTTAAATTTTGTAAACATTTTTGATGTGGAAATAAAGAGGCTTTAATAATAATAATAAGCCAAGTTGAAGGCCTTTTAGGCGACTTGAAAAATTTCAACTGCAGGCAGTTACAACCTGCGCCTGTCCATCTCTGCACGGCAAAATACGGCTCACCACCTACTACGTGGGACAAATTCTTAAAAGGTGAAATATGGGCATATAGTGATATGCCTCTGCCAACCCCTTCGGGCACAAAGGCGTGACATTATGTATGTATGTATAATAATAAAGGAATATTTAGAGAGAGTACAGCAAACGCGATTTTTTTTTACCGTTTTTGGAACAGCGGAATACTTTGCCTTAAATAAAAAATCTATCTTAAATTTCAGCCGGATCTGCAGCAAGTGCGCCGTTACTGCAACATGTGGCGTAATTACCATGACGTCATAACATCATGGACTTCGATCACCAACGTCATAGATTATTTCGAGACAAACTATGAGAGGCTCGCTCCGTACCACGGTCCGGGGCACTGGAATGATCCTGATATGGTATGTAGGAACAGCGGTATACGGACCCACCGATATTAGCAATGTTCTAAGAATATTTTGATGAAATGGGTCTCAAATTTAAGTTCGAGACTGTACAATATAAATTACTTGATGGCGCTTGCGATTCCACTTGCGTGAAAATTTGTTCCCGTTCCCGCTTCCCAAGAAACTTATTCTAGTGTTTAGTGTTTTTCCAGATAATAATCTATCGCTGTACCAAATTTCAGCAAGATCTGTTCTGCAGTTACGGCGTGAAAGAGTAACATTCATCCACATTCACAAATATTTCGCATTTGTAATATTAGTAAGGTCTCATATGTAATGCTATGCTATGATTTGTCTGTTATTAGTTAACTTAGAAACTACTGAATCTATTTTTATAATAATTTCGCCATTAAAACGCTCATATTTTAGGAACCAGGGATTATTGAGTTCATTAGAAGCTTTATTCTAAAATCGAGTTTTAAAAAACTCACTGCTCCTCCAAATTTAGATTTTTTTTCTTGTTCTTGGACTTTCTCGGCTTGAGAGTATGCCAAAGTCAAGTAAATTTCATTGTGAAAATATAAATCATTTTCATGTTAAGATTCGTCTTAACAGCAGCGTATTCAAGTATGTCCAAGTTTGGACTACGTTCTACTCTAGTAAGGCGGTGGTGCCTTACTAGGGCTTGCTGTAAATTTGTCGACAAACCTAAAAACTCGCGTTTCACTGCGCTAAATCACTTTCCAACACTTGTGCACTTTGACGAACCTTTTAAATGTTTAATAATCCACCATATTTTACACATACACACTGAAAAATACACTAGTTTTGAAAAATTATACACCGGTTTGCAACCGCTTGTCTGTAAGTTTCCCGCCAAATCCTCAAACATAGTATAAATATATATATGTTCATCATCACGCCTTTATCCCCGAAGGGGTAGGCAGAGGCATATTATATACCCACATTTCACCTTTTTTATAATTTGTCCCACGTTATACGTTGTGAGCCGTATTGCCGTGTTTAAAATGGACAGGCGCAGGTTGTGACTGCCTGCTGTTGAAATAAAGCCTTCAACTTGGCTTAACGACTGCCATTTTACTGGCAACCGGGACCAACGGCTTAACGTTCCTTCCGAAGCACGGAAACGCTCAAATAAATATCACAAAGTGATCACATGGATGGTCACCCATCCATGGACCGGCCATAGTGAAAGTTGCTTACTGCAGTGATCGTTTACAGAACACTGAGTCCGCGGGGCCACGAGCGCTTCAACGACGGATAAAGTAAATATATATATGTATGTATCTTACATCTTACTTCTTACTAATATTATAAATGCGAAAGTTTGTGAGTGTGGATGTTTGTTACTCTTTCACGCTAAAACGGCTGAACGGATCTGGCTGAAATTTGGTACCTAGATACATTATAGTCTGGAATAACACATAGGCCACTTTTTATCCCGGGAATAAGTTCCCACGGGCACAAATTTTCCGCGGGCGAAGCTGCGGGCATCAGCTAGTATACTATAAAGTACAAGTGAGAAAGCAAAAGTGCATAATGTGATAGATTTTAACATACTAATATCATTCTTTTTTTTATAATTCCAGCTAATATTCGGCACAGGCGCACTAACAGACAGCCAAAGTAGAGTGCACCTAGCTATCTACGCTATGCTATCAGCGCCATTATTACTGAGTTGCGACATGACAAAAATCACAAGTTATGAGAAGAAATTACTACAGAATTTGGACTTGATAGCTATAGCACAGGATACTTTTGGTATCATGGCTAAACCTTACCCTGTAAGTAAATAATTTTTACATATTTATCTCCGCAGGGGGTTTTTTTTTTTTTTTTTGATGTGAGGGAAAATCCTCGTAGGACTCTTACAGCCTATGGTTGAGAGCCGCAGGTAAGCCCGCAGGAAGGATGTCCCGTGACTCCCAACAGACCCACGGCCGCCCCTGCGGCCTCGCCCAGGGGGTGTTCGGGTGCTATCCCGCGTCTTTGGGGGGTTTTGGGTGTGACCCCGCTTCTAAGGGGGGGGGGGGGGGATCTCCGCAGGGGTAGGCAGAGGCATGTTATATGCCCAAATTTCACCTTTTAGATTTTGTCTCACGTAATAGGTGGTGAGCCGTATTGCCGTGTTAATATGGACAGGCGCAGGATGTGACGGCCCGCAGTTGATATTTTTCAAACCGCCCATAGAGGCATTCAACTTTGTTTAACGACTGGCAACCGGGGTTCATTGTGAGTTTTTCTTCTCTCCGCAATGGATCGTTATACGAAAGTGTTTCCTTAGTCGCCTTTACGATACTCTCTGGATAAATATGATAAATTGAGGTGGCGACATTTTGTACTCTTTTCCGTCGCCACAAGCGGCAAAAAAAAATAGCGAGATTGCAAATCACGAGGTCATGGGTTCGATTCGCACTGGGGACAAGAAGTATATATTTATAGTAATATCTGTGATCTGATACCCATAACTTAAGCAGGTTAATTACGATTAACCTGCTTATTTTACGTATATAACGCCAGGGCAATTTTTTTGTTTTACGTGAGGGAAAATCCTCATGGATGTTATGCCGGCCTCCTACTGGCTAAAATACCTCACGTATCCTCACGGAGCCCCGAGTAAGCCCTTGACTCCCAACAGACCTACAGCCACCACTGCGGCCTCACCTAGGGGGGGTTCGGGTGCTAAGTCGCATTTTTTGGGGGTTTTTCGGGCGTTATCCCGCTTCTTAGGGGGGGGGGGGGGGGGCGTGAATCCCTCACGTCACGCTGTCGTCTAGCGCCTGCTTCTGTAAGGACGGTAAACAGCCCCCTCACCGCTAGGGCTTACTTTAGAATTAGCGTTATGTAAAAATATCAGTGAATATTTATTTACCATTTTATATTTACAGATGGAAAGTGGGGTAACCATTTGGGTTAAACCCCACCAACCCAGAAAGGGTAACATGTACCCAACGTTTTCATTGGCATTCGTCAACATGGGTATATTTGACACTCAAGTCAGCATATTGCCGGGGAAGTATGGACTTAATTCTACGGATGAATATTGTGTTTATGTGAGTATGGTAGATTTACTTACTAGTTGATGTAGACAGACAGGGATTTCATCCTCACACCCTACGTCCGGAGCGTTCGAGCACGGTTAGATCCGATAGGGGTTTTCTTCCGCGCACGCTTAGGTTGTGGTGGAATGATTTCCCTGCCTCGATTTTCCCACACGCCTTCAGTATGGGGTTCTTCAAAAGGGGTCTAGGAAGGTTTTTACAAGGTCGGCAGCGCGAAAGTGGTGCCTCTGGTGTTGCAAACGTTCATAGGCTGCGGTGACCTCCAGTCCTTCTAGTGGGCCGTATGCTTCTCTGCCACCTTAGTGATATAAAAAAAAATGTCCGGGTGAATTTTGCTTCCATTCCCAGCATAAAAAGTAGGCTATGTATTACTCCAGGCTATAATTATGATATTATCATCTGTGTGCTAACTTTTAGATGAACCCACCCGTTGAGAGCGTAATTGAGTAAAAACTTTCAAATATCTTCACATTTATACCACAAATAAGAGATAGTACAGATGGAAAACTCATGTACTACCCGTTCGCTCTAAGTTTGCCGCTGGCGTAGAGGCGTATACCCGAATTTTTAATTAGACGAAGTAAATTGACAGTAGCTAATGTCACTTCGCCATAGATAATAAGCAACATTGTATGAAGAAGTGACATTAGTTGCTGTCAATTTACTTCGTCTAATTAAAACTTCGACTTTAGTATGGAGCCGAGCGGCAAACTTAGAGCGAACAAGCAGTATGTAGTTTTTTTTCACACCTACCTTCTGCTACACACACTGGCGCACAAATTAGTATCTAAAATTCGAATTGAGACCGCCTGACCTCGTGTCTGTGAATGAGTTGTCTATGTGTGCGTAGCCTCAGCGAATTTAGTATGTAGGTTTCCATCTGTACTATCTTCAATTTGTGCTTTTTGACGTGACAACGTCTTATAATTCGATGGAGCCGGCTGCACGAACGAAAAATGATGACGCAATACGTCGTTACCTCGCTCTGAGGCGTTCCATTTATTTTAGTAATGTTTTCAACAGATGGCACTATAATCAATTGATGTGTTTTTATATTTATTTTTGTTTTGTAATGTTAATTTTATTTTTATTTTTGTTTTTACGTTGTCACGTTCAACCATCGTCAGTAAACCGACTTTACAGACAACCGATTTTTACTAATAGATGAAGCTCGCGAGTCCGCCGGCGCGCGTAAAATTATGTTCACGTCGGGATCCTGTAAGTCCTGTAACTGTAACTTCACTATCCGTCTGTCTGTCATCGGGTTGTACTTATCTCATGAACCATGATAGCCAGAGAAAATACATTTTTACATATTAATAATGTATAGATATCTGTAACCGCTATATCAACGAATACTAAAAAACGTGACTTAAACAGTTTTTTGGTATGGATCGGTTTTTCTATTCTAACCACTAGGTACATCTATACTAATATTATAAAGAGGAAAGATTTGTTAATTTGTTTGTAACGAATAGGCTCCGGAACTACAGGACCGATTTGAAAAATTCTTTCACTGTTAGAAAGCTACATTCTTTGCGGTGAACATAGGCTATATTTTATTGCCGTATTCCCACGGGAACGGGAACTACGCGGGTGAAACCGCGTGACGTCCTCTAGTTTTTTATAAAATTACCTAATAAAGAAATTCCCTTTGTATAACAATTATTCCTCCTCGCCTTTTGAAACAGAATATGTAATGAAAGTTACTAATATATTTTTCAGGACGTATTTTCTGGTATTTATATCAGAAACATTACAATTAAGGAAAGACTACAAGTGACGGTACCGGGGCATGGTACGTATTAAACTTATTTTAGACTAGATGATGCTTGTGGTTTCGCCCGCGTAGAACTCTGTTCCCGTTCGCGCTTACCATGGGAACATAATCCCGGGATGAAAATGTGTGTTATTATAGACTATGTGCCTGTGCCAAATTTCAGCCAGATCTGTTCAACCGTTAGAGCGTGATTGAGTAACAAACATCTTCACAAACTTGCACATTTATAATATTAGTAGGATACCATAACTATGTATTGTGTCACCTTAAAATTGACACCTGAAGAGCTCTTCAACCTGATCCCACCCTCTCCTTTCGATCCCGAACATCACGTGCCGGGCAAAGATGCCACTCACACACAGTGGAGAGAATCTTCGCCAGAACTGAGCGTTCCAAAAGATCGTTCCTCTATCGAACTATTAAAACCTGGAACTACCTGCCCGCACACGTGTTTCCCTCATTTTCTCATCATCCCAGCCGATTCCCAAGAAAGAGGATCGGTCGGATTCGGCCAACTATCGCCCCATAGCCGTAACCACCGTCATCTGCAAGGTGTTCGAGCTAATTATCAACAAACAGCCCATGCGCTACCTGGAGGATCACTCGTTAATTAGCGATCGTCAATATGGCTTTAGGCCGAAACGATCAACGGGTGACATCCTGGCATACATAACACACACCTGGGGTGAGGCTATGGAGACGCACGGCGAATCTCTGGCTATTGGCCTAGACATCGCTAAAGCCTTTGATAGGGTATGGCATGCGTCGCTTCTTTCCAAGCTGCCGGCATATGGTTTGTCGCCTCAGTTGTGCCGCTGGTTGGCCAGCTTCCTGCACGGGCGACGTATACGGGTTCTCTGTGATGGTCAGGCTTCCTGCTTTTTGCAGATAAATGCCGGAGTACCACAGGGATCGGTATTGTCCCCTACTCTCTTTCTTCTGCATATCAATGACATGCTGTCCCTTGGGTGCATTCATTGTTATGCGGATGATAGTACTCTGCATGTGAGCTATTCTGGCCGTCCAGCGAAGGGGCGTAGTGACGTGGAGGAGAAGAGACGGCAACTCGTGGCGGATCTCGACCGGGACCTGGGTCACATTGCCCAATGGTGTTCAGACTACCTGGTCGAGTTCAATGCCAGAAAAACACAGGCGTGTGCGTTTACAGCTAAGAAGTCCCCATTCCTTCCTCTACCCTCTCTTCACAGCATTACGGTTCCGCTAAAGGACAACCTGGAGATCCTCGGTATAGACGTCCGGCGTGAGCTCAATCACAAAAACTAACGAACCGTTGGCGCAGCGAAGAACCATAGCGTCCTTGGCTGCTTTCTACCGAATGTATCACGGCGAATGTTCTGAAGAGCTCTTGAACCTGATCCCACCCTCTCCTTTCCGATCCCGAACAACGCGTGCCGGGCAGAGATGTCACTCATACACAGTGGAGAGAATCTTCGCCAGAACTGAGCGTTTCAAAAGATCGTTCCTCTGTCGAACTATAAAAACTTGGAACGACCTGCCCGCACACGTTTTTCCCTCATCTTACAATCCCGGGTTCTTTAAGAGGAGCGTGAAGAGGCACATCACGGGGCCGCCAACTTGAGGACCACTGTCAGAAGTGGCCCCCAATCGCTAGATGCGCCACAGCTTTCCATCAGGCTGGTGGCGACGTCAATTTGGCGTGCTGAATATAAAAAAAAAAATCTTACAATCCCGGGTTCTTTAAGAGGCACATTACGAGGCCGCCAACTTGAGGACCACTGTCAGAAGTGGCTCCCAACCGCTAGATGCGCTACGGCTTTCCATCAGGCTGGTGGCAACGTCAATTTGCCAAATAAATATTTAAAAAAAATTAAAACCTTTAGACTGTTATCTACCTCAGCGAGATTCTAAACTGTCGAGATTTTACTATCTAACAGATGATTTTCTTTCTTTCTAAAGTACTAAAAAAAATTACCAAAAAATAGGTAATATATTAAGGCGTCTGGCACTAGGCGGTCGCTACCGAGCCGCAGCCCGCTCGCTTCGCTTGCTCGCCTTCTTGCGTTAATTGCCACCGTTGTAACCTAACCTAACCATCAAAATCTTACAATCTCGCTACGTAGATTATTATCTAAGGTGTTGACAATGTTTTTTAAATCTAGATCGCCAAATTGACGTCGCCACCAGCCTGACGGAAAGTCGTGGCGCATCTAGCGATTGGGGGCCACTACTGACAGTGTGCCTCTTGTGATGTGCCTCTTCACGCTCCTCTTAAAGAACCCGGGATTGTAAGATAAGGGAAACACATTTTTATGAAAACATCTATATTATATAGGCGAACAGAATGAATTGGGTTACATAGTTTAGAGCTAGCAAAACACCGTCCATGTAGGCAGGTATTATCAACTGTTTGAAAAAGCCTCATATTTTTTCTACTGCCTTTCAATTTGCCTTGTATTCAATTATTCACCTCTGCGAGTGAACGGCACTGTACTATAAACGTATATCACCTATCACCATAGAGCAACGCGACCAGTGCAAAGGGAGTAGACATAGCATGTTCATATTTATGTGTCATATGTTGCGTGGGAAATCGTATTCATATACATCGCTAAAAAGCAATCGGCTGTCACTACGGAACTTACACAAAACTATTAAAACAATACACTCACAGTAATTTCAGACACACACATTATATCTATACTAATCAATCAATATCAATACATATAATAAAATCGTAACTGTCTGTTTGTCTGTACGTTTGTGCACGCTAATCTCAGCAACCGCTCAACCGATTGCAATGCGGTTTTCTTAATTGCGTTGCAATTTACTCCACTTAACATTTAGTGTTTGTTTCATGTCAATCGATTCATAAATAAAAATGGTATATCAATCTAAAGAATCACATATATAAAATACAGCGTACGAAGTCGCAGGCAACAGCTAGTATCGAATAAGCTCTGAAATCACTGAACCTTATTTGAATGTTTTTCACTGTTGGGAAGCCACAGTATCCCCGGGTGACATAGGCTATATTTTATTTCCGTGTCCCCACGGGAAAGGGAACTACGCGGGCGAAACCACGTGACATCGACTAGTTTCTTAAATATACGTGTGTATACGTATAAACGTAGGTACTCCTATTGGAGTACGCTTTGACAGAGTAGAAAGTCTCTGTACAGCGCGTCCCTATAATAGTCATAGGTCGTGTTGCTCTATGGACTCTATGGTGCAAGTGAACGGTACAGTCTACATCGGTATATCCCCTGTCACCATCCATCATAACTAGATGCAGCGAGTTGATAATGTTTTTCCTTTTATTCCAGATGTGATCCTGTATTCATTGTACCCTCTATAGTGATTGCAAAATATATTAGTGTTTGAAATTGTATAGGATAATGTTAAGTGTTGGCACTCTGAAGTTGGTAATGTGTACAGTACATTTTCATTTTACGCATTTTTGCGCGTATTATGTTTTTTAACCGACTTCAAAAAAGGAGGTTACTGACTTCGACCGTAAATATGTTTTTGTTGTATGTTCCATCGTGACCTCTTTCGTCAAAATGGTTTGACTGATTTGGTAGTGTTGAAGGCCTAGCGCGAGGCCGCATCTGTGTCTTTCCGCGGCGGTTTCTAACCTCCAACTGTCAAACCTTGACTTAATTTCATTGATTTTGACAGTTTGATGACACTTTGAGGTCAGAAACCGCCGCGGAAAAACGCAAGTGCGGCCTCGCGCTTAGATCCGTTTTTAAATGATCTAAGGTTGAAGAATAAGACTAGAGGGTCTTTGGTTATGTGTGACATCAGCAAAAATCAACATGGTGAATGTTACATGTTTTAAACTGAAAAATGTTTAGTTAAATTAGACGATTAGTAAAATTATCTTAGTGGCGTTATTATTCTCATTCAACATTCAAATACGAAATCATTCCATTTAGCAATTTTAAAATAATTGGAATGTGAAAATCAAATTCTAACGCCTATTTATTGTTAAGAAAGTTGTACTTTGGCAAATAGCAAAATGTTAAAGCGCTTGCTTGTAAAGCCTATAATCGCCATCTAGTCTTATGTAAAACGAATTAATGCATAGGAAAGCATTCATAATGCCATAAACTTCTCACACGACAAGTAGTAACTATTAAAAGTATAACTCTGCCTGCATTTTCCAGCATGCTAGGCTGTTCATGATTATCATACTTAGGTATTTACTACTTAATTAGTTTAAAAAAATATTTATAACTGTTTGTTGTTCGTTTCTGTTTGTGCACCTGCACTGTGCAATAATATTCTATTATGTATTATATTATTATTAAAATGTTTTATGTTATGTCTGATACCATAATTTTAGTAAACTACATTCCAGGGAATCTCAACCTTAAATTTTTATGCATAGAGCACATTTTTGTCTAACGGTGAAAAATGCCAATGACTCTTTATATCGCCTTGTATAACAATACGGGGTAGGTAATCAACTAAGTATATAAGTTCGTGTAAATATTGTATAGGGCGTGACCTGACATTACAAGGTCCCTCTATGGTAATAATTACCGTTGAAAAGGTCAATTCGAGGCCTTGAATTAAGGCTTTCATGGAAAAGTATTTATTTTTACGTTTACTATGGTTACCGTTAACATGACAATAATTAAGTCAAGTTGAAGGTAGTTAGGCGGCTTGAAATTTCACCAATATTGAGCCTACCTTAATGTCGTAGTTGGCCTCTGTCTACCCCTTCAGGGATAAAGGCGTGATATGTAAAGTTGGTTATGGAACACTGTCAGAAGTCTAACGGACTGGATAGTCCCCTCTACCAACCCATGGTCTTACCAGCCTCTTGGCTATGAAAATCGAATCGTTGGGAGTTACGCGCCGTACTTGCGTGTGTGTATTATTTCCGGCGCGCACTTTGTTGGCTCCCACAATTGACTATCACGGCCTCTCCCCATTCTGAGGTGGCCTTGCCGTCTTGGCGTTCATCTCCCATTTTAGGGATACGGCATGGTTTGCAGGCGACTTGGCCGCTCTATCTCGGGACCTCTAGCCCCAGCTGAAAGTCTAACGGACTGTGAGAGTGGCCCCCAATCGCTAGATGTCGCCACAGAGATCTTAATCACTACGTTTTGATGTCGCCAAGACTTTCCATCACTTTCTCGCGCTTAGTGAAAAAACTGTACACTGATATATTTATTCTGGTATTGTTGCTCAATTTACTAGTTTATTTTTATTTAAAACCAAAAAGACTATGTGTGTTGAATTTGGTAGGTTTATTATATTTATGTTTAAAATAAGTGTTATGACATTGTTCTGTTATATATGAAAAATAAATTTGAGATGCAATAGTGCAATTCTTTTATTTTAATCTGTGATCTGAAGTGGGCAATCTTCTTTTTTTTCTTTTTTTACGTTAGAGAAAATCTTCATGAATGCTATGCCGGACTTCTACTGACTAAAAACCTCACGTATTCTGCCTAACAGTCTGTAAACCCGGTTGGAAGCCCCTGGTAAGCCCTCGGAAGGGTACCCCAGGACTCCCAACAGACCTACGGCTACCACTGCGGCCTAACCTTGGGGAGGAGGTATGCAATCTTAACTCTCTCTCTCTAGGACTCTTCAACTTAATCCTACCCTCTTCTTTTGGATTTCGAACAACGAGAGAGGTGCCACTCATTCAGTGGAGAAAATCTTTGCCAAAACCCAACGTTTTAAAATATATTTTCTCTGTAGAACTATACGCACTTAGAATGCTCTGCCACCGCACGTGTTTCCCTCTAACAACCCCGGGTTCTTCAAATGGAGTATAAAGAAGCACGTTATTAGGTCACCAGTCTTGAGGTAATAGATACTGCACAATGCATCAGACGGACGAAGATATATTGGCGCCCCAAATATTTAAAAACGCAGTAGCACTCCAGGAGTGCTCACTGAAGTAAAAACTTGTGAAATCACGATCGTAACCATTTTCTCGAAAAGTACGAGCATTACGGTTTTGAGGTAAGTGTAGTATAAGTCTAACGCGCCATAAGAAGTTTTTATTTCAAAAATAAAGCTGTGCATTCGTTTTGTAAACGCCATATTGACATTCGTTTGTAAACTGGGGTAAGTCAATAGCACCAAGATTCAAATGTTTTCAAAGCACAGGTCGGGGCAAAGTCTTTTTGGATTCACCTCTTTACAAAATGAACGTAGTACTTACTTTTCCTTAGGTCACTACTGTATCTACAGAAAAGTGGGACATGTAACTCAAAGGCAGATCGTTTATAAATGTTATTCTACCCTCTATGTAGTTTGTATTCAATCTGAACCTATGCGTATAACACTTTTTAGGTCTGAATACCTTCTTCTTGTTTTCTTTAGGCACCAAGTCAGACTAAAAGTATACCTAATGCTTCTTAGTACTTAGATATGCCTATATTTTCTAATCCAAACGCTTTCGTTACTCCGAATCTACCGTTAAACCTGCTGGAGTTAATAATCTTCCATTAGACCGACAAACGGAATTGAATTTGAGAAAAGCTTGGTGAATTTTGAAAACTTCAAAATCGATACTTCAAGGATATAATAACTAGGTATCATAATCATATCGTTATTACATTGATAAGGTTGAATTAAACAAAAAAAATAAAAAAAATAAAATTTAATCTACATAGTTGGTTTTTAGTGTATCACAAACGTGCCTTACGTTATTATACATAATTTTCTTCTTGGCGTGGCGTATTCAGAAAAATTGCGACGAAGATTTTAGACTAATTTCAGAAACAACATCAAATTACACGGATTTCGCATTCTAAGCTTAGCTAAAGATTAGGTATATCTACCTAAGTTGGTGACGTATTTTTCCTGCTGTTTTAGTGTAATTTCTCTAAAACAAGCCGCTTTCCTAATGGAATATTAGTTGATTTTATATTGAGTGACGAATTAATAGTGGACAACTATCGTACTCATGATATTTCTATCGCCGTTATAGTAAAACTATAAATATAAGTACAATGATATTTCTAACACAGCAGTAGTAGCACAAACGTGGTAGTCAGAATGAAGTTACTTGTTCTCGGTATTACGCTCTGCATCGCCCATGAAATTCAGGGCACTGGATTACTGAATCGTTTTGGAGAGGCGTCCAAAAATATAATTGGAGGAGGATCGATCAATGACATCGTCGCGTTTAATAAAAATGATACCTGTATCAAGATTGTAAAGGATGACTATCAAACAGCACAGAGCTACTGCTACAAAAAGCTATACGCAAGAGTAGCTGCTCGGAGTGATAACCATTTTGTTTTTTTACCATCCAGTATTTGGCTCTCTCTTTCTGCTTTAGCTGAAGGAGACAGAGTCAGTTCTTCAATTTATTAAATTTACCTCAAGAAAAATCAGAAACAATTCTATGACATAGCTTTGCAAGTTCAAAAACCAGGTCGTGACGTCAATCTCAATCATCAGCGGAGTATCCTTGGCGATGATAATTTGGCATTGAACCCAGTTTAGTCACAGTAGGTATGTTAACAACACTGGGCTTCTGGAAGTAGCTTCATTGCCTATTAAGGTTGCGCTAGTCGCTATTTTGTCCATACTTCGGGAGGATATTACTCAACTGTTTGATACCCTACATACAAAGTCAAACATTTTACTGATTTGCCTCATCATAAACTTTGTCTGTACCGTTAAAAAATTGGAATTAAAAAACTATTAAAGAGATAAAAGTCATTAAAAATTTGATTTTTCTGCCAAATTTTTAGAGAACTTTCTGAGGCAATCTATACAAATAAATAAAATTGGAGTGTCTGTTTGTAATATTAAAATAACCACTTTCTAATACATGCATATGAATGTATATACGGTACACATACAAAAATATATATTTTTACAATTTTTGTCTGTCTGTCTGTTTGTATTGGCTAATCTCTGGAGCGGCTGGACCGATTTGGACGGGACTTTTACTGGCAGATAGCTTATGTAATAAGGAGTAACTTAGGCTACTTTTAGTTAAGAAAAATTGCCAAAAACAAAAAAAAAACTAAATAAACTTTTTTTTTTACCTACATTCCACGCGGACGAAGTCGCGGGCACAGCTAGTAAACAATAAAAGGAGTATAAAAACTCAAAATCTAAGGCCGTTCCGACAAAGTTCATATCTCAAAGAGTTTAGAAAACTTGATGCTAAGGTGATACGTGAATTACTTTTTTCATAACACCAACACGCAGCTTCTCGATCTTATTATGCGATGTGAGGTGAAACAGCATGCTTATTTGGCCGAGTTCGAGCGACCGACTAGCGCCGCCTTAAGACCTACCCTCAAGAGATTGCTAGTCGGTTGAAGCAATATTTGGCTCTGCGGTCAGATATAAGTTTCAAAGGAAACTCGATTCTCTTCAATAGTTTTAGATTATCAAGGACGACAGCTTTTGGAGATGGTAGCACGTAGAGTAAGTTCGGGTAATATGGCACGCCATAAGCCTTTTTGGGAATAAATCATTTTTTTTTTGAGATCGATCAGTTTTTATTTTACAATTCAGTCTTAGAACTAATAAAGAATAAATAATTAGAATTTCAAAACAATCAACATAAAGAAATAATTTACAAAAAACAAAATCTGAACCTTCAACAATTGTCAAATTTTAACAATGGAAGGGCAATATGGCCTGGGCCATATTAGCCACAAATCAGGTGAGCTATATTGCCCTCCAGAAATATAACAGTAACTAATAAATTTTGTGTTACTTTGCGGAGCAAATTTGTCATTTTGTTTGCGAATGTGGTTTCCGCGGAGCCATTATCTAAAAAAGAAAAACATATTAGAAACAATATAAAATTATGGGGACAATATGGCCTGGTGCCATATTAGCCATTTATCTGGTGAGCCATATTGGCCGCGGCAACGTTTTTAATAGGTAAAAGTCTAGCCTAAAAATGAGCAAGAAATATGTTTAAAATCTATCACAATACTACATAAGAATAGCTCATCTACAAACCTGTGTAGTACCAATGTAAAAATAACTACAATTTCAAGAAATGTAATGATTGTTAGTTAGTTAGTTAGTTAGTAATGCTTTATTGTAACACCAAAACATACAGTTACATTTTATATACGTAGACAATATTATACAGGTTATACAATAGGCGGCCTTATCGCACAAGGCGATTTTTTCAAGGCAACCTTTGGATGGAGACTTTATACGAACTTAACTAGGGGCAGCATGGTATTACGTTGAAATACTAACGTTTTATTAACATAAACTAAACGTATACATAATGTACACAAAAGGAACAATAAAGGGATATGAAATACATACATAACTATGAATATATATATACATATATACACATACACACATACATACATATATATATATATACATACATACACACACACATACACATATATATACATATCCATTCATACATCTACATAAAAATATTATAATATATACATACATTCAAATACATAAATTACTGACATATACATACACAAATACACATAAACATACACTTACACTCTTTTAAATGTATAATATACATATACAGAAACTATTCAGAAGATGGAAACACTAAGTATAGCCAATATCCTTTAAGTAATGATTGTTTACTAGAATCTTAAATGTTGCTACACTCTGTGCACGTCTAATGGGAACTGGCAGTGCATTCCACAACCTAACTGCTTGGACAGTGAACGATTTATCCACAAAGTTAGTGGAATGCCCGGGCATCTTCAGTCTCAGATTCTCCGACGATCTCAGGAACTTATTGTGGGAGTTACACAAAAAATCAAAGCGATTTTTTAGATAGAAAGGAGTGTTAGGGTTAAAAAGTATGTTATATAATAAGGAGAGGATATGGGTATTCCGGCGAAGGCGGATAGGTAACCACTTGAGCTTTTTTCTGAATTCGGAAACGTGATCATATTTGCGTAGTCCAAATATAAATCTTATAAAGAAGTTTTGGAGTCTCTCAAGTTTATTTAGTTGGTCTTCGTTTAGGTCTAGATAACTGACGTCTGCATAATCGAGGATGGGGAAAAGAAGTGATTGCACAAGCGCAACCTTAGTTTTTATAGGTAGAAAATTTCGTAGCCTGCGCAATGATCCCGCCGCAGCATAGATTTTACGACTCAGCTCTTGCAGCTGAGGCCCCCAGGATAAGCATGAATCTAAATAAATGCCTAAGTTCTTGACCTTAGCACTATAAGTGATATTAATACCGTCACACGTCACTTTAGGAAGTTGCGACCAGTCAATTTTGGGCACCATCCTGGAACCGCCAATCACGATGACCTGTGTCTTTGATGGATTCACCTTTAAGCCATACGAATCACTCCAGCGACAAATAGTACGCAGATCATCATTAATATTATCAACGGCCTCGCTCAGTTTATGTAAAGGAGCTTGAGAATATATTTGAAGGTCGTCTGCGTAAAGATGGTAGGAAGAAGATAAGTTGTTTGAAATTGAGTTTATAAAAACAGCGAAGAGTAATGGAGATAAAACGCCTCCCTGAGGCACACCAGCAGATGTATCGCACCAAGACGAGGAGGTATCGTCAATTACAATACGTTGCCGGCGGCCATATAGGTAACTATGAAACCAATCAATCACTGTTGGAGATATGTTAAGGGAGGCCAATATACCGAGTAAAATGTCAAAGTCCACCGTATTAAAGGCATTACTAAAGTCAAGCAGTGCCAGTACTGTCAGGTTGCCATCTTGCATAGCACTTCTCATGTCACCCGCAATATGAGTTAAAGTTGTGGTTGTGCTGTGACCAGTACGGAAACCAGATTGAAATGGGTTGAGTAGTTGGTTTTGAGATAGGTATCTTAAAAGTTGATCGGAAAGGAGACGTTCGATGACTTTAGAAAGGAAAGGGAGAATAGAAATAGGACGGTAATCAGAAAAGGAGGAAGGGTTTTTCTTTTTAGCTATGGGAATAATCTGGGCGCTTTTCCAAGCCGCGGGAAATATGCTATTTATTATTGAGAAATTTAAAATGTGAGAGATAACTGGAAGTATTTCGTCAATAATAGGAACAATCATATTGCGGCCTAGACAATCAGTACCTACAGCGTTGGAGCTGATGGACATTATACTTCTCTTAACATCACAAGCAGATAATTGACTAAAAAAGAAAGGAGAACAGTTGGGAGGGCATATTGATGAAAGATGATTAAGTGTCGTTTCTTTTGTCATTCTATTCATATTTGACGAAGCAGAGAAATGCTGATTGAGTGAATTCAGATTTAAAGTTTTAGGCATTGAGTCTTGATTAGATTTTCCCACTCCCAAAGATCGTAGAAATTTCCAGACTTTTGCTGGATCTCCGTTTTCAACAGAGCTGTGAATATGTTGGCGTTGAGCATTCCTTACCACCTTGTTGCAGTAATTTCTAATAAGGGTATATTTTTCCCAATTTGTGTCTGTTGGTCGATGTTTATATTTCGATTTGGCTGCAGCTTTTCGAGATATGAGTGCTTTGATCTCACTCGTGAGCCAAGGGGATGGTAGGTGTTTCATTTTAATTTTGCGAACTGGAGCATGTACATCGTATAGGGCTATCAAATTGGAAGTGAGCATTTCAACTTTGGCATCAACGCAATTTGAATTAAAAAGCGGATCCCAATCAATGGCCACGGCGTCCCTACGCAATTCCTCGACACTTATACCACTAAAGTTGCGCAGCGCTAGAAATTGGGGTTTAGGTTTAGGCAGACGAAGGCGATAAGATAGAAAAAGTAAGTCATGGTAAGAAAACTCGCCTGCCGAGCGCTGACCGTGCTTAGCCACTCTACTTGGTGAGGACACAATTTTCAAATCAAGTAGCGAAGGAGGTTTGTTTGGAAAATAATGGGTAGCAATAGAGGGGAGAATTGAAAGGTTACAGGATTGAATAATAGATTGAAAAGTAGAGGAGCGGGTGTCGTTTTTCAGCAGACAGGTGTTGAAATCACCCAAGATTATTGTGTGACTGCACATAGAAGCAAAGTTTTCTAGAAGGGTTTCCAGTGAAGAAAAGTAATTTACATTGGAAGAAGGCCCGTAGTAGACACCGAGGAGAATTTTGCTGTGGAAGAGTTCAACCTCAAGGAAAAGATGCTCCCCAGAATACGGTAGAGGCGGCTGCGGTGAAGAACTTACAACAGTATAAGAAAAGTGAGACCGTAAGTAAATAGCCACACCACCATAACCATCCGGGCCGCGATCGTTACGGATGAGGTTGAATCCTGGCAAAAAATAAGGAGTGGAAGACATAGATGGTTTTAACCATGTTTCTGAGACAAGTATAGCGTGTATATTTGTGCAGTCAAAAGACGCCAGCATTTCTGTTATATGAGCCGGAATACTTTGAGCATTTATATGAATCACATTGAAATTCCTAATAACATCCGAGAACTGAGACGACAGGAACCCTGCAAGTGAAGGTACATTCTGCGAACTGTCGGACGAAGACATAAAAATAAGATAATTAATATATTACTATGTATATATATATATAGGTATAAGCTATAATAAATAACCAAATATGTAGTAAAAAATAAAAATAAGAATATAAATAAATATATATGAATATTCACAAATACACAAAATCCTCATCTGCCGGTGCCAATTTACTAATAAATGTTCTTAAATAATTTAATAAACTTATAAATCTATTATAGCGGCCCAGGCGAATCACAAGAAAACTAATAAACACCCTGTGGCTGACCCTGCTATACTATTCAAAGTGCAGTATTAAAATTTACAATATTAAGAAACACTTGTGAAAAAATCACATGTAAGTGGCTCAAAAGACCAACGAAAAGTGCCAAAATAAACAGGAATTAAAAAAAAAAAAAAAAAAAAAAAATTAAACGCGTCTACCCACAGTCTGTCACTAGTGTCAACTGTCAGCTGTCAGCCAATGTTATCTTGTATTACCTTGATTTAGCTTATTTTACAAATAACAAGTATTACTAGGTACCAGTTTTGTGAGTTTTGATAAAAATTATGTACCTAAAAGCGAAAGTAATATTCAAGTAGAATGAATTTGTTTACATGAGTAAAGAAAAGGAGTTATATAAACAGAATTATCATTAAAAAACTACTAGCTGAAGAATTACTGAGAGATACAGATTATAGTGATGAAAATATAAGACTTATCTAACCACCTGGGCCACAGAAAGTTAGAATGAGGTCAACTTCACTTCCTTGCCGTCACCGCACGTTTGGACTTAGCTACGGGCACCCTTGCAGTCGTGGCCGTTGCAGGAACTTCGCCGATTTTGTTAAGATCAGCAAAGGACACTATCCTGTGTCGAACGTCGTTAGCCCCCAACACATAGATGACACCGTCCCTTGTCCAGCACTTTGCAACTCCGAATTTTTCACGTGCAGTCATGAAAACATCATGCCTTGTTTTGGTCAAGAACTCGGTCATTGTGATACCAGAGCCCTTCAATTTGGATTTTGTAAACCATACCTTTTCTCGCACCGACGAGTCATGAAGCTTGAAGAGGAGTGGCCGAGGCTTCTTGCTTGAGGTTGCACGGCCCAATCGTTGACAACGGCTAATGCTACTGGTGTTAAAGTCCTGCATATTCAGATGCTTTTTGATGGTATCTACAACTGTGCTAACAGGATCTTCATCTTTCTTCTCATCAACCCCGTGAAGGAGCAATATCTTCCTGCGCCGCTGCATCTCCACATTATCAAGTAAATGTGTCAATGCCTCCATCTGCTGTTGCAACAGCCTCAGGGATTGAGTAACAAATACTCGAAAACTGGAGAATTCACTGTTCAACCCTGGAAGACTTACTGATGTAGTTGGTGACTTCAAGGCCTGTGTTTCGAATGCATCCATTCTCTTGTTGAGGGATTCGGCCAGGACTACAATACTGCTTTGCATAGCCTCCATTTTGACAATAGTGATGACGAAGTGAAGTGTGAAGATAAAACAACTTGAAATGGGAGAATATTGAGTAGGATATTGTTGTTTCCGGCAGAGGAGGAACTCAGCTATAATTATGTATCATATAAATATGTAAGTAAGTAATATTATAATTTTAAAATTAAAAAGATTCACTGACGAAAATTTTTGCAACTTATTCCTTCAACTACCCGAATTTTTTTTTCTTTACTTTATTGAAACTTACCAAAAAATAAGATCACTTTACGTAATTTTCGATCGAGGTGAAACAGCATGCTTATTTGGCTGAGTTCGAGCGACCGACTAGCGCCGCTTTAAGACGCGCGAGTTGACTGAGGAAGTGAGGGGAAGGGGTGCGTTGGTTTGCCGAGTCAAGCGGTCGCAAGTGTTCATTCAGTTCAGAGAAATCGCAGTAGGCCATATTGACCGACCAGGCCATATTACCTGAAATTACTAACGCGCCATTTTACAACGAGTTCGGACAACAAATCGGTGTAATTTAGCTGATGAAGGCAAAGAGACGTGTGTTCGGCTAGCCCAAGTTCCCTTCTTGAATACTAAGGTGCTTGAGCTTCCAGTACGAAACAATGGTCGGTAGGTATACCATGCTGTTTCTTGTTGGGAATGGTAACGATGTTTTCAAGAATGCGATAGAGTTATTCTTGGGGCCAATTTACAAGATCTTCAATTTATTGCAATTGAACATTGTGCCTGTGGATATTGCTGTGCCCAAATTTATTCTGAATTCGGAGTTTGATGTCCGGCCTGCAGGACTTAGGATTCGACCGGCTCTGGAGCGATCTTTCAGATACCAAGTAAGTATAGTTTTTACTTAATCTTCAATCTTATGTTTGCCTTTATCTTTATAGTACCTACCTACTCGTAGCAGGTTCAAAATGCCAAACATGTAACTAGCCTATTTACTAGAGCGCAGACAAAATGCCTAGGTAGATTTGATTGTATCGTAAGTGCAATAATTGTGACCCATGCAACCTGATGTGCAGAGGTAGTTACTCGGATTTTTATCGCTGTCACGGACTCCAGATGCAGTTGAAGTGTGATGTATAAATGAGGAAACTTGTAACTCTGGGAAAACCACACACGTCGCCCATCTCCCAGGCCCCAAGGCAGAAATTGTGCCAAACAGAATTCCGTTAATGTTGCAGCTTCAAATATTTTTGTCCCTAAAATCAGGACTGTGAGTTAATCAGAGCATACAGTGTCCACGAGCAACAATTGCATCTAATGAGAACGTGGATAAATGCTACCATGCGTAAGTCGTAACCCTAGATAGCAAGACGTTATTTCTTTTGTTGTATTTGGGTTGTGTTGGAGAATTAAAAACAATAAACCTTAAATCCGAGCATACACTATACTGCAGGCCAGCATTACGCTGCGAGTTGCCAAATTATGCGTCCAATGTGCCGCTCGTTGCGTATAATTTTGTTCCGCAGTAGCGGTACAGCGGTAGTGGTCAAGCTGTAGTTATCTTTTTCTTAATATTTTATCATGGCAGCAATCGTATCTAATGAGGACGGGGACATTGGTTTTTGTAGTGTGCATTATACCATGACAATTATGTTAAACATTAAAACCCATTTTAGAGGGTTTGATAGTTTGGTATTAAAACGCTTTCAATATATTTTTTATTTGTTTGAATTTTATATGTACATTAAATAAAGGTTGATTTGTGTAACCAGGACCAACGGGCTAAGGCTACGAGCAACTTATCATCATTTGGTACTTAACTTACTTCACCTATACTGTACTATCTTCACGCCAAATCCCTTGCAGGGTAGGCAGAAAGAACCGAGCGCCACACGGCACGGTCCATACACAAAAAAAACGCTTACGCTATGTTCAGTTCTGAGATTGTTGTGCTTTTAATGACTACAAGCAGGTAGTTAACTAGCTACAAACTATCGCTGTTCATTTCAACACCAAGTATTACATGGAATAACGTATCTTTATGTGTGTAGGTACGAGTACCTATGTAAGTCAGACCTAACCCATCCACTAACACGTAGACCGGTGCACAACAAAGTTCCCTGTGTACCTATCCCATATGCGTTGTATAACAATGTCCCAAAAATATTTATTCCAAAGGGTACGTCGGCTTCGAATACAGCGCCACCATAAGACTCGTGTAGGTCTGTGCATCGACCAATGCAAACATGAATGGCCTATCAGCTATAAATTCACTCCAATATTTATCTTCTTCCTTTACATTTTGAACTGTCGGCTGCTCATACACTGGTGGCAGAACTCCAGTACAGTGAAGGGTTACGGTTGAACGCTGGATGTAACTGGTTGGTAGGGCTGGTGGGGTGGATATGTTCCTGATAAGAGAAAACAGAGATTATTGAGTTTTTATTGCTTTAGTTAACAGTGGTACCTACCTAGTTTGTGGCCATTGTCGATTTATAGATGATCAAATTTTGAGAAAGTAGAAAAATGTAGTGAGATCTCGTCTCAGCAATTCTCTATGTGGTCCCATTAACGGGCACAGATTCCTGGGACCTCGAGAAAACAGCGTAGGTACTATTATCGTTACTGAGATCTCTGGTCGTCGGTTCAAATAATTGCAAATTATTACAAAAAGTGTCTTACCAGGTACCTCCAGGATCTTGCCACATGTTGACAAGTCCCATATCCTGCAGTATTTTTTTCATGTCAATCTCAGAGTTCATCGTAAACCTCGGTATCGCTACATCTATTGGAGAGGCGGTTTCTTGCAAAGACGCCATTACCTCAAGCATGGTATAGCTTTTAAAATTGGCCACCATAGGTTCCAAATTTGAGGATTTGTCAACGACCAGAGCAAATAACATTTTGTATTCTCCATTATGACCGAGAGGCAGTTCTAGAATTTTCGAATTAATGCTTGCTACATATCCCATTCGAACTTTCCTTTTCAACTTCATAAGATCCACTGATCCAATTTGTTGTCCTGCGTTGTCATAAAATGCTGAGCGTTCGACATTGGAACCAGAGAAAGCATTTGTCCAATGCCCATTATATTCCATTGAATTTAAAATTACCGAATTGCCGTTCAGGTCTAATAGATGGCTTCGTCTTGTAAATTGCTTCATAACTTTTATTGCAGGCTCGCTCCTAATGGGAGCCGCAACAACTTCTATGAGAGATTGGTTCTTCATCGATTGCGACCAATTTTCATTGATTTGCACTCCTTTATCGATGACTAAGACACGTTCTTCGAATATACTCACGTATTTGGATGAAGATGTTCGTGAGACTGCTTTCCGATAGATCTTCTGTCGAGAACAAGCATTTGTAGGAAGATTCAAAAATGCTAAGAGTTCTTTTTGGTTTTTGTTGTCAGCTCCTTCTGCTATTGCGGAGAGAGTAATCCAAACGGAGTATGGAGATATTGTAATGAAATAATGCCCTGGATCAGCAGCCATCTTTAATAATTTCACTGCGAAAGCATCATATGCAGTTCGAAACGCATTGGCTACTTGAAGATCGGCGATACATCTATCTTGACCAGATCCTATATTTAGTTGTTTGACTTTGGGTTTTGGTGGTTGCTTTTTGGCCGCACACAATGCAATCGACATTAAGGCTATAAATAATCTCATATTTAATGAGAATATTTCTATCTACATTATTTTGATCTTGATATTAGAATCTGCGTTGGTAGAATTAGGTTTCTACTAAATTATGGCAAAAATACGTCACAAAGTCATGGTCTACACGTTCATGGGCAGTATTCATTCTAAGACAAAGATACGATGCTGGAAAGTGTGTCCTTACAGTTGCCTACTTTACTGATAAAAGTCTTTCTGTTTAATACGAAACTGATTTCATTAAGGTACGTTCACAGCAGGTCCAAGTTGAGCGTTGTAGGTCTTCAAAGTACCTCGGTACCTTTAGGTATTGCAGTGTCTTTAGTTTAAATGACTCTTCTCTTCTCGTTTTGCTCGTCCAGTTAATACACGTAGGTACGCATTTGGAACAAATTATCACAAAGCTGGATGGAACATCTTCACAGGCACTACTCCACACAAGCACATCAGTTAAACAAATAAGTACATACTTAAACACACAAAGCGTATGTCTGTACATTAATAGCTGTTTAAAAATGGAACAATTTAGATTCGCATTCATTGTTGACTCTCTTTATCAACCTTTCCTGCGATAATTTTGTTGTTTTTTTAATCGTTCCTACCGCTGCACTTACGCTATTTTGGTTCGAATTCAGACAGACTACTAGAAACAAGACCAACCAAAATCTATTAGGTACCTACTTACGGAATTATTGATTGATGAGTAAGTAGGTATTTTAGTGGACAGGAGCTATGATCTCACAAATATTTAGACTGAATCTATGCAGTAGGTACTTGTTTCCTTGTACCTATTTAAGAATTCAAATACGAAGAGTACGTACTAGGCAAACAGACAATACAAAGAGGTAGAAATCCCAAACAGACGAGCTCACTAGACTGCAGCTGTCATAACTAAGCCATTCAACCAAGCATTGAACGCATACTACATAGGTAGATATGCGTAGAGTATTGCGGTGTCTTTGACAATTCCGTTTCAAGAGGGCATGAAAATCAGCATTGAGGTTGCACTGAGGTTTATGTTTGTCTCAGAGGAGTACCTACCTAATATATCTATTATGTTACCAACATTCAGTTAGTTGGTTGGGAGAGTTGGCCGTCCCATAATAGGTATGACAAGACAAAATAAATGTAGGTACCTAAATCTTACTTTTTTTTTTTTTTTTTTTAACGTGAGGGAAAATCCTCGTAGGATGCTATGCCGGACTCTTACCGACTAAAAAACCTCACGTAACGCCCAACAGCCTATGGTTGAGAGCCCCGGGTAAGCCCTCAGGAAGGATGTCCCGTGACTCCCAACAGACCTACGGCCTCCAATGCGGCCTCGCCCAGGGGGTGGTTCGGGTGCAATCCCGCGTCTATGGGGGGTTTCGGGTGTGACCCCGCTTCTAAGGGGGGGCGTGCGTGAGTGCTCACGTCACGCTGCCGTCATGGGCCTGCTCCTGTAAGGACGGCGAGCGGCCCTACCTAAATCTTACTAATATTAAAAATGCGAAAGTCTGTAAGGTTGGATGTGTGGATGTTTGTTACTCTTTCACGCTCGAACGGCTGAACGGATCTGGCTGAAATTTGATACAGGGATACATTATAGTCTGGAATAATGCATAGGCTACTTTTTTCCGGGAATAAGTTCATACAGGAAGCGGAACGGGAACAAATTCTACGCGGGCGAAGCTGCGGGCATCAGCTAGTATCAAAATAAAATCTTAAATACCAATATATGAAACTTCTATTTAACTATGAAAGTTGAAGCGCTCGTGGCCCCGCGGACACAGTGGTCTGTAAACGATCACTGCAGTAAGCATCTTTCACTATGGCCAGGGCCAGTCCTTGGATGGATGACCAGCCATGTGACCAGTTTGTGACATTTATTTGAGCGTTTCCGTGCTTCGGAAGGCACGTTAAGCCGTTGGTCCCGGTGCAGGTGCAAGTAAGACACGGACACATCGTGATCACCAGTCATTTCGTGAGACGCTTAACCCAGTGATCGTTTACCAGAGCACAGAAAAAGCGAAGATACGAGCTTCTTATTTTTGAACCACACCACATCAAACGCGTCCGTATCCAATGCTTTAGGTGCATATACCTACTTTGCTTGTACTACGCGGTACAACGAAAATATTCCTCGACATTTTAAACTCGGAAATAAAATTCACTTTTCGAAAATAAAACACATATTCGCTTTTTCATGTGAATTAAAATAACACGAATTGAATTCTTTCATTATTTCGAATGAAACTGAAATAGGTCACATATGGTGTGGATCTACCTTTTATTGCGATTTTATGGAATCACATCAGGTAATGGTGGCCTACCTACTATAGATAGCCAGGGGTGTCCACAGCAAAAGGTAGTTCAATTTTACATGACATACAAACACGCCTTTATGATGACGATGATACACAGAGGTAATTTGCACTCCCACACTTTGTTAGTAGTTTTATTTATCCCATGTAATAGGAGGCAAGCCTATTACCGTCATTTGAAACTAAACAGGAGAAAATCTTTCTACCATTCTGTAATCCAAACCGAAATTATAATAGCCATCAAATTCCCGCAACAAGGAGGGATGCAAGTCTATTTTATCCGAGTCATATCCCGAACTGTTGATCCAATTTCGACGAGAGTTCACTGGTAGGTGCTACAGCTGATATTACACGAAGTTACTTGGACTAGTAGGTATTAATTTACAAAATGAATCGGGCATTTGCGCAAAAAATCCAACGAAGTTTCACGCAAACGAAGCCGACGGCAACAGCACGTCCAAAATAATATTTTGCGGAGTAATTAAGTAATTAATTTATTACAAAGTAGCAAAACTTCTAAAAGCTGGCGTAGGTAAGTAATTAGACGCGATAGCGCCAGGCACCAGGGACGGGTCAACGACCTACGATAAGGATTTTGCGTGACTGAAAGCGAGAAGCTACGACATTGATAACACGAACGAATATCAATTTGGGGTTGAATATAGACAAAGACAAGGGGAAGCCAATGAGTTTACTCAAGGTGTTGACGCATTCTGCCGTTGTCGGAGGAGGACTTCGCCGATATTCGGGGACCCCGGCACCCGTCCGAGAGCGACGACCTTTTTCGTTCGCGACAACTGTCAGTCTATTCACGAACTCGGTCCGGAAATATTGTGCACTGTGGTGGATTACCGGTAACACATTCACACACCAGTGCTTTGTTAGGAACCCAGGGAATCGGCATCGATATCAGCAGAGAACAGTAGGTAACAGAGCCCATAGAGGATCGGGGAGCCAGGTGCACCCGGTAAGTGGCGATTTATTCTTCGGTGGCGGTCCGATTTGTGAAAACATTTGTGCCAGCTGCCACAGAAATTACCCCTTAGCTGGCAGTCCACTAAGGTTCCCTGAACTATCGAACACATGGCTAGCGGCGACTGCTAGCCCTGTGATCGATAGTTCCTAGAAGAGATAGGCCCAGGGTGGCGCCGCGTGACGTGTTCTGTTACGCCCCTCCCTCCCTTACACAGAAGGGGCAATGTGTGGTCTCTCTCCACGCGGAGGGATCGCCGGAGAATGGAGACCAGGGCTGGTCAGGGTCCCTGGGAGTTCCTTTCGAGGGTGCACCAGGTTCCCTGGCAACATACAGCGAAGAAGTAGCAAAAAATGAGGGAACACCAATTAATTAAAACCCATGCTCAACCTTCAAAGTTTCTACCGTCCGTGTTCATTCTGATAACTGTGGTTAAACACCTAAATGTTATTAGGTTTAGGTTGAACGTGGGTTTTAATAAATTGGTAATTTTCACGCCTTAAATAAAAGTAACTTTTATTTATTTATTTGTGCATTAGTACATATCTAGGTATAATTTGTTGTAATTTTTGTCTTCATTTGCTCGAAAAGATTAAACTTTCCTTAAGTTGACAGTAAGATAGAACTGTTCATAGAAACTTTTAAGAGAACCTGTTTAAAGAAATTGATCATAGAAATATCCGATCTGTTCATATTTAGCTTGAAGAGCCGGCTTGTAAGAGAAATATATAAATTCACTAGCTGATGCCCGCAGCTACGCCCGCGTAAAATTTGTTCCCGCGGGAACTTATTCCCGGGATAAAAAGTAGCCTATGTGTTATTCCAGACTATAATGTATCTCGGTACCAAATTTTAGCCCGATCCGTTCAGCGGTGTGAGCGTGAAAGAGTAACATATTAAGTCAGATTTGCAACTCGCTTACCATTTTTTTTTTTTTTGATGTGAGGGAAAATCCTCGTAGGATGCTATGCCGGACTCTTACCGCCTAAAAAACCTCACGTAACGCCCAACAGCCTATGGTTGAGAGCCCCGGGTAAGCTCTCAGGAAGGATGCCCCTTAACAACTCGCTTACCCTTAAAAAATCGCTACCCGCTTAAAGTGGAACATAAAGTAAAACAGTGTTACCTACTTGTTAATAAAGAAGCAATAAGTAGGACGTCTGTCTGTAATGGACAGGTATCGTTTTTCTTTAGCAATTAGTTTACCTCGATTTTTTGAATTAGTTTTTCAAGATAAATTTGTTTTCGTAGAATTTTTCGTTTAACATCCTTCCGGGGCTTAGACCATATAACACGGGACTAGCCTTTGCGAACCACCGCATACAAAAATATTCTGCCAGTTTTCATACAAATGAAGGGGGAAACACAAAGACATATAAAATTTCATTGCAATTAAAAATGTATTAATCGACAAACGCGTAATGGCTGTTGTGTGTTAATTGTTATTGTACAGTCAACTACAATGTAATGTACTAGTTTAATCATATAAAATGATGTACTGATGTACAGGCTTTTCATAAAGCCAAAAGACCAAATGGTCATGTGCAATGGCAGAAAACAATGCTTAAGTAAGGCGCATCCTGTGGTTAGATGATCTAAGTTCCGGGGCGACCCGCGGCGCTCAGTCCTAGATGTATAGGTAAAGACAGTGTAGTTTTTGGAAAAAATGATTGATTGGATATTTAAATATTAATATTATATTAACGTCAAAATATGACGTTAATATTATTACTTTTCTGCTGTTAGTATTTGTTGTTATAACAGAAATACATCAGTGAAAATTTGAACTCTAGCGGTTCCTAACATAGGACCTCTTGACGGACAGACAGACAGACGGACGGCGAAGTTTCCGTGCTTCGGAAGGCACGTTAAGCCGTTGGTCCCGGTAGCATAGTAGAATTATATCTGCCGGTAGCCAGTAAAATGGCAGTCGTTATGCCAAATTGAAGGCCATAATGGGGCGGCTTGAAACATTTTAACAGCAGGCAGTCACAACCTGCGCCTGTCGATTTCAACTCTGCAATACGGCTCACTACCTATTACGTGGGACAATACCTTAAAGGTGAAATGTGGGCATATAATATGCCTCTGCCTACCCCTTCGGGGATAAAAGCGTGACCATATATGTATGTGTGTATTAACTAAAACTAAAACTTAACAAATGTGTCTAGACAGTTCATGAGCTTAGAAGATTACTCATCGGTGAAACCCAGCTATATATCTTTTTTCACAGTCACGCACATACAATAAAAAACGTACAGCTGTTTCTCACACCCTGTATGACTTAGATGGTGAACGTGAACAAGCGTACAAAATATAAAAATACAAGCTGATGCCCGAAGCTTTCCCGCGTAAAATTTATTTTGCGTTCCCGCTCCCCGTAGGACTTTATTCCTGCAATAAAAAGTAGCGGTTATATATTAAAATACCAGAAATCAAAATGCCTTTACTTAAAATGCATTAGACCAAAATACCCGAATTCGAAATACCTTAACGTTCAAAATACCTTATTTCAGTACACCTTACAGTAAAATGTCTAAATTTAAAATACAAATAATTATTATATCAGAATTCAAAATACAAATTTTCAAATATCCTTCATTTAAAATACCGAAAATAGAATACAATGTGTCACTGCCACTCACACGTTTTGTTATTTGGCTTTAACTTATTTACACCCCCTCCCCCCCCCCCACCTAAGTAAAGCCGCAGTTGTAGCCGTAGGTCTGTTGGTCCTTGGGTATCCTTCTGAGGGCTCACCCGGGGCTCCCAACTGTAGGCTGTCTTCTAACCTAACCTATCCGAGTCGGGATACTCTGAGTCGGGGTGTTAACCATTCACAGATATATAGCATCCATGTAGGATTTAGGTAAATCATGTTAAAAAAAAGGTATTTTGTGTTTGAACATTTTAGGATAAGGTATTTGATAAATTTATTTTTTGGGTTTCGGTTATTTGACCGTAAGGCATTTTAAATTATTTATATTATAAATATTTGCCTTTTGAATATTGATATTTCGATTTCGGGTATTTTGGGCTACGATATTTTGAGTTAAGGCATTATAATTTCTGGTATTGTGACGGTATACCAAAGTAGCATATGTGTTATTTCAGATTATAATGTATCCCTATACCAAATTTCAGCCAGATCCGTTCAGAGGTTCGAGCGTGAAAGAGTAACAAACATCCACACTCACAAACTTTCGCATTTATAATATTAGTAAGATACCTACTAGGTATTTGACGCAACGAACTTCATACCGCCTTGGAATCAATAAGGTGTACTTACCGAAGCAATTTTCAAGGTTTCTGACCTTTTAGGTCTCCTCTAGACTCTCAAAAATATTTCAAACTAGCTGATGCCCGCAGCTTCGCCCGCGTAAAATTTGCTCCCGCGGGAAGTTTTTCCCGGGATAAAAGGTAGTCTATGTGTTATTCCAGACTATAATGTATCTCTGTACCAAATTTCAGCCCGATCCGTTCAGCGGTTTGAGCGTGAAAGAGTAACAAACATCCACACTCACAAACTTTCGCATTTATAATATTAGTAAGATTCAAAATAATTGGAAAATCAGTCCAGTCGTTCTAGAGTTGAGGTCAACTAGGTAACAATAAATCTATAATACCTAGTTTAAAAAACTAAAAAAATACGCTTAAGGATTTAAGTCACGTGACTATTTTTTTCGTGTTCCTGACAGCAACCCCTTTCACTTGATACCCATATCATGGGGGTGGATTTCAAACAGCCAGTCCGCCATTTTGGGGAGGCCGCCATTTTGGATTTGTAATGACGTTTTTTAGCTAGTCATGTATTGTCATCAGAACTCAGAGCGTGTGCAAATTTCAGCCTGATCGAATTACGGGAAGTGGGTCAAATTAACATTCCAAGATTTTCTTACGTACATAGTTACAAGTGAAGCTAATATAATTAATAGTTTAAAAAACTAAACAGCACGCTTTTAGCACGCACTAAATATTTTTTTTTATTTTATACTTTTTTCGTATCCCATTCAGCAAACCCTTCCATTTAATACCCATATCATGGGAGTGCATTTCAAATAGCCAATCCGCCATCTTGGATGTTCGTCATGTTGGATTTAAGTCACGTGACTATTTCTTTTCGTATTCCTGACAGCAAACCCTTTTATTTGATACCCATATCATGGAGGTGCATTTCAAATAGCCAATCCGCCATCTTGGATGTTCGTCATGTTGGATTTAAGTCACGTGACTATTTTTTTCGTATTCCTGACAGCAAACCCTTTCATTTGATACCCATATCATGGAGGTGCATTTCAATAGCCTGTCCGCCTTCTTGGACGTCCGCCATATTGGATTTAAGTCACATGACTATCTTTTTCGTATCCTGACAGCAAACCCTTTCATTCGATACCCATATCATGGGGGTGGATCTCAAACAGCCAGTCCGCCATTTTGGGGAGGCCGCCATATTGGATTTGTAATGACGTTTTTTTAGCTAGTCATGTATTGTCATAAGGACGGGTCATGTCGAAGGACGGGAAGTGGGTCAAATTAACATTCCAAGATTTTCTTACATACATAGTTACAAGTGAAGCTAATAGAAGCGTGTTAAAAATGTCAATATATTTTTTTATATAAGAGATTTTTTTTTCTAACAACTGTTTTAACGGGATCAAAATAAAAGGTGCTTAATAGAGGCTCTGGTTTAATGATGAAATAAAAAGAATAAAACTCTATAGTATGACTCCATTTAAACCGAAAATCTTCTTTAATTTCTAATACTACCGTAAGACATCGGTAACAATCGTGTCGCACTCGTAATTTAAACTTTATGACTATTGCAGTAAGTGTCTTTATCATTTCTTAGAACATAATAAGTGGGGAATATTATATTTAGAACTCAAATAAAATTGATACAATCTACAAAAACATCTATGGGAAACACTTAAAACATTTATGTTGCTAGTACCTACCTGTAAGGTTATTTTTGTAGTAACACTTCCTAATCAATTATGAAACCCTAAAAATTACTGTAACGTACACTACCTGCATGAATTTTCCTGCAAAACCTTTTTAGTTACGGGACCCGAATATAAGTGGCGATTCCGCATCACTTCCATTAAGTGTAATATGAACCCCAAGAGAGCGAGTCAAGTGGTTATTACACCATACGATATATCGTAACCGATAAATCTAATCCGATAAATGTGGGGGCGGAGGTAATAAGCGAGTATCCGTTTGCTGTGGTAATGGAACTTTAGGGCATACAGGAGGTATGCCGGGGAGGTATTCAGGAGACGTGAATACTGAGAAGATATCAAGTTGAAGTAAACCTTATGTTCACTGACATTAAGTTTAAAATACTATGCGAAAATGCCGGTGAGCACTACCCGATGGAATTGTCTTTGATATGGTTTTTTCAAACACCTTATAATCTCAGCGACTCATCAGGCAGATGGGGCGCAAGACTGCTGCCTGTTTACCTAACGCCGCTCTCAGGCCTCCATTACCATTTCATACCCTCTTGGGTATAATGTACTGGTGTGTGATATCCAGCGCAGATGTAGGTACCTATTTGAACAAAGAGATCCAAGATTTATCCCAAGTCTCCTAAAGCCTGCTCGAGATGTACGGCGACTGAACCCTACTAATACTTATATGAAAGTTTGTTACGACTTTTGAATGTCTGATACTCAATCACGCTCTAACGGGATTTGGCTAAAGTTTGTTACAAGAATAACCAATAGATATGGTCTGGAAATAACACACATAGGCTACTTTTTATTCCTGGAAGACATTTTAATAGAATGCGAGAACGGTAACAGAATTCCAGTCAGATATTTTTTTTAACGTCAGGAAAATCTGTCTTGGATGCTATGCCGGTCTCTTACCGACTAAAAACCACACGTTCTCTGTATGACTACGTTTAGGAGCTCTGGTAAACCCTCAGAAGGATATCCCCAGGATTCCCAACAGAGTTCCAGGCGAGCTAGTAACTTTATACTTTTCTCTCTTTTTAACACTTTCGCGGACACAACGTGATAGCACGTCATGACTTGAGACTTAGATACGGCACAATGTATAATGACGTTCAAAAACAGAATATTATATACGACAGAACGTTGATATACGATCAATTTTAATACAAAAACTCAAAACCCGCAGCTAAAGTACGACGTATAATAACGTTGTGTCGCTACTACCAATGATCTATTCTATACTATACATCTTGACAGAACGTACGGATACGTTGACGTGATAACACGATTGTGCCATATTGTCTTATAAACATCAACATCTAATGCCATAGAACACAACGTGATTAAATGTCAAATATATTTGTTTGGCAAATTGTTGTGTCATTCTATAAAACAATTTAAACTGAGACTGTCCACGAACGTGTTATGATTTTCAAAGAGATTATGTTACTATCCACTTACGATAATATAATTTTGAAGTGTAAGTCGTGGAGTGTAATAACCACTTTAGGTTTCTACTGACCGACTATCGATCACTTCAATCAAGACATAAGTGTATGTGGTACGTATGTTGGTAAACCTTGTAACTGTTTATAGTTAGAATTGATATATCGTTGGCGTAATTTAATAAGTAAGTAAAACTTTAATAATATTGAAAAAATAGTAGAGTTCGATATACTAGAAAAGTTATTACTCCAATATGTATGTAACTTCGACAGTGATCGACATAACTTGTAGGGTGAACGCGTATCAGTGGCAGTGGTCTGGTCATATTGTAAAAAAATGATGGCCGATGGAGGTAACGAGTTTCTAGGGTGGTACCGAAGAGTTGGAAAAGGTAGCAAGCCCAGGTTGGGGAAGGCGTAGACCCCTGATTGGTGGATTTCAATAGAAAAACGTAGAACCGTGGAAAAGCACCCTGCGTCCTCAGTCATATACACCGACACTTTCTCAGCGCTTTGTGTAGCAAAAAAACAACTATCATTTCTAAAGGAATAAGTAATTCAGAACGATCATTTGCGAACAGTACACCGCTCTCTATTAACCAGTATAAATATAATAGATACACATACATAACCAGAGTTACAGAGCATTATTTTACAAAATAATACACATTTCCTTTACTTCATTGTGTGTATCCTCACATCATACACATGTTGGTTTTCATCTCACGTGCGGCCAAGCCGGGACCTAAAGCCCCGCGACACGTGTTATCCGTCTTCCACGAGAATTAAGACGGCGAAACTCTTCAAGTAGGTCCTTCGTAATGTTTATCTTAGTGTAAATTCTGGCAAACGGTTTTGTTGAGGTATCTTTTTGAGGGAAAATGTTCTAAGTGTACATTGAAGTTAAAATAATATTAGGTATGTAATGATGTTGCTCCTTACTAATGAGTTTTGTCAGATACTAGCGGACACCTCCTGTAGTTCCCGTTCCCGTGGGAATATGGGGATAAAATATAGTCTAAGTAACCCGCGGGTAGTGTTGCTTTTTAATTTTTTTTTTTTTTTCAAATCGGTTTACTGTTTAGGAACCTATTCAATGCAAACAAATCATTCCTCTCTATAATATTAGTATTAGATACGAAGCCTCGAGACGTTGGTGCAGTTGAACTATAGGGCCTTTGGAGAGTGTTCTGAAGAGCTCTTCAACCTATAACCTCACTCTTGTTTTCGATCCGAAACAACGCGTGTTTGGCAGAAGTGCCACTCTCACACAGTGGAGAAAATCTTCTTTTTTTATACCACTAGAGTGGCAGACAAGCATATGGCCCCATCAGATGTACCGGTGGTCACCGCAGCCTATGGACGTTTGCAACACCAGAGGCGCCACAATCGCGCTGCCGACTCTTTACAAACCTTCTAAGTGCCCTTTTCAAGAACCCCATACTGTTGGCGTCTGGGAAAACCGAAGCAGGGAGATCATTCCACAACCTAAGCGTACGCGGAAGAAAGCCTCTATTAGATCTCACCGTGCTCGAGCGCTCAGGACGCAACGTGTGAGGATGAACGCCCTGTCTATGGCGAGCGGTGCGATGATAGAATGTAGCCGTAGGCATCATATCAAACAATTCTTCAGAGCACAAACCGTTGTACAGGCGGTAGAACACACACAGAGAAGCAAAGTCTCTCCTGTCACTAAGAGGTTCCACACCACCTGCAAGTATGGGATCGTTGACAACTCTCATAGCTCGCCTTTGCACCGAGTCAAATGGACGAAGCTGGTATTCGGGTGCCCCCGCGCCCGCCCAGAGGTGACAGCAGTACTCCATATGCGGACGCACTTGCGACTTGATAGAGAAGCAGTGCTTGCGCCGCAGTAAAGTACCGCCGCGCCCTTCTGAGCACTCCGAGCTTCCTGGACGCCAGCTTGGCCTTGCCCTCCAAGTGACTGCGGAACTGCACATCACTGGAGATGTCAACACCAAGGATCCCTATACTTTCAGAACTTGCCAGAACTTGCCTTACTTCGCTAGAACCAAGCGATTCATAAGATCGTTTCCCTGTCGAACAATACAAACGCAAGGCTTTACTAGCGGATATGTTTCGCCCCTCTTAGGCGTCCCCGCCCACATTAGGCGTGCGCGCTGCATAAGCGTCGCGTGCTGACGCCGTGGGACGTATGAAGCGCGCGGCGTGCACGCGGCGGCGGCGCTCGCCTTGGCGTTTAATCCCGTTCAGTAGAGAACGCGACGCGAGCGCCGCGTGCACTTTCCACTCTCCACACACGCCGCATGGCAGCAAAAGCGACGCTCACGCAGCGCGCTTGCGGCGCGCCCTCCGCGTCCGCGCTACACTCACGCCTGAGGAACGCGCACGCCAAATGTGGCGCCAATTGGAGACTGAAGATGCACACCGCAGGGGCGTAAACTTGAGGGCCATTGCAGCCTTCAGGACTGTGAGAGTGGCTACTTTTTTCGCCACAGTCTTTATCTAACTATGTAGAGATAGTTTTATATCAGGCTAGCGGCACCATTTTGGTCTTAACCAGTTTCCATTTCCAAATCGTACTTTTGTCTCAAAAACACACTGTTATTACAATTTGTCACTAACCAATAAATTCAAACTGTAGAAGTCTTTGACCTGACTTAAGCAGAAAAGTTCTCATTCAACCAAGTTCATCCCAACTATGGGAACCGTTCGGCGAACAATTAATATATCATTCTAAATAGATGACCGAAACTACAAACTATTTGGGAATTGTAGGTACCTCTATTTTGAACTATTCGATTCCCCAGAATATAGTTCAGCGGTTTTGTAGTTCGTCCCGTATCGATAAGTTCTGACCACGAGTTGTGGTTAACGAGTAAGTTACCCTTTCAAACCTCTGTTGATAGAGTTACCTTTTACTAATACCCTGGTATCCGTATTGTGTTTGTATTGTATCTGCATCAAAAAAAATGATAGCATAGTTATACGATGTTATGCTGTACAAATATCTAATATTATTTTTTTATAGACGAGACGACGGACGCCATATTGAACACGATGCAACGTTATCTAGGCAAACAGTTAAATAAGTACCTGTAACGGCAGAAAGCGATGATAAATCCCCGTAGAGATACCTGAAAAAGAAGAAGATATAGTAAATAAAATGAAATAGAAAAGGCTGACGTTGCAAACAAGGGTTGTAAGGTTCAAACCATCTTTAGCTGCAAAACGAGCGCACTTCTAATTGATTGCATTTTGATTGTCCCCGCTAATAAAAAAGTGAGTGAGTATTGATTGCTCACGATAGCAGATTTTTTTTAAAATTATGTATATACTTTCAAAACCCTGAATTTCAGACAGGTTTCCGATTTTATTGTCTGCGAAGAGCATTCATGTTTTGACTTTTTGATATTGTTAGAAGTGACTGTGATTCCCAAGTCTCTATAGAAGCCTGCACCAGATTTCCATCCATTGATCAGTTGATGTGTATGCTTACATGTGGCTTGGACCCATGCACTATACATTCTATTATTATTTAATTCTCTTTTATAGATAAAGCACCTTTATCCCCTAAATACCTATAACATGTCCCTAAAAAGCAATAAACTAAGTGAAAACTAGTACTAACCCTGTAATGGATGCGATACATTATGAAAGAAACAGCTATAAACAATACCTAAGTCCCCAAGTGGGAATTCTTACAACTGTTCTGCGGGTGAATACGGGGTGAATGTACTCTCACTTATTGCAGTGAGGGGTGACTCGAAGGATGGATTTGAAAGAGCGTTAGTGTGTGTAACGTGGGTAATTGTCGATGTGTGTGTGTAATGGTCTAAGTTTAAGCGTATGCTATGGTGTATATCTGATTTATGTGTAATTTCTGGTAATTTGAGTTAACTTTGTAACGAATTGTTACAGCATTCCCTGGTAGAGCATTCCAATCTACTTTTTTATTTTTTTTAACGTGAGGGAAAATCCATTATGGATGCTATGCCGGACTCCTACCGACTAAAAAACCTCACGTAGCGCCCAACAGCCTAGGGTTGGGAGCCCCGGGTAAGCCCTTGGAAGGTTGTCCCAAGACTTTCAACAGAAATCTACTATTGTTTGACAGTGAAACCATAAATAAATAAATTATTTATTGCATGAAACATGGTATTTTACAGGGTGTTGTTACAATTGATTCTATGCTCTGCATGTTCCGCAGATTCTTCTGCATACAATATTGTACAAGTAGGTAGTGATACTCAATTAATTCAAGGTTTACACATTTAGTAGATATAACACAAATTATTAACATTATTAACTATTTGATATAACTTAACATTACTGACAACATTAAAGAATGAAATATTATTGTGAAACTAAATTACTACATGAAAGTCATGAAACTATATTTAAAATTAAAGAATGTCAGAAAATTAAAGAAATGTCAGGATACCATAAATCGTCTAGAGGTTGACCTCATTTCTTTAGCTGTATTATTGATAATACAGCTAAAGAAATGAATGTCAGTAAGAATATCATAAATTGTCTACAAGTAAATTTTACACCTTGAACAGGAAATATTATTACGTTGACACGCTTCTGGGAAGTCCAGAGTGATCCCAGGATTTCCCAGGCGGTTCAGTAGTTTAGGTAAGGGTATATAATTTGTCCTGAAGTCAATAACGCAACGATTACATATAATAACTGCCTTTATTGCGATTTCACAAAATAAACTTAAATCTATCTTAAAAAACTAGGTACTCATCCGAATTCTTCCTTCAGGGATGGGATTTCCTTCCTTCAGGAATAATATGACGTAACAATAGATAATTACTCCTATATTTTCAATATTAGTTGCTTACGGGTATAAGCAATGTTTTTTTAAATATAAACTTGGAAGCTCATTCAGAGCTTCCGTTTTCACATATAAAAATTTAGTTAAATACTTGGGCTATTAAGCCACTCACTGATTATTTCAGTGGAATATATTTTACAGAATAATTTACTTTGATGTAAATTTTCTTCGACAGTATGAAGTAAAATAAAAAATTTAGTTAGTTCCTGATTTTTTTTTATTCTACTAATGCGCACGCCTATATATAGCTTACATCCCACCATATCTCCTTCCATCAACTATCCCTACTATGACACTATTAAGGACACACCCCTTATACCGACCTAAGTATAACCATTATACCTACGCTTAATAGCGCCTAATAAACTAATTACAGCAAATCTATGATTTACGCCACAACGTCAGTTTAATATCTGATCTACCACACTAATGAAATTGTGCTTGTTATAAAATAATATGATCTTATCGTCAAAAATATTTATCGTCAAGAAACTCTTTAACAGTATAGTAGCATTTCTCAGTAAGCCAGTTAGTGAGAGTAGTTTTAAATTTTCGTACAGTTAGTTCTCTTATACACTTTAGTATATGATTATAAATTTTTACTGTCATGAAATAAGAGTTGTCATGATGAAGTGATGATTTACAGGATGGTAGCAACAGCCTTGTAATATCTCTGGATTTGTATTTTTTATATTTACTAGCCTTTTCAAATAGTTCTGGATGATTTTTTACAAACATACCGATCTCTATTATGTATAGTGAAGTCAGAGTTAGTAACTTTAGATTTTTAAAACCGGGTTTACACGAGTCCAATTGATTTATATTAGCTAAAGCCCGAACACACTTTTTTTGACTTATGAAAACTTTTAAAACGTCTGCAGAGTTACCCCATAGTATAAGACCGTACCTCAGTATTGACTGAACGTAGCCGTGGTAGGCAGTCAGAGCTGTTTTCAAATTAACTGTTTGGCGTAATCTTCTCAATACAAAAAGGAAGCGGTTTACCTTAACACATAATTTTTTTACATGTGATTTCCAATTACAGTGTTTGTCCAACACTATACCCAAAAATTTCGTTTCATGTACGACCTCTATGCTTATGCCCTGGTAGGAAACTTTTAACGGCTGATTATTCGATTTATAATTCTCAAATTGGATGATTTTTGTCTTTTGAATATTGGCTGTTAAATTATTTTTAATTAACCAATCCATGATGAGGTCTATCGTGTTCTTAACACTGTGGATATGCTGCAATTCATTCTTGGGATCTTCCACCACAACCGATATATCATCAGCAAACAGAGTACAATGGTGCTGTGTGATTTTGGGCAAGTCGTTTATGTAAAGCAAGTAAGAGCAGAGGGCCTAATACGCTTCCCTGAGGAACACCCACATTATTAAGCTCAAAGCTGGATTTAAATGATTTTAGAAGGCGTTTTTCATCAATGCGATCGATTTCAACGCATTGTTTTCTATTCTGTAGATAGCTGCATATCCAGTCAAGTGCTCTGCCACGAAGCCCGTATCGCTCACATTTGTTTAATAATATTTTGTGATCCACGCAGTCAAACGCACGGCTCATATCGAAAAATATAGTCGATACTTGTCGTTTTTTGTCAATGCTTTCAGTTACCTTCCGGAATAGGTTAAATGCGGCAAGTGTGGTCGATTTTTTGGCTTGAAACCCGTTTTGTTCTGGTACGATGACATCAATTTTTTTTTATAAATTCGTTGATCCGAAATTGCATGGCTTTTTCAAATATTTTTGATAAAACTGAAATTAATGTGATTGGTCTATAGTTCTTTAAGAGTGATTAGCATTCTTTTTTATGAAGTGGCTTGACTGTAGATATTTTTAGTTTGTCAGGGACTATTCCCTGGGTGAATGATTGATTTACCAAGTGACACAACACTGGTGCTAATTCCACTCTACACTGCTTTATAATAAATGTGGAAACAGTATCATAGCCCACCGCACTTGTATTACTGAGTGATTGAATAATGTTGGTAATTTCTTGTATTGAATAGAATAGAATAGAATAAAACTTTATTTGTACACCTCGTTAAAAACTATTTACAAAATTAAACATACACTATTGTACAAAGGGCGGTCTTATCGCTAAAAAGCAATTTCTTCCAGACAACCTTAGGATGGACAGAAAAGATTTATGTTATAATAGATGGGTAGTTTAGGTGTAGAGATTATGCATATTTATACAGACTACATACATACATACCTACACAACATATACATATATATACATACCCATATATATACAAATACACATATACACATACATACATACCTACATATATATAAGTACATATACCTAGACATACGTTTATAAAAATAATATATAATAACAATTTCAGTGTGAAGACCTTAAATATTTGATATGATTTAGAGTATTAACTACCGTGTCAGATAATGTTGCTTTACCATTCGCTTGAAGACATCCAGAGACTGAGCACGTCTAATCGGTGTAGGTAATGCATTCCATAACCGCACTGCCTGTATGGTGAATGATTTGTCATAAAAACTGGTCGAGTGGGTAGGTACTGCAAGTTCCAAAGATTCCGACGACCTCAAGGATCTTGAATGTGTGTCATTAAGGAACATAAATCGTTCTTTAAGATAAGTCGGGGAACGTGGATCAAACAGTAGTATACTGTAAAGCATAGAAAGAATATGAGTATTCCGACGAAGGCGAATTGGGAGCCACTCGAGCATGTTGCGATATTCAGTAATATGATCATATTTGCGTAAGCCAAATATGAATTTTATGCAGAAGTTTTGTAGGCGCTCAAGCTTATCAAGTTGCTCTTCAGTAACGTCGAGATAGCTGATATCTGCATAATCTAGCATAGGAAGTAGGAGAGATTGAGCTAGTGCAATTTTAGTGGCCTTTGGCAGAAAATTACTTAGTCGGCGCAAGGATCCTGCAGAAGCAAACAGCTTCCGGCTGACTTCCTGCAGTTGAGGACGCCAAGATAGCGTGCCATCAATCAAAATGCCCAGATTTTTGATCGTTTCGCTTATAGTTAGCACAACACCGTCAAACATAACATCAGGCAATTGTGTTCTATCTATTCGCGACACCATAATAGGACTGCCGATAATAGCCACCTGAGTTTTGGACGGGTTAACTCTAAGTCCATACCGCTTACTCCACCTACATATCCGCCTTAAGTCAGAGTTTATAATTGATTTGGCTTCTGTAATTTCATGTGCTGGAGCTTGCATAAATATCTGTAGATCGTCTGCATAAAGGTGGTAGGATGACAATAGAGATTTTGAAATGGAGTTTATAAAGATGGAGAAAAGTAAAGTATTGTAACAGGTTTCAGAAATATCGTTGATTCTATCCGATTAATAAGTGAGAAGTCGGCTGCATGATTTCTGCTCGCATTATTGAGAGTCAAGAAGTAGTTATTAAACACATTAGCAATCTGTGTCGCGTCCCTTATGATTTCTCCGTTACAGACGTCAACATATTTTGAATCGCTCTATTCTGGCGAAAATTTTCTTTACTGTGGAGATAGATTGGCACCTCTGCTTGGTATGCGTTGCTCAGGAACGAAAAGAAGACAGATGTATTAGGTCAAAAAGCTCTTCAGAATACTCTCCTACATTCTACCGAATGGTACCTATCACACATTTGGTAGAATGCGGCCAAATATGCAATACCTATTTAGTACCGATATACCCAAGATGGACCGACGACCTGAAGAAGGTCGCAGGTAGTGACTGGATGTGGAAGGTGCAGGACCGTATGTTGTGGCGAAATTTGTAAGAGGCCTTCGTCCAGAAGTGGACTGTCATAGATTGGTTTGAATAATTGATTCATACATTCTGCTCGTTCGCTCTAACTTTGCCGCTCGGCTCCATACTAAAGTCGAATTTTTAATTAGACGAAGTAAACTGACAGCAACTAATGTCACTTCTTCATACAATGTTGCGTATTTTCTATGACGAAGTGACATTAGCTACTGTCAATTTACTTCGTCTTATTAATAATTCGGGTATACGCCTCTACGCCAGCGGCAAAGTTAGAGCGAACGGGTAGTACATACATATGGTCACGGTTTTATCCCCGAAGAGGTAGGCAGAGGCATATTATAATGCCCACATTTCATCTTTTTTGAATTTGTTCCACGGAATAGGTTGTGAGCCATATTGCAGTGTTGAGATGGACAGGCGCAGGTTGTGGCTGCCTGCTGTTGAAGTTCTCAAGTCGCCTAAAAATACCGTCAACTATTTTACTGGCAACCGGGAACAACAGCTTAACCTGCCTTCCGAAGCACGGAAGCGCTCAAATAAATGTCACAAAGTGGTCACATGGATTGTCACACATCCAAGGACTGGCCATAGTGAAAGTTACTTACTGCAGTGATCGTTTACAGAACACTTAGTCCGCGGGGCCACGAGCGCTTCAACGACAATTAATTGATTGATACGCCACGTTAATATCTGTCATCAAGATATTTAGGTCTCATACATAATATATAGGTACCTATATGTATATTGAAGTTCTTCGTCCATTAGAGGGCAAAAGGCCGCGTGGCACAAATTCCCACACATCCTACGCATATCGATCCCTTGCCGATGTCACTGATTGCTAAGCAATTTCAGATAAGGCAATATGTCGGCTTCAGTATTGTAATATTATCGCGATCAAAGAAATACCTACTGCATAACTTGGTGAACATTAAAGTATGATCGGTTAAATGAAATATCAACTACTTACATACCTTTTTTTTGTTTACGTGAGGGAAAATCCTCATGGATGTTATGCCGGACTCCTACCGACTAAAAAACCTCACGTAACGCCCAACAGCCTATGGTTGGAAGCCCCGGGTAAGCCCTCGGAAGGATGTCCCAGGACTCCCAACAGACCTACGGCCGCCACTGCGGCCACGCCCAGGGGTGGTTCGGGTGCTATCCCGCGTCTTTGGGGGGTTTTGGGTGTGATTGAAGCCCTCTTTTAATTTTTTTTCTACTAGCTGTTCCCCGCGGCTTCGTCCATGTAGAAGTCGTTATCGCCTAAAATCACTACCTCCTTTTGACTCAAGCTATCTCTATTCCAAATTATATGAAAATCGGTTCAGCGATTACGGTTTATGAGATACAGCTTCGAGACTTCGTGACAGACAGACTGACAGCAGATCACGCAAATGCAATCTCTTGTAGACCAAGCCTAACGTCTGTATTTGAAATTCTGATCACATATTACGGATTCTAATATTGAATATTTTGGGATGTAATAAAACTAAACAGAGGAATATGTCGGCGAAGCTTTTGACTTGAAACAAGACTGGTCGTAAATAAAAACATAAATAATATAATCTGGGTGTGGCATAAATTGAATGCTGGCTTTGAAATATCTTTGAAGAATTCTGTAGATCGTACGAAATTGAAAATTTTGTTCGTACTAGCTGATGCTCGCAGCTTCGCCTACGTTAAATATGATCCCGTGGGAACTCATTCTTGGGATAAATAATAGCCTCTGTCTTATTCCTGACTGTAATGTATATCTGTACCAAATTTCAGCTCGATCCGTTCAGCCGTTCGAGCGTGAAAGAGTAACAAACATCCACACTCACAAACTTTCGGATTTATAATAATAGTAAGATTATGTTTTTAGATGCCAAATTACCGATGTTACTTGTTATTATGTTTTCATGGCTGTCAAAAAACTTGACAGTCGTTAGATAACTTGAAGGCCTTTTATGAGGCTTGAAAATTTTCAACAGTAGGTCGTCCTCAACTTACGCCCAGTACGGAAGCGTGTGTATCAGCGCATTCAGGCGTCGCAAACGTTGATATGAAATACTAGCGGACGTCACGCGGTTTCACCCGCGTAGTTCCCGTTCCCGTGGGTAATACGGGAATAAAATATAGCCTATGTTACCCGCAAAGAGTGTAGCTTTCCAACAGTGAAAGAATTTTTCAAATCGGTCCAATAGTTCCGGAGCCTATTCGTTACAAACAAACAAACAAAAAACAAATCTTTCCTCTTTATAATATTAGTATAGATAGTATAGATATGCAACGGTAACACACAACCACCTTAGTATTATAATAAAAACTGGCCAAGTGCGAGTTGAACTCGCCCAGGAAGGGTTCCGTAGCAGCAAGTAACGTAATAAAAGTTCTTGTAGTTCGTTGTAACTTTCATTGATGTTTTAACACGTTCGTAGTGGTAGTTTTTTTTTCGGCGAAAATGGAGGTTTATGTAGATTTTATGGCAATGTATATTATATATTTTTTTAGATTTATCATTCTCTTAGTTTAGAAGTTAGAGGACACACATTTTTTCACTTTAGAAGTGTCTCTTGCGCAAACTATTCACTTAAGAAAAAAATTATGTTAGAAACCTCAATAGCATTTTTAAAGACCTATCTATAAATAACCCACACGTAATAATATGGGTTTGATGAAAAAAAAAAAATTGAGTTGCAGTCCTAAGTATGGGGACCCCCAAAATTAACTGCTTTTTTTCTAGTTTCATATAAAAATCTTGATGCGGTTCACAGAATACATCTACTTACTAAATTTCAACAGCATAGGTCTTATAGTTTCGGAGAAAAGTGGCTGTGACACACGGACGGACAGACTGACATGACGAATTTATAAGGGTTCCGTTTTTGCCATTTGGCTACGGAACCCTAAAAATGTTCAACTACTTTTTTTTCGTATCAGTGGTAGGTCACCGTGTGGTTTTGGTCGGTAAGAGTCCGGCATAGCATCCATGAAGGATTTCCACACGTACAAAAAGAGTTTAATGATTTTCATGCTAGACGTTCTCGCAAGTGCATATAGCGATTATCCATATAGCAAAGATAATATAATAGTATAACATAGAGATAGGCAACTCCCTGCGCCCCACCGGCTTTGAAACATACCTCCGACATACGTTTCTCTGCCGGATAAGCCGCCGACAGAACGTTTCTATTATGAGTTGCTCACCGACAGAACCTTTCAACTACGAACGTTTCGCCGACAGAACAATTAATTCAACCATAATAAGTGAATGGTTAACACCCCGACTCGGATAGGTTAGGTTTGAAGGCTAAGGCGGGAGCTCCGCTCCGCTCCCGCCTTAGCCTTCGTGGTAATTTTGTTTTTGTTTTGTCGACGAATTCTTATTTGGTGAACGATTCTGTCGTCGATTTACTCATGAATTAATCGTTCTGTCGGCGAAACGTTCGTAGTTGAAAGGTTCTGTCGGTGAACAACTCATTATCAAAACGTTCTGTCGGCGTCTCATCCGGTAGAGAAACGTCTGTCGGAGGTATGTTACAGAATCCCTCCCACCACCTCCACCACAGCTGCCATGAATGCCATGTATAGTTGGTGGGTATTTTGAGGGAACGTTTGCTTAACCTTAGAGGTCACACACACACATTCAAGCTCTGTACAAAAATAACGTGTTTTTAATGTAGGTGACAGTATTAAAAACGAATCATTTGTATGGAGTTTTCGCCCTGTGCTAGTAGGTAGTGCAAAAATAAACTGCGTTTAAGATCGGCCACACAAAGGAAGGTTGTATAAAGCAGGGCTTACTGCTACTTTAAGTTGACTTATATTTTTGCAGCGAGCATATTGTATTTCATGGCTTAGAAATTTATGTCTGCAAGTTAAAGACAGTTTCAATTCTTTTCAACCCTGCTACGGTAAAGCTATACACACAAAGAGGTGTGTACCTATACCTAGTTGTTTGTCAACTTATTGGTAGAAAAAGTAGTGGGTTATGACTGTCTGGGAAATGCCTGAGAATATTGGTAATAGTGGAAATATAACAACGAAAGCTATAGAAGACTTCAGATGCAACTAGGACTTACGATGATGAAGTTGAAAAGTTGAACACAATAGTAGAAGGAAGTATAAAAAAAATAGATAACTGTAAAATCATTCCCCATTTAGCTAAATAAAATAAAATAAAATAAAATAAAATTTATTCCCTTTGAAATTTTTAAAAAAATTATTTAGGTTTGTCAAAATTTTTGTGACTCTACCGGGGGTTCGGAAATACTACAGACTGAGAAGAACACCCCAAGAAACTCAGTCTGGTCCCTTCTCTTCTAGTATCTTAGTATCTAATACAGTTTTTTTTTAATGTAGAAAGGAGCAATTCGTGTCACTGCCAGGCAGCCTTGTCTTCTAGAAAGTCTTTAATGCTATAATAAGCTTTCTGGCACAATTTAAGTTTTATTAGTTTTTTAAATTTATTAACTGACAAACCTGTTATGGCTGTCGGCAATGTATTGTACATTCGAATACAATTGCCCGCAAAAGAATTGCTTATTTTATTAAGCCTAAATCTAGGTACAGCCAATTTATTCTTATTTCTTAAGTTTAGATTATGGATATCACTATTTTTAATAAATTTACTGTTATTTTTATGAGTATATAATAAGTTTTCATATATGTACTGTGAATACACAGTAAGTATGTTGATATCCTTAAACTTTTCTCTTAATGACTCCCGAATCCCCATACCATAGATAGCCCGGACAGCCCTTTTCTGCAACACAAAGATAGATTCGATGTCGGCAGCGTTACCCCATAATAGTATGCCATAGGTCATGACACTGTGGAAATAGCTAAAGTAGACAAGACGCGCTGTTCTAATGTCTGTCAGTTGTCGGATCTTTTTAACGGCATAGGCTGCAGAGCTCAGTCTGCCCGAGACTTTCTCGATATGAGGCCCCCACTGCAAGTTGGAGTCTAACTTTATGCCCAGAAAGACAGTTTCATCGACCAATTCTACTTGATCATCCCTAATCTTAATACTGGTGTTAACGAGCCTAACATTTGGCAAGGTGAATCTAATACATTTTGTTTTAGTTTCATTTAACAATAAATTATTTGCGTTAAACCAGTGGACTACCCTAGAGAGGGCATTGTTTACTTCGTCAAGATCGCGTTGTCCACGTTCAACTTTAAATATAAAAGATGTGTCATCAGCAAACAAAACTACCTCGTGATCGTCTCTTATAAGGTGAGGGAGATCATTTATGTACACTAAAAATAGAAAAGGTCCCAGAATTGAACCCTGAGGCACCCCCATTGTTACAGCAGAACCATGTGACTGTTTACCATTTATAACTACTTTCTGTACTCTATCTCTTAGGTAAGAACTAATTAAATCCAAGGCCGTCCCCTGGATCCCATAATGATCAAGTTTTTTAATTAAAGTCTGATGCTGGACGCAATCGAAGGCCTTAGATAGGTCGCAGAATACACCATAAGCATCATACGACTCCTCCCAGGCCTCATATATATACTCTAATAATTTGATTCCAGCATCCGTGGTAGACCGACCGCGCGTGAAACCGAATTGTTTAGTATGGAATAGTTTATTTGTATTAAAATGATTTTGCATTTGATTAAGCATTACCTTTTCAACGATTTTACTAAACGTGGGTAGTACAGAAATAGGACGAAAATTGGACGGATCCGAGGTGCTACCCGATTTAAACAGAGGAGTTATTTTACTAAACTTCATTAAGTCAGGAAACACACCACTATCAACACAATTATTAAATATGATTGATAATTCAGGAGCAACCATTTCAATTAACGAATTAACTAAATGTACAGAAATTCCCCAGAGGTCAGCCGTTTTCTTAATATTTAAAGATTTAAAAGTTTTTATGATAGTGTGTAAACTAATTTTACTGAATTTGAATATTTCATTACAGCAAGGAACATTTGCTTTTAACAAGGATTCTGCTATTGGGATAGAAGAACCTAGGGCTCTGGTCAAATCTACTGGAATACGAGAAAAAAATTGTTCAAATTCGTTAGCGACTTCGGCATCTGTTGTAATTATGTCACCATTTACTTTAAGTTTAAAATTATTATCATTTGATTTTGCTTGGCCTCTTTCTGCGTTAATTATTTTCCAAGTAGATTTAACTTTGTCTACACTATTGATAATTTTATTACTTATATACTTTCTTTTGGCCGCTAAGCAGTCTGCTTTAAACTTTTTTGAATAAGTTTTAACATAATTTAGAAATTCATCTGTTCTATTAAGCTGTCTTTCTGAGTATAGTTCATACAGTTTTAATCTACTTTTATGTATATCCTCAGTGGCCCATTCACTGAAGGCTGGCCTGTCACCGATTGTGACTTCCTTAGACTTGAATATGGAGTTGAACTCATTGTAAAAGGAATCAAAAAATAACTTATAACTTACATTTGGATCTAAGCCAGTGTCTAAAAATGGAAGTTTATTGCAAAGTCCAACTCGCATACGTTCCAAGCGGCCACTAGTTACTGGTCTACATAATATTTTACGTCTTTTAACTTTTTCTCTTGTGATCTTGAAAGATGCTATTTGCCCAGTATGATCTGATTTTATCTTATTTATAATACTCTTACTTTCTGGCAACATATCACTGTATATATTGTCCAGACAAGTAGCTGTTGTATCACAATATCTAGTAGGCTCTAAAAATAAGTTAGTGAGATTGTGTGATTTAAATAAATTTAAGATATCATTGGTTTGACGCGTGTTTATAAGTATATTAACATTAAAATCACCGCACACTATTAGGTGTTTATTAGTTTTTCCAAGTTTAAATAGCACTTTATCCATTACTTCCTCAAACTCACAAAAGGGTGAGACTCCAGGTTTATATACGCATACTACTATGAATTGCTCCAATTCTACGCATGATATTTCAACTGTACACTCTACAGAGAGGGACACAACATCTTTCCGTTCCTTATACTTTAATTTCTTATTTAATAAAATCAACGAACCCCCCCGTGTTGTGTTGACCCTGCAGAACGCACTACCAACCCGGTGACTACTGAAACTGAACATGAGCTCATACTCCTTACGCATATGCTCTGTAAGACAAACAATTTCAATATTTTCTGAGCTCATGAACAGCTCCAATTCAAACTCTTTGACCTGCGTTAATGTTGCAATATTATAATGCACCAGGCTGATATAATTTACATTTTTTAATTTAGTTTTGTTCGGAGGACAGTTTCCGATATAGTTATGGTTTGCAATTAAATTCAACTCTATCAATTTACAATTTTGGCTAGAGGGTAATTCCTCTGTTGTCCCAGAAGTTAATTTAAATTACTTGGAACAGATTCCAAAGTCCTAAATCTACTCTGCTCAAATAAAGCAGTTTTGTCAGCCAAGTTTTTGGCTAAAGAGTAAAAATAACTGAATAGCAAACTTGCTATTTGTCTTTTATAATAATTGGGTAGACAATACCTACCCTTGTGATTATTATAGACTTTATACTTGGTATGTGACAAATTTGTGTCAAATACAGAATTAAAGTCAATTACATTAAATTTATTATTATACTGACTAATTAAGTTTAAACATAAATTCATCTTATATCTAAATGAATTTTCCGAATCTGGCACACCTTTTATAAATGGAAGTGTGAACATTACAACTTGTATGGCATTTAAGTTTAAGATGTAATTCATGTATAGGGACAAATCATCATTGCTAATTTTGCCCCTGTTTGCACAGAAAATTATTATTTTACTGTTAGCGTCAAATAGTAGCTAATAGTAGGAATGATTTTGGTTAGTAGTTCTAAAGGGAGACTACTACGAAGTACCTATAATAATCAATCACACATTCAAATCACTTCAATCAAATCAAATCAAGTATTTCTAAATCAAATGACACGACGTTAACCACTTTTATACAAACATAGAGCAACGTACCGGTAGATACAAGGGGAGTTGACATAGGATGTTTACACTATACTACCCGTTCGCTCTAACTTTGCCGCTGGCGTAGAGGCGTATACCCGAATTATTAATTAGACGAAGTAAATTGACAGTAGCTAATGTCACTTCGTCATAGAAAATAAGCAACTTTGTATGAAGAAGTGACATTAGTTGCTGTCAATTTACTTCGTCTATTTAAAAATTCGACTTTAGTATGGAGCCGAGCGGCAAACTTAGAGCGAACGAGCAGTACATATCTGTCTGTTATATGTTGCGGGGGGAAATCGTATTCTTAAACACCACTACAAAAGCAATCATCTGTCACTATGGAACGTACTCAAAACAAAAAAACAATACACTCATAATTTCAGACACACACACACACACATATATTTGCTTTATCTTTTGGAGTAAGTATTGATAGGGGGGAAAGTATCCGTAAGGCCGATTAAAGTCAAAGGTCATGTTGCTCTATGCTTCAATCAAAACCAAATCAAATTAAGTATTCTCGATTCAAAAGCAAATGACACAACGTTAATCGCTTACAAACATAGAGCAACGCGACCTGTAGGTACAGGGGGAGTAGGCATAGAATGTTTGCTCTATATTCTTAGTACTTATCTGTCTATAATATTATATGTTGCGGGGGAAATCGTTTTCTTAAACACCACTGCAAAAGCAATCATCTGGCACTATGAAACGTAGGTAGGCCCACAAAACAATACACTCATAATTTCCAACACACACAATCACACATAATATATATTTTTACTATGGAACGTACACAAAAGATTAAAACAATACACTCATAATTTCAGACACACACAGAAGCGAATAATAATTTCCACAAATTTACCATGAATTTAAAACTAAGCTCTACAATTTATTGAGTGCAAAAGCATACTATTCGATTGACGAGTACCTGAATGACATTAATGTAAAAAAAAAAACAAAAAAAAACACATAAATATTTGCCTCCCGGCGCATTATGTCACGTTCGCGTTATGTCACCTTGAAATGCTATACCATTTGGAGTACACATTAACAAGGGGGAAAGTATCTGCAAGGCACTTCCCCTCCCAATCAAAGTCTAGGTCATGTTGCTCTATGCTTCAATCAAATCAAGTATTCTAGATTTAAAATCAAATGACTCCACGCAAACCGCTTACAAACCTCATCGAATGACACAAGACTGCTTAAAACCTCATAAATCATCCGCACATCCGCGTTTCCGGGCCGCTGCTCGTAACGGAACCGGAAGTAGTCACAGCTCCGGATATGACGCGCGAAGCCTGACAGTTAATATCCTGTTATGCATTGCTATGTCATCATTTACTTACAAAGTAATTTCGACCTTATGCTTATTAATATAGAGTGCAGTATCAAATGATCTACATCAAGCCAGTGTAGGGTTGACACTTACAAGATATTAAAGACTTTATGTCTATTGAAATAGAGAGCTATTTTGAACGGTCTATGTCCGACCGGAGTATGTTAGTGACATTTGATTCGAGTTCGCAATGCACTTTTGCTCTGTTCAAGTAGATATGTCATGAAACAACAAAACACGTGGTAGGTTTGAAATTGGATTGAGAGGGTCATTGAACTGTCTAAAGGGGAATGCATACTGGCAGGGGTCAGAGTAGTAAGTTGTGCTTTGAAGTATGTGAGTCTCACGTACTACTCAGTGACACAGTGGCAGTGTATGTGCTGTGCTGAGTTTGAATTTCAAGACGCAACAAATATTAAAGTTATCAGCAAATGTTTGTTTTGGAGTTTTGATGTTGTTTGATGTATATTTAGAAACTAGCTGTTGCCTGCGACTTCGTGCGCTGCATTTTATATATGATTTTTAGATTGATATAACTGTTAGATTTATGATCAGATTGAAATTAAATAAACACTAAATGTTAAGTGGAGTAAACTGCAACCCAACAAAGAAAACCACATTTCAATCGGTGAAGCAGTTGTTGAGATTAGCGTGCATAAACGTACACACAAACAGACAGTTACGATTTCAATATGTATTGACTAGCTGTAGCCCGCGACTTCGTACGCTGCATTATCTTTAAATTAATAGAACTTTTTCATTTATTAACCGATTGACATGAAACAAACACTAAATGTTAAGTGAAGCAAACCCTAACGCAATAAAGAGAATCGCATCGCAATCGGTTGAGAGGTTGCTGAGATTAGCGTGCACAAACGTACAGACAAACAGACAAAAATTCTAAAAACCATTGTTATGGGTTCTATTGCGTCCATAAAGCCCCCCTGTAAACTTTTTTCTTATATATCTTCAATGTACAGACAGCGACCTGTTACGATTTTATTATTATGTATTGATTGATGATTGATGATGATTGATATTGATTGATATATTGATAAGTTTATATCAGTGGTCTAAATCCCCTCATATGAATTATCCATAATATCCAACGCACAATCTAAAGACAAGATTTTTTTTACTCGAACATTTTGCTTACACATACCTTTTTTTTTTTTTTTGTTTAACGTGAGGGAAAATCCTCATGGATGTTATGCCGGACTCCTACCGACTAAAAAACCTCACGTCACGCCCAACAGTCTATGGTTGGGAGCCCCGGGTAAACCCTCGGAAGGATGTCCCAGGACTCCTAACAGACCCACGGCCGCTACTGCGGCCTCGCCCAGGGGGTGGTTCGGGTGCTATCCCGGGTCTTTGGGGGGTTTCGGGTGTGATCCCGCTTCTAAGGGGGGGGGGGCGTGCGTGAATTGTCTCACTCACGTCACGCTGCCGTCATGGGCCTGCTTCTGTAAGGACGGTGAGCCGCCCTGTCACCGTCCTCAGGCCCCCGGTCATGGTGGCTGATAGTCCTCGGCGAAGACACGTCGGCGGCGCCCAGGCCGCCGACTGCGGAACTCGGGTGGGAGAGTTCTCTCCCGTACCCGTCCCGCCGCCTCCTTCACGAGCATGACCTGCTCGCAGAAGGAGGCGGCGCAGTCCCACTTACTCCCGCTGGAGAGCATGGCTCGCACCATGGTCTCGAGCGAGAGAGTGTCCACGTCCAGACCCACTACGAGGACCTGGCGCTGTTGCGCCCACGCCGTGCACTCCACCAGTGTGTGGAGCGCCGTGTCATCGCTGCGGTCCTCGCAGTGCTGACACTCGGCCGTGGTTTCCCGGTGTTTCCGCCACAGATACCTACCGAAGCTACCGTGCCCGGCAAGCATCTGTGTCAACCGGTAGGAGAGAGCACCGTGTCTCCTCTCCAGCCACTCGTCCATGAACGGTCTGACGGCCGCGATTGTGGCGAATCCCCCCTTTGGTTGCTCAAGTCGCACCTTCCATGTCTCCACGGTTTCCTGGTGGAGTAGGGACCGCTGGGCCTCGATTTCTCGATAAGCGGGCCTTTGGCCCCGCTCCAGCGCCTCCTTGCGCCATCTGAACAGTGACGCAAGGGCTCTCGCTTCCAGGTCCCATGGAGGGGTCCCGGCTAGGAGACATGCCGCCTCACCGGAGATCGTGCGGTATCCTCTTATCACCCTGACGGCCATCACTCTCTGCGGGCTCAGCAGTCTAGCCACATTGATGGCCGTTGCTTACACATACCTACTTTACAATCCAGACCTTCGGATGCTGGGACAACCTTCCCAGAATTTACCCAGGACTCCCAACCGTAGGAAGTGGTAGGGCATTGTAACTTTTAACCGATAAGAGTCCGGCATAGCATCCATATGTGATTTCCACATGAAAAAAAAAATTGACATTCTGAATCTAACTCAAATTATCACTGTTAGTTCTGTCTCGTTAATAAACTCCTCACATACCAACAATCTCAGTTGTGGCTAAGGTAAGGTCATCACTCATGACGTCACAGCGGGCGGAGCGGTCTACGCTATCCTTCTAAATAATATAGTGCACCCTCGCCCTCTGTACAACCTTGTGGTTGAGAATATATCAAGTGTTTTTAAATCACGAATTAATTAATACTGTTTACACATAGTCCGAAGGGATAGGCAAAGACATACTCATCAAATCAGCCTATGGCAGGCCACTGTTGACCTTAGGCTTCCAACTTGTGCCGAATTTAGCACGTTGGTTTCCCATCTCAAAAATGGCTAACGTACCTAAAGAAGGTATCACTTTAATAATGCACAATCCTACTTGCACGAGCTATATCTCTCGTTAGTAAATTCCTCACATACCAACACACTCAATTGTGGCTAGGGTCATAACATACCTCACAGTCGTCAGTCATGACGTCACAGCGGGCAACGCAGTCTGCGCTGTCCGTCTGACTCTAAATAATATAGTGCGCCCTTGTCCTCTCTGCAACCTTTAGGTTCAGAATATGTTAAAGTAAGTAATTAATCTATGGTAGGCCACTGGTGGACTTGAGGCTTCTGCCAATTTACGCCACAACACATACATTTTAGAATCTAGACTTTCCGAATCTAAACCAATTTCTTCAGTTATTGAAATTCTATAAACTACTCTTTGTCTCGTTAGTAAACTCCTTACATACCAACATACTCAATTGGGCTAGGGTCATTACTCATAGTCACCAGTTATGACGTCACAGCGAGCGGCGCGGACTACGCTATCCGTCTAAATAATATAGTGCGCCCTCGCCCTCTGTACAACCTTTTGGTTGAGAATATTTAAAATGTTTTAATATCACGAATATACCTACAATAAGTTATACATGTTTATACATAGTCTGTAGGCACAGACATGCTCATCAAATCAGCCTATGCCAGTCTACTGCTGAACCTAGAACTCTCTCTATTTACGCGACAACTCGTGGACTTGCACCTTCCGCATACAGTCTATTGTCAGGTCGTCGGTCTATCTGGCGGTGGGTCGTCCTATCCACGTTTATCAAGTCGCGGTCTCCACTCCAGAACTCAAGGCTGAAGGAGCAAACGAGTACTACTACAGATCTGTTTAGTATTCTGCCAACTCTATGGTCACGTTAAACTAGACAGGGTTTATTAGCCATCATTCTTAATGGTTTTTTTTATACTACTTAGGTGGCTGACAAGCTTACGGCCCACCGTCCTGGTCACTGGTTCCAATAATTGAAAGTCAGGATCGATACAAATATACTATTTAATGGACAAGAAAAGAAACAGCGTGATAAGGGAAAAATGTGGCGTAACAGAAGATGTAGTGACTAAGTTAGAAAAAGGGATGCTTAGATGGTTTAGACACGTGGATAGAATGGATGAGAATAGACTGACAAAGCAGATTTATGAGGCGAGAATGAATGGGCAAACTGGTAGGGTTCGACCTTGGCAAACGAATGCCGATCAAATCATAGACCTTCTGGAAAAAGGCAAGGTCAATAGTACCCTTAAACCGGCGAGCGTGTATGAAAACAGTTATGAAAGTAGAAGAAGCGAAAGTTGTATGCCAGGATCGTAGCAAGTGGAAAGCCCGTAGCAAGTGAATAATCTCTGCTTACCCCGATGGGAGACACGCGTGATTATATGCATGTATCTATGTACGATCAACATGTATTTCTAGTTAATTTTTGGTGGCAACCCTATCAATAAAAAAGAACAAAGAAAATAATTTTATGAAAAATTTTAACAAAAATACACGGCAGTACAAAATAAAGCTACAAATATTTAGCCACATATTACCAGCTTAGTTTAACGTTCCCTTACAGCAATGAACACGAAAACTGAGCTACATAGTTCCACAAAAACAATTTGTACACAGTTTTAGTTTCATTAGTGAACCAAGTGGAAACATGACTTCGTTAAAACGAAGTTCACATGGGAAATTCAACGGATTGTTAAAAGGTAAATGAAGGGGAAAATTTTACTAAAGTTTTCTGTTTTGTTTACCTTTAAATAAACATTATGAGATCTGCCTTTTTGAAGTAATACTTCTTTAGGCGCGTTATGAAAAAATGATGAGAGTGAAATTTTAAGATCTGTGACACAAAATTAACAGTATGAAGTTGTCTTATAGAACATGAACCTCGATATTAGTCGCGCATGTTGGTACGCTCGTCACCTCTGATCACTGTTTTCATATTTATAATATTAATGTTGATAATTTTTTTTTTTTTTTTCTAAGAAGTATAACTTCTCACGCGCGTACATAAGTACACGCACCCATTTTTTTAATGTGGAACATCCGTAATGGATATTATGACGGACTCTTACCGACCAAAAACCAACACGTTCCCTACCTACTGCCTAAGGTAGCCCCGGGTAAGCCCTCGGAAGGACATCCCAACATTCCTAGGCTACTACTGCGGCCTCACCTATAAGGTCTGTCTATTATATATAGACTGCCTCTGTGGCGCAGTCAGTAGTGATACCGCCAGCGGCGCTGGAGGTCGTGGGTTCGATTCCCACCGGAGACAAATATTTGTGTGACCCATAAATGTTTGTCTCAAGAGTCTGGGTGTTTCTATGTACAATATGTATGTATTTAAAAGTATACATTATAAGTATTATTATCCGTGGTCTGATACCCATAACACAAGAAGGTTATTCCTAGCTTACTTTGGGATCAGATAGCGTTGTGTGAAATGTCCGTAAAAAAAAAGGAATTATAATGAATAACTCTTTACGAGTAGTTCTCTACCTCCTCCTCATATCAGACAATTAAAAAAAGCTTATTTACATTACTAATTACACTTTATTTCGTTATTTTGCAATGTTAGTCTTCGACCAAGTAATGTAACGTTATGTTACGGTGAAAACGTAACGTTAAAGTGAACGCTTGGTCGTAGTCGGTGTTATTGTTCCGAAGGTGAAACACGTCTGGCGAGTTAAGATTTTACGCCAGATACCATCCTGTGTGTTCCCGAAGTGTAAAAATCTACCCTAAATTGGAAAAAAGAATGTATGTGTGCATGTCGTGTCATTGCTGCAATATCTTTGTGTGTGAACCAGTCTCACTTTTTGAGTTCGTAATATATGACGGGGCTCGTCTATACTATTACTTGGTCGAAGATTTTAGTTATCCTAGGTCCAGGTGCAGTGGTGAGTGTTTGATATTATGATCCCAAGTTTGACTCCCTATAATACAGGGTGGAATTTAAAGACGGTAGTTGGAGGGTAAGTACCCTTAATATTGATAATGGCAAGTTTTGCTGAAAGGAAACATTCCTTTATTTTCAAAAGTAAGTAAAACTGCATTTTTGAAAAATCACCTACTTAAGCCGGGAATCGAACCTGGGATATGTGAAAAAAAACATCCTGTATTTTATGATAACAACCGAAAGAGTCTTAAATAAGGATCAATTTCTTCTAAACAACATAGTATCTTAAATTAAAAGAAGACCAAGTAAAATGTGTTTATATTGTAAAGCTTACTCACCATCTGAAGAAAAAAAAACAGTCGAATTGAGATTCTTCTCTTTTTTTTTAAAGTTGCTTAAAAATGTTCTAGATTATGTGAATGGGAATATTCGTTCATGTCACTTAACCAACCAACTTCAAAAAAAAAAGTAGGAGGTTCTCAATTAGACTGTTTTTTTTTTCTTCACATAGTGAGTAAGCTTCACAATAAAAACATATTTTACTTGATCTTCCTTTAATTTAAGATACTATGTTGTTCAAAAGAAATTGATCCTTATTAAAGACTCTTTCGGTTGGTATCATAAAATACAGGACGTTTTTTTTTTCACATATATCCCAGGTTCGATTCCCGGCTCAAGAAGGTGATTTTTCAAAAATCTTTAAATGCAGTTTTACTTACTTTTGAAAATAAAGAAATGTTTCCTTTCAGCAAAACTTGCCATTGTCAATATTAAGGGTACTTTCCCTCCAACCATCCTGTATAAAAATATTAGAGTAATGCGCAAATGTTTGCTTACCGAAAATAAAATAAGTATCTGTCTTTACGAAATTTTATATGTTTAGCTTTTTACAAGAAAGTCTTTCTATGAAACCCATTTTTATATATTTTACGAAGAAAAGCACATATCTACAAAAAATGTTCTTCATAATTTAGTTACTTCTTACAAAATAAATGAAATCAAAAGCTCACGATCGTTAATTTAATGATATAGTTCCCTGTACTATATGTAGCAAGTCAATATTATTTCAGATACCAGATCGCAGTGGACGTCCTAAATTGTCCATATACACTCGCATCACAGAAAATCCGACTTTATTCCAACTGGCGAAGGTTGACTGTAGCTTTAGTAGGTCTGTAGTTATGACGTTTTCGGTACTTATATTTGGTACGTGACCTAAATAGTTTACTGAGTAAATTTCTACACGTATTGGATTGGAACTGGCCAGTCATGGCGATGCTATTATTTTGAACTCAATTGCCTGCTTTTTCGTTGGACCATGTATACAATTTATTTGATGCCGTCATCAAAAGTTATTTTATTGGAACTTTTTGTGGCATTCCATAACTGGGCTGTACCTTTGTGGAATGCGACAGAAAGGTTTGACAATAAATTTACTATTGAATGGAAGTGCTACGCTTCGTAGCGGTTTAGAGCTTTGCTACGAGTTTCGTAGACCATTGATTTTTTTACTATCGTCTACGAGATTTTTTCAATTTTGAATTTATAAAATTCATACGGTAAGTAAATGCGTAATTCTGTTCGGATATTTTCCAATACTATATGAACACTGGAAATATACCAAATAAAAGTCAATAACAATCATATCTTTCCCAAATGAACAAATTCTATGTCAAAGTCCTTGGTAACCAGTTACATAGCAGTATTAAAAATCCTTCATGGTAACCAGTTACATAGACGTATTAAAAAATCCTTAAAGGAAACTAGTTACCAAACTCCGGTTTCCTAGGCGGCCGAAGCGAAAATATCGTTATCTAAGTATTATACACAGTTTCATGAGAGAGAAAGAGAGAGCGAGCGAGAGAGAGAAAGAAAGGAGAAGGCGGGTAGCCTCAATGTCTATGGCACGTTTTCGTGTGTGTTGCGGTACTGGAAAATCTCACCAATCTATACAAATATAATTTAAAAAATTTGATTGTTTGTTTCTTTGTACGCATCGAATAGGCTCCGAAGCTACTGGACCGATTTGAAAAAATATTAAACTGTTGGGAAACTACACTATCCCAGGGTAATATAGACTATATTTCATTCCCGCATTTCCACGGGGACGGGAGCTACGCGGGTGAAACCGCTTAACGTTCACTAGTCCTATGTCGTTGACACAGAAACATAACATTGAGAAAAAGGGAGGTGACGACCAATAGCTGTCAGTCGATCACGTGTTACAAAATTTTACAAGAAAAATAAATAAAAGTTTGAGCGAGATAAAAATTCCATCTCCTTTCGAAGTAACGCAATATCTCCGTCAGAAATCTAAAAATTTGTATCAAAACTCAGAACGTGTCTTGAATTTGATGACAAAATATTCAAAGTTCATTCCCAATAATAATTGGTGATAAGAAAATATTTCTGTAAAACAAACACGTTTTGAACTAGGTCATACCGAAAGTGTATAATATATCTATTTGATATTATGCTATCATCTTTTACACTTTGAAATGAGGTTATCCGGCAGTTAACTATATGTAGTTGACATAAATCGCAAAACAAGCACATTAATAAAGTGACAGTGAAGGAAAGAAAATCATAATTATTAGGCGCACATAAAACTTAGTCCGTGAGATCGTTCTCACTAGACTTCCCCTCTCTAACACGTTTATTGTGAAAGCTCAATCCGATTGACGTAGTCATTTTTGTTTCATTTCAAAATGAACAGATGATCCACGTGACCTAATGACGTAGTTTAATGCAACAAAGTCACAGACTACAGACAAAGTCTCGATATAAGCCCCTCTGCACTCTATTTTATAGAGAGGGACTAATATGATGCTAATTTAGGAAAACATAAAGCAATTTACATTATAAAACAAAAAAAAAAGGCAATGAAAATTTGTCAACCACTGTTGGTTGGCCACATTTTTTTTTTATATTCAGCTCGCCAAATTGACATCGCCACCAGCCTGATGGAAAGCTATAGCTTCCATCAGGCTGGTGGCAATATAATGTAACAATATATTGTTACATCTGTAGAAGAACCGATGGCTCAAGATGGATGGTGGACACTGCGACTCAGTCAACGTAGACGATATTCACCTGCCAGATGGACTGACGACCTAGAAAAGGTGACAAGCAGGGGACGTAAACCTTGCAATTTGACTTAAATGTTGAAAGTCCTACGCCCAAACAAAGTCATCACACCGGATGGGCAGTTGTCACACCGTGAATCTAGAAAACTTTTATTATAAATCAATCTCTAGCGCGAGTACTTTGGTATCGCAATGCAACTCTTCTCTGCAGTCGTGTGTAGTTTATTTACAGGATGGAATGAAGCGGTCGTGGCCCTCCGAACACAGTGTTCTGTAAACGATCACTGCAGTAAGCAACTTTCACTACGGCCGGTCTATGGATGGGTGACCATCCATGTAATCACTTTGTGACATTAATTTGAGCGTTTCCGTGCTTCGGAAGGCACGTTAAGCCGTTGGTCCCGGTTGCCAGTAAAATGGCAGCCGTTAAGCCAAGTTAAAGGCCTTTTTGGCGGCTTGAAAAATTTCAACAGCAGCAGTTACAACCTGCGCCTGTCCATCTCAACACGGAAATACGGCTCACCACCTATTACGTGGGACCAATTTTGAAAAGGTAAATATATAGTATGCCTCTGCCTATCTATTCGGGGATAAAGGCGTGACCATATGTTTGTATGTATGTATGAAATGAAAACACGTTTTTGAATGTGTGATTTTAACACATTTGTTACCTATATTGTTTCATCCAGCGCCCTAAATTTAAATCCGGTTACAAAAACTAGTCAAACCACAACAAAAGAAACCGCGATGCAGCGGTGACAAGCCAACAAAAGAACGGAGTTTCCACCAATCAGCGCCGACCAGCTAAATTTATAGCCAATCAGCGCTCACATGGTGTACACAACACTAAATTCTGAATGGATTGCAATTAACGCTGGTAAATGTTTTGATCTAGGAAATACGATAGAATTGTTTCACCAAATTTTGTAGAATGATGTGGTATAATACAGTTATAGCATTATGTAGATGGAAATTGGATATTGAAAACATGGCGATTCCTCTGGGAGATACATGAATATTAATAATTCTATGGTGTGCGAATTATTAATATTGAGCAAATTAATAGGCAGAGAATTATTACGCTCATATTTTAGTAATTGTATTATGTCACTTAAAGGTGGGAATATTACCGTGTTCAAACGGGCAGGTGCAGGTTTCGACTACCTGCTATTGAAATCGTCAATTAGCGTACACATACAATAAGTCTCCCAGCGGCGGCGGTTTTAAAAGCCATCTGAACATTTTCTCTATTATTATCGATGGTTGTATGGGAGCCCCCTCCATATATTTTTTTCTATTTTTGTTATTTTTTTGTTATAGCGGCAACAGAAATACATCATCTGTGAAGATCCCGGCCATCCAGTTACAGACTGTAGATTTTCAGTAATTTTTTTTGGGTACAGACCCCTTGAAAATAAAAATCTGATTATGTAGACTATAAACTAGAAAGAAAGTCGATGAGAGCGTTTTCACAGCGAAAACACTATAAGCACTTCACACAAAAATGCACAAACATTAAGTACATTTCACATTGAAATTACCTACTTTTTATAAAGGAAATCATAGATTAAAGTGAATTTTCATGTGACCACAACAAAACAATAATTACTTTGATAATAATAATTTACAAAGAAATAGGTTAGAGCGTTTCTAAAACGACACTATAAGCACTTCTAAAGAAAAATGTACTAAAGTAAATTTTACATCGAAAGTACTTTAAAAACTGTCCGTTAGTCGTCTAGGGAGCAACTTAGAATGTCGTCAGCCTTGCCTTACAATATGCAACGAAACACGATGTATTAGATTATTCAAATAATGGCCAAGTCTCAGAGGTGAAAGTCTCGGGACGGGGGTTAGGAGCAAAATGTCACGAACAGAGAACATAGTTGGAAAATATTTTCGTAGATCTTATATTTACGAAAATATTTTCCATGCAAATGTTTGTGAGTATAGATCAGGGTGTATGGATCTGTTAGAAACTTGGCGCAAGGATAGATTATAGTCGGGAATGCATTTGGGAAGTGGGAATGGGAACAAAATTAAAGATGGGCGGAGTTGCGGGCGCCATCTTGTAGGTACAGCATATTTCTTTGAGTAAATGAGAGATTAATAAAAATACTTAGATATAGTTAAGCCATGGTTAAGCCGTAGGTCTCTATTATGGTAGCCTTAAGGGTAGCCACCACCTAACTTTGATCCACCCGACATCATTTTTGACAGCCAGTTTTGACGTGACAACGTCTTATAATTCGATGGAACCGGCTGCACGCACCAAAAAAACATGACGTATGCGGCGTTACCTTGCTCTGAGGAGTTCCATTTCAGGCTCAGTTGTCACGTTCAACTATCGTCAGTAGGTAAACCAACTTTACAGACAACCGATTATATTTTCAGCTGTATAAGTCGTGTTAGTAAGAAGAATGTTATACGAATACTACAGTTAGTTTTAAGGGTTACGTACCCAAAGGGCAAGAAACGGGACCCTTTTTCATAAGACTTCGCTGTCCGTCTGTCTGTCTACCTGTCTGTATATCTGTCTATCCGAAACGAGGCTGTATTTTGGGAACCATGACAGCTAATATTCATAGATGATGTATTTCTGTTGCCGCACAACAAATACAAAATTCAGAAAAATAACAATAATTAGGAGGGGCTCCCATACAACAAACGTGATTTTTTTGCCGTTTATTGGTACGGAACCCCTTTGCGCGAGTCCTACTCGCACTTGGCCGGTTTTTATATAATAAATCTTTGAGAAAGAAAAGTGACACGAATTTTCGTGGAACAGGGCCGCATTTAGAACTGCTGATAATCATTATAATCAGTATACTTTTTTGTTTTGACTATTTAGACTCGCGTTTTCATTATTATATCTGCACTATTTATTTACTGAAAAGAAAAAAAGTGTGTGCTTTTACGCGCGATTGAAGTAAAACTTCTTTGCCATTGACTGCATCAAATATTATATTAATATCATTCATACTGCCTAGTCATGCCTAAAAAAGTTTTACATAAAAAAAATTTAGAACGTGTGTATATTTGAAATTAATAAACTCAAAAACTTCTGAACTGATTTAAAAATTCTTTCACCTTTGGGAAGCTACTCTATCCCCGGGAAACATAGGATTTATTTTATTTCCATATTCCCACGGGAACGGGAGCTAAGCGGGTGAAACCGTGTGACGTTTGCTAGAAACCAATAAGAAGCTTTGTATTCACAATATAGATAAACTGAAATAAAAGTAGCCTATTGCAATACATTGAAGAACCCTTGCGCAATGAAAGTGTCACGCTGCACAATATTTATAGTCGCCCACTATAGAACAAAGTGAAATATCGATATTGTTGAATTGGGCTATTGTATTCAGTGATTTTTATGTCCTCTCTACGATTACTATGTTTTTAAAGGAAGCTAAATTGCTCTACAACATTTATAAAGACCTCGCTGTATTGAAATAATGTACAGGGATCAAAATTTGGGATATTAATTACTATCAAGATGAAAATTATTACGTTGCGAGCTGTGATCCTAAAAACCACTGTCAGAAACTAACAAAAATTATTCTAGTCTTGACAACATACCTATTATTAAGAAGGTTTTCAAGATATCCCAAGGGAGTAACCCAAGTATCTAAACTTATGAGCACACCACTACAAGCTTAGGGGATATAAGGCTAATTTGTATTTATTGTGGGACCGCAAGCACTTGCGACGGCCACCTAATATATATTCATTGCAAGTAAGTTTATTCACCGCCTCGATTTGGGTAAACTTGCTATCAAGTGTGGGATAACCCTATCGTTTAGATTGAAGCATACTTAGTATTATTTGGAACGTAGTCGTCTATTTGCCTGTATGATAATATTGAAATTGAAGTACGCAAAAAATGGCGCCACATCAAAACTGTTTATTTTTAATATTGTTTAGTTCATGTCAGATTTTCCTTTTTTGTTCATCTGTGTAATAATGTATTTAAACACCGTAATCCTAATAAATTGAGTTCCTAAACAACAGTCAAGGGTCGCTAAGGTTATTGTTGTTGTTATTTATTTATTTATAGTAAATACTGGTCTGAGTTAGAGGGTTTTATGAAGCGTTCTAACGTTGAAACTAGAAAAATAATGAAATAATAGGTTTATCATATTTTTTCATTTCAACAATCCAAAGCCTTTAAGGTGAATTTTGACAAGTTAAATCTACATTGGAAAAGAAATCTTCTTGCTCCAGACTGAAAAGTTGTAGCTACAATCGGGACACTAAACAAAATAATTCCATTAGATATTCTGAAACACGAAAACAGTGAATAATTAACGTGGAATATATATTTCATAAACTTATCATTTTAGAAGCTTAACATTATTAATATCGTCTAGACAGAAACTCTTTGATTTAAGATCAAAGAGTTCTACCTACCTAAGTACCTCCCTGTCTACCTACACAGGTGCTTAAATATCACTCTATAAAGAAAATTTGTAATTATTTTCAGCGACGAAATGTTATACATTTTAAATAATTCGTAAAGGTCCCTACATTGACTTTAATATTTTTACAACCCCGCATGGTGGGATTTTCTTCTACCCGTTTCCCACAGAAAAAGTAACCTACGTACTTTCCTATGCTCTATTCTTGTATTACAATCTGTGGTTAAGCCCTAAAGGCGTTACAGACAGCTTTATTTATAAGTAGTATTTTTAATTTTAAAGGACTTTATAGACTAAATACACAAATTAGAGATAGTACAGATGGAAACCTACATACTAAATTCGCTGAGGCTACGCACACATAGAAAATTCATTCACAGACACAATGCACACATAGACAATTCATTCACAGACACGAGATCTGGCGGTCTCAACGGAATTTTCGATACTGATTTGTGCGCGAGTGTGTGTAGCAGAGAGTAGGTGTGAAAAAAAGTACATACATGAGTTTTCCATCTGTAATTTGTGCTAAATACGTCTTAATTATTATTTATGGACTAAACATATCATGTCTACATCTCCGAGGGGCTGGGCAGAGCAAAGATAATATAATAGTATTACATACAGATCGGCAACTCCCTGCCTCCCACTGAGCAAGCTTCCCCACCCCCGCCAGTCCCGCCAGTCCCGCCACAGCTGTCATTATAGTTCACGGGCGTCGTGAGGGAACATTTGCTTAGCCTTATTGGTCACACACACATTCAAGCTCTGTACGAACATAGCGTGCTTTTAGTGTAGGTGACAGAATAGAAAACGAATCATTTGTATGGAGTTTCCGCCCTGTGGTTTTAGTAAGTAGGAGTTCGACATAGAACCCATGAGGGTTTCCTATCGTAAAGGAAAGTGTAGTAGAACGTTAGTAGAAGATATTATTGGCTGACTATACCTATTTTCTACTGACATAACTAGTCTGTCTACGTTGAATTAAATATGAGTACGAGAATAACAGTATTGGCATAGAAAATCGATAGCTAAATCTGTAACTCTAGCTTTTCCAATCGCATGTAAACTTGTATTTTGTCATACGTGGTGACAAAATGCAAATGGTAACATGGTGAACCTGTTGCAGTATTCAAATGGACATCCCGAATAACGCGTGCCGGGCAGAGATGCCACTCATACAGTGGAGAGAATCTTCGCTGGAACTTAGCGTTTCAAAAGATCGTTGCTCCTTCTACTATAAAAAACTAGGAACGACTAGCCCGCCCGCACACGTGTTTCCCTCATCTTACAATCCCGGGGTTCTTCAAGCGGAGCGTGAAAAGGCACATCACAAGGCCGCCAACTTGAGGACCACTATCAGAAGTCTTACGGATTGTGAGAGTGGCCTCCAATCGCTAGATGCGCCACGGCTATTAAAGCCTTCACTACTGTGTAGTCACTGGCAACCACGGCCAACGGCTTAACTTGTCTTCCACAGCAAAAAACGCTCGTAAATTAAAACTATGTATAACATTAAATGATCGCAGTTATCATTTACAGATTACATACAACCACCTGCACAATGGTATGTGCTCTGAGGAATTGTTTGATATGATGCCCACGACGTTCTATCATCGCACCGCTCGCCAGGGACAGGGAGTTCATCCTCACACTCTACGTACGGAGCGTTCGAGCACGGTTAGATCCGAAAGGGGCTTTCTTCCGCGCACGCTTAGGTCACAAATTAGAGATAGTACAGATGCTAATCTCATGTATGTCCTTTTTTTTCACACCTTCCCTTTGCTACACACACTCGCGCAAAAATCAGTATCGAAAAGTCGTTTGAGGAGCGCCTGACCTCGTGTCTGAGAATGAGTTGTCTATGTGTGCGTAGCCTCAGCGAATTTAGTGTGTAGGTTTCCATCCGTACTATCTCTAATTTGTGCTTAGGTTGTGCAATTATCTCGCTGCCTGCCAAAGAAGCTAGAGGGTTACGAACGCTCGATAAACATAAAAACACATAGAAAATTCTAACCAAAGTTTTTCTACCCACATTTTTTTAAACTAAAGATACGTTCACACGTCCTCCGAGTTTCCAACTACACTTTTAACTCGACAACGCCGTACACGTGCGACCGATATTGTTCCTGTGATAACGAGGGTAGAGACGGGTTATTGGGACCTACTCTGATTACTTTTGTACGCGGTATTTGATGGCCGTGTTTTTGTTACAACAGAGCTACCAAATAGCGTAATAGCGTCTCCTACAACGTTCAGATTGTTAGATCAAATTCTGTATGGTTACTTTTTTGCTACAGTTTTTGTTAACAACATTTTTTTATGATAATTTTGTAGGTATTCAACAATATGGGTATGATGCACGCACTAAGCTTACACTTACACATTTAGGGTGAGGTACAAAGCATTGCTCTTACAATATCAAAAGAGCATGCCTTGAGTTATGCTAATATATCTGCATTATCTGCAGATGGATGTATATTAAAAATGCATCTATTTGTATATTCACAATCTCCGAATCTTACCTATAAATGTATTTACGTTAGTTACTCTGGAATGACCTGTAGCTCCCCTGCTATAGGTCATTCCAGAGTCGTCCTTCTGTGTGCTGGACACCGAATTGCCTTATTGTGCATTGGTTGGATGGTGCGGTTGGAGGCCTGCGATGGTAGAAATGGTGCATTGAATTTTAAAATTGCATTTATAGATACCCGTGAAATTGTCAAATTATTAGTTAGTGCGTAATATCTTTGAGAAATTCCTTACCTATTTGGCTTTAAGCTTTTGTTCTTTTCCATTACATATTTAAATCTGTTGTTGATAGTAAAGTATATTCAATTTGTGTTTAAGTAAATTAAAACGTAATTGCCTGATGACGTCAGGTGACGCTAAGGTTGGCACTGAAAACCAGTACTCGGGTGGTTAATACTAATACCCATCTCAGTGTATGCTGAGTGTCAATCCTGGTTGCGGACACAGCGTACATGATATAGTATAAGATTAGTAATAACTTTACTTGGTAATTCAAGTACTTATTCAGTGCAGAGAAAAATACAAGGGACACGTCAGGCCGTTGCCACGTAAAGACACGTCGACTGTCACGCGTCACTCGCGTCGACCACAGAGTACACTTTGGTTACCCTTGACAGTTGACAGTGATGTGACAACTGACAGCTGACACGAAACGTATCATCAAAGGCAGCGGCGGCCACAGATGAATGGAAATTTGCCGTTTAGTTTTCGAACGTTTTACCTCCCTGTCTGTGTGCCTTTCTTGCGTTGTTGTTTTGTACTCTTTTTTTTATCTTTTTTAAGTCTGTTTTTTGTTTTCTCTGTTCTTTTATTTTTTATTACATATTATGTTATGTTACTATTATTTGGTGTGGGTATGTACGTTATGATCCAAAATAAAAATATTTTCTTTCTTTCTTTAAGCTGACGTATAGTATGCTTCTGCCTATACCTTCGGTGACAAAGAGCATGACTATCTGTATGTATGCGTATTTTGAACGAACAAACACACAACATGATGATTTTTTAATGTTATCAACACTATTACTCTTTATTCTACTTTCAGGCATCTGACTTTTTGTTTAACTTTTATTAACATTATAAAGTTTAAGTTCGAAAGTTAGGGTCAGGAACTACAAAATTTTATCGTACCTCTTATCTTTGTACTAGAATATAGCCTCCGTCAATATTACAGAGTGTAAAACACCAACGCATTTCACCAAGCAAGAAGAATATTCACACAATTAATATTTACTTTAGCATAATTATCTTTCATTAGCGTTGAGTAGGTGTATCATTTAGCCTACTCTCCCCTTTATGAATAGCCTTATAAGTGCCTTAATGTAAAGTATAAATATACACTACATTATTCACTTTCCTTAACCTACAACCTCACTGTTATTAATCTAAAGTAAAGGCGAGAAACCCTGTTTTTATCATACAATACCTAGATATTATACACAGTAAGTGGTGGTAGTAGTTTTGTAATGGTACTGTCAACAACAAAAGTCTTTTAGTCTATTTTGTATTATGTTGGTTGTAACAGAAAAAGTTTATGGAATGATATCGCACTAATTTTAGAAATGTGAAAGTTTGAGTGGAAGTTTGTTTTGCAATCACGCTCTAATGACTGAACGGATCTATCTGAAATTAAAAAAAAATAGTCTGAAATAACTCATGAAATGTGGGAGCACAATTCCACCATCTAGTATCTACCAAATAGCACCCTCGGCTCCACAAGCAATGAAATATTGTTCCCGTTCCCGCTTCTCATAGAAAATAATTCCCGGGATAAAAACCTTTGTGTTATCCAGACTATTATCTATCCCTGTACCAAATTTCAGCCAGATCCGTTAAGTCGTTAGAACGTGATAGAGTAACAAAAATTCACACATTCGGACATCCACACATTAGTAAGAAGTAAGATTTTACATGCGAGAACAGTGCTTTTGTAAAATGGGGTAGTTTTTTTTTCTTATACCACTAAGGTGGCAGACAAGCACACGGCCCACCAGAAGGACTGGTAGTCACCGCAGCCTATGAACGTTTGCAACACCAGAGGCGCCACTCTCGCGCTGCCGATCCTGTAAAACCTTCTAAGGCCCCTTTTGAGGAACCCCATACTGTAGGCGTTTGGGAATACCGAGGCAGGGAGATCATTCCACAACCTAAGCGTGCGTGGAAGAAAACCCCTATCGAATCTAACCGAACTGCTCGAACGCTCCGGACGTAGAGTGTGAGGATGAACTCCCTGACTGTGGCGAGCGGTGCGATGATGGAACGTAGCCGTGGGCATCATATCAAACAATTCGTAGTAAAGGTACTTTAAGAAAGGTATAGATTTACTAAATAGAAATTCATCTATACTAGAGCATAAAAATAAGCGAAGTATCGATTTTATGAAGGAAACATGGTGAGCGCAATATTAAATAACTTTGGCATTATAACCGCTTATTGTCGCTATTTGTCTCACAAGTTTCTTATCGATATTTTATTATTACTTTAGATATAATGTACTATCATTTATTTTTATATTACCGTTTTACTTACTGGAATTGAATTTAATGGGAAATAAATATATTGAAAGAAAACATCACTTGTACAATATCTGTAGCCGTATATAAAGTGCCCTTGAGCGAAGTCGATAATATAAATAAATGAAATAAATATTGTGAAACATTTTTAACACAACGTTCTTTGACCCGAATCAAGCTAATAGGCTTGTGCTAACTGATATACACAATTATAAGCTTCTTAACACAGAACAAACATTTGTGGACCACATAAAATACAATTAGGCTCTCGGAAAGATTTCAACAATGACACTCGCATACACAACCACCAGATCCGCACCGAAGTAGGTGTAATAAAGAAAGAATGAAAGTAAAAGAATTATTTTGCTCTCATCAAGGACATATGATAAAAGTAAATACATGATACGGTAAACAGATGGTCCCTAGCTCAGCTTTAATGCTACGAGTTCGCGCTGGTATTCTGCTAGGGCCAGTGAAAATACGGCCAAGTAAACTGCCGAAAAAAAACAATTCTAAATCACTAGCAACTAATTCTAACACATGAACACCCAGTGGTGAAGATGAAAACTATTATTACCATTACCACCTGAAATATTATAGGTAGGTAAGTATCTCATTATTTTTGGAATGAGGTTCATGTTCATGAATTTAAGTTACTAAGTCGCACGACAAGCAGGACCCATTTAGAATTCCGTTCTTGAACACCAGGACCGCCTTTTCCATGCTACAGAGGTTGTAAAGTAAGATAGTTCAGTTACGTATAGCTTAAACTAGACAAAATTTAGGACGACATGACTTCAGCTCGGTGTAGTCGTATTGTAGAACAAAAACTAGGAATCTGCGGTTCCGTTTTAGTAAGGTTCAAAATAGCGTAGTGAATTTTAGGTTTATGGTTTTATAACCAATATTAAATTTAATTTAAAAAAAAGTGTCCTAACATTTGCACTTGGGAAATTTTAGAAATGCAAAAATCTGGATTTACTGCCACGGCTCAAAACGGAAATATTTCAGCCACCTTAGCTATCGACTGTACAAAGCCACGCTATTCTCAGACGCGGACGGTAAAGGGGAAGCCAGGTCTCTTTAAACAAAGGTGAACAGCAGGTAGACGGCCCTTCGTTGAGGCTTCCAATCCCTATTGTAAGGGGTGCCTTGAGATCCCCTTGGGCTAAGAGTACATTATAAAAGCGAGCGTTAGCGGTAAGCGAACTATAATTTTATTATTGGCACACTTCAATCTCCTTTAGGCTCGATTTGTCCATTTCAGCTTTTTGCGATTGGCCGATTTCAAAAACTTTTTCACCATTGGAAGGCTACATTCACCTTGATCCAAAACGTGTAGAACTAAAATTTGTGGGAACACACACATTCTACACAGTCACACAAGGTTTCGAGCTTAAATCCGACTAAGACTAATGCGATAAATTAACTGTAAGTAGGTAGGTATTCTTACTTCGCTACTCCGTTAAGAAAACTAGTTACATGCAACACCGGATTCTACAAAATAGAGGAGGAGGATTATAAGTTATCTACGCTAATACCTCCTAACTAAAATACCTCTTAAAACGCTTAAATAAAGCTTATTAGATTATTTTACGTTTAAGTAAAGCTTAAAGTACTTTTGAACAACGTACTCCATGAACAAATCGCCCCGCTCTACTCTCCGCTTATATAAATACTGGTCTTACAATGACGATGCAAAAATAATAGCACATACCTAACGTGTTTGCGCTTCTAAGTTTTTCATTAAATGTGAAATGGATTGTGTTTGTTTGTATATCGTAAGCTTCAAGCCAGAAGGATGTATAAGCATTGCACGTCTTATACGCCTTTCTGACTTGAAGCCCGTGTTAAATTGTAAAGTCATTGAAGTGCTCGTAGCTTCAGTGGGTAAAGTGTTCTGTAAATGATCACTGCGTTACATATCTTACGCTACGGTCGGTCCTGGTTGGGGGGGCGGTCTGTTGCATTTCCATTTTTCAGTTCAGGTGGGCTTGTGTACCACCTCAGTGGTATAGAAGAATATTTATTTGAATATTTAAATCGTTTAAAAAGCAACTAAGGTGGCAGACAAGCTTTCGGCCCGCCTGATGGAATAAGGTTACCACCTATACTAATATTATAAAGAGGAAAGATTTGATTGTTTGTTTACATCGAATAGGCTCCGAAACTACTAAACCGATTTTAAAAATTCTTTCACTGTTGGGAAGCTACGCTCGCCCCGGTGAACAAAGGCTATATTTTATTCCTATATTCCCACAGGAACGGGAGCTGCGCGGGTGAAACCGCGTGACGTCCTCTAGTAGCCTATAAACGTCTGCAACACCAGAGACATTTACATGACACCCCCATCCAGGGACCAGCCACAGCGAAAGTGGCTTACTGCAGTCATAGGAACTCAGTTTCAAGAGAGCTATAAAGGCTTTAGAGAATAAGAAATACATTAGTGCTGGTTCTCTAGGGAATAAAATCTTATGTCTTACTTAGGTACCTACGAATTATTAATGTGTACTTTTAATCAAAGAGCACTTTGATCAATATTATTGAAACATCTAAATGATATTTAAAGATGGCTTTGTTCAGAATTTTCGTTTTCAATTAGTATGATGTACCATCATAGTAGTTACTGTATAATATAAGACCTTATTAGCAGTCCTGTTTATTTGACGACTAAAATTAATTTTGTAGTTACTTAATTTCAAACTCAACATACTAGCAATGTCTCAAAATATTATACGCATAAGACATATTGTCCAAGTCTTTACTTAAGGCCGTGGGTAGGCCTAACGACCTTGAACATACAAAACACGCGTCCTTCAGACTAAAAAATGTAGCATTTTATAGCTTAAGGTAGGTACTTATACTTACTCGAAATCGAGGAAAACCAATTTATATGTGTATATTTTCTTCATATGTTGGCATATTTATTTCTTTCGCGTCGATAAAATTTGAAGTCATAAAATGCATTCATCTAAATATTATGGGGGTGACTCTATGATCGTTTTACATAATTAATATACAATTTGCAACAAAACCATATTTTGACACAAATCTTGTAGATTAACAATCTATTTTTGGCTGTAATATTCCGTCTACTTGTGCAGACAAAAAACGCTTTCATTTGCACCTCTTTTTATGTATTTAATAATGTATTCTTTCTCTGTATCTCTCTTTTTATGTATTTGATGTATATTTGTGAACATTCTCACACAACGTCATCTAGCCCAAATTAAGCTAATATAAGCTTGTGCTACTGGATCTAGACGACTGATAAACATAATCATATATTTCTAAATACATACATATTATACATAGAAAACACCCAAACTCCGAAACAAACATTTGTGGATCACATTGGGCCGACCCAGGAATCGAACCCAGGACCTCAGCGCAGCAGGCGGTTTCACAACCGAGTCAATTAAAGAAATAAAGAACTGAACGTGTCCTTGGAATACCCTTCCGAGGGCATACCCAGGGCTCGCGGTTGTGGGTAGAAGCACAGGGCGGAAACTCCATACAAAAAATGTTCGTTTTCACCCACACTAATACCTATACACGTAATGTGAATGCTTCAATCAAGCTTGAATGTGTGTGTAAGTATACTAGGGACACTAGCTATGGAAACAAAATAATAAGGAACAAAACGCAATGTCATGTAGGTACTTTTTTTTCAAATCTACCGAGTCGGCTAAGCACAAATTAAACCAGAGCAATAGCGCAAGCGTGTAGGTAATACGTAATGCAACGCAGTGACACTCTCTCAAGTACTGACACGGCAATAGACACATCAACTTTGGTGGGGGGATGGGGAAGCTTACACGGTGGGGGACAGGGAGTTGCGGATCTGTATGTAATACTATTATATTATCTTTGGTAGAAGGTAGAGAACTATGTGCTTTTAGCTGGTAGAAGTCTGGCAGGACATGAGGATTGCGACACGAAAAGAAAATAAAAAGTACTCAATGTGTTCAAATTTAAAAATCCAATATTGAAAGAACACAGCTGGAATTCTACGAATATTGTAAATAATTCTAATAAAAAAACCTTTAATCGAATCATATTATTGTCTGGAGTTTCATGAAATTTTGTAGATAATTTATTTCAAAAAGTTGCGAGAAAATTGAAATCGTGACACAGCGAGGGTTCTGAAGAGGTTTTCCACTTGATCTCGCCCTTTCCTTTTCTATCACGAACAATAAGTGCGGGACAGCAATCAGATTGCTTTTACTTAGAATAGATAAGTAAGTATAAGTAAGTACAGTAATCGGCAAACTTCTTGAGCAACGACCTTGACTTTCGTGATCTCTTTTCTCTCTATACCATCAACTAATAGGTTATTAGCTAACTCAATAAAATGCCAATAATAAAAAAAAGCGTTTTTCAATGACACAATATTTTTGCACGTAAGTGTACATACGCAACTTTCTCCCACCGCCTCACGCGATGCTCAAGTTGTTTACTGGGTACTGTATTATAGTTTGGTATAAGCCTTGTTTTCTTGTTTGTAGCAGACATGGAGCAACTAAGTAACTAACTGTTACGAATGGATAACGAGGTCGTGGGTTCGATTCACACCGGAGACAATATTGTGTGATCCATAATTGTTTATCTCGAGATTCTTTAAAAGCTTAAAAAACATAACACAAGCCGGTGATTCCTATTTTACTCTGGGATCAGATAGCGTTGTGTGAAAATGTCCGTGAATATTTATTTATTTATCAATGTAACTGATGCGATTGAAATAAAAAATAAGAATGATAAGAAATATCGGGGCAACTTCACCGTAGCCGAAGCTGCGGGCAATAGATAGTAATAATAATACACTAATCTATGGGAAATTATGCGCAACCTATTCCTTAAAATAATAAATAATAAATATTATAAAGAGGAAAGATTAATGTTATTTTTGTGTTTGTTTGTTTGTAACGAATAGACTCCGGAACTACTGGACCGATTTGAAAAATTCTTTCACTGTTGGAAAGCTACACTCTTTGCTGTGAACATAAGCTATATTTTATTCCCGTATTCCCACGGGAACGGGAACTACACGGGTAAAACCGCGTGACGTCCGCTAGTAATAATATACCAAAACAGTTTACATCCTCTGAATATTTGTATATACTGTACAAATATACAGAGGTAGTAAACCCAAAGTTGATTTTGGCATTGTTCCAATTTGTAGCATTTCTCAGTTCTAGATACTTATGTATAACAACCACCCTTAGCGGACTATCAGATGTGTGCTTAGGAAACTAGTTTTTATAAGAATATTTGAATATTATCTTCAGAGTTTCAGTTCATTTGGTATTCAGATATCGGGTCGACGATTAGTATGTAAGCTCTGGGAATGGTGTACCTACTTTTAGGAATGTCTAGGAGTATATTAGAGTTTTGATAATACTGTACGTAAAAAAATTCAGTTAAGGACATTTTTCACACTGCTTTCTGCTTGCTCAACGACTTCAGTGTTATTGGCAGTCGGAATTAAAAACATAATGTGTCTTCCGAAGAATATCAAACAATGAGGAATTGTTTGATATGATGCCCACGGCTACGTTCTATCATCGCACCGCTCGCCACAAACAGGGAGTTCATCCTCACACTCTACGTCCGGAGCGTTCGAGCACAATTAGATCCGATAGGGGTTTTCTGCCGCGCACGCTTAGGTTGTGGAATGATCTCCCTGCCTCGGTTTTCGCAAACGCCTACAGTATGGGGGTCTTCAAAGGGGGTCTTAGAAGGTTTTTATAGGGTCGGCAGTGCGAGTGTAGTCTCTGGTGTTGCAAACGTTCATAGGCTGCGGTGACCACCGGTCCTTCTGGTGGGCCGTATGCTTGTCTACCACCTTAGTGGTATAAAAAGAAAAAAAAATGGCGGTCCACTGTTGGACGTAGGCCTCTCTCATTTTACCCAACACACACGATTCTGAAAACATGTTTTACAAAATTTCACCTTTAAGGAGGCAAAACAGAAGGTTGATATTTAACTAAACATTTTACGCAAGAAGCCAGAGGGCTAGAATATAATAGAACAGGTTTCACGCACATGTTTTAAGTTTAAGTCTTAAACAGTTAAAACAACTCCAATTCCTACTTAAATTCGGTAAGTACTGGTGAACACAAGTTAAAAGACAGGAGTAATTTACTCACTGGCAATGAACTGCGTAACGAGTAGAGGAGAGTGGGCAAACGGGCGCTAGTCGATAATGGAAGTTACTATAACTTACACAAACCGGTTCTCACAAGTTGTAACAAAGTTACACATATATTCGGGAACGTTCGGTTGTGTAACGCGGTTAACGTCGGCTGACTGGCTAACACGCGCATGGTGGTGACAGAAGATCCGATGAAGACATCGGTTTTGTTAAACATCATTGCAGTTAGAAGTGAAAACATATTTGAATAACTTCCTATTTCGACGGAACTGCAGTCAGATAAGACATTTCTTTTTAAAATTCTCTTAATTATTAATTTGATATGTTTCGTTGGTAACTTGATAGTTTAGATTTGTTTTAATTTCTGTTATGTAAATAAAATAAGGAATATTTTTTTTTATATTAAATTATGTCTCTGTAATGAGAATTAGGTAAAACTAAAAGAATAAATAACTAAAATACTAATTAGTGTCAAAAAAACGACCTAAAATTTAACCTTTTTTAAACTTTTCTTGCAAGGCTCTAATTACCCTAGTCTCCCCTAACTTAGTACCTATCTGAAGCGCGAGTGGGCGTTGTTTGAAGTAATATATTTCCCGTTTTACACCAATGCGGTAAGAGCCCTGTATAATTTTATTACTTTGTAAAGTGAGATGTTTAAGTTTGTTTGACTTGGAATAAAGCAGATACGTGAATATTTTATTACGTGTGTGTATATCTTCACACATTGTGGTCGACATAACTTAGCGCAGAATGGTAATAAAGGAGGGGAGGTAGGGGAACCCACCATACACCCTCGATTCGTCAATCCTACTCACAACAGTCAAGAATAACCACAACTAATTGTAAGGGAGGAATGACGAACCGAACTGCTCAGGAAAGGAAATTTGGATGTAGGATAGGAAAAGATACCTTTGGCCTCCAGATTGGTAATAATGAGCAATACTCCGCTTGACAACGTGACGTCGACAGATGTTTCGCCTACATCTGATGCATCATTTGAGGATCCGTGGTAGGTTCCTCTCCCTCCCCTCCTTCATTATCCTTCAACGATGGATTTTATAACCTAGCTCGTTAAAGTGGTGGTTGGCTGGTCACATAATATATGTAGAATAACTGATGCCCGATAAAGCAAACGAGTTCTGGAATGGATACCGGGGACTCGGTAATCGTTAGGTGGGACGATCCCAGATGAATCGACGAACTGGAAAGGTAGGACTATGTAGCGTGGTGTGAATAAGGAGAGGCATACGTCCGCTGTGGACTACAGCTAAAGGCTGGTTTTATTGATTGACGTTATCAGCATCATAGTATAGGAAATTCTTACAATCATAAGTTCTTCAAGCGTCGCGTAAAGAGGCACAACTCAGGGCTGCCAACTTAAGGACCACTTACAGGAGTCGTATGGACTGTGAGAGTGACACAATCGCAAGAGGTCGCCATGATTTCTGTCAGGCTGGTGGCGTCAAATTGGGGAGCTTAATGTAAAAAAAAAGATTTTAATGAACACTTTAAAATATTCTGGTGCCGTAATATTAGTGAAACGACGTGTAACCCCATTTTGGGGAAAATATGAAATCCCAAAGTTCAACAACCTTGGCCATAAAGCTATGCCTCACCCACGCAAAGAAACCTCAGCGTTAGAGTTTTACGAGTCACTCGGGGTGAATTTTGATCAGCTTCAGATATTTCTCACAGGAAACTTATTAATATATTCAGATTGATTAGGAAATTACTGTCGTGTTTTTATAACGTGACGGAGAATAAATAAATTTTTGTATATTTCGGCGGCTCTTAAATCTCTGGGGTAAAAGAATTCTCTTATGATCTTGTGCACCGGATGAGTATTAAAATAAGTCGTAAAAAGGACCCAAAGATTACTGTCCGCTCTTTACGTTCGCTTGAAGAGTCCGAGTTATAAGATGAGAGTATCAGTGTGCAGACAGAGTATTTCAACTTTCTATGGTTCGACGATAGCTCAGTTCTTGTGAAGATTATCTTCCTTGAATGAAAGTGACACCTCAGACACATTTTAGGAGATCTTGGAATTGAAAAGGAAAGGCTGGAATTAAGTAGAAGAGCGAGGGAGTATACATTTAGTACTTCGCGGAGTCATTCCAAAGGTGAGAGAATTGTTTGACGCTGCGACGAATCTGCGTCTTTTTTTTTTATCATGTGGAAATAACTACTAAAATTAAAACCATACAATGTCTAACAACAGTATATGGCCGGCTGTCCTGTGTAAGCCCTTCGGAAGTCCCAGAGATCCCGGCGGAATTTGGCTACCACAGCGGCCTTACCTAGAAATGACTCTGCGTCTTGTACAGCACAATCTTTTGCCAATATCTGTCTTGAATCCTGGGACGTCCTTTCGAGAGCTTATTCGGGGCTCCCGGCCGTAGGTAGTGGTAGGGAACCGTATGGTTTTAGTCGGTAAGAGTCCGGCATAGCGTCCATGAAGGACGTCCACACGTAAAAAAGTAAACTCTCAGGTAGGTCGTAAAGGATCGATTTTTCTTGTTTATGGCACTTTGATTCCGTGAGGCTGGGCCAATACTTCTATGTAAATCTATGTTCAGTTCATTATCAGTAGTATCTACTGAAAAAAATGAAAGGTACCAAGACAACAGCAACTAGAAAGACATAATTTTTATCTTTACTTTTTATTTTTTCGTGTGGAAACCCCTTATACTCCTACCCACTAAAACCACATGTGTCCTACTACTGCCTATAGTCGGGAGATCCGAGTAAAGGTGCGGTTCCACTTAGGTGGAGCGGAGAGGAGCTGTGCCGCGATTCACCAATCACGGTACGGATTTGATAAGAGATGTGGATTTTAAGCCTTGTAATTGGTGAATCGCGGCACAGCTCCTTTCCGCTCCGCCTAAGTGGAACCGCACCTCTAGGCTTTGGAAGGAAGCCTTAGGATTCTAGAGACTGAAGTTAAATAAATAAAATCATACCTCTTCACAATACGAGTATCTATCTTCTTTCAATAAACATGTTGTATATTCATAAGTAGGTATAGGATGTTTTATCTATTGTTTACACACTTTTCGAGTGAAACACGGGTAACGCTGGGAGCTTACAGGCTTCGGCAGGGATGCCTGAAAAAACACATTAATATGTATGGAAAGGCATTGAGCTTTGTGTTGGAGTAAAAACAATGTGCGAAATGTTTTTGTGTATTTTATATAGGTATAAATATAAAGAAGTGTTCGTAGCCCCACTTGCTCTGTGATCTGTGAACTATGACTGCGTTAAGCATATTACGCTATAGTCAGTTCAGAGATGGGTTACCGTTCCTACGAGTGTTCTGTGCTTTGAAAGGTACGCTAAGCTGTTGGTCTCGATTACGAGTAACATAGTTGTATTTAATACTTTAAGTTAAAAGTCATATATGCGGCTTAAACATTTTCGACAGCAGGTTACCACTGTCTGTTCCCGTCCGTTTCAACCATAGATTTAGAATTTTTCGCTACTTTCAAGTTTCAACAATAGGATCGGTTGCAGAGTGTGAGGACCTAAAAAGCACACGTTTCTCACCTACAGCTTACGGTTGGGAGCCCCGGTTAAGACCCCAGAACTTCCAACAGACCTACGGCTACCACTGCGGCCTCACCTTGTGGGGGTTTGGGTGATATCCCGCGGCACCCCTGATGTTGAAAACTGCCATAGGTATGTGCAACGATAGACAATTTCGATCAGATGGGATAAAACGTAAAAAAAACGTAAATGAAAGCATCCAATACCAAAGATTTAAGCAGTGTGTTTTGTTGACTTTTTACCCGAACTGCCGAAGAAAGGAGGGTCATGTTTTACGAGACTATGTATGTAAGATTTCTTTGTCACGCCCTACAGCCTGAACGGCTTTACGGATTTTGACATGAGAGGTGTCATTTGATTCGTCGTGATTGTGTGAGTGACACTAGGCATAACTTGGCAGTCGGGATTTTTGTATTCTTAATAATTAATTTTATTTCAAAGAGAAATTTCAAAATCAATTCGTTATTACCAAAATGATTGTATTACTAACCACCAAAAATATACAGTTCAATTAATCTTCTCCCGGTTTTTGAAGTCGGTTGAAAAATACCAACGGTCATATTTTCTCTCCGATTAGATATACACCATGACCGTCGACCTTTAGGGCTCTTAATTTGATTAAAAGCGGCCCTGAACATACCCGTACCGTCCCTTAACAGATATTAAAAGTGATGAAACGAACCTTAATTGATATTAATCACTTAAGGCTTCAGTGGAACACACCCTATTTTTATCTACCCCTGAAATCAATGTGTATGTTGATGTAAAGGTGTGTATGTATGTAACGGCTTGTTTTAGGGTCCCGTAGTCAAAAGGTTAAAAATGAAACTCCATTACTGAAACTCCGCGGTCCGTATGTCTGTCTGCCTGTACGTTTGTATGTCATCAGGCTACTATCTAATGAACCGTGATAGCTAGAGAGCAGGAATTTTTGACAGATAATGTATTTCTGTTGCCGCTATTATTACGAGAAAGATCGGCCTGCTGGAACATATATTATTTCTTAAAGAAATGAGCAGCGTTGTACTCTTTTTCTCCTAACTTTATCTCTTTATGTATTTTAATGTGTGTACATAAACTGTTAAATAACATAAAAAAACATTACAGGGTGTTCCCATACAACTTACATGATATTCTGCAATTTTTTCGGCGTTTTATATTTTGTGAATTCGGAGAATGCATGTAGCAGGGCGTCTTCGTGTGGGACTTCCACACCCTATCAAAGAACCGTCTTAACAATAAAAGTTTTATTTTGAAACTAATGATTTTCCAGTTATAAAGTGTAGGCTCATTTCCATTTCAAAACGAATGAACCCTTTGCAAAAGCAATCGTTTTGCTAAAAGCTGAAGCCTAATGAAAGTTCCTACTAAAACAATTTAGTACTTTAAGAGAAGTAACTTTAAATAGTCTGTTTGTTCACTGCACTGCCTAAAAGGTTTCTAAGGGGCTAATTCAACCAAAATTAGAGTAAGAATATACAAGAGAATAACTTGTAATTATACTAAAAGTAAAGTGATTTTACCAACAACATATAAGCACAACGTAACTTGAGTATGGTGACCTCAGTAACGTTGTACTTGTTTGACTTTACTTATAGTATAAGTACAATTCTCTAGTATAAGTCATACTCTGATTTTGGCCGAACCCGGCCAGCATTTTAAGAGAAGTAACTTTAAATAGATTGTTTGTTTTTATTCAAACTAACACTGTCTGAAATATTTCTTAAAAAAGCCACTAAATGTTTCTATTTTGCAGTCATATACATAAAAAAGCTGGACAAGTGCGAGTCATATTTGCCCACCGAGGGTTCCGGACATCCGTCCGTTTGTCTATTAAGACACTATATTTCGTAAATATGTAGACGTATTGGCTTGAAATTAACACCATATTATTAAAGTCTACAGTTCTTGATGCTGTAGATAAGTTATTCATCTTTTTTCCATTTGAGGAACGGAACCCTTATCTATACTAATATTATAAAGAGGAAAGATTTGTTTTTTTTGTTTGTTTGTTTGTTAATTTGTTTGATTGTTTGTTTGTTTGTAACGAATAGGCTCCGGAACAACAGGACCGATTTGCAAAATTCTTTCACTGTTGGGAAGCACACTCTTTGCGGTGAACATAGGCTATATTTTATTCCCGTATTCCCACGGGAACGGGAACTACGCGGGTGAAACCGCGTGACATCCGCTAGTATAACATAACTAGCGGACGTCACGCTGTTTCACCCGCGTAGTTCCCGTTCCCGTCAGTGGTTTAAAAGGACCGCAATAACCCCTCTAGCTTAGCTTAGCTTAGCTTAGCTACGGCGTAGCCTACGAAACGACTACGTCGTAGAGCATCTACGGCTATGATGAAGCCGGGCAATATTTGTAAAGGTTTATAGAATTCAATGTTTTAAAGCACTGCCAGTAACGAAAATATAAATGAATTCCATAAATCTTTGAATCTAAACGATATTTGAATAGATTTCGTATCTTTAGTACTTATAATGAAGTCAGGCTCGAAAATAAAAATATAATCTATTAATTTCTCATTTCGATACTTGATCACGGAGTTTGGAAAGTTTAAAGATTTAATTTGATAATTTGTCAATAATAGGGGTCTTAAAAGATTCTTGCGGGCTTAGCAGTGCGAGTGTAGCGCCTCTGGTGTTGCAAACGTTCATAGGCTACTGTGATCGCAGTCCATCAGATAGAGCCGTAAACCTGTCTTTCGCCTAAGTAGTATACAAAAACAACGGTATATTGGGGGATATTTTACACGGTCTTCTCTCGTTTTCCATAAATTCATTTGCACTAATATTGTTTGCCATAAACATCCCCGATCATAATATTTACTTGCACTATTATCTATATATATAAAAACAAGAACTGACTGACTGACGATCAACGCACAGCCTAAACCGCTGGGTCTAGAACCATGAAATTTCGCACAAATGCTCCTTATGTCACGTAGGCGAGCAATAAGAAGGGATTTTTGGAAATTCAACTCCTAAGGGGGTAAACAAGGGTTGCAAAGTTTGAATGGGACAACGTGATTTCTTGGTCCGATCTTCTTCAAATTTGGCATACAACATCTTTAACTGAATTGATTGGGGATGTGTTTTGTATTTTATGGAAATTTGTCTTTTATCATGGTTAAAATGGGGTAGAAAAATATTTTGGGGGGAATTGCCCCAAAGTTCATTTTAGTACTTATTAGTCAGTACTTTTTAATTTTTTTTTTGACACATGTTTGACAGCTCAATACGATTTAAAAAAAAGTGGTCTCAATTTATGATAAATGTCAAAAAATACAAATAATTTTATTAAAACTGCTGAATTTATTGATTTTTGCCCTTCAATATGCGGAATTGCCTTCATATTTTGTATGTCAAAAATTCATTTGTGAGAAGGAAAACCTGTACATGGCTGGCTAGGAATAATGAAAGAACAAGTTTCCGGCATAGATTTAGGTGAGGTGTACACGGTTCATCCGAATAACACGAGAGTATTTATAACCATCTTCGCTTACTTTCTTATTTTATACGGTGATAATACAAACGACCAGTGGCGTTAAAGATCAACATTTAGCAGATGAAAGTACGGGTTGCCTCAGCCTCAAAAGTCTGAAGACCTACATAATTCAGAAATACTAAAAAGAAAGAAGTTAAGATATCAACTCCTAATCAAATGCAGAGAATGCTCTTTATACCAATTAACAAAGACATTAGGTATTATTTTTTGCAAAAATATAGATTTACTCTCAATACGTAACGTATGTTTTTATTTATTTAGTCATAATTATATTTACCTATACATATAAAAACAGTACTGTAAAGTGCCAGCGGGCTGGCCACAGAAGACGACAGACGATGGCTGATGGATCAAACGAGTTCTAAAGCGGGCGTCGCGACTTGGTCCACCCGCCAGATAGATCGAGGACCTAGAAGAGGTCGCAGGCTGGATGCGAAAGGCGCAGGACGTAAATTAGGAGGCCTACGTCCAGGAGCGTACATCCTGATTTGATTTATATAAAAACAAAAACTGACTAAATTCTGATCGAGATCTAGAACCTTGAAATTAGATTAATGGCATAGGTGCGTACAAAAAAACCATTTTTAAGGTTCGTACCCTTAAACGGGGTCCCGTTTATTCACGAGACTTCGGTGTCCGTTTGTCTGTCTATCTGTCTGTCATGAAGCTGTATCTCAGTAATCGTGATAGCTAGAGAGTTGAAATTTTCAGATGCTATATTCTGTAGCCACTATGACAACAAAATACTAACGTCAGAAAAGGGTGGGGGGGGGATTAAGGGGGATTATTTTTTTGGTACGGAACCTTCTGTGCGCGAGTCCGCTTCGCACTTGTCCGATTTTTATACTACTAAGATGGCAGAGAAGCTTACGGTCCACCTGATAGTTGGTTACTGTAGCAGACTAATTCGCGTATTGAACGTTTGGAACACCAGTGGCGCTGCTGCATTTCAACCCATATTTCCCTTGGCACTACCGCTTGGCACCCAGTGGAGTCACGGGAAAGTAAAATATCCCGTAACCCTACTGATAGTGCTTCGAATTAGGTTCGTTTAAAATAACCATTATAATGAAAATCCAATTAGTGCCAAAATATTACAACGGGAGTATGTACACGCGACAGAAAACCACGCGAAAGGAATAGAAGTGACGGGGAACATTTCTATTTCTTTCTCTCTTACGCAAACGAAGTTGCGCGGGTCAGCTAGCCATTTATACTAATAACGTTTGCCTTAACAACTCAACAGTGATAACTTTTATTTGCCATAAAATGACTTTCTATAACAACATATATCATAATAATGTATGTAGGTATGTATAATAAAATTCTTAGTTCTTTTTTTAAATTGTTTGTTTTAGCCTTTTGTAGATATTTTATAATAATAGTTGTAAATAAATTATAATATAAGTTGTAAATAATATTATTACAAATTGTACATATAAAAAAAACGCTTCTAATAAATAAAGATAAAATTGCAAAGTCATAATAATTAGTTTCCATAAGTAACACATCTCATAATCGACTTTTGGCATAATTAAAATTTGATATAATTATGAAAATAATACATAATATTATTAGGTCGAAACTTATTATCGTTAACACCCCGACTCAGTGCAATCCGACTCGGATAGGTTAGGCTAGAAGACGGGAGCGGGAGCGAAGCGAAGCGGAGCTCCCGCCTTAAGTCTTCGTGGTTTTATTTTAAACCACCCAGAAGTAGTAAAATGGTATTATTGAAAACGAAAATTATGGCAAATACATTTATGAATTTTAATTATTATGACACTTGATCGATTACGACCAATGGAATTAGTCAAAGTCATTTTATGTCATTTCACGATTATGGCAACTGAAGCGTTATGTCTAATGAAATTATGGCAAATACCAGTATAGCATATGAAATTATGGCATTTTAAATTATGGCAAACATTAGTAAACCATTTTACACGCACTGTGTAAAATATCCCCCAATAAGTAAGCTTGCGCTACCAGATCTAGATAACTGACAAACTTAGGACAAACCTATTTATATTTATTTAAATACTTTCCGATACACTGTGCTACCAAGGCAACCATAAAGTAGGTATTCAAATTGAAACCCATAAAGTATTGTCGTTTCAAAACATCGGCAATAATCTTTACAGTTCGCAATAACATAAATTTTACAATATAGCGTTTATGTAAATAATTTTATTAATGCCGTCGTGATTCTTATTTTACGATCTTTGACTTCAAAATTTTATACACTTTAATAAATTTGAAGTTGTGTTTGTTATTCCATCTTAACTTCTATGGAACGTAAAACTGTATAAGAGTATAGTGAGTAGACGGAATCATGTGATTTTGGGTATTTCAGGTAATTGGGTAATTTTTATTTTATTTATTTATTTATGTACACACAAGAATTATAACAAAAACAATATACAGAGATATAGGTGCAATGGTACTGCTTATTTCTTTAAGAAATATCTACCAGCAGACCGGCGAAAGGAGAACAAGAAGAACGAAAAAGGACTTTCAAAAGTGTGTAAATAAAGGAATAGGCTAGTACCAATGATATATAAAAAACTATAGATGCGTTACCAACACTTAAAAATGGCAACAAAAAAGTCAGGCAATTGTCTTAATTTTCATACATGCTACCATAGATAATTTCATAGAAATTCTTTTTTTGAATATAAAAAATATTTACCGATTTTGAAAGCCGTGATGTTAGTACATGACGTGTCTATATTATAATACGTCGTTGGCTAGAACTAAATTAAAATACATTAATGTTGCAGGCGCAACATTTTAGATGCGAAAATGTGTGAGTATGTTAGTGTGGATGTTTGTTACTCTTGCACGCACTTGTGACTAAACTGATCTAGCTTAAATTTAAAACAAAGATGGATTATAGCCTCGGTTAGCATTTTTTACTTTTATTCCCGGGATAATATCTCATGGGATGCGGAAATCGAAACAGACTTTTATATGAGTAGATCCGCGAACGCCATCTACTTTATAATTAGTAGGATGGTAAGTTTCCGAGTTAAAATAAAAAAAAATGCGAACCATAGCATGCATCTTTACCATTTAAAAATTACGAATTCATTCAACAATTCTTTATTAACTCTAGGCACTGAAATAACAATCAAGTAAAAACCAAGGAAAAACTCAAAACAAAACCTTCTGATTTTTTCTTCTATTATCAAAATAAACATATAAATTTTCAATTCAACTGAGAAAACAAAAAGTCTGTTTCAATCATAGCGCATGTTATATAACAGTGGGTCGAGAAATACGCCCTGGGGAATGCCGTATACAGACGGATAACTATGTAGCATTCAGATGGTTCCGATCATTGTATGGTATTAGGTACATGTTTTTATATACAGACAAGTAATAATAATAATAATAAATGTGCTTTATTGTACACCATGAAAACATTATTCTAAGAAGAAGATCTTAATGATTGTATGTACAGTGGGGGGCTTTATCGCTAAGAGCAATCTCTTCCAGGCAACCTTTGGATAGACAGAGAAAATGGAATTGAAAGAGGCAGTGTACAAGCTATTGTAACAAACATAAACCAATGATAAAAATATACTTATAAACCTACATGTAATACACAAAACACATCAATATATGTATACAATTATGTAAGCACCAGTTTAAATACATAACCATCGTATCAGATACGGTATAGGTACCTAGCTAATACATTAAATACAAGTAGTACCTACATATTGAGCGGACAGAGATCCTTTGGGTACGGAACCCTGAAAATTACAGTAATATGACGTCATTATGAATGCTGAATAATGGCGTAAAAAACTGTTCTTCGTCGGGGGTCACATCATCTACACAATAAATTTTAAAACTGTTTGATGCCTTGTTCATTCTGAAATGTTCCCGTAGTCAAAGTCTGTTGGAAATTCTGGAACATCCTTCCGAGGGCTAACCCGGGGCTACTGGTCCCAGGCACAGGTTCGACAACGTGTTGTTTTAGTCAGTAGGAGTCATGCATGACATCCGTGAGGTTTTTCATTCGCAAAAAAATAAAGATGAGTACTACCTTGTTTTCTGGAGCATGAACTAGGTACATCGGGAACTGCCATTTTACCCAGATAGTAATCATTAACAACACGGACCAAACTTTTTCTTACCCATTATCAATGCCAAAGTAGGGCTAATGCCTAAACGGGTCCGACTTAAATATGGTAAAGGAATAGATAATCTGTAATACTTTTTATCCTGAAAATTACTTCCTATAGGAAACAAAATATCCAGCGGTAGGAACCGCGGGCTCCATCTAGTTCTTAATATTTGGAAAATCGAAAATCATTTGTGGCATTGAAGCAAACACCGTACTGAATATCAAAATAAAATCATTTGTGGCATTGAAGCAAACACCGTACTGAATATCAAAATAAAATCATTTGTGGCATTGAAGCAAACACCGTACTGAATATCAAAATAAAATCCGTTAACAAAACAAAACAAAACCATTATACCAAACATTGAAAACAATAGGATTATTTTTCACCCTGCAAAATGACGCGAAATGGTTTTTCCGTCATATTGCACAGCGATCGTCCAAAATATATAATTTATACAATGACCGCACACAGTAAAACAATTGCCTTTTGTATATTTCCGACCTTCTCGCAATTTATGGCTGTAATATTATGGCACAACGTTTGTGAAATAACTGGCACAACGACCGAGTGAATATGTACCCAGATTGATAGTAGCTATTTGTGGTGAGTCTAAAGATGAAAAAAATCACTGAATCTAATAGAAACTACTCCGAGATTTACTAGGGGTCCAAATATGCCATTTCAATTGTGTAAGAAAATAATCGTAATCGTAGCAAAGATGCAAACAGGCAATTTACCTTTATTTGTAGTTGTAAAACACAACCAATTAAGGTAAGGTGGTCCATCACAGGCACTCATTAAAGATTAAGACCTTTTATGCCTTGGCCAATTCTAGAATGTTCCCTAGTACGGAGGTTTTTTTCATGGAGCATAAAGGTATGATTCCGAACTCGGCAGCAAGCAGAACCGATGCCGCTGCAGTGCTGCAACTGCACCACTGCGCCCCACCACATTCTGTATAGATTTATACATATATGAATACATTCAAAACTCGTACAATAGTACTACAGTAATCGTAGTTCAGTGAGCTTCGCTTACGATTCTGCTATGACACAATTGAAGCAACAGACTTGGGCTCCTAGGTTTTCCAGGTCAAGATTGCAATGGAGTCATACCAACATCTTTGCAGAGCAAGCCAGCCTATAGAGGTGGTTGCAAATGGTGCATCTGGACACCCGTATATATTCTCTCAATAACTCAGCACATGGCAGTCTACTGCTGGATGAACTCTTTTCCAATTTACCCCACAACACACTTCTACGTCTTCAACATACAACCACTCCATGCAAACTTTCCAGGTCGTCAATACATCTTGCAGAGGGCTGTATACTGACTCGAAATAAAACCCTATATCATTCTGTCAGTAAGCATAGGGTAGGATGTCCACCCGCCAGATAGACTGACGACCTAGTAAAGGTCGCAGACTGGGACTGGATGCAAAAGGCGCAGGACTGCGTACTGTGGCGTGTACTGGGAGAGGCCTACGTCCAGCTATGGACTGCTACAGGTTGATTGGTTAAGCATTCTGTCTGGCAGAATTTAGAACACAGGGAGTGCAAGGAGGCACCCCAATAATATAAGGGGGTATCAACCGCACCCCCACAGATCTTAGTGGAAAATTTCAGCCGATAAATCTCAATATAAATTTCAAACTTCACCATCGTCGATTCCAACCAAGTTGTAAATTGTAATCTTACAAATTTTCAACCTCAATCAGTTTTCGACATTTTCGTGGAGTAAGTTTTGGGAATTATTGACCTAATTAAGATGAAGGAGCCGTCGAATTTCAAGTTTTCGACAGTTATGTTGCGAAGGGCGGAAGGATAACAATTGTAGTTGGGTAAGATTTTGGGTGTAGGTACTAATTGGTGCCAGTTATTTGACGGCTAACTTTGTCTTGCTTGGGGTTTTCGCCCATCTTGTCTTAGCGGCATCTGTTTATATTCTTTACTAGCGGACGTCACGCGGTTTCACTCGCGTAGTTCCCGTTCCCGTGGGAATACGGTAATAAAATATAGTCTATGTTCACCGCAAAGAGTGTAGCTTTCCAACAGTGAAAGAATTTTTCAAATCGGTTTAGTAGTTCCGGAGCCTATTCGTTATAAACAAACAAAAAAAAAAACAATAAAAAAATCCTATAATCTATACTTATAATAAATCTGTAGAAGTGAAAATTCTGTACATTCAAAATATCAAAAAAATAAATAGCAGGGGGTGTTACTAGACCGACACCGAACCAAAAAATGCGATTTAAAAAAATTTTGTCTGTCTGTCTGTCTGTCTGTCTGTCTGTCTGTCTGTCTGTTTGTTCAGGCATCACGCAAAAACTACCGGTTCGATTACGTTGAAATTTAGTATAATTATTCTTTAGTAGCCTGGGCACCACACTGGGTACTTTTTATCCCGGAAAAGTATATAGAATTCAAACCAAACTTAATTTTGCGGTTCGATCTTTGGACCCAAAGTTATTATCAATTATTGCTTAAACGGTTAACGGTACGATGATGAAACTAAGCATGAGCGTTGTTTGTTACAATATGAAAAAAGTAATTTTAACATTTTTGCAAATTCCACCTCCAAAGGTATAAAAAAGGAGGGTAAAGTTTATATGGGACAACGTGATTCCTTGGTCCGATCTACTTAAAATTTGGCATATAGCATTATTAACATAATTGATGGAAGACGTGTTTTGTATTTTATTGAATTTTATACTATAACGAGCTAAAAAGGGAATGTAAATTATTTTCGGGCTGATTTTCTTCGGAGTTGATATCAATACTCCTTGAATACTCTTATTTTATACTTAAATTACTTTTTATTTTGACACATAATTTGTGAAAGCGTTGTCATTTATGTTATGGTTTTACTTCAGACTTCAAAGTGATGATTTTACTACAAAGTCATAAATTTCAATAAAAAGCGCTATTTTGGTATAATATTAACCTAATATGCTATACGGAAGTATAATTAGTAATTTATTCAAATTTTGTGTGAAAAAAATACATTTGTGAAAAGAAGAAGAAATATCTAAGATGGCTAGCCAGAAAAAATGAAAGACCACGCTTCAGGTAGTCTCCACTGGTCAATAAAATAACACCGCATGTTACCATCTACGCTCAATCCTTACGACAAAGATTGTCAGGAGACTGATCATGGAACTTCCATCCATTCCAAAGTTCATGCCTTCCATGATGGAAGGCATGAACATATAGTGCTGACTACATTCTGTCAGGAAACAGATTCACTAAGTCTTTGTAAAATACGGGAATGGCCTCTACGAAGACTACATTCGACAGGACTGAAAAGAGCCATTACAATGAACATGAACGCTCAGCTGATGAAATTTACATTGTTATTACGTTACCAGGTCTTGATTGTACCATCTGTATTAGGAGGACAAAGCCTACAGTAGTTCGATTTGTCCAAACGTCGTAGGCTGGGTGTTCGATAACTCAGTGTAGTTAGTGGACTGTCTTTCTGGTAGTTCCTGCAGGCACATAAGACGACACAGGAAGTTCGAAAATCGGACCGCCACCAAGAATGATTCGCCACTTACCTGGATTCTTTCCCGCTCTTCCTTAGGGTTGCTCCGAGGCCTTGATATTCGCTTGAGGTTGTTTTCGAGTTGCCGTGTCGACCGAGGCGCTGACGTGTGGATGGGTTGCCGGCAATCCACCACAGGCGCACACACAAGATGTCCGAACCGCGTCCGAGATTTGACTGAACGGTCGATGAGTGGCCGCCCGCCTGGCGAGGCAGCGCGGGGCGGGTGCGGGGGGGGGGGGGAATAGCCAGCCGAGTGACGAACTCTCCCGATAGCCGACCGTTCGCCGAAACATCCTGCCGCCTAACCAAGGTTCTGCCTTGGTTACCCACTAAACCACCGAAGGCAATCCACAAAGCTTAGAGACAGGTCGTAAGATGTTCCCTTGCTGAGTCCTGACCTCTACAACTCTGACAATTCCGTCCCTACCCGGAAGTAACCTAACGATCCGACCGCGTTTCCATTGGAGAGGGGGTAAATTATCCTCCTTTATCAATATCAGGTCATCGACCTTGGGAGCCTCGTTATGAGAAGTCCACTTATGCCTTTGTTGGAGTGTGTGAAGATATTCACATCTCCACCGAGACCAGAAATGCTGGGATATCTTTTGAATAAGTTGGTACCGAGACAACCGGTGCTCCGGAGTTTCCGTGTAGGGATACTCAGGAAGTGCAACGAGAGGTTGCCCTATTAGGAAATGACCGGGGGTCAATACATCAAGGTCTTCCGAGTCCGTACTAAGGGGGCAAAGCGGCCGAGAATTCATTACCGCTTCTACCTTGGTAAAAAAGGTGGTCAGCTCTTCGAAAGTGAGCTTGGCTTCTCCGAGAACCCGTTTCGCATGTGTCTTGGCACCCTTCACTGCCGACTCGAATATGCCACCGCTTGAAGGATTTGAAGGGCAATTGAAGAGCCAAGTTATGTTTTGAGCCGTCAGCTTCCGATCAATTTCCTGGTGATGGTTCCGTAAGAATATGTATAACTCCTTTAAATATTTATCGGTTCCCGTGAAGTTTGTACCGCAGTCTGATCGGATCAAGGACGGTACACCTCTCCTAGATACGAACCTAGTCAAGGCTGCCACGAAGGCTTCAACTGATAAGTTTGATACAATTTCTAGATGTACCGCCTTAACCGACAAGCAAATGAAAACGCATAAGTAACACTTTTGAACCCTTGCATTACGCAACGAGCTCGTTTTAACGTAAAAAGGTCCAGCGAAATCCGTGCCGACCCCGACGAAAGGTCTGACTCCGGTAACGCGATCGGCAGGCAAATCTGCCATATATGGCTGTTTAGGCCGAGCCCGGTGTCGAAAACATTGTACGCATTTAAACGTTATGTGTCGCGTGACACGCCGCGCCGAGATAATCCAGTAGCGTCGTGAGAGAATCGCACTCAACGCGTTAGCTCCGACGTGACAGTAGACCTTATGATAATGATTGACTAGCAAGTCTGTGAAACTACCCCTCGCCGGTATTAATATAGGGTGCCGTGACTCATATGGAAGGGTAGAGGCGCCGATTCTGCCGCCGACACGAATAATATCATCCCTGTCTAAAAATAAATTCAACCGTCGCAATGAATTTTTAATTTCAGTACCCGTTCGAAGGTTTGTCAATTCATCGGAGAAATTTTTTGACTGCACAATACGAATTAAGCACAGATTGGCGATTCTACGTTCCGACACCGTTAAACTACCGTAAACCTTCTCAGAGTTAATTTTTGAATTGTTTTTAAAGCGTAGTAAGTATGTAGTAACGTTTAGCAACTTTTCATATGAACTAAAACGATCTAATAAATTAAAATCCGATATCAATTCGTTTACATTAGCAACCCTAACGGCCGGCCTCAGGCCAGGTAACAAATCTGGCGGGAACTCTGGGCCCCCGGACGGCCACGTATGGGGCGGCCGCTCCAGCCAACTCGATCCCCACCACAAGGGATGGTTCAAGAGTTCTGCCGCCGAGCAACCGCGTGACGCAACGTCCGCACAATTCATCTCGCCGGGTACGTGACGCCAGTCGATGTTGGTCTTAGAGGTTATTATATCCGAAACCCGGTTTCCTTCAAAGACTTGTAATTTATGAGGTGGTGTCCGTAACCACGCCAAAACGATAGTGCTGTCGCACCAGCCTACAATTTGGTCTAACCGAACCTTATCCTCCATTGACTCGACCGTGTGATTAACCAACGTTGACAGCAACTTAGCACCATTCAACTCCAGTTTCGGTATGGTTAACTTAACCCTTAATGGCGTTATACGTGACTTAGCAATAAGTAGGCGTACGTGAGTCCGTCCGTCTGCGCCCTCCGCGCGCAAGTAGACTGCTGCAGCGTAACCGACGCTGGAGCCATCACAAAACCCGTGAAGAGTATATTTAGTCGGTCCTTCTAACTTGACACACCGGGGAATGGAGATACGTTGCAGATGCGGCAAGTCAGAGATGATATCCCTCCATTGTCGCACTAAATCTATGGGGGCCGGGGCATCCCAAGCTACCCCCTTTGAGTTATCAGAAGTCGCCAATAGGGACTGTAATAAAAGTTTTATTTTAAAAACTACTGGACAGATCCACCCAAGTGAGTCGTAAAGTCTAGCCACTATTGACAAAATACTACGACGTGTGACGTCACTATCTGTGGGCAGATTTACATGGTAAGTGAAATTGTCACATTTGGGGTCCCACTGAATGCCTAAAATCTTGACAAAACCCGTTCCATCCGAATCGCGATCATCGAAACGCCGCGGTGACTCCAAGTGTTCCGTGGGTAAGTCATTCAGTAATGCTGGCATATTACTGGACCATTTCCGTAACTCATAGCCGGCCGAATTCATCAATGAGATTAACTCATCGCGAAGCTCACGCGCCTCAATCAGCGAGTCTGCGCCGCCATTCAAATCGTCAACGTATGTGTTGTCTATGAGTAACTTAGCGGCACGGGTTTTATCAACCTCGTCCCGGGCGAGCTGGTGTAAGCAGCGTATGGCTATGAAAGAGCTCGACTTCAAACCGTATGTATTTGTGTTTAATTGATAGGTAAGTAGGGGCTCCGTGGGCGACGCTCGCCAGAGAATCAACTGATATCTCCGATCGTCCGGGTGAATCCACGTCTGCCTAAACATCATTTTAATATCCGTAGTAAATACAATTTGTGGAACCCTAAATTTCATTATAATATTAGTGATATCGTTTTGCAATCGTTCTCCCGAAAACAGACAGTCGTTTAATGACACTCCCGAACTTGTTTTCTGACTGCCATTGAATACAACGCGAATTTTATTCACATCGCCCGATTTTTTAAATACTCCGTGATGTGGGAGAAAGTAATGTTCTTGCCCCGAATTAATATCAAATTGCGATACACTCATGTGTCCCAGCCTAATATATTCATTAATAAATTCAATGTATTTCTCCCGAAATTCCGGATTCCGTTGCATCCGCCTCTCAAGCGACATAAATTGCTTATAAGCGGGCTGGCGTGAGTCTCCTAATAGACGTCTATCACCTGCCGAGATAAGAGGTAAGCGCGAGATATATTTACCGTCCGGGCCTCGCGATACCGTTGAAACAAATAATTGTTCGCATTCCAAGTCCTCGGGACTTTTAATTTTATTAAGAGGGGGTTCCTCAGATCGCCAAAACCTTTCCACCGTTTCCTTGAGTGTCAACTGGTTAACCGACGATTCGGCCAGCTCCCGCGTCTCCGGCGAAACTGGTCCGAATACCGCGAAATTAAATACCGTGCCCAACGCGTAGGGCCCACCCTGACACAAGGTAATCTTTTCCCCATTTAAGATTTGACCGAGTATATCACATCCAAAAATTACGTCTATCTCTGAAGAATTCAATGAGCCGTTATCTGCGAGTTTCAACTCTTTAAAAACCAAATTTGTTCTGTTAACCGAATAAGACGTAAGCCTTCTTAAAACTGCCGCCGTTACCGCTAGTACTGGGTGTTCTGAATGTTCTGGTTTGAAATATATAACAACAACGTGTTGATATGTATTGGCTTGAATGCCACCGATACCCGTGATTTGTACATTACTATAAGACCGTTTCAATCCGAGGGTAGATACCAAATCCCCCTTTATTACCGACATTTGAGCCCCTAAATCTAAGAGAGCCCGTGCTTTAACGAATTCACCATTTTTATTCTTAATTTCAATAATAGCCGTGGGTAGAACAACATTATACGGGTTTCGATGCAAAGACGTTGAAGATGAGTCATCATGTAACCTTAATTGCTATGCTGAATATTGCTTTTGAGAATTATTACGTGACTGACCGCGCGATTCGTGCGATTCCCGCCGTTCGCATGCCTGATAGCCGTTGCGCGAGCTGACCTGAACTACACGCTCAGCTGATGAGCGCGACGGTACCTCTCTTCTTTCGCGAGGAGAGGCCGTGCGCGTGCGACGACGCGGACGGTGGCTGCGGTAGCCAGGTCCCTCCGAAGGCGAGCTAGCGCGAGACGCAGTATAGTTGTGCATGCATATTAAGTCGTTGTGACCCCGATGGCCACAGCGTTTACATGCTGTCCTTTTATCGCACGTAGATGCCGAATGCTTACCAAAACATTTAAAGCATACGTTTTCAGCTCGCACCCAGTCTTTACGCTGACCCGCGGTTAATTTTTTAAATTTAAAACACTCCGAAATCATGTGACCGCTTATTTCACAGTATAAACAGCGCCTAGCGATTATTCGTTCATTCCTGTAAGATTCACTTTCGTTTCCGATAATGTGTATGGTGCGGCGGGTACGATTGTCCTTCAAGGTCGCGCCGTCAGCTGTTGTCGAGTCTATAAGCCGACATTCATTTTGCAAAAACTCCACAAGTTGATTGAATGTGGGTAGGGTGATTATATTTCCGCCGTACTTCTGTTCAAACCGAGTTTTAACGTCTAACGGAATTTTATTTAAGCTAATGAATAATAAAATATAAGACCATTGATCTATAGGAAGGCCTAAATTATTCAAGGCGCGAGTGGACTCCAACAGTGGGTTTAGAATTTTAGAACGCAGATCATAGGGTTTATTTAATGTAGGTAGCTGTAGGATTCTAGAAATGTGACTATCTGCTAGCATCCTGATATTTTCATATCTACCCTTAAGAATTTCTAAGCCTATATCTAGGGATTCGTCTACCATAGGTAAATGCCGTATTAAGGTATGCGGTTCATTTAACACATGAGAAACTAAGTAATGAAATTTTTCCGTCTTTGATATATCTTTCCGTGTTAGTACCAACGAACTGAATAGGCTTATAAAACTTGTCCACTGAAAAACGTCACCATCAAATTTGCATAAATCGATTCTGGGAAGTCTTGCCGTATTTGAACTCTCGGACGGTCTATGAACCCCGTCCAAACCCGGGTAAGCCGACGAGACCGCTTCCAGTTGATTATAAGCCAACTCCGCCTCATTATAATCAGCCGTATAGATTTTAATCATTTCCGGATCTACCGTATTATCCAGCAATAACTCATACTGTTCCGACAAAAGTGCGTATCGTTCATCGAGTTTACGTAATCTCGCCGAAATAACTGCATTGGTTTGAGTTTTTCCCGCGATCATTTCTAACGTGCTTCTAAGCCATTCGACTTGAATTTTAAATTTAGTTGATGATACCTTAGCCATTTTAAATCGTTAAGACTCCAAATCGTGATGCACCCACCCCCGGGTAAGAGAAAAAAAAATATATAACGGAACCCTACAATAAATCAATTAAATTGTTCTAATAACTGAGGATAATTTCACAAATATCGCATACCGCACAATATAATACAATAACCGAACCGCAAATGACAAACAAACTTAACGACTTTAGTTTGAATTGTATCCGACCGAATCGAGACTTGTGTCAGAGCTGTAAGTGGCGGTTAGGAATTTCAATTTTTAAATCTACAACCGACTTATGATTTGAAAAAATACCAACAAATATACCGAAATCCGGCTGAAATCCGCTCGAATGGACCATAAATATGTTCGATAACTCAGTGTAGTTAGTGGACTGTCTTTCTGGTAGTTCCTGCAGGCACATAAGACGACACAGGAAGTTCGAAAATCGGACCGCCACCAAGAATGATTCGCCACTTACCTGGATTCTTTCCCGCTCTTCCTTAGGGTTGCTCCGAGGCCTTGATATTCGCTTGAGGTTGTTTTCGAGTTGCCGTGTCGACCGAGGCGCTGACGTGTGGATGGGTTGCCGGCAATCCACCACAGGCGCACACACAAGATGTCCGAACCGCGTCCGAGATTTGACTGAACGGTCGATGAGTGGCCGCCCGCCTGGCGAGGCAGCGCGGGGCGGGTGCGGGGGGGGGGGGGAATAGCCAGCCGAGTGACGAACTCTCCCGATAGCCGACCGTTCGCCGAAACACTGGGACTACCTGAAGAAGGAACTAAGTTACGATGTCAATTGCTTAAAAGAGAAGTTGTGTCAAGTAGTAGTTTAGCCATTGAATTAAGAAATGTATTTAATAAATAAATTTACTTGGCTCATATATTATGCATTATGAATTTGTGAATCAGAAATCTATCTAACTAGATATTATTATAAATGTGAATGTTTGCGAGTGTGGATGTTTGTTACTCTTTTACGCTGTAACGGCTGAACGGATCTGGCTGAAATTTGGTGCCTACAGAGATATGTTATAGTCAACAATATTTCACGCAGGCGAAGCTGCGGGCATCAGCTAGTATATAATAAATAACATATAATAAGTAATATAATATTCTTTACTAGCTGTGCCTCCAGTTATGTCCGTGGCTTAGATAAACTTTAACTCCCTATTATACGAGCAGAAAGGTGTGGAGCAGTTACCTGCCCCCCACCGAGCGAGCTTCCCCACCCCCGCCACAGCTGTCATTATAGTTGGAGGGTGTTTAAAGTAAATAAACGGTAGAACGTAAAAATATTCCCGATAGACTTTGGGTAAACCTTATGGTTCAGATGTAATCTCGCTACTTTTCAGGATGGTTAGGTAGGTAAAGTAAAATGTGAATAAATATGGCACACATATTTTAAAACAATATTGTATTGCCTGGGTGCTAACGGGTTCTGACTGTGAAAGCTAGTAGCTAGTAATATGAATGAAATATTTATGGATTACTCAAATGATTATTTCATTTCAGGAAACGAATTCGCCTATACAAATATCATTATAGTCAGTATTAGGAGCAGGTTGGCAGTATTAGGATTTTTACTTATTTAAACACTTACCTACTTAAGTATCTAAAGAAATTTTATAGAACCAAATTGAAAAATTAATATTTTATACAGAGTCCATAAAACAATGAATATTATTATAATAACTGTCATTATCACCGAACACGATAAAAATAAAAGAGATACATTCTTTTTTTAAACACAATTTGAATTTGGTATTCAAATTTAAATGCCAGATATCGGTCGTTAATTTAACCTGGATTACAATGGGATTCGAATGCCTGGATAATAATGTACCTGTATTACATGTAATTTACATTTCAAAAATGGTTTTAAAAATGTTATCTGCGCATTGTTGTGACAACAAAGAGGTAGAAACTTGATTAATCAAAACATTAGTAAATTATATTAATACATCCATGTATTTAATAAACTAGTTACGCGTTGCGGAGGCTTAGTATTTTTTTTATCAAAATTTACAATTAAACCTAGCACATCTCATTTCCCTGGGCCAATCCTTCTAAAACTGTACCCATTTACTGACTCACAGCCGACAGTAAATGGAAGGACGCCATATGGTTTAAGTCGGTAAGAATCCGGCAAAGCATCTATCAGGATTTCCACACGTAAAAATAACCTATGTCGTCTAAGTATGTAGCCTAAGGCACAAATCCAGCAAAATAAAAAAAATGTCACAAAGTGTTGGCTGTGATCGTTTAAGCTAAGGCCACACTATTAGCACAGTATAAAGAGAGGCTGTGCTATTAGCATGTGATCTGGGGGCCGAGTCTGCTATTTTCCATCAAAAAGCCGGTCCAGTGCGATTCTATTACGATATTAAAGCGATTGGTCCTAAATCTGCTAGTCGCGTAAATCTTGTCTATCGCCACTATAGAACATCGATAGAATATAAATAGAATCGCAAAAGCAGAGACAAGGGCTTTATTTTGGTTGTTTTGACTCTTGTCAGTCAGTACTATGGTAATAGTAGGTGTTTTTTAGGTTATTTACAAATAACTTAGACTTAAAAGAGACTTTTGTAGAGAATTACGATTTAAAATTGTGAACTTTACCTATAAACAAACGTGAACTTTATAAACGGCTTCAAAGCAAAGAGTGACAGTGTTATCCAGAAGAACTATCAATCAAATCAGCCTATCGCAGTCCACTGCTGGACGTAGGCCTTTGCCAGTTTACGCCACAATTCACGGTCCTGCGCCTTCTGCATTCAGTCCCAGCCTACGACCGTTACCAGGGTCGTCGGTCCATCTAACGGGTGGTACCCCACGGTTGCCGAGACGCGGTTGGAAGAACTATATCCTAGAAATTTGAGACAAAACTCAATTGTAAAAAACTGGTCCAGCAATGAATTTCATTTTGAAGAAAGGGCTTTGGATGCTAAAATTCATAGAATAAACGCAGGAGACTGTATATTTTCAAATACATATATCACAGCAGTTTATTCAAGTCTTCTACAAATACATCTTTACAGAAAAAATATTGAACAATAACCTCATGATAACTCAAGATTGTGAATAGTGAAAGTTTTTATCTACAAACAACTACTCTGTGAAATTTGTTTTTTAAATTGATTAACACTAGTGTACCTAACTACTCAACGGACTTAAAAAGTTATTTCATCATTGTGAAATCACGGTATTCCACAGCAACTATGTGATATAGCCAAACAATCTCAATACAGACAGCTTTTATTAGTGCCCGTGTGTGATAGATAATATGATGGATAGTAAAAATAAATATGCTATCATTTTGTTAATACTCAAGGAAGCTGAGCAGTGATAATTTTAATAAATCATGTATTTACTGGCATGTATGGGTTCATAGTATTGACACAGGTAAAGCCGTCAACTACAGCTAGTATGTTGGATTATGAAAGAGTAATGTGCATGTACAGAGATCTTGGCCATCCAAGCCTGCCATGATGAGAAGCCACGCCTTCGATTCCAATGACCAATGCACTAGAGCTAGACTAATGTCAATTTGTTGTTTTGACTGGCCTCGTGGTTACTACTCTAACCACTAACATGTAACTCACATACTAACTGTAACTCTAAATGTGTAGTCAGGTACTCCCTGTCTACGGATTCGGAGGTTGTGGGTTCGATTCCCACCCAGGACAAATCTCTTTGAGTGATGATCATATTGCTTTGTTGTGTCTGGGTGTAATTTATCTATAATAAGTATGTATATAGAAATATAAGTATGTCTATCAGGCGTCTAGATCCCATAGCACAAGTTTATAGCTTAGTTTGGGCTAGACGGTGTTGTGTGAGAATGTCCAACAACAATATTTCTATTAATACCTCCTCAAAATGAAATTGGGTAAGGCCTAGGTCTGAGATAGTGGTAGACTGTAATAGGGTTATTTGATAGCTTATTTTGGATTTGGAAACATTAAAAATGATGAAATATGGAAAAATATTTTTAATATTCATATTTTACAATTATTGTTTTTACATTATCTTCATCTTGCCAAAAATACTATTGTAATAGCCACGCTGCTTGAAGATCAGGGTTAACACTTCAATTTTCAACTCGAGTATCCTGAAATAGATTACAATACAATTAGTTTTATTTCAGCTATTGCAAGCTTGTGAATTATGATTGATGATTAAAAAGTGATTTCAAGATGTTGTTAAAAGGAAATGAGATTTATCTGATAGAAATATTAAATGACTGTGATTTACTGTGATTTTAAGTGTCAAAAATTGATTTAAATAAATAATTTTACCAATTTTGTCAACTCTTATTTACCCACCTCATGTTTCCATGGCCATTGTGAGTTCTTCTTCTAAAGGAGAGATAGGAAGTACTACAGATGTTTTATAACACAGTTATGCCATGCACAACATGCGTTAACAATCTTCCCTGCTATTTTGAGACCATAATGTAATGACTGTACTCACAGCAAACATCTGAAATTAACATAAAAAGGTAAGGACTAAATCATCTTCACCAAGCTTGATGATCTGAATCACATTTATTAGGGTATTAGGAGCACTGTGAGTTGACCAGTTTTGTATCAGCATTGTTAGATTGAATGTGACTATCATCGGGCAGCTCTCCAACCAACCCAGTCCTTGTCCGTTGGTGTACTGGTGCACTAGGTACTTGCCAGTTACTTTAAATTTGGAACCGGAAGATAGTTTGAAAACTCAGAATTTAAATGATCTGTTAGAATATTGACCAATTAGTAATGAAGTCTCATACTCCCATCAACACTACTTACAGGTGGGGTTTGCTTGGAATGGTACCCTACAGTAGAGTTCAAAAAGTGATTGACTTTTTATTTATACCTAAGTACCTATACTCTAATATTCCCATTTAACACCTGACTTATTTCAGTTTCTTGAGAGTTTATAGGTATATAAGTCATTAGGGATGCCTATGTAATTTAAAACCTGCAGTCTATACCAATATTATTAGGTATGAGGAAAGATTAGGATGTTTGTTTGTTTGCATCGGAATAGGCTCCAAAACTTCTGGACCGATTAATAAATTCTTTCAGTGTTGGGAAGCTAGACTCTTCCCGGTGAACATAGGCTATATTTTAGTCTCATATTCCCTTGGGAACAGGAGCTATGTGGGTGAAACGGTGACAATATGCTGTGCACCCGGGTAAACTGGGTATTTTAAATGTTCATAAAAACTGTAAAAAACAATTAAGTATATTGGGAATTGAGTGTACATAGGTAGTACCTATGTGCTAAAACAATAATAACTACCTACTGTAAGTATTAGAAATGTGACTTGTATTTTAGATATGAGTGATTGTAAAGAATATTGGACAGTACTTACAGAAAATAGATGCATGTCAATTGCATACATGTCTTCATACTATTTTGCTGATCTTGTTGAGTTGGCTACTTGGAATAGTTGCCATCTATGTATCTATAACTAATAAAGTTCATTGACCCTGCGACAATGGCTCACTCACAGCAAATTCACTTTTTGGAGACTCATTAAAGCACTACGACCATTCAATGTACTTACAATAGGTACAACAATTTATTATGTTCCACCTTCTTCCATGAGGCTCTATATGGTCTTGTTTTGTAGGTGAAATAAATAAAGTCCGCTTCGGATAAAATGCTATGTCTCACAATTAATCAATCTTCATCATTTTGATGTAAATTGTAAACTTGCTTCTATTTAGTTTATCTGCAAATTGATTAATTTAAACAATAATATTGTATGTATACCGGACGAAAATAACCAGGCTCGCACTTTCTATTTCTAGCTGTCAAACATTAATTACCCGACTACCAAAACAAATCCCATCAAATATTAGCAGACTACGCATAAATGTCAAATACACTGGCGATTCTATCGAGAGGCCATCGGTCGACCATAATCGCACTTCACTAGAATGGTCTAAGAGCCAGCGGCCCCCAGGCATTCGGTATAGTATAAAAGCTGTAAGTTTCTCAATGTATATCCCCAACACAGTTAAGAACGAACCCCGTCTATGAAACTTGGGTCGCGGTGGCTTTCGCAAGTATCAGGTAGTAAAGGTGTGTAAAATTACATACATTACATACATTGTGTGTGACATACATTGAGAAACTTACAGCTTTTATACTTTACCGAATGCCTGGGGGCCGCTGGCTCTTGCTCTAGAAACAAGATAGAAGCTATCGAGTTAGCGAATACGAAAACTGTCAAATTGTACCGATGAGCTTCTATTTTGCTACGATATCTATTCTATTCTGATGCGATTGCAATAGCAGACTCGGCCCCCTGTAGGCTGTACTAGTTGCTAAGATCTTAAGCGACTCGCTTAGTGACTTTATCCTACCGATCAGACACATTAGGCACTAATATGCGGCCACATTGCGGACTGCCTCGGTGGCGCGGTTGGTAGTGATACCGCCTTCGGCACTGGAGGTCGTGGGTTCGATTCCTACCGGAGTCAAATAATTGTGTGACCCATAAATGTTTGTTTCAAGAGTCTGGGTGTTTCTATGTATAATATGTATGTATTTAAAAGTATATAAGAATTAATATCCGTGGTCTGATACCCATAACACAAGCAGGTTATTCCTAGCTTACTTTGGGATCAGATAGCGTTGTGTGAAATGTCAAAAAAAAAAACATTGCGTGGGACGCACGTATGCTGTAGACTTCCGAGGGCTTACCCGGGGCTCCCAACCGTAGGCTGTTAGGTAGGATACGTGTGGCTTTAGTCGGTAGGAGTCCGGCATAGCATCCCTGGAGGATTTTTAGGCTAAAGTAGGTCACTTGGCTCTTAGCACTAAGCGAGGCTCCTGTAGTGTGGCTTTAACCGCTTACAGAACGCTGAGTCAGCGGGACTGCGTACTTCAAAACATCAGTTCAGAATATTCGCTGCATATAATTATATCGCTCCACAATGAATGGTACTTGTCACCTTACTATTTTGCATATTAACAGCTTCGCTGCCATTTGGAAAGTTGGAAAGTCACCCCAGGGGCCAAGGGTGCTTTTTTGTTTGATTGACTTTAAAAGTGATTGGTTAAGCTTATTATGATATTTATTTAATATATTATAATATCTTAGTCTATTTTGAGCGAGATAGAAAACAGCACGCACCGGTGCGTGCTCGGCACTGGTAATGGAATGAGCGTTCCCAGTGCCGAAAAACGCACGGGTGCGTTGTCAGTCTTAGTAATGGTTTATGGTTTATTAGAAATAAAATACAGTTATTTGTTATATAAATCAAATATAATAAAAAACTTGCATTACTCGTACAAAATAAACAATTTGAAACATAACTATAATTCTTTGTAATTGGACCCTAGCTAGACATAACACTGCCCTTTGGCATAGAAAATCATCCTCACTTTCAGACGCCGACTCCTCACTGGGCTGGAAGTCGTCTTCCGAATAATCAGCTAACAGTTCGTTCTCTATATCACTGTCTTCTAAAATCGTAAAAACTTGTTTACGCTTTCTTTGAGTACCAGAAGTTCCTTCACCGGGATCCATTTTTATTGTTTTTTATTTTGTCCACACAAACACAACCGTCCAACTTATCAAGAAACCAAAAACACAATACGAAAGTTCGGAATTTCAAGCGCAGTGCCACAACAAACAAAACATCTCTCGCCTGATGCCGGCGGCGTATTGAGGGTAGGAAAGTTCTTAGTCGCTAGCACGCACGGGTGCGTGGCCGGCACTCCGCGCAAAACCCTCTTCAACGCACCGGTGCGGGCTTGGCAGTGAAGCTGTTAACTGAATGTCCTCGGTACACTTTGCAATATTCGCATACACGAAAACCGGCAATTTTGTCGGAATATTGGAGAGCAATTTAAAGTATGGGGACAGTTTTCGGTAAAATTATTTAAATGGCCCCGATTTCTGAATGGAGCTGAAAACTATAGCTGCATATTGGAACTATAATGAAAAAGTCCTAATTTGTTTCATATGCTACTAAGATGGCAGGCAAGCATATGTCTAAAAGTGATCAAAGTAGTCTATTAGCGTTTGTAATAGCAGAGGTATTATACAATTTAATATGATTAAATGGGTGCTACAGGGCTCTTAATATGACTCAGGTGAAGCCATGACCCACAACTAGTATAATATAAATGTAGAGTATGGGGTCTTCAAAAGAGGCCTTAGGTTTTTACAGGGTCTGCAGCGCAAGGGTAGCGCCATCGATGCCGGTGTTGCAATCGTCCATAGGCTACTAATCAGTGACCACCATTCCATCAAGTGGGCCGTTTATTTGTCTGCCACCTTAGTGGTATAAAAAAAAATTAAATCAAAATATTGAATCAGAACTGAAACTCAATTTTTTTTTTCATCAAACCCATACGTGTGGGGTATCTATAGATAGGTCTTCAAAAATGTTATTGAGGTTCCTAACATCATTTTTCTAAAATGAATAGTTTGCGCAAGAGACACTTCCAAAGTGGAAAAATGTGCCCCCCCCCCCCTAACTTCTAAACTAAGAAAATGATAAATCTAAAAAAAAAATATGATGTACAATGCCATCGCGTTGTGTGAGATGTCCGTGAATATTTATTTATTTATAAAAACTACCAACGAAAATTAGTTTGAACGAGATAGAGCTTTTAGTTTTTTTTTTAATACGTCATAAACCGCAATTTTCGGTTAGAAAAAACACTACCACTGCGAACGTGTTAAAACATCAATCAAAGTTACAACGAACTTTTATATTAAGTTACTTGCTGCTACGAAACCCTTAATGGGCGAGTCCAACTCGCACTTGGCAGGTTTTTTTATAGTTTATAGTAATTCTGATAGACAGTTTAATTTAAAACCAAAACAACATCAATATGTCTATCGACGCAATGAAACTACACATGCAGATAATTGCAATAACGCACGTCGTTTATATCCAATACAGAATTATTGACATCGACAGCTTATTAATTGAATTTCACCCGTGAAATAATGGCTTTTGAAGAGCTGGAGACCACGTTGATGGATTATTCGATATTATGGGCTATTGTTTAATCAGCCCCATGTGACAACGGGAAAGAGTACCTACAAAATGTCGCCACCCTAATTCATCCCGAGAGTATCGTAAGAGGCGACTAAGGGAACACTTTCGCAAAATTATGCAAGGCATAATTTTAAACAAACCTCGTAGAGAGTTAAAACTCGAAATGAAACCCGAATGACAATCGTTAAGCCAAGTTGAAGGCCTTATAGGTGGCTTGAAAATTTTCAACTGCGGGTCGTCACAATCTGCACCTGTCCATTTCAACACGGCAATAGGTTCACCACCTATAACGTGGGACATAAAACCATAAGGTGAAATGTGGGCGTATACTATGGCTCTGCCTACCCCTTTGGGGATAAAGACGTGAGTGACTGTATGTATGTATGTTTAATTAGTATAAAACTCCTTTCTGCCTACAGCGATCTATTCATAATATATTCTTTTAAAGGAACTTAGTAGGTACTCGTTTGGTTAACGAGGGAGCTCTCGGTGGGCGATTCCCAATCGCAATTGTATGGTTTTTAATAAACTAATGTGGAATTACAATGGCCAAAGGGTCTCTAGTTTGCTAAGTATTTAAAATATGACTTTTACCTTTCATCAAACTAAACGAAATTGCGAAGGCAGGCATCCCAACTTTGTTACATTTTTCATTGCTGCTTCGCAGCGGTGTAATGTTAATATAGCCTATAACCAAAGATAATATAATAGGATACATACAGATAGGCAACTCCCTACCTCACACTGAGCAAACTTCCCTACCCCCGCTTCAGCTGACAGCAAGTTGGAGGGTGTTTTGAGGGGATAGTGGTGCTTAACCTTAGTGGACACACACGTTCAAGTTCTGTACAAGTATCACATGTTTATAAGTGTAGGCGAGAGAGTTAAAAACCAATCATTAGTATGGAGTTTTCTTTCTCAATAAACGGACCATCGAAATGTTATGCTTCCTCTACACTACTCGCGAAGTTGAATGAAGTTCGTCGGCGAAGTCGCCCGACGCAAAGTAAAATTTTGGCGAAGTAGGCCGAAATGCCTCTCTACACTATCGTATTCGTTCAACTTCGCGAGTAGTGTTGAGGAAGCTGAAAAGATTTTTCGAAATCCAACCAGTAGTTCCTCTGATCCTAAAGCGTTTAAACAGACAAACTCCAGCTTTATAATTCTACTAGAGGGCCAGGCCATGCATTGCTGTGGCTAAGCTTTTTCTAACCCGGTACTCCCGGCCATAGCCATGTAGGCTTTTCCCAAAAAAGAAACTATCCTATCTCTCAAGTTGGATCAAACTGCACACGGTGTGCAAATTTGGTTAAAATCGGTTAAGTAGTTTAGGAGTCCATCGCGGACAAACATCTTGACAGGAGATTATAATATATAAATATTAAGATTTAAATATTTAAAACAAAACCAGATCGTCCGTTAATTATATTAACGCTAATTCTGTTATTTCTAACTTTGTAACCCCTTGACGGAGTAGGGTTGACCTTATACAATTTGTTTGAATGGCAAAATAATTAAAGGTGCCTAGCTGTACAATCTGATTTGAATAGGTACCTATTTTATAAAATACGTCTTACATTTTGTTATCAGCGTCATTAGTATACATGACAACTGAGGCAATATCAGCGTGTGCAACGTGAGGAGTTGCGGGTGCACGAGCGTGCAGGTCAGACGCTCCCACTCGAGTCCAATTCAAGGGGCGACGCATGGCAGGTTTCATGCGCGCCCCCTACTAATGTCGGACCTCCGTCCACCAGTATCACAGGGCGGAAACTCCAGCTTGAATGTGTGCGTGTGACCAATAATTCTAAACAAATGTCCCGTCAACACGTACGTCATCTCTGCTGACAGCTGTGGCGCTGCAGGGAGTTAGGGGGTGAATGATCGTCTGGTGGAAGGCATCTCCCCGTGTTCCGGTGCCTCCAGTGCCCGCCCGCTCAGCCGCCTCTACCCTCTTTGCTTCCAGAAGGGCGCTCGAGAGCGGTGCGATGCGGGCTCGTTTTTCGTCAGCTCCTTAGGGAGCTTCAGGAGAGCAGAACATCTGATTCCCCCGAAGAGAGCCCCGACTCTACGGGCACTCCTTACCGGACCGACGTTGTAACGGATTCTTTATATCCTGGCCCGGCTATAGGGTGAGTAGGAAAACCGTGGGACTTAGTCCCAATTTTTTGGGGCCGGTGAGCCCCACACACCGTCCCAGCTAGGTAGCTTCTATGATTTTTTTATGAGTAAAAACTTCGTGGTTGGTTTTTTACTATTTTGACAGTTGGGTAAGAAAACGCACGAGTGCGGGAATGGCAAAGAAAAAGCACGAGTGTGTAATAGCCCACAACCCGAACGCTATAAGTCCCTGTAATACGCCACTTTTTGAGCAACTGTATTAAAAAATAATTATCAAACTCGTTTAATATTAACTAAGCTCTAACCGAACTGCTATAAAAAGAACTTTTAGCCTTTTGAAGTCTGTAAAAAATCAATTTCAACAGTAATAAATTTATTATTAAAATTGAAACGACATAATTTCGATTCTAATGGCCTCTCGTCTAGACTCATTACGGCATTATTGAAAGGTCATTGTAAAATGGAATTAATTATGAACCAATTTCGGACGACCATTAATTTAGAATGACCACTGACCATTAATTATCTGGATTTGAGGCAGAATAATCCAGTTCCAGTCAGATTGATTGATTTGATACTAATTCATTTTCGGTCCCTGCAGTTCATTGTGTTTGAAATCGGCTGAAGCAATTATTTAATCAGTGGCTGAAAAGCTTCATTTTAGGGTTCCGTACCCAAAGGGTAAAAAACCGGACACTATTTATGAGACTTTGCTGTCCGTCTGTCTATCTGACTGACTGTCTGCCAGTCCGTCACGAGGCTTTATCCCAAAAACCGTGATCACTAGAGAGCTGAAAATTTCACAGATAGGTAATTTACCTATAGCTGATGCCGCTATAAAAACAAATACTAAAATCAGGAAAAGAATAATAATTAAGAAGGGCTCCCCTACAAAACACGTGATTTTTTATCGTACTTTCGTACGGTACCTGCCCTCCCCGTGCGCGTCCGACCCGCACTTGGCCTGTATTTTTTCCTGAATATATCCCTGCCCACTGCCACTTTGAAGGAAAAATCATTCAAGCAATGTCTGTAACCCGGATCGTACTCTAGATTTTCTGATCACGTATTTTATTTTATACTACTTAGGTGGCAGACAAGCTCACGGCCCTTGGTTACCGTAGTCTATGGACGTTTGAAACACCAAAGGCGCTACAAACGCGCTGCCGACCCATTAAAGCTGCCCATGTCTTCAACTTGGCTTAACGACTGTCATTTTACTGACAACCGAGACCAACTGTATAATGTGCCTTCCGAAGCACGGGAACAAATTTATTATTATTTGACGACAAAGTGACAGCAAGTTCTTTAGAGAGACTGAACTTTGGTCAAAGAGAAAGGTTATCTAAGAAAAGGCGCTAACTTTTCTCTCCTTTTTGTTTCGTGTGGACTATTACCGACAAAAAGCACACGGTAAGCACAACTGCTTAAGGCCGGGAGACCCGGGTAAACCCTCTAAAGGATGTCCCAGAAACGTTTACTTTTGTCAGCGACAAATCTGCCCTGGGCATTCTTGTCATGTCAAGTAAGTTTATAAAAATTCACTGTCGAAAAATGGCATACACTTTAAGAAATACCAATAAATTCCCAACATTAAAAACATCGTTTTCATAAAATGAAAAAAAAAAATGTCAATCACTTTAGAAATTTATTTTAAACGATGAATTACGATTAATTCAAGAAAGATTACTTATTAAAAATTATTTTCTTTAGTGACAATGAAAGGCTATGGTTTGTGCCAATTTGAGATCCAGTTTAATGAACATTACAAATTTATCAAACTTACAAATAAGATGAAATTAAAATATCCATATTATGAATGTCAAGAGCTAATCTGTGATGAAGAACCTGGCAATAAAACTCACGGCCACTTTTTTCCTAACATTACTTACATACAAGTTCCATTAGAACATTTTTACGAGTTCATGTGAAAATAACGAGTTTAAAAACCCCTAAAAACCTAAGAAAGGCCGCAGTGGTAGCCGTAGGTCTGTTAGGAGTCCCGGGACATCCTTTAGGCGTTACGTGAGGTTTTTTAGTCGGTAGGAGTTCGGCATAGCATCCATTATTGATTTTCCCTCACGTTAAAAAAACGAGTTTACAAACTAACGTTACATGTCACAATTTCTCTTTCAAGTTCTGGAAAATTCTTCAAACCCTCTTTATGTGCCTCTACTGACTAAAACCACACGGTGTCTTAAAAATTGCCTACGGCCGTGAGGCTCGGGTTAACCCTCGGAAGGATATCCTACATTATAATTTGTTATTCATTTATGGAACTTTTGAGAATGTATTTAAGTGGAATATTGTATAAGGCGTTATCCATTTTTAGGGTTTCGTAGCCAAATGGCAAAAACGGAACCCTTATAGATTCGTCATGTCTGTCTGTCTGTCCGTCCGTGTGTCACAGCCACTTAATGTAAAACAATCCTTAAAGTAGTCTCTTGATAACACTAAAAAATATTTTGGAATTGGACCACGCATTGGAAACTTACAACGAAAAAAACATTTTCTCTTTCATCCCCTCTCCCAAAGGAACCGCGCAAAATATCGGGATCAAAAGTATCCTAGAACCTTCCTCGAATTATAGGCTCTGATTGTACCAAGTTTCATTCAAATCGATTCAGTAGTTTCGGCGTGATACTTATTCGGGATACAGACAGACAGACAGACATGAAAAGTTTTAATTACATTTTCGGCTTCAGTATCGATTAGAGAATGCCTTACAATTAAAATTTAAAAATATCTTTCATGTACAGACTCTTGACCCTCAACAGTTTTATATACAATGTATAGATTATACTGAAATGGTGCCCCCTGTCGGGAAAAATTGGCATAATTAATCACTTTAATAGTTAGAATTAATAGTAAGTATAAGTCAAATTGATTGAATTTGACAATAAATGACCGGTCAAATACGGTTTTTGACAATCGTGACTGGTCAGATTCAGTCATTTTACATCTCTAGTGCGGATGGTCATATACGATACTAACCGTTACAGAATTTTACGAAAAAAATCACAATGGTGACGAGCTACTGTGACTTGATAAAGTAACTCCCTGAAAATGATGTTCTCCTTGGGGAGTAGGTATATAAGAATTACTTTGGCGCCTAAGATTTTAGTGAAGCCCTTTACACCGTCGTTTTGAGGTAGATTATCTCAGTTTGAGATGAGTAAATATTATCGAATATTATATTTAAATGAAATACATTTTTAATTTTAAGATTGGAGAACTTACATTCGGTTAATTAATCATAGTTATGTTTGTCTTGACTAACAATTTGTAGTGAAACCACTGACATAGTAAAATTAATGAATAATTAGTGAAGTGTTCTTAATTCAAAGTAATTACAAACCAAATAAATAGACCACTGTTGCAAACCATTACAAAGATAATGTTGTCTACGTGCACTAAAATAATATTTAGTGCTACGTACTTTACTTACTACATACATATACATATACATACATATATGTATATGTATGTATGTACTTGTGAAGAATATGCAAATTGGGTATTTGCATACTAATATTGAATTATATTTCTCAAGTTTAACTATTGTCTAACTACCTTCCTACCTAGATAAAAGGGTGACTTCCTTTCAAGAATAACGTTTTTCATTTACGCCGCGATAAATTGCACATAATGTTGTAATTGCTTGCTATAAAGGGCCTAAGAAAATTATGACTGAAACTTTATTACTCACATAAAAATAAATAATATAAGAAAATAGACATAAATCTAGTATAGTGACATAATTACAAAAATCCAGTTCAAATTTACAATACTGACTAACGTCTAACAATTATGAACTTTCAAAGAAATAAAACTCGTTCACAGATAACATTCGAGGCGTATACAAAAGCCAAAAGTTTCTAAAATCAATATACTATGTAGACATTAATGTTTCTTGGGTTGTTACACACACACGCGTAAGGTAATTTCATTCGTACGCGTAATAGACTTACGCAAACGTTTAGACGCGTCTGAAACACGCGCCGTCACATAAATGATACACATTTTTATGTTTTAATAATGTTAGATACTCACAGATGCTTGCTCTCCTATGATATCCAGAAAAATCCGGTTTTCTTACAAACAGTTCACACACGTGTTCACCACGAACGCGACACCTCAATAAATATCTAACTGTCACAAACACTAACACAGATTATTAAATAATATTAATAAAATGTTTTTATAGTCAAGGGTGTTCGAAAACGTTACGGAGGTAAGATGAAAACGCGCGCCACGACAGCGTCAATACGCGGACTGGGCGGCCATGACAGTTTCGGCTGGGGTGCGTGGCGCATGCGTATTGCGACCTCAACCTTAAGGCCGTTCCCCATTGTTCCATTCGTGATGAGGGTATAAAATTGATGCCACCTTCAATTCCTACTGAAGAAACCTTTTTAACTTTTCAAATCCTGTTTAAGCAAAATGGCTGATTAAAAATGGTGGGTCGTTACGGTCTCTAATCTTTTATGACGCCAGCTAGCCTAAAAGTGTCGTTGTTGAATCTAAAAGTCGTGTAATAAATTTGATTACACTTTCAAGTAAGTGCGGGTGTTCTTTGGAGTAAAATTCTATTATCAATGTTATTTCCTTTTCTTTACACTAAGGAAAGAGGGAATTATACGAGACTAGAGGTAATTTTTGCACATTGTATTTTAAAATAAATGTTTTTTAATTTATGAAGGGCGCAAGACCGTGTATTGAGGCGTAAATTAGGAAAGGCCTGCGTACAGCAGTGGACTTCCTCATGCTGATTTGATTGATTGATTGATTGATTCAATAGTAAAACTAGAGCAGGAAGTTTGAGAAAACGTATCAAGGCTGACTATATAATTAAAGCTTTCAATCAAATTAGCCTATGGCAGTCTACTGCTGCCCATAGCTCACTCCCAAATACTGCCACAATATAGGTAAATAAATAAATAAAATAAAAATATAATTTTAATGGTCAAAAACACCTAAAAAGACTTTTTTAGCGATTAGGTATCCAACATAGCCAGTAGCAGTCGTAGGTATAAAGATAAACTCCCTTGTTTAAATTACATAATTCACAACTAGAAACTCTACTCGTAAAGAGCAGTATTTCGAAATCGCACTTACAAACACTTAAAATCTTCATCAACAACAAATCTTCAGGTTTATATAGTCGCAGAAATCATATATTGGTAAAATAAAAATTTAAAGGTATTATAGGGTTATTTATAAATGAGTCCAATACGACCTCACCTTTACTTACCCCGTCCGCCTACTTGATGTGCCTATGTCGCCTCAAGACCAAGAGAAACTAAGAGGCGAAAGAATTCATCGGTTACAAGTAGTGTCTGATGACCGAATGATTATATTTCTTTGAAACGACTAATATTAGTAGTAATTAAGTATGTCAGCTGTATGTACTATTTTTTATCATTCATGTACTCTTCGACTGTGTAGTCTAATAGCACCTGATTGAAATACTGTAGTATTATGACGAAGAACTTCACGCTTAGATATCTAGTCACTAGCAACAGCTGGTCGTAAAATAAAGTAAGTACTTAAGTATAATAGACCTATTAACAAATGAGTCCAATACGACCGCGCCTTTGCCTAACCCTGTTCTCCCACTTGATGTGTCGGTCGCCCTAAGAAGTATAACGTAAAAGAAATCGTCGGTTGCGAGTAGTGTCTCTATGGCCAAATGGTTGAGCATCTGGCCCGGTTTGTCAGAAGTTGCAGATTCGAGTCCTGCTCAAGATCGATAATTTTTAGGGTTCTATACCGAAAGGGTCAAAAAACGGGACCCTATTCATGAGACTTCGCTGTCCATATGTCTGTATGTCTGCCTGACTGTCTGTCTGTCTATCTGTCTGTCTCTCTGTCTGTCTCGCTATCCGTCACAAGGCTGTATCTCGGGACCGTGATAGCTAGAGAGTTAAAATTTTGACAGATGATGTACTTATGTTGCCGCTATAACAATAAATACTAAAATCGGGAAAATGGGGGATTAAGAAGGGCTCCAAAACAACAAATAGGATTTTTTTGGTACCTACTAATTTTTTCAGGCTGAATTTATGATTTGGTTAGCATACAATGTAATTTCTTATCAAAATAATTAGTTTCAATTGAAGCGACTAATATGGCACGTAGACTTCGTTTCCAGTTACTAGCATCACCCTGGTAGTAAAATAAGGTACCTATTTAAGAGTAATAAACCAATTACAAATGAGCCTAATATGACCGCGCCTTTACCTAACCCTGTCCGCCCACTTGATGTCGCACAGAGACAGGTCCAAGACGAATATTCAATAGAGACGAGTGTTACTGTATCGGTACGACGTGTGTGACGTAATTATCTGGAATTGGACATTTATTATGACTGCTCTCGTGGGTAGTAGCATGAGAGTACATACCCTATGTTGTTTCAGAATAATTTGGCTCTCTAATGGAGAGGGGATTTTTGTAAACTGTTCAGTAGTTTCAGATTTCCTCGACTCCAAAAATATAAATCTTTTCTCTTCAAATTATTAAGTACTAGCTGTTCCCCGCGGCTACGACCGCGTAAAAGTCGTTATCGCGTAAAATCATAACCCTCCTTTTGCGCAGTTGGTTAAAAAGTAGCCTTGTGTTTTCCAAGGCCTCGAGTTATCCATATACCAAATTTCGTCTCAATCGCTCCAGCCGTTTAGGCGTGAAAGCGTAACAGGCAGACAGACAGACAGAGTTACATTCGCATGTATAATATTAGTAGGGATAGGGATTGACAAATAATTTGGTTCTACTCAAACACTTGCATAATCGCATAAGTTATTGGTAAAATTTTCGGTACTACAGGCCTATTACCAAATGAGTCCAATACGACCGTGCCTTTACCTAACCCTGTCCGCCTACTTGATGTCGCACAGAGACAGACCCAAGACGAGGGTTATTGTATCGATACGCTTGTGACGTAATTATCCGGTATTGGGGTGTTAACCCTAATTATATTAGCGCTAGGTTGCCAGTTCACAAATTACAGAGTATTGTGAATGTTAGTTTAGGATAAGATTCCCACTTCTCATAGCTTACTAGTACTTATCTAGTATTGCCCACGTCTGCGTTCGCGTATAAATTGTGATGTTGAGCGAAGCCTACAAAATCTGAATTTAAATAACACAAACATTATAAGCAGGTTAAAAATCTATGATCTACTAGGTATATTGATTTCTGTCAATGCCCTCCAAAGGATGGGACTGCTATTTAAACTATGGCTTTAACTGTGTGAGGAAAACATTCCAAAAGAAATGTAATTCGACAGAGAACAAAAGTGTTCGACATATCTCGCGAATTACAACGTTATTACTGGCTATTACAAAAGTTTTTATTTCCTGATCCTTTCTGACAGCGAATTGCGAATCTGGCAAAGCAAATCAATAAAAATCTTGATCTTGACGCTCTAAAGAGTTACTTTGTTACTTAAAGGAATAAAGAAATTTTCATTACCGGACCCTTACACGTACAATATTATTGACTCAATAATATTGCATCAATGTTTATTTCCGTCCAAATATAGTCTGTTCAAACCTCAATATTACCCATACACGGTCAATTTATTGTTATAATGATCAATATTATTGTACTTGTATGGGGCCGGTAGTGTTTTCAAGTGTGGATATCATGAATAAATAAATTTATTATATTATTATTATTTTATTATTTCTTTTCAGTAGGCAAGCTAAAGAGGCAATATGGTGGCCGTATCTGTTCAAGAACCGACAGCCGATAGATCATGCGAGTTCTGGAGTAGAGACTAAGGTTCAGCAAACCTGAACAAGGAAAGCACGAGACCGTGTTGTGGTGACGATTGGGAGAAACTTTTCTTTTACGAGAGGAAATTCCACATGAATGCTATTCCACAAAAATAAATGGTGATACTAAAAAAAAAACAGCCATGACACGCTTCTAGGAAGTCCGTAGTGTTCCCAGGAGTTCCCAGGGGGTCAGTAGTTTAGGTAAGGTAATTTGTCCTGGAGTCAATAAATGCAAGAATTCAGAGTAATAATACTTTTATTACAATTCACCAATAAAACTTATATCTAACTTATGACTAGGTACTCATCCGGATTCAGGGATGGGACTTCCTTTTTCTCCGGGATACGCACAGTAAGGCTCTATGCCAATATTTTCAGCAATTATATTGCTTACGAGTATAAGCAAGGTTTTTTTTTAAATCTTAACTTGGAGTATATGCCTCTGCCTACCCCTTCAGGGATAAAGGTGTGACTATGTGTACTTATGTGTGTAAATTAGTGTTGGATAGCCCATTTGTCAAGGAATGTGCCTTTGTGGCGAATATGACTGCCTCTGTGGCGCGGTCGGTAGTGATACCGCCTGCGGCGCTGGATGTCGTGGGTTCAATTCCCACCGAATACAAATATTTGTGTGACCCATAAATGTTTGTCTCAAGAGTCTGGGTGTTTCTATGTATTATATATATGTATTTAAAAGTATATAAGTATTAATATCCGTGGTCTGATACCCATAACACAAGCAGGTATTCCTAGCTTACTTTGGGATCAGATAGCGTTGTTTGAAAAGTCCGTGAATATTTATTTATTTATTATTATTTATTTAATGTTAAATAGTATAACGTCACGCTATGACCAATAAGAGCCCCATCCTATCGAACTCTTAGGAAAACGACGAAAAATCCATCTCTAGGATTCTAAAAGTCCCTTTTTAAATAAACTAGCTGACCCGGGTAACATCGTTTTCGTTTCAGCTCGGCCCTTCTAATATTTATGTATTGTGCATATGAACCTTCCTCTTGAATCAATCTTTGCTGAAAACTGCAATAAAACTAGCTACTGGAAAAGATTAGAAATAAGCAGTGCCTTGTAGAATGTTCCTTATTTTATTTTGTTTTTAATTGTGTGTACAAAATGTATGAGAAGTTTAAAACATCTAAACCAACACACCAAAACAGCGAATCCATTACATTGTTTGAAAATTTAAAAGCAGATAAAGTCATTGATGTGACTTTAAGAGCCTACCAGACGCCAAATTGTTAAAAGAAGATAGAAGAAATATACATTTTAGCGTGCAAGAAAGAGAGAGATGCGATCGGATTTTGTGCGCTTTTAACGAAATAAATTAATTATAAATAAACTATAACCAATATGAAAAAAATGCTTTAGTGAAAATGAAGATTTTACTATTGTCTTTCTTATAAAGATTTAATATTATAAAAACAATTTATAACTTACGAGATCTAGCTAAAAATTTCACGAAATCGAGGTATTTTCAACCCAAAAATCTATTTAGGATTTTATCAGTAATCGTGTTTTGAGCCTAGAGCGTTTTTAGTTCATGAACTGAAGTTGTCTGTGTTCAAATTTTAATTCAGCAGACCTTACGAGTCCTGAGATCTAGATCAAAGTAATAGTCTCTTTGGCGTCATATGGACTCTTAACTGCTTAAAAATCTCTTCATAGTGCTATTTACCCACAGTACCGGTATATCAAGAGCCGACTACCGGCAACTACCCTTACAGCAACCAAGCCTAATTCCTGTCTAAAGTGCTAAAATTCCTGTCTAGACTTCAGTGCCAACGTTTACAGCCTTTCTGTCTGAGATCTTTTGCCTGCAAGGGGAGCTAGATGAGTGTCTAAGGGTAGGCTGAGTGCGTGCTACTTGAATATGTAATTATAACTGTCTAGGGGTGAAATCATTTTGTGTATTCCTTGATAGCGTTCTAAACGAAGTTTAATGGACAGATTGGTATTTGTTGAAGAAAATCAATACATACTAGTCGGTGCCGACATCCTTCTATTCCTGGGACATCCTTCCGAGGGCTTACCCGGGACTCCTAACCATAGACAGTTGGACGTAACGTAAGGTTTTTTAGTCGGTAGGAGTCCGGCATAGCATCCATGAGGATTTTCCCGCACGTTGAAAAAGAAAACTGGTACGTGCCAGCGCCTCTACCAGTGCGACTAAAATGAAAACTCGATGTAACTTGTCTACTTTCTATCAAGCAGGTGGTGTCAACTTGGCGAGCTTAAAAATAAACCTCGTTTATAAATGTTGAAAGCAGAACTCCAAAAACTAATTTATGACGTCATGCTTTCAACTGAGTACTAACTATTTTTGTCCCTCATAAGAGTTAAAGAGCCTTTTGCTATGTTCCTGCTATTCATGTTCATAGCTTTGTGTTCTACCTACAGTTGAAATTTTTCAAGCCGCCCATAAAGCCCTCAACTTGGCTTAAAGACTGTCATTTTACTGACAAACCGGACCAACTGCTTAACGTGCTTTCCGAAGCACGGAAATGCTCTCGCAAATATATGTCACCATCCATAACCGGCCATAGTAAATGATGCTTACTAACAGTGATCGTTTACAGAACACTGAGTCCGCGGGGCTACGAGCGCTTTGACGAGACTTTTAAATATCTACTACATAGTGATATTTGCCCACAGCACTACATCAAGAGCTAGGTACCAACTATCAACAACCAAGCCTAATTCCTGTCTAAAGTGCTAAAATTCCTGTCTAGACTTGTGCCCACGATTACAGCCTTTCTGTCTGAGATCTTTTGCCTACAAGGGGAGCTAGATGAGTGTCTAAGGGTAGGCTGAGTGCGTGCTACTTGAATATGTAATTATAACTGTCTAGGGGTGAAATCATTTTGTGTATTCCTTGATGGCGTTCTAAGCGAAGTTTAATGGAAAGACTGGAACTATTTGTTAAAGGAAATCAATAAAAAATGCTAGCTGGTACCAGTGGCTCCGCCCGTGTGTTAAAGATTGAAACTCGATGTCGCTTTTCAACTACTCGGTTTTTGCCGCCAACTTGAGGACCACTGTCAGAAGTTTTACAGACTGTGAGTGTGGCCCCCATAATCGACAGATGCGCCACGGCTTTCCATCAGGCTGGCGACGTCAATTTAGCGAGCTTAATATTTAAAAAAAAACCATCAGACAGGCAGCATCGTTCTGGCAAGTTGAAAGAATGACTACAAAGGGTAGACAGAGGACTAGCTATTTTTGTCCATCCTAAGAGTTGAGCCTTGGAGCCTTTTGCTATGTTCCTGCTATTCATGTTCATAGCTTTCCGCGAAAATTTTCAGGCGCCCACAAGTCCTTCAACTATACTTTACGACTGCAACCTATGTTACTGTCTCATCCAGTACCTACCGGAGACCGACGGCGTAGAGTGCCTTCCGAAGTATAAATGGTCCTGTGAATCAAAATGCCAGAAACGGTCCCACATCAGGACCAACAATATCGTAAGATACTGATCACATACCTACCTACTTAATGCAACGATGGTGTACAGAACACTAAGCCAACGGTGCTATTAGCTCGTATATGTACTAACATTATAAAGAGGAAATATTTAATTGTTTGTTTACATTGAATAGGCTCCGAAACTACTGAATCGATTTGAAAAATTCTTTCACTGATGGGAAGCTACACTTTTTCCGGTGAACATAGGATATATTATATTCCCGTATTCCCAAGGAAACGGGAGCTACGCAGGTGAATCCGCATGATGGCCTCAAGTCTTAAAGAAATTGTAACACAAAGCTTCTCAACGAAAACACCACTTATATACTTTCCGTACAAGCCGATAAGGTTCGAAAACATGCCATAAATATGCAAATTGCGTCCGTTGTTACGATACGAACAAGACCATAGAGCAACGCGACCAGTACAACGGGAGTAGACAGCATGTTTGCTCTATACATATCTGCATGGGGGAAATCGTATTCATATATACCACGCGGTTTACCCGTGTAGTTCCCGTGTCCGTGGGAATACGGCATTAAAATATAGCTTAAGTCGCCCGCGGATAGCCTAGCTTTCCAAAAGTAAAGAATCAAATCGGTTTCGTAGTTTCGGAGTCTATTCGCTGCAAACAACAAACAAGCAAATAATCAAATGTTTCCTCTTTATAGTATTATTATAGAGATACACTGTAGTCTAATCCTACCCGATCTGGCAATAATGTAAACATGTCATGTATTGACAATCGTTGTCTAAGACAGATGAGTAGAAAAATATAGTATGACAAATCATTGAATTTTTTACAATCTTGAGTAGGTATTTTAAATGAAAATAAACTGTCATAAAGAAGTCATTTGGTGTCGAAATGATTGTAGGAACACTGTATGACTCCTGGATACTGGAATATAATCAGGGTGAATACTCAATTGCAAGTAACTATGGGTATATAGGATCAAATGTGTTTGTTTACATTTTTGCGCAAAGCTATAGAAATACAGTATACAAAAGCAATCATCTCATCATTTGAGACACACTCACTTAGATGTTTAGTCTGCTTGAACTAAATGACAGAGGGGAAAGTCTCCGTATGACGCCTCCCCCTACCGATCAAAGCCATAGGTTTTGTTGCTCTATGGAACAAGACACTCACGAACACGCAAATCCATTTTACTACATCGATTTATGTACAATATACATTCCGTTAATTAAATCCGTAGAATAGTGTGAATATAATGTAAATTAAGTCCCATAATTGCGTCAATGGAGCTGAATTAATACGTCTTAGACCATTTAGGTCTTATTAGCGTTTGGATATTAAAGACTAGCGGACGTCACGCGGTTTCACCCGCGTAGCTCCCGTTCCCGCAGGAGTACGGAAATAAAATATAGCGTATGGTACCCAGGGATAGTGGAGCTATCCAACAATGAAAAAATGTTCAAATCGGTTCATTAGTTTCGGAGTCTATTCGATGCTAACAAACAATCAATAAAATCTTTCCTCTTTATAGTATTGGTATAGACTGATAGACTACAAAAGCAACCGACTGTCTCTACGGAACTTGAACACAACAATTATTATAATACACTCATCAAATCTGACCAATACATTAGATTTTTAGGCCGCTTGGATTAAATGACAGAGGATTTTTTTTAACATGAGGTAAATCCTTCATGTATGCTATGCCGGACTCCTACCGACTAAAAACCACACGTACCCTACCTAACAGCCTACGGTTGGGAGTCCCGGGTAAGCCCTCGGAAGGATACCCCAGGACTCCCAACAGACCTACGGTTACCACTGCGGCCTTATCTAGGGGGTGACACAGAGGATAGTCTCCGTATCGCACCTCCCCTTCCGATCTATGACTTTGGTCGTGTTGCTCTATGGAACAAGACACTCACAACCACGCAAATCCATTTATGTACAATATACATTCAGTTAATTAAATCCATAGAATAGTGTGAACATAATGTAAATTAAGTCCCATAATTGCGTCAATGGAGCTGAATTAATCCATCTTAGACCGCTTAGGTCATAATAGTGTTTGGTTATTAGAAGCTTAGGATTTAAGTAGATTTGATAATTACATATGGTTATATGGTCACGCCTTTATCCCCGAAGGGGTAGGCAGAGGCATATTATATGCCCACATTTCACCTTTGTATAATTTGTTCCACGTAATAGGTGGTGAGCCGTATTGCCGTGTTTAAATGGACAGGCGCAGGTTGTGACTGCCTGCTGTTGAAATAAAGTCTTCAACTTAGCTTAACGACTGCCATTTTACTGGCAACCGGGACCACCGGCTTAACGTGCCTTCCGAAGCACGGAAACGCTCAAATATATGTCACAAAGTGATCACATGGATGGTCACCCATCCATGGACCGGCCATAGTGAAAGTTGCTTACTGCAGTGATCGTTTACAGAACACTGAGTCCGCGGGGCCACGAGCGCTGAATTATCTATCATATCTATATATCTATCATAAGGAATTTCTATTTTTCTTAAGGTAAGAAGCGCTCGTAGTTCTGAAAATTATCCTTCCGTGGGCGTACCCGGGACTCCCCGCCCGTAGGCAGATGGAAGGGCATCGAGTGGTTTTAGCTTGTAGCATTGTCTGCACGGGAGCGGCCCCAGACGTGTCTTCGCCCAAGACTATCGGCCTCCATGACCGGGGGCCTGAGGACGGTGAGAGGGCTGCTCACCGTCCTTACAGAAACAGGCTCTAGACGACAGACTCAGAAGCAGGATGACACCCGAACCACCCCCCAAAGACGTGGTGGGATATCACCCGAACTCCCGTCCCCCTAGGTGAAGCCGCAGTGGTAGCCATAGGTCTGTTGGGAGTCCTGGAGTATGGTTTGGGGCTCCCAACCGTAGGCTGTTAGGTACGATACATGTGATTTTTAGTCCGGCACGCAACCCTGAAGGATTTTCCTCGTTAAAAAAACCATTGCTTCTATGGAGGATTTCGACACGTAAAAAAATCCTGCTAATTCAATTCTGTATAGGTACTACCCCTTCGGTACAACATGTTACGCTATGGATGTTCTTGTAATGGGTGCTCGCTTGTGACGTTGCCTTTTCCGGAGTCTGTATTCTGTAAACGACCATTTGCATTAAACGACTTTCCGGTGTCCGGTCTTTGGGTAGGCGACAACCTCGTGACCACTTTGTGACAGTCAGTAATATGGCCGTCTTTAAGCCACCTTGAAACCTTTACGGACGACTTGCAATTTTTTTGCCAGAGGAAGCCACAAATGTCCTGACCGTTTCGACATATAAATTAAAGTCACCTTCGCTGTCTGTTTGCTTAAATATTTTAAACTACTCAATGGATTTTAATACACTTTTCAACAATAGATGGAGTTATTTCAGAGGAAGGTTAAATAATATGCATATTCTAGAATAGAAATGTTAAGTTGTAACGTATACGAAGTTCGGATCCTAATCACGAATATCACAACGAAAATTGGCGCAGACCAAAAAAAAGAACCAGAACCTCTTTCCGTTCGGTGTGCATGATCGCGCATTCCTAACCGGTTTAGACTATTTTTTTAGCTTTCCCCACAAAGGGATATTTCGGAAAAATCGTATAATTTAAAAATAATCACGAAGGCTATGGCGGGAGCTCCGCTCCGCTTCGCTCCCGCCTTAGCCTTCTAACCTAACCTATCCGAGTCGGGGTACTCTGTGTCGGGTTGCACACACACACACACATACACCGAACGAAAAGAGGTTCTACTCCGTTTTTTTTATTGAAAATGGCGTTTGCGCCAATTTTCGTTTTGATATTCGTGATTAGGAGGTCAAAATACGTCATTACACAAAATTTCAGGTTTATCGGCGGTATGCGCTTTTCGCATTCATTGAAAGTATAAATAAAATTTCAGTTACGGAGCACTCAAAATCTTGTTAAGCCAAAATTAGTTACGTAAATTACTTTCAACTCTCGTTTCCGTAAATTCACTTCAGAAGGATCGCGGATCTTCGTTCAATTAACATATATTTTGTAACCGATGCGGTCAGGTGGTGTAATCTAAATTTGTTTATTTTGTCATTGAAGTGAAGTGGCTACGATGTTGAGTTAATTTACATTAAATTTATCCTCCCAAGTTATCTAATAACTTGGGAGCCCTGGTGTTATCGAACCGAGGGCGGACCCGGAACTCCCAGCCTTAGATGCAAGTGCACTGTATGACTTTAGTCGGTAAAAGTCCGGCATAGCATCCATCAGGATTTCCATACATAAAAAAGCCTCATCGAATAACTCCTGTGGCGCAGTCTGTGGTGATACCGCCTGCGGTGCTGGAGATCGTGGGTTCGATTCCCACCAGAGACAAATATTTGTGTGCCTGTTACACTGAAACCCTGAACCGATTCTGATGAAATTTTTACAGAGATAGAATACCTAGAGGTTTGCGATGGGCATAGGCCTTTTATCGAAAAAAAATAAAATAGGGATAAATAGAATGAAGGACAACAAGGCATGAGGACGGCCTTTTTATCCGTTCTTTTATACTATTGCGGGGGGAGGGGGCTACTCATAGTCAGTTCATTTACAGTAGCAGGCCAAGACAGCAGCTTCACCCTATAGATCTACGCGCGCCCCCCGCCCCAAGAAGCTGGACCCGAACAGTCGTTCGGGTCAAAGACGAGGAATAGTAAACCAAATCCCCAAAGATTAGATCGCATTGGTAGCCCAAGTCTGATCGGGAACTCAGGGCCATCCTTCCGAGGGCATACACGGGGCTCCCGACCGTAGACAGCTGTAAGGCATCGTGTGGTTTTAGTCGGTAAGAGTCCGGCATAGCATCCATGTAGGATTTCTACACGATAAGAAAAGACAAATGTTTTTATTAAACTATGAATACTTTCACCTGAATACTATTTAGAAAAATAAATCGTGATACACCATCAACTCACTAGTATACCACCAGCTGGCCCATCCCTGCCTCAACTATTAAGTAAATTAACCAGTATTAGTGCAATAAATCTGTCTGCACACTCTGTATAATAGGGGTGGGCGACCTCGCGATAATACTTACACCCTAGTGGGCACATACCCCATATGTGTAATGTCACCATGCGTTAGGGTTTTTATCGGACACTGTCCTACTTCAAAATCATTTTTGTTCAGTTAGAATTTGTTATAATCTGATTAAAACACACTTTCGTGCATTGACTGACGTGACAAGTATATAATTCTCTGGCAGTGTTGCTCAAATATTGCCAGAAAAATTTATTGTTTGATGAGTTTGAGTTCAAAAAGAAATTTGCAAAACTATTGTTCTTCCATTATGTTCAATCAATAAGAGCAGCGTTCCGTTTAATAATAAAACATAACACTTCTAATGTTATCAAAATGAAGAGCAGTCAAAAATAAAAATTATGTTGAAACTAAGATTAGAAAAAAGAATGTCTGGTGTTACACTAATCTATATATTAGGTGCTTACATATGAAATTGGCGTTTTGTATAGGAGGAACAAAAAGTCGAATATTTTTAAATATAATATATTTAATTAATCAAAGTATGAACCATTGTTTTCTATGCATTTTTGCAATCTCATAGGTAGTTCATTGATCCCTTTACTAAAAAAACCAGTCGGACGGGAATCAATAAAATCTGTGAAGGCGATTTGGACTGCCCCATCAGAGTTGAATTTTTTCCCTTGCAAGAAGTTGTCCAAATTTCGAAAAAAATGGTAATCTGTTGGAGCAAGATCCGGGGAGTACGGAGGATGTTTTAGACATTCCAATTGAAGCTCTTCTAATTTGGTAGCCGTCTGTTGTGCAGTGTGTGGTCTAGCGTTGTCGTGAAGCAGCAGTGGCGTGGAGCGATTGACCAGCCTAGGTTGTTTAGCCGCTAGCTTTTCCATCATGGTTTGCAATTGCTGACAATAGACATCAGCCGTAATAGTCTGGCCAGATTTGAGAAAACTGTAATGAACAATACCGGCACTAGTCCACCAAACGCTTACAAGTAACTTTTTTGGGGTTAATTTTCGCTTGGGGCAGGATTTGGCTGGCTGGCCAGGATCCAACCATTGCGCTGAGCGCTATCGATTATCGTAAAGAATCCATTTTTCGTCACAGGTAAAGATTCGGTTTAAAATACCTTCATTATTGTGCCGGTTCAGTAATGTAACGCAGCAGTCGACGCGCTTTTGCCGGTTTGCTTCAGCCAATTCGTGAGGTACCCACCTTTCAAGCTTTTTAATCTTCCCAATTTGCTTCAAGTGAATTAAAACAGTTTTATCACTAACACCGCAGCCTGCAGCTAACTCGGACGTGGTTTGCGATGGATCCGCTTCCACAATAGCCTTCAATACTTCATTATCAACTTGAGTCTCAGGCCGTCCACAGGGCTTGTTCTGCAGGTCGACATTTCCTGAACGAAAACGTTGGAACCAAAAACGAACTGTGTTTTCTTTTGCAACATGACCGCCATACACATCATTCACCCTTCTAGTCGTTTCCGCAGCACTAGTGCCACGGCGGAACTCGTACTCGTAAATAATGCGATATTTTAAGTTTTCCATTTTGTAAAATGAGTGACGCAAACAGAAAAAAACAGTAGAAAAAAACAAATGAATGACGGTCATCGAAGGATAAATACATGAGTAAATAGCTGGGAAAATTTGAATTTGGAATTCCTTACCAAAGAGGAGAAAATCGTAATTAAAGTGCCCCAAGGCAAGGTAAATTTTATGCATTTAGTTTTATTATCATTCAATCTTAGACTGAATGATAATAAAACTAAATGCATAAAATTTACCTTGCCTAATGTAACACAGTCAGAAACCAATGTTCAACTTAATGGTCGGGTGTTGGAACTTGTGGAATCAACGACGTTCCTAGGGTTAACGGTCGATGCTGGTTTACAATGGGGTCCACATATTGTTAAACTAGCAAATAGATTAAGTTCAGCAGCATTTGCTGTACAAAAGATAAGGCACTTGACGGATGTAGATACGGCTAGAATAGTCTATTTCTGTTACTTTCATAGCATAATGTCTTACGATATTCTACTGTGGGGCAATGCTGCAGATATAGATAAAATTTTTATTTTACAAAAGCGGGCCATAAGAGCTATATATAGATTAGGTCCAAGGATCTCTCTGCGCGAGAAATTCAAAGATGTTAAAATTCTTACAGTAGCATCACAATACATTTTTGAGAATCTTATGTACGTACAAAGAAATTTACATAGATTCGCTAAGTTAAGTGATAGACACCAAGTCAACACTAGAAATAAAATTAACCTTGCTGTTTATCATAGCAGATTGCACAAAATCAGCAATTCTTTCATGGGTAACTGTATACGCTTTTACAACAGGCTACCAGACGAAATTAAAAGTATGTCCCTTAATAAATTTAAAAAGGTTGTAAAAAGTAAATTGTACTGCAGGGGCTACTATACAATTGGTGATTATTTGTTGGATGGAGAAGCCTGGAAATGACCTGCTCTACTGGATTCTCAAAAAATTGTCAAATGCATAGTTTTTAGATTCATTTTGTAAATAGAGCTCTAAAAAGAATAACCCGCTGAGTTTCTTGCCAGTTCTTCTCAGGTGGGTCGCGTTGTGAACTGGTGGTAGATTTTGATTTATATTCTGGACGTTTTACAAGAGCATCTGTAAATGCCTATGTGAAATAAATTTCTTTTTCTTTCTTTCTTCTTTCAGTACGAAAAACGCCAATTTGATGTGTAAGCACCTAATATATTATATAAAAACAAGAACTGACTGACGGACGATCAACGCACAGCCTAAACCGCTGGGTCTAAAAGCGTGAAATTTTGCACAAATGCTCCTTATGTGACGTAGGCGAGCAATAAGAAGGGATTTTCAAAAATTCAGCTCCTAAGGGGGTGAACAAGGGTTGCAAAGTTTGTATGGGACAACGTGATTCCTTGGTCCGATCTACTTCAAATTTGGCATGAAACATCTTTAACTGAATTAATGGGAGACGCGTTTTGTATTTTATTGAAATTTATCTTTTAACATGGTTAAAATGGGGTGGAAATTTTTTTTTAGGGAGGATTTGCCTCATAGTTCATATTAATACTCCGTAGTCGGTACTTTTTTAAATTCATTTTGACACATTGTCATGTTTGACACCTCAATTTGATTTAAAAAAGAAAGTTGCAATTTTTGATAAATGTCAAAAGAATCTATTAATAATTTTAATAAAACTGCATATTTTATTGATTTTTGCCCTTCAATATGCGGAATTGCCTTCATATTTTGTATGTCAAAAATACATTTCTGAGATGGAAAAGCTGTACATGTCTGGCTAGGAATTATGTAAGAACAAGTACTAGGTAAGGTGTTGTACACGGTTCCGATTATCACAGAGTATTTATTACCATCTTCGCTTACTTTCTTATTATATACAGGGATAATACAAACGATCAGAGGCGTTATAGATGAACATTTAGCATATGAAATCTACAGTAAATGTCTGGTCACAATAGGAGAAACTGTATTAGTACGGGTTGCCTCAGCCTCGAAAGTCTGAAGACCTACACAATCCAGAAACACGAGAAAGAAAGAAGTTCAGATATCAATTCCTTAGCAAAAGCAGAGAATGCTCTCTAAACCAATTATTAAATTACAAAAATATAGATTTACTTCGCTCAAAGTACGTATTTTGATTTATTTAGTCAGAATTATATCTATACATATAAAAACAGTACTGTAAAGTGCCGCGGGCTGGCCACAAAAGACGACAGACGACGGCAGATTGAGCAAACGAGTTCCAAAGCGGGCATCGCGACTTGGTCCGCCCGCTAGATTGACCGAGGACCTAGAAGAGGTCGCAGGCATGATGCTGAAGGCGCAGAACGTAATTTAGGAGAGGGCTACGTCCAGGAACGTACATGCTGATTTGATTGATATAGAAATAAAAACTGACTTATTACCTGTTCGAGATCTAGAACCTTGATATTAGATTAATGGCATAGTTGCGCACAAAGAAACGATTTTTAGGGTTCGTCCCCTAAACGGGACCCTATTTGTGAGACTACGCTGTCCGTCTGTCTATCTGTCCGTCATGAGGCTGTATCTCAGGAATCGTGATAGCTAGAGAGCTGAAATTTTCAGATGATATATTTCTGTAGCCACTATGACAACAAATACTAACGTCGGAAAAGGGGACGGATACTAAGCGGGCTCCCATCCAACAAACGTGATGCTTTGCTGTTTTATTGGTACGGAACCCTCTGTCTTTTCACTCCGACCAACTAAACCGGCCAACCGTTGTTCGGAATGGAACTCACTAAGGGACTTTATTCCTATCTATACTTTATTCTTTATATTTCCTCTGTGCGCGAGTCCGCTTCGCTCTTGGCCAGTTCTTTATACAACTAAGATGGCAGACAAGCTTACGGTCCACCTTATGGTTGGGACAAATTCGCACAGTGAACTTTTGCACCACCAGTGGCGCTGCTGCATGTCGACCCATATTTCCCTTGGCACTACCACTAGAGTCACGGGAAAGTAAAATATCCCGTAATCCCATCCCTTGAAAATCCAAGTTGTGCCAAAATAATACAACGGGAATACACGCGACAGAAAATCACGCGATAAGAATAGAAGCGACGGGGGACCTTTCTATTTCTCTCTCTCTCTCTTACGCAAACGAAGTTGCGCGGGTCAGCTAGTTCCTCATAATTACACTGTCTCTGAACGTAAAGTTCCAAGTGCATCGAAATACTCTAATTGTTGAAAGAAAATTAATATATTGGCTGTTGGCTGTTACAGGCAATAATGCTTTTGGTGACTACCGTCTTGACAGTCGGCAATATCCAGAGGTCTCCCTGCCTGTTTATAACGGACAGCACCAAAGGATTGTACGTTATCTATACTTCTATACTAATATTATACGGATGAAAGATTTGATTGTTTCTTTGCATGGATAAGGCTCCGAAAATACTGAATCGACTTGAAATATTCTTTCACTGTTCGGAAGCTACTCTATCCCCGGTGATTATAGGCCATATTTTAATCCCCTTTTCCCACGGGAGCGGAAACTACGTGGCTGAAACCGCGTGACGTCCACTAGTTTATAAAAATTTTGTCTCATATCCTTTTTATATTCGCAACAAAGTCTTCCAAAACACCTAACCTAGAGTTACCCTACACGTAGCGCGGGCTTGGTGAGTTATAACAGTCTCCACCCACTTCCACCTGTACTGTAATAAAACATCATAGTCCATTTATATTAGCTAACTCCTACCCTATGCTGCTCCACTGGTATAGCCATAGGTAATGTTATCCACATAGTTTCTGTTATAGGAAACTTATATATCAAATGTGTTTTGAGTCCGGTGCAAAATGTTCTCTAAAATGCACATACAGACAAACTTACAAAATGCCACGAGACAAGATGCTGGTTACAAAGCACGAATGGCGGCTGAAAGAATTTAAGTTCCACAAAGGGTTAGGCAGAGGCAGGCTCTACGAACTGTTATACGGGTTTCCGAAAACGGGTTTTTAAAAAAGAACTTTAAAACTTTAGGCACTATGACCTTTATTCAAAAAAGAATATAACAGGATTCTTTTGGGATCCTTAGGCAACCGCGCGATTCGGAGGATGAAGACAGACTGGCCTGTGGCTGAGCCGCTGGACAGAGCAAGGGGCTGATAATCGGGAGTCAGCATAAAAGATGGTAGGACAGCACTAAGGCTAGCATAATGTGGATATAACACCTCCCCCTTTAAGAGGAGACTTTGGGGTAAAATTTAAACAAAGTCTCCACTAGATCCTTGTTCTAAGTGGAGCAACGGAAGTTGGTAAATCGTCTTCAGTGTCGTGTCTGTCGGTCATGGTAATTATTTCTGGAGTAGGTTGGGGTGGAACTCTGTTAAAGTTTAACTTGAACTGGAAAGGTCGGTTGCTGCCGGATTTACATAAAATTTTAAAACACAGGTAAATTACAAATAATAGAATGAAGATTACAATAATAATTACAGTAATGGAATAATGTGTCCCGTATTTAATAATGTGAGGAGCTTGTAAGTTTTTTACATCATTTAAAAGTGATTCCAATTTAATTTTATTGTCTTTGTTAAGATCATCTAAGTCTATATCGTTTAAATGAATAGGGGGCACATCATTCGTTAAACTATTTAGTTTTGCCGAGTTACAACAAGTGTCATTAATTAGGTTAAAGTCTGGCATATGGTTAATAGGTGAAGTAATATTTAGAACATTATGATTTTGCCTTTCGACGCATATGACCAGAAACGCAAATGACCCGACACGCAAATGACCATATTTTCATCAGCAAATGACCAGATACGCATATGACCCGAATTTATTTACGCAAAAGACCAGTATTTAATAAATACGCATAAGACCAGAGACGCATATGACCTGAATTTCTTTTTGCATATTATCAGTATTTTAAAATACACTTATACGACCAGAAAACAAATGAAGACCGACAAAACAAATGAAGATCGGAAAAACAAATTAAGATCGGCGAAACAAATGACGATCGAAAAACAAATGCAGATCATTAAAACAAAAGTCTATAAGCAAGTTGATAAGGTAAAAAATTACTTACAGCCATATTTTGTAATCTAGATTTGATTACCATTCAAAAAAATAGGTGCAAGCAATTCTCGACCTTAATGACACTTATCTAAAAATGTTCTTTTCGGCGTTTATAGACATCACTGATCATGAATATGTAAAAAAATAAATACATACTGTGCATGTTCATAAGGTCGAGAATTGCTTGCACCTATTTTTTTGAATGGCAATCGCATTTAGATTACTAAAAATGGATCCAAGCAAATGTCGATCTTATGAGCATCGATAATATCTATTTATTTTTAATAAATGCGTGATCAGTGATGTCTATAAGCGCCTAAAAGCACATTTTTAGATAAGTGTCATTAAGGTCGGGAATTGCTTGCACCAATTTTTTTGAATGGCAATCGCATCTAGATTACAAAAAATGGGTCCAAGCGAATTTCGACCTTATGAGCATTGATAATATCTATTTATTTTTAATAAATTCGTGATCAGTGATGTCTATAAGCGCCTAAAAGCACATTTTTAGATAAGTGCCATTAAGGTCGGGAATTGCTTGCACCTATTTTTTTTAATGGTACACACATCTAGATTACAAAATATGGCTGCAAGTAATTTTGGACCATGTCAACTTGCTTATAGACTTTTGTTTTAATGATCTGCATATGTTTTTTCGATCGTCATTTGTTAATCCACCGTCATTTGTTTCACCGATCTTCATTTGATTTTTCGATTTTTATTTATTTTGCCGATCCTCATTTGTTTCTTCGATCTTCATTTGTTTTTTCCATTTTTATTTGTTTTATCGATCTTAATAAATTTTTTCGATCTTCATTTGTTTTGTCGATCTTCATTTGTTTTATCTAGAACTTTTGTAAATACCTGGTCAATTGCGTATTAATTTCTGGTTGTTTGCGTATCTGGTCGATTGCGATTAACATGTCAGGTCGTTTGCGTTTCTGGTCGAATGCGTTTTTATTCTGGTCATTCGCGTATCGGGTCATTTGCGTGTCTGGTCATTAGCGTATTTGAAATCTGGTCACTTGCGTATCGGGTCATTTGCGTATCTGGTCATATGCGTCGAAAGGATATTTTGGTATTAAAGTCGTACTTTTACAATAACCAATGCAATCGTTAGGAATGTGCAATATGCCAGTACCTAGTATAATAGTTTTATACATGTTAGAATTAAGACAATCGATAGAGATCTTATTGGTATCAGATTGAACATAAATCCACTTATTTCCAAATATCTAACTTTCCAAAAAGGATTTTTGTTTCACACTGTGCGGGTTTTTGACTGTTCACTTTCGCTAATAGTTCACTTTCACATATCAATTTCGCGTCTGTAGAATACACGTTCTCTATATCACAAATGTAGTTTCCAGGTCTTAAAACCTTGCACCGTTCTAGGTCGTCTAAAACACAATAGTGAGATTTGTCTTTGGTCATTGCTATATATCTAGAATTTGGAATAATTAAGCTAAAAGAATTAGGTTCTTTAACATTATGTGGAACTGGAAAAGCTATGCTATGAAACAATACATATTCTTTGGTGTTTACTAATGGCACTTGAAGAACAAACATTAACTTATGACCTATGAAATAACATGTTAACTTAGAAATACTTAAAATAAAGTGTATAGAATTAAGATCTAAGGTTACAGGAAGCTCGAGGTCACTTGACAAGTGTCGGTAGTTATTGGCAAGCTCTCTATGCAGTTGCGTTGGGGTTATGATGGAAGGGTGCAACAAATTTTGACCGCTAAATAGGACGGCGTTAACTATGTCCTCTAGTTGAAAAGATAGAGTTAATATAGAGGTCTCTAGAGCATTAAAGATTTCATTAACGTTGGCCATTAATAGCAGTCCATTAGTAATTTCTGAGATGTTTCTTATATTAAGAGAGAGATTGTCAATAGCTTCATTTAAACTAGCTTCGTTTTCTACAATTTTCTGCAAAGTGTTATTAAAACATGTTATCACTGAGTTAGTGATCAAAATGTTTTCCTTCATCTGTGAAGTCAACCGATCTTCATCATACTGTAAAGAGTTAATGGCTTCATCGTATCTAATTGCGTCGTTTTCGTCTAAAGTTCCAAATATTTGTTTTAGAACCGTGCCTATACCTCCAATCCATGCACCACGTTTGGTTCTGTTATCTACTAAGTGTGAAATGGAATTAAATTCCTTATTCAAATCATGAAAACGGACAGTTAATGGTTGTAACACGTTGTAGCATTCTGCCATAATTTGTATAATATTTGTTTGGTTACATAAATGCCTAGTAGTGTTTAATGCAAATTCAATGTTTTGAATGTGTGGTTCAAGGTGTGAGATATCAATAGGGATTAGGATATTTAATTGTACATTATTAATTTTAAGTTTGCCAAGATGATCAAAATACAGCCCAGAGCTTGAGGTGATCGGCTGGACGAACTCTTGAGGGGATTGACCTCGAACCGGTCTGTAATTAATTAATAACTAACATTAACATTAAGGTAAAATTAATTCTTCTCAGTATGTAACTTACTAAAGGGTACCTATGGTTTTGATTAAATTTAAGGTAAGTAACTTAATAGTTTGATTAACTTCTAATTAATTTGATTAAGGCTAAGGTAAGTAACTTCTAGATAATTTGATTAACTTATGGTAAGTTATCTTTATTTAACTTTATATTTACAAGTCTGCACTAACGTCAGCGGGTTTCACTTGATCAAAGTGATGAGTGACGTGACGTCGGTTGATGAGTAAGGTAAGTGTATTGTTACCATTTATTTTGACTATTTTATAGGGTCCTTTCCAAACAGGGGAAAGTGCTTAACGTAGTCTCAGATGGTTCTTTATATAGACGTAGTCGCCTACCTTGTAGGTAACTGGACGTGTACGAGTATCGTAGTATCTTTTGGAAGACTCTTTCGATCTTCTTATTAATTCAAGGGCTTTTTCTTTGGAGTGTTTCAGTCTACTTTGTAACATACGGACATAATCAGGATATGTCGCGCCGGTAGGTTCGTCGTAGACGGAATTTGGTATAAATGGTTTGGTACCAAAAGTCAATTCGTAAGGTGTGTAATGGGTTGTGGAATGTACGGTTGTATTGTAGACGAGCATGGCTGTGTAAACATATCGAGGCCAGTCCGTCTGTTCTTCGTTAATATAGGATTTGAGATATTCTTTGAGTGTCGAGTGGCTTCTCTCTAAAGCGCCTTGAGTCTGCGGATGATAGGGAGAAGACCACAGATTTTTAAGCTATTGCATAGCTTCTATCGCGGGCCTTGCGTGGAGACCGAATCTAGAAATTCTGTCACGAAAACGAATCACACTCTCGGCTACCTTCGGCCACGTTCGTGTATCTTTCAAACAATGTAGTAAACAAACAGATTGGATCTCGACTCTCCATAATTACTTACATTTAAATATCAATCCTGATCATATTCGTTTTAAGGAACCATAGTTAGATTTATGCGGCCATTTCGACACTAATTTACCTTTAGAATATAGAATAATTTCATGAAAAATACTTCGATGATAAAAATTTAAACCTGTCATTCTTGCTTGTCATTAAATTATTTTTTCTCAGTCTTGTTTGTCTTTGGCATAGTGTTGTTTAACGGTTGTACTCGCTTATTGATTATGAAAAGAGGTTTAATCATAATCAGTTTGACAACAATTAGTTTAATAGTATAATAAATATATTAAATTTATTCAATAAAATATTAGACAAATTTTAAAATAAATTAATAACTATTTACAATATGAATTAATAAAACTAAACTAAATCTAAATAGGGCCCCCGTGGCATTGTGCCCAAAAGACTGGCAGCATTCCCCCTTTAAACGGCGATGCCTATTCGTTGGGAGAAATAACTGCCAGCCCTTAAGTCACCGGTTGACTCTACAAGACGCTTCTTCAAAATTTTAAAAAAAATATGTGCGTTGGGACCCCATGGACCTAGGGTCTCGACACCGACTGGAATAAAATTGTACGACGAGCCGAGACCCCTATACTTAATTATTTTTTTATATAAATAAATTATTTAAAAATGAACTTTAACTTTAAATAATTATAATCGGTAATCGTAAAACAGTACTGTGTGAGTGTGTATTGTTCTGAAGTTCTGCGAGGTTTTTCTATTATCTCTAATTAGGTATATCAACGATTTTGCTTCAAGTACTTTGGCTTTGGACATTTTCTTTGCGATCTAATAAACTCTTTTTTATACATACTCATATAATTTCTTAGTATGCATACATACGGAGAATTTAAAACGGCAGTAACTGAGTGATTAAAACCAATGGAATATGAATCTGTGGAAGACCTTCTACAAGTTCTTTAAAATCAACTCACATAAACATACATGCAACACACACACACACACACACACACACCCACACACACACCCACACACATACTCACACACACACACACACACACACACTCAAAAATCAACTCACATAAACATACATGCAACAAACACACACACACACACACACACACTCACACACACACACACACACACTCACACACACACACACACACACACACTGACACACACACACTGACACACACACACTCACACACACACGCACACACATAGACACACACACGCACAGACACACACACAGACACACACACACACACACACAGACACACACACACAGAGACACACACACACAGACACACACACACAAACGAAGCCTAAGCATGCTTTAAAATTTTGTATTGGTTTTGTTTCATATTTTATCGTTTTCTCTATGTAAAATTATTATAAGTTTATAAGTTAGAAGGAAACTATTTTAATATTTTAATAGTTCTGTGCAAACATATTGTCAAGTGTCAATATTTTGGGGAGAACACTGATATCTGCAACACAGTTTGTACTAGCGCAGGTATCAGGGAATTCCAATTTCATGTATGTACACAATTAATGGCAATAAAGAATTTATCTATTTATTTATACATATTATACTTAGAAAACATCAAATCTTCGAAACAAACATTGGTAGATCCCACGATTTTTTGGCCTGCCCGGGAATCGAACCCAGGACCCCAGCGCGACAGTCAGTTATATTACCGAATGCCACCGAGGCAGGCCAATAAGAATCTGGAGGGTACAGATATTGTTCTTCTCCTACATCCAAATTTCCTCCGATGAGGAGGTCGATTCGTCAATCCTATCCTGGTTATCCGTAACTGTTGTACGTTAGGATTGAAGAATCGAGGATGTGTACCCCTAATTATTTTAAAGTTTTTAGGTATATTCAACAAAAAAAACAAGCCTTGCCGTGTACCTGCGATACGTCTCGATGGCGCAGTACTGAAGTGTTGCAGAATTTAAGCAAAGACTTTTGGGTCTTTTGGGACTTTTGGGTCTTTTGGGAGATTTTGGGACTTTTGGGAGTTTTGGGACTTTTGGGTCTTTTGGGACTTTTGGGTCTTTTGGGACTTTTGGGACTTTTGGACTTTTGGACTGTTGGACTGTTGGACTGTTGGACTTTTGGACTTTTGGAATGTTGGACTGTTGGACTTTTGGACTTTTGGACTATTGGACTTTGGACTTTTGTACTTTTGTACTTTTGTACTTTTGGACTTTTGAACTTTTGGACTTTTGGACTTTTGGACTTTCGGACTTTTGTACTTTGGACTTTTGTACTTATAGGTGGACTTACGATCTAAGATGTCGAATTTGTTTTGGATAGGAAATATAGTGCTAATTAACATTTAGTACCTACTACAACTTTTCCATAAAATGACTCATTCATGCCAAAAAAAAGGAAAAATTATTAGGTTCAATTTCTCAGTTCAGTATCAAAGTATAAAGGTCTCACCTTATATTTTGATAAGCAACTATGGTCTTTAATACGACAACATAAAATTTTTTAGCGTATCCCTGCGGGTTTGGGATCCACAATGCTTTAAAGTTCACAGTTTTTCGGTACTTAGTGTATTTAGTATCAGCATTGCACCCGTGCGAAGCCGGGGCGGGTCGCTAGTAATATTATAAATGCGAAAGTTTGTGAGTGTGGATGTTTGTTACTCTTTCACGCTCAAACCGCTGAACGGATCCGGCTGAAATTTGGTACAGAGATACATTATAGTCTGGAATAACACATAGGCTATCTTTTATCCCGGGAATAACTTCCCGCGGGAACAAATTTTACGCGGGCGATGCTGCGGGCATCAGCTAGTATTCTTATATAGAAATAATTATACTAGCATAGTTGATAAAAAATGCTATGTAATAGCTTTACCGCGGCAGTCCCCGAGTGCCACACGTCTTTTTTATATTTTCAGGAACTCGCAGGTCTTTTTAAAGAGATCTGCTGTGAAGTTGGTACCCTGGTCGGTAAGTATTGTTTTAGGGATACCAAAAATGGATACATAATGAAGTAGACATTCGGAAGTTTCTTCTGCTGTTGTGCTTCGGACTGGATATGCAGAAGAGAATTTTGTGAGGTCATCTTGAATGGTTAAAATATATTTAAGTTTCGCGGGACCTGCTTCTGGAAGAGGACCAACAACATCAAGGGATATTCTCTGGAAAGGTTCGGAAGATGTACTAGTAATTTGCATAGGTGCACGATTTACTTTTCTAAGTGCTTTGTTCTCTTGACAGGGTTTGCATTGTTTTACGTAGGATTCAATATCACTGCGCATTCCCTTCCAGTAATATCTTTCTTTAATTCTATTATACATCTCCGGTTGGAACCGAGATGACCTGCAATAGGGATGTAGTGGTTGTCAGCAAGTATTTTCTTGATTTCAGTTGGAGTTGGGTATAAGATGTTATTGTGATGAATTTTTATTTTAATATTAGTATCGTGAAAGAGATAGGAAAGGATGTTGTGAATTTTGATAAACGAGTGTTTTTCAAATGGGTTTCTCAAATCGGAAATACCTATTTCAGAAACGTTGTCATGTTGTGACAGTTGGTTTCTGATGGTTCTTAATGTAACATAAATTTCTGGATAAGATGCTTCGTCAAAATGATGCACCTTGGTGAATAATAAATAAATAATTTTATTATTATATTGTATTCTTTCAAAAGAGAAGAGTTCTTTTTCGGAGTTCATGACCTGGGTATTTATTTCAGGGTTACTGAGGATGTCTTGAATATATGAATTTGACTCATCCAGATCAATAGAGGTAGGAACTAGAATGGTTTTTGATGAACATTTCATTAGACTTTCGTTACATTCTTCTATGTCAGTATTAAAGGTTCGATTTCTATCAGCTATAGCTTTCAAAAATGTACCATAGTCGTCGTGAGTTGGATTAGAATGTGAGCTTGTCGACGGTTGAGGATCTGGTTCAATTTGGGAGTGAGTAGAAGAGGGTTGGTCGGGTAAGTTGAACTGATCAGGTTGAGTAGGTTCAGAAGGTTGAAGTAGTTCATCAGCGATTTCATCTCTCTGGATATCTGGAATATTTGTTGGCGAGTCTAGGTCAAGTAGAGGTACGAGATCTCCTGCGTCGATGTCAACATTTTCAGGATCTGGATGGGATAGAGGTAAGTCGTCTAAGTCAAAAGACGGTGGAGAAAGTATCAAGTCACTGTCTAGCTCATGAGTGGGTTCTGGGTTTTCCTGTTGAACCGGGTTCACGGGAAAACGAGATAGAGCGTCAGCGTTGGCATTGATCTTGCCCTTCTTGTATTGGATATCGTATTCGAATTCTTCTAGCTTTAGACGCCAGCGAATGAGTCGTGACCCAGGGTCTTTACAATTAAATACCATATAGGTAAGGTCTGAATGTCTTAGTACCGAAAATTATGGCGAGACATTCTTTTTCAGTGACACTATAATTACTTTCTGCTTTATTTAGTGTTCGTGAGGCATAGGAGATAGGGCGATCCTGTCCAACAGGGCCCTGGGATAGTAAATAATAATAATAATAAATAATAATAAATATTGTTGGACATTCTCACACAACATCATCTAGCCCAAACTAAGCTATAAAGCTTGTGCTATGGGATCTAGACGACTGATATACATACTTATATATTTCTAAATACATACATATTATACATAGAAAACACCCAAACTCCGAAACAAACATTTGTGGATCACACAAATATTTGGACCGACCCAGGAATCGAACCCAGGACCTCCAGCGCCGCAGGCGGTATCACTACCGACCGCGCCACAGAGGCAGTCATAGTATTGCCGATATGGCATAGTTAGAGGCATCGCAGGTTAAGAGGAATGGTTGGGTAAAATCAGGATATGCAAGGATTGGGGCAGTGACGAGTTTAGTTTTTAGGGTTTCGAAGGCAAGCTCTTGTTCGTTTTGCCAGTTAAAAGGGGTATCCTTCTTCAATAGGGATGTGAGAGGTTTAGCCAATTTGGCAAAGTTTGGAATGAATCTCCTGTAATAGGATACAAGACCCAAGAATGATTTAATGTCTTTGGGTGACTTTGGAGTAGGGAATTTGGGTACGGCTTTGGTTTTATCAGGATTTGGCTGAACTCCGTTTTCGCTAATGATGTGTCCGAGATAGACGACTTCTTTACGGAGAAATTCACATTTATCTGGCTGGAGCTTGAGATTAAATTGACGAAGTCTGTCGAAGACAGCTTTTAGATTACTGATTTGGGAACTTAGGTCATGGGAGTATATGACAATGTCGTCTAGATAGACAAAACAGCGTGTACCTTGGAGACCGGAAAGACAGCTATTCATCAGCTTTTGGAACGTGCTTGGGGCGTTCTTGAGCCCAAATGGCATCCGGTTGAACTGGAAATGGCCTTGAGGAACGGAGAAAGCTGTTTTGGGAGCGTCCTCAGATGATATTTGAATTTGATGGAACCCAGAAGTAAGATCCAACGTCGTGAAATATTTACTATTTCCCAATTGGTCGAGGATTTCGGATATTTGTGGGATAGGGCCTACCCTATCCTATTTCGCCTATGGTTATGTCGTTGAGTTTGCGGTAGTGTATGACTATTCGCCATTTGAGTCTACCTTCAGAGTCTGCTTTCTTGGGGACTACCCATATTGGCGAGCTCCAAGGTGACAGGGAAGGTTCTATGATGTTCTGATCGAGCATCTTGCTGATTTGGGTTTCTACTTCCTTCTTGTGGAATTCAGGAAACCTGTAGGATTTAGTGTGAACCGGAGTATTGGTTGTGGTTTTGATTTGATGGCTAACAGCAGGGGTAAAGGTAAGTTGATCGTCGGATAAATGAAAGATATCTGAGTATTGGCTGCAGAGTTCTATTAGCGCATCGGTTTCCTCTAGGTTCAGGTGATCAAGTCTTAATATTTGTATCACCTTGTCAGTTCGTGAACACGTGTTTTTAGGGTTATTCAACCGATAAGAATTGGGATAGAGAGGTGTGACATTTAGATTTAAGTTGGATTTGATGGTGACTGGGGATTCAGAGATGATGGCAACAGTGAGGTTAACGCGATTATTGTCTTTAACCTTGACAATACAGTTGGATATAAGTAGGTTTTCTGAAAGACGTTGGTCTGATATGACTCCTTCTGTAAGGTTAGTCTTTTGGATTGAACATTCGATGACGGCTTCTGTACGAGGCGGAATTACATAAAAAGGTTCTGAGAAGTTTAATTTGATTTCCAGGGTTCCTATTTTCAAGATGTCGTGGGTATAGTCTATTTTGCAACCGAAATGAGTCAAGAAGTCGGTTATTATACCATCGTAAGGTAAGCTAATATTCTTCACGACATGAAATTTATGTTTGATGAATTTCTTCTGGGTTAGCTCTAATTTGAGCTGGAAGTGGCCTTCTGTTGTCGTTGGTTCATCTCCAGGGTCTATACCCTTTAGTTTAATCGGTTCCTTTATTAGGATAGGAATTTTATGGATGCTGGATTCTTTTAAAAGAGAAATGGCGGCACCTGAGTCCACCAATAGGGATAAAGGAATTTCAGATACTTGGGATTGTAACAAGACATGTGGTAACAACCTCTTGGTTGTGTCGAGGTTAATTTCGAATATTGTTTGGGTTTTAGAAGGAATAGAAGAATTAGGATTCGTGATTATGGAATTGGTTTGGGCGCTTATTTGGGGCTGGTTACCCATGTGGTCCCTATTGGATACGGAGTTATGGGCGCTCATTTGGGGCTGGCTACCTGCCTGATCCCTATTGGATACAGAGTTATGGGCGCTTGTTTGGGGCTGGATACCCGTGTGGTCCCTATTCGATACGGAGTTATGGGCGCTTATTTGGGGCTGGTTACCCGTGTGGTCCCTATTTGATACGGAGTTATCGGCGCTTATTTGGGGCTGATTACCCGTGTGGTCCCTATTTGATACAGAGTTATGGGCGCTTATTTGGGGCTGGTTACCCGTGTGGTCCCTATTTGATACAGAGTTATGGGCGCTTGTTTGGGGCTGGTTACCCGTGTGGTCCCTATTTGATACGGAGTTATGGGCGCTTATTTGGGGCTGGTTACCCGTGTGGTCCCTATTTGATACAGAGTTATGGGCGCTTGTTTGGGGCTGGTTACCCGTGTGGTCCCTAATGAATGCAGAGTAATGGGCGCTTATTTGGGGCTGGTTACCCGTGTGGTCCCTAGAATTAGTAGAATTAGTAAAATGGTAGGCGTCGACTTTGCGGACAGGTCTCGTGCGACACCGTGCCGAGACTCTTATTCGTTTAAATTGTCCGGTATGAACTCAGTTGTATCCGGGTCAATGGGTTCATCCGGTTGATCTACGAAGTTGATGCGTTTGAAGGGTTTTGATTGGTTTTGGCTATTAGCCGGATATTGAAGGGTTCTGAAACGGTGATTATTAAATTCGCGTTTCTTGCACACAGAGATGTCGTGCCCAGAATTTTTACAGTAACGACAAATGACGTTAGAACTTTGAGAAACAGTGGGTTGAGCTCTTTGTGACGGACATCTATAAGAATCGGAATTGGACGTACCTGGTTTCGGTTTTGACTGGATGCTCTGCTTCGGGTCCAGTTGTGGACGCTTATACAGTGTCTGCTGTATACGTTCTTCTGAGACTGCCAGGTTGATAGCCTCGTTCAGATTTTTAGGAGACCTACATCTCACGATGTTCGAGATACGGGGTTGTAACCCCATTAAGAAATGATGGAGGGCCAAGTCCTCCATGGCTGCGGTACGGCCAGGTAATTCTTTAACCTTAGTGTTTGATAATGAGATTTCCGTCAAGAGTTGAGAGATGTGCGTTTCTACGCGTAATGAATATTGACTTACATTCTCTTGCGGACTTTGTCTGCTCTCTTGGAGATCAGTAAGGAGATGTGAGTAGTGTTTGCGCTCACTGAATTGAGTTTTTAGAAACTCCTTAAGCTGCTCCCAAGATGTGAATTCTTTAATAGAACAGGCAATTTCCGCCCGTTCGTTCAGTTGACTTAGGATATATTTGAATAAAATAGGCCACGGGCCTCTGTTGCAAGGTCATAAGCGTTGTCGCAATTTACTAGGAAAGAACTAAGAGTATCCCTTTTTCCGTCATAAGGTTTTATAAATTTGAACAGAGTATTCAATTCAATTTCGCTCATCGTAAGAGCTACTGCGGTTTTCCTTGTGCCCGAGGGGACAAAATTGGTGACTTCGCAGAGTCGTTGTCACTTGCTACCTTCTCGGGTTCGGGGATAGTTAGTTGCAATTTACTATCTTCTTCTTTATACTGTTTTGGCATAATAGAACAAAGAATACAGAGCTAATACTAAAATATTACTAACAACAAAACGATTTTTAAAGCGAACACAAATTACACAAAGAATATAAAAGGTTTAAATTGAATTGAACAAAGGGTTTGAGAATCACTGATATCTAGACCTAGTCTAAACAATGACCAAAGACTCACGACAATGTGTGGGCGACGGTGACGAATACGGCGAACAGGAACATTCCGACTGATAAGACGGTGTACTTGCGCGTTGGGAAGAGACGTTTTAATTTCTCGTGGACTGGAACACTTGATGACCTCGGATGACTTGGAATATTTTGAATGCAGAATTTCGATGATTGGACACGGAGTATGGTAATTACCACGTAGATGAATACTTGTAAGTCTTCTGACAGGTTCTTGAATTAGGGCGAGATGGAAGAATTTTCTTCTTTACAGAATATAGAACAGATTCTTCTTAAAGCACAGATTAGATTCGCGACGAGACACGACGTGTGCGGATTTTGATACGGATTTTGTAGTCACAGATTTCACTGAATAACACTTGATTTCACTGGGTTACACTTCACCACAGATTTTAGGGTTCAGTAAACTTGGGTTTCGAATAGGATGCAGCGCGAGTCTGTAGCGGTTGCCGGCACTGGGAATTTTCGGATCCCACCGCTCTGCCACCAAAATGTTATACGGGTTTCCGAAAACGGGTTTTTAAAAAAGAACTTTAAAACTTTAGGCACTATGACCTTTATTCAAAAAAGAATATAACAGTATTCTTTTGGGATCCTTAGGCAACCGCGCGATTCGGAGGATGAAGACAGACTGGCCTGTGGCTGAGCCGCTGGACAGAGCAAGGGGCTGATAATCGGGAGTCAGCATAAAAGATGGTAGGACAGCACTAAGGCTAGCATAATGTGGATATAACAGAACGCTATATATACAAGTCTACATTTTACTGTTTATGTCCCGCGTGGTGTGCCGCATTGTAAGGATTTGACTTCTGACTATTTTATATTGCCCAGAAGGCCTTCAACTTGCTTAACTGACTATTTTACTCTAAGTTAAGTGCGGAGCGCTCGAGCACGTTTAGATCCCCTGCCTCGGTTTTTCCAAACGCCTACAGTATGGGGTTCTTCAAAAGGGGTCCTGAAGGGTCGGCAGCGCGAGTGTAGCGCCTCTGGTGTTGCAAACGTCCATAGGCTACGGTGACCACCGGTAAATCTGGTGAGCCGTATGCTTGTCTGCCACTTTAGTGGTATGAAAATAAAAACTATAACCAGTAACCACGACGATACCAAAACTTGCCTTCCGAACTTCCGAAGTACAAAAACGCTCCTCATTGGCATAAACAGTCACCGTGCTCAAACCCGTATTAATGCATTGTACAGTCACCTCCAATATTGCATGGGTCCCTTAAGATCTATAATCCCACGCACACTTCAGTCTAAATTCACAAAAACTCCACTAGATGGCGCCACTTTACTCGAATATAATATTGCATAGACACCTTAGAATCACAAAAAATGTACTAGATGGCATATTTACATTACTCAAAAGATTAATGAGTTGCTATTTTGACAATAATCGCGTTCCTGTGTGGGGTATTAAAAAAATCGGCAACGCTAGATACTTGACTTCCAATGTTATCCGAGAGATGGCGTCAATTCTCAGTGCAAAGCAATTTCGTTTCGGATTGACCATGCATTCTCAAATTCGTCTGTACATTGTACTCTCGTTATTTGTCGTTTACTTAGTTGAGCTACGAGATATCCTACCATGCCTATGGGCTCCCGATCATACGCTAGGCCGGGCACATGTGGTTTTAGTCGATAAGAGTCCGGCATAGCATCTATTAGAGATTTCCCTACGTTAAACATAGAGCTACGAGACAATAAAGTTTACACAGTAAAGTAATCGAACTTATCGGCTTCGAATTACCTCCTCGTACTAGGCGTTAACGAAGACCTAAAAAGTTCACATTATTGTTAATTAAGTCGATACGCTACGCTTTATGAATAACTAGCGGACGTCACGCGGTTTCACCCGCGTAGTTCCCGTCCCCGTGGAAATACGGGAATAAAATATAGCCTATGTTCACCGCAAAGAGTGTAGCTTTCCAACAGTGAAAGAATTTTTCAAGTCGGTCCAGTAGTTCCGGAGCCTATTCGTTACAAACAAACAAACAAAAAAACAAATAAACAAATCTTTCCTCTTTATAATATTAGTATAGATAGTATAGAAGTAACGCTATTTACTTAGTACAGTGTATGTTTCGTGAAGAATTTGATACAAAATAGTATAAAAGTTCGTAGTCAGTGCCAACAAAATAAAAAGTCAAAATCCTTTCCATCATGTTCAATCGAACTTCGCGCTAGAATGAAAGAAATATTTACGTAACAGTTGTAGCTCCTTCTTACGCGGCTACGTCGTAGCTGCTACACACTTCCGCCAGAAGTCAGGACATGCACCAACCGTATCACTTTCAAAAATAAAGTAAACGAGCTTCACAATGTTTAGGAAAGACTTTTTCTATTATATGATGTAAATTTCTAATGTAGGGTATTTGTACTTGTATGTATATGTCGCCACACCGAGAATTACTAATTAAAATCTATTTGATTATAAATAGATTAAAACCATTACAATGAGCAACTTTACTGATACCTTACTATTTTGTGATATAAGGTTCGAATAGAAATAGTTGTAGAATTTATTAACACTGATTTGTATAACTTGATGTAGTGTTGAACTAATTAGGTTACCTAAGTGTTATGTGACTATGTAGGTTCGTAAGAACCTACAATAAAGACTATTGTTAAATTCTTATTGACAATTATTACGAATATTGTCGACATTTAAAAATGTTTTTAATCAAAACAGGATTTTTGTTATTCCTATAGTTCCGGCAATGTTCATTTTACTGAGAATGAATTAATCTTTGTATTTTAACGATTTCATTCAATTTAACAGTTTGTTTGACTAATTAAATTAATAACTTTATTTCTCAAAAATAAATTCAACCACATTTCTTTTATTTAAAAAGAAAACATTAAATATCAAGCCACGTGTTTTGTGAGAACAATTTGAGTGGCGGGGATTTATAAATAGACAGTGGTTGTTGCCGAGGGCTCACTTTTTTTGCTGGAATTTGGAGAGAAAACATTGTGAGTAGATTCTATGTTGGTTTTAATTTGGAATAAAAATTATGTTGTAATAACCTACTGGAAGTTAAAAGAGTGGCCGGAGTTTTATTGCCAGGTTCTTTTTTCTCCAGCTCTACCTATTGCGTTGCGAATCTGGCAGTAAATGTAGATTGTGACTTACATGAATAAAGATTTTTCATTTCATTTGATTTTATTTCATTGGTGTTCCATTTGCTTGTTTTGATTACTGTGTTTCTGAAATAAATACCGCCTAAGTATTTATTTCACTGTTATTTAACTAGATATCCATCTATAAGTGTAATAAAGCATAAAGCAGACCCGATGACCTACTCCAGGTCAGCGGGCCTGCGCTTTTTAAAAACAGCTGCCGCATGTCTACTCCGACATATATTAATTGTGTATAATGATATATTTTCGTAATGTATTTCTTATTGTATATATAGTAATGTGTGTATGTATTTATATGTATGTTTATGTATGTATATATCTGTGAATATGTATTTATATATGTATGTATGTTTGCCTTTATATGTATGACAGTATCGTGATTGGGTGTTCGTTTGGTCTGGATCTGGCTGCATTTGTTCAAGTTGTTACTTGAATGAGTGTTGTGGGGTCTGGACTGGGAGGGCCCGTGATCATACATTTCTATATAAACATTTTTTTTTTCATTACATCCTTAAGCACCTACCTTAAATTACCTATCTCTGCATCACCCTAAGGTTGACTGGAAGAATGTCAGTACAAAGGTGGACTTAATGCCTACGGCATTATGTCCACCTTTGTACTTTTTTTTGTGCATAAAGTTTTTAAATAAATAAATAAATAAATACTACGCTGTAGCACTGATCTATATCTATTTGCCGGTGTTTAGATGGGTGACCATGACCACCCATGTGACCACTTTGTGATATTTATTTCGGCGTTTCCGTGCTTCGGAAGGCACTCTAAGCCGTTGGTCCCGGTTGCCAGTAAAATACCAGTCGTTAAGCCAAGTTGAAGGCCTTTATGGTACCGCTTGAAAAATTTCAACAGCGGGCAGTCACAACCTGCGCCTGTCCATCTCTACATGGCAATTATACGGCTCACCACCTATTACGTGGGACAAATTCTAAAAAGGTGAAATGTGGGCATATAATATGCCAAGGCGTGACCATGAAATGTATGTATATTTATTTAGGTACTTTAAGTCATTTCATGACAGTTCATTGCTTATTTTCAAAATAAAATGTGAAACAAACACAAAATATTTGTTGTTCAGTTTTCTAATATTTTCATTTTAACTTCCATCCCTTATTTTACACTCCATTTTAGCCCCTCTGTATAAAATAGAGTGCACAGCGACTTATGTCCAGATTTTGTCTGTACTCTGTGACTCTGTTGCACTAAACTCATAATTTCAAAACCACGTGATTTACAATACTGAAATTTCGCAGACAGTAATAGCTGGTCATTTTGAGAGAGTATACAAAAAAATTCAAAAGACGTGTTAGAGAGGGGCAGTCTGGTGAGACCGATCTCCGGCTTCTTGTTATTAATATAGATGCCGCCCCCAGCACTTCTAACCCCATGTTGTCTCCCCAATATTCGTCACCTAAGCAACAAGTTAGATCAATAATCATAACTTAGTTTTAGTGCCATCACTTGTATAGACTTGACGTCGGATTGTGGCACAGAGTACAAAATGGTGGTAACAAAATTGAAAAATAAACAGGCGCCGGTGTATTTCGGTCATCCTTTTCCGTTTTGGAAGGTAAGTTTGTGTTACTTTTCTACATTAAAAGCCCGCAACTGCGTTCGCGAGAAAAATCTGTTTGACCAAATTTAAAGTAGGTACATGATTGTTCAGTAGATATTAATAGCTTGCTATTGTAATTGGTCCAACCGATAAATCTTCAATCGACAAACATAAATCTTCTTCTACAAAGACTCTTAAACACGGCAATATATCTCAACACATATTACGTGGGACAAATTCTAAAAAGATAGAATTTGTGCATATAATATGCCTCTGTCTACCTTCTCGGAGATAAAGGCGTGATCATATGTATGTATGTAAAGTTTCTTAAACATACATCTTTCTGAGGAGGGCACGTGTGGTTTCAGTCGGTATGAGTCCAGCATAACATTCATGACGGATTTCCACATGGAAAGAAAGGCATTCCCAGTAGCTTTAAAGTGACATTATATCAACACCAAGGAAGCCATTTTTGAGCTGCAGACCGTAAAGGAACCTTCTACGACCACTTTTGAAGAAATCCATTCTATCGAGAAAACCGAGACCGACTAAAAGTAGAAATAAATAAATACTGTTCTTTAAAAACTGACTACGACTCGGAGTCCCGGGATGTCCCAGGATTTAAAATAAATGAAATGATCCTAATAAATAAATAAATACTGTGTGTTCAGTAATGTTGTAACATTATCCTAAACACACATAATATTGGATTCAAATCGTTGATTACCAAATAACCCAATATTATTCCACGAAATGCCTTATCGTGTAAACATATCAGTCATTCTCTAAACACAAACATACAAGACAAGATCGATCACCATACAGCCTAAAACGGTAATATAATATTGAGATTTGGTGAAAACATAAAACATGTTTGTTTTTCTACCTATCCTCCATAAACCTAAGCTTTAGTTTCGATTGCATCCAAAGTCTTTGCAGAGGAATTCAAAGCCTTTTTTTACGCGAGAGAAAATCCTCATGGATGCTATGCCGGACTCCTACTGAATAAAATACCTCACGTATCCCGCCTAAGAGCTTACGGTTTGAAGCCTCGGGTAAGCCCTCGTGAGCATACCCCAAGACTCCCAACAGACTTATGGCTGCCACTGCGGCCTGTAATATCTTCCAAGAAACCTTACTCTCAAAAACTAATTCTTACTATACCAGTAAGGTAAACGTGATCACTGTAGGTTGTCAGTTATGAACGTTTACTACAGCAAACTCGCGCTGCCGGCACTGCAAAACCCACTTTTAGAAATTCCCATACTGTAGACGTCAGGGATAACCGGGGCAGGCAGTTCATTCTACAACCCAAGTGAGCGCGGAAGTCAACCCATATCGTACTACCACAAATTAGAGATAGTACAGATGGAAACCTACATACTATATTCGCTGAGGCTACGCACACATAGACAACGCTCACTGAGTTCACAGACACGAGGTCAGACGGTTTGAGCCGAGTTTTCGATACTGATTTGTGCGCGAGTGTGTGTAGCAGAGGGTAGGTGTTAAAAAAAGTACATACATGAAATTTCCATCTGTACTATCTCTAATTTGTGGTACTACCGTGCACTAGGGCTGCGCTAAGTGTCAGGATGAACAACCTATCTGTGGCGAGCTGAGCATTGATAAAATGCAGCAAAAAAACTAATATCCTGATGAACGCTGACAGTCCAATTCAACATAATTCTTTCATTTGGGCTGCTCGCAGTCATATATTTTATTTTTACACTACAATGGCGACAGACAACCGGCCTCACCTGGTGGATTGTGGTCACCGTAGCCTATGAACGTTTACAACACCAGAGGCGCTTCATTCGCGCTGCCTACCCTGCAAGAACCTTCTAAGACACCTTTTGAAGAACCCCGTACTATAAAGCCGAGGCAGGGAGATCATTCCAAAATCTAAGCGTGCCCGGAAGCAGAAGCAGTATAAGCCGGTGATGTGACGTGAGGGTATCACGAACGCTATACGTCCGACGAAGTAGGGTAGCACCCGAACCAACCCTCAAAAAAGCAAGCCCTTAGGCTAGATCCATGGGTGTAGTAATCGGTCCAAGGTTGGTATAAGGTGTTTAAGTTCATAATGTCCAAATCCCAAAATGTCCAGAGGGTGAAAAACGTCCATATCCCGGAATGTCCATGTCCCAAAATGTCCAAATCCCATAATGTCCATGTCCCAGAATGACCATATCCCAGAGTGTCCATGTCCCAAAATGTGAGATATACTGTGGGGACTTCTGTCTTCAAAAAGGCACTTCTGATCAGCATTCCACGTAGACGGAACCGTCAATATTACTTAGTTATATCAGTAAATAGTTGTTATTTTGTTTACCAACCCCAGCTCTGTAATAAACTGTAAGGCTAATCTTAGCACGAACATGGTTGACACGTAAACCTCACATTGATTACACAACGCTAACGAATCAAATTACTCCCTCCCTTGCTCGGCTTTTGACTCGATGTATTAGTTTACTTTGACTCACGGTTTAAAAATAGATGTTTTTGTTCTACCCTCTTAGTTTAATCTACTCTATACTAATACTAGCTGACCCGCGCAACTTCGTTTGCGTGATAAATGAAGAACCGCTCGACCGATTTTGTGCAAACTTCACATAAACCATCTACTAAATAGTCCAAACAAAGCCTAAAGATTTCGTTTGGATAGGTGAGTCCGTTCTTGAGTTATAAAATTACAACGAAAAGTGGCATTGATTTTTATATATATAGATAGATTACTAGCTGATGCCCGCAGCTTCGCCTGCGATGGCGCTGTATGTGAAAATGATTTTCCCGCTTTTCTGTTGAAATTTTTCCTGAATTTTCTTTGCTATAAACCTCACGGAGCCCGAGACCTTTCCAACGAATACAAAACCGTGGAAATCGGTTCGTGCGTTCTGGAGTTATAGCGTCAGGAAGGAAAACCCGACTTATTTTTATATAATAGATAAAGAGGAAAGATTTGATAGTTTGCATCGAATAGGCTCCGAAACTACTGAACTTATGTGAAAAATTCTGTCACTGTTGGGAAACTAGACTATCCCTAGTGAACATAGGCTATATTTTATTCCCATGTTCCCACGGGAAAATTATTGTTTCTGTGTTTCCATGAACCTGCGTCGTGTTTACTCGCGTTGCATTTCATTGCATTTTCTAAAATAATTAATGGAATTCGGCTTTATTCTTTAACTACATGGCGCCCGATACTCCACCCGCGTAGAATTCTATTTATAGAGAAGCTTGAAGAGGCATATCTTTGGGCCGCCAAATTAAAGATCCCACGCGACTTTTGATTGCCCCAACCATCATGGACTGTGAGTGTGGTCCCAATTTGGCGAACTAAATTAAAAAAATATTGTATATTGTTTCAGGAGCGCCAGAGATTAGAAATAAAACCAGCAGTGGATGTAGAAGACTTGAAGAAGTTGTCGGACATCGTTAACTACGATTTGGTGCATTTACAGAAGTAATTAGTTTTTTTTTGCGCTACACACATACTTAATACAAGCTTACGGTTCCAGCTGATCGCAAATGGTCATTAAGCATATCTATAGGCATATTGAATAACGGCACTTGTACTGTTCCACAACATTTAACACAAAATGTTGTGGAACAGTACAAGTGCCGTTATTCAATATGTGCAGCAGGTTCCACCAAGTGCTATCAATCAACAGTATAAATAAATAATCATATCTACAGGCGTTTCCAACACTCTTGATCAAACGACGTAAATGCGTGCGAATGCGAATCTAACTCATATTTTAGAAACGGCAAAACATGCAACAAGATATTTCACGTATTCAAGTCGCATGATCAAGGATTAGCACGCTGAGATCTTACCTCGCGCTGCCAAAGCTCTTCGTCGTTGTGTTTTAAGAAATTGTCATGGCATGCATATTATTGTGTGTACATATGTGGTTAACACCCGAACCAACTTCTCAGACGCGAGGTCCGAACTCCCAAAGTCTGCCGGGAGACTTTGGAAGTTCCGAGGGCTTACCCAGGTCTCCCGGTCGTAGAAAGTTGTAAGGCCTCGTGTGGTTTCAGTTGGCAGGAGTCCGGCATAGCCTCCATGTAGGATTTCCACGCGTAAAAAAAATGAAGCTATGTATAGGTATTATGAGTTCATCAATGAGTGAATATTTTCAGGTTTATAATCAACAGAGCAGCAGAAAAAGTAACAAAGAAATTAGACCAAGAAGAAAATAAACTCTGACACAGGAGAGAAAAGCTATCACAACTGTTAGAAGAAGAAGAAGAGGCACTCTCACAAGAATTAGCTACGAGACCGAGAGTAGAAGAATGTAATTACTGTAAGGAAAAAGAGAAGGAAGCGGAAAGTTATTTAGAGGAGATTGAGAATGAGAAAGTTAGAGAATGTCAGAAAGCTTTGGAGCGGGAGAAAATGTTAGTACTTTGAAATTAACATAATTAAGTAGTTTTTTACCTACCTATCATCTAGGAAGATATTATTAATACACAGCCCTATCTAGGCCATATTAAGCTACTGTAAACTTGTGCTATACTATCTGCAACTGTTAAATAAATGCACACCTAGTACATAATTATGCGAGCAGGTAATGCTCGTGAAATAGGCGGCGGGGCGGGAGCGGGAGAGTACTGTACCACGGCAGCGTGACGTGAGGAATTCACGCACGCCCCCCCCCCCCCCCTCAGAAGCGGAATCACACCCGAAAGCCCCTCAAAGAGGCCGCAGTGGTAGCCGTAGGTGTGTTGGGAGTCCTGGGACATCCTTCCGAGGACTTACTTGGGGCTCCCGACCATAGGCTGTTGGGCGTTACGTGAGGTTTTTTAGTCGGTAGTCGGGCATTGCAGCCATGAAGGATTTTCCCTCACGTTAAAAATAAAAATAATACATTCAAAGTCGAAAATAAACCCTTGCGAAACACCAAAATTAACATTGATCCGACCCAGGAGATTCGACCCAACTTCCAAAAAACTGCAATCTCATAGGTTACATTACTGCAGTACCACCCACACACACCAGTAAAATCTAAAAGTATTAATATACAAACGTGTAATATACTTACAAATCTCTTGCAAATTTAATGTCTAAATTGAAACTAGTAGGTACTGTAAACAGTTCACAACTACAAAGTTTGTTCTCGGCGAGGTGCCAAGCAACGAAATACCTTCTAACTATTATATCCTTATTAAGCTGATGTGAAATACGGTGCACTGGGATTTTAAGATTTATATTATGCAGCTACGTCTAAATCCTTTTTTTTTTATTTTAATATTAGCTACCTTGTGCGACTCTCGTGGTGTTTTCAGCCGTGTGGTTTTTCTAATTCAACAATTCCCACCGACCACAACTGTATAAAAAATCTTTCCTGTTCGATGTTCAATCATTCTCGAATTTGCGCTTCGAACGTTTGGCAATTAATTTTTATTTGTTTCGGAGTCCCTATTAGCGCTTGCTTGTACCTTCTCTGCCACCTCCTCGGCTTGCCAGTGTAGTGAAAGTTGTGTGTGTTTTGTGAATGTCAAGTTTCTCTCCCTCTAGAGTGGTTGACAACATGTTGTACCATCTAACCAGGGCTGTCACCCAATAAACTTTTACTTAGCTCATAAGTGACTTTGACTGTTTTGGGATCTCTTCTCGCAAAAATACTTTCTTCAAAATTTTATCTTTGCTGTAGTTTAATTCTCTGTCGAACTATAAAACATGGTACAACCTGCCCGCACACATGTTTCCCTCATCTTACAATCCCGGGTTCTTTCAAGAGGAGCGTGAAGAGGCACATCACAGGGCCGCCAACTTGAGGACCACTGTCAGAAGTGGTCCCCAATCGCTAGATGCGCCAAGGCTTTACATCAGGCTGGTGGCGACGTCAATTTGGCGAGCTAAATATAAATTTAAAAAAAATTGTTCCTTCAAAAATTATTATGGATTATTGTTATCAGAGCCAAAGGCATGATGTGCACCAAAGAAGATGAAAAACGACTGAAGGAACTACAAAAAATGCAGATTCAGGAACGAGAATGTATTGACAATGAGATGAAAGAAATAGACATGATGTGGCACCAAGTCTTGCTTGATGATGTTCATAGAAAGGTATGAAACTCCTATACCTCACGACTTCTCGTCATCTTTATTTTTAAACCCCTGTACATTCTTTTATGAAACAAATCCAAAAATCCTGTAGCGATTATCATTTTGGACAGTTTGAGTTGCGTGGTGCAGCCCGTTAGAGCAGTTACTAAATAAATGGAAATTATTTCTGGGCTGCAAGGTTCTCGAGTTAATGAGCCGGAAAAGGAAAAGTGGTTAGGCCTACCGAAATTAGACGATATTACAAAGTTCGCGGAAGCCTGCTAGATTTGGGCAGCATTAGACTGAAAGTGTTGGCGATATTTGTAGGAGACTTACAAATACCGAGTATAACCTAATATAACTATGATTACACTATTGCATTGACACTTGTGGTTTTAAATTGACATTTGTATTAGATTTTGACATTCGAATTATAGAATTGACATTATATTATATTGAATTGACATTGGGAATCACTGAATTGTTGTTGCTAATCAATATTAGTAGGTACCTATCTCTAAATTATGAGTGGAATATTATTGTTAATCTAATTCACATTAATGTACTTTGGAGTTGTAAATATTTAGAATGGTGGTGGTAATATTGATGCATAAATTTGATATTGATTGATTGGATCTATGAAGAATTGTTTTTGTTGTAGGGAGCTGTCGGAAATGTTTAATTTTAAATAATGAATATGTTGTTGGTCTTTTCAAGAAGTGGAGGCACTGGCGAGTGCGTGTCCCTTTCGGAGACTATGAAAGGATAAAGAGTGAAAAACTGGAAGATGAAAGCGTAAGGAGTATGTATGTTGGCTTAGTCAGTGAAAGGCTTGCAAACGCGAGTCTTTCCGACTTAGATGTGGATGAATGCTGGAATATTATGAAAGAAAGTATAGTGGATAGTGCAAAAGAAGCATGTGGGAGTGCAAAGAGACATGAACATTCGAAAGGTGATGCCTGGTGGGATGCAGAAGTTCAATCCTGCGTAGCAAGAAAGAAGAAAGCGTGGTTGGATTATGTCTCATCTTTGCAACTGAATGACAGTATGAAAGACACGAAGAAAGAAATTTACCGCCTCTGCAAGAATGAAGCCAAAGCTTTAGTGAAAGAGAAGCGTGAAAGGATAAATATGATTGCGGAGGAGAAGCTGACGAGGAACTTCGAGACGAATACCAAACTCTTTTGGAGGGAGGTCAAGAAGTCTCGGAGCTGTTCGTCAGTTTCCAGAATGGATAAGATAAAGAGTAAAGCTGGGGACATTCTTGCGGACCCCTTAGAGGTGTTAGAGCGGTGGAATGAGTACTTTGGAGAAATGTATGAATATCTCCCGGATGCGGGCACTGCGAGGGAGGCGATAACTGATCTTGCGGTGCAAGCATCAAGCGGAGATATTACTTTGGAAGAGATTGAATGGTCGATACGAAGCTTGAAAAATGGAAAGTCTGCGGGAATTGATAGGATATCTGCTGAAATGATCAAATTAGGTGGTCCTTGCGTCCGGGACGCCTTCTGGTCATTGAGCAATCTATGCTGGAAGACTGGAAGGGTCCCAATGGACTGGAGGCGTGCTATCGTCGTGCCCTTGTATAAAGGCAAGGGCTCACGTATGGAGTGCGCCAACTATAGGGCCATCAGTTTGATCAGTATAGCAGCTAAAGTGTATGGCAAAATTATTGAAAGGAGAATGAGGGTGGAATCTGACGGATTACTGTGGGAGGCGCAGGGTGGTTTCCGAAATGGAAGGGGATGTATGGACCAAGTTTTCTCTCTCCGCAACATCGTAGAGAAGCAGCTGGCTGTAGGCCGGAAGGTTTTCTGCGGTTTTGTGGACATGGAGAAAGCATTTGACAGAGTTGTACGGAAGGATCTCTGGGATATATTGCCAGGATACGGGATTGATGGTGCGCTGCTTCGTGCTGTGCAGTCTACATATGTGGGATGTACGGCATGTGTGCGGGTGGGCGGCAGCCTGTCTCCCTGGTTTGACGTCAACATTGGCGTCAGACAGGGTTGCGTGCTGTCGGCTCTGCTGTTTGTCCTGTACCTGGACGATTGTCTTAAGAGAGTAAGATCGATGAATGTTGGATTGCGAATGGGTGACTTACTTGTGAACTGTTTGCTGTATGCAGATGATGCCGTGCTCATAGCCGAATCGCCATCAGAACTACAGTCACTAGTCACAACGATGAAAGATGATTGTCTAATGAGAGGCTTACATTTGAACGCGACTAAAACGAAAGTGATGGTATTCGAAAGAGAAGAGGACAGAACGAATGCCAGGATAACTGTAAATGATGTAGTGCTGGAACAGGTGGATGAGTTTGTATATCTTGGATGTGCATTTAGCAGGGATGGACGGTACACCGCTGATGTAGAAAAGAGGGTAACTGCGGGAAATAGTGTGAATGGAGCGTTAGGCAAACTTTTAGGTACCAAGGCCTTAAGTCAAAAGGCCCAGCTCGCAGTACACAATGCGGTGCTGATACCTACGCTAACGTATGGAAGCGAGAGTTGGGTATGGCAGGAAACGCATGAAAGTAGAATAAACGCGGTCGAGATGCGCGCGCTACGCAAAATCTGCGGAGTAACGCTCGCAGATCGCGTTCGGAATGAAGATGTAAGAAAGAGAGTTGGTCTGAAAGAGAGTGTCGGTGTTAAAGTAAGGAAGGGCATGCTACGATGGTTCGGGCATGTGGAACGAATGGGAGATGAAAGAATGACAAAACAGATATACAACGCGAAAGTGGATGGACGTAGGAGTCGGGGAAGGCCACGACACACCTACCACGACCAAATTAATCATGTGTTAGTGGAGGGTGGTGTCAAGAGCCGTAGGAACCGACGTGCATGCATGAAAAGAAAAATGAAAGTTGAAGAGGCGAGTGAGGTGTGTATGGACCGTGCCGTGTGGCGCTCGGTTCTTTCTGCCTACCCCGCAAGGGATTTGGCGTGAAGATAGTATAGTATAGTATAATATGTTGTGAATCGTTGGTTGCTTATAATATCGCATTGGTGTTTTACTGTAATGATATTATAACTGTGTTGAATAAATAAATAAATAAATAAATAAATAAATAGATTATAGAGGACTTTTATTCTAGGAATATTTGGAAAGAGTGGAAGCTGAAAGAAGACAGCAAGAGACTACCGAACGAAGAAGGTGCTATGACGAGCAAATATCTAGCGCTAATAGAAAGAGGCAGGAGTTGATTAGACAGGAGAGAGAGAAGGAGAACAGAAAGCTTGAGAAGATAAAGATAAAGATGGCTCAAGATCATTGTGAAGGTAAGTTAACACTAAATAAACTAATAGATTAATCTTTATGGTATTAAACCCTAATACCCCAGTAGATGAACATCGACCTAGTCGGGATAAAGCTCCGTGAATTTCTGAGGCTTGGTTCGTGGTCTTTGTTATGGATCAGCATACTTATCTATTATGAATACAGGGAAGTGAGGATAAAAATAGGCCTGTATTAGCCATATGAAAAGCCTTGTTGCCACGTGGATCGCCCGCTGAGTACCATTTTAGGGTTCCGAGATACAGATGGAGAGGCGGACAGCAGAGTTCCAATCAAAACTGATGCGATCCATCGAACTACGTGCTAAGATATTTACATGGTAGGTATATAATATGCTGTTATATTTCCAGCGTTAAAGAAGAAGAAAGATCAACAATTGAATAACAAAAAGAACTTTATAGAAGGCCATCAGAACAAGCTGATAAGGCTCAGAAACGAGAAGTTAAGGGCGAGGGAGATAGACAATGAAACGATAAGAGTAGCCTTAGAAGACCTCAGGAGAGAAAAGGCCAGAAATTTTATGCATATGGTGAGATATCAATTAATTAAATTTGTTTGTGAATGTTATTTTTAAACTATCGCGGTTTTTTACACTCATAGGTACTTGTTGAACTCGGGACTTCACGCGAAATACATCTACTTACATTTTCACACCGACGTTTCGAGCACGTTGCAGCGCCCGTGGTCGCTCCCTTCGTTGTAACAAAGCGGAGGGTAGTTTGGCAAGAATTACTTCATGGTTTTTTTTTTTTATATACTACTTAGGTGGCAGACAAGCTTACGGCCCACCGGATGGTTATGGTTATGGTTTTCGTCGATCCTCGCCTCGTTTGTGAAATGTAAATAGCCAGGCCAGAATCTTTTTGATATCGACGGATTCTGAATACTTAATCGCTGTGTGGGTGCGAATCGCTAAAAAATAATTTAATACTTCGTATTTCAGAAAAATCTACAAATCGAAAAGCAAATATGCCTGGAGAATTATAACCGTGAAAGAAAGATGGCATCGGCTTTGGAAGAAGACGCTGACAAAATAGCTGATGAATGGCGTCTAAACGAGCAGAAGAAAAATGATGAGCAACATAAACAGATAGAACGTGAAAAGCTGGCGATTAAAGAGGTAAGATAGCATAATGTTTCGTACGTAAGGTTCTACTCGCCGTCCTAATAGAAGTAGGCCAAATAAGGCGGCGTGATCGGAGAGTTTCATGCACCTCTCACGCTGCAAGAAGCGGATAACACCCGAACTAACCCCAAGGATGCGAGGTAGTACCAGAACCCCGTAGGAGAGGCCCCGATGGTAGCCGAATTCTGCCGGGAACCCTGGGATATACTTCTGAAAGCTTACCCGGGACTCTTGGCCGTAGGCAGTTTGTAGCGTGCCATGTGGTGTTAGTTGGTAGTCATTTATGAGGATTTCCGATAATAAAAAATGTTTCGTACATAACAGGTTGAGAAAGTGTCAAAATTTCTGGAACAATAACATTTAGAAGCCTATATAAATATTTAGACGTATCACGCAGAGTATGTAGACTATCTTACTAATATTATAAATGCGAATGTTTGTGAGTGTGGATGTTTGTTACTCTTTCACGCTCGAACGGCTGAACGGATCTGGCTAAAATTTGGTACAGGGATACGTTATAGTCTGGAATAACGCATAGGCTACTTTTTATCCCGGGAATAAGTTCCCACGGGAAGTGAAAATTTACGCGGGCGAAGCTGCGGGCATCAGCTAGTTTCTTTATAAATAAATAAAACATCCAGCCTGTATGTTGGATTTTTAATTCGGATCAAATGCCTGCCTCTGCGAACGGTTGATCCGAATCCATTTCATGGATACCGGGCTTAATAGGAATATAAGGTCCGGTATAATTGAAGCGCTCGTGGCCCCGCGGACTCAGTGTTCTGTAAACGATCACTGCAGTAAGCAACATTTACTATGGCCGGATATGGATGGGTGACCACCACATGGACCACTTTGTGACATTTATTTACGAGCGTTTCCGTGCTTCGGAAGGCACGATAAGCCGTTGGTCCCGGTTGTCAGTAAAATGACAGTCGTTAAGGCAAGTTGAAGGCCTTACGGGCGGCTTGAAAAATTTCAACTGTGGGTCGTCACAACCTGCGCCCGGGTCGGCAGCGCGTGTGTAGCGCCTCTGGTGTTGCAAACGTCTATAGGCTACGGTTACCAACCTTCCGGTGGGCCGTAAGCTTGTCTGCCACCTAAGTAGTATAAAAAAAAAATCACCAAAACGGAGAGGGGAGGATAATTAGATAACACTCGCTACTCAATGATCGACAATATGGTTTTAGGCCAAAACTATCTACGGGTGACCTCCTGGCGTACGTGACGCATGTTTGGGGTTGATGCCACTCTCATACAGTAGAGAGAATCTTCGCTAGAACTGAACGATTCAAAAGATCGTTTCTCTGTCGAACTATAAAAATCTGGAACTACTTCCCTCCTCTTACAATCCTGGGTTCTTCAAGCGGAGCGTGAAGAGGCACATCATAGGGCCGCCAACTTGAGGACCACTGTCTATAGTCTTACAGACTGTGATAGTGGCCCCCAATGCTAGATGTCGCTGTGACTTTCTATCAGGCGGGCGGTATCATTTTGGCGAGCGAAATAAAAAAATATATATAAATATGTTTTAATAACCAATCAGATTTAAACAACAAAATCTGGATTGGTTACCAAAACACATCTTCTCTTCCTTCCTCTCCGTTTTGGCGCATACCGGGCCTTAGGTACGTAGAATCTACAAAATAGTGACCGACCGAAGTTTCGGTTTCGGTTTCGGCCAGTTTCGGCCAAAAAATCGAGTTTCGGCCGCAGTTTCGGTTTCGGCCAAAATCGGCCGAAACTTTCGGCCGGGCCGAAACTCACGTGTTCATGAATTTTGAGTGCCTGGCCCTGCTTGTGACGTGGTTGGCCCAGCCAGTTAATATGTTACTAACCGCAGATTTGCATATTTACAAAGGACTTCCAATCAATAGTTATACACGAGAGTGCGCCCAAAAGTGCCGGCACTGCAGTTTGCCGAGGCAAATTAGTAGATATGTAAGACACGGGCTTAGGTGTCCCCGCTCCTGGCATCTCTTGAAGTAGGTAAAGAAGCCCCGCGGGGCTAAATTCTATTGTAAGGAAGCTAGGAAGAACACTGTTATAGCTAGGCTTTGCCCATGGCAGAGGTGCAGAAAAAAAAAATCAATAGTTATAATAATACAATTTTGACAGAATCCTAAAAAGACGATCTAGGTCATTACATAACCCTACCACTTTGTTGTCGGTTTCGTTGACTTCGTTGGTCGTCTATCTGTCTGTCAGCAAGCTGTAACTCATGCACCGTGATAGTTAGACAGTTAATTTTTTTATAGATGATGTATTTCTGTTGCGGCTATAGCAACAAATAATAAAAATAGTCAAATTAATAATATTAAAGGCGGTCTCCCATACAACATACGTGATTTTTTGCCGCTTTTCTTGTACGGAACCCTACGTGCGCTAGTCCGACTCACTGTTGTCCAGTTTTAGTTATATACTTCTAGAATGTAACCAAAACCAGCCAAGAGCTAGTGGCAGGGCACCCTGTGGTTTTAGTTAGTAGAAGTTCGCAATAGCATCTATGGGTAATTCCACACGTAGAAGAAAGTAAGTCATCTTTAGGTGGAGGGATATATTTCTAAAATGACCACTTGAGAAGATTTATACCGTTGATAAATAAATAAATAAATATTTGTGGACATTCACACACAACATCATCTAGCCCAAATTAAGCTTATATAAGCTTGTGTTATGGGATCTAGACGACTGTTAGACATACTTATACATTGATTGATGGCACTTGGTGGAAATTGCTGCACCTATTGAAAAAATAACGGGGTTAAAGCAGGACCGTATAAACGAGACATGAGGCCTAGCAGTCCGTCTATCTATTAGTCACGAGGTCCTATCGCTGGAACCATGCCAGATAGAGACCAAAAATTTTCACTGTACAGTAGTCCTACCGACTAAACACCACACGTATCCTACCTAACAGCCTACGGTTGGGAGCCTCGAGTATGCCCTCGGAATGATGCATGAATGATGGCCGGGTCTTTAGGGGGTTGTTCAGTTGATATCTCGCTCCTTGTGGCGGCGTGCATGAATCTCTCACGTCACGCTATCGTCTAAGGCCTGCTTCTGTAAGGACGGTGAGCAGCACCGTCACCTTTCTAAGGCCCCCGGTCATGGAGGCTGATAGTATGGGGCGCCGCCTCAGACTGTGGAACTCGGGTGGGAGAGTTTTCTCCCGCTTCCTCCCCGCCGTCTCCTTCACGAGCATGACCAACTCACAGGAATAGGCCTATGGCCCCGCTCCAGCGCCTCCTTGCGCCATTTAGACAATGACGCAAGGGCCCTCGCTTCCTCGCTTCCAGGTCCCATAGAGGGGCTGGAAGACATATCGCCACAACTGAGATCGTGCGGTTTCCCATTATCACCCTGACAGCCGTCACCTTCTGCGGGCTAAGCAATCTAGCCGCATTGCTGGCCATCAGAATCTCCGCCCATACGGGGGCCCCGTACAGGGCCATGCTCCGCACGATCCCAGTACAACAGTTACAGTCTCCTGCAGGGAGCGTCAGGTCTACTGATATTGGACATCAACCGCGAGAGTTCGGCTGATGCCTCCCTCCGTCAGTTATGGGACCAATTTTAGGAAGTGGTATCCGAGGTTCCAAAGGCTATCGAGTGTGAGCCCCAGATGCATCATTGAGAGCTCGAGGCCGATGCTGACGCCCCCTATATGTAAGCTGGATCCCGCAGGTGGCCTTTAGGGCTACGTCTCAGTGCGTTGCTCCTCGCGCTGTAATGAATGAGGTTGTTATCGTAACACGTTCCGCACGTAATACGTTACGCCGACACCCCTGAGCAACGAACCATGCAGCACCCAGTCGTAACCGATGTTCTACAGAAGCGGTCCTAAGACCGATCCCTATTGAACACCGAACGACACATCTCGCCAACCCTGCCCTAGCCAGCTCGGGTAAGTTATGGCCCTCTCGGAAAGATAGGCCCCGACAATTCGACGGACGTAGAGAGGCATTCCATGATAAATAAGCGCCTCCCAAACGCAGCTCCAGGGCAAGGGGGTTAATAGCGTCGGCGATGTCAAGAGACAGTGCCACCACCACCTCACCTGTTCTGCTGCCACTATAACAAAAAATACCTACTAAAATCAGAAAAAGCATCGACACTATAAACGTAACTTTTGTACCCAATTTTTGTAACGGAACCCTCTGTGCGGGAATCCGACTCGCACTTGGCTGTTTTTTTTTTCTTTTTTTTAATATGAACACGTGAGTTTCGGTTTCGGTTTCGGTTTCGGCCGAAACTGACCCTGGGGCCGAAAGTTCGGTTTCGGTTTCGGTTTCGGCTGGAAAACCAGTTTCGGTCGGACTCTACTACAAAACTACTGAAAAAAAACGCTCCCTCCAATATACCTTATAGGCGAGAAATCTAACGATTAAACTTTCATTTCAGAAAGCAGCTGCTGAATACAAAAATCATATACAAACGAGAAACATGGAACTGGAAAGGGCAAAACTAGAAAGAGCTCGAACTATGGAAAGAGTCAATCGAAGCGCTTTAAATGAATTGCAGCGAAAAATAGACTGCGCGAATCATGAGCTGAAAAGGCAACTGGATTACAGACATGCTCTCAAGAGTCAGATCAAAGAGAATGAAAAACAATTGGTAGGTACCCATTTTACTTATTTTAGTGAAACGAGAAAAAAACCGGCCAAATGCGAGTCGAATTCGAACACGGAGAGTTCTGTACAAAAGAAGGGAAAAAAATCACGTCTGTTGAATGCGAGCGCCTTTTAATTTTTCTTTTTCTAATTTTAGTATTCTTCTTATTTTATACCTACTTCTAATTTGTTGTAGCGAAAACTGAAATAAAGAAGATTTTGCGCCGGGAACGGTCAGAGGCGAGTATAGTTTTTAAGTACAAAATATTCTGTTCATTTGATAGTGTAATTAAAACTGATTAATAAATATATATCATCTGTGAAATTTCAGCTCAGTAGCTAGCGCGGTTCATGAGATAGAGCCAGTTGAGAAACAGACAGACTGTGAAGTCTTAGTAATAGCACAGTAAGCCCCTTTTCACACGTACCGGTTGCCGGGTAGCCGGTGCCGGGTACCCGGCGGCGAGTGTATGGCATTACCGGGCAAATCACGCCGGTACGTGTGAAAGCTATAGTGCATGGCCATACACTTCGCCGCCTGCCGGATACCCGGCAACCGCATAATATTTTTACCTTTAAGCCCCTTTTGACACGTACCGGTTGCCGGGTAGCCGGTGCCGGGTACCCGGCGGCGAGTGTATGGCATTACCGGGCAAATCACGCCGGTACGTGTGAAAGCTATAGTGCATGGCCATACACTTCGCCGCCTGCCGGATACCCGGCAACCGCATAATATTTTTACCTTTAAGCCCCTTTTGACACGTACCGGTTGCCGGGTAGCCGGTGCCGGGTACCCGGCGGCGAGTGTATGGCATTACCGGGCAAATCACGCCGGTACGTGTGAAAGCTATAGTGCATGGCCATACACTTCGCCGCCTGCCGGATACCCGGCAACCGCATAATATTTTTACCTTTAAGCCCCTTTTGACACGTACCGGTTGCCGGGTAGCCGGTGCCGGGTACCCGGCGGCGATGTGTATGTCCATGTACTATAGCTTTCACACGTACCGGCGTGATTTGCCCGGTAATGCCATACACTCGCCGCCGCACAGTGTCAGCTGTAGAACAAGCCAGGTGGACAAAAATATTTTATCACGGTTTTGGATTTATATATATAAATCTATTAATTATGTGGTATTACTAGCTGTTTCCCGCGGGAATACTGTAGATATTCTTTTGCCATAAAATTTACCCTATATATTAATCCAGGGTGTCGGTTGCCTCAACATCAAATTTCATTTGATTTGAATTGATTTGATCAATCTGTTGAACCGTTTTGCCTTGATTGAGAACCTAACAACTCTCGTATTTGTAAAGTTTAATTAATAATCCTCTCGCCCGGTGACTCGCGCGCGGAGCACACGCGTGTTTGTGTTTCTTCCGTCTCCGTGAGTGGATAAAATTGTATTGAGTGTTTACCATTCTAAATGGATGAAATTAATAACGATGGTGATGATTCGAGTGACACGGATTTTTTGACCAACTGTGAACGGGAGTGTCAACCTAGTGCGGAGAGTAGTGCTGTAATTGATAATAATTGTGAAAATGCGATGAGAAGTGTTGTAAAGAGAAAGGAGAGAGAAAATGATGGCAGCGAGGAAGATGAATTTATTACTGTTATTAGGAGGAAGCCTAAACGGAATATACGAAGTAATTCTACAGAAACAGAAAAAAATAAGAGGGTAGTTGAAAATAATAAACAAAACGAACAATGTGAAGAAATTCATTCATATGAAGTGTGCATCACTTCCATGGAATGTTTACCTAAACAAATGGCTTTAGCTAAACTGTTAAGATCTGAGAATATCACTGGCATTACCCGAATAAAATATAAAAGTTTCAACAAAGTTTTAGTCCAGTTCAAGGAAGACGACGATGCCAATAAGCTATTAAACTGTCATAAATTTAAAGAAATGGGCTACAGGTGCCAGAAAATTAATGAATTATTATTTTCTTACGGAATAGTGAAAGGAGTTGATATTGAGTTGAATGAGAAAGAATTACAAAACATAATCGTAAGTCAGATGGATATTATTTCTATCATCCGACTTAAGCGATTGAATGCAGATGGTAAATGGATTGATAGTGAGTCGGTAAGACTTTGTTTTAAAGGAAACTCTCTCCCACCATACATTTACGCATACGACTGCCGATTTAAAGTGGAACCCTATGTCTTCCCCGTGACTCAGTGTTCGGGGTGCTGGAAGTTTGGACATATTCTTAAGTTTGGCCCAATAAAAAAGAAATTGTGCCCTAAATGCGGTGATAATCACGAAAATTGCGACATTAAGGAATTCACTTGCTTAAACTGTAAAGGTGCACACTTCGTACTGGATAAAAGCTTTCCCATGTTTTCAAAAGAAAAACAAATAAGAATTATCATGAGTGAGAAAAACGTACCGTATCGAAAAGCACTAGAATCATTTCTTATGGCAAATAAAAAACAAACAAACTCCTCGCAAACTTTACAAAACTCGGCGTTCACTACCGATACAGAACATATGAAGACATATAGTTCCATAGCCTCCAAGCCTACGGTGCAGTGTGAACCTCTGCTATTGGACACAGACTTGATGGAAGGTGCGGACGAGACGCTTGCTGAATCACAACGTGGCATGACATCCCCTTTACTTCTGTTAAAGTCTAAAAAAGGTTCGAAAAATCTGAAGAGGTCGGAAACAACTCATGCAGTTCAAGAGCAGCAAGGAAGAAAAGAGTCTAGAAACCGGAAAACAGAAGATACGACACAGAGTGGCCAAGAGGAGCAGTTGCGCTATAAATTTGAGTTTAAAAAACTTATTTTTAAGATGAAATCAATTATTATGTCACAAAATACATTAGAAGGTAAGATTGTATCTGTCTTGAAACTAATCTGGGAGGAGGTTAAAAATATGCTGATAATTATGTTTGCTACAGGAAATTTCGTTGAAACTTTTTTAAATTTCATAAATGGATAATAATGGCCATGACAGTATACGTATAAATATATTTCAGTGGAATGCACAAAGTATACGTCCCAAATTGGTTTCATTTATGGAACTTTTAAATCAGCAAAATATTCATATAGGTATACTTAGTGAGACATGGTTAGATAATGAAAGTTATATTAATATAAGTGGTTATAATGTGTATAGAACAGATAGAACTGAGGGTTATGGCGGCGTTGCAATAATTGTACACAAATCCATTCAATCATATTTGAACCCAATGTATGTGTCTAATCCAGGAATTGAGGTAGTTAGCGTAAAATTAATTAATTGTAAGATTTAGAAAATATAGTAAGTGTGTACTGCCCTTCTTCTGTACAAACCCACCCTGCAGATTGGGATGAAATCTTTACACAATTTTCTAAATCAACTGTAATAGCGGGAGATTTCAACGGTCACCACACCAACTGGTCGGTCAGAACTGATTCGAGAGGTATGCAAATAATGGACTCAACCCTGGAAAACTCTTTCATTTATCTTAACGATGGAAAGATCACTCGAGAGAAATTGGTAAATGGAAGACTACAGCGGTCCTCGCCAGATATTTCATTTGTATCGTCTGATCTTGCATTAAAATTTGAATGGCAAGTGTTTAATGAAAATTTGGGTAGTGACCATTTCATTGTTAGGATGTCGTTTAATATTGCTAATAGTTTCAGTACAATGAAAAGACGAAATTTTAAGAAAGCTAATTGGGCAGAATATCGGAAATCATTAGAAAATAGTTCACACCTTTTTAATAATTATAACAGTAGTAATCTTCAAGAAATGTATGACCTTCTCGTAGATCAGATTAATTGCGTGGCCGATCAGAACATACCATATATAAAATGTTGTTTTAAACCCACTAATAAATTTAAGCCCAAAGATTACTGGACACCGACACTTTCTAGAGCAGTTGCACAAAGAAGACTAGCTTTATCCCAATTTCGCCGTAATCCCACCCCGGAAAACTTGCGGAAACTGGAATAAAAAACTAAAGAATCGCAAAAATTAATAAACAAAGCTAAATCTTTAAGCTGGCACAAGTTCTGCGATTCCATTGATCAGACTGTTTCAGCGCCTGAGATGTGGCGCCGTATGAAGTGGGTAAAGGGTGCTAGGCAAACCAAAACATATCCTCCTCCGGAACTCCAAACGAAATTATTAAACTCGCTCACTCCTGATTACGTATTAAATTCTAGGCCTAAGTTCATTTCAAAAAACTTAATATTGGAAAAGAATTTCAGTATGCAAGAACTCAATTATTGTCTTAAAAAAAAGGATTCATCACCGGGCGAGGATGGGATTTCCTACACCATGATCCATAACCTACCTTACATAGCTAAACACTTTCTCCTCAAAATATATAATGAAATTTTCAATTCCGGTACCGTCCCCCTTCAATGGCGTAATATTCAAATAATCCCTATTCCTAAATGTAGTAATAATAATAATAATATCGAGCTTAAACTTCGTCCTATCTCGTTAATGTCGTGTGCAAAACCTTTCACTTAATGTTATTTAAACGCCTAGAATGGTATACAGAAAAAGAAAAGATTCTGCCACCTTCTACCGTTGGTTTCAGGAAATCCCGATCGTGTTTGGTTACCTACATTCAGGTAGGATTCTCAAAAAATGTACCAACCCTGGCGTGTTTTTTAGACATTGAAAATGCCTATAATAATGTGTCAGTGGATGTAGCGTTGTATATATTAGATGAACTAAAAGTAGGATCAAAACTTTGCAATTACCTCTGGTCATTCTTGAGTGAAAGATGGTTAAAGATAAAGATGAACAGTAATCAAAATTCACCATCTCCAGATGGACTAACAAAGGTTTAGCGCAAGGCGACCCCCTGTCGCCTCTTATCTTTAATTTGATTACTTATAGAGTTGGACGACTACCCCTTAATGTAGTTCTGTCGCAATATGCAGACGATTACGTTCTGTATGTTAGAGACAGAGATATTTTTAGCGCCGAATTGTATATGCAAAGAGCTCTTCACAGCATAACGCCACGAATAGGGGAATTAGGATTAGAAATATCACCTAATAAATCATACTATTGCGTTTTTAGTAGAGGTCGCAGACGTATATTACCTACGTTAAAGGTAAATGGCTGTAATATACCGTTTTCAGAATGCATCAAGTATTTGGGAATGTGGCTGGATCGGGGTCTACGGTGGGGTAAACACATAAATGAGACTACTGAAAAGTGTTCTAAACTCTTAAATATTCTAAAGGTACTCGCAGGCAGCTCTTTTGGAATTCATACAACTCACATGCGAAGATTATATATCTCACTAATAAGAAGCCGCATAGATTACGGTTGTTTTATTTACGATTGTAGTGCAAAAACTCATACGGAAAAGTTAGATAGATTACAAAACCAAGCTTTAAGACTAATAGGCGGTTTTATAAAAACTTCACCGATTCACGTCATGGAAAGCGAGCTACATATAACTCCGTTATCTTTGAGAAGGTTATACCTAGCATATAAATTCTGTTTGAAAATATCTTCTTGGTCCAATAACGCAATTGTTGCTATAATTGCAGAATTAAGTGACTTATGTTATTTAAGTTATTGGGAAAAGAAAAACAAACCTTTACTGATAAAAACTTATAAAGATGTGAATGAAACTAATATTTATTCTTTCGATGTTCTTGACATGTTTAATTTGGATACATGGGTTACAAATATTGATATTGAAAAAAATGTGCTTGTTAATCTGGATTGTGTAAAGTACTCGAGAAATCACTTAGAACCTAATCTGTTAGTAAATGGCGTCATTGCGGAATTGAACAAGAAGTACTTTGATTGGCATAGAATATTTACAGATGGATCCAAAAGTGACCAGGGTATGGGAGCTGGGTTTTACGACAAAACCTTTCAGTATAAAGCAGGCTTCAAAATTGATTGCATTGTATCTATAATGTCATTGGAACTCATAGCAATACATCAGGCCTTATCTTACGGAGTTCAAATAAATCAGAATAAAATCGTCATCCTTTCAGACAGTAAGAGTGCCTCTGGCCGCAGAGGTGCATCGATAGCCTATGCGATACTAAAAATTATACAATCATTCAATCAAAATGGTAAAGACATAATATAGCAATGGGTTCCAGCACATATTGGCCTGAAAGGGAACGAGGAAGCTGACCGTATTGCTAAACTAGCGGCAACAGATGGCAATTTACTTAATCATTTATCAGATTACTGGGAATTAGAACCTAAATTTAAAAAACTATGTTTCAATGAGTGGAATAACCGGTTTGAAAAGAAATCTTTAGATAAAGGTATATGGTATAAGACCATACAGTGTAGGCTTCCTCGTGCACCTTGGTTCGATAATTCGAAGCTATCTAGAAATTATGTCAAGCTAGCCCTAAGACTCAGATCCGGACATTTTCCATCGGCGAAGTTCGCGTACTTAATGAAGAAAAATAACTCACCCAATTGTATTGCTTGCAATACAATCGAAGATATCCAACATTTGCTGTTGGTATGTGTCCGGAATAAGGATGAACGCGATTCGCTGCTGAAAGAGCTAAATCTAAACAGACTAGACGTAGGTCTCATTCAAACTATCCTATCAAAATCAAAATCTGATCGTGCTAAAAGGTTGTGTCGTTTGGCTTTGGTAATTCAGGAGTGACTCGCTCCATTTGAAGTCCTACATAAACTTTGTTCATGTATAATTGTTTTAGGATACGATAGGGTTGACGTATCCTTCTTGGGTAAAAACCCCGAATTAAAATAAAGATTAAAAAAATAATAATAATAATAATGTTAATAAAAATTACATATTTTAAAGAAAATGCATAGGAATTGTATATAAATATTTTATTTTATGCACATAATTATAATACAGGAAAGTAAAAAATATCACTTTGTCTTTTATATAAACTAGCCTAACTAGCTTGTAGCTCAATTTCGGCTTGAGATCGTGTCACAACAATATGCTCCTCGGAAAGATAACACTTTTTTATGGTTAAAATGCAATCATATGATGGGAACACGTACTAATGTCTGACTTTCATAGTCCACTCCCTAGTCTGTTTATATGAGTGAGTTGTTGATTTTGAATCAATATAATACGCTAAGGCCTCGTCACTACTTAGCGGTCTGCCACTTTGCACAGCACTTGCTTTTAGTAGGCTTGTGGACGCACTTGCAGAAGCTAGATTTTCACCAATGTCCTTTATAACACTAGCAACACTTTAATATCCACTTCACCATGCAACTATGTAGCAGTCATTTATTCCCCAACACTCCGCGATTGAACTAGATCTTAAACTCTACGTTTTAGTTTAAAAGACGAATCTTAAAAGACTTTTTTAGATCTTCAGGGTCAAGGAAGGTCAGCAGATGAGGTAGAAGGTTGCGACCGAGACGATCGCATGCAGAATTTCATCTCTTCACCTTCTAGCCACGCTTTATTTTTTATTAAGGAAACGTTCTTTTGACTTTCCCGAAAAGAACCATTTTGTAGCAATTTTCCAAGAAATGGCGGCTAATTTCACCTTAATTTCCCTTTCACATTCTTTTGTGATGTCATAGAAATCAAATTTGGATGAATAAAACTCAAAACGATCATTTCTTAATTGTTTTACATGACACTCTTCAAAAAATCTATTTTGCCAATAGAATAAAGCTTATCTGCAAAAGAAAGAAAAAAACAATGTTGTACTCGAGTGTGCTACAAATAATATATATCATAATCATCTATAGACGTCCAGCTACAACATATCGAAAATTCAGCCTGGATACAAGAGGAAGCATTGGTTTCCCAGTCTTGATAAGTTTTAAAAAATAGAAGAAAAAAAAGTTTATTCTGTGTCTTCATTGATAGCCTATTTTATTAATGTTTATGACACAATAAAATATTATAATAAGTATAAAATAATAAACATATCTTCAGATATAAAATCCATCACTATAACTTTCCACAAAACAACAAACTGTCACCGTAAGATGTAAGTGCAAGTGTCGCGAAAATGCAATGGACGCAATTATTTAAATACATTTACCCTCATTAGCTTACTTTGATAAGCGATGACGCATCAGAATGGAATGATAGACGTAAACAGTTTTCAGAATCTGGGGTTTAGGGGTGTTGTTTACATGTAGAAATTATCTATTTTCGAAAATTTGAAAATGACTTTTGTCCACCTGGCTTGTTCTACAGCGTACAGTGTGCGCCGGGTACCCGGTACCGGCTACCCGGCAACCGGTACGTGTGAAAAGGGGCTAAGTTACATATATTTTGTATGAACACACTCACGCAATACCGAGTGGCATCCGAGTGACAGCCGAGCAACGGACAACGACAAAGCTCGGAAACAACTAGGTCCCGCCTAGGCTCAGACCCGGCACGGTCTAGCGTGAGTCATCCTTAAAGAGAAAAGCTACATAGGGTTTTTACGCTTTGGGTACGAAACCCTAATAAGATCTACCGTGGGTCAAAAATTAGCAGAGCTATCCTGAAATTCACTATGGACTCCCACCGTTTATTTAGTAAATCCACAAACAGAATTAAATTCTCTTCTTTTCTAATTTTTCAGGAACACGAACTTGTAACCATTGAATACAAAGACAGACCCTTTACCAAAAAGGCACAGCTTTTTAAAGAGATGATGAACACTAGAATACCAAGTTCTAATGCCAACGAGAGGTAAAAATAGTATATTTACAGTATTTGCTAACCTATAACTATACAAATTACCTACTTATTTTCTTTTTATATTTCAGTACAAATCCGGTGCATCCTTTCAGACGATTAATGGAATCAAAAAGAGCCAAGGAATCATTTTTACCATCAATAGTTTAAAGATTTAATTTTGTGCTTAAATAAAATTAATTTGTATAAAATATTTAACTCTTTGTTTCTGTTCCGTAGTGGTTAGTTCCGTTCGTGGTCTGACTTCTATATAAACTGAGGTAGACGCGCTAGAACGGCTGAACGGATCTGGCTGAAATTTGGTATTGGGATACATTATAGTCTGGATTAACACATATTTTACGCGGCCGAAGCTGCAGGCATCAGCTAGTAAACAATATTTACGTAATTGTCATCACAATAGCAATATACGAATAGAACAAGAGTAAAAGAGAAGGCGTATGGACTCCAATTGCAAGCCGAGTACTCTTAAAGATTTGACTCGCTACAGTGCGCGCAACGGCGCCAATTGGCACCGATTATAGGTTTCAAAAATCGGTGCGTGATAAGGCATGCCTCCCTCAGTTTATATAGAAGTCTTTGGGTGTAGAGGCGTAGTTTAGGAGGCGACCGGCAAACTTAAAGAGAACGGGTAGTAATACCTACACAAAAAAGAAACCATTAAACATAATATTCTTACTACTACATGCATTATAATAAACACAACGTCATTCGCGGTCCAGCATCGCAGGAGTGTGACGTGCTTCTCCTGGCTCCATGAGGAAAAAAATTGATAAGTTTCTACATTTCGTGGGTTTTTAAAAAAAATCAAAAGAAAGTGTGTGTAGTATGAAGGGATGAATGTATTTGATTATTACATTTTCACGTTCTAACGGCAGAATTTTCGATCTGGGCGAAATTTGATAGGTAGGTATATAAAAAATAAATACCTAAATAAATATTCACGCAAATTTCACACAACGCTATCTGATACCAAAGTAAGCTAGGAATAACTTACTTGTGCTATGGGTATCAGATCACGGATATTAATACTTGTATACTTTTTGAAATACATTCATATTATAGGTACATAGAAACACCAAGACTCTTGTCTTGAGACAAACATTTATGGGTCACACAAATATTTGTCTCCGGTGGGAATCGAACCCACGACCTCCAGCGCCGCAGGCGGTATCACTACCGACTGCGCTACAGAGACAGTCAAATATAGATATCTACAGGAATTGAGGTATAGATCGATAGGATTTAGTCTGCATTCGAATACACCACCATAGATATCTGGAATCATAGCATAGAAATCTGGAAAGCCCACAAAGATAGGTACCTACATATGCTACTTTTGTACCCTGGACTACGTTCCCATGTGTACCGTGTAGCCGTAACATGTTTCATACCCAAATGATAAGTTACACATTGGTATTTGGTATAGATCGACTCGTAAGATTGGTCCCGAACAACGCGTGCCGTGCCACTCATACACAGTGGAGAGAATCTTCGCCAGAACTGAGCGTTTCAAAAGATTGTGCCTCTGTCGAATTATAAAAACATGGAACGACCTGCCCCCACACGTGTTTCCCTCATCTTACAATCTCGGGTTCTTCAAGAGGAGCGTGAAGAGGCACATCACAAGGCCGCCAAATTGATGACCACTGTCAGAAGTGATCCCCAATCGCTAAATGCGCCACGGCTTTCCATCAGGCTGGTGGCGACGTCAATTTGGCGAGTTAGATATAAAAAAGAGGTACCTACTTACAGAAAGTTCGGCGACTATTTCTCTCAAAGTTGAATGAAGTTTTCAGTCACTATTTAATTCTCTTTTGCGATGTTAACGTCAGTTGCATACGTTGATGGCCTACCAGAGCGAGGCAAATCTTCCATCACATCTCGACCGCTTTTAAACGCTTTGTAAGTACGTTTCTATATCTATTCGCGTGTTTTTGATAAAGTCATTTTTAGATTTGTTAATTCGATTCACCGTAAGTCTTCTGCAACATTTTCAGTGAGTCCGAACACGAAACTTTATTGGCAGATGCAACATTTAAGCTACACTCTTTCTTCGATGTAGGTATTTGTCCATTGAGAAATTCGCAATACACGCTTACACACACATAAGCATGTTTTAACTAAAAACAGCACGAAAAAGTATGAGATGCAACTCAAACTCCGCGCCAAATTGGAAAAAGTTGTGTCAATCAAAATTTTGTTTTTCAATTAATTTATACATAATATAAGCCCCGCAAGTTGGTAATGCGCTGGAACCTTGTCATAATGACAGCTAAGTGACGTCATCGTGACGTAGCGCGAGCGCGCGCTAGCCCGCGAAGCTGCGTACGGTATTTTTTTAGTACTGACTGCTCGACGGACATAGGTACGTCACCAAGTGGTCACCAAGATGGCCGCCAAGCGCAATATCAACGTGCGGGGCTTAGACTGGCTTTGGTTATTATGACCCATTATTTTTCAATGCCATATAACAACATTATATGTCAAATCTAGATTCCTTAGCCGCCTCCACCCGTCGTCGTGTGCGTTGCGTTCGCGGGGCGGGCAGTCGCGGTCATCGACGGACACACGCGGTCTTTATTACGTCGCGGGCAATAAGTCCGGCCCGCTCCGTCGCACAGTGGTCTGAAAATCGAGCTCCCCTTTCGTAGAAAGTCAATGTGGGATGGGATATTCATAAAACCAAAATATGGAACGTGTCAGGTATAAATTCCTTTAATGCATATTGTAGTATGAATGATTTTAGTTACTCCGCGCCTGAGAAAAAAAATATTTAGTTTTTTTTTTGTATGAGAGAAATTACATAAAGTACATTTTCTTGCGACTGAATGAAACTGACAGGCTGGTACTCATACGAGCTGTTGCCGCTCTTAAGGCCATTACTTTGACATACCACTCGTGTACCTTTAGGTGCCGCTTCACAAGTAGGATTTTCGGTATTGAATTTTTTACGTGACGTACACATACTGTGACGTATTTAAATTAATTTGATCCGACCCGTAATGAGGGTAGTTAAACATAAAAAGAATGTTCGGCATGAATGCTATTAGTAACGTTTAGCACTTGTGCGCGTAAACTTTATTTTTTCTGTTGTTTCCATTTTTCTATTGCAATTTAAAGGTTTTGGTACCAATCTTGATATTTTCATGTTTGTGGCCAACAACACTTCTTTATCAAATCCCAATGTGTTGTTTGAAGTGTTTGTGAATAGTGTTGATTTGTCAGAAAATGAAAAGACAGACTTGAAACAATTCTGCCAAACTTATGTGTGTGCATTGAAAAGGAAATGGATCACATGTAATCGCACGCGACATACTTTCATTAAAAAGTACGAAGCATGGCTCCAAGATGTCTTCTTGGAGCCATGCTTCGTACTTTTTATGTATATACTTTATATATATATTTTAAATGGCCTGAAGTCATCAGGGAAAAGATGACTTCCTCAGTAACGATAGATCAGTCACCATGTTCCAGTTCCGAATTTCCCGTAAACGAAGGTGCATCAACATCCGCACAACCGCAGACTTGTAGTGTTGGAACCTCAACATCTCTTGGAAACCAAAGAAAGCAGTTTTCGGAGTTAAGCCCGTTACAGAAGAGAAGGAGAGTAGCAGAGCTTTTAAATAATCCAACGGAAAGTCTTGCTTATGGAACTGCTTTGCTTTCGGCGGTATCAGAACCTCTGTTATCATTAGGTACCTATAATAAAAATCCTTGCCGAATTGCGGCTCAAAGTTGCAATAGCCCGACCTAAAGGGGGACCGGGCAGAGTCGGGAAAAGGTTTGACGTCACTAAACTAAGAAACCCTGACACCAAAGACGATTTCAAACTAGAACTCCCTAACCGCTTCTCCGGACTCAAAAGCAACTGCTCTATAGATGAGGAGTGGAACAACATCAAAATGGTTTACACAGAGACCAGCTCCATTGTCTTGGGACACATCACACACGATCGCGAAGACTGGATGTCGCAAACTACATGGAAGCTCATTAACGACCGCAGAGAACTTCATTTAAGGCTACTGGGAACCCATGAACAGCCATTACAGGCCGACCTCAGACAGCAGTATCGTCAGATACGGAAGAAAATCTATCGCAGCACGCGGAAAGGTAGTAGGATCTGGGCTGATGGTATTGCTGATAACGCCCAGCTCGCTGCCAATTCCGGTAACCTGAGGGAACTGTACAAGGCCACAAAAATCTTTTCAGGGAAACGCAGTCTATGTAAAAAGCCTCTAAAGTCCAAAGAGGGACAGCTAATCGTGACATCAGAAGGGCAACTTCAACGCTGGCGTGAACACTTTACGGAGGTCTTCCGCACCACAGCATCAACCACGCCTGATGAATCCCAGGGTACACCTTTACCACCAACGCGACTGGAGAATGGCAAAGGGAGGTTTACCTTACCTTTGTAGACTTTGAAAAAGCCTTTGACACCTTGAGATGGACAAATATTTGGTCACGACTAGCCGAAATTGGTGTGCCGACGAAGATAACCAACCTGCTGAAAGCCATTTACAGGAAATACTCGTGTAAGGTCACTCACAATGGCCTCATCTCGGATGATATTGAGGTGAATGCGGGTGTTCAACAAGGCTGCTTGCTCTCGCCTCTCTTATTCCTCGTTGTCCTTGACGGGATAACCACCACAATAAGCGACGCGGAATAGAGTGGGGGTCCAACGTCTTGGAAGACTTGGACTATGCCGATGATCTATGCCTGCTGAGTCACACGCACCGTGACATGCAATCTAAGCTGGACGACCTCTGCAGAGAGGCGGGCATTACGGGGCTAAAGATTAACACTCGGAAGACCCAAGAAATGCGATCTGGAGTGGATAACAGCACGCCATTACGGATTGGTGCAGAGGATGTGGAGCGCGTCCACAAATTTACCTACCTCGGAAGTGTCGTGTCAGAATCTGGAGGTACTGAAGAGGACATCACTTCACGCATTGCCAGAGCTCGAGCAACCTTCGCACAACTTCGGCCTGTGTGGCAGTCACGGAAACTTACGCGCCGAGTCAAAATTAAGATATTCTGGGCCAATGTCAAATCCGTCCTGCTATATGGGTGCGAAACCTGGAAGGTCACCAAGATCATCTCGCGCCAGCTCCAGGTCTTCATTAATACCTGTTTGCGTCGCATTCTCGGCATATACTGGCCCGAGAAAATCTCCAACGAAGAGCTCTTGGAGCGCTGCCACGAACACCCGATCGCCCTGCAGATAAAGCGTCGCAAGTGGAACTGGATTGGCCACACCCTCCGAAGAGGTTCCGATCACTTCCCAAAACAGGCGCTGGATTGGAAACCTCAAGGAAAGCGCAACCGTGGCCGTCCCAAACAAACTTGGAAGCGCACAGTGGCGGACGAGGCGAACAACGTTGGAAAGACCTGGAGCGAGATGAAACGGAAAGCCCAAGACCGAACGCGATGGAAGATCACTGTGGACGCCCTCTGCCCCATCTAGGGGACATGGGATTTTAAGTAAAGTAAGTCAATAAAAATCATCAACACCCACTTAGCTAATGAGGTTATTTGAATATTTAAGGCAGATATTAGTTGCAGTGCCCTAATTAGTATTCGTAAAAACGAATTTCTAAAGTTAACTTATATAAGGCGCGTATTTATTATAAATATTTTATTCCAAATTTCTTACCAACTTAATTTTAATGCGTCACATACTTAAAAAATTCAATACCGAAAATTCGAAATTTCAAAAAAATCCTACATGTGAAGCGGCACCGAAAGGTACACGAGTGGTATGTCAAAGTAATGGCCTTAAGAGCGGCAACAGCTCGTATGAGTACCAGCCTGTCAGTTTCATTCAGTCGCAAGAAAATGTACTTTATGTAATTTCTCCAATACAAAAAAAACTAAATATTTTTTTTTTTAGGCGCGGTGTAACTGTAACTTAAATCATTCATACTACAATATGCATTAAAGGAATGTATACCTGACACGTTCCATATTTTGGTTTTATGAATATCCTACATTGACTTTCTACGAAAGGGGAGCTCGATTTTCAGACCACTGTGCGTCGTCCGCCCAGCGCCTTATGAACTTGCTGTGGAATTTGCCGACAAACCTAAAAAGTCGCGTAGGTACCTATCACTGCGATAAATAACACTTTTCAACACATGTGCACGTCGTCGAAGCTTTATGTTTAAGAATCCTACTAATATTATAAACTAGCTGAGCCCGCAACTTCGTTTACGTCACATAAGGTGTATGAAAGGAAAGGTATTTCTTCATCAGAGTCATCAAGCAGCGTCTGAAACTGCCCTGTTTGCTTAATCATAAAAGAGCTTAATGATTAAGTCTATTTTAAAACAATTCAGTCCACGCCTTCGGCGCGGACTGAATTGTTTAAAAATATACGTCTTAATCATTAAGCTCTTTTATGATTAAGCCAACACGCCAGTTTAGGTTCACTCACATTCAAAGAAACCCCTACAATTAAAATTTTCAAAATATCTGATTCTTAAAAGTGTTATAACTCTTTTATTTCTAAACCGATTTACATAAAACAAACGCTAAATGTTAACTGGAGCAAACCTCAACACAATAAAAAAAACCGCATTGCAATCGGTTGAGCGGTTACTGAGATTAGCGTGCACAACCGTACAGACAAACAGATATACAGACATACAGACATACAGACAAACAGACAAAAATTCTAAAAATGATTGTTTTGGGTTGTATTGCGTTAATAAAGCCCCCCTATAATATTTTTTCTTATTTATCTTCCATGTACAGACAGCGACCTGTTAAGATTTTATTATATGTATTGATGATATTGATTGATATTGATGTGAAAGTTTGTGAAGAAGTTTGTTACTCAATCAGGCTCTAACGGCTGGACGGATCAGGCTGAAATTTGGTACAGAGATAGCCTATAGTCTGGAAGAACACATAGGCTACTTTTCATCCCGGGAATATGTTCCCACGGGAAGCGGGTGCGGGTACCGATTTTCACGCGGGCGAAGCCGCGATCATCGTCTAGTTCACCATAAATTACACTTATACACTCAAAAATACACTGATTTTGAAAATTTTAAAACGGAGAGAACCGCTTGTTTTTAAGTTTCCCGCGCAAATTCACATAAATTTGATTTTTTTAATAATTAATTTACACTTGCTTTGGTTACTTACACCATATGCCAAATTTAGATTCCATATATTATCAACAGCGGATTCGAGTATGTCCAAGGTTGGACCAAGGAACTTATACTTCTAAATAAGTTTCTTGGGTTGGACTAAGATCTACTCTAGTAAAGCGGTGGTACTTCACTAGAGCTTACTGTGGAATTTGTCAATAAACCTAAGGGCGGCAGTACACGGACTCATCAAGCTGTTAACGTCTGAGCGGTCGGCGTCGACTACTCGAGCGGTCGGTTGTTGACTGCTCGATCTGTCGCTACCAACCGCGCGACTTCATCCAATTTTGGAATTAAGAGAACAATATGGACAATTCCATCATTTGTTTATAAAACTCAGAAGTGATGATGAAATTTTTTTCAACTATTTTAGGATGTCAATGTCTTTGTTTGATGAATTGAATAATATACTAAAGTCTAAAATTAAACGTCCAGACACAATTATGAGGAAGCTCATGAATGATCAGGAGCTGTCGACTGCTCTAGCGCAGTCAACGGCTCGATCAGTCGATGTATGCCTCGCGACCGCTCGCGAGCGGTCGACGGCACGATGGAATTTCATCATGCAGTTGACGGCTTGAACGAGCGTGTGTACAGCAGCGAATGAATGACTATAGTTCGACGCGCGGTCGCGGCTTCAAGCAGTCGGTCTCAACTGCTTGAAGTAGTCCGTGTACGGCCGCCCTTAAAAGTTGCGTATCACTGCGCTATATCACTTTCCAACACTTGTGCACGTTGTCGAACCTTAATGTTTAAGAATTCACCATAAATTATAGACAAACACTCAAAAATACACTAGTTTTGAAAAACTTTTAGTTGAGATAAACGCTAGTCTGTAAGTTTGGCGCCTAGACACATGATATTGACAAGGCATGACAAGTGCCGTTTGACCGTGTCGGGAGCCCATTATGGCATTAATGCCAAAAGTTTCAATAAATTAAAAAAAAAGCAGACTAGGGTTGTCTATTAAAATATATCGATATTTATAATCGATATATTTCAACAAACGAAAAATTCTACTATATTACCTACCTTTTTTTGAATCGCTTAACGTTCATGCTCCTTAATTTTTTTTAAGAACGTTTATTCAGAAATTAAGTAGGTAACATAGCTAAACTTGTAGTATAATAGTAATTATTTCCTTTAATATGATTAGGTACCTACCTTTTAATTTCAAACTCAGCTTTGTTTTAAAATAATTAATTGCAAGTAAAAGTATGTAGTAATAAAATGTCTTACATGAACATGTCTTAGTTAAATAATCAAAACAATGTTCTAATTGAGTTAACGGCCGATTACCACCAACCAAACGGCAGAATCTGAAGACAACGCATGCGAGCAAGAAGTTTGAGAGGGAGTTAAAATAAGTAATATTATATTGAACCTTTAGAATTCACAGAAAACATTAAACAAATTTGATTCGATATATCAAACAAACCGATTTGTCTGGAAGTCATTGGCTAACTTCGTTATTAATCGCTGGACTGGCTATTCCATACAAAATGACAGCTACTTTTTTGTGCCGATTCAAAGCGCCGCCGTCCCCCAACTGAGTGCACTGAGAACTAAATTAGTTTGCAAATGGCCGTTGTTTGTTTATTTCAGAGTTAGAAGTATAAGTTCCTTGATTTCAGAAGGAGTTTATGTGTGAAATTTGTAATATTTTTAAGTTATTACTGTGATTGCTATAAATTTGAAGTGTTTTGATTGTGATTTCGTAAGCATTCCAGTTAGAAGTATAAGTTCCTTGATTTCAGAAGGAGTTTATGTGTGAAATTTGTAATATTTTTAAGTTATTACTGTGATTGCTATAAATTTGAAGTGTTTTGATATATACATTTAGTTTATTGTGTAATTAAGTAGATAGGTATTTATCATGAGATCGTGTGTATATTGGAAAACAAGATACGAGAAGGGCTGTGGCGTCTCTTTTCACAAGTAAGTAAATCTAAGAAACTAATTCTTAAACAATTATTATAAAACCATAATTTAGGTTTTTTTTTACTATCATAAGCGAATACCCTTCGAGTTTCGGGGATTTTACGAATATTTTTATAACCTATAATGTTTAATAGGGATGTCAAAATGTATATCGATAATTTTCTGTCCAATGCCAAAATTCGTAGTTTAAAAAACAAGAGGCATGGTAAAAGTACTTTAATAATTTAATGAACACATTCAAATTATTAATAAACACTTAAAATTGTAGTAGATAATCGAAACAGTAACTAACAGCGTGTGAAATATAACTTAGCATCTATAGTTAATTATTTATATATTGGACATAGTCGTTAGAAACACACATCAATCAGATTTATTCTTAGTGGACACAAGCCTATTTTAAGAGAATCTACTTTGTTTTTCAATCTTTTTAAAATATGTGATAATTTTCTTTTAAAAATTATACAGATGTGCATTTAAAAATATCCCGTAATAAATGTGTGATTTCATATTTTTTTAAATAACTTCCCTCCTCTGTACTTACCTACTGCAAACAAACAAAACTACAATAAATCCCAATCCAATACAAAAAATATCCCGTAATAAATGTGTGATTTCATATTTTTTTAAATACCTTCCCTCCTCTGTACTTACCTACTGCAAACAAACAAAACTACAATAAATCCCAATCCAATACAATTAACCTGTCACTTAACAAAATTCCTCTCTGAGCACGGCTGCTTCGGGAAGTAAATGGGAAATAGTTGCCATTGAGGCGGAATAGCAAGTTGGCATTGGCTGCTTCGGGGAGCACGCTCGCGCGGCTCACGTTAAGCGAGGCGTCCACCAGGCGGACCGGGCCGCAGCGCAGAGCAAAAATTCGCGTGCCGTACGTTTCATATGAAATTGTGTAGCATCTGCCTTTACTAGAGGTGGGCCGCAACGAAACACAGTTTCATTAAAAACGTATGGCATGCGAATTTTTGCGTTGCGGCCCGGCCCGGCCCAGCCGCCTATTGGACGCCTAGCTTTAAGTTCTAACATAACCCAATTATGATTAAAGACAACCTTAATGACTGTGTGGGCTGTGTCCGGTGTCATTTTTCAACCGATGTACAATAGTAACACTACTTTGAATGGCTGATTCATTGGCCAAAGCTGCCATCTCTAACGGATCTCTTGACCATTTCCGAGCCTATTCCCAAGACCTTGCCTCTTTGGCTAAATCTAGTCTATGTTTAAGGTGGCGTAATCTTTGGAATCAATCTAGCAAAGTTAAAGGGTGACACTATGCTTCTCTACAAACTGATATCCCAGCTTAAACCCTGGTTTTTTAAATTTAGGGAGGCCAGTAAAAGGTCAACCTCGGTTATCTGTCGTCTTCGGTTAGGTCATGCTTGCACTAACGTTTTTTTAAGGAAAATAAGGATTAGGGATAATTCTTTATGTGAATGTGGATTGGATGAAGATACTACAAACCATATCTTTTTTGAATGCGTAAGAAGGAATAGATCCTAATATGATTGTCTTCCTACAGAACATTTCCCACGTCCTATTAACTTCAACTCCCTCCTGACCTATGTTGATTCCCCCCACATATACGTTGTATGTGATTACATTGACTCCAATAACATTAAACTGTAGAACATTGTGTGTGTCTGCTAAATTACTAACATATTCTGTGTGCTTTAATGTTGTCTTTTTTATTGTTACATGTACTTCAACACGAATCTTGGATTTTGGCTACTTAGTTACCTACTTTTTCTGTTTTTCCTTGTACACTCACAAAACTTTGATCCTAATAGGTGTGGACCGCATAAACACTTTCCAAATCCACACTGAGTCACTGGCGAGAAATAGTATCGCCATAAAGGAAAAAAAAAAAAACACTACTTTGGCAACATACCTTCGACCACTGTTTAAGCAAACTTTTTTTTTATATATTAAGCTCGCCAAACTGAATTCGCGGGACTGATGGTTAGCCTACTTAGGTACTTGAAAGTAGTCATTCATATTATGTAAACATCATTGGTACAAAAATAAAATTAACATTGTAGTCAGTATCTGGTAAAGTTTTTATCGACACCAAGACAGGTGTTGTACATCACTAGTATTAGTTCCAAGTACATTCGCTAGCTGCCGTCAGCGCCAAATGGCGATTTTCAATTAGGCACAATTTTATGGAACCGATCACCAGTCCAGTTATGTACTATTAATCACAGAGCATCGCGCGCCTTTACAGAGGGAGAGGCCAAAGCTGGCAAACCCCCTCTGGCAATAATTTGACATTTTGACGACTAAAAGTGCCTACTTACATAAAAACTGTTTTTTGAAGTTTCTTTCACTAGACTAAGTCTAGATGACAGCGTGAGCGGTTGAATTGTCATTTTATAAAAATGATGAAATAATTAGATATTAATACAAAAAGAAATGTCATTAAAGAAATCTGAAGAAAAATGGTAAGTAAGTAATTTTATAACAAGTTATTATTATTTACACCTATTTAAACGTATAGATAATATTCAGATTTGTTTAGCAACTTTACCGGACGTCACATCAATACATGGATTGGTTGAGCGACTTGGGGTAATATGACACAAAATGTATCATGTGTGTGTAAAATTTATGAGTGTATTGTTTAAAGTGTATATATAGGCTTCGTATTGACAGTCGATTGCTATTGTAGTGCGAGTCTTATAGAAAGTGTGGGGGAGGAAGATTTCCCCCCGTCACCCGCAAAATATGACAGACAAATTTGTACCGAGCAATCGTTCTATGCCGTCTCCCCTTAGACAGTTAGCGTTGCTCTATGACTATTAATGGTACGTTTACACGCTTGTCAAACCTCTACAATCACAAGCGTGTAAAGAAGGCGTTTGGCTTGGCTTGCGTGAGTTTGTCGGCGCTTGCTACCGATCCAGTCGAGTGTCGGTTTTTTGACGCAGATCAAAGGGTGTTTGCGGCAAACGTTTGCGATGCATTTACACGTTGGTCCGCGTTTAGTAGCCATTGTGATCTCGCGACGACTACACGCTTGCATGCTTGTGCTAAATAAATGAAAAATGAGTCGCTGTTCGAATGAGGAGAGTCTTTCGTTTCTGGAGCATTACCAGATTGAACCTCTCGTCAAAATCTATCGATTATATATATAACATTAGTGTAAAATTGTAACTGTGAATATAATAACGTCACTGGAAAGCCAATAATACTAAAGCGCCATTTTGGCCAAAATGAGTTATATATATCGTTGGAAAGGATTTTTTTTTCTGCGTCGATTGGTCTAGGTTTCGTATTGATCTGAGCACTTTTTTGGCGCTTTAGCACTTCAAAATAAGGAGATTTTTCATCATTTTGAATTTGTGACAAATACTTATACGTAGTACAAGTTATGATTAATTTTTAGTAGATGTCACTTCAGTTTTTGACACCAGCCAATTAAAACTTGTTTAGCAACTTAAAATACTGACGTTGAATCATTGATGTCGCTTTAGTATTTTTTGTCGGCCGTAACTACTAGTTGATAACGTAGCAAAGTAAATTTGCTTTACGTAGAAGCTGATTAGCATGGCGCTTTAGTATATTTTGTCTACGTGCTGTTTTGATGGGGAACGGTTTTAGTGATTTTGCCTGACATATATAAGTATTTGAGTATCTATTTAGAAATTTTTACATTCAATAAAATTGAGTAATTATTTTATTAAGTATCGACAATTCTAGTAGACAAAATATTAATGGTTCGTTTAGCATTTAGTTAGGTCAAAAACTTAAATTTACTTTGCCGGTACGTACTGCAACTTTGAAGAAATCTGACCCACAGAAAATAGCAATAAAATTTACAATGGTAAAATATGGTCTAGTTGAAGAAATAGAAATAACAAAAAAATCTATAACTTAAACCAATATATAAAACTTGACTGCCCATTTCAAAGAAGAAATACCATGATTCGTCGAAATTTTGCACCTAAATCTAACATAGTTCCTGAAATTTATCATTATGAATACTTACAAAAAATTGTTATGAGCAATTACCAGAATACTTGCTAATTGTTTTCTTACTACTTTTTTGGCACAAATGCTTGATAATATCGTACTGGCATTTTGTTCTAAAATACATAACTAATCGATATCTATTATTTATGCATTTTAGAACACTATATCCTTTATACTTTTGATTGTTGGCACTTGATGGAACTTGTTATACATTATGAAAACTCACTCACTTGCACTATTCCACAACTTTTATTTTAATTTTAATAATACCTAACCGGTTTCGCTATTATAGCATTCTCAAAGGTGTTTACACTAACTTTTGACATTAGTAATGATACTTTTAACCATTTGTGCATGTGGGTATACAAAAATAAACATGGTTGTCACTATGAAGAATTTTCCTCCAAATATGGGGAAAAACATTTAAATACAAATCTAAATTAGCATATAAATAAAATTGAATGTTCAATAAAATTTTTAAACTTTAGAACACTATACCAGTACCTACGCTACAATATAAAACGCGATCACACTAAACTTATGATAATTAATTATTATATTTCGAATTTTATTCTGACAAGCATTTCTTTATTTAATTCCCTATAATGTTTTTATTTAACAGCCTCTGTGGGGTAGCGGTAGTGAACGCAGCCGCTACGCAGGAGGCGCGGTTTCGATACCCGCTTAGTGCAAATAATTATGTGTATGAATACGAGTATTTGAATTGGTCTGGTAGTGCCTCGGAGAGCACGTTAAGCTGTCGGTCCAGGTTCTACCCTATGGTCCGCATACCATCCAGGTGGGTTGCCATACAACACCTATGGCAGTCGTTACGGGTAGTTGGAGCCCTCAAAGGTCGGACCTTAGTCTAACTACAGAACTTTGATTTCGCCAATTTGGTAGTGGAGGTCAGATGGCAGTAAATATTTGAAATCGGATCACGCGTTGAGAAATTGAAAAATCATTTTCTCTTTCATCCCCTCTCCCACAGGAACCCGTTTAAAATATCGAGATCAAAAGAAGTATCCTAGAACCGTCCTCGGATCATAAGCTCAGATGGTGTTCGACGAAGCGACCTCACCTGCATGAGGTGCACCTGTTTGCAACTAACGAGGCTCCGCGTATTTATTTCGGAACCACCGTGCAGCTGTAAAAAGCCCCCCAAGTAACCTAACCCCGATTGGGTTGCGTTCGGGGTTCAGCAGTTGCACAGTATGATGTAGCAGGGAGGGGGAACAGTAGGCGCTAAGTGGATTCTAGTGTAGCTGACGGTGGTCGAACGGCGGTCGACCCGCCGCCGCCGCCGGCCAGGGAGATCCGTAGAAACGCGGGTCGGCTTCCGTCTCACCACACCACACAGCCATAGATGAAGCTAATCCATACGCTTTGTCACTAACTGCTTTAGCAAATATCGCGCCGTCTTCACGTCTCCCTTCATTTCCCAAATATCATGGCAGCGCAAAAAAGAAAAAGAGGTATCGCAGTGGCCGCTGCGACTAATCCCCGAAACGCTCTGTTCGAGGTGGAGCTCGCAAACATCCGCGGACTCCAGGCCAACCTCGACATCGTCCTTCACCATCTAAAGACGATACAGATAGAGCTAGCTGTGATGTTCCTAACGGAGATGCAAATATGCCACCCTGACGATCAGTCGTACTTGTGTTTCCCTGCTAGGATATAAGCCTACTAGTAGTACTAGTGGCTTTAGGCCAAAACGATCAATGAGTGATCTCCTGGCGTACATAACACACACTTGTGGTGAGGCTATGGAGAGACACAGCGAATTCCTAGCTATTAGCCCAGACATCGCTAAAGTCTATGATAGAGTATGGCTTGCGCCGCTTCTTTTCAAGCTGCCGGCTTATGGTCTATCACCTCAGTTATAACGCTGGTTGGCCAGCTTCCTGCACGGGCAACGTATACGGGTTCTCTGTGTTGGCCAGACTTCCTGCTTTTTGCAGGTCAATACCAGAGTACCAGAGGGATCGGTATTATCTCCAACTCTCTTTCTCCTGCATATCAACGACATGCTGTCCCTTGGGTGCATTCATCGTTATGCGGACGTGTACTCTGCATGGGAGCTATTCCGGCCTTCCAGCGGATGGGCAACACGACGTGGAGGAAAAGAGACGGCAACTCGTGGCGGATCTCGACCGGAACCTGGGTCGCATTGCCCAATGGGTTAAGACAACCTGGTCGAGTTCAATGCCAGAAAAACACAAGCGTGTGCGTTTACAGCTAAATCCCCATTATTAACCATACCCCTACCCTCTTTTCAGAACATTACGGTTCTACTAAAAAAACAACCTGGAGATCCTCGGTATATACGTCCGGCGGGAGCACAATCACAAAAACGACGTAGAGAGTTGTATACCTAATATTGGGCTGGCCTCAATAAGGCGAGGCGGTAATTCACGCCTCACCACAGATGTTTGTATGTAAGACGCAGATTCACCCCTTCTTCGAATAATTTTGTCACCTTTGGGATGACTCCGCGAGGTATTTACTAGACGCACTTGACGCTGTGCAGAGATGTGGTTGTCCTGAGGAGACGGGAGGCCTCGAGCCGTTAGCGCAGTGAAAAACCATAGCGTCTTTGGCTGCCTTCTACCGAATGTATCACGGCGAATGTTCTGAAGAGCTATTCAACCTGATCCCACCCTCTCCTTTCCGATCCCCCCGAACAACGTGTGCCGGGCAGAGGTGCCACTCATACACAGTGGAGAGAATCTTCGCCAAAACTGAGCGTTTCAAAAGATCGTTCCTCTGTCTTACTATAAAAACCTGAAACGACCTGCCCGCCACACGTGTTTCTCTGATCTTACGATCCCGGGTTCCCGCCAACTTGAGGATCACTGTAAGGAGTCTCACGGACTGTAAAGGCCCTCTTCTCTCATCTCTAGATGCGCTACGGCTTTTCATCACTGGCGACGTCAATTTGGCGAGCTTAATATAAAAAAAAACAGTAATAATTAAATAAAAAAGATGCTGTGTCAAAATCAAAATATGAATTAGTAAGTATTCTCAATTATTTTGTTTGCAACTTGTGCAATTATTAAGATTTACCTTCTATTGATAATGTCTGTTAAGAAAAATAAATTCAAATTAGAACGATCAATCTTATTATTAAGTATTTTTGGCATAGCAATGATCCCAACAAATAACTCTATACATCGCTTTACCGTGCAGTCCTTTGACATATTGTAGTGTTTAAGTATTATTGTCCTGAGACTATATCCACCTGTAATGCGTGTTAGTACTTTTTCCATGCATACTTTTGAAAGAATAAGAGTTGTCAGTAATTTTCGATCACAATACCTTAAAATAATGAATAAGATAAGTACTTTTTCTTTACCAAGTGTACAGAGCATTTGTACTTAAGCGACAGCTGTCTCTTGAATCAAGCAAATTCTGCAAAATATATTGATTCCAGAACATAGGAAATAGTGTAACAATAATATATTTGCCTTTACTGTACGTCAATTACTAAATTAGAAAAAGTTATGCCTAGTTTTCTGAAAAAAAAAACTTTAATTCGCTCTCCTGTAAAATGGCCCTTTGGCGCTTTAGTATTATTGGCTTTCCAGTGACGATAAGGTGTTTAAATAAAAAAATAATATCAAAAAATATATAATGTCGGCCTATACCTACGCGCCGAAAAGCCAAATCGAAATACAGAGATAGTATACGGTTGGAAAGGGCATCTCAACAGCAATCGAATGGTACCAATAAAACCACAGACTTACAATAAGTAGCAGACAAAGCATTAGAGATTGAAAAGTACGCCAAAACTAACACATATAAAAACCACACACACTAACGCAACTACAGGGAAGGAGTTAGCCGCCTAGTTCAATAAGATTTATTTTAATGAAATAAGAGTATTCTAAAATACCTCTTTTAAGGTTCCGTAGCCAAATGGCAAAAAACGGAACCCTTATAGATTCGTCATGTCTGTCTGTCTGTCCGTCCCAATGTCACAACCACTTTTCTCCGAAACTATAAGACCTATGCACTTGAAACTTGGTAAGTAGATGTATTCTGTGAACTGCATTAAGTTCTTTAAATATAACTAGAAAAAAGCAGTAAATTTTGGGGGTCCCCATACTCAGAACTGAAACGAAAAGATTTTTTTTCATCAAACCCATACGTGTGGGGTATCCATAGATAGGTCTTCAAAACTGCTATTGAGGCTAAAGCACCTTTAGAAAAAAATGATGTTACAAAACATCATTTTTTTCTAAAGGTGCTCCCTCACCGGGAGCATTCGCGCGTAATGTAATGTTACGAGTCGAGAATTACAGCCAGTGTGGGAGGTGAACCGAGCATTGCAATGCGCACCTTGTAATGATACAAGACGAGGTTACAGCAGTGAGGCAGGTGATCCGAGCATTGCAATGCGCGCCTTGTAATGATACAATGTGTAACGTTTTGATCCAACTCGTAACATCAATGCGCTTTTTTTGTTGTGGCTGGCCGGCCGCACACTGGTCCGCATTATAAATAGGTGGACATACGATCTAAGAATTCTAAGATGCCAAACGCTTTTGGGAAAAAAATAGTAGTACGAGTACGAATTTCAGGTTAATTTTGTAATCCAATATGGCCGCCGCGCCGCCATTGTAAAATTTCATGTTGGATATCGTTTATGGGGTTTTTTGGTATGCTGAGTACGAATTTCAGGTTAATTTTGCAATCCAATATGGCCACCGCGCCACCGTTGTAAAATTTCATGTTGCATATCATATAGGGGGTTTTTTGGTATGCTGAGTACGAATTTTGGGTTAATTTTGCAATCCAATATGGCCGCCGCACCGAAATCACAAAATTTTCGTGATGGGTATCGTTTAAGGGGTTTTTTGGTATGCTGAGTACGAATCACATGATAATTTTGCAATCCAATATGGCGGCCGCGCCGAAATCACAAAATTTCATGATGGGTATCGTCTAAGGGGTTTTTTGTTTGCTGAGTACGAATCACATGATAGTTTTGAAATCCAATATGGCCGCCACGCCAAAATCACAAAATTTCATGATGGATATCGTATAAGGGGTTTTTTGGTATGACGAGTACGAACTTTGGGTTAATTTAGTAATCCAAGATGGCTGTCGCGCCAGCGTTGCAAAATTTCATGTTGCATATCGTAGATGGGGTTTTTTAGTATGCTGAATACGAATTTTAGGTCAATTTTGCAATCCAAGATGGCCGCCGAACCACCGTTGTAAAATTTCATTTTGGATATCGTGAAAGGGGTTTTTTGGTATCTCAGCATACTGACAGAAATCTCGCAACAGTGGCGCGGTGGCCATATTGGATTGCAAAATTATCATGAGATTCTTACTCAGCGTACCAAAATCCCCCTTAAACAATACCCATCATGAAATTTTGTGATTTCGGCGCAGCGGCCATAATTGATTACAAAATTATCATGTGATTCGTACTCAGCATACCAAAAAACCCCTTAGACGATACCCATCATGAAATTTTGTGATTTTGGCGCGGCGGCCAAATCGGATTGCAAAATTATCATGTGTATCGTACTCAGCATACCAAAAAACCCCTTAAACGATACCCATCATGAAATTTGGTGATTACGGCGTGGCGGCCATATTGGATTGCAAAATTATCATGTGATTCGATCTCAGCATACAAAAAAACCCCTTAGACGATACCCATCATGAAATTTTGTGATTTCGGCGCGGCGGCCAAATCGGATTGCAAAATTATCATGTGTATCGTACTCAGCATACCAAAAAACCCCTTAAACGATACCCATCATGAAATTTTGTGATTTCGGCGTGGCGGCCATATTGGATTGCAAAATTATCATGTGATTCGATCTCAGCATACAAAAAAACCCCTTAGACGATACCCATCATGAAATTTTGTGATTTCGGCGCGGCCGTCATATTGGATTGCAAAATTATCATGTTATTCGTACTCACCATACCAAAAAACCCCTTAAACGATACCCATCACGAAAATTTTGTGATTTCGGCGCGGCGCCCATATTGGATTGCAAAATTATCACGTGATTCGTACTCAGCATACCAAGAAACCCCTTAAGCAATACCCATCATGAAATTTTGTGATTTCGGCGCGGCGGCCATATTGGATTGCAAAATTATCATGAGATTCGTACTCAGCGTACCAAAATCCCCCTTAAACAATACCCATCATGCAATTTTGTGATTTCGGCGCGGCGGCCATATTTGATTGCAAAATTATCATGTGATTCGTACTCAGCATACCAAAAACCCCCTTTAACGATACCCATCATGAAATTTTGTGATTTCAGTGCGGCGGCCAAATTGGATTGCAAAATTATCATGTGATTCGTACTCAGCGTACCAAAATCCCCCTTAAACGATACCCATCATGAAATTTTGTGATTTCGACGCGGCGGCCATATTGGATTGCAAAATTATCTCCTAATCTTTCTGTTCCCGGTTTCCATTTCGGAGTTTTCAGTTCTATGATCCGATTCAAAATCGCAATAAAAACCATTTCTGCTAATAGTTTTGCACCAATTTTTTTTAAACCTTCTCCTGACAGAAACAAACACAACAAAAAAGAATTAGCGAAATCGGTCCAGCATTTCACGCGTGATGCCGTGACCACGGAAATCGGGCTTCATTTTTATATATTGTATACTCAATATCATCGAAGATTACAGGCATTATATTAAAATGCAATTCTGAACTAATTAAATGCTGAATCACAGTTTGCCACACTTATTTTTATGTTAGCATTAAATTTAATCTTGAAAAGAAGTGCCTGAGTTTGGCCCCTACATTAATGAGAGGTATCTAATACGTCAAACTGCAGCATCGGCAGCTTAAACCTTTCAAAAACCAGGCGGACGTCATTTTTTTTAACATGTCATGTATAGTGTTGCTACACGTGTAGAAACGAGATAGCAGCATTCACTAACCCCTTAGAGCGAGCGGAATGGAAAGACCAACGCACACAAACATAATTAATGTTTCGTCTGCTACTTATTGTACGTCTGTGAATAAAACACCATATGATCGAGTCAAGCAGTGCCGGCAACGTAAAGTAATGAATGCGGCCAAGCGGATCAACGACGGTGCCAGTACATCTGCAGCTGGTACGGCTGGAATGGTTCATTACGAGACGTATTCACGTTAAAACCAACGGCCGTGTGCCCCGACACAGCCCCACCCGTTTTTTTGTTTCACTTTGCTTGCATTTCAAATAAAAGTACATTAAACCAAATGCAATTGCCGTGACAAGTTCGGTGTCCGCCGTGCTTGGAGGTAGGTTGCAGACTGACGCATTCTCAAGCGTGTAAACGCCTTCCAAACGCCAAACAAGATTTGTGATGGCTTGGGGCTGTTTGCCGTTTGCCAAGGCTTGACAAGCGTGTAAACGTAGCATTACAGGTCAGTGGCCAAAGGCCGTAAATTAAAAATGTGAAAAAAAAACTAGACCACAGACCGACACAGATCACACAGAATCACAGATTACATACAATAATATTTACAAGAGTTAAAATTAAAAATGACGGTAGTTCTCTAGTTCACTCACGGTAGTTGCAAAAATAAATGATTTCACCGTCTATTCTACATTAAAACACGTGCTTGTTCACTAATGGAGCAACAATGGAAAAGATCGAAGAATACACAACGGAGAGCCTGCAAAGATGTTCTTACAGGTTACTACAACAAACTGCGAAAGCAATGTGTTTACCATCAAACGTAAAAGTAAGTTCACTTTATTTAAGCTGAGTTACGAAATAATACAAATAAAAATGCACTAAGTTCATATTATTTGTTTTGTCGTAAGAGACATAAGCACAGTGCTGTAATTTGCATCAAAATATCCGACTTGCGTCCTGCACCATTGGTTTGTACCTAGTTTGATAAATGCAGAGGCTCTTCTATCTTACTGCTGTTCTATAATTTTGGAGAAAACGTGTTACTAGCTCTGATGCAGCGCAAACTATTCAACCAAAGTTACAAAGTACAACTTTGAGTAGGTAGGTACCTGTTAAAAATACTGCTGTGAGTAGTCTCTAGTAGTATTTCTGCTGCCGTTGTTGTAAACAAAAGATAATTAATATTTAAGGCAGAGCTCCCATACATCAAATGTTATTCGAAACCTTCAGGAATGAGTCTGACTCGCACTGGGCCAGTTTTTCTTATAAGTAGGTACAATGAACACAGCTGTGTGGATTATGCTGAACCTAATGGCTGGCTTAAGAACTAAAACTGAGAATGCAACCTGCCAGTTCCTTTCAGTGACGTTTTCTTGATATGGGTGCCTGTTGATTATGCCTGTTATAAACAATCCAACTGCACACTTTGCTCTTTCGTTCATTTCTCCATACTTCACCTCACTGGATGAGTTTATTCATTATTTTCTTGTGGGGGCCACCCACTATGACAAGCAGACGATCCAACCACCTGTTATGCTGCCCAGTTTGTTCATAACTGGACGAGTTTAGGTACCCCAGCATTTGTCAGCCCCCATTTAATCTTCTTTTTGTCTTGCAAAAGTCCATTATTTCATTTACAGATAAGACTTCTTGAAGATTTTGAAGAAACCTAGACTGAGTTTCTTGTGGAGTTTTCTCCGTCTCATTGCATTGTGGAACTTTTAGCAGAGTCACAGCAATTCCGACAAATCTTGAAACTTTTTTTATTTTAAAGAATATCCACATCCAGCTCTAGCATAATAATATTTTTACCATATTTTCATTTCAGAAAATGTACCTGATACAGTTGATTCATGCTAAGAAATTCTGCAGCGCTGAACAGGTAGCAGATCTGGTTAGACAGGTGCGCTTAGAACGTCAACACATTGCTTTAGCTCGAAAGAGGGCCAAGAATAGAAGGAAGCAACTGCAGGTTAGTTTTTTTTAATTGGACAGTCAACATTTTAATAGATTCACTTAGCAAATCTCTTAAAACCCGGTTTTCCCAAATGCCTACAGTGTGGGGTTCTTCAAAAGGAGTCTTAGAAGGTTTTTCCAGTGTTGGCAGCGTAAGTGTGGGACCTCTGGTGTTGCAAATGTTCATAGGCTATGGTGACCACCGGTTCGTCTGATGGACCGTATGCTTGTCTGCCACCTTATTGGTACTCATAATATAAAAAAAATCATCCCCTCTTCACCAGCCATCTTGCCCTTTGCACACTGTACATTTCCCGATGCAAACAAACAATCAAATGTTTCCTCTTTAAAATATTAGTATAGACTATGTAATAATATTGTGGGTAATTCTTAAAAATAAATCTAACATCTATTTCAGCAAAGCACAGAGATATCATCAACCAGCAACAGCCAATCTCCTCCCATCACCACCACACCAAAACGCTCTATCACTACTACACCGAGACGCTCCGGCCACATCATGATACGCTACAGCCCACAACAGTATTCCCCACCAAAGCGACCCAACCGTACTGTTAACGTCAATAACAGTACTATCAATCCTAGCGACCGTGTCTTAAGAAGTTTCAGGAGTGTAAGAAAGCCTAACTATGTACTGAATAATGCGTTGATTGGTATTATAAAAAACTCGAGCTCTGAAGAGAGTGTTAAAAGTATTGGTCGAGTGACCACGGTGTTGGAGGATAAGTATCAGAAATTGAATATGAGCTCTATTGTGAGGAAACAGAGTATTGGTTGGCGGAGCAGGAATGAGCTTGTACCAGTGTTAAGGCAGAGGAGTGGAGTAAGTTCCTTTTTTTTTTAATCCAGTACATACATACGGTCTCGCCTTTTATCCCCGAAGGGGTTGGCAGAGGCTGCCCACATTTCATGTTTAGATTTTGTCCCACGTAATAGGTGGTGAGACCCACCTATTCCAAAAAAATATCCGCGTTGAAATGGATAGGCGCAGGCCGTGACGACTCACAGTTGATATTTTCAGGCTGCCCATAAGGCCTTCAACTTAATGATTGTCATTTTACTGACAACCGGGTTCCAATTCGATTTTTCCATCTCTATACAATGGATCGTTTTGCGAATGTGTTCCCTTAGTCGCCTCGCACGACACCCTCGGTGAATTGGGGCGGCGACACTGTGTACTCTTTCCCATCGCCACATGGGGTACTTTCGTATGATAGGTTAAATAATCGAAGTGTATTATGAAAACTAAAGTCTTTTTATATTTATTTTTTCAGAACAATATAATACCGCAACCCGTTCGACCAATGCAACAGCCTCGCCGATTAACCGAAATCTACTCTAAAAACGAACAGGCCAAAACTCAACTAGTATCTATACGCAGAGCAGATGGCACACTATCAAAACTAAACGCCTACATACACAAACCTCTAACACAGAACAGTATAGCAATAAGAGAGAGGGAGAAAACAATACATAACATTCATACAACAGAAAGAGACATACCTACTTTTAGCATTACTTCTAACTATAAATCTACTACAATATCGAATGCTACTATAGAAATGTCTTCGGAAACTACTGAAAATATATCTGAAATAAGTAAAGAAAATCAAGGAGAGTTTGCAGTCTATTATCATAAGAAGATTAGGGCTGAGCAAGTAAGATCTCAGCGTACAAAAGAAGTGGCTAGAACTATTAGTAATGAGAATTATGAATACAGGTTGCCGAAGATAAATGATGTTTTCAGTAAGTTTAATAGTGTGTATGAACGGGATGTCACACAGCCGATATATGTGCAGGTGGATCCAGAACCAGGGATTGGTAAGTTATTTGTATGTTAGTAATATTTATTGTAAATAGGAAAGATATGATTGTTTGTACATTAAATAATATTTTAATATAAAGTGAAAAAAGACAACTTAGCCCATACGGGATTTAAACCCACAACCTTTGCCTAAACCAGGGCAATGCTCTAACCAATTGAGCTAATGGAACCGTAAATAATCCCCCGAAATTACTTAACCGATTTGAAAAATTCTTTTGCTGTTGGGAAGTTATAGTATCCCTGTGTGACAGTCTATATTTTATTCCCGTTTTCCCACTGGAACGGGAACTACCCGACAAAACCGCGTGACGCCATATCACCTCTTTCAAAAATACTTTCGCCATTGGAAAACAAAGATTTCCTGAAGTAACACGGGCTATGTATCATCATGCTTCTACCCAAGGGAGCAGAGCAGTACTTAGTAAATGTCAGATAATAATTTGGTATCATTTATACTCGATTGTTGGCACTTGATAGAACTGTTAAAAACAAACACTGTACTTATATTCCACAATTTACTTTTAGGACTCTTAATAATTTTGTCTAGAATAACACGTAGGCTACTTTTTATCCCTGCAATAATTTCCGTGGGAAGCGGGATCGGAGTTTCACACGAACGAAGCCATTTATCTAGGTACTATACTATCTAGCATTAATAATTGTTAAAAAAGGTATTTGTGTATGAATTTCAGTGCGAAACGAGACATTCTTCCCAGACATGCCAAGCTACCAGACCTCGATGCTGGAAAACCTTTATAACTTGAAGAATGTGTTCGTAGTGAATCAACCGTTGCTCCAAATTACTACAACGACGAACACCCAGTGTGTATACAGCACACCACTCATATCTACTGCGTAAGTTTATCAAATTCATTACTAATATCATGTATGTGAGTGTGTTTGTTTGATATTCCAAAGACCACAGCGTTGAATGTTCTATCAACGGTCACTGCATTGTATATTTGTCTGGAGCTGATTGACCACTTCTAGCTTTTATATTTACTTATGCGCTTGTTTTGAAGGCACTTTAACCACATTGGGTTCTCCAGTAATCTTATGTGGAAAACAATGGGACTTAAAACAACTCTGCCTACCCTTTCGGGAATAAGGCATGGCTTATCTATATCTATACTAATATTATAAAGAGGTAAGGTTTGTGTGTTTGTTAAATTGTAAGGGGTAATCTCGGGATCTACTGAAAGTTTGAGCGCTCGTGGCCCCGCGGACTCAGTGTTCTGTAAACGATCACTGCAGTAAGCAACATTTACTATGGCCGGATATGGATGGGTGACCACCACGTGGACCACTTTGTGACATTTATTTACGAGCGTTTCCGTGCTTCGGAAGGCACGATAAGCCGTTGGTCCCGGTTGTCAGTAAAATGACAGTCGTTAAGCCAAGTTGAAGGCCTTACGGGCGGCTTGAAAAATTTCAACTGTGGGTCGTCACAACCTGCGCCCGGGTCGGCAGCGCGTGTGTAACGCCTCTGGTGTTGCAAACGTCTATAGGCTACGGTTACCAACCTTCCGGTGGGCCGTTAGCTTGTCTGCCACCTAAGTAGTATAAAAAAAAAAAAAAAAAAAAAAAAAAAAAAAAAAACCGATTCTAAAAATTCTTTCACCAATAGAAAGCTACGTTATTGTGGAGTGTCATAAGCTATATAGCATCACGCTACAACTGATAGGAACGGAGCAGTAATAGTAAATGTTTCAAAAACGGGGGACGACGTAAACAGGTAAGCGCAAACGAAGTTGCGCGGGTCAGCTAGTGTATGTATAAGTTTTTAAATGGAACTTCTTCTACGCTTGAAAGGTGTCATAAGCATAGATTTAAAACGCAAGCCGCCCTGGGCTCTTAACCAATAATACTCTGAACTGAAAAATTGTATTTTATTTTTTCTGTGTGAATGCAAGCTAAGCATGATTTGTTACTAAACTTCCCCTTCAAACAAACTTTATTTTGATGTGAATCATTTAAGGCTTGTATATTCGAAAGAGACTCATCTTGGGGTGAACTTTATACCTACTAGGAAATAGTCTTCGATTAGATGTGATAATACTATATTATTGTAATTTATTAGATACTCTTGCATTTTAACGTATCAAAACACGATTAGGAATACTTTGTTCGATGGAAATCGCTCTCGAAAAATTACAAATATTTCAAAAATCTTAACAAGTAATGAACTTTTTTTATCTTAAATAATGAGTTTAATCCTCATAAAAACTTGTCTAATAGATATAGGTCTTTAGAACAATATTTTACGGCTAGATTTTTCTTAAAACCCCTCAGATTTTATAACAGTAATAGAATGTATTAGAATCGAATGAAATCCGGCAAAAGCGAACGCTGCAATCCTTCGAATTGCCTTAGGATTTGTCAAGGTCGAATATTGCAGACTTAAATACATTCTGTCACTCAAAACGCGAAATGATTTTACTACTAAAAACTGGCCATTTAATTTATTTGCCAGGTGCTTTTCTTAAAGGCTCAATTCTATCTAACCAATGTAATTGTAAATGTAGGTGTGGTTCACTCCCAGGCATCTCTTTTCAATTTTTTCAGTGTTCTCTCTCAGCGAATAGTATTGCTGTTCAAAGGGAGAAATTGAATGCTGCTAGTTTTTTGGACTCAATGCCACGGCGGCCATAATATATTTAGGTTTAGTTTAGATATTTTTTTTACTGTATTTATTCATTTGAGAATAAACTTAGATGATTCACATCTTGGGTAATATTTAATCTAAGCAAAAACCTTTCATAATGCGATCTATGTGTGTTCTTACATTAAACATCACTCTTGCCATGATTTATTTTACTTTTTGCTGGTCATAGAAAAGTGTATCTTATTACAAAGCACTAAGGTTGAAAATAACTTTGTTTATCACTCGCGTTTGTGACAACTGATGTTCGAGAGTGGCGGTTGCCACATCCATAGCCAATTTTATAAAAATACTAGCTGATGCCCGCAGCTTCGCCCGCGATGGCGCTGTATGTGAAATTTTGCTGAATTTTCTTTGCTATAAACCACACGGAGCCCGAGACCTTTCCAACGAATGCAAAACCGTGTAAATCGGTTCGTGCGTTCTAAAGTTATAGCGTCAGGAAGGAAAACCCGACTTATTTATATATAATAGATAAAAGGCCATATAGGATGGCCCTGTATACTTAACTCCTTTGCCACTGTACACAACCTATGACCAACAAAAAGTAAGATATAATAATACAACATTGCACTTGCATTCTCCCTCACGCTTACCGCTTGCATGTTGACTGTTACTTGCAGCAAGGCGCAGCCCTCATCGGATCTGTGCGGCTACTATAATATCGCTTGTGAGTTCTGCTTTCCTAGTCACTAACTGTACATTTCTGTGTTTCTTTTCAGTGTTTTTGTTAAATTTTGGCTATTTTGCGGGTAGATTCAAGCTTGAAGCGAATAGTGCAGAGGAATTTCAATCGTAAAGTACGTGAAAGTTAATCGTGAATTTCATTTCTATCAGTACGGCTAATTTCTTGTCTCATAATTTATAGAAAAGACTCTCCTTTCCTCGCATTTTAGGTGATATGTACTGTACAGTCTGCTGCAGTAGTGGAGGTACAGTGAGCAAAAAATGTCGCCTGCAGCGCACAGTGTATTATAATCGCTCAGTAGCGGTCACTCTCTTTTTTTTATGTTTTATGATGGATAATAGCCAAACTAAGCAGATCGTTAAACTCCAAAATGTTTATCACACATAGTTTTAGAAAAATTTAAGAAATCGAGAAAAGTCCATAGAAACCATAGAAACCCTTCATCTCCTTTGTTATTCGTATTATTTTCGTTGTTTCATTTTTCCATGATTAAGTTATAGTCTTGGCATCGATTTATAAAAAAAAATGAACGAATGTTGTCTAGTTTAGCGAGAATATTTTTTTTTGTAAATATTTTATTTATTTTTTTCTAGTGGCATCCCTTGACGGTCGCATTTTTTTAGATGCCGAATTGTTAATTGTGGGTAGTGCTACTACCAAAAAAAAAATAGACGCAGCCAAAATCCAACGAGCCCGTTGAGTATTGCACGGATGAGGAGGAGCTAGCGAAAGAAACTGAGTGGATTAGGGTAAAGAGTAGGAAGAAACGGAAGTTAAATGCTTCCCTCTCGCCACCACATGCCAGCACAAGTCCCCAGCAAGAACAGGGACCCGCTCAAAATGCCCACTTCCACCGCCAATTATTGTGGACAACATTTTGAACTATCAATTATTTTATGATAGTTTAATTCAAACCCAATCAATACAATCCTTCACTGCAAAAATGCTTAGTGGGGATTGTGTCAAAATTAATTGCAAAAATGAAGACTCTTATAGGTCAGTCACTACATTACTAAGTGAGAAGAACTACCGCTGGCACTCTTATGAAGATAAGCAGTCCAGGCCGATAAGAGTAATCGTTAAGAGATTACACTCTTCGTGTCAACCCGACCGAATCAAAAATGATTTGGAGTCACAGGGATTCCAAGTAGAAAATGTTATAAACAAGTTAAGCTGGCGAAATAAAGAGCCTTTAAACATGTTTATATTATCATTTAAAAATTCGGAAAATATTAACAATATACAGGGTGAATTTTCGAAAAGGGCTTGGATGGCCAAATCCCAAACTATAAGGAATAGCTAAAAATGCTCAAAGGAGTCACGAGCCCGATTTTGATAAGACTTAAAACCTCATCATTAGATTTTTGAAAAACCAATAATCCTAGCTGGGAATCGAACCCATTGATTTTGAAAAAAAAAACACATCCTCTATTATTACACCATACGATAGTTTCGCTGATAAGGATCAAAATCTGCGAAGTAATGATATACGGCAAATCTAAGGAAAGTTTGAAATTTTAATAGAATTCATATTTCATGTACCTACATTTTGTATCATAATTTGTTTCGTTCGAAATCCCAGAATAGATCGTAACTATTCCGTGTTTTAAATCATGCTCAGAATGATTCTTTGGAGAATATTCTATACGGAATCAGTAATATTGAATGCAGTACCATCCTTGAGGTCTCGAATCTAGCTATGTATTGAAAACAATGGTCTACATTTTGAACAATTAATCAGTTAATGTAAGAAAAATAAATTGTATTTTGTTAAAGATAAGCACTTTCCTTTAGTTTGCCGTATGTCATTACTTCCCAGAATAAGATTCTTAATAGCAACACTATCGTATGGTGTAATAATATAGGGTGTGTTTTTTTTTCGAAATCATTGGGTTCGATTCCCAGCTAGGATTATTGATTTTTCAAAAATCTAATGATGAGGTTTTAAGTTTCATCAAAATCGGGCTCGTGACTCCTTTAAGCATTTTTCGCTATTCCTTATAGTTTCGGATTTGGCCATCCAATCCCTTTTGAAAAATTCAGCCTGTATATGCCATTAACTATATATTAGGTTGCAAGGTTGAAATACACCCAATTAAAAACTCACAGCTTATCCCTCAGTGCAAGAGGTGCCAAGCTTACGGGCACACACAAAAATATTGCTCAAAAGAGCCAAGGTGTGTTAAATGCACAGGCAAGCATCTCACAGCTGACTGTACGAAACCCGTCGAAGAAAAACCTAAATGTATTCATTGTGGCTCCCCTCACCCAGCCAATTACAGAGGGTGCGTCGTAGCTAAGGAAATGCAAAAGTTAAAGAATAAAACCCTAAATAAAAAGGCGATCACACAACAGCCTACCCCTAAGAACAACTCTAATGTTCAGGCAACTAGGAAAAGTGCCAATCCAATGCCCCCCGCAACCACTAGTATACTGACTACAAACAAAGCTTCCTATGCGCATGTCAGCAAGAAATCATTACAGCCATCGAGTATAGAAGACAAGCTTAGTCAAATTTTAAAATATATATCCTCATTCGATCGAAGACTAGATAAACTAGAATCCAGCGTTAAAATAGCTGCCCCACAAAACAACCATGAATAACAGTCTCAAAATTATGGCATGGAACTCTAATGGATTACTTCAACACCAAAATGAGTTGCAGTTAGTCTTAGATACAGAAAACATTGACGTGTGCTTGATATCTGAAACGCACTTCACTAAACAGTCTCACATTAAATTTAGAGGATACAAAATATATAACTCACTCCACCCGGACAATACTGCTAGAGGAGGTAGTGCGGTTATTATCAAGAAAAAAATTATCCACTATGAATATAATAGATATGAAGCACCTCACATGCAATCCATGGCGGTATCTATCGAAACTAAATTCGGCCCTGTGGTCGTCGCTTCTATTTACTGTCCCCCAAGGCACAAAATAGTAACAGAACAATATAAGCATCTCTTTGACCTCCTCGGATCCAGGTTCATACTGGGAGGTGATTTTAATGCTAAGAATAAGTACTGGGGGTCCAGGTTAACTACGACAAAAGGAAGACAACTACTAAGTGCGATTAAAGAGATGCGGTGTGAAACAATAAGTACAGGAAAAACAACGTACTGGCCAACTGATAGGAATAAAGTACCTGACCTTATAGACTTCTTCGTATTTAAAAATATATCAAGTAATTTTTTATGTATTGAGGAAAACAGTCACATGAACTCGGATCATTCTCCGATAGTATTAAGATTAAGTAATAAAATTTTACTCAGAAATTCCCATTTGACACTATCAAATAAGCATACAGACTGGGAAAGCTTTAGATTAGAATTAGAAAAAACTATAGATTTAAATGTGCCCTTAATTAAAATTACACAATCTCGACTTAGAAACTAATAAGTTGACCGTGAATATTCAGCAATGTGCATGGAATAATTCACCATCACTAAGAGCCAAGTACAAGGGTAACACTTATCCCAAGGAAATAATTACATTACTAACAGAAAAAAGGAAGCAGAGAAAAAGATGGCAACAGACCAGATATCCCAAAGACAAAACTTTACTTAATAATATTAGCAAAATCTTAAAGAAAAAAATTCAACAGTTTAACGATGAATGCTTAAGGAATAATTTACAGCAGCTAACTGGTGACCACACAACAGATTACTCCCTATGGAAAGTGACCAAGAAACTCAAAAGGCCAGTGACACAAATTCCTCCTATTAGGGACGACAATGGAAAATGGGCAATAAGCAACGAGCAAAAAGCACACACATTTGCACAGCACCTTGCAAAAAATTTTCAACCATACAGACAGCAGACAGAAAACCTCACGTGTCTCAACGTATTAGAGGATCAAAGAATTAAACTCGTCACGCCAAAGGAAGTGATGAAAGAAATTAAAAATAACATTAGCTCTAAAAAATCGCCAGGATATGATCTGATCACAGGGGAAATTTTAAAACAATTGCCACAGAAAGCCATCATTAAAATCACAAAGATTATTAATGCCATCTTTGTGTTAAAATATGTACCCGAGGCATGGAAGGTCGCTGAAGTCATCATGATCGCTAAACCTGGCAAGCCACCTCATGAAGCAACTTCATACCGGCCTATTTCCTTGCTGCCTATGATCTCTAAGCTTTTTGAAAAGCTCTTATTAAAGCGGTTGAAACCAATTATTAGCAAGAATAATTTAATACCAAACCACCAATTTGGATTTCGAGAAAACCACTCTACTATAGACCAGGTTCATAGGATAACGAATAACATTGAGAAAGCTCTAGAAGGTAAAAAAGTTTGTAGTACAGTATTCTTAGATGTAGCACAAGCTTTCGACAAAGTCTGGCACGAAGGACTAATATATAAACTAAAAAAAACGCTGCCAAGAGCTTTTTCAGACATATTAACATCTTACGTCACCAACAGAGCATTCAGAATACGACAAGAAGATGCGTATTCTGAGCTTAACACAATTGAAGCAGGGGTACCACAAGGGAGTGTATTAGGTCCAATTCTCTACCTGCTATACACCTACGATATACCAGAAACACAACGAAATACAATCGCTACTTTTGCTGACGACACTGCCATTATGGCTACAGGGTCGAGCCACAAAGAAGCCGTTAGGAAAGTTCAAGCGGCTGTTACGAAAATTTATGACTGGGCACATAAATGGCAAATAAAGTTAAATGAATCAAAGTCCCTACACATTGACTTCTCAAATAAAAAACATGAGTACCATCCCATATTTATAAATGGCCTACAAGTGCCACACGCAAACACAGCAAAATATCTGGGCATGACGCTTGATGCCAAACTTCGGTGGAAAGCTCACGTTAAAAAGAAAAGGCAAGAGCTGGACTTTCGATACAAAAGTATGCATTGGTTACTAGGCAGAAACTCTAGTCTGTCAATTCATAATAAGCTACTAATATATAAGCTTACATTGATGCCTATCTGGAAGTACGGTATACAACTCTGGGGCTGTACTAAACCAACCAACGTAGACATAATACAGCGATACCAAAACAAAATACTAAGGGCAATCGTCAATGCGCCTTGGTACGTACGAAATGACGACCTCCACCGTGATCTCAACGTGGATACTGTCTACCAAACCATACAGAAGTCTGCTGCAGCCCACGAACGCAGACTCCTACACCATGTGAATATCGAAGCGATCCAATTGCTTGATACCACGGACATAGTGAGACGATTAAAACGAACTAAGCCTTTTGAATTAGTGTAGTGAACAAATATTAGTGATAGTGCTATAATATAGAACACGTGAACAAAGTGTTTTCATACTTAACAGACTCTAAGAAAGTGCAATGAACATGAATCTTAGTTTAAAAACAGTATACCTAGTAAATTAAGTTAGATGTAAATTACTTATTAGCCATAAACTTATATAACGGCTAGATTGTAATTAATTATTAAGAACATTGTTCTTAATAAAAAAGAAAAAAAAAATCATTACGAATATATTCCTCCATTCATTGGTAATTTTAACTACAGTAAATTTTGATTATTTCGAGCAAAATCTGTAAAAATGTTTTTGTATAACTTCAATGACCTTTTAAGAAAAGCTTCATAATTTCAAAACCAATTTTTTTTCAATTTTTGGTGTGTCATATTATGCTGTACTACGTTTATATCTATCGTTATTGGCCATAAAAAAAGAGTGACCGCTACTGAGCGATTATAAAAGACTGTGCAGCGGTCACTTTTATTCACAGTGACGTATCCTGATTGACAATTTTATGTGCACTCGATTTTAGTCCTTACACTGGAACTCTACTTTTGCAACTAGACTGTACATCAGACTGTCAAAATAAGATTGCTGACGAGTTTCAATATTACTATCATTTTATCCTTTTGCTTCAATAGTAACATTCAAACTACCACAAAGTCAATAATAAAGGTATCACTTCAAATGGCCGCTATGTAAATCAAAATCTACTGCACATTATTCGCTTGGAGCTTGAATAGACCTTTAAGTTAAGCTTTGGGTTCAAGCATGTAACCACATTAACTGCCATAAATTTTAACATCTCTACAACCTGCATTAGTATTTTAATTGACTTTATTGTACCACGTTGGCCAGATGAATATGTACAGGGTATTGTTTCGAGTATTCTTCCACAAAATAATACGGTACAGAAGGTAATCTAATGACATGTACTTTTTTTCACACCTACCCTCTGCTACGCACACTCACGCACAAATCAGTATCAAAAACTGCCATGAAAGTCCTTTGACTTCATGTCCGTGAATTCCGTGAGCGATGTCTATAGAGCGCGTAGCCCGAGCGCACTTTTTATATAGTTTTCCTTCTGTACATTATTATTTTTTGATTCCTCTCTTCGCAAGGTGAGACAAGCTTGGATCCAAAGACCTCGACTAGGCACCAATATTCTGTACAGCATGTGTCACGCAACACTGTCACTCTGTCGACATAGTTTTGTATAACATTTCTGTGTAAGTTTATGTACATACATTAGCTTAAAATGACAAATATCCCGCCGTTAATAGTGTACCTTTAGTATGATATTATGGATAGTGTTTAGATTTTTAAAACACTATATCTAAAATATGAAACTCGTGGCTCGATAGCTTAGCAGTTAAATCGCTTCCCTCGACAAGAGAGAAGACCCGAATTCGATTCAAGTTGGAGTATGAAAATGTTGCCTCTTCCTCCTTTAAAATTAATGCACAATATGTTTTCAGCATCGCAGGATAACTCTGTTTATGGTATGGAAGATTCGCGAGTTCACGACTTCTTCAAGAATTTTCGCTGTGACGAAAGTAAGTCTAAGGATTTGTAATATAATAAAATCTTTAAATACGTATTTGTATGAAAATGAATGTTGTAACGTACCCAACGATGACCCACACTATGAGGTTATGTATAACCAAAGATAATATAATAGTATTACATACAGATCGGCAACTCCCTGCCTCCCACTGAGTAAGCTTCCCCATCCCCCCCCCCCCACCAAAATTTAAGTGTCTATTCCCGTGTCAGTACTTGAGAGAGTGTCACTGCGTTGCATTACGTATCACTTCCTACGTACTTTGTGCTATTGCTTTGGTTTAATTTGTACTTAGCCCAGGGTAGACTTTAAAAAAAGTACCTACAAACATGAGATTGCGCTCTGTTCCTTATTATTTTGTTTCCATAGCTAGTAGTTACTAGGTACTAGTAAACTCACACACACATTCAAGCGTGATTCAAGCATTCACATTACGTGTATATTAGTGTGGGTGAAAACGAACATTTTTTTATGGAGTTTCCGCCCTGTGGTATAACGTAGGGTTATTTATACTGTTGGTTGATGGCACTAGGTGGAACCTGCTGCACATATTGAATAACACCACTTGTACTGTTCCACAACATTTATTTACTTATTTACATGATGTAGTTACTGGTCATCAAGTTAGTTTTACCTTTGAGAATGCCGAGAGGCGAAACCGGTCAGGTGTAAAGTAAATAAATGTTGTAGAACAGTACAAGTGGTGTTATTCAATAATTATATAACGTAAGATTTTCACAGTCATCGGGGATAATAATAAAACAGCTGTCCAAAATAATCTAAACGACACAAAAAACAACCTTATTCCATTGAGATAAGCATTCATTTTAGTCAGTCTTCTCGACAACATTCACGCTCCCCATACAATATTTTCCCTATATCTTATTTATTCTAAAACCATCCTACAGCCTTTTCAGACGTAACAACGATAGGTGCCCGCAGAACTAGCTCGACAGATTCCCTCCAGTCTCAAGAACTGGGTGCCAACGTCACTATACCCGAGATGGTTGAAGATGCTTTGGAGATTATCAGTCAGGACGGGGTGAGTTGCCGCTATGACAAATATTTTATACAAAACTAGCGGACGTCACGTAGCTCCCGTTCCCGTGGGAATATGGGAATAAAATATAGCCTATGTTCACCAGGAATAGTGTAGCTTCCCAACAGTGAAAGAATTTTTTAAATCGGTCCAGTAGTTTTGGAGCCTATTTGTACAAACAAACAAATAATCAAATCATTCCTCTTTATAATATTAGTATAAACTAGTTGCCCTGCGCGACTTCGCTCACGTGGACTTTCTATAATCAACAACAGCTACTCCACCTGTTCTTTAAAAAACATTCCTGGACCTACGGATACAATCAAATTAGAATATAGAAGTTGTTGACCTAATGACTTTGAAAGGCGACCGTGACCGCACTTTGGGCGGACGACTTGGTGCAGGGTTTTGTTTAGAAGTTTCCTTTACATCCATTTTAGAGGAAGGGGTGACATGTTCCTCTAACACACAAAGGGAGAATTCTCCGACCAGGCAAGACGATTGCGCCTGGCGGGCCGTAGCCCAACGGTTGATGTTGGACTGTTGTTTGTTTATATCATTCATCGCCGCGAGAATTTTGACATCGCTTTGCAGAATTTCTATTGATCTTCGCTATGTGGCAGTTGTCACACATGACCTTTTGTTATTCAATAGGTCCACCACTTACAGGTGTGGCTACACTCTTAAACAAGTCTCTATCGTACAAAATCGTCAATCCTATGATAGAAATGGCAATGCACTTATAATTGTGCAAGTATGTTGGCGTTAAGTGTACGAATATTGTGATTCCAGGACTACATGGAGCGTATGGGAATGGATATAAGAATGCAGTGCATGCTATGCGAATGGGCTGGACCCAAGATCATTCTGGAATACCATATCAGAAGGGTAAGTTTATTTTGCACTTTATTATACCTAGGGAATAACCCCTTAGTATCTACTTTACAAAATAAAACTACTCTCCAAATTTCATGTTTCTATCTTCAGTAGTTTCGACTTTTTTCCATTACTTAACTACCCTATTACTTCTTCCCTAGCTGAGCCAGCGGTGGTAGCCGTAGGTCTGTTGGGAGTCCTGGGGTCATCCTCCCGAAGGCTTACCCGGAACTCGGCATTAGGTAGTAATCGCGTGGTTTTTAGTCGGTAGGAGTCCGGCATAGCATCTGTGTAGGATTTTCCTCGCTTCTGTCCTTTTAATCAAAAGAAATCTTTCAAAAATCATGTACGGTCCAAATGTCATGTTTCTATCTTAAATAGTTTGTGCTGGGTCGTCTTCAAATTACAGAATTTCAGCTTGTTTCGATCGATACGGTTCTGTAGCTCAGTTGGCAGAGCACTGCCCTGGTTTAGGCAAATGTACCACATTTTCAATTCCCGGCCTATCTAAAAATGGTCTTATTTCACTTTGAAATAAGACCATTTGACCTTGAACTAAATTAAGTACTTATGTAGCTTATCTAGAATCTACCCTATCGCTTCTACACCCGCTACTGCTCCTCTGCAGGAACACACAACAGACATAGTACAGTGCAACACTAGCGGCGAGTGCGTTGTGCGCTACACGCTAGGAGCACTATCGGCGCGCTGTGATTGGCTCAGTCGCATCGTAGAACATCGACAAGAGATATATGTGATCAGTGCCAAGTATCAAGACCCTGATCGGTTCGCTGCTTCGCTCACGGTGAGTTTTCATCACCACATTTACCTTTTTTTTTTCAGCTTCCAGTGTGATCTACTGGCTGGCTTACTACCATCTCTCAATCTCTTACAAAGTTTGTCAGACAAAGTATATCCACCACAGGCTATCGCGTCCCAAAATTAACATGTAGAATAGAATACCAGGGATTATTTTAGGCTGCTTAATTTAAGAGATGGTAGTAATCCCGTTAGTGTAGTGACATAACCAGCTGTATACAAAAAAGTTATAGGCAGATTTAAAATATTTACTGTTTTTTTTTTAATAATTTCATAAGTTATATCAGTTGTGTAGATCCTATGAACTGGACAAAAATCTCACAATTTTTATTCTCCACCAGACCCTCTCAAATGAAGACATCTCTATAACTGGCAGTATTACCACTTACAATAAGGTGACAGGCGAGCCTCTCATATGGAAAGGTATAATTGAACAACTGCCTACCATTCTGGCTTACGAGAACGATCCAGACTGCTTAAAACTAGAACTTTCTACAATGAACTTACTACCGAATAGTGCGAATTTGAAACTTATGAACAGGGAATTAGTTATAAAATCGCCTAACAAGGTCGTAGTTGGACAACCAGAGTTAGATAGTATTCAAATATCGTTGATTGTTAAGATATATGATTAATATTAGGACTCCAATGCTCTTTGATGTGACGTTTTCAAAATAATTTAATGTGTGCGTCATGAAAACTTTTCAGATATATTTAAAGACCACGATTTATACATATTATAGTTGTGATACAATTTTATTTTAGTAATCGTCAATGGTCAATTCAGTTTTCATAGCATGTCGTTTGGTCTCAAGACTGGCCCTGCCGTGTCTTACCAGTTTTCATTTTGCAGTGCTTTCAACAGCTGTGCTGTCTATTTGTGATTCTTGAATCTTTTTTACCAGTGGGAATATAACAGTTTTACCGTGCTGTAAAGTTGATAATTCTGTATTGTATGAAATTAGTTTAGGCAAAGATTTTTTTATAGATTCGTGCAGTAAACTGACATTTACCGTAGAATTTTGATGATTTTTCTTACGTAATGTTATAGTATTTCTGTATATCATGTGATTTTGTACAAATATTTGCATTACTTAAATACTTATAAATATTACTTACTGGTTAATCATTAATCAAGTTGTATGAATTTATAACCGGCGGAAATTGAATTATGCAATGTCTTTCCAACCTATATAAACAACATCGTCAGTATAGTTAAACTGGTATAATAGTAATTCTGGTATGTCCAAATCCAAAATCGTTTTAAAATGTCGGATTACTGTATCGAACTTCAATTACTTAAACACTTTTGCAGCAATTTCACGGTTATCATAGACACGCACAAAAGACATAGATTAGTGTACGACTTTACAAACGCCCCCTATTTAGCTTGTATTCTATAAAGTATATAAGTTTAATTTTGTATTAAAAGTTTTTAGCATTAAATGCTATAGTTTTTAAGTGTTAAAAATCAGGTTGTGAATCAGTACAAAAATTTATAGTTATACATACGAAGCTGTGCAATTTTTCTACTTAGTAATAGGTAGATATAAGGTTTAGACTTTTTAAAGCATACATACGTCTGATATAAGTTTGACGAAAGGGTTTAACCGGAGCCGCAAAGTATTCGACTTCACGGCGGCTTACGGCTGATTTAGTCAGCATAGCCGAAAATGATTAAGTTTTGTGGCTGAAATTCTGTAAGATATAAGCCGAAGCCTTTAAATGAGTAAAGAAAAAAAAACAGTAATTATATCATATATTTGGAGAAAGAATTATTTTTTGAATATTTTCTTAGAATTTTATATTAGTGCTTTCAATCCCAAAATCCTACAATTGCTTAGTTTTCAATACCAGTGTTTTAATCCAAATTACAATTTTGCAACGAATAAAATTATACTGCCTGAAACAAAATGGCCGCCAGGCATTACATAAATCCTTGTTTGTTTAACTGGTCTAAGGTTTATTTTACGCCACAAATAAAAAAGTAGATAATTTCCTTAAAATGTAATATTCCCGTTCTGTGATTAGTCATGAACGGACTCTTACTCAATGCTTTTCAAATGTCGAACGTGCCTTGACAACTTTAGTAGGGAGAAATATTTGATTGTCTTCGCTTTTTGTGAAGCAATAGTCCTATGCTCATTCTTCATAAATCTTAAAAAAAACCTCATAAAAATTTAAAAACATTTGTAACTCAAGAAGCTACATAAAATGTAGGTAGGCAGAGGTAGAGGATTTTCGGGAAGCTGTAACTTTAAAAAAAAATCAGTACTAAACACTGGTCTGAGTTTTAATCTACTCCACAAATAAAAAAGTAGTTATACTCGTAAAAATGTAATATTGCGTATTGACATCTGTCATCGCGACTACTCTCATCTCATTGGCTGATTCCGAAATCGGCCAATGAGATTAGCGCTTTTTCAAATTTCGAAACGGGCATATATTTTTTGACAACTTCAGTGGGGAGTAATATTTGATTGTTGTCGTTTTTTTATGAGGCAAAGGCTTATGCTCATTCTTCATAAATCTTAAAAAGAAACTAATGAAAAATCATACTGATTAAATAAAAATGTTTAAATATCGTTGTAAGTTGATTGTTATTAATTAAGTTGATTTGTTACAATTTTATAATCGCGTTACATACCTCTTTTTGACAGTTTTGTATTTTATTTTTAAATCTTTTATTTTTCTTTTTTGCAACTTATTACTGTTATTTTTGTAGTAGAGTTGCATACCGACATCATGGTCGTTTTTGTATTACTTTTTAATGTTAATTTCTGAATAAAACAGATCAATACAATTTTGTGTTTGATTGGCTATCCCAAAGAGAAAAATATTAACTATACTTGGCAATAATATTAGAATCGAATCTAAGTACAGGTTGGCAAAAAGTCTAGAAACGGAACTAATATTTTGCAGGCTGGCTACATTGTCAAAAAGCTGCCAATAACGTCACATGTCTGTCAGTCAATGACATTATACAATTTGATTGGTGGGTTTTATTGACGGTTGTTGACAACTGGATACTGATTGGTGGTTATTTTAACGGGTTGCCATATGTACAGCACAGTGGCTCCTCCATTATTTTCTTCTATTTTTTGCCAAGCTTGACGTAGATTTTTATCTAGATCTAGATTGAGCTAAAAATTATAAATCTATGATTAGAATGCGTTTATTTCAACAGCAAGTGGTCAATTGATACAGGTCTCTTTAGCATGGCCTCTGTTGTAATCATGCTTATTACACAATTTAACATTTAAGACAACAAGTTGACAGAAAATACGAAACATAATAAAAAATACAAATATCAAAAATGACATCAAGAATATAAAATAAATGCTCTTGAATTAATCAGATTTGTAGGCCAATATCGGCAAAAGGCCTTGAATAAGAACGGAAATCTTGACTGATATCACCAAGAGATCTTGAAGAAATATTGAATTGTAAGGAAGGTTTTATAATCTTTATATTTTTTTAATAATCAGCGGTCTTGGAGTATGAACGGTTTGTGCTCTGAGGAATTGTTTGACATGATGCCTACGGCTACATTCTATCATCGCACCGCTCGCCACAGACAGGGTGTTCATCCTCACATGTTGCATCCGGAGCGCTCGAGCACGGTTAGATCCGATAGGGGCTTTCTACCGCGCACGCTTAGGTTGTGGACAGTGGAATGATCAACCTGCCTCGGTTTTCCCAAACGCCTACAGTATGGGGTTCTTCAAGAGGGGTCTTAGAAGGTTTTTACAGGGTCGGCAGTGCGAGTGTGGCGCCTCTGGTGTTGCAAACGTTCATAGACTGCGGTGACCACCGGTACATCTGGTGGGCCGTATGCTTGTCTGCCACCTTAGTGGTATAAAAACAAAAAAAAAGCTATTTTTATAGTATGTCGTAGTATCCAATGTCGGACTTTCGGAGCCTTGAGGTTATCCTTCTCCGAGGGCATACCCGGAACTCACGGCCATTGGCAGATGGTGGTGCGTCGTGTGGTTTAGTTGGTAGAAGTCTGGCAAAGTATCCATGAGGACTTCTACACTTCAAAAAAAATCCGATGTCGTAGAAAGAAAGAAAATACATTTAGTTAAGACACGCACATTACATCTTACTTCTTAATATAATTATTAATATCATAAATGTGAAAGTTTGTGAGTGTAGATGTTTGTTACTCTTTCACGCTGAAACCGCTGAACGGATCGAGCTGAAATTTGGTACAGAGATAGATTATAGTCTGGAATAACACATTGGCTACTTTTTATCCCGGTAATAAGTTCCCGCGGAAACTAATTTTACGCGGGCGAAGCTGCTGGCATCAGCTAGTAATATATAAGCTACAGATCAAGTACTCATAAACACATGATTATAAAATAACATGTATTTAGCTGTGTGTGCTCATCTCAAATTGGGTAGCCATCTCAGCAAGCAGTAGGTTGGAACATACTCGATATCGGGGTAAGTAAAATGTATGAAATTTGACTTAACTATCTTTCTTATTGTTAGATCAGTTAACGGATATCGAAGCCGGCACGATCAATGGGTCGGCTATCGGATGTAAGCTATCTTCGTTCGAAACCTATATCGAATTGGATAATTATAATGAAAACACTTTTTCATTACACCAATAAGATTCTCGTCACTGAATGGACTATCATTGGTCAAATCCAGAATCTACCAATGAGTGTGACACTTCCTCTAATGTCAAATAGGCCTTTTATTATTAATGAGATTCTATAGTTGTAATTTTTTTTTCCTTTCAGAATTAGACTTAATTATATTATTCATATTATTATGAAGAGCTAGCCTTGTACATATGTATAAGCATCAATTCTAAGCTTAAGTTGCTGATGTTAAAATTTAAGCAAATATCGATAATAAGAAAATGGCCTTTAATAGATGTACAAACCCATTGACACGAAAGGTTCCATTGGATGGTTTTGGACCTCGAGGTGCTCCGCAATATTATTATGTAAGATAAGTATTATGTGATCTATCTATGCTAATATTAATAAACAGTTCGCAAATGTATACCAAATGGCTACTGCGGCTCCGCCTGCGTGGTAATTTCCCGTTCCCGTATGTGTCCCATGGTAACTTATTCCGGAAATAAAATGGCATATGTGTGACTGCCTCTGTGGCGCAGTCGGTGGTGTAACCTGTAAGCCTGCCACGCTGGAAACATTTGGACTCGAGTCCTGGGTCGGTCCAAATAATTGTGTGATCCACAAATGTTTGTTTCGGAGTTTGTGTGTTTTCTATGTATAAAAAACTTGAGAGGTGTCAAGGGACACTCGGGTGGAACGAAGTCCCTTTCGATTAATTAGTGTAAGTAAAAGTAAAGTGAAAGTGAGAGAAAGAGAGACAGAGAGAAAGAGAAAAGGAAAACAACAAGCGACGAAATGAAAATAACTGGCTTGCTTTCTATGAGAGAGAGACAGACAGAGAAACACGCGCGATTGGTCCAACGAAAGTGTCTTGTCATAATTTTTTCAGTCTAGCTCCTTTTCGCAACGCGCCATAAGGAACTTCGTTCCAATATGTATGTATTTAGAAATATATAAGTATGTCTATCAGTCGTCTAGATCCCATAGCACAAGCTTATGATAGCTTAATTTGGGCTAGATGATGTGTGAGAATGTTCACAAATATTTCAATTTCAATTTTCAATTTCAATTCTTTATTATTGCGAAATATAGGTAAGTATTACAATGGTGTTCTAAGTAAAATTTGAGTATCACTATATCTCCACCAAACAGGCATGCAAAAATGGTTAACAGGCACTATTATTAGTTACAATAAATTAGAAGTAGATCAAATAAACCTATAATATTATGTACAATTGGTATTTTTGTTAACCTATTAATTTACAATGTCCATAACTATTATTATCATTAAGGTAAATTAAATATCAATGAATATTCAATCAATGGTTATCAGGATATTTTCTCAGGATTAAACTAACATGTCAAAATAAAAAATAATAAAATATTCCTTGGTAATCTTTTAACCCATTAATTCAAAATGTTAATAAATATTATTTATAAAGAAAATGTCAACAATTATTATAAATTAGCAAAGATGTCAAGAACTATTATTGATTAGCTAAAATGTCAATGAACATTTTATTTTTTTGGTAGTTGTCAATATAATTTGAATAAAATTTACAATAAAATATGTCAATATAATAAAATAAATAAAAGTAAGTATTTAGGTAAACATGTCAAGGCACTTATCATTTTCCATTTAAATATTCATCAACTGAGTATAGTAGTTTATGACACTGTTGCATAATAAGGGTTCTTATAACACGAGTGTGTTTTAAAAAAACGAGCCGTAGGCGAGTTTTTTTATAGTATCACACGAGTGTTATAAGACCAAGTTATGTACAGTGTCATACACTACTTTATCTACTCTCATACTAAGTATAATACCTGATTTCATTTTGTGATATATAGTTGCTCCTTGATTTCGCCGGTAACAGGTTCATGGTCATGTTTGACGCAGTTTCCAGAATGTCTGGTGGTGTACAATTACCACCATCCTCGCTTTAAGACATGTTTTTACTCAAAAACTAATTTATTTTACAAACAAAACTATGTAAACTTTGTTTAATTTAAATGTGAAATGTTGGCGCCAAGGCGCAAACATCGATTGCGCATGCGTGTTTCTTTTTTTTTTTTAGGCTGCGGAGGTACAATTTTTTTTTAAAGCAGAGGTTCAAACTTCTTTTTCCAGCTGGAGATTGTTTATGGTGTATCGTAATGATTAAAAAGTTTTATTATGATATAGGTGCCCATACAAGACCTGTATCGTAATAAAACTTTTTTTTTGGCCTGTGCGTAATGTTTGTCATAAGAGTATTGATTTCAATTTTATAATCTTTGTATTATAGTATCAGAGTAGATAAATAAATTTATTTATCTACTCTGATATTCATTACGATACACCATATGATAATCATTACGATACACCATAAACAATCTCCAGCTGAAAAAGAAGTTTGAACCTCTACTTTAAAAAAAAATGTGTCTCCAAAATAGCGAAAAATCCTAAATCTATGGTCTCCGCAGCCTAAAAAAAAAAAGAAACACGCATGCGCAATCGATGTTTGCGCCTTGGCGCCAACATTTTACATTTAAATTAAACAAAGTTTGATTTTGTTTGTAAAATAAATTAGTTTTATGTGTAAAAACATGTCTTAAAGCGAGGATGGTGGTAATTGTACACCACCAGACATTCTGGAAACTGCGTCAAACATGACCATGAACCTGTTACCGGCGAAATCAAGGAGCAACTATATATCACAACAAAATGAAATCAGGTATTATAGTATGAGAGTAGATAAAGTAGTGTATGACACTGTACATAACTTGGTCTTATAACACTCGTGTGATACTATAAAAAAAAATTGCGTGTACTTAGTGTACACACGTAAGAAGTGAAACTTCTTCATAAACTTAATTTTCACCTCACCTTAAATTAAGTCAAAGAGTACAAAAGTACAAAAGTCCAAAAGTCCAAAAGTCCAAAAGTCCAAAAGTCCAAAAGTCCAAAAGTAAAAAAGTCCAATAGTCCAAAAGTCCAAAAGTCCAAAGTCCAAAGTCCAAAAGTCCAAAAGGCCAAAAGTCCAAAAGTCCCAAAGTCCCAAAGTCCCAAAGTCCCAAAGTCCCTAAGTCCCAAAGTCCCAAAGTCCCAAAGTCCCAAAGTCTAAAAGTCTAAAAGTCCAAAACTCCAAAAGTCCAAAAGTCCAAAAGTTCCAAAGACCCAAAGTACCAAGGTCCCATCCAAAAGTCCAAAAGCCCAAAAGTCCAAAAGTCCCAAAGTCCCAAAGTCCCAAAGTCCCAAAGTCTCAAAGTCCCAAAGTCCCAAAGGCCAAAAGTCCAAAAGTACAAAAGTCCCAAAGTCCCAAAGTCCCAAAGTCCCAAAGTCCCAAAGTCCCAAAGTCCCAAAGTCCCAAAGTCCCAAAGTCCCAAAGTCCCAAAGTCCCAAAGTCCCAAAGTCCCAAAGTCCCAAAGTCCCAAAGTCCCAAAGTCCCAAAGTCCCAAAGTCCCAAAGTCTCAAAGTCCCAAAGTCCCAAAGTTCCAAAGTCCCAAAGTCCCAAAGTCCCAAAGTCCCAAAGTCCCAAAGTCCCAAAGTCCTTAAGTCCCAAAGTCCCAAAGTCCCAAAGTCCCAAAGTCTAAAAGTCTAAAAGTCCAAAACTCCAAAAGTCCAAAAGTCCAAAAGTCCAAAAGTTCCAAAGACCCAAAGTACCAAGGTCCCATCCAAAAGTCCAAAAGCCCAAAAGTCCAAAAGTCCCAAAGTCCCAAAGTCCCAAAGTCCCAAAGTCCCAAAGTCCCAAAGTCCCAAAGTCCCAAAGTCCCAAAGTCCCAAAGTCCCAAAGTCCCAAAGTCCCAAAGTCCCAAAGTCCCAAAGTCCCAAAGTCCCAAAGTCCCAAAGTCCCAAAGTCCCAAAGTCCCAAAGTCCCAAAGTCCCAAAGTCCCAAAGTCCCAAAGTCCCAAAGTCCCAAAGTCCCAAAGTCCCAAAGTCCCAAAGTCCCAAAGTCCCAAAGTCCCAAAGTCCCAAAGTCCCAAAGTCCCAAAGTCCCAAAGTCCCAAAGTCCCAAAGTTCCAAAGTTCCAAAGTCCCAAAGACCCAAAGTACCAAGATCCCATCCAAAAGTCAAAAAGTCCAAAAGATCAAAAGTCCCAAAGACCCAAAGTACCAATGTCCCATCCAAAAGTCCAAAAGTCCAAAAGCCCAAAAGTCCAAAAGTCCAAAAACCCTTAAATGACATGCTATCCCTGGATAGAGTACTCTTAATTCGAATCCACCGTGGTGGGGAACAGAACAAAGATGGCGCGTAACCAAAAATCGTGACGTGACGTGACGTGACGTGACGTGACGCAATTTTTTTTCCAACGCCGATAAAGAAGTTTCACTTCAAAAACTCGCCTACGGCTCGTTTTTTTAAAACACACTCGTGTTATAAGAACCCTTATTATGCAACAGTGTCATAAACTACTATTATATATACCTAAGTATGTGTTATTTCATACTATATTACTCGTATCATTTAGTCCTTGAATTGTACCTATGCACTTGATGAAGATGGTTGAAGAAATCCGAATATAATCTTTCTGTGTACCAGATTTTAGCCAGAGCTGTGTCAGGGCGTTTAGGAGTAACAAACATCTACACGTTCAAACTCATAAACATACACATTAATAATATTTGTAAGATTGTTTGCCGAACCACCCACTTACCTGATCCGTGTAACAGACTTCTCGTGTATTAAACTCGACGGCGCGATATGAGCAGTTTATAAAGAAACTGCGTGCGAGTGAGAAAGCGACACAACTAAAAGAGGACCAAGAACGAACGGTGACGGAATTTCAGCGCCATCTTCACTTCTTTAACCGGTGTGATCGCAGGTTTGTGCCAGAATGTACCCGTACTATAATATGTGTTTTCAAGAAGAATCTATTCAGTAGATTTTACGTGAAAGGGTAACAAACATACTTACATACTTTGGCATTTATAATAAGAGTGGTCATCTTGATAGAGCAACATGAACTATGACTTTGATCGGGAGAGGAAGCCCCATACGGTAACTTTCCGCTCGGTCAATACATACAAACGATCAGATTAACGTTCCAGGCTCTACTCTAAATGGTATTACAAATATAATATGTGGGTGTATTATGTTTTGTGTAAGTTCCATAGTGGCCACCGATTGCTTTTGTAGGGGCTTATAAGAATTTCATTTCCCCCCGCAACATATGACACACAGATATGTATAGAGCGAACATGCTATGTCTACTCCCCTTGTACTGGTCGCGGTGCTCTATGGGACATCTCTATAATATTGACTCTGAGTGCTGAGTGTACCCACATTATTACCTAATAACATACTGGAACTTTGCTTTCTATAGAAGTTTGATGAACAAGCTAAAAGTACGATTTGACCTTTGTCTGCAATCTTACGAAGAAGACCTGAAAGTTAGAAGACAGAAGTAAGTTTCTTTTTACATTCACCTTACCAAAATGACGCTCCCTGCCTAGTGAGAAACAATGGCGACTTCTAGCTTGACGGGGACGACTCTCAGAACAAGACCATTGAAGGTGACCTTCAAGATGACGGCCTACGGTCCGATTGAAGAACCCGTAGTTGTAGTAGGAGAGACACACATTTCAGCGTTCCAAGATTGTATAGTTCGACAGACAAACGATCTTTCAAAATTATTCTAGTCGATCTCTCCTCTAAAACAGTGGCACCTCTATCCGTCACGAGTTATTCGCTAGCTGTTCAAAGCACTCACCGTTGTAGATTTGGAAGAAGGTAACCAAAAACGCTATTGTTCTACGCTGTCCCGGCCTCTCAAAGCTACTTGTTACCTCAGGATAATCTTTAGTGCTAATGGTACGCCTAAAACAGTGGCACCTCTACCCGTCACGAGTTATTCGCTAGCTGTTCAAAGCACTCCCCGTTATAGATTTGGTAGAAGGTAACCAAAGACGCTATTGTTCTACTCTGTCCTGGCCTCTCAAAGTAACTTGTTACCTCAGGATAATCTTTAATGCTAATGGTACGCCTTGCGGATTTGATGCTGATATGAATCTGCGTCTTGTACAGCAGATACCTTATTTAGGACTGATATACTTTGTCATCTCAGACAGATGTCGTCGAATCTCAGCATTGGCCTTTTCTAGCAAATGGTCATGCGCTGCTATTCAGCAGCTCCCTCACAAACTACAGATAATAGTCTTCATAACTGACTTCATGACTGCCTCTGTGGCGCAGTCGGTAGAGATACCGCCTGCGGCGCTGGAGGTCGTGGGTTCGATTCCCACCGGAGACAAATATTTGTGTAACCCATAAATGTTTGTCTCAAGAGTCTGGGTGTTTCTATGTATAATATGTATGTATTTAAAAAGTATATATGTATTAATATCCGTGGTCTGATACCCATTACACGAGCAAGTTATTCCTAGCTTACTTTGGGATCAGATAGCGTTGTGTGAAATTTCCGTGACTATTTATTATTTATTAAAAAAAACTATACTTTCAGATTAATAACTCTTCTGAACGCCGATGAAGTAAAGGACACGCAGAAATTCGTACAAGATGTTTACAATGGCCGCGAAGCTGGATGGGTAGCTAAAAAAGAGCGATTGGCAATCCTTTTAGACAAACGAGAAAAGGAATATGTGGAGAAATATAAACTGAAATATGTTTCCTCGTTAGTAAAGGGTTTTTTGCTATCGTTTTGAAAGGTTATGAAAGAAAGAAAAGTATGAAAAAAAAACTCTGTCCAGCACTTTGAAGCCCTATTGAAATAATCGGGACCTAAGCTAGTCTCGGTAACCCAAGCCACCTGCAAATGGTGAACCTTTTGATTAATGGATGAGTCCATGACGAAGAGAGGGATTACTTGACACAAAATTTAGCACCAGTCTGACCTACGTGTTAGAGTAAGGCAATTCCCAAAATCCAGCCTTGGATCTTACACGAGCAATTTAGAATATGGTAGACAGTAGATTGATTGAATTAGGTTTTTACGCGCTCTAGATTAGAAGCAATACTTTCAACAAAACTTGCATAAGTACCAAATATGACTGAACTGCCTGTAAAATTATATCAATCTCAGGTCCAAATGTGTACATGCACTTCCGAATATAAACAAGCAAAGAGCCAAGGAGACTGAGAAAATGTGTTGGGAGCAAATTCAAGAGAATAAGATGCGACAATTGGCTGAAAAGGAAGTGGACAACATGTGGCATTCTGTGCTTATGAAGGAAAGCGAAGCACTGGTAAGATCCTTGCTGATGCCTTAGTTTAAATTCGCCAAGTACGAGTTGGAAGGCTCGTTAAGTCGTTGGTCTTGGTTGCCAGTAAAATGGCAGTCGTTAAGCCAGGTGAAGTACTTTATAGGGAGCTAGAAAATTTTCAAACTGCGCCTGTCCTGCCCATACCAACACGGCAATACGACTCACGTGGCACACGAACCTATTGCGTGGGACAAAATTTATAAGGTGGAACGTGGGCATATAATATGCCTTTTATTTATTTATTTATTTATAATATACTTTATTGTACACCATTTTTTTTTTATACTACTTAGGTGGCAGACAAGCTTACGGCCCACCGGAAGGTTGGTAACCGTAGCCTATAGACGTTTGCGACACCAGAGGCGCTACACACGTGCTGCCGACCCGGGCGCAGGTTAAGGCTTTTGGATGGAGAAAGTACCTTACCTTACCTTTTCCTACCACTTCGGGGATAATTGTCGTTACCATTTATGTATGCATTCAGACCTTCGCTAAGCGAAGCGTACGCAAGCAGTGCTAAGCTGTGTCGACGCGTGCAAACGATTTTGTCATACTATCTTGCACCCACGCGGGCGCAAGCTTCACATAGCGAAGATCCTAAAGATGTAAATAAATATCGTTTATTTTCAATCACCAGCCAAGATTATTACAATAATTTGAAAGCTAAGCTATCTATACTAATATGATAAAGAGGAAAAATTTGAATGTTTGTTTGTTTGTATCGAATAGGCTCCGGAACTACCGGACCGATTTGAAAAATTCTTTCACTGTTGGAAAGCTACACTCTTTGCGGTGAACATAGGCTATATTTTATTCCCGTATTCCCACGGGAACGGGAACTACGCGGGTGAAACCGCATGACGTCCGCTAGTTTTGATTAAATATTCCTAATAATCTGGTAGTGACCTGCTGGTGCCTGTGTTATATGTATATGAACCAACTTTAAAACAATATCAACTACAGACCGCTCGCTACGAATACGAAACGATCAACCGCTGTCGTCTCAACGCTGAGGCTAAGCACCACGCAGACCTGCAGCTTGAAGCACGTCGTATACAAAGGGGTAGGCAGCAAGAGAGGTTGAAGCAAGAAACGTTGCTGATGAGGGCTCAGTTTGAAGAGGATCGGTTGAAAGAGGAAGATGGTGAGTATTCATTGTTAAAGTAAAATAAGAGACAACAAACTGACATTTTAACAGTATGTGACATTCAGTTTGTGATTCCAAACAGCCTTTCACTACATCTACGACTGTATACATACGTCATACTGTGGTCTTATGGGCCTGGTCAAGGGTTGGCTGAAGAAAAGATGCAGAAGGAACGCAGGAAGCAACAAGATGTGAGAAAATATCTTTTACTTTTTGTTGAAATGACGTCATCCACTTTTAGTTCTATCAGCCATTCGACCTGAGGCCAGCGATAAACTTGTTGGTGACGCATGGGCCTTTCTTACTGGTCAAGGGTTGGCTGGGGAGAAGATGGTGAAGGAACGAAAGAAAAAACAAGATGTTAGCAAATTTTGTGAAAAATAACGTCACAAAATTGATAGCTTCAGCCCTTAGATCATCTAACCACTTCAGCCTGATAAAGTGGAAAGTGTCATGTGCCTTCTATAGTAGCTGGTAGACCAAATCTACGGAATTTAAAAACATGAAATTTGATACCTATCTTACGGTTCGGTTTGTACATTCATAAAAACCAAAATTTTTTATAACTCTTTATTGTATTGGCAGATATATAAATATGGGTTTGGCGAAAACAAAATTGAAACGGTGAAGTATCCGAAGCGTGCCATCTTTTACAGCTAATTAAAAATAAAAGTTTCATTTAAAAAATGGAATGCGACATGGCGCTTCAGGCATAGCATGGTTAAAAGCACTCGACAATCACATCCGCCTATGTCAAAAAACATTCCAATTACCCTGGAAATAAATCCAGAAACGATCTCTGTTTCCAAGTAAAATATAAGACCTCTTTGGGGTCAAAATTGCATATTTGTAAAGTTAATTTTTGGCCTATTTTCAGAGAAACGCCAACTCAAAGAGACCCACCAAAAACGTATCAAAGACATTAACGATATGATCAGAGATCGCAAAGATACTGTGACCAAACAAAAAGCCAGCGCTAAACTAGTTGGTGACGCGTGGGCCTCTCTGGCAGGTCAAGGGTTGGCTGAGGAAAAGATGCAGAAGGAACGTAGGAAGCAACAAGATGTGAGGAAATACTGTTTACACTCTTACTCACATTATATTACGTAGCGTGTTTGATAGTTTCTGTATTCCATCATCTATTCTTTTAATATTAAAACCGGCCAAGGGCCAGTTGGACTCGCCCATGAAGGGTTCCGTAGCAGCAAGTAACATAATGTTCTTGTAGTTCGTTGTAACTTTGATTGATGTTTTAACACGTTCGCAGTGGTAGTGATTTTTCTAAGCGAAAATAGCGGTTTATGACATATTAAAAAAAAAGTACTAACTAGATCTCGTTCAAACCAATTTTCGTCGGTAGTTTTTATGGCAATGTACATCATTATATTTTTTTAGATTTATCATACTCTTAGTTTAGAAGTTAGAGGGGGGGGGGGACACATTTTTCCAGTTTGGAAGTGTCTCTTGCGCAAACTATTCACTTAAGAAAAAAAATATTTTAGGTACCTCAATAGCATTTTTGAAGACCTATCTATAGATACCCCACACGTATGGGTTTGATGAAAAAAAAATTGAGTTTCAGTTCTGAGTATGGGGACCCCCAAAATTTACTGCTTTTTTCTAGTTTTATGTAAAAATCTTAAGGATCGCATTAAGATTTTTGGTAAATAGATGTATGTATTCTGTGAACCTTCACAGAATACATCTATTTACCAAGTTTCAACAGCATAGGCCTTATAGTTTCGGAGAAAAGTTCCTGTGACATATGGACGGACAGACAGACATGACGAATCTATAAGGGTTTCGTTTTTGCCATTTGACTACGGAACCCTAAAAAGGCTCCGAAACTAATGAACCGATTTGAAAAATTCTTGTTATAATGGCAAGAGGAATACATCAGCTCTCTAGCTACGAGTATCACGGTTTTTGAGACAGTCTCATAACAGACAGACAGGCAGCGAAGTCTCAGTAATAGCGTCCCGTTTTTACCCCTTGGGTACGGAGGAGCGGGAGAGAACTCTCCCACCATCGGCGTCCATGACTGGGGGCCTGATGACGGTGAGGGGGCTGCTCACCGGCTGCCGACCGCCTAGACTATAGCGTGATGTGAGGAATTCACGAGGGATACGGCATCCCAGTAGATCCATTGCGTAGTTCCATGATGGAACTACTGGGATTTTTTATCCCAGTAGTTCCATGGAACTGTTATCTTGTTTTGTCGTGTCCCAGTAGTTCCATTACACGAATAAAGGTACAGTTAAGTAGTGAATTGATTATCATATATAGCAAATGGAGATCGAAAAAACAAATGAAGATCGGCAAAACAAATGAAGATCGGCGAAACAAATGAAGATCGACAAAACAAATGACGGTCGGATAAACAAATGACGATCGAAAAAACAAATTACGCTCGGATAAATGAATGAAGATTGGCAAAACAAATAAAGATCACGAAACAAATGAAGATCGACAAAACAAATGAAGGTCACCAACAAATGAAGATCGACAAAACAAACGAAGATCGACTAAACAAATGAAAATGGACAAAACAAATGACTTTCTTATAAACAAATGACGACCGGCAAAACAAATGACGGTCGGATAAACAAATGACGATCGGCGAAACAAATGACTATCGAAGAAAAAACATATGCAGATCAATAAAACAAAAGACTATAAGCAATTTGATAAGATCAAAAAATACTTGCAGCCATATTTTGTAATCTAGATGCGATTGCCGTTCAAAAAAATAGGTGCAAGTAATTCTCGACCTTCAACAATCAGTGAAGTCTATAAACGCCTAACAGCACGTTTTTAGAGAAGTGTCATTAAGGTCGAGATTTGCTTGCACCTATTTTTTTGAATAGCAATCGCATCTAGATTAGAAAATATGGCTGCAAGTATTTTTTGATCTTATCAAATTGCTTATAGTCTTTTGTTATATTGATCTGCATATGTTTTTTTGATCGTCATTTGTTTTGCCGATCGTCATTTGTTTATCCGACTGTAATTTTTGTTTGTCGATTTCAATTTTGTTTTGTCGATTTTCATTTGTTTTGTCGATCTTTATTTGTTTTGTCGATCTCCTTTTCTTTATCCGACCGTCATTTGTTTAGTGATCTTCATTTGTTTTGCCGATCTTCATTTATCCGAGCGTCATTTGTTTTGTCGATCTTCATTTGTAAATAAAAATATTTTTGCCATTGCTAAGAAATGGGTAAATGTTATTGTGATTGTAACTGTACTAGAACTATTGGGATTAATTTTCTCGTGTATAAAAATCCCAGTAGTTCCATCATGGAACTACGCAGTGGAACTACTGGGATACGGCGGAATTCATTCACACACGCCCCCACCCCTAATAAGCGGGATGACACCCTCCCCCCCCCCCCTAGATGAGGCCGCAGCGGTAGCTGTTGAAAACAACAGACCAACGGCTACCACTGCGGATCCTGGGGATATCCTTCCAAGGGCTTACCAGTGATTTCTGCCAACCGTGCTTTCTATGGGAGGATCGTTCGGCGAACCGTGCTTTCTACGAGAAGTGATTTCTGCCAACCGTGCTAACCTAAATAACTATGAAAGGAGACGTCTGCCAAAAATTATTTAGCAACAGATTATTCGAAAAAACGAGTTTCGGATTAACGTTCCAGGCTCCCCGTAGGGTACGTGTTGGTTCACAAAAAACCCTTGGGTACAGAACCCCAAAAATGTAGATCGAAATCATAATGTTTCTTTTTGCAGCGAGATATAGGTGAATGCAACCTTATATTGGCTAAACAAAAAGGTCTTATGGCAAAGCAAAAATATGACAACGTGCCTTTAATACTAGAAGAGTATGAACGGCTGGAGAGCGCTGCACAATTGAAGCGCGACCAGAGATTGGAACAATCGCGTAAAAACGACCTGGTAAGGTTTGAACTGCACAGGACAACTGAATGATGGTGACAAGCAGACAAACATACTTACATACGGCCATTTATTTTATTTGATCAAAAGTGGAAGTCCTGAATGTCGTCCTACCCACGTTACTAAAGTCAATTACTACACTAACCGTATAAATATAGAACTCACACCAATATTCATAACTCACACTTGTATCCCTGAACCTACAGTTGACCATTCCTTTTTATTTCACGTAATAGGTGGTAGTCTATAGACCTGGTTTTAGTATTTTAGATAAATAAATAAAATAAATATTTCTGGACATTCACAAACAACATCATCTAGCCAAATTAAGCTAATATAAGCTTGTGTTGAGGGATCTAGGCGACTGATATACATCTATACATATAATAAAATGATAGAAAAGTCAAAACTGTACATTGGAAATATTAAAAAAAAATACTCGCTGGGTGTTCAACATAAGATACCGAAGCCGAAAATATAGTTAGAATTTTTTTTGTCTGTTTGTCGGTTTGTCTGTTTGTCTGTTTGTCTGTTTGTCTGTTTGCTTTGCTTTGTCCGGAAGGATCTCGAAAAGTACTGAATGGATTTGGTTCAAATTTTGAAAAAATATTAGCTAGGGGTAGGGTCTTAAAATAGGCTATATATTATCACGCTACATATCCTAGGGGCTAAGCAGAGAGCAATCAAATTGGTGTTATAAAATAATTTTTACGCGTACGAAGTCGCGGGCAACAGCTAGTACTTAAATATTTCTAAAAACATACATATTATACATAGAAAACACCCAAACTCTGAAACAAACATTTTATTATAACGATTCATCTTTTAATAACGTAAATGACTACTTTTTTGACCATTCTCAGGGAAATGGCGCAGCCATCGTCCAACAAATCAAAGCTAAACAATTAGCTCATAACAATGCTATAGACATAAGCCTAGACTATAGACGCGAAGTGTCTCACCAGTTAGACGAACTGGTCAAACATAAAGAGCTCACAGACTCGCAGGCTAAGATGATGTTCTATAAGGACCTGTTAGGGCAGGTCGAGTATAAGAAGATGGTTAAGGTAATTAATTCTTACTAATATCTCTACTAATATTATAAAGAGGAAAGATTTGTTTTTAAGCTATTGCATAGCTTCTATCGCGGGCCTTGCGTGGAGACCGAATCCAGAAATTGTGTCACGAAAACGAATCACACTTTCGGCTACCTTCGGCCACGTTCGTGTATCTCGTCTCGCACTTCATAATTTTTTTGTTTACGTCAATTATGAACTCTGCAGTCGTTATATATTATTATTATGTCAAATCAAATAATCCAAAAATTGATGCTTGTACCCAGAATCGATCTTGCGCCTTCTGCGTACCGATCCGCGTCTTAACCACTCGACCAAAGTTGAATTAAGAATGCTGGTCGAATTATGAGTTCTTAATGTGAAATGACAATTTCGATGCTGTCAATTACATTACTTGCTGTCAATTTACTTCGTCTAAATAAAAATTCGACTATAGGTGTATAGGTATTCATCATCTATGTACAACAGTGAACTGTACTCGTATAATTTGTGTAAAAAGTGTTTTAAATATGAATAAACAAAGTGCATTTATTAATGAAGAAAGTCACGAAAAATAGTGAAAGAAAATGAGTGAGTACTCTTTAAACATACATTTTATTATTATTATCACCAACGCAGTATTATTTTTTGTTTTGTTAATTTATATATAATACTGCTATAAAGATAACCAAACCCGGGAGTACGTTCCCATGGGAAGCGGGAAGAAAATTTCATGCTGACGTAGCCGCGAGCGCCATCTATCCTATACCTATGTACTTTAAACGTGTCATAAAAGCACTGATCTGTATTATTACCACTGGATTGGCTGTCTCATACAAATGACAGCGAATTATTTGTGCCGATTTGAAACGCCTCTAGAGTTGGTTTAAGGAACTAAATCTGACGTATCATGCAAATGACTTCCCGTATCGCGCCGGGAATTACGAATTATTTTGTAATTTAAGGACTTTTGTGCAGTTTAGTGAGGATTTGTGTGGTTACAAAAAAGCAATAGACATGGTGAAATGTGTGTTTTGCAAAATTAGCTTCAAAAAAGGGAGCAACATTAGATTTCACAGGTAAGTTGAATTTTTGTAATTTTTATCATTAAATCAGCCTGACCTACATGTAAAATGCTTGATTATTTACAAAATATGTATAAGAATAATATATACGTGAGATTAAATTATTTTTAAGCACAAAAATAGGATTTTAATTTCGTTTAGTGATGTCCATGTTGTCGTACCTATTGATAAACTTGATCATGGTCTGATGTGATGTGATCGAAAACTTTTCTTTATAAGAAATATGTCTAATAATGGTATCATTTTGCATTACATATGGTCACGCCTTCATCCCCGAAGGGGTAGGCAGAGGCATACTATATTTTTTACATATTATTTATATTACATAGAATTTGTCCCACGTAACAATTGGTGAGCCGTATTGCCGTGTTGAGATGGACAGGCGCAGGTTGTGACTGCCCGCTGTTGAAATTTTTCAAGCCGCCCAAAAAGGCCTTCAACATGGCTTAACGACTGCCATTTTACTGACAACCGGGACCAACTGATTAACGTGCCTTCCGAAGAACGGAAACACTCAAATAAATGTAACAAAGTGGTCACCAGAATGGTCACCCATCCAAGGACTGACCATAGTGAAAGTTGCTTACTGCAGTGATTATTTACAGAACACTGAGTCCGCGGGGCCACGAGCGCTTCAATATATAATAATGGTATCAACCAAACAAAATCTTATTAGTAATATTTATTTAACTTATTTTCTGACATTAACTTGTGTGGGTAATACTTACTACATAATGTTTTTTACACTATTGATGTATGTTTATTTTATTGCAGATTTCCAACTGATCCAAAAATCAGAAGTGCATGACTTGGCAACATCTGGCGATCGTCTGTGTTCTAATCATTTTGATGTTAAATGTTATTATAAGCATTACACAGGAACTTCCCGGTTAATAAATAGTATACCGTCCGCTGGTGTACCATAGTTTTACAATAAAGTGTAAAATAGATAAATGATTAATAAAATCACGTTTATTTTTATTTTTTTCTACACATAACTCCCTTTCTATTTCTATGGTGCATGATATATATATACGCTCACTTCGTGGTGAAATGGACAATGATAAATGCATCAAATTAATTGAAGTATATGATAGCCACAGAAACTTATGGGATCCACGTTCACCGCACAGTGATCTTTGTCTGTCTGCCTTTTATTCTTTTTTTAGGGATTCATCTATACTAATATTATAAAGAGGTAAAGTTTGTGTGTTTGTATATTTGTTAAATTGTAAGGGGTAATCTCAGGATCTACTGAACCGATTTTAAAAATTCTTTCACCAATAGAAAGCTACGTTATTGTGGAGTGTCATAGGCTATATAGCATCACGCTACGACGAATAGGAGCGGAGCAGTAATAGTAAATGTTTCAAAAACGGGGGAAAGTTATTCCTTTTAAGAGTTTCGTTGCGTGTGCTGCGTAAATATTCATAGTTATGTAAAAAATATGTACTTACTACAAAATTGTTTCTCTTATAAAAGCTCTAAAAAAATTGCACGGTAGCATGTGTCTATCTTTAGGTTAGTGCACAATAACCATTTTAATGGCAATCAATTTTTTTTCTACAATAATGCCACGGGATACCTCGTTCATAAACGAAATTGTTCTTAAAAATAATGCGACGGGAATACACGCTACGAGAAACCTTTCTCTCTCTCTCTCTCTCTCTCACGTAGTATTGAATATTAACGACGAGACGCTACGGGAGTAAACGCAACGCGACGGGAGTAAATGCGACGGGAACAGGTAATACTCTCTCTTATGTGGCGCAAACGAAGTTGCGCGGGTCAGCTTGTTATTACTAAAGCTGCAGCGAATTGGCATACGTCACCCATGGTAGCTAGTAAGAAACTAAAGAAATTTGTTGCTCAGATTGAGGCACGCTGCCGAGTTGCTGATTAATTTGGCCCAAGTGGAGATGCATGTAATTTCCCCAGCACGCGGCACGCTCAGATTGAGGCAGCTCGCCCCTAGGGCTGCTCAAGTGGAGATGCGCCTTAATACCTCTCTCAATCTCTTCAACAAAAGTAATATTTTCCTGCAATTTTGCGCCACGAGTATGCCAAATTGCAGGTAAATATTATTTCATTTAGGTAAGTATACTAGACACCAACTTAAACCACCCTTATTGAGAGCAATATTCATTAAAGCGTCGATAGCTTAGTGGTTAAGAATACTGACTGTCTTGCGATCGAGTAGACCCGGGTTGGAATCCTGGCCACTCCTAGCACAAGCAATTTAGCTTAGTTGGAGAAGTTAAAGGGAATATTTGTGATTTCGGTTGGTAATATTCTTATATTAAAAAAATATAAACAAAATTAATTTTAAAATATATATCCTAAAAATGTTTTCATTTCAAATTAAATCTATCGATACGCGTCAGTTCAAGAAAGTTTGGCACATCACTAATTTTAGTTCTCTGAACCAGCGCTGCTGATTTCAGCGCCACAATGGCGAGAATTAAGAAGGCATAACTTTAGTTTGACAGCCACCTATCCAGTGTGGTAATAATACAGATCAGTGCATAAAAGTCACAACAATACCATAAATGCATATTTCAAAGAATGTCTATTATTACCATAAAATTTGTAAAAATAGTTTTTAAGTAGATAAGAAGAAACCTATTGTTTTATCTTTTAACTAGCTGACCCTCGCAACTTTGTTTACGTCACACAAGGTCTATGAAATTAGAGGTATTTATTATTCATAGTCATCAAGTAGCGTGTGAATCTGCCCTGTTTGCTTAATCAAAATAGAGCTTAATGGTTAAAGCTATTCCTCAGTATAGAATTTTCCTCAGTATAAACAATTTACATATAAACACCGGCGCGTGTTAGAATTTTATTACATGTATCAATGTAGTAGACGTAACGTGTATAAAATGACATCAATCAAATGTCATCAATATTCTGAAAAAGAAATTAAAAATAGAATTCACAAACTCTTTTGAAAATACATACTGTACCTACCTTAGAGGATCGTTATGAAGATAACAGGATAGTTAACAACCATCCATAGAAAATAGATGGTATAATGCTGAATACCGCAAAGAACAATCGGCGGGGCATAGAATGGGGCCTATACTGATATCCTGGAGGATTTAAATGATGCCGATGTCCTGTGCCTGCTGAGGCACACACACGCCGTCATGCATGTCTGCAGGACAACGTGCAGGACAACGAGCAGGATGAGGCAGCGAATGGCTGGACTGAAATTAAAATCGACAGGCGCAAGAGATGTGGTGGAGGCACTAATTCACGTACCTCGGGAGTGTCGTGTCAGAAACTGATGGGATAGAAGAGTACCCTACATCATTTCGAGTCTCGCCAAGGCCAGAACAACCTTCACACAGCTGCGCCCCGTAGGCAGTTGCGAAAATGGACACGAAGAGTGAAACTCAAAACAAAGTAAACGTTAAAACTGTACTGCTAACTGCTATACGGATGCGAGACATGAAAGGTCACTAAAGACATTTCGCACCAACTACCAGCTATAAGTCTTCATCAAACGCTGCCTCCAATGGATCCTCGGTACATACGGGCCCGAGAACATCACGAATGTAAGACTATTGGAACGCTGCAGTGAGACCCCTATCCACCAACAGATCAAACGTCGGAAGTGTAGCTGCTGCGCTGGATTGGACACACGCTGCAAAGGGACCATGATCACATCATACCAAGGCAAGCCTTACTGAAACTACTGGTAGGGTTTCAAAAACTGTTCGATAGTAAGTAGGTACATTTATTGATAGTGGCTATAGGCTACATAACATAATGCTAAGATTAATAGGAGCGTTGCAGCAATGAGGTATGTTTCCAAAACGGAAAACATTTAATCGTTATATGAGTATCCGTTGCGCATCTGCGTAAATGGTTGAAGTTACATAAAAATAATTAATTACAAAATAATTGTTCTTCTTAAAAAGTTCTAAAACAAGCTATTGCATAGCTTCTATCGCGGGCCTTGCGTCACTCGCTACAAGTCGTGTTATAAGCACCTACTCCTAAGTATAACGTAGCAGAACTAACGTGGCCGACCGGCAGAGGGCTGCCACACGTCAGACCGAGCGAAGTGCGCACAGCCAATGTACATTACTCGCGTAAAATAATATTTCGCTTTATTTAGTGTTGCTTTTTTTTTCATCTTACTTCTTACTAATATTCTTAAATTAAATGCGAAAGTGTTTGAGTGCGGATGTGTAGATGTGTTGATGTTTGTTACTCTTTCACGCTCTAACGGCTCAACGGATCTAGCTTAAATTTGATACAGGGATAGATTGTAGTTTGGAATAACACATAGGTTACTTTCTATCCCGGGAATAAGTTCCCATTGGAAGCGGGAAAAGGAACAAACTTTTACGCGGGCTAAGCTGCGAGCATCAGCTAGTTATAATATAATTCTTATGTAAAGAAGAAGAAGTTATAAAATATAATAAAGTTTTTTTTCAAACACTGTGTTTGTTGTTTTTTGTAGTTATATGTATTTTTGTTCCGTGCTTACAACCCTAATGTTGACAGTAGTTGTCACTCGATGACGCAATCATACGGTGTGCGCACGAAACTCGACTCTCGGAATACGTCGTAGAGAATGTTTTCCAATGTAGCGATATGTTTTAGCTAATATTTTTGAGGTTAAGTATGGGAGTGATGTATCTGTTACGTAGTAACTATTATTTAATCTGTGCTCGCGTGGAGACCGAATCCAGAAATTGTGTCACGAAAATCAATCACACTCTCGGCTACCTTCGGCCAGGCTCGGCCACGTTCGTGTATCTCGCACTTCATATACCAACGTGTACACGTGAGCGTTTGCATAACGTGTACCTATGTATATGAAGAGAAGTAGGGTGAAGTGGGGTGGGCTGAGGTGTGTAAGGTGGGATGAAGTGAAGTGGGGTGTGGTGAGGTGAATTGGTGTGAGGTGGGGTGGGGTGAGGTTAGGTGGAGTGGAATTTTGGCCTTTTGGACTTTGGCCTTTGGGACTTTTGGACTTTTGGACTTTTGGGACTTTTGGGACTTTTGGGACTTTTGTGACTTTTGGGACTTTTGGGACTTTTGGAACTTTTGGGACTATTGGGACTTTTGGGACTTTTGGGACTTTTGGGACTTTTGGGACTATTGGGACTTTTGGGACTTTTGGGACTTTTGGGACTTTTGGGACTTTTCGGTCTTTGAGGACTTTTGGGTCTTCAAAAGTCCAAAAGTCACAAAACAAGACAAGGGATTTTGGGACATTTCGGTCTTTGAGGACTTTTGGGTCTTCAAAAGTCCAAAAGTCCAAAACTCCAAAAGTCCAAAAGTCCAATAGTACAAAAGCCCAAAAGGCCAAAAGTCCAAAAGTCCAAAAGTCCAAAAAACCAAATTCCAAAAGTCCAAAAGTCCAAAAGCCCAAATGTTCACAATCAAGCAGGTACTTGGTACTTTACTTTGTTGAACATAGGCCTTAAAATCTTACTTCTTACTAATATTATAAATGCGAAAGTTTGTGAGTGTGGATGTTTGTTACTCTTTCACGCTCAAATCGCTGAACGGATCGGGCTGAAATTTGGTACAGAGATACATTATAGTCTGGAATAACACATAGGCTACATTTTATCCCGGGAATAACTTCCCGCGGTAACAAATTTTACGCGGGCGAAGCTGCGGGCATCAGCTAGTATTCTTATATAGAAATAATTATACTAGCATAGTTGGTAAAAAAGGCTATGTAATAGCTTTACCGCGGCAGTCCCCGAGTGCCACACGTCTTTTTTTTTGTTTTTGTTTGTAACGAATAGGCTTCGAAACTACGTAACGTTACATGTGTTATTCCAGACTATAATGGATCCCTGTACCAAATTTCAGGCAGATCTGTTCAACCGTTCGAGTTTGAAAGAGTAATAAACATACACACACATCTACACTCAAAAACTTTCGCCTTTACAATATTAGCACAGGGCGGAAACTCCAGCTTGAATGTGTGCGTGTGATTAATAAAATGTAAGCAAATTGTCCGTCAACGCGCACATCAACTCTACTGACAGCTGTGGCGCGACAGGGAGTTGCCGATCTGTATGTAATACTATTATATTATCTTTGACTAGCGGACGTCACGCGGCTTCACCCGCGTAGTTCCCGTTCCCGTGGGAATACGGGAATAAAATATATGTTGGCCTATGTTCACCGCAAAGAGTGTAGCTTTCCAACAGTGAAAGAATTTTTCAAATCGGTCCAGTAGTTCCGGAGCCTATTCGTTACAAACAAACAAACAAAAAAAACAAATCTTTCCTCTTTTATAATATTAGTATAGATAGGTGGCACCGCAGCTTCAAATTACTTTTGTTTATAAAAAACGAACATTTTAACCCAACAGGAGCGCGCAAGGCGAGAAGCAGAAGAGCAAACTAAAAAGTGTCAGATTGTAACAAACGAGTATGAAGGACTGATTAAACAATATCGGTTAGTACATTTTTTTTTTCAGGAATTAAAAAATGCCACACATAGGATTATGTATCTACCAAAAATAGCAAAAACTCACGTTTGTTTAATGAGAGCCGCCCCCCCCCCCCTTTTTATTCTCTTTCTAGTAGGTACTTAGTTACCTACATGGTGTTACAACGGAAATAGGTACATCACCTGTACAAGGTGTGTGTCAGGTTGGCGTGAGAGGTGTCTGAATAGTCACAAAATTTGCACCAAATAACTGTACCTAAACTGTACCTATGTTAAAAAAACTGTACCTCAAGCAATTCAATGTAAATAGAAAATGATATGGACACGCCGTTCTGACGTCAGCTTGGCGCGCATAGTCATGTATCGCCCCAATGTGTGGAAACTATGTTCTGGAACATATATCAATAAACTGTACCTCAGAAAACTGCTATTAACAAAAAATTTAATCACACGTGATATCTGTCTCTGGAAATCGAACCCACGACCTCGTGATCCGCATCACGAGGTCGTGGGTTCGATTCCCACAGGAGACAAAAATTTGTATGACCCATTAATGTTTGTCTCAAGAGTCTGGGTGTTTCTATGTATGATAAGTATGTATTTAACAGTATATTTATATATGTTTATATATGTATTAATTAATATCCGTTGTATGATACCCATAACACAAGCAGGTTATTCGTAGCTTACTTTGGTATCAGATAGCGTTGTGTGAAATGTCCGTAAATATTTATTTTATTTTTATTTATTATGGAATTTAGAGGAAATGCGTCCATTCGTGACTTTACAATACCGATTTCATTCTTACTTATTGCGATATTTAATTTTATAACTTAAACAATTTGTTTCTCAGGCCGCACTTTGCACACCAACATCCATTCATGAGACAGTTCTCACAGATGTCGAAGAATACTTATCCAGCTTAGAAGAAAAATGGCTAGACCGTGCCGCCCGCCGCTGCACTGTTGCTCGACTTGGTGGGGGCACTACTGTGCCCCCAGATATATTATACTATGGACCTCTTTCATAAAGCAGAGTTTAAAGATGCCGATGTTACTGTACATATTGAATAACACTACAGTTACACCTTTGAGAATGCCGAAAGGCGAAACCGACCAAGTGTATAAAGTAAATAAATGTTGTGGAACAGTACAAGTGGTGTTATTTAATTTGTGCAGCAAGTTCCACCAAGTGTCATCAATCAACAGTATAAATAATCCGAAGTTACTGTTGCATATAGGGCGCTGCCGACTCTGGCGCAGATTGTATGACCCACTTCTGAGAATTTTCAAGCCGCCCCCAGGCCTTCAAATTGACTTAACGACTATTATGAAACTGACAAACGAGACCAGCGACTTAACGTGCCTTTCTAAGCACGGAGATGCTCGCAAATGAAATGAAATCATAATCATTTATTCCATGCGAAACACAGGTAAATACAAATTCATTATTCAAGTTGTTATGTGAAATCGCAGATCGCTGTGTTCGGCCTCGTTGGGCATGCAATTTTACAATATAAATAATTTAACATTATGGAATTACAATATGGTACTAGACATCGCAATACCAAATTCATATTAATATAGATTCCAACAATTACGCAAATAAAATTTATCTTATATTCTTATTCTTACATAATAATAACAAACAAAAAACAAGAATTTAATAATAAGTTTTACAATGTCAACGTACAACGTTTACGTGGTGGTCACCCATCCAAGGGCCGGTGTCAGGTTTTTACTATTTTTTAAAGTCACTTTTGTCAAGTGAATTATGTTTTATATTGTAGGAGGATACAATTTAATTTAATGTAAAGTAATTTTATTAAGTTAAAGGCATTGTTAAAAATGTAAGTTCATTTTTACAAATAAGAGTACTGTTTTGTTCTTCGTGTCTTTTGTCGGTAGACAATAAATAATGATATTATATTGCGTTTTCTGTTATTCAGATTGTCCGAAAAGACTATGCCCCCTCTGTTCTCTAAATACTATTTTTAAGGTAACCCAAAGGGTAAAAACTGAACCCGATTCATGAGAATGTCCGTCCGTCTATTGTGTGAGTGAGTATGAACTTTAAAGTTGAACGCCAGCTGCACGCACGAAAAATTGTCACGTTCCACCAGAGCCAAGCGTGAAAATGAGAGCTGTGAACAAGCGACGATTTGCCTAAGCGTTCGGCTTGTGATGCATCTATCCCTCATTTATCTCGTTCTTTCTCTATAGATTTTTTTCCAAAAAATACAGAGTTACATTGAAAAAGAAAGCGGTACATATGTTTCTGGTGATGCGTACATCCTTCGATTGCTATAAGTACTCCGAAGTCGCAAATTCCGGGAGAGCCGTGCCACCCAAACGAACGTGATTATATTTATGGTTGTTGATAAAGCGGCTACAGAAATACATGAAAATATGAAATTTCTTTTTTTTACGTGTGGTAATCTTACATGGATGCTATGCCAGACTCCTACCGACTAACCACACATACATACATACATATAGTCACGCCTTTATCCCCGAAGGGGTAGGCAGAAGCATATTATACGCCCACATTTCACCACCTTGTAATTTCATGTCCTACGTAATAGGTGGTGAGCCTATTGCTGTGTTAAAATGGACAGGCGCAGGTCGCTCGTTGAAATTTTTCAAGCCGCCTAGCCGCCCCTTTTAAGGCTTTTAACTTGGCTTTCAACGACTGTCATTTCAAATTTTCCTTCTCAGCGCAATGGATCTTTTTGCGAAAGTGTTCCCTTAGTCGCATGAACTTTTGTAATGTGGAAAAGTTCTAAGAAGATAAGAATAATAAACAGCTTGGTTAAAGCAAATAAAACGTTGTTTTATTATAGTTTTAAGAAATATGAATAAGCAGTTATCGAAATATATTGACAGTCTCTAAATCACAGTTCTGAGTCACTATAGCAACCAAACCATAGGTTGTGATACCAAAGAGACAACATCCATACAGTCTCTTCACACCCTCGGAACTTTTAAGAATTTTTAAATTCTCTTCAAACCAATCTGTCCGCTTAAAACTTCCAATCTTGGACCAAAGAGCGGCTTGGTAAACACATCAGCCAGCTGTCGCACGGACGGTACTTGCTTAACTTCAAGTTCACCATTGATAACACATTCACGCACAAATAGATGCTTAAGTTTGATATGTTTTGTACGTTTGTGGTATTCGTGCTTCGGATTGTGCGATAGCTTTATAGCAGACTCGTTATCCAAATACAGTATTGGTTTCTTCAAATCCACCAAACCTTTCATAAGGCTGTTCAGCCATATAATTTCTTGTGCTGGTTCACTAGCAGCAATGATTTCTGCTTCAGTGGATGAAATAGAAACAACTGTTTGTCGATGACTTTTCCAGCTGATTGCAGCTCCTGAGAATAAGCATACCATTCCAGTTGTTGATCTGCCTGTTGCTAGATCTCCAGCAAGGTCTGAGTCAGAGTAACATAAAAGCCTTTGGTCTGACTCTTTTGATTGCTTATATACAAGACCTTTATCCGTCGTTCCTTTTAAGTAACGGAGAATCCGCTTCACTAGCATGATATCTGTCGTGCTAGGTTTCTCCAGGTTTCTGGATGCAACGCTCACAGCGTATGCTATGTCGGGCCTTGTACCTACGGCTAAGTACGTAAGGGCTCCAACGGCTTGTCTATATGGAAAAATGGTACCAACATCAGGTTCTGTATCGTTTATACTTTCTTTGATTATTGGCGTCGGTGTTGGTTTGCAACTAGTCATACCATACTTTTCAAGAACCTTCTTAATGTAGGCTTGTTGGCATAATGTTATTTTGCCTTTTTCAGCTTTGATTTCCATACCCAAAAAGTAGGAAGCAGGTCGGGTAGTTATCTTGAATCTTGTTTTTAATTCCTTGATAAACTCGTCTCCTGCAGTTGGCGTATTCGACGCCACAAGTCCGTCGTCAACGTAGAGTCCAATCAAAACTTTTGACTTTCCTCTGGTTCTAACGTACAGACAAGGATCCGCTTCACTTTGTTGAAAGCCTGTAATTTTCAAGAATTCGGCAATGCATGAGTTCCAGCATCTCGGTGCTTGCTTCAGACCATAGAGGCTGCGATTAAGTTTGCATACCTGCTTTGTCCCATCTTGGAAACCTTCAGGTTGTTTCATGAAAATTTCTTCCTCAACTGAGCCATTGAGAAAGGCCGTAGCTACATCGAATTGGCGTAAGTTTAAATTTTCTTTAGCAGCAATTGCGATAATAGCTCGTATAGTACTGAGTCGAGCCACAGGACTAAACGTTTTGTCATAATCGATTCCTTTTTGCTGTGAATAACCTTTTAAAACTAGTCTAGCTTTGTATTTATCGATTGAGCCATCTGGATTTGTCTTTAATTTGAATTTCCATTTGCATGGTAGTGCTTTTCTTCCATCAGGCAAACTGACTAAGTCCCATGTTTTGTTTTCATTTAGAGAGTTTATCTCGCTCATCATGGCTTTAATCCATTGTTATTTATTAGGTGATTCCAATGCTTGTTTGTAAGTCACAGGATCTCTAGGTAAATTTTGAACCTCAGCAACAGCAGCTAGTACAAAGTCATCATACCGTTGTGGTTTTTGTATTGCTGATCTGTCTCGTAGACTGTAGCTATTCGGTTCAGACTCCGTGTCAACATGTTCATGACTAAGACTTTCTAGAATAGAAGTTTCGTAAAAAGAATCTTGTTCATCATCAACATTTTCATCAACACTTTCATATTGTAGAGTAGAATCTGCTGCGACGTTTTCAGTAATACTATCATTTTGTTGATTTTCAACATTTTCAATAAAATTACCTTCTTGCGTTTCAATGTTGTCAATAGAAAGATCTTGCCGAGTGTCGTCAGCATCATCGATTTCTATTTGAGTTTTCATTGTTTCTGAAACCGAATCACAGTTAGTGTTTTTATTGTATTTAAAGTTGTTAACACTAGTTGGGCTTTTGTAGTAATCAGCCTTGACTACTTTCACATCTGCGGATATAAAAGTTTTGTTCGGAACGTAAACCCTGTATGCTTTGCTGGTGTCAGAATATCCAACAAACATCCCCGGTATTGCTTTTGGAGCAAATTTATGACCTCTTGGTCCTTTCTTCAGAATAAAAGCTTTTGAGCCGAAAGGGTGGAGGTGATTAAGACAGGACTTTCTTAACACCCATTTCTCAAATGGTGTTTTATTTTCTACAGCACTGTTTACACTTCTGTTTGCTAGGTAATTAGCAGTGTTCACTGCTTCTGCCCATAGGTGCATTGGCGCTTTAGCATCAATAAGCATAGCTCTAGCCTTCTCCACAAGTGTCCGATTCTTGCGTTCAGCGATACCATTCTGGTGTGGGGTATAGGGTGCAGATAAGCGTCGTGCAATCCCGTGTTGTTTTAAGTAGGCTTGGAATTTGGCATTGACGTACTCTGATCCATTATCCGTTTGCAAATGTTTAATTTCATTGCCCGTAAATTTTTCCATTTCTTGTTTGTACTCTTTGAACTTGTCTAATACTTCAGATTTATTTTTGAGGAAGTAGACCCGTCCATACCTACTGTAATCGTCAATAAAAGTAACAAAGTATCTATTTTTGGCGTGGGTAGGTGTTCTAATTGGGCCGCACACGTCGCTGTGGACGATTTCTAGACGTTCAGTGGTTCGAGGAGTAGTTCGTTGTGGAGGACTCGGTACTCGAGTCATTTTTGCTTGAATGCAAATTTCACAGTCTGGCAATGACAAAATCTCATTTTTATTAAAGCTCATGCCAGTCACTGTCTCGTTGTTGAGAGCCAGTTGGAGATCTTTGTAATTCATGTGCCCAAGTTTTCTGTGCCAGTCTTGTATGGTACCTTGTTTGGTGTTTGTCGAACCAGTTGCCGGTGTTGCTGCAAAGCTTTGTTCAATGTTTGGTTTGCTTACATAGTAAAGACCATTGATCGACTTCTTTGCAGACAGTACAAGTTCACCTGACTTGTTGCGAACTAAAGCACGGTTGTTGTCGAACGAGACGGTGGCTCCATGTGAAGTCATTTTAGATACCGATAGTAAATTGGTAGAAAGGGAAGGTACATAAAGGGCGTTTTCCAGATGTACTTGTCGACCTCGTTTTTCATCAGAAAATGTAATTCTTCCTTCACCCAAAATTTCTGTGGAGTGATTTTCCGATGCAAAGTTGAGTTTTCTTGACACAGTCTTCATGTTTTTGAAGTGCTCGTGGTGATGGGTCATATGTGAGGTACAACCACTGTCAAGTACCCAGTCATCCTGGTTGTTCCGTGTTGAACTAAGAAAACATTCTTCAGCGTATAGGGAATCGGCGTTTTTGCTAATGCTAGACTTCTGTTTGTCTCTGTTATTCTTCCAACACTTAGAGCAAACTCTGTGCGTCTTTTTCTGAAAGATTCTGCTTCCCGTTCTCTTACAGATTTTGCAAGAAGCTAAAAGTGCGTTTTCTTCTTGTTGTTGTTGGCCAGGTTCGTAATTGTCATTGTGATGACGAGCGTCGCTTTCTTCGATAATTTTTATTTTTAATTCTTCCGGCTTTGGCAATATGTCGCGAGACTCTATAGCTACGCGAAAGTTTTCGTACTCTGAGGAAAGGCTGTAGAGCATCATGATAGTTAGCAAATCCTCATTTATGGTGACATCCATGTCAGCGAGCTTATCGACGGTGTCCATAAACTTGTTTAGGTGTGTACGAACATCACTGCCTTCTAGTTTGGTCAGAATAAGTTGCTTCAATAATGTGGCTTTACGAGCAGGGCCTTTGCTCGCATGTATTTGTTTCAATTTATCCCACAAATCTTTCGCTGTGTTACATTTCTTAACCTCTTTTAGTCTATACTTCCATAGCTTGCTTTTTACCAATACAGCTTCGGCTTGTATCGCCCAAGTGTCATAGTTATCCTTATCAAGTGGATCAATGTGATACGTTGCTTTTGGCATGTTTATAGCAATAGAAAACTTACGTAAAAATTTTCGCTATATTACGTCGTGACAACTTTTCACTATGAACATTTCGCTCTGCTACCATATGAACTTTTGTAATGTGGAAAAGTTCTAAGAAGATAAGAATAATAAACAGCTTGGTTAAAGCAAATAAAACGTTGTTTTATTATAGTTTTAAGAAATATGAATAAGCAGTTATCGAAATATATTGACAGTCTCTAAATCACAGTTCTGAGTCAGTATAGCAACCAAACCATAGGTTGTGATACCAAAGAGACAACATCCATACAGTCTCTTCACAGTCGCCTCTTACGACACCCTCGGGATGTATAGGGGTGGCGACATTTTGTACTCTTACCCGTCGGAACACGGGACCCCGTCGCCACACGGGCCTAAAACCACACGATACCTTATAACTCTGTACAGCTGGGAGTCACGGGTAAGAAATATCAACTATCTAGCTATCATGGTTCAGGAGATACAGCCTGTTGACAGACAGACACGGGCGGCGGGGTCTTAGTATAAGGACCCGTACCCTTTGGGTGCGAAAACCTAAAAATACCTTCATTTAGGTACACCAAGTGGTATCAAAAACAGCGGGATTCGATTCCTGAACTCTTTGAAATACAAAATACTCAAGTACAGAACCCTCATTGGGCGAGCCCGACTTTTTGTCCGGTTCTTCGCCCTCTTTAGTTTACTATCCAACAAAAAGTAACCACAAGTAAGTAAGTAACAGTACAACCTTTCTGAAAACTCGTACAAAGAGAAAAATAATACACAACGTGTCATTATTTTGATTTATGCGTGCACTGATTGTCAAAACAGACAAATTATTTTTATTTGTGTTCAATACAATATAATTCAAAATACCTACCTAATTCAGAATTTTTTGCATTTGTGTATAATTTTTAGTATTACTAGCTGATGCCCGCAGCTTCGCCCGCGGTGGCGTATGTGAAAAATGATTTTCCCGCTTTTCTGTTGAAAATTTTCCTGAATTTTCTTTGCTTTAAACCTCACGGAGCCCGAGACCTTTCCAACGAATGCAAAACCGTGAAAATCGGTTCGTGCGTTCTGGAGTTATAGCGTCAGGAAGGAAAACCCGACTTATTTTTATATAATAGATAAAGATATCTTATATCCTAAGAAAGTTATATAGATATTGTTTAATATTATTTTTAAGATGAGTGTAGGCTGTTCTAGAAGAGAGCATCCCAAGGTGCCCAAGGATGGGTTTGGACCTCGCGGCTTTCCTGACTGCTACTACGTAAGGCTTTTAACTTGTTATATATTTCCATGACTAAATTAAAAACAGAATAAGCGCGTTAAAGTATCAGTGGACTGACCAATCTGTAGAATAACGGACGATGCATGGAGCAAACGAGTTCTAGAGTGGAGACCGCGACTCGGTGAACTTTGAGGTCTTTTCCAGGGAGGTTACTTTCCACTTTTTATTGTGAGTGTTTCCGTGCTTCAGAAGGCACGTTATGTGGTTGGTCCCGGTTGTCAGTAACGTTAAACCAAGTTGAAGGCTATAGGGCACCTTGAAAAATATCAGCAATGGTTCGTCACAGCCTGCGCTTGACTAAAACTATGTTTTGTAAAGTAAATAAATAATATAATATAAATAAATGGGGGTTGGTTTATAATATAAATAAGTGGAGACAAATATTTGGTCTGTCTGTAATAAGTACAGTAAGTAATAATAAGTAATAATATCCGTGGTCTGATATCCATAACACAAGCAGGTTATTCCTAGCTTACTTTGGGATCAGATAGCGTTGTGTGAGATGTCCGTGAATATTTATTTAATTTTTATTTTTAAATTACAGACGTCTCGTGTACTGAACTCGACGGACCGGTACGTGCAATTCGTGAAAAGACTCCGCCAAGAGGAAGAGTTCGAGAAAATGAAATACGACAAAGAGAGAAGGGAATACGGCGACAAGAGAGAAGTGGAGTTTTTCACTGCCACCTCACGCGGGTGAGTTTTATAGTACTAGCAGACGTCAAGCTGTTTCACCCACGTAGCTCCCGTTCCCGTGGGAATACGGGAATAAAATATAGCCTATGTTCAAAGTGGATAGTGTAGCCTCCCAACAGTGAAAGAATTTTTCCAATCGGTCCAGTAGTTTCGGAGCCTATTCGATGCAAACAAACAATCAAATCATTCCGCTTTATAATATTAGTAGGTATAGATTTTTACTCAATATCCCGGGATGTGCCACATGTTTTAGTGAGCCCGCAAATTCTTAAAGCTTTTTATTTTACTGCTTTTATTTTTGCGTACAGAAATCTAGTGAACAAGATATCAGCGCGTGTCGACTTATGCTTGCAAGCTTATCAAGATGATCTACAAAAGAAGAGGCGAAGGTGAGCTTATACTTATCTTTTGCAATAAATTTCATGTGAGCGGAGTCACCAAGAGATTGTTTGGAATCGGAAAGGAGAGGATAGGATTTATCTTAACCCGTATCTAGAGATGAAAATGACCAAAGTGACTGAATTTGACTGACTGTCATTTACGGTCAAATTGGTCAAAAACGGTCATTATTGTCAAAAAGGGTCATAAACAGTCACTTTGATCTTGAGTGCTTTTTGATATTTATTTTGAACTAGCTGACCCTCGAAACTTCGTTTACGCCACATAATGTGCACGAAGGGAGAGGTACCTAATTCTTCATCAGACTTGTCAAGCACCGTGTGAAACAGCCCTGTTTGCTTAATCGTAAAAGAGCTTAAAGATGAAGAGAAGATATTCTAAAACCATTCAGTCCACGCCTTCGGCGCGGACTATTAGAATTATTTTACAATAGCCTTAATCATTAAGCTCTTTTATGATTAAACCAACACGCCCGTTTAGATTTACCCTCTCATTCAAAGGAACCCTTGAATTCTAGGTTCGGCGAAAGTTGAGATGCCTCTAATTTCTGAACTACAAACCCCTCAATCTTGAAACTTGGGTCGAAAAATCCTTAAAGTACCTACTCCCTTTTCAATACTAAAAAAATATTTGAAATCGCATCACGTGTTGAGAAATTACAACTGAAAAACCATTTTATCTTTAATCCCCTCTCGCGCAGGAACCGCGCAATACAAGGTTCTAGGATACTTTTGATCCCGAATCAAAAGTATCGTAGAACCTTTCTCGGGATATAAGCTCAAAATGTACTAAGTATCATTCAAATCGGTTCAGTAGTTTCGGCGTGATACTTATTCGGGATGCAGACAGACAGACATGAAACGTGAAACGTTTAAATAACATTTTTGGCTTCAGTATCGATTACAGAACGCCCTCCAATTAAAATTTTCAAAACATCTTCCATGTACAGACTCCCGACCCTCTACAGTTTTATTATATGTATAGACTAGCTGATTCCGCAACTTCGTTTACGTCACATAAGGTTTGCTAATGGAGCTAATGCTTCTTTATCAGAGTCATCAAGCAGCGTGTGAAACGGCCCTGTTTGCTTAATCATACGCCCGTTAAGATTTACCCTCACATTTAACGAAACCCTTGAATTCTATGTTTTGTGAAAGTTGAGATGACTCTAATTCCTGAACTACAAAACCCTCAATATTGAAACTTGCGTGAAACAATCCTTAAAGTACTCTCTTGATAACACTGAAAAATATTTTGGAATTGGACCACGCATTGGAAACTTACAACGAAAAAAACATTTTCTCTTTCATCCCCTCTCCCAAAGGAACCGCGCAAAATATCGGGATCAAAAGTATCCTAGAACCTTCCTCGGATTATAGGCTCTGATTGTACCAAGTTTCATTCAAATCGATTTAGTAGTTTCGGCGTGATACTTATTCGGGATACAGACAGACAGACAGACATGAAAAGTTTAAATTACATTTTCGGCTTCAGTATCGATTAGAGAATGCCTTACAATTAAAATTTTCAAAATATCTTCCATGTACAGACTCTTGACCCTCAACAGTTTTATATGTATAGATTATACTGAAATGGTGCCCCCTGCCCCCTGTGAAAAATTGGCATAATTAGTCACTTTAATAGTTAGAATTAATAGTAAGTATAAGTCAAATTGATTGAATTTGAGAATAAATGACCGGTCAAATACGGTTTTTGACAATCGTGACTGGTCAGATTCAGTCATTTTACATCCCCATCGTATTCAAGCGACTCGTTAGCTCGGTCTAGCAGAGCGCCGAATCTATCCTGGGACATCCTTCCGAGGGCTTACCCGGGGCTCCCAACCATAGGCTGTTGGGCGTTACGTGAGGTTTTTTAGTCGTTAGGAGTCCGGGATAGCATTCATGAGGATTTTCCTCATGTTAAAAAAAAATCCTATGTATTCAATCTCGAATAACGAGTTCCTGGTAGAGTTGCGACTCTTATACAGGGTAGAGAATTTTCATATACATGAACATAGAAACGTAAAAAATTCTGCCAGCGCACATGTTTCCCTCTTCTTACAACCCCAGGTTAGTACGGTTAAGTGGAGCGTGAAGAGGCGCATCAGTGGGCCACCAACTTTAGGGCCAGTCACAACACTCAATAGTGTACATACATACATATTGGTCACGCCTTTATCCCCGAAGGGGTAGGCAGAGGCATACAGTTTTATGTCCCACGTTATAGGTGACGGACGACCCGGAGTTGAAATATTTCAAGCCAACTTCAACTTTATAATTGTAATTTTACTGACAACCGGGTTTCATTGCTTATTCTCATTCTCTACGCAACTAATCGTTCTGCGAAAGTGTTCCCTTAGTCGCCTCTTAACAACAGCGTACATCCTCTAAATTATTTATTGAGACCTCCAATCGATAAATGTCGTTATGGCTTTCAATCCATAATCACAAAAACTACCGATATGGATATCTATCTATACATATAATTAAATGATAGAAAAGTCAAAACTTTTACATTGGAAATATAAAAAAAAATACTCGCTGGGTGTTCAACATAAGATACCGAAGCCGAAAATATAGTTAGAAAATTTTTTGTCTGGTTGTCTGTTTGCTTTGCTTTGTTCGGAAGGATCTCGAAAAGTACTCAATAGATTTGATTCAAATTTTGCACAAATAATAACTAGGGGTCGGGTCTTCAAATCCTACTTCCTACTATCCTACTAATATTATAAATGTGAAAGTTTGTGAAGATGTTTGGATGTTTGGATGTTTGTTACTCAATCACGCTCTAACGGCCGAATGGATCGGACTGAAATTTGGAACCGGGGTAGATTTTAGTCTGGTATAACACATAGGGTACATTTCATCTCGGGAACATGTTCCCATGGGAAGCGGGAACGGGAACCAAATTTCACGCGGGCGAAGCCGCACGCATTAACTAGTAGGCTATATATTATAACGCTACATACCCTAGGGGCTAAGCAGAGAGCAATCAAATTGGCATTATAACATAATTTTCACGCGTACGAAGTCGCGGGCAACAGCTACTTCTAATATATAATTCTCGTGTCACAGTTTTCGTTGCCATACTCCTCCGAAACGGCTTGATCAATTCTTATGAAATTTTGTGAGCATATTGAGTAGGTCTGAGAATCGGCCAACATCTATTTTTCTGCCCCTAAGTGACCGGGAATAACATTCCACGCGGGCGGAGCCGCGGGCATCAGCTAGTATTTTGTGATGTTATATTTTTCAGATTGTTAGAATTGCTAACCCTTGAAGAAGAAGCAGATATCCGGAAAATGGTGGTCGACGTACAATCGGGTTACGAGTTATCATGGGATGATAAAGTGGACAGACTGGCCTTCCTCCTCGCTAAGCGGAAGAAGGAACACGAAGATAAATATAAGGATACACCTTTGTAAGTGGCATCATCATCTACTGAGCCTTTGACCAACCTTGTTGGAGTCGGCTTTCCAGTCTACCCACTGGACGGGAATTCTATACAAATGTTTCGTTTTCAACTCAGTCTACTACAACTAAAACACGCTTTGTTCGTACAGAACTTGAATATGTATGTGACTACTAAGGCTAAGCAAATTTTACCTCAAAATACCCTCCAACTATAATGAAAGCTGCGGCGGGGGTGAGGAAGCTTGCTCAGTGGGAGGCAGGGCGTTTCCTATCTGTATGTAATACTATTATATTATCTTTGGTCTAACTGCGATGCGGCTGAACTTGATATGTTACTTGAAGCGATTACCATGACTAACTTAAGGCTTGTATATTCGAAAGATACTCATCTTGGGGTGAACTTAATACTAGGAAATATTCTTTGATTTGATCTAATAAAACTATATTATTGTAATTTATTAGATACTCTTGCTTTTTTAACGTATCAAAACACGATTAGGAATACTTTGTTCGATCGAAATCGCTCTCGAAAAATGAGAAATATTGCAAAAATCTTAACAAGTAATGTACTTTTTTATCTAAATAAATGAGTTTAATTCTCATAAAAACTTGTCTTAAAATAGATATAGGTCTTTAGAACAATATTTTACGTATAGATTTTTTCTTGAAACCCCTCAGATTTTATAACAGTAATATAATGTATTAGAATCGATTGAAATCCGGCAAAAGCGTACGCTGCAATCGTTCGAATTGCCTTAGGATTTGTCAAGGTCGAACTTTGCAGCCTTAATATTTGATATCGCCAATATTGGTTCTGGAGGTCAGCCAGCACCAATGTTGGCGATATTGTAAGTATACGGAGGTAGATGATGAATGGGGTCTATTTATAATATTTTATAATAAAGTGAAAAAAGACAACTTGGCCCAGACGGGACTTGAACCCGCAACCTTTGCCTAATCCAGGGCAATGCTCTAACCAATTGAGCTACGGGAGCCGTACTGATACAAGTTGAAATTCTTCACCTTATTGTAACCGCCATTTAAGAGTATGGCACAGAGCCATCTATCGAGCTACTTAGAAACTGTGATACCAATGAACGATATTGCAATCATTTTTTCATAATATTTTATTATAAAGTGAAAAAAGACAACTTGGCCCAGACGGGACTTGACCGTAGTAATGGCGATAATCTTTAGACATAACGCCAATATCATGGCGTTATGTCTAAAGATTATCGCCATTATTTCCTTTTAGGCGAACATTGCAATTATAGCTGTAACATTAGATACGGCCTTAGTGCCGCCTGCATCCAGTAGCGTCCTGCAACCAAACTATCTTAATACTTTCTCATCTTAATCTAATTTAAATACTGTTCTACTCAGGTCCAAATCAGCTCACGTACTCCCTTGTATCATCAAGCTGCAAGCTAAAGAGGCTGAAGAGATCCAGCTGTACCAGATGAGAGAGAAGCAGCTGCGTAAGCTGGCGGAGAAGGAAATGGATAAGATGTGGTATGAAGTTGTGATGAAGGAGGATGAGGCACTGGTTAGATTTGTTGTTTGTTACATGCACCCTCGGTTGAATCCATAATTAATTTTCGCACAAGGACTACCGTTCATTAAGAAAATTTTTGAAAAGCAATTAGTATGCTAACTGATCATAAATTTTAATTATGGAAAAGTAAGTTAGTAAGTAAAACTTTATTGTACACCAATAAAATATACCAATCAAAAATAAATAACATAAAAAGAATGTACAAATGGCGGCCTTATCGCTCAAAGCAATTTCTTTCAGGCAACCAGAAAAAGAATTGGTTTCGAGCAGGATTCGAACCTGCGTCTTCTCGCACACCGTGCGAACGCTTTAACCACGCGACCACAGAAACTTCTCAGAACTAACCAAATTTTCCACCTTATATACGTCTTGGGGCGACGTAGGCACCATCTTCCGGTACTTTTTAGACTACCGTTCAACCTAGAATATGTAATTCTTCACCATAATGCTATAGCCGTTCCCGCATTCCATGGAAAGATATTCCGGGGATAAAATCTAGCCATTGTATGTATTATTCCAGAATATAATACAATAAACGGATATATACGATCAGGGTTTTAGTTTTTTCTGTTACACGCGTAACTACCAAACGGTTTGACTGTTTCAAGAACTTGATTCGGCATATTGTTCAGGTCAATTAGTAGAGGCGCATCGGCACTTCGGGTTTGCTAAACTTGTAGGTTAGACGAAGGGCCCATGGGGCACATGATTGACATGATGTTGTGTTTTTAAACAAAAGTCATTAACAACTATTTCTTTTCAGACTGCCCGCGTAGAATACGAAACGATACAGCGCTACAATCGAGACAGGGATGCAAAACAATTCGCACTTGAGCAGTTGGAGCAAAGAGCTGTGTTGCGTGCCAAAGAGCAGGAGAGACTGAAGCAAGAAACGCTAAGTCTGAAGGCTAAATTTGATGAAGACACTCGAAAGGAAGAAGCAGGTAAAAAACCTATAAATAAACTAGCTAATCCGGCTGTCCCAGGTTTGTCACAGGAACTTGTTCTCGTGATAAAAGTAGCCTTTTTTTTTTTTTTTTTTTTTTTACGTGAGGGAAAATCCTCATGGATGTTATGCCGGACTCCTACCGACTAAAAAACCTCACGTAACGCCCAACAGCCTATGGTTGTGAGCCCCGGGTAAGCCCTCGGAAGGATGTCCCAGGACTCCCAACAGACCTACGGCCGCCACTGCGGCCTCGCCCAGGGGAGGTTCGGGTGCTTGCCGCGTCTTTGGGGGGGGGTTTCGGGTGTGATCCCGCTTCTAAGAGGGGGCGTGCGTGAGCTACTCACGTCACGCTGCCGTCATGGGCCTGCTTCTGTAAGGACGGTGAGCGACCCTCTCACCGTCCTCAGACCCCCGGTCATGGAGGCCGATAGTCCTCGGCGAAGACACGTCGGCGGCGCCCAGGCCGCCGACTGCGGAACTCGGGTGGGAGAGTTCTCTCCCGCACCCGGCCCGCCGCCTCCTTCACGAGCATGACCTGCTCGCAGAAAGAGGCGGCGCAGTCCCACTTACTCCCGCTGGAGAGCATGGCTCGCACCATGGTCTCGAGCGAGAGAATGTCCACGTCCAGACCCGCTACGAGGACCTGGCGCTGTTGCGCCCACGCCGTGCACTCCACCAGCGTATGGAGCGCCGTGTTGATAAAAGTAGCCTATAGCCCCGCAAGTTGGTAATGCGCTGGAACCTTGTCATAATGACAGCCAAGTGACGTTATCGTGACGTAGCGCTAGCGCGCGTTGGCCTCGCGAAGCTGCGTACGGTATTTTTTTTAGTACTGACTGCTCGACGGACATACGTCACCAAGTGGTCACCAAGATGGCCGCCAAGCGCAACATTAACGTGCGGGGCTTATATATTATGTCCTTTTCTGTTAGCGCTTGTGGCCCAGCGGACTCAGTGTTCTGTAAGTAAACGATCACTGTAGTAAGAAAGATAATACGAGCATAACATACAGATAGGCAACTCCCTGCCTCCCACTGAGCAAGTTACCTCACCCCCGCCACAGCTGTCATTTAGTTGGAGGGTATTTATGACGGAACTTTTGCTTAGCCTTAGTGGTCACACACACATTCTGTAGGTAGAAACATAACGTGTTTTTAGTGTAGGTGACGGGTTTGAAAACGAATCATTTGTATGGATTTTCCGCCCTGTGGTAGTACTAGTAAGCCACTTTCGCTGTGTCTGGTCCTCGGATAGGTGACCACTTCTTAAGATGTTCATTTGAGAGCGTTTTCATGCTTCGGACGGCACTTTAAGCCCTTGGTCCCGGCTACCAGTGTCGTAGCTGTCGTTAAGCCAAGTTGAAGGTCCTATGTACAGCTTGAAAATAGTCTAGTCTACATTGACATCACGACATCAGAGATTTGTAAAAAAAAAACACTTTTGGGAAGCTACACTCTTCCCGAGTAACACAGGCTATTTTTTATTCCCGTATTCCCACGGGATTGGAAGCTACACGAGTGAAGCCACGTGACGTCCGCTAGTGTCAAATAATTTCTGTGTGTTTCTGAACATCAGAGGAACGCAAGCGCCAAGAGAAACGGGAACAGCAAGCAGCAGATATGAAGAACATGATACAGGATCGTATAGACACCATCGCACAGAGACAAGCTGAAGGACAGATCATAACGAGAGCGTGGGACTCGCTCGCAGGACAAGGGTTGGCTGACGAAATAGCTAAGGAACGGCTGAGGAAGCAGAAAGAGGTAGGTAATTTTCTTATGAATGCTATGCCGGACTCCTATTGACTAAAACCGCACGTTGCCTTACGGTCGAGAGCCCCGGGTAAGCCCTCGGAAGAATGTTCCAAAAAGAAATAGATACGTAACTAAACTCTCTCTCTCTTTCTCTCTCTCTCTCTCTCTCTCTCTCGACCCTCCCCCCCCCCCCCTCTCTCTCTCTCTTAACGAGAGCGTGGGACTCGCTCGCAGGACAAGGGTTGGCTGACGAAATAGCTAAGGAACGACTGAGGAAACAAAAAGAGGTAGGTAATTTTGTCATGCATGCTATGTTGGACCTATTGACTAAAACCACACGGTGCCTTACTGCCTACGGCTGGGATACCCGGGAAAACCTTCGGAAGGATGTTCCAGAGTTCCCGGCAGACTACAGAAAGAGGTCAGGTTCTTAACTAAACTTGTCGTAGACTAATTAAAAAAGAATCGAAAATTTGCGAGCATATTTCATTGAAATCTCGAAAATAATCGAGTGACTCACTTATCTATCAACGCCCAGCTGAAAATCTTTCATTTATGTAGATACCTACTTGGTTAGTATTTTCTAGGGCATATACCTGTATAAGATTTCTATATTTTTATACTATGTTGCCACTAATTAATCCCCGTGTGGCGCCGGGAAAGAGTGCAAAATGTCGCCACCCTAATTCATTTCGAGGGTGTCTTTCACTTTCGCAAAACGATCTATTGCGTAGAGAAGGGATCACAACATGATCTATTACGTGGGACATAAAACCAAAAGTTGAAATGCGGGCGTTTACTATGCCTCTGCCTACCCCTTCGGGAATAAAGGTGCGGCTATTATGTATGCTGCCACTAAAGTGGCAGACAAGCGTGACCTTCCTGATCGGAAGTGATCGCCGTTGCCTTGCAAAAACCTTTTGAGACCGCTTTTGAAAAATCTTAGCTGTCGACATTCAGAAATACCGAGACTGATCATTCATGGATCACTGAGTTATGACCAAAAATATTCTTTAGCAAAGTAAATGTATTATTCAAATACATTTATTTGCTCTGCCAAAAAAAAACGTCGCCAGCCTGGCCTCAAGTTGGCGGCCCTGTGATGTGCCTCTTCACGCTCCACTTGAAGAACCCGGGATTGTAGGAGAGGGGAAACACGTGCGCTAGCAGAGCGTCTCAAGTTTCTGAGGTTCGACAGAGAAAAAAATCACTTGCATTGCTCGGTTCTGACGAAAATTTTCTTCACCACTGAAAAGGAAATGGAGGGAGTCGAAATCACGCGCAGTAGCAGAGCATCAAAGAAGCATCCCAAGTTTTTATGGTTTTTTTTATATTATGACTTTAATTTATTTCATAGCGAGAACTGGACGAATGCAATCGCAAGATGGAAGCATTTAAGAACCGTTACGCCGAGAGGAAGTTTGACAACGATCCTCTCATTCTGCAAGAGGGTCAGCGGCGTAGAGACGTGGACGATCTGAGGCGGTGCCGGTACCGCAAGCATACTGCCAAGCTTAATAGGGTACGTTTTGAAATGTAAATGAATTTTGTGTTAATACAACTACGAGGAAGCGCTGGTGGCCCCGCGAACTTAGTGTTCTGTAAACGGTCACTGCAGTAAGCAACATTTACTGTGACCGGTCCTCGGATGGGTGACCACCCATGTGACCACTTTGTGACATTTATTAGAGCATTTCCGGGCTCCGGATGACACGCTAAGACGTTGATCCCGGTTGCCAGTAAACTGGCAGTCGTTAAGCCAAGTTGAAGGCCTATATTGAAAAATTTCAACTGCGGGTCGCGGTGACCTGCGCCTGTCCATTTTAACATTTCAATAAGACTATAAGGTGAAATGTGGGCGTATCTATGCTTCTGCCTACCCTTTCGGGGATAATGGCGTGTCTATATGTATGTGTCAGTTCCATCGTGACAGCCAGATTGTTTTTGTATTGGTTTATGTATAAAGTCGGATTATTAATCTCAGTCAGTAAAATGACAAGTGCAACTGTCACTGATACAAAAAAGGGTGACCCGCTATAATAGTGATGTTCGGCAATCAATAGACTTAGACATTTTAGTCATTCTTTGGGGTCGTCCATTAATCGCGTGAGGTTTCTTTGGGCATTTTTTGGACCCCCCTTCCCCCTTGGTGATACTTGGTGAGGTTTTAGACTACCCCTCCCACCCCTGGGGCCCGCCCCCTTTCCCAACCGACCACCTCAGTTATCCACCTGTGTATTTTTAGATTTTTTAGTAACTACAAAGATTTTCTAAATTTTATAGAAGTCCCTATTGTATAATCTATCCTGGATATTTCTATACGAATACTTGCTGATAGCTAGACTGAGCTAGCGGACAAAAGTAGAATAATCACAGGGTCGGCAGCGTGAGAGTGGCGCCTCTGGTGTTGCAGACGTTCATAGGCGGTGACCGTCAGTCCTTCTGGTGGGCCATATGCTTGTCTGCCACCTCAGTGGTATAAAAAAAATTAAGGTTGAATTTCCACGCGATCATTATGCTTTTGGTCACGACTATCGATATCCAAGTGGGCAAAGCGGCGTTTCTTTTTGGTCACGGGGGAATGCGATTGGGCACCGTGATCCCAGCTGCGGGGGCAGCCAAGACGGTGCATGGGGCTCCCGGTCCCGTAAAGGGACCGCCCTATCCACTAAATCCCGCGATGTTCCTCCTCATCCTATAGCCGGGCCGAAGGATATCCAAAGATTATTCACGTCAGCCCGGCCGGGGGCTCCCCGCACTTCCGGGACCCTCCCGGGGAGCAAGATCGGCGGCTCCCCTGGAGCTCCCTGAGCAGCTAACAAAAACCCAAGCCCGCATCGCACCGCTCTCTAGTGCCTCTGGAAGCAGAGAGGGTAGATAGCGGTCGTGCAGGTGGGCGCTGAAGGCATCTCCGGAACACGGAAAGGGGCTTTCCCCCTAATGATCATCGGTGGATGGGGTCCCACGACATGCGCCCACCAGTGGACACTGCTGCGTGCTAGTCTTGCATGCATAACTTTTAATAAGGCTATAGAGAATCAAAAATCTGTACATCGAATATATTTGATAATTCTTTTCTAAGATTTTTTTACTGGATATTCTATGTAACTTCCACATTACGTCCGATACTAAAGCTAAAATTGTTTATTTTTTGTATGTCTTTCTGTATCACGCCAAAACTATAGTACCATTTTAAATAATAGATACTGACAAAATTTGAGATTATAATAGATCGGATTGATGCCGATAGTCTGCGCGGTTCTTTTGGGAGACACGATGAAAGACAAAATGATTTTTGTGTTTTATGATCAACGCATAGGTATTCCGATTTCAATTAATTTCTGATGTAAGAAAGAAATTAAGTGCTTTATGAATGATTCTATACAAGTTTTAATACTGTAGGTTTTGTTGTTCGGAAATTAGAGAGATCCTAAATTCAGGGTTGTAAAGGTTTTGTTCAATATAAATACACGTGATATCTCACACCGCCCCCCACCCCCCTGGTGATGTTTTGTGATTTTTGTCAGACCCCCTCCCCCCCTTTTGAACCTCACGTAATTAATGGACGATCCCTTTATTTTATTAGGTGTGAAAGTGTTTTTTTTAATAAATTTTAAATTTTTATTGTAAATATAAAATTTACAGTCGGTAGTGATACCGCCTACGGCGCCTGAGGTCGTGGGTTCGATTCCCACCAAAGACAAATATTTGTGTGACCCATAAATATTTGTTTCAAGAGTCTGGGTGTTTCTATGTATAATATGTATGTATTTAAAAAGTATATAAGTATTAATATCCGTGGTCTTATACCCATAACACAGCAGGTTATTCCTAGCTTACTTTGCGATAGCGTTGTGTGAACTGTCCGTGAATATTTATTTATGTGTAATATCTATTACATATTTACCAGCATATTAAATTTGCTTGCTATAACATTATTATAAAAGCTGAGAAAAAGCTTAAGAATATATGACTTGTGGTTATGTATTAAACAAATTACCAAATGGTCGTAGATAAAAATAATTTCAAGGACAAGCTAAAATGACAATTTTAAATTGTCATAAAAGTATTTTTCATGAAATTATTTTCAAGGTAAATTGGTGTGAAATGTTTGTATACAACAAACTATGGTTCCTAGAAAAGTCTATCTATCTACCTTCACGCCAAATCCATTGCGGGGTAAGCAGAAAGAACCAAGCGCCACACGGCACGGTCCATACACACCTCACTCTAGGAATTATATTTTAATGTAGGTAAATAATTATGGAGCAATCGAGATCCAAATTGTTAGTTAACTGCATTATTGAGTGAGTTGAAATACGGTATAGGTGGTTTTATGTAATATTTAATTACTGTTTGATATTGGATAAAAAATATAATCTCGACTAACTTGTTGTCGACTTAAATGTAAAACTCGATTCAACCACATCACTAATTATTTTGTCACAAATAATTAGTGATGTGGTTGAATCGAGTAAAAACCCACAACACTGAAAATGTCATTTTACTGACTCGAATTAAAAATCGTAGTATAAATACAATTTCCCCCCGCTACATATGACACACGATATGTATAAAGCAAACATGCTATGTCTACTCCCCCTGTACTGGTCACATTGCTCTGTGACCTATACTGATGTTATTGCAACAAGAATTCATTGTACCTCTTAGGAGATCCTTCTAGACGTCAAAAAGCAAATCCAAGAGAAAGAAGAAGCCAAAAAGAACCATTACGACGCGACAGACGATTACAACGCGCAAGTGTCGCAGCAGTTAGACTTGTTGGTGAAACAACGCGAGTTGACTGAAGCGCAGGCTAAGAAGTTGAACCAGAGAGATCTTCTACAGCAAATTGAGTACAATAAGCTACTTCAGGTAAATTATTCTTATAGTTTTGTGTTTATTTATACCAAAATCAGGACCCGGATAATGGAAATCAGCTGCTGCTGTCTGTTCATAACCAGGCTATAGTATTTCAGAAACCGTAATATCTGGACAGTTGAAATTGTCCCAGATGAGTATTTCTGTTGTTGCTATAATAACATATACTAGGGGGCTCTCATACAAAAAACCTTGTGCCGGCTAGGAAGATGAACCAGAGAGATCTTCTACAGCAAATTGAGTACAATAAGCTACTTCAGGTAAGAGATGGAGTGTATTTTTTGGGTTTTTAGGATTCTGTACCCAAAGGAAGAAACCAACAGTTAGACTTGTTGGTGAAACATCGCGGGTTGACTGAAGCGCAGGCTAGGAAGTTGAACCAGAGAGATCTTCTACATCAAATGAAGTACAATATGCTGCTTCAGGTAAGTGTTATCTATTTAGGGTTCCGTATTCAAACGACAAAGCCAAAAAGAACAGATTACAACGCGCAAGTGTCGCAACAGTTAGACTTGTTGGTGAAACAACGCGAGTTGACTGAAGCGCAGGCTAGGAAGTTGAACCAGAGAGATCTTCTACAGCAAATTGAGTACAATAAGCTACTTCAGGTAAGTGTTATCTATTTAGAGTTCTGTATCCAAAGAAAGAAGCCGAAAAGAACAGATTACAACGCGCAAGTGTCGCAACCGTTAGACTTGTTGGTGAAACAACGCGAGTTGACTGAAGCGCAGGCTAGGAAGTTGAACCAGAGAGATCTTCTACAGCAAATTGAGTACAATAAGCTACTTCAGGTAAGTGTTATCTATTAGGGTTCCGTACCCAAAGGAAGAAGCCAAAAAGAACAGATTACAACGCGCAAGTGTCGCAACAGTTAGACTTGTTGGTGAAACAACGCGAGTTGACTGAAGCGCAGGCTAGGAAGTTGAACCAGAGAGATCTTCTACAGCAAATTGAGTTCAATAAGCTGCTTCAGGTAAGTGTTATCTATTAGGGTTCCGTACCCAAAGGAAGAAGCCAAAAAGAACAGATTACAACGCGCAAGTGTCGCAACAGTTAGACTTGTTGGTGAAACAACGCGAGTTGACTGAAGCGCAGGCTAGGAAGTTGAACCAGAGAGATCTTCTACAGCAAATTGAGTACAATAAGCTACTTCAGGTAAGTATTATAAGCTATTTAGGGTTCCGTATCCAAAGGAAGAAGCCAAAAAGAACAGATTACAACGCGCAAGTGTCGCAACAGTTAGACTTGTTGGTGAAACAACGCGAGTTGACTGAAGCGCAGGCTAGGAAGTTGAACCAGAGAGATCTTCTACAGCAAATTGAGTACAATAAGCTACTTCAGGTAAGTATTATAAGCTATTTAGGGTTCCGTATCCAAAGGAAGAAGCCAAAAAGAACAGATTACAACGCGCAAGTGTCGCAACAGTTAGACTTGTTGGTGAAACAACGCGAGTTGACTGAAGCGCAGGCTAGGAAGTTGAACCAGAGAGATCTTCTACAGCAAATTGAGTACAATAAGCTACTTCAGGTAAGTGTTATCTATTTAGAGTTCTGTATCCAAAGAAAGAAGCCGAAAAGAACAGATTACAACGCGCAAGTGTCGCAACCGTTAGACTTGTTGGTGAAACAACGCGAGTTGACTGAAGCGCAGGCTAGGAAGTTGAACCAGAGAGATCTTCTACAGCAAATTGAGTTCAATAAGCTGCTTCAGGTAAGTGTTATCTATTAGGGTTCCGTATCCAAAGGAAGAAGCCAAAAAGAACAGATTACAACGCGCAAGTGTCGCAACAGTTAGACTTGTTGGTGAAACAACGCGAGTTGACTGAAGCGCAGGCTAGGAAGTTGAACCAGAGAGATCTTCTACAGCAAATTGAGTACAATAAGCTACTTCAGGTAAGTGTTATCTATTTAGAGTTCTGTATCCAAAGAAAGAAGCCGAAAAGAACAGATTACAACGCGCAAGTGTCGCAACAGTTAGACTTGTTGGTGAAACAACGCGAGTTGACTGAAGCGCAGGCTAGGAAGTTGAACCAGAGAGATCTTCTACAGCAAATGGAGTACAATAAGCTACTTCAGGTAAGTGTTATAAGCTATTTAGGGTTCTGTATCCAAAGGAAAAAGCCAAAAAGAACAGATTACAACGCGCAAGTGTCGCAGCAGTTAGACTTGTTGGTGAAACAACGCGAGTTGACTGAAGCGCAGGCTAGGAAGTTGAACCAGAGAGATCTTCTACAGCAAATGGAGTACAATAAGCTACTTCAGGTAAGTGTTATAAGCTATTTAGGGTTCTGTATCCAAAGGAAAAAGCCAAAAAGAACAGATTACAACGCGCAAGTGTCGCAGCAGTTAGACTTGTTGGTGAAACAACGCGAGTTGACTGAAGCGCAGGCTAGGAAGTTGAACCAGAGAGATCTTCTACAGCAAATTGAGTACAATAAGCTGCTTCAGGTAAGTGTTATCAAATTAGGGTTCTGTACCCAAAGGAAGAAGCCCAAAAGAACAGATTACAACGCGCAAGTGTTGCAACAGTTAGACTTGTTGGTGAAACATCGCGAGTTGACTGAAGCGCAGGCTAGGAAGTTGAACCAGAGAGATCTTCTACAGCAAATGGAGTACAATAAGTTACTTCAGGTAAGTGTTATCTTTTAGGGTTCCGTACCCAAAGGAAGAAGCCAAAAAGAACAGATTACAACGCGCAAGAGTTGCAACAGTTAGACTTGTTGGTGAAACAACGCGAGTTGACTGAAGCGCAGGCTAGGAAGTTGAACCAGAGAGATCTTCTGCAGCAAATTGAGTACAATAAGCTGCTTCAGGTAAGTATTATAAGCTATATAGAGATCTGTATCCAAAGGAAAAAGCCAAAAGGAACAGATTACAACGCTCAAGTGTCGCAACAGTTAGACTTGTTGGTGAAACATCGCGAGTTGACTGAAGCGCAGGCTAGGAAGTTGAACCAGAGAGATCTTCTACAGCAAATGGAGTACAATAAGCTGCTTCAGGTAAGTGTTATCTATTAGGGTTCCGTACCCAAAGGAAGAAGCCAAAAAGAACAGATTACAACGCTCAAGTGTCGCAACAGTTAGACTTGTTGGTGAAACATCGCGAGTTGACTGAAGCGCAGGCTAGGAAGTTGAACCAGAGAGATCTTCTACAGCAAATTGAGTACAATAAGCTACTTCAGGTAAGTGTTATCTATTAGGGTTCCGTACCCAAAGGAAGAAGCCCAAAAGAACAGATTACAACGCGCAAGTGTCGCAACCGTTAGACTTGTTGGTGAAACAACGCGAGTTGACTGAAGCGCAAGCTAGGAAGTTGAACCAGAGAGATCTTCTACAGCAAATTGAGTACAATAAGCTACTTCAGGTAAATTATTCTTATAGTTTTGTGTTTATTTATACCAAAATCAGGACCCGGATAATGGAAATCAGCTGCTGCTGTCTGTTCATAACCAGGCTATAGTATTTCAGAAACCGTAATATCTGGACAGTTGAAATTGTCCCAGATGAGTATTTCTGTTGTTGCTATAATAACATATACTAGGGGGCTCTCATACAAAAAACCTTGTGCCGGCTAGGAAGATGAACCAGAGAGATCTTCTACAGCAAATTGAGTACAATAAGCTACTTCAGGTCAGAGATGGAGTGTATTTTTTGGGTTTTTAGGATTCTGTACCCAAAGGAAGAAACCAACAGTTAGACTTGTTGGTGAAACATCGCGGGTTGACTGAAGCGCAGGCTAGGAAGTTGAACCAGAGAGATCTTCTACATCAAATGAAGTACAATATGCTGCTTCAGGTAAGTGTTATCTTTTAGGGTTCCGTACCCAAAGGAAGAAGCCCAAAAGAACAGATTACAACGCGCAAGTGTCGCAACAGTTAGACTTGTTGGTGAAACAACGCGAGTTGACTGAAGCGCAGGCTAGGAAGTTGAACCAGAGAGATCTTCTACAGCAAATTGAGTACAATAAGCTGCTTCAGGTAAGTATTATAAGCTATTTAGAGATCTGTATCCAAAGGAAGAAGCCAAAAGGAACAGATTACAACGCGCAAGTGTCGCAACAGTTAGACTTGTTGGTGAAACAACGCGAGTTGACTGAAGCGCAGGCTAGGAAGTTGAACCAGAGAGATCTTCTACAGCAAATTGAGTACAATAAGCTACTTCAGGTAAGTGTTATCTATTAGGGTTCCGTACCCAAAGAAGAAGCCAAAAAGAACAGATTACAACGCGCAAGTGTCGCTACAGTTAGACTTGTTGGTGAAACAACGCGAGTTGACTGAAGCGCAGGCTAGGAAGTTGAACCAGAGAGATCTTCTACAGCAAATTGAGTACAATAAGCTACTTCAGGTAAGTGTTATCTATTAGGGTTCCGTACCCAAAGAAGAAGCCAAAAGGAACAGATTACAACGCTCAAGTGTCGCAACAGTTAGACTTGTTGGTGAAACAACGCGAGTTGACTGAAGCGCAGGCTAGGAAGTTGAACCAGAGAGATCTTCTACAGCAAATTGAGTACAATAAGCTACTTCAGGTAAGTGTTATCTATTAGGGTTCCGTACCCAAAGAAGAAGCCAAAAAGAACAGATTACAACGCGCAAGTGTCGCTACAGTTAGACTTGTTGGTGAAACAACGCGAGTTGACTGAAGCGCAGGCTAGGAAGTTGAACCAGAGAGATCTTCTACAGCAAATTGAGTACAATAAGCTACTTCAGGTAAGGAATGGAGTTTAGTGTTATCTATTTAGGGTTGCGTACAAAAAGGGTAAAAAACGGGACCCTATTAATGAGACTCTGCTGTTTGTGATGTCATCATCAGGCTGTAAATCTATAACCGTAATAGCTAGACATTTCAATTTTCACAGATAATGTTTTCTGTTGCCTCCCAAATACAAATACTTAGAACAGAAATCTCCATTTGCTGTTAATAAAACATTACAATAAATATAAGGCAAACAATAATCAGGGTTTGTGCAATTGAATGAGCACTTCAGCAGGTTAGTAGTAAAAGCTGCTTGAGATTCGGGTTCCTATAAAGAACTAGGGTCTATACAGACCCTAGACAAAATGAATGTTGGGAACATGGTCGTGTCGGGAGCCCATTAAAAATTGTCTAAGTTGTCTTTCATAAGAATGGCGCCACATTGGCATCAGAGTAATTATAAAAAGATAGTTGTTATGAGTAACTTATTGTGTAAATTTGTTTATACTAACTAAAGATTTAGAATTTTATGTATGTTATGCCATGTAATGTCATCTAGGTGTAGCATAATTTAAAGAGTTTTTTTTTTCTTCTTTATCAATAGAAATTTCATATTATAATTGCCTATCTATGGAGGCTTGTTAATAGCAACATATTTACCATATTTAAGTATCCATGTATGTTATTAGTCTGTAAGCCTTCTTCAACAATAAATAAAAAAAATAAAAAATAACCCAACATTCATTTTGTTTATGTCATACTGGGTTCTAGATCGACGACCTGGAAAAGGTTGCAGGCTGGGACTGGATGCGGAAGGCGTAGGACCATTTGTAGTGGCGTAAATTGGGGGAGGCCTAGGTCCAGCAGTGGACTGCCGTAGGCTGACTTGATTGATTGAATACGTCTACCTGTAAAAAAGACTAAGCAACTTTTTACAAACTAGTCTGTGTATTCTTTTTTACATTTAGCTTCAGACTCCCGTCTCAATCTCTCTCTCAGACTCAGAGGGTGAGCATGCTTATCCTCTGAGTCGGAGAGAGAGTTTGAGAGCTTACTTAGCAAAAGTTTGTAGTTTACTTCAAAGAACATTAGATACATCGCGATGATCCATCTATGTATTTTTAAAAGACACATTGTAACATTTATACAGGAAAGAGCGAGAGAAGATGCCATAAATGAGGGAAAGAAATGCAAATTGGCTGCAGAGGAGTACCAGGAGGAAATCAAGAAGATGCTCTCTCGGTAAGATTCTTTTTATATATTGTGATTACCATTTACATCTCTTTGTTTACTTTAGACAAAGTGCTCGTAGTTCCGTTAATTCAATGTCAGTGAATTAGCATCTCACCGTGCTTATGTTAGCTTATCGCCGTGTTAAAATGGAAAGCTCTGATCATGACTAACCACTCTTAAAATTTATAAGCCTTAAACTTGGCATGACGACAGACTTTTCGAAGCATGTAAACGTTCGCAAATGAATTGTCAAAGTCACGTGGTTGGCACCCCCGGCCATAGCTAAAGTTGCTTACCGCAGTGATCGTTTATCGAACATTGAGTCCGCGGGGCTCCGAGCGCTTGATATCTATACTAATATTATAAAGAGGAAAGATTTGTTTTTTTTTGTTTGTAACGAATAGGCTCCGGAACTACTGGACCGATTTGAAAAATTCTTTCACTGTTGGGAAGCTACACTCTTTACGATGAACATAGGCTATATTTTATTCCCGTATTCCCACGGGAACGGGAACTACGCGGGTGAAACCGCGTGACGTCTGCTAGTGTAGTATAAATATAGCTGTAGCTCGCCAAATTGACGCTGCCCGCTTCTATGAAAACTCATGGCGCATCTAGCGATTGGGGGCCACTCTCACGGTCCGTAACACTTCTGACAGTGGTCCTCAAGTTGGCGGCCCCAAGATGTGCCTCTTCACGCTCCGCTTGAAGAATCCTAAAAATAAAATAAAATTTATTCCCTTTGAAATTTTTAAAAAATTATTTAGGTTTGTCAAAATTTTTGTGACTCTACCGGGGTTCGGAAATGCTACAGACTCAGAAGAACACCCCAAGAAACTCAGTCCGGTCCCTCTTATTCATCTTAGTATCTAATACAGTTTTTTTTTAAATGTAGAAAGGAGCAATTCGTGTCACTGCCAGGCAGTCTTGTCTTCTAGAAAGTCTTTAATGCTATAATAAGCTTTCTGGCACAATTTAAGTTTTACTAGTTTTTTAAATCCATACTAATATTATAAAGCTGAAGAGTTTGTTTGTTTGTTTGTTTGTTTGTTTGTTTGAACGCTAGGATCTCAGGAACTACTGGTTGGATTTCGAAAATTCTTTTACAGTTTGATATTCCATTTATCGAGGATGGCTATAGGCTATATAACATCACGCTAAAACGAATAGGAGCGGAGCAGTAATCAATAATGTTTTGAAAACGGGGAATATTTTTTACCGTCTGAGAGCTTCCGAGGCGTACGCTGCGTAAATGGTTAAAGTTAGATAAAAATTGTGTATTACAAAATTGTTTCTCTTAAAAAGTTCTAAAAAAAAGTCCGCGACAGCATATGTCTATCTTTTAAGGTTCGCTCACAATAACCTAATTTGTCTATCTCTTAAGGTTCGCTCACGATATAATGAAACTGAAGAGTTTGTTTGTGCTAGGATCTCAGAAACTACTGGTTTCATTTCAAAAATTATTTTACAGTTTAATAGTCCGTTTATTGAGACTGGCTAATGGTGATATCACATCACGCTAAGACGAATAGGAGCGGAGCAGCCATGAATAATGTTTCGAGAACGGGGATTATTTCTTTCTTATGAGAGCATAATTATAGTAATTTGAGTAAATAGTTAAAGTTACGTAAAAATTGTGTAAAAAAAACTGTTCCTCTTAAAAATTTATAAAAAAAAGTCCATTACTGAATATGCCTATCTTTTAAGGTTCTCTTACAATAACCCTCTTATTAAGTTTTAAAGTATGAGCGACGCGACGGGAGTAACTTGGTTTGCAGTGGCAGCCAGTCAACTGAACGATAAAAACTGGCCAAGTGCGAGCCGGACTCGCACACGATGCATGGAAGTAACAGCGACGGGAAACATTATATCACTTTAACACCACTTTCCTTCTCGCTCTCATGTGATGCAAACGAAGATATGCGGTTCAGCTCTAATGAATACAAGCGACGCGAGGCGACGGGAATAAGCGCGACGGGGGTAAATGCAAAGAGGGTAAAAGGGAAGCATTATAATACTCGAAATATTAATACCATATCTCTCTCTTTCTCACTCTCATGTGACGCAAACGAAGTTGCGAGGGTCAGCTAGTTTATTATATATTCTATCCAAAATTGTTAGATACTACCATAGATAATCCAATTTAAAAAAATGGTGAAGGATCACTATCTATCTCTATAATAGGTGTGTAGTATATATTTATATATATATGTATGGGTATATATATGTATGGGCATGTGTATATAGGTATATATGTATATTCGTGTTTATGTATGTTGTGTTTATATATACTTATTATGATGTATTTATTCTCAATATTTATGTGTTTTGTATTATGTAGAAATTTTTGTATCTTTTATTATAAAGTTATAATCTATCTAAGAGTACGCCTAAGAACTATCACTCATTACCTTCAATCAACTTTCTCCATCCAAAGGTTGCCTGGTAGAAATTGCTTTTTAGCGATAAGGCCGCCCATTGTACATCTTCTTGCACTAAATTTGTGTACCATAATTTTATTTACTTGGCGTACAATAAAGTGTAAATAAATAAATAAATAAATAAATAATAATTCATACAGATAGACAACTCGTCTGCCCCTCACTGAGCAAGCCCCGACCCCCCGCTACAGCTGTCATTATAGTTGGAGGGTGTTTTGAGGGAACTTTTGCTTAACCTTAGTGGTCACACACACATTCAAGCTCTGTACGAACATAACGTGTCTTTAGTGTAGGTGACAGCATTGACAACTAATCATTTTTATGGAGTTTCCGCCCTGTGATATTACTAAAGGTTTTACACGGATGCTATGGTGTTTCTAAGGGTGTTATTAGACCAATCGATCGATCGTCGATCGACAGCATCGATCAACGTCGATCGATGTCGATCGACGTGTGTAATAGCTTTAATTGATCGACGGATACTGTTCCACCAACCAATCGATCGATTACCGGTTGATGACATCAGTCGACGTTGACGACGTGACATACATACATACATACATATACTCACGCCTTTATCCCCGAAGGGGTAGGCAGAGGCCTATACCGGCCCACATTTCACCGTGTACAATTCGGTCCCACGTAACAGGTGGTGAGCCCATCGCCGTGTTGAAATGGCCCGCCGCCGTCAGAGCCTCGTCCGTTGTTCAGCAGGTGCACGAGCTTGCACGTGAGGTTGACTTGGGCCCGAAGGTGTTGGTAGGGCCCCACTACACCCGACGTGACGGCGTCGACTAAATCATTCTGCCATCGATCGATGCCGTCGATCGTTCTGCCATAATATACCTATACTCTGTAAAATATAGCTTGGTCTCTGTGACAGTTATATTGATGTAAACAAAATTGACTTTTATTTCAAAGGCATAAAGTTGTTATTTACAGTTTGCACCTCTGTGTTCTCGCTCTCTGCATTTCAACCACAAAACCTTTATGCCGTTGACATAAAGTCTATTCTTGTTTACGTTTGTAGAACTGTCACAGAGATCAAGCTATATTTTACAGAGTATAGTAGGTATGTTTCTTTGAAAATGTTGTAATGTTTTTCATATATTTCTACAGGCCGTTCTTCAGCGACAATGTACACCCATTTATGAGGCAGATGGCATCAGGATTATCTATGTGCCGATGTGGTCCATCTCCAAACTATTGCTCGTACGAACCTAAGCGAAACCAGAATAAACCGGCAAAAGATTAGACGCAATTAAGTAATGGTTGTTTTGTTTTGTTTTGTTTGTGATTGGTAATTGCAGGACATTCTATATTGAATATTTAATTTTGACATTGTATAAAAAATGAATAAAATAATGCAATATTAGACATGTGACATGGATAATATTATAATGTAATGTGAAAAATTAAATACCTATTATGTACCTAGCATTAAGTTTAAGTTTGCATGCTATACCTAATATATGGCTAAATGGGCCTGTGCTATGTAAAACTCAATATCATGTTAAATGTACCCCATTTATGGCAAATAATAGTAGATTGTATAACAAGGGGGCAAAATAGTATTTTTACGGCGAGGGCGCTACTTTGAATCACGAGCGAAGCGAAGGATTCTAGAATAGAATCCCGAGCTCAGCGAGGGATTCTAACGTAGAATCCTGAGCGCAGTGAGGGATTCAAAGTACACCGCCCGAGGGAAAAATAATTTGCCCTCGAGTAATATACTCTACTTTTCATTCCCTAAGTTTTGTACGCCGTAGTTACCTTCTATAGATATTGTTCCAGGAGTTCATGGATTGTCACTTTCATAACTTGACGTAGAACTTATTATATTTGCAGAATACAATAAAATATGTTTACCTACTGATTACAAGAACACTAATAATGACAAACACGAACAGATACATATGGCGCTCTTTTGTTTTTTTTTAGTTAGCTCAGGACACCGCGCTGTGCAGCCAACACTTACCAGCCAGTAATTCATACAATTTGCGTTTGATTTCTATGAAATTTCCAAGTTCCAAATTCAAATCACTTTGCCGCCCGCTAAAAAGCTCTTAACAGAAAAGAGCTATTTTGCGCCCCGATATCGTGGTGCAAAGTGATTCTTTTCGAATAGAAGGAATGAAAATAATTATTCTATTCTAATGGAATCAGGTGTAACATAACGGAAATCTTTCTTGTAACGATGATATAGGAGGAAAGGGAGAGGAAACCATCTCACACCCTCTATTCGTCATTCCTAACGTACAATAGTCAAACATTAAAAAACAATGCTATAGAATAGACTAGAAAAAAGTGTGTGCGTGTAACCTTTACGAAGTAAAACTTCTTTGCCATTGACTGCATCAAATGTTATATTAATATCATTCATTCGAATTTTGAACGCTTAGTAGGTATTTGGATTTTGAATAGCGGAAACTACGTTTCTGCTATTTAAAATTCTAATAATAAGCGTTACTTCCGTCATAAAAAAAAACTGAGTTACTCCCTAGTCGCGCCTAAAGAAGTTTTACTTCAATAAAACTTACACTTGTTAGTACGTAAAAAAAATTCAATTTTTGTTACGCGTAGGTAGGTAGGTGAATATTTTAAGAACCTATTCTTTCAAATTATGTATTTTGTAATTGTATTTTGGCTGCGCTTTCTATTGTAATTCGAGTAAGTTCTGTATAATCCTATCATTTACATCAATTTCTAGTAGATAATAATATCTATATTATTCTTCTAGTTTAGTATGAATTTATTTTGTTATACCTAAGTCTTATTTATCTTAAGAGTATCTTTTACGATACTGCTGTCTTAAAAGAATTTTGTTCCAAAAATCTTTCTAGTTAGGTTATCACGATTATATTTAACTCGTTATTATACTAACTCCGTCCTTAAATTATGTTTTAGATTTATTTTAATTATGTAATAAATAAATGATATTCTTTAAAGTATAATAATGTTTTTCAATAAAATTGAGGGCATCGACTTATAAACGAGGCAGACCAGCCCCTTAGACAAGTGGCACAAGCGTAAATCGCAAACGAAACGATAGAATATATCGACCAATCACACCCCCAAGTTCGTCGTCGGCGTACGAACTGCGCGCCGCCGCGGGATCACGAGCTTGGATGCGATTGGTCGATATATTTCTATCCTTTCGTTAGCAATTTGTGCTTGTGCCCCTGTTCTAAGGGGACTGGCATTGAAGGTATCTACTTAACACACCACATACAATGCAAGAATCTTTCAAAGCCCAATGCAGTATTCGTAGCCTTCAAATTAGAGGCGTGAGGAAGCGCTGCAGTGGTGCCACAGTGGTGCGCCAGACGCGCCACCACTAGTTTTCATACAAATTTTAGAAGCGCAGTTGGCACGTCGCGTGGCGTGTCAGTGGCGCTGCAACGGCGCTTCTAAATATTGTATGAAAACTAGTGGTGGCGCGTCCAGCGCACCACTGTGGCACCACTGCAGCCTACGAATAATGTATTCTATAGAAGTGTAATTCGGCTCAAAAAATGGCTCCACCAAATGGGGACCGCGGAAGGTGGGGCTTAAAAAGGGGACCGCGCGACACAGTTAGTCCGCGCTGTCACGCCTGTCACGCGTAACGTACGGTTGTGTCGCTGGAACCAATCAGTCAGTGATATTAATTGTGTTTTCGCGTTAAATATATCCCAAAAATGCCTTCTTGTATTGTGAATTGGTGCAGAAGCCATACGGATATGAAAAACTCTGGAATCACCTTCCATAAGTTAGTAAATATTCATTATAAAAACACGTACTTGGGGAAGTTGAAAAGTGTTATGCAACATGAACGCAATTCCAAAATTAAATTATTTTTATGCAGTGTTCATAGTATGATAAGCGCTGAAGTAATATTGTTATAGTAAGTTCAACTCATCTGTGCGCGCGGCCCTATGTGTGGGTAAACCTCGTATAAACACAGTGACTTCGTGTGCGTGACAAGAGGTACAGTGAAGTACAAAATAAAAAAACTCTTGTTTAACTAAAATAAAAACTTAATGGGTGAAATGTATGGTAAACATATTAATATGTATCGCTGCTAGAAGAATAAAATTGAGAAATTTAAGGATTCGCTGCTCTCTACAACGCTAATTATAAATCCAGATTCCATATCAAAATGTCCATAGTATTCTTCTACTTACTTTGTATTACGCCACATCTTTTCATCAATTTGAACGAAACGTTCGTTTATTAATTTCCTTATTCCCATCACATTTTGTTCGATGTTAAGCGAAGCATTTTTTTTTTAAATTCCTCCTACATTTTCGATTGCGTTGAGTTCAGGATGATACGGTGGTAACCGAAGTTTTAAGCCATATGGCTGAAGTATGTCATAAATCTTTTAGCAAACTAGCTGACCCTTGCAACTTCGTTTACGTCACATAAGGTGTACGAAAGGAGAGGTATTTCTTCATCAGACTCATCAAGCAGCGTGTAAAACTGCCCTGCCCTCTGACAAAGGAACCGCGCAAAATATCGGGATCAAAAGTATCAAAGCACCTTCTTCGGATCATAAGCTCAGATTGTACCAAGTTTCATTTAAATCAATTCAGGTAGTTTCAGCGTGATACTTAATCGGAATACAGACAGACAGACATAAAAATTTTGAATTACATTTTCGGCTTCAGTTACGAATAGAGAACGCCTTACAATTAAAATTTTCAAATTATTTTCCATGTACAGACTCTCGACCCTCAACAGTTTTTTTAGATGTATAGAGTATGGTCTTTTTACTTTTTAAATAAGCATATAGTATAAGCAATGTTTTCTTCTGTCGACCATCTCTGCATTTCTATTTTATTTTGCAATTGAATTTGGGCTCTATCATTTTCTGACTATTCTGTAGGCCTTTATAAGTTACACAATTTTACCATACATTATTTTGTTATGCCTCGAAGGGTTTAGGCAGCGTTTTCGTTAAAAGCTCCCAGATTCCCAATTGTTAAAATGCATAGTTTTTAGATTCATTTTGTAAATAGAGCACTAAAAAGAATAACCCGCTGAGTTTCTTGCCAGTTCTTCTCAGGTGGGTCGCGTTGTGAACTGGTGGTAGAAATTTTGATCTATATTCTGGACGTTTTACAAGAGCTTTCTTTCTTTCTTTCTTTCACACCTTATTTTTTTCCGACATCTCCAACTAATATCGTTATATTTTAGTCAAGGTCAAACAAACACAATAGACTCTTATACGCAAACCGTTCTCAAGAATCATTGGTGATCTCACCATGAAAATCAATGCAGTAGTTTTAAAGTTTATTGTGAACAGACAGACGCGGCGGGGACTGTGTTTTATAATAATATTTCTATAGTGATAAAAAATATTAATTACATCGAATTGACACATCAAAAATATTTATCTGACTTCTTAAACATTTTCTCCGTGAAGAACTAGACATTTTCTTTAACGACTGTACCCATGGTATAATCACTTAGAACACTGTGTAATGAATTATAATGTAACCAACTTACACAGGATGTCAACGTTGCAGTTACATTGAGAATTGTCATGATATTTAATTTCGTTTCATTATAACGTAAGAGTTGCCTTCAAAACGTGATAGATGACGCTGTATGCTTTTTGTTTATTATATTTTTTATTTCGCGGCCACGCAGAGAGTTTCCTGCAAAGACTGCTTGGCACCGCTGGTGTCGTCAATAAGTCGAGTTACGTCTCTCCCTCATAGTATACAAATGTACTCTGTGAAGATGGCCGCGTCACTGCCATACAAATTAAAGCTGTATAACTACTAGCGCACGCACACATAGCGCCGCGCGCACTGATGAGTTGAAATATCTTTAGTAAGATATTATATTAGTGGATGATATTATGCATAGAAATTAAATTATAATTTTTGTTTGTTTCGGAGTTTGCATGGCGTTGTCAAATATGCTGTATGTGGAACGTCAACTTCCAGAGACAGTTGAGCAAATTGTGGGCTATATTGCAGGGTTCGCAGCAAAAAAGTTACAAACCAAAATAGAATGTTTGTCCTGCATCAATTTATTACTGGCAACGGAAAAACTTTATTTTCACAAACTAATTTGTCTGAAAGATTTTGGAGGATTAGTTTATCCCTCATTCATTGTTTTCAAAATATGTCTTTGGTGTGAAACATTACTCAGGGTTGTCTAGGGCACACAATTTGAAAATAATGGTAAATAAGTGTTTTGCCAAAATAATAGAAATAAATGACGTCACGAAACCCCTGAAAGACAGTGATCCTATAGAAAGCAATCACGATGTTGTGTTGTTGAAGGCTATAATCGAACAATTTCAAATTTCTAATAATTCGTTTGCATTATATTTCTAAAAACGAGTCCTTATTAAATTCCAACCGCCATAAATTAAATAAACTAATTATTTTTAGAGGTTCATAATTGTGAAAAAAAAAACAACGTATTTTAATTTGTATATACGCATACAAAGTAGTTCAATCAATAGAAAAATAATAACAATCCAGTTATTATTTTTCTGTTGATTAAACTTTGATTGAACTTATTCAATAAAAAATAAACACAAAACAAGCTTTCTTATTATTGCATAAAACCATCCACGCTTATCACGTTCGCCGCTTCGGGTGGGGCGCCGAGCCGGCATGACCTTGGCGCGACCAATCGCATGCAAGTATTCAACGATGGATGTGTATGAGTGTTATGTTTTATTGCTGTTTTTTAGTGTGCGTAAGTTACTCCAAGATTTTAGCGGTAACTTTATAGGTGTTACATTTCTATAGAATACATTATTCGTAGACTGCAGCGCTTCCTCACGCCTCTAATTTGAAGGCCTCCTTAGTCATTCAGGCAGGGGCTACTATACAATTGACGATTATTTGATTGATAAGGAAGCCTGGAAGTGATCTGATTGCTCTACTGATGGAGTTTTAGTTTATAGTATCTACTTATTGTAAATATGTAGTGCACAAAAAGAATAGCCCGCCGAGTTTCTTGCCAGTTCTTCTCAAGCGGGCCGCGTTCCGAACTGGTGGTACTATTTGCATTGTATTCATTGACGTGTCGCAAGTGCCTATGTATTAGGATTATGCGAAATAAATGTTTTTTTGACTTTGACTTTGACTTCATTCGACTACTGTTCGCTTATATTTAGGGTTCTGTACCCAAAAGTAATGTTGGAACCCTAATAATGTGACACCGCTGTCCGTTCCTTCTGCAATTTTGTGAACCGTGTGTGATAGACAGTTGAAATTTTCATATACAGGCTGCGTCGTAAATAGTGTCCTACAATGTTGAATTTCGTTTATCAAAATGTTGAATTCGTAATTCGTTGAATCACACAATGTTGATAAACTGAGGATATCTGTTTTTCATTTTTAAGTAATTTAATAATTTTCAAAACAAATGAAGATCGGTAAAACAAATGAAGATCAACGAAATAAATGAAGATCGATCAAACAAATGAAGATCAACGAAACAAATGAAGATCGGTAAAACAAATGAAGATCGACGATACAAATGAAGGTCAATGAAGCAAATGAAGATCGATCAAAAGATCAACGAAACAAATGAAGATCAACGAAACAAATGAAGATCGGTAATTCAAAAGAAGATCGACAAAATAAATAAAGATCGGCGAAACAAATGAAGATCGACAAAACAAATGAAGATCAGCGGAACAAACGAAGATCGAAAAAACAAATGCAGACCGATAATACATATGCAGATCAATAAAACAAAAGACTATAAGCAAGGTCAAAAACTACTCGCAGCCATATTTTGTAATCTAGAAGCGATTACCATTCAAAAAAAATAGGTGCAAGAAATTCTCATACAAAAAATGGATCCAAGCGAATTTCGACCTGAAGAGCATGCATAATATCTATTTATTTTTTAAATATTCGTGATCAGTGATGTCTATAAGCGCCTAAAAGCACATTTTTAGATAAATGTCATTAAGATCGAGATTTGCTTGCACCTATTATTTTTATGGTAATCGCATCTGGATTACAAAATATGGCTGCAAGTAATTTTTTACCGTATAAACTTGCTTATAGTCTTTTGTTTTATCGACCTTCATTTGATTTTTTGATCGTCTTTTGTTTATCCGACCGTAATTTGTTATTTGGAACTTCATTTGTTTATCAGACCTACACTTGTTTTTTCGACCGTCATTTGTTTTGTCGATCTTCATTTGTTTTGTCGATCTTCATTTGTTTTGTCGATCTTTAATTGTTTTGTCGATCTTCATTTGTTTTGCCGATCTTCATTTGTTTTGTTGATCTTCATTTGTAAACAAAAATAGTTTAAAAAATAAATAAATACTTAATAATTAGTGACCGACCGAAGTTTCGGTTTCGGTTTCGGCCAGTTTCGGCCAAAAAAACGAGTTTCGGCCGCAGTTTCGGTTTCGGCCAAAATGGGCCGAAACTTTCGGCCTGGCCGAAACTCACGTGTTCATGAATTTTGAGTGCCTGGCCCTGCTTGTGACGTGGTTAGGGTCAGCCCAAGCAGTTAATATGTTACTAACCGAAGATTTACAGATTTATAAAGGACTTCCAATCCATAGTTATAACAATACAATTTTTACGGAAGCCTAAAAAGGTGATCTAGAACATTACATAACTCTACCCCTTTGTTGTCGGTTCTGTTGACTTCGTTGGTCGTCTGTCTGTCTGTCAGCAGGCTGTAAGTCATGCACCGTGATAATTAGACGGTTAATTTTTTTATACATTATGTATTCTGTTGCCGCTATAGCAACAAATAATAAAAATAGACAAATTAATAATATTAAAGGGGGCCTCCCTAACATACGTGATTTTTTGCCGCTTTTCTTGTACGGAACTCTACGTGCGCTAGTCTGGCTCACTGTTGTCCAGTTTTAGTTATATACTTCTAGAATGTAACCAAAACCAGCCAAGAGCTAGTAGCAGGGCACCGTGTGGTTTTAGTCGGTAGGACTTCGCAATAGCATCCATGAGTAATTCCACACTTAAAAGAAAGAAACTCAATTTTAGGTGGAGATATTTGTAAAATGAACACTTGAGAAGATTTATACCGTTGATTGATGGCACTTAGTGGAACTTGCTGCACCTGTTGAAAAAATAACCCCCCAAGTGCGAGTCGAACTCTCGCACGGAGGGGTTAAAGCGGGATCCCATTAACGAGACATGAGGCCCAGCCGTCCGTCTGTCTATAAGTCACGAGGTTGTATCGCTGGCTGGAACCGTGCCAGATGGAGGCCTAAAATTTTCACTGTACAGTAGTCATACCGACTAAAACCACGCGTGTCGTACCTAACAGCCTACGGTGGGGGGCCCCGAGTGTGCCCTCGGAATGATGCCGGCGGTGATGATGGTTGGAGGGTTGTCAGTTGTTATCCCGCTTCTTGAGGGGGGCGTGCCCGCATCTCTCACGTTACGCTATCGTCTAAGGCCTGCTTCTGTAAGGCCGGTAAGCAACCCAGTCACCGTCCTCAGGCCCCCGGTCATGGAGGCTGGTAGTATAGGGCGCCACCGCAGATTTTGAAATTCGGGTGGGAGAGTTCTCTCCCGCTTTCTCCCCGCCGTCTCTTTCACGAGCATAACCTGCTCACAGTAAGAGGCCTATGGCCCCCTCCATCGCCTCCTTGCGCCATTAAAACAATGACGCAAGGGCCCTCGCTCCCAGGTTCCACAGAGGGGTCCCGGCTAGAAGACATGCCGCCTCAACTGAGTTCGTGTGGTATCCCCTTATCACCCTGACAGCCGTCGCCTTCTGCGGGCTAAGCATTGCTGGTCATCAGGATCTACGCCCATACGGGGACCCCATATAGGGCCATGATCCGCACGATCCCAAGGTACAGTCTCCTGCAGGGAGCGTTAGGTCTCCTGATATTGGGCAACAAGTGCAGCCCCCCTCCCTCAGTTATGGGACCAAACTTCGGAAGTGATATCCGAAGATCCACCGGCTATCGAGTTGCGTTGTTCCTCGCGCTGTAATAAGGGTGTTGTCGTAAAACGTTACGCACGTAACACGTTACGCCGACACCTCTGAGCAACGGACCACGCAGCACCCAATGGTAACCGATGTTCCACAGAAGCGGTCCTAAGACCGATCCCTATGGAACACCGAACGACTGATCTCGCCGACCCAGTGCAAGCCGGGTAAGTTATGGCCTCTCGGAAAAATAGGCTCCGACAATTCGACAGAGGTATGGGGGCATTACATGGAAAATAAACGCCTCCCAAACGCAGCTCCAGGGCAAGGTGTTGAAAGCGTTGGCGATGTCAAGAGACACTGCCACTCTGTTCTGTTGCCGCTGTAACATAAATACCTACTAAAATTAGAAAAGAAGCATCCACACAACAAACGTAATTTTTGTAAGGGAACCCTCTGTGCGGTAATCCGACTCGCACTTGGCTGGTGTTCTTTTTTTTTTTTTTTTTCAATATGAACACGTGAGTTTCGGTTTCGGCCGAAACTGACCCTGGGGCCGAAAGTTCGGTTTCGGTTTCGGTTTCGGCTGGAAAACCAGTTTCGGTCGGACACTATTAATAATGCATTTCATAAATGTCATATTTTGCAATAAACTGAAGGTTTTAACCACTGATCTGTATTATTACCAGACCACACACAGATCAGTGGTTTTAACTTAATCTGTACCCTATGTGGCCTATCAATACAAGTAGGTTTTAGTAAAGAGGTTCAACATTATGGAAAATCAACATTGTTGGGAATGTGATTTTAACATTCAACAAAACAAGAATTCAACATTACAAGAATTCAACATTCTGGGATTCAACTAACTGGGAATTCAACATTATGGGAATTCAACATTTTGAAAATTCAACCTAATGGTCCGAAAGGTAAATATTGGTTCAACGGTCAGGGTGTGATAAAACACCTGTTCTATCACACCCTGACCAACTACCTTTCATGCCCGAGGTACTTAACATACAACAATTTCACACAGGTATTTTTTTTTGTAAAAGTTCGTCCGTTTTTTCTATTGAAGTTTTATAGTTTTAAGAAAGATCGTTATTTTTAAATTGTGTTTACTCTATATTAAAGCCTAATAGATGAACTAGCACAGAGTAATATAGTTTATTAATTTCCATTTCAAACGTTGCAAAAACATAAAAACGAATTGAGAACCTCCTCTTATTTTTGAAGTCGGTTAATAAATATAAGTTATTTTATACAAGTCCCTTTTTTTGCTGAAATCCTTGCGAAAACCTGAATGAAATTGTGATATGTCATAGCTGGACACCTGTTCTATCAAACCCTGACCGTTGGACCACTATTTACGACACACCCTGTATGTGTTTGTTACCTTTAGGTACAACAACAAATTCTAATAAAAACAGAAAATAAATACCTAATTTAAAAGGGGCATTATTTTATTATTCTTTATTTGATCCTTCTATCGATACATACATATATCTCCCATCGGGGTAGGCAGAGACTAATACTTTCCACTTGCTACGATACTTGCACTTGATACGATTGGCATACTACTTTCGCTTCTTCTACTTTCATAAGTGCTGCCATACACGCTACCGATTAGTGTTACTTCAATTTAACTTTTTCCGTGCCCCTAAAGCCACGTTAAGCCGATGGTCCCTGTTGCTAGAAACATGGCAGCCGTTAATCCGGTCAAAGCGTACCATTTATAGCATTCCGCAGAAATGAAAAATGCAAGACATCTTTGCCTTCTTGCGATACGAAATTGCTCAGACGACGCACGCAGTGGTGTCAAAAATAAAAAGTCCAGTTATGGTTTTTGCATTCAACCTTTTTATGGCAATAGGCATTTTAAAAAAAAACTTTAACATGACTGACGTATTAATCAAATATGTTACATACTCTGACAACAATGTGATTGCATCATATTTTTACTTTTATTAGACACTGATTTTGTAATAACATTTTTAAGGTTTGTTTAACTTATAGGCGATTACAGTGATAATAATGAATTCCAACCATAACACAGCGATGGCTAAGGCGTCTAAGCCCCCTAAAGATGGTTGGGGACCGCGTGGTGTCCCTGATTGTTATTATGTAAGTGTAAACCCATTATAGATTGTCTTGAGGTACCTGGGAGCCTTGATTTCCTAACCTACCTATAAAAGCATTAGGTCTGGACACAGTATAGTGGCCTCGATATCATCGGCGAGCTGAGAGTGCGGCGCCAGAGTACAAGAGAGTATTTTTATTTTGTTTTACGTAAGGGAAAATCCTCGTGGATGTTATGCCGGAATCCTACCGACTATAAAACTTCACGTGTCCTGCTAACAGCCTACTGTTGGAAACCCCGGGTAAGCCCTCGGAAAGATACCACAGGAGAAGAGAGTACCTACTTCGAACAAACGCACCGAGCATGGTTTGCTTTAGTGAGAGCGCAGTGCCTTTGTACTCTCTTAAACTCTGGCGCCGTACTTTTGCCGGAATCGACGTCACTCCAGTTTCAGGCCTTGTAGATAACCCTCAGGTAACAAGCCTTGATTTGCTGGCGTAGCGTAGAACAATAGCGTCTTGGGCTATTGAAGTCGAAGTACCACTCTATAATCTTCACCAGAACTGAACGAATCAAAACATCAGATTTCTCTGTTGAATAATAAAAATAGGTACCTATTGAAATTCTTTGGCACATAGCTTGAATATCCCTACCCCCTACTAATATTATAAATGTGAAAGTAACTCTGTCTGTTACGCTTTCACGTCTAAACGACTGAAGCAATTGAGATGAAATCTGGCATAGAGATAGTTCGAGGCCCTGGGAAGGTTAAGCTACATTTTAACCGACTGCGCAAAAGGAGGGATTATGATTTTGAGCGATACCTAACGACTTCTACGCGGTCGACGCCGCAGGGAACAACTAGTTATAGATAACTGAAAAACACATTACCACTCCTTTGCGTCGCGCAGTCGGGAAAAAGACGACAATATAATTTCAAATCATGAAATGCATTCAATGATTTTTAGGATTTCGTATCGTAAAAACGGGACCCTATTTATGAGACTTCGCCGTCCGTCTTGCCTGTCTGCCAGTCTGTCTATCCGTCACGAGGCTGCATCTCAGGAACCGTGAAAGGTAGAGAGCTAAAATTTTCACAGATGATGTATTTCTGTTGCCGCTATTATAACAACAAATGCTATAATGAAAAAAAGGGAGATTAAGGGGCTCCCACACATACAACTGACGTGATTTTTGCCGCTTTTTGGTACGGAACCTTCTGCGCGCGATTCCGACTCGCACTTGGCCGCTTTTTTATGTTAGGTATACCCTGATTTAAATTATACGGTAAGTTCATCTAATCTTTATAGGGAAGGAACATTAGTTAATATTAGGTGCTTACATATGAAATTGGCGTTTTGTATAGGAGGAACAAAAAGTCGAATATTTTTAAATACAATATATTTAATTAATCAAAGTATGAACCATTGTTTTCTATGCATTTTTGCCATCTCATAGGTAGTTCATTGATCCCTTTACTAAAAAAACCAGTCGGACGGGAATCAATCAAATCTGTGAAGGCGATTTGGACTGCCCCATCAGAGTTGAATTTTTTCCCTTGCAAGAAGTTGTCCAAATTTCGAAAAAAATGGTAATCTGTTGGAGCAAGATCCGGGGAGTACGGAGGATGTTTTAGACATTCCAATTGAAGCTCTTCTAATTTGGTAGCCGTCTGTTGTGCAGTGTGTGGTCTAGCGTTGTCGTGAAGCAGCAGTGGCGTGGAGCGATTGACCAGCCTAGGTTGTTTAGCCGCTAGCTTTCCCATCATGGTTTGCAATTGCTGACAATAGACATCAGCCGTAATAGTCTGGCCAGATTTGAGAAAACTGTAATGAACAATACCGGCACTAGTCCACCAATCGCTTACAAGTAACTTTTTTGGGGTTAATTTTCGCTTGGGGCAGGATTTGGCTGGCTGGCCGGATCCAACCATTGCGCTGAGCGCTTTCGATTATCGTAAAGAATCCATTTTTCGTCACAGGTAATGATTCGGTTTAAAATACCTCCATTATTGTGCCGGTTCAGTAATGTAACGCAGCAGTCGACGCGCTTTTGCCGGTTTGCTTCAGTCAATTCGTGAGGTACCCACCTTTCAAGCTTTTTAATCTTCCCAATTTGCTTCAAGTGAATTAAAACAGTTTTATCACTAACACCGCAGCCTGCAGCTAACTCGGACGTGGTTTGCGATGGATCCGCTTCCACAATAGCCTTCAATACTTCAGTATCAACTTGAGTCTCAGGCCGTCCACGGGGCTTGTTCTGCAGGTCGACATTTCCTGAACGAAAACGTTGGAACCAAAAACGAACTGTGTTTTCTTTTGCAACATGACCGCCATACACATCATTCACCCTTCTAGTCGTTTCCGCAGCACTAGTGCCACGGCGGAACTCGTACTCGTAAATAATGCGATATTTTAAGTTTTCCATTTTGTAAAATGAGTGACGCAAACAGAAAAAAACAGAAGAAAAAAACAAATGAATGACGGTCATCGAAGGATAAATACATGAGTAAATAGCTGGGAAAATTTGAATTTGGAATTCCTTACCAAAGAGGAGAAAATCGTAATTAAAGTGGCCAGTACGAAAAACGCCAATTTGATGTGTAAGCACCTAATATTATCAATATCATCAATTAGCATTTAGTGTTTGTTTCATGTCAATGGGTTCATAAATAAAAAAGTTGTAGCAATGTAAAGAATCACATATAAAATGCAGCGTACGAAGTCGCGGGCAACAGCTAGTTGAAACTATAGCCGGATTTTAAATTTATAAATCAATTTCGTAACAAACGTAACTAACGAACATCACTAGAATTTACTGAAGCACCACTGACGCGCGCCTGCTGTGCCACAGACGACGCGCCAGTGCCACTGTAGCGCTTTTTTTTGGTGGCACGACTGAAACGCTTCTTCTAGCTTCTAATTTGAAGGCGCCCTAATTATGCTCGTCTTTCAGACCTCCCGTGTCTTGAACTCTACGGGTCACTACGTACGTTTTGTTAAGAGACTCCGTATCATTGAGGAAGAAGACAGAATCGCACTCGAAAATACCAGGAAGGTGGCCAAAGATAATGAGTTTCTTGAGTTCTTTACAAAATGTGACCGCAGGTTTGTATAAATTACTGGCGGACGTAGCTCCTGATCTCGTGGGAATACGGGAATAAAATATAGTCTATGTTACTCAGGGCGAATGTAGCTGTCCAATGGTGAAAGAATTTTTAAAATCGGCACAGTAGTTGTAGAGTCCATTCATTACAAACATACACACACACCAAATACAAAATTTTTCTTGTAGATACTTATGCCTACCTATCAAAGATACCACCTACAAGTGGTGCACCTGCTGATTAACGGACGAATTAAGGCAAAGAGAATAAACCCTCGAAACAAAAACCTTCACTCCGCACCTGAGGAGTCTGCTGTACAAGACGCAGATTCGTTCTTGCGTCGAATACTGATCTCATCTTTAGGAAGATTCCGTGAAGTAGGTACTTGCTATAGTTAGTACTCTTTATACTGTGCTATAGGTGCTCGATGCTATTGGCCATTTGCATTGTGCTGAGGTACCTACCTAACAAAAAGCTTTGAGCCAAAGCGAAGAACAATGGCGTCTCTGAGCATTCCACTAATATTATTATAATTATCACGACGAGTACTCTGAAAAACTCTTCAACCATATCCCTCCCTTTTCTTTTCGAGATCCTAAACAACGCGTCCTTGGCTTTCTCGCACGGTAGTATACATCGCCAGAACTGAGCGAAAAAACCCTGTGCTAGCGTGGTAGGTAAAGTTAAAGCAAGTTAATTTAGTTAAAGCAAAATATCTCTCCACAATAACAAACATTGAAAGACCTACGCCCAAAGACTTCTATATAAACTGAGGTAGACGCGCCGTACTCTAACAAACGAGATTTCAAAAGCAATCCTCAAATACACACATTAATAAGACTACACTTGTTCTTATAAATATTTTTTACGTAATTTTCACCACACACAATAGCAAAATACAAATAGAAAAAGAGTAAAAGAGAAGGCGTATGAACTCCGATTGCAAGTCGAGCACCTACTCTCGAAGTTTTGACTCACAACAGTGTGAGCAACGCTGCTAATTAACTCAGTTTATAGGTTTCAAAAATCGGTGCGTAGGGCATGTCTACCTCAGTTTATATAGAAGTCCTTGCCTACGCCCAGCAGTGGACCGCGCTATCGATATCGAATTTATCTACTTGACATTGAAATGTTATTTTAAGAAGAATAATAAGTATTTTGTATTGCAGAAGTCTCGTTAATAAGGTGGAAAACCGTGTGAAGTACTGTATGCAAGGTTACCAAGATGACCTTCAGGCCAAGAGGCAGAGGTGAGATGAGTACCAAGGTTTTAAAAATGTATTTTAAGGATGGTAGACCTAATTTTTGAGCCTGATGAAAACGAGGGGTGAACTCTGTCTGTGGCATCATAACTGCCCAACGGATAGACTAATTTTGATGCGGACTTTTTCGTTCGAAAGCCGATGCGATTAATATGGTTGTCGGCTATAACTTTTGAAGCTCATGCACATAAGAAGGAATTTCACTAAAATTCATAGGTCCGGTGAATATGAAATGTGGTATAAGTTCCCCGACGTACTCGTAGTAACCTGTATCTTACTTCTGCATCACGCAATCTGGGATACTCAACTCCTCAGAAAATTACAGCATTTAATAAAACCATTCTGTTTGGTCTTATTAGAACAGAACAGTCTCCCTGTCTGAGCTTTTTAATTTTTCAATTACCTATTATTGTTGGATGATTTTTAACCTTTGAAAGGGAGCTACCGGATAAGGTCAAGCCGCTGATACTACTAGTAATATTAGATTAAAAATATACTTTCAGATTAAAGTCATTCCTCTTACGCGAAGAGGAAGATGACATCCGCAAGCTCGTAGAGAATGTTCAGTCTGGTGCTGGTTTGATCTGGAAGGACAGAATGGACCGTCTGGCGTATCTGCTGGCTAAGAGAAAGAAAGAGCATGAAGATTTGTATTCAGATACACATCTGTTAGTATTTCTAGTCAAAGAGGACCTTCCGGTGCCTATGGTCCATAATATCATTACGACAAGAGTATCAAAATGTCCATAGTATCAAAAAGACCAGTATAATTTCGTCTTGTTCATCAAATGGACCATAGTATCAATTCGTTCATAACATCAATTCGTCTAGCTATGTATATTATAGATATACAGACTTCAAAATGAATACACTTTTAATAATTTCATGTTTTTTTTTGTATATAATATCGTAACTTAATTTGTAAGTAGGTAGGTACCTATACATAATGTCATCGAAAACTGAAATGACCAATAGTTTGTAAAAAGTTTCTACTCAAACTATACGAAAAACTAATGATACTATGGACATTTTGATACTGTAGACGTAATGATACTATGGACGAAATTATACTGTAGACGTTGTGATACTATGGACATTTTGATACTCTCGACGTAATGGTACTATGGACCTTATGCACCGGAAGGCTATCGTGACGTGACAGTTTCAGGCACACCTTACGCTCCAAGGAGTGTTATATAATACCCAAACCAATCCCCAAAGAAGTTGGATAACACCCGACCACTTATGAGAGGCCGCGGATTCCCCACAGACTTTGCCTATCAAGGCTTCTTCTGAGAAAATTTCTCTGATACAGGGCGCCCGGTGCTTGATGGATAGGTAGACCGTTTAGTTTTAGTCGGTTTGCGTCCGACATGACATCCGTTTTGATTTCCACACGTTCTCAAAAAAAGTGTGGCGGCGGACGCCATGTGGCAACGGAAAAGAGTACAAAATCTCGCCACCCCAATTCATCCCGAGAGTGCCGTAAGAGGTGACTAAGGGAACACTTTCGCAAAACTATCTATTGCGTAGAGAAGGAAAACTCAAAATGAAACTCGGTTATCAGTAAAATGACAATCGTTAACAAAAGTTGAAGACCTTATGAGCGCCTTGAAAATTTCGAAAATGATTACATTTTTACAGGTCTAAATGCGCTCACGTTCTCCCTTGCATCATTAAGCTGCAAGCTAAAGAGGCTGAAGAGATTCAGCTGTACCAGATGAGGGAGAAGCAGATGCGTAAGCTGGCGGAGAAAGAGTTTGACAAGATGTGGCACGAGGTCATGATGAAGGAGACCGAAGCTCTGGTAAGGATAGAGGTTTCAAAAGGGTTATGCCCAATAATCCAATAGTAGATACTTTGGTGTGTGACGCACTGAACGGAGTTCTGTAAAGGATCATGCGATGAATATCTTACGGTTAGCCCTGAGATGGATGACCGTTCGTGGCATTTATATTTCCAAGCGTTTCAAACATTGGAAGGCATGTAAAGCTGTTGGTCCCGGGTCTAGTATGATAGTCGTTAAGACATTTTGGAGGTGGGCGACTTGAAAGTTTTCAAAGGTTTGTAGCCACATGTTTCAAATTTCAATAGACTCTGCCCTTAAAAAAATAACGATGTCTTGGCTGGAGACGATCCACCGATATCGATGGCTGCTGTTCGTTCATCATAAATATGTATAAGTAGGTAGATAGGCTAAAAATGCTTCAAGGCCTTTTTTTATTTTACGTGAGGGGAAATCCTCATGGATGCTATGCCAGACTTCTACTAACTAAAATACGTTACGTATCCTGCCTAACAGCCTACGGTTGGAAGCCCCGGGTAAGCCCTCGGAATGATACTCCAGGATGCTTCAAGGCCTTAACATTGCTTAATTGATTTCAAAAATTGTTTTAAAATATTTCTTTCTCTAGACTGCTCGCATGGAGTATGACGTAATAGAACGATTACGCCGCGACATTGAGGCAAAGAGGTACACTGTAGAACAGATGGAGGCGAAAAAGATACAACGCGCCAAGGAGCAGGAGATGCTGAGAAAGGAGTTCCTTATCATGAAGGCCAAATTTGAGGAGGATAACAGGAAAGCTGATGAAGGTGGGTTTTAAGATACCTACATGGCAAAACCTGGTAACAAGACTAAAGTACTGAGCCATCTAGGCACAGTGGCACCTTTGCAATAAGAGCCTCTGCTACAGTAATTCATCAAAGTTTGTTTAACTGACTGGTTGTACAAATGATACACCATCTGTGCAACCATTTATAAATCGCTAAAAACAAATGATGATCGGTAAACCTTGAGACCTTTGCCTAATCCCAATCAAAACAGTATGGGGTTTTTCAAAAGGGGTCTTAGAAGGTTTTTACAGGGTCGTCAGCGCGAGTGTGGCGCCTCTGATGTTGCAAACATTCATAGGCTGCGGTGACCGCTAGTCCTTTTGGTGGCCTGCCACCTTGGAAGTATAAAAAAGGCAATCACCATAATGCCTTTTTCCTTTACAGCCGAAAATCACCGCAAAATGTTGGCCCACGAACTGGGCCGAAACAAGCTTGACATGATAAAAGAACGCCAGGAGATAGTTGCTCAGCAAAAAGCAGACATTGATTGTATTGATAAGACGTGGGACTCGCTCGCTTGTCAAGGACTTGCGGCGGATCGGGCTAAGGAGGAACGTCGGAGGCAGAAAGAGGTAGGCGCACAGTTTGGTACTAACCCTCTGCCAGTTAGGCAATGTCAAAATTTGATATGTAAAAGGCAAGAGATATAGAAAGCCATACAGTCCTGAGGATGACTCGTGTGTAGGCGAAACACGTGTCGACTTATCAGTCACATTGTTAAACGGAGTAGTGCTCATTATTAACAACTAGCGGCCCGCTCCGGCTTCGCACGGGTATACAGTATTACTCCACTATTTAATGGATGTTATTATACATATAAACCTTCCTCTTGAATCACTCTATCTATTAAAAAAAACCGCATCAAAATCCGTTGCGTAGTTTTAAAGATTTAAGCATACAAAGGGACATAGGGACAGAACAAGTGACTTTGTTTTATACTATGTAATGATTTGGCAGATATAGGTGTATTTCCTATCCAACATCCAAATTTCTTTTCCTAAGCTGTTCGACTCGTCATTCCTCCGCTACAATTAGTTGTGGTTATCTTTAACTGTTGTGCGTTAGGATTATAAAATCGAGGGTGCGAGATGAATTCCTCTCCTTTCCCTCCTTTTTTATTCTTCTACTATGGATGTACGGCATTTAACGTCTGATTCCATTAGTTACATAGAATGCGTTTCACTGTGTCCCCTTTGATATAGTTAGTCAGTGTTACACTCTAAATGGGTTTTCAAAACGCACGTTGCCCATCATCTAGGACTTCCTGATCTGAAACTATTGGCTCCCAACTTTCCAATTGCGGTTACTGACACAAAACTCGTCCTAATTATCATCGGGGTACACCAGGGTTCCATCCTTGGTCCATTCTCTTTCGCGTCTCAATTTTAATAACAAAACATATTTCTTTATGTGGAACCAAATGCAACTGTTGGAATGTGCTTTACCTACCTACCCAGAAATACCGCTTAAGGGTATCACTTCAAGCTGGTTAGAGTAAGTTTTTTTTCTAGCGTGACTTGGATGAATGCAATAAAAGAATGGTGCAAATGAAGAACCGTATAGCAGAGACAAAGTTCAACAACGATCCATTAATCCTAGAAGAGGGACAGCGCCTGCAAGATGCCAAAGACCTGGAGCGCTGTCAGCGTCGCTTGCGAGCGAAGAAGGCTAACAAGGTAAGTATTTCATATCTAATCCAATTTGACGTGCCAATTGACTGTGTTATTTCGAACCCTGTGTTGTACTACTTTGTAGAACCTGAATGAAACCTAAATTGGTTTTGAGCTAAGCTGATAGTATGTAAGAATTCCTTCAAACCCTCCTATTTATGTAAAGGTGCGGTGTGTTTTATTTGGAGTTTGTCTTCTCTGCATTAGGCATTTCATTGGGAAAGTGATATTTGTACTCTACGCCAAAAAAAACATAAAAAGCTCTTGGTATGTAGGGGAGGCCGCCACTCCTAGCGGCTGACTTGTTAAAACATTGACAAACAACTCGGATTATTGTTTGTTGAAGACAGCAAGTTGACGTACATTTTGATGATAGTCAATACACGGTACACTGTACAACTGTGGACTTTTAACAGATGTCAGAAACACCCACCAAAACGTAATTGTTTGTAGTTGGTTCATTAAAAGTAACAACAGTGGAAATTATGCTGATTTGATTGATTAATGATGGTGATGAAATCTGAAATCTCTTCAGGACACTCAAGCCGCTGTATTACAACAAAGCAAGGAAAAACAAGAGGCTGTACAAGAAAAAGAAGAAGCTAAAGCTAGAGAGGAATACGAGTGTCAAGTAGCTGACCAGTTAGAAAAGCTAGTGCAGCACAAACAGCTGACAGACGCACAGGCGCGGAAAATGTTCCAGAAAGATCTTATACAGCAGATTGAGTATAACAATCTAATTAAGGTAATGTTTATCTGCCTATCTGTTTGTTTGGGTATCTGTGTGTCTGTCTGTGGCATCGTAGCGGCCCGAATGGACGAATTTGGATGCGGTTTTCTTTGTTCCAAAGCGGATATGGTTCTTAACCATTTGAAAGATTTCACTGAAAATCCACAGATCCGATTCATCTGAAATCGGATATACCTCTGTTAATTTGATGGTATTTTCACGACACGGTAACCGGGGATGAATGTTTGTGCTTTTTTAGAACAGTCAGAATCTGGTTTGACTTAAACTCCATAATTATGAAGGATTTTTTGGATTTCGAGATTAGAGTAGGTATCTGACTTGAGAATTGGAGTCGTAGGTTCAATTCCCATTCAAGTAAAAGTCTGCCAATTGTTTTGTAAAATGCGTAATAAGTGATTTTGTCTATATTCTTTAACGTAAAATCATTTTCAAATTATCATACAGGCACGAGCAAAAGAGGAAGCGTTGATTGAGAGCAAGAAGTGTAAAATAGCTATGGAGCAGTACCAAGAGGAGATTAAGAAGATGCTCTCTAGGTTAGTTAGTACATTTTGGTTTAATTTTAATTTTCCTATACAAAAGGTACTACATACTGGCTATTGGCCACGTTTATTCTAATCAGGTGAAATGTTTCTAGCTGCGCCGCCATTTAACTTGGCTTAACGACTTTAATGTTATTGACAACCGCGACCAACGTCTTAACGTACCTTTTTTTTACGTGAGGGAAAATCCTCATGGATGTTATACCGGACTCCTACCGACTAAAAAACCTCACGTAACGCCCAACAGCCTATGGTTGTGAGCCCCGGGTAAGCCCTCGGAAGGATGTCCCAGGACTGCCAACAGACCTACGGCCGACTCTGCGGCCTCGCCCAGGGGGTGGTTCGGGTCTTAACGTGCCTTCCGACGCACGGAAACGCTCGTCAATAAATGTCACAAAGTGGTCAAGTGGTGGTCACCCAACGCAGGATCGGTCATGGCAGCCATAGTTTAAGTAGCTTACTGTAGTGATATTTTACAGACTAGGTACTAATGCGGCGGGGCCACGAGCGCTATAAAATTGTTATCGGCTCTTCAACAATGCGTGTCTAACTGTCTATTTTGTGAGGTGTTTGAATTTAAATTTGAATTTACCACGACTTACATGTTTCTTTCAGGCCATTCTTCAGTGATCAAGTTCACCCATTCCTGAGGAGGATGGCTTCAGGTGTAACCATGAGAAAGATGTGCCCTTGCGGTCCGCCAGACTTTTGCCAGGATCCACCACCTGTACCGGAAACTACCTAAGAATTGTAGGTTTTTTAAATCTTTTTATAAGTACATATTATGTGTATTTGTATAATTTATGTATATTTGTGTACTGGGTGCTTCAGAGTTGTACCATAATTTGAAAATGTGTTTATATTATCTCTGTGGTTTTTCATATACGATTTGGAGCGAAACATTTTGAACTCGGATGTCAATTAGAGAATCGACTAAACGCTATTAATATTTGCAGTATGAGATTTAAAAAAAAATAGTCCATGTACTCTTTTGGATTTAGCTAACCAACATTTGCTTTCTGGCACCTCTTTTTTGTTCGGTAAACCTCATCTGCCTTTATGCTATAACCCTTGATCCTGTTGAAAGTATTTGTGTACAAAATCTTATGCTTCAAAACGAATTTGCTTATTTTCGTCATCATCATTATGACGACCTAATCATGAATGAGGACAATTTTATGATTATTTTAGTACCTAGGTACCTACATTTACTCTCGTTTGGTTATTCAATAATTTATTTCAGCTCAGTTTTTATTTTTAATTAAGTATTTTAAGTTTGTATTAGGTTTATTTTTGTAATTAACTATTTTTAATGTTTTATTTAAGTTTTCTTGTTATTAACTTTCGAACATGTATTCCGTATCATCCATCCTTACAATAATAATTATCGTAATAGAAAATTTTAAAGACAGAATTTGAATATTTTTTTCAAAAATTTTTCTAAGGCTGGTTTTAGAGTCGCGCTGACCGTCGGCGCTGACACCCAAAGTAAAGTGTATGAACTTCTAGGAAGCGTTTTAGCGCGTAGCTATCACGCGTGTGTTGGTCAGCGCTGACGGGTCAGCGTCCGTACACGTCGCGCGACTCGCGCGTTGGCGCCGCGTAGCTGTCGGCGCTGACCAACGCACACGCGCCTTTGTACTACCCGTTCGCTCTAACTTTGCCGCTGGCGTAGAGGCGTATTACCCGAATTGTTAATCATACGAAGTAAATTGACAGTAGCTAATGTCACTTCGTCATAGAAAATAAGCAACGAGTGTGTAAAAAACACGACTTGAGACTGGCGCGGCGTATCGCCATTTTTTAATATTTAATTTGTATCTATTTATTTTACTGGAGATTGGCAAAATCGTTAATAAACGGAGGCCCATTCATTAAAAGAAGAAGAAGAAGTGACATTAGTTGCTGTCAATTTACTTCGCCTAATCAAAAATTCGACTTTAGTATAGAGCCGAGCGGCAAAGTTAGAGCGAACGAGCAGTATAGGGTGAGCGTTCTAGTGTCGCGCCGAGAAGAAGCACGCTACTGAAACGTCTCGCGCTGAGCTGTCAGCGCCGATGGTTAGCGTGACCACAGATTACTAAATAGTTACTACGTAAGCGTGACTATGAAACCAGCCTAGTAGGTAGTAGGTACTTCGATCAATCAATCAAATCAGTCTATAGCATCCACTGCTGGACATAGGCCTCTCCCGTCTCAATTTATGCCATAGGTAATACACGGTCCTGCATTTTCAGGTACATACTTGTACTCTTACAAGTTACAGATATTTTTATTATTAGATACTTTTAAATTAATATATTTAGATTACTTTTAGCATAATTTGGATTGATTTTATTTTAGTATTTATAATTATTGTTGTTTATAATATTAAAAAGTCGACTCCTTACCACTGACCTTTTTTAATGAAACCGGCTCCTTTATTAGGTATCCCTTTTTAGGATTTCGTACCCCAAGGATAAACGGGACCCTATTCATAGGACTTTGCTGTCCGCCTGTCTGTCCGTCATGAGGCTGTATCTCCGGAACCGTGATAGCCGTACTTCCACTCCGACCAACTAAACGGATCAACTCAAACGGATCAACTATTTTTATTCCCAACGGTACAACTTTTTTAGTTGGTCCGATAGGAATAAAACGGATCAACTATTTTCTTCTCAACTGAACAACTTGCTAGTTGGTTCGATAGGAATATTTTAATTATTAAAAATTTGTTACCAACTACACAACTTTAAAAAAATCATCTGGTTTTCTTTCTTAACTGAACAAATTTTAGTAACCACGTGTCACGGGAAATTTTCAATGAAAAACGAAGATCAGTAAAACAAATTAGAAATCGGTAAATCAAATGAAAATTGGTTAAACATAGGAAGATGGGCAAAAATATGAAGAACGGTAAAACAAATGAAGATCTAGAAAATAAATGAAGATCGAGAAAACAAATGAAGATCGAGAAAACAAATGAAGATAAATAAAACAAATGAAGATCAATAAAACAATCAAATGAAGATCGATAAAATAAAATTAATGAAGATTGACAAAACAAATGAAGATCGACAAAACAAATGAAGATCGACATAACAAATGAAGATCGACAAAACAAATGAAGTTCGACAAAACAAGTGAAGACCGATCTTTAAAAGATCAATAAAACAAAAGACTATCGGCAAGTTGATACAGTCGAACGTTGCTTGCATTCATTTTTAACCGACTTCAAAAAAAGGAGGTTTTCAAATCGACGGATTTTTTTGTTTGTTACCTCATAACTTTTAAATGGGTGGACCGATTTCGATTTTTTTTTCCTTTGAATGTTGTCACTCGCCGTTTGGTCCCATTACAAGGAAACCAGGATTTGATGATGGTATCCCAGAAAATTAAAATTTAAAAAATTGTGACACTCGTGGCACTCGCGCCCAAATGACACCGTGATTCGATGAGCCAAAGGGCGCATCCGCTAAGACAGTATATCCGCGTAGTATAGGCGCGTAGTCAGCAGAAGGTCCAGCAACGAACTCTTCTCGTTCTCCCGGTCTGGCATCCTCGTGTGCGACTTGACCAGTGTTCGTGAGCAGTTCTCCCCGCAACGTCAGTTTTCCGAGAACCTAACCAGTCAGCGTGGTGATTGAAGTCCCGCACAATCACTATCTCTACGGAGAGATACTGCTCAATGACTTTGTCGGTCAATTTTTGCAGGTGGTCGAAGAGGCGGACAGTGTCCGCGTCACCGCTATGAGACCTATAAATGCACGCGTTGATCCGGGTGTGACCCCCGTGATCCACGCGCTCCCATAATGTTGACAGGTCCCTATCTTCCAGGCCTTTGAGACGGCGACAGCAGATATCGTCCCGTACGAACATGCATACCTCGGCTTGAGCCTTGAAGTTAGCCTCAAGCTTATAGCCGGGCGCCATCAAGTAGGATGTATCGTCCGGGCATGAAAAATCTTCGTCTCCGTCAGGAAAAACTAATTTGGCTTTTTAAGTGCTTGTGGATTTCGTTTATGTTGGAGTGCATTCCTCTGACGTTGCATAAGTCCACATGAAGCGTGGACGTCGACGAAGCCGCTCTGGATACCTTTTATTTTCCTTGCCATGATTTTGTTAAATAAAACGGGATATAAGAAGGTAAGGGGTGCCTAGGTACCGGTGGCGCAAGAGACTAAGCGAGACTCATGTTTTTCAAAGGCAGGTACAGGTAGTGCGGGGTATTGGCACGGCGTACGGAAGAGCCCGTGGTCCCCCCCTGATTCAATGGTCGCGTCCACTCCGGTAACCTCCTCCGGCACGACCACAGGGACTTTTCACAGGCTGCTGCCTCAGATCAGCCTCCTGGGGCGGAGATTAAGTAATCCCCAGGTTCGGGTCCCGTACAGCGCATTGAGCTCTGGAACCCTGCTCACCGACGGAGAACATAACCCAGCACAGAGCCAGGTTACTATTACCACGGTCTTCAGCAGGGCTGAGGTAGGTACTGCCCCAGGCGAGTTGCTCAAAGAACGGGATGCCGTTATACCCTTCCTCCTAATGTAGGCTCTTTTGTCCGAAGACCCCTAAGATATTGGATCTTAGGAGTCATATTGAATAAGCCAGATTCATTGTGTAATTTATTTTAAATAGGTGCCTACGTTAATTGACTTGAATATAATAATGAAGACAAATTTTTGTCCTTTACACCATGCAAATTAAATGAATTTGTGATCACCATGTGATAAAGCAAAATCACAAAATCAAAATAATGCGTGGCACCCAAGTGTCGCCATGATTGAACCGGGTTGCCACTTGCCTGTATTAACTTTGGTTGGTTTAACGTAACTAGTTGATATTAATAGATAAACTATGGAAATAATATGCCTACTTATTATTAACGCATCATCTAGAAAGTAAATACCCTTCCTACTCCTACTTCCATGAAACCGCAAAAAAAGACAAATTTTATGTCATTAGTAGGTATTTGCACGTACTAATTTTTTTTTTCACTTCTTATGCTCGTAAAGTTCTTGTTTATGCTGGGTGTATGCGGACTAAAACAAAATTTTATGCTCTAGTGCCTAAAGTTCTTTTTCTTCTTCTAAAACAATATGGCCATACTAGACCGTAGAGACGGTACCATGAAGATTGTGTTACTCTATGAACCAAACATAATAAAATGCTATTAAATAACTTGTTTTTTTTTGTTACATTTAATTTGTACTTTCTGTGTTCTATATAAATTAAGAAACATTAAAAATCAGATAGTATTATGAGTGAAAAAATATTATATAATGAACTTATGATTAGGCAGTATAGGTCTCGTTACCCATGCCTAATGCTTCATGTAGAATGATTAAAAAAAACTATTACATTGAATGTACAAAATTGTTCAAATGTTACTTTTAATTTTAATTAAAGACTTTTATTTACAATATCACTGTATCATTTCCTTGCAATCGAAGTGAAAAGCAGAGTGTATAACTCGATCATAAAACCCATTTTATCCTCGACTTAATATCCACCCTCGCCTTTGGCTCGGGCGGATAAACGTCTCGTATAAAATGGCTTCTTTTATGCACTTGTAGTACAATCTACTATTCTACTTTCATCGTCAATATACACTCGAGAGCAATGAATCCGGGTCACTTAAAGAATCCTAAAAATCTCGGAAACTAAAAATGCTAGGTTAATGCAATAAATTGTATTTAATAGACAATGTAATACTCCCTAAATGAAGGTATTAAAACTTCTTAGTTATTGTAAAGTTATATCATAAAAAAATCAAATTTGAAAAAGGGCCACTTTCGAAGATGGAACTACGAAATTACAGCATTTGGTGTTGCTTTTGTTTGTAATCTGTCATTTATGTGGGTACATAAACCATGTTGATAGTGCTCTATATTCATTAATCAAGCTGAAATTATGTCGCTTACGCCTGAAGAATGCACCAGAATACTTACAATGCTGGAAACCGGCCGGAGTCAGCGCGATACAGCCAGGACTGTCGGTGTGTCGCTGTCAACAGTACAAAGAGTTCTCCGACGTTACGAAGAAACTGGTTCTAACCTACGCAGACCAGGAACGGGCAGAACCAGGTGTACCACAGCACGAGAAGACCGATACTTGGTGAACACCATGCTTCGAAATCGCTTTCTCACAGGAACTGAACTCACCAATCAGTTTCGACGCCTCGGAGGAAGTAACCCAAGTGCATGGACAGTAAGACGTCGGCTTGCTGAATCTAACTTAAAACCCCTTAGACCTGCAAACGGCCCTAAACTGGAGCGTGGGCATCGTATTTCGAGACTAAGGTATGCCCAGAGCCACGTAAATTGGAGTATTGAAGATTGGTCAAAAGTTATGTTCTCAAACGAATCAAAATTTATGCTCTACAAGCACGATGGAAGACACAGAGTGTATCGAAGACCAGGGGAAAGATTCAAGCAAGCATGCATCGAAGAAAAAGTAGCCTACGGTGGTGGGTCTGTACTTGTGTGGGCCGGAATTTCTTCTGAAAGTCGCACAGAGCTGGTGATCATAGAAAACGGCTCTTTAACTAGCGTAAGATATGTGGAAGAAATCCTCAATGATCACGTTGGTCCATTTATGGTCAATTTAGGTGAGGATGCTATATTTATGCATGACAATGCCCGACCTCATACAGGTAGGATTGTGAATGACTACCTTCAAGAGATGAACATTACTCGTATGGAGTGGCCAGCGCGCAGCCCGGATATCAACCCGATCGAGCATGCTTGGGACGAGCTAGGCAGATGCGTAAAACAACGAAACCCTCCCCCAATCACGCTTCGTGAGCTCAAAATTGCTCTCACAGAGGAATAGGAGAATATTCCCCAAAATCGTATAAGGAACTTGGTGTACAGCATGTCAAACCGCGTAAACGCAGTAATGGAAGCACGAGGAGGCAATACGAAGTATTAAAATTCAAGAAAATCGTAATAAAGTTCAAAAATTTCATGTTTCCTATTTTTGTTTTAAGGAGAGATCGGCAGTTTTTTCTTTATGTAATTTTGTGTTAATAAAATGTATGGTGACTCATATTTTTTTTACTTTCATTTAAGGAGTATTACATTGTCTATTAAATACAATTTATTGCATTAACCTATCATTTTTAGTTTCCGAGATTTTTAACATTCTATAAGTGACCCGGATTCATTGCTCTCGAGTGTATTTCTTTAAAAAGTGAACGACGCTTACAGTTATAGATTACTAAAGGGAGGTATAATATTTCATAAAATGTTTTTTTTTTCAAATAAAAAAGTAAGAGTTCTTATTTATGATTATTCTTCAATTTAAGAAATTTACGTACAAACACCGGCGCGTTACGATTTTATTACCTACATGTTTGTAGTAGACGTAACGTTTATAAATGACATCATTCAAATGTCATCAAAATGTTCAATAAAAAATTGTGAACAAAGAGTTCATAAGCTCTTTTGAAAATTCGTACTGTACCTTACAGGATCGTTATGAGGATAACTGGATAGTAAACAACCACTACAGAGCGATACGCGAACTACTGCAACTAGAGGGTTTCGTCCGCGTGTAGACGTGTTGCTCTGTGACAACTACCACATTTACTATTCATGGGCACGACAAACACGTTCAGCTGGAGCTAGAGATCCCGAGATAGTACGGCGAAGTAGTCTGTAAATCGTGCCGTATCCCTAAACTGGGAAATGAACGCAAAGAAGGCAAGGCCGCTCCAGAATGGGGAGAAGGCGAGGAGAGCGCACCGGACAGATAACACGCAAGTACGGCGTGTAAATCAGCCAAGAGGCTGGTAAGACTATGGGTTGGTGAAGGGGACTATACCACATTTACTATGACTCAATTATTTTCGACGGGTGGTATACCTAATGCTAAATACCATCACAAAGAACTAGCGGCGCTGCATAGAAACTAACATAATCTAAGCCCTATCTCCTCCGCAAAACGCTTCGCCTTTAAACTCCTGCAACCAGAAGTCCATCCCGAAATGCCCCACATTCTAGCAGCTTTCCACTGCCGTGCTGCTGACAAGGCCGTATGTATGACTGAGGTACCAGCTTCCTGCACGGTTGATGAGTCCGCACGTCCAGCATCATCTAGGTACCATAAATAGGTATACCGTAAAAGACAAAGTGCCAAATCAGGTTTACGTTATGTAAAACTATCAGTGTCAGTTATACTGACAGTCTCAAACATTGTTTGTTTATGTAGTCTTGTCTGACGATCTATGTATTATTGTAATGCATTTATTGTAAATTTCCTACAAATTAACGAAAATTGTTACATTTATTACGATGTTAGCAAACCATTTTAGATATCAGGATGAAAGATGGAAGCCGTGAATATCTCCAGGTGCTACAATGGATTTCAAGTGCTCGTGTAGTTCTTTGATCAGCACAATCGTCGTGATTTCCTTCTGCATTTGAGGTAGGTATGGCATGAAAAGCAATATTTTACGGCGTGATCTCGCGAGATACTGAGAAGTTAGTGGCAGCTTAGTCGGTTCCATCGCCCTTACCACACACGTACGCACACGCACACACACACACACTCACACACACACACACACACACACACACACACACACACACACACACACACACACACATACACGCGCACCCACGATGTACGCGCTCATTTTGTGTGGTTTTGCTTTTCACTTTTTTCTTTTTTTCTTATTTGTAGTTAAAATTACGTCTGGAACGATACTTCCCTCCTTTATTGGGAGAAGGGCGTTGATGGCTGCGCCACAGTGTATACTATTGCAGCTGTCATCGTTCCAATCTAGTATTAAGTTTTCAAAATGTTTTATGTTCCAATAAAATAAATAAATAAATAAATAAATTCTGCTAAGACTATTATTTCTGGTCTACTATGACCTGCAGTGAGGCCCGCTTATAAAAATATTTTCAGTTAAATTAAGTTCTGCTGCATATGCAGTTAAAACAATTAAACGGATTACTGATGTTGAAATGGCTAGAATAGACTACTTCAGTGATTTCCATAACGTTATATCATTCTTCAGAAGATACCCACAGAACATAATTATTTTTACCACAAAAGAAAGCTTCAAGAACTTTATACCATCCTGGTCCCAGAGTAAGAGCCACAACCATCGAAGTTTATTGGCCATGTCATGAATCTTCTTATTTTATAACCTAGCAATACCAAAATGTAATAACTTGTATTAGCTAATATATAGTTTTTACAAGTCACCTAAATACTGTACCTACTTAAAGCGTGAAATAAAGATCAACAATTATCTTAACTTGTCCTTCTTATTTACACACTACCACCTAATTTACTAACACAGCCAAGGAATGTACATCTCATCATCAGTTTACGGTTTGCAGTTTGCAGCTACAACAAAAGGACCACAATAAAATAGAATTCAAGCTTGGACAGACAATATCCTTTTATTATAAACTAGCTGACGCGTACAACTACATTTGCCTAACGTGGGAGAAAGAAAGAGAGAGCTGTGTTACTCATATTTAAGTAATATAATATTTCCCGTCGAATTGACTTCCGTCGCGTTCAACTGTATCTCGAATATTAGGTATACTGGTTTTTAGGGTTTCGTAGCCAAATGGCAAAAATGGAACCCTTATGGATTCGTCATGTCTGTCTGTCTGTCTGTCTGTCTGTCTGTCCGTCCGTGTGTCACAGCCATTTTTCTCCGAAACTATAAGGCCTATACCTTTGAAACTTGGTAAATAGATGTATTCTGTGAACCGCATTAAGATTCTTATATAAAACTAGAAAAAAATTTGTAAATTTCGGGGGTCCCCATATTCAGAACTGAAACTCAAAATTTTTTTTTTCATCACACCCATACGTGTGGGGTATCTATAGATAGGTCTTCAAAAATGCTATTGAGGTTCCTAACATCATTTTTTTCTAAAAAGAATAGTTTGCGCAAGAGACACTTCCAAAGTGGAAAAATGTGCACCCCCCCCCCCCCCTCTAACTTCTAAACTAAGAGAATGATAAATCTAAAAAAAATATATGATGTACATTGCCATAAAAACTACCAACGAAAATTAGTTCGAACGAGATAGAGCTGGTAGTTTTTTTTTAATACGTCATAAACCGCAATTTTCGGTTAGAAAAATCACTACCACTGCGAACGTGTTAAAACATCAATCAATGTTACAACGAACTATAAGAACTTTTATATTATGTTACTTGCTGCTACGAAACCCTTCATGGGCCAGTCCAACTCGCACTTGGCCGGTTTTATTTCGTTTGTTTGACATCTTGCATATATGTTGCGATATCAACGGTAATATTTAATAATCGTAGTAATATTAGGTTCTTATTTAAACATTTATTAAGTGCAGAATGTAAAGACTCTAGATTTCTAGAAAATTATTCGATCGATGGCGGAGGCCGAAAACGCTGCTTTTTTACCTTTTGGCGATCCCAATTTCCGCCAAAGACTCAGTGTGTATTGGTAAGTGTTTATGCGGTCCACACATAAATAGGATCAAGTGTGAGTGAGGGGACAAGGTAAAAGAGAAATAGGTAAAATCTGATGTTATTGTGAAACTTTTAAAATAAATGTCCTACAATACGCCTTAAATTTGCAATTTTTTGATCAATGCTGTCATGTTCCGGTTCCAATTGAATGTTTTGCCAACCTGCCACTATTAATTCTTTAGGTAAAAGCGTGCTCGTAGCCTCGGTGTTCTGTAACGATATCACTGCATTAAGCAACTTTCGCTATGGCCATTCCTCGGATGGGTGACCACCCATGTGACCACTTTATGACATTTGTTGTGACAAATGTTGTGGAATAGTACAAGTGCCGTTATTCAATATGTGCAGCAGGTCCCACCAAGTGCTCTCAATCAAAAGTATGAATAATTTGTGACATTTATTTGAGCGTTTTCGTGCTTCGGAAGGCACGTTAAGAACGTCCAGGTTGCCAGTAAATTGGCAGTCGTTAAGCGACGTTGAAGACTTTTAGGCGGCTTGAAAAAATTCAACAGCAAGCAGTCACAACCTGCGCCTGTCCATCTCAACACGGCAATACGGGTACGCCACCTATTACGTGGAACAAATTCTAAAAAGGTGAAATATGGACATATAATATATGTATGCCTCTGCCTACCCTTTGGGAATAAAAGGCGTGACCATGTGTATGTATGTATGTAAAAGTGGTAAAGTTGCACTAACTTCCATAATTCTTATTCAAATATATACCTAATCAAATCACAATCAATTTCGGAGCCTGTTCGATGCAAACAAAAAATCAAGTGTTCTATCTAAACCACAGAGATCAGAAAAAAGATCTTTTCTGATACTCGTATCAGTGATCTAAACACTTTATTGTTTGTTTGCATCGCATAGACTCCGAAACTAGAATCTATTCCATACAAACAATTAAGTATGTATATATGTAGAGGGGGAGAATCTAATTCTCGCCCCTCTAGTTTTAACAGAAAGACGGACAGGGAAGTCCTCGCCATCACCACTAATGAAACAAATTGTCAGACCACAAGGAAACAGGCATATTTGAATCCCACAATAACCCTCTCTTTACACGGAACCATACTTTAATGAAAAAGGTCCAATACCTACTCACAACAATACACAATCTACGGTTGAATTAGCAGCAGCTTTCGACTTTAGCGTCAAAACAATATTGGTCCATTTGCGTAAAATTGGCAAGGTAAAAAAGCTTGACAAATGAGTGCTCCATTGCTCAACAGACACACAAATGAAGGAATTCTCAACCGCATTGTTACTTGCGATGAAAAATGGATTCTGTTTGATAACTGCAAGCGCTCAGCAAGTTGGTTGGATCCTGGTTCAGCACCTAAAAAATGCCCTAAAAGAAAACTTACCCCTAGAAAAGTGATGGTCACTGTTTGGTGGTCTAGCGCCGGTGTGAGGTATCACAGCTTTTTACGAAACGGGGTGAGCATTGCTACAAATGTGTACCTACTGTGAAGAACTGAACACAATGATGGAGAAGCTGGCACATCTCCAACCAGTATTGGTCAATCGCTCGTCTCCACTGCTCCTGCACCTCTTCTTACCCACCACACTACCAAGCCACACTACCGGTAGTGTCGCTAGTGTCGGTAGTGCCGCTGTGTCGAAGGGCTCCTGCACGACAATGCGCGACCTCATACTGCACAGCAGACGGTCTCTAAGTTGCAAGAACTGGGGTTGGAAGCTCTCCGTCAACCGCGATACCTGGTGAGTATCGCCGACCTTGCGCCTACAGACTACTACTTTTCCAGAATTTGTATAACTTCTTGGCGGCAAAGAAATTCAATACCCGAGAGGCAGTACAAACTGCCTTTGAAGAATTTGTAGGCTCCCGTGCAGCTGATGTCTTTAAGAAGGGCATCAATAAACTGCCGCTGCATGGGTGATTACTTCGATTAATGCAAATAAAAAATACATGAAAAAAAAAATCGTTTAATTTTTTTTCATAGATAACTGCATAATTTCTTAGGTAAAGACCTAATATAAATCAATACAATATTCCTATCAAGCAACTATAAGAAGTATGTATAGGTGAAAAAGAAAATCGTTGATCCGTTTCAGTTGGTATTGCAGTTGGTCCGAGTGGAACATTTTTTCATAAATTAACATCTGTCATCAACCAGTTGGTCCGATAGGAATAAAGTCCCTTATTGAGTTCCATTCCGAACAACGGTTGGTCGGTTTAGTTGGTCGGAGTGGAAAGACAGATTTTTGAATGGTCGATACGAAGCTTGAAAAATGGAAAGTCTGCGGGAATTGATAGGATATCTGGCTTCTGACCCATGGTTACACTCATTGGTTACACTGATGTAACAACAGAGCATATGTATGATCGGTAGTGACACTGATGAAAGGAAACAAATGAAGATCGGTAAAACAAAATAATGAAGATCGGTAAAACAAATGAAGATCGACGAAACAAATGAAGATCAATTAAACAAATAAAGATCGACCAAACAAATGAAGATCAACGAAACAAATGAAGATAGGCGAAACAAATGAAGATCGACAAAACAAAGGAAGATCGACGAAACAAAAGAAGATCAATTAAACAAATAAAGATCGACCAAACAAATGAAGATCAACGAAACAAATGAAGATAGGCGAAACAAATGAATATCGACAAAACAAATGAAGATTGGCAAAACTTAATTGCTTATAGTCTTTTGTTTTATTGATCTGCATATGTTTTATCGGTCTTCATTTGTTTTTTCGATCTTCATTTGTTTTTTCGATCTTCATTTGTTTGATCGATCTTCATTTGTTTCATTGATCGTCATTTGTTTCGTCGATTCATTTGTTTTACCGATCTTCATTTGTTTCATTGATCTTCATTTGATCCGTCGATCTTCATTTGTTTAACCGATCTTCATTTGTTTCGTTACATCAGTGTAACTACCGATCATACATAATATGCTCCGTTGTTACATCAGTGTAACCAATCAGTGTAACCATGGGTCAGAAGGGGGATATCTGCTGAAATGATCAAATTAGGTGGTCCTTGCGTCCGGGACGCCTTCTGGTCATTGAGCAATCTATGCTGGAAGACTGGAAGGGTCCCAATCGACTGGAGGCGTTCTATCATCGTGCCCTTGTATAAAGGCAAGGGCTCACCATCAGTTTGATCAGTATAGCAGCTAAAGTGTTTGGCAAAATTATTGAAAGAAGAATGAGGGTGGAATCCGACGGATTACTGTGGGAGGCGCAGGGTGGTTTCCGAAATGGAAGGGGATCTATGGACATAGTTTTATCGCTCCGCAACATTGTAGAGAAGCAGCTGGCTGTAGGCCGGAAGGTTTTCTGCGGTTTTGTGGACATGGAGAAATTATTTGACAGAGTTGTACGGAAGGATCTCTGGGATATATTGCCAGGATATGGGATTGATGGTGCGCTGCTTCGTGCCGTGCAGTCTACATATGTGGGATGTACGGCATGTGTGCGGGTGGGCGGCAGCCTGTCTCCCTGGTCTGACGTCAACATTGGCGTCAGACAGGGTTGCGTGCTGTCGGCTCTGCTGTTTGTCCTGTACCTGGACGATTGTCTTAAGAGCGTAAGATCGACAAATGTTGGATTGCGAATGGGTGAATTACTTGTGAACTGTTTGCTGTATGCAGATGATGCTGTGCTCCTAGCCGAATCGCCATCAGAACTACAGTCACTAGTCACAACGATGAAAGATGATTGTCTAATGAGAGGCTTACATTTGAACGCGACTAAAACGAAAGTGATAGTATTCGAAAGAGAAGAGGATAGAACGAATGCCAGGATAACTGTAAATGATGTAGTGCTGGAACAGGTGGATGAGTTTGTATATCTTAGATGTGCATTTAGCAGGGATGGACGGTACCCCGCTGATGTAGAGGTAACTGCGGGAAATAGTCTGAATGGAGCGTTAGGCAAACTGTTGGGTTTCATCAAGTAGTTTATTTTTTCGTTCTATATAAATTTATTACCTACATAAGTGTCTATGTACCTACCTATTGTTTGACTATGATTAAACTGACACAGTCATATTAAATGTCAATAAAAATATAAATTATTTGATTGACATCAGTCATCATATTTTTTCTATATTATTTTATTTTTGTATATCAATATAGAAATCAATTTCTGAATTATATTCATTTTTATTACCTACAATTTTGTATAGAACACCAGATAATGGATTCCAATGGCGATACCCCACCACCTGTTCAACAGAAAATACCTAAAGAGGGTATGGGTCCTCGAGGATTCCCCGACTCATACTATGTAAGTGCAATGTTTTGTTATATAATAGGCATTTTTTTAACTGGAGGAAAATCCTACAGTGAGGGGTGAAATCCATGTCAACATCTAGCGATTGCGGGCTAGTCTCACAGTTGTCCTGGGGTATCCTTCCGAGGGCTTACCCGGCTGCCAACCGTAGGTTGTTAGGTGAAATACGTGTGGTTTTTAGTCGGTAGGAGTCCGTCATATCATACATATGGGATTTTTCTCAGGTTAATAAAAGTCTACAGAACTATTGACTGTGGTCCTCAAGTCGACGACTCTTCGATGTGCCCCTTCTCGCTCCGCTATAATTTAAAGGCAATACCTATCTTATGTTTCCCTGGTACATAGATACAATAATTTGTCACCTTGTTTAACACTTCCTTAGACGTGTATACACAGACGGTGATGGTAAGAAGTGACAGGCGCAGCGCAGATAGATCCCGCTTCGAACTTTTATCATAAACAATCCGGTTCGAAGGACCAAACCTGATGTAATGGTTTTTTACACCAGTGAGAAATGATAGAAGTTGTAGTAACTTTAGTAACGTTTATTGTTTACTAGCTACCCGCCCTAGCTTCGCACGGGTGCAATGCTGATACTAAATAAAAATACTATTGAATGGATGTTATTATACATATAAACCTTCCTCTTCAATTACTCTACCTACCAAAAAAAACCGCATCAAAAACCATTGAGTAGTTTTAAAGATTTAAGCATACATAGGGACAGAGAAAGCGATGTAGTCATTGTTTTATACTATGTAGTGATCAGTAACTATTTGGATTATCGTAAACCTACTGAGATGAATAGTGAATTGAGGACGCACTTCTTAGCGAACCGATTGAGTGTGATTACTTGCTGAGTCAATCAAATCAGCCTGTGGCCGTTCACTCCTGGACCTTGGCCTCTCCCAAATGCCACAGCACATGGTCCTGCGCCTTCCGCATCCAGTCCCAGCCTGCGACCTTTTTCAGATCGTCGGTCTATCTGGTGGGTGGACATCCTACTCTACGTTGAAAAGTACTAAAATTAAAATACATTGACTGGCCTCGTGGTTTAGACTGGTTAGAGTACCTGACTACAGATTCGGAGGTCGTGGGTTCGATTCCCACCCAGGTCAAATCTCTTTGTGTGATGAGCAGATGTCTGGGTGTAATTTATCTATAATCTGTATGTATTTAGAAAAAAGGAATATATAAGTATGTCTATCAGTCGTCTAGATCCCATAGGACAAGCTTATAGCTTAGTTTGGGCTAGATGATGTTGTGTGAGAATGTCCGACCAAAATACTAAGTAACCAAATACTGACTCGGCGAGTTTACAATATGAGTATAACTAGATTCGTAACCAACTTTGTTCCCATACAGATGTCACGAGTACTAGACTCTACAGGCCGCTACGTGCGTTTCGTGAAAAAACTGCGCGCTCTGGAGGAGGAAGAACGAATTGGGAGAGAAAATGCAGAAAAAATACATAAGGATACCAGATTTCTGTCTTTTTTTCAACGATGCGACCGCAAGTACGACGTGGCACCTAAATGCTGATATCTTTTTCCATATAGGGTTCCATAAAGGGTAAAAACGGGACCTTAGTGCTGAGACTTCGCTGTCCGTCTGTCAGTATCCGTCCGTGCAATTGTCTGTCTCAGGAACCGTGTTAAAAGTTTCACAGATGTATGCCGCTGTGCCGAAAATAATAAGTACGTAGGTAACTACTAAAAACAACAAAAAATCAAATACCTATTCAACGGAGCTGCAAAGAAACGTGATTTCATTTTGCTTCTTTTACAGTTGGATAGTCCATTTATTGAGGTAGGTTATAGAGTATTTATCATCACGCTACTACGAATAGGAGCTTAGCAGCAATGAAAAATGTAACGCGAGGTTCAGCTAGTGTTTATAAAACTATAATGTTATTTCGCAGGGCTCTTGTCAATAAGGTGGCCCGTCGAGTCGACGAGGCTTTGGAGTCTTATCAAGAAGATCTCAAAGAAAAACGAAAGAGGTGAATTACTTTATTCGTAACAATGATGTGTCTATAATTTTGCCTTAGTCTCTTGTAGGAATAGCTGCTAAGCCGGCAACGACTAGATTTATATTCAACTCGGTAATGTAATGACCGCGGCTCCCCCAAATGGTGAAGATTACGCACGGGATAAAATATATTTTTTATACCACTAAGGTGGCAGTCAACTTAGTCAAGGGTGGTCAAGGCTACGGCCGACCTGATGGAAAGGCCTATGAACGTTTGCAACACCAAAGGCGATACACTCGCGCTCTCAAAGGGTGTTAGTACCTATACCAAATTAATTCAAGGTTCGTGATTGAGTAACAAACATATTTACAAACTTTTATATTACTTTGTTCTCAATCGTAATTCAAATATGGGACCTCAATCAACATCAACTGCTGAAAACACTACCAACGCATCACCACCCAGACCGTTATTACAAAGTTATATTTATTTTCAGACTGGCTAAAATCTTTGCCGTGGAAGAGGAACAAAATGTCCGTTTGTTCGTCGAAAACGGTCAAGCCGGTGCTGAGATGGTGTGGCAAGATAAGATGGACCGTTTAGCCCACCTTCTTGCTAAGAGAAAGAAAGAATCGGATGAGAAGTTTGCCGACACTCCTCTGTAAGGACCTCTTTTTAGCTTTAGTATGAATAAGTATTATACCAAGCCTACGTTGTTTCATTGGCGGCCGTAGGTCTGTTGGGAGTCACGGGACATCCTTCCTGAGGGCTTACCCGAGGCTCTCAACCATAGGCTGTTGAGCGTTACGTGAGGTTTTTTAGTCGGTAAGAGTCCGGCATAGCATCCTACGAGGATTTTCCCTCACATCAAAAAAAAAAGCCTACGTTGTCTTATCTTAATTTCAGGAAAAAAGCAGTTTTTAAGCCTTGGCGTTTAAATTTTTTGTAAAATTACCGTAAATAATATAATGAATGCTTTGCATAGCATTGTTTATTTTTTTCAAAGTGTGAAAGTCCACATGGGCGCCGGACTCTTACCACAGATTACTAAATAGTTACTACGTAATCTTACGGACTAAATCCACACAGTGCCCTACCACTGCCCACGATCGGGAGCCCCAGTTAAGCGCTAGGCAGAATGTCCCAGGATTCCTGGCGGAAGGTACCTAATTGCTTGTTTAGCAAAAAAAGGAATTAACTTTTCTTACCTCGTCTTATCTCATATCATCTACATAGGTACCTACCGCATCTACTGTCTCATCTCAACTTATCAGTCTAGTACTACGTCCCGCAGTCTGGTAAAAAAGGGTAACATGAATGAGACAATAGGTATATTTTGATAATTTCCAGAGAAAAATGCGTGCACCTACACCCCTGCCTTGTAGCGGCTCGTAAGAGGGAGTGCCACGACGTGCTGCTCTACCAGATAAGAGAGAAACAGATGCGTAAGGAAGCAGAGAGGGAGATTGAGAAAATGTGGCATGATCTCGCTATGAGAGAGGCTGACGCTTTAGTAAGAGGATTTTTACTTGCTTTATGTTTTACTAGAAGACGTCACGCGGTTTCACCCGCGTATCTCCCGTTCCCGTGAAAATATGGGAATGTGCCTATGTTCACCGGGAAGAATGTATCTTCGCAACAGTGGAAAATTTTTGAAGTAAAACTTCTTTCTTTAACTAGGCAGTAACTCAGATAGGTATTTCTGACGGAAGTAACGCTATTTGAATTTTGATTATTCATTCGAATTATTCAAAATTCGAATGAATGATATTAATATAACATTTGATGCCGTCAATGGCAAAGAAGTTTTACTTCAATCGCGCGTAAAGGTTACACGCACACACTTTTTTAAAACAGTCCAGTAGCTTCGGAGGTTATTCGATGCAAACAAACAAACAATCAAATCTTTTCCTTTTATAATATTAGTTTAGAAAAAGCTGTTCTTGGCAGTCAGAAACATAGTATTAATCGTTTAATTAACTTGAACGTCGTATGAACGGCTTGAATAACTCAACAGCAGTACCTTTTACCATTTTTTTTAGCTGCAGTCTACTCTTGTCCATAACAATACGGGAATAATAGATTCACCTCTTATAGTGGTATTAAATACAACTGAGTGACAAGTGCGAGTTTCGGCGTGCGCCTGTCGACATTCACGGGTGAGCGCGTTATCGCCAATTTGTATGGAATCGAGACAAGTTCCCGCGTTTACAGCTAGGTGGCGGGGTCTCGATTCCATACGAATTGGCGCGCCGTGAATGTCGACAGGCTCACGCAAAAACTCGCACTTGCCCCTCTGATATAATGTGTCACGCTTTTGTCTCCGAAGGCGTAGACAGAGGCATAGGACCTATAACGTTTCACCTTTATCCCATTTATTACCGTGACTAAATAAATAGGCGTTCAACTTGACTAAACGACGGCCATGTTTACTGATAATCGGGACCAACGGCTTAAGAATCCACACAAATATCACAAAGTGGTGCATCCGAACACAGGCCATAGCGAAAGCTTGCAAAAATGCACGATGTCATCCCCCTTTAAATCCTCATTGATTATTCTGTATGGAGCCCATAATCTCCTCCTTTATTAGCTAAGACATGGGACACTGCCATTGGATAGAGCCTAATCTTCTTTTCTTCTACGCATTCTAGATGCTTCGCTTCGCAACCTATCACTATCCACAACTAACTTTAAAAAAAAATTACTTCGCCAAAGTGACACCTCCTGCCTGATGAAAAGCATGCCATCTAGCGATTGAGGGCCACTCTCATAGTTCACAAGGCTATTGACCGTGGCTTTCAAATTGGCAGCCCTTCACGCTCCGCTTCGAACCCGGGGTTGTAAGAGAAACATTAACATTGTAACATTGTTTTTTCAAGGCCACCCGCATGGAATACGACGTGATAGATCGGTTCCGTCGCGATAGAGAGAGTAAAGAGTACACGCAGTATCAGGTAGAGAGGGCGCGTCAGAAGAGAGAGAAGGAACAGGAGATGTTGAGACAAGAAGCACTTCTGTTAAAGGCGGATACTGAGGCTTACTACAGGGAACAGGAAGAAGGTATAACACTTAGCCCCTTTTCACACGCACCGGTTGCCAGTGTATGGTCATGTACTATAGCAATTTTTTTTTTACACTTCACACAACGCTATCTGATCCCAAAGTAAGCTAGGAATAACCTGCTTGTGTTATAGGTATCATACTTACGGATATTAATACTTATATACTTTTAAATACATACATATTATACATAGAAACACCCAGACTCTTGAGACAAACATTTATGGGTCACACAAATATTTGTCTCCGGTGGGAATCGAACCCACGACCTCCAGCGCCGCAGGCGGTATCACTACCGACTGCGCCACAGAGGCAGGCTTTCACACGTACCGGCGGCACCCGGCAACCAGTAGGTACGTGTGAAAAGGCACTTACAGTATGGGGATTTTCAATAGGGTTCTTCGAAGGTTTTTACAAGATTGGCAGCGCGAGGGTAGCGCCTGCAGTGTTGCAAACGTCCATAGGATGACCACCAGTCCGTCTGGTGGGACCGTGTTATTTTTTTTAATATAAATAAGAATTGGTTTCGAGCAGGATTCTAAACTGCATCTTCTCGCATACCGGGAAAGGCGCTTAAGCACTTAGCCACCGAAACCTACTCGGAACCAACTAAATTTTCCACCTTATATTACGTCTTGGGGCGACGTAGGCACCATCTGCCGGCACTTTTTAGAAAGTTATACGGTACGAATGTATAGAATTGCACCTATATTCATTCGATTTATGATGAAATCGGCCCAGTCATTAAGCTTCCCTGCTACCTTAGTGGTATAAAAAAAGGTATAGTAATTAATCTAACTTACCATATACCTAGGTAAGTTTATCATAACATATTTCACATTATCCCAGTAAATACATGAGGTGCAACTCCGCTGGAGTAGTAGCGTAGTAAAATCGGATCTACTGTGGTATAGTAAGTTCAACTCATCTGTGCGCGCGGCACTATGTGTGGGTAAGCCTCGTCTAAACACAGTGACTTCGTGTGCGTGACATGAGGTACAGTGAAGTACAAAATACAAAAACACTTGTTTAACTAAACTACGATTATTAATTCGAGTCAGTAAAATGACATTTTCAGTGTTGCGGGTTTCTTGTCACAAATAAATAGTGATGTGGTTGAATCGAGGTTTACAATTAAGTCAACAACAAGGTAGTCGTGATTATATTTTTTTATTTAATATCAAACAGTAATTAAATATTACATAAAACCACATTATATCGTATTTCAACCCATTCAAACAATGCAGTAAACAAACAATTTGGCTCTCGATTGCTCTAAAATTATTTAGCTACATTTAAATATAATCACTTCTCTAGGAACCATAGTTTGTTTTATACAAACATTTCACACCAATTTTATTTACCTTGAAAATAATTTCATGAAAAATACTTTGATGACAAAAAATTAAAACTTTCATTTTAGTTTGTCCTTAAATTATTATTTTTTACGACCATTTGGTAATTTGCATAATACATAACCACAAGTCATATCTTCTTAAGCTTTTTTATCAGCTTTTATAATAATGTAATCGCAAGCAAATTTAATATGCTGGTAAGGTCCATATTTCTCCAATCATATTATATCGACTGCCTCTGTGGCGCAGTCGGTAGTGATACCGCCTGCGGCGCTGGAGGTCGTGGGTGCGATTCCCACCGTAGACAAATATTTGTGTGACCCATGTTTGTCTCAAGAGTCTGGGTGTTACTATGTATAATATGTATGTATTTAAAAAAAGTAAATAAGTATTAATATCCGTGGTCTGATACCCATAACACAAGCAGGTTATTCCTAGCTTACTTTGGGATCAGATAGCGTTGTGTGAAATGTCCGTGAATATTTATATTTATTTTATTTTATTGTATATAACATTTAAACAAATCAGCCTATATTAGTCCACTGCTAGACGTAGGCCTCTCCTAAATTACGCCACAACACACGGTCCTGCGCGTTCCGCATCCAGTCAGTCCCTGCGACCTTAATCGGGGACAGCGGAAGTGCCGGGAACTGGGGGCTGTTGCTTTGTATGACTTATCATATTTGGGAGGGTTTCATTGGCCTTACTGTACCACGCTGGCCAAACGGGTTGGTACAGGGTTTCATTTCGAGTATTCCTTCTCTACGCCACGACCTCGTCCGTTAATCGGCAGGTGCACCACTGGCAGGTGAGGCTGGCTTGGACCCCGGGGATGTTGGTAGGGCCCCATCGCACCCCACATAAAATACGTATTGTAAATATGTAATAGATACTACATATAATAAATAAATATTCACGGACATTTCACACAACGCTATCTGATCCCAAAGTAAGCTAGGAATCACCTGCTTGTGTTATGGGTATCAGACCACGGATATTAATACTTATATACTTTTTAAATACATACATATAAAACATAGAAACACCCAGACTCTTGAAACAAATATTTTGGGTCACACAAATATTTGTCTCCGGTGGGAATCGAACCCACGACCTCCAGGCGGTATCACTACCGTCTGCGCCACAGAGGCAGTCGTATAATAGTCGTAAATTTTATATTTACAATATAAAATTTTAAATTGTATAAAAAAACACTTTCACACCTAATAAAATAAAAAATGTCTAAAGCAGGCCGCACACCAGCGCTACACGCTACACGCATCGTACATTTACGTCGCCACAATCATTGCACTTCAATACAGCTTACTACAAATGTATTGCGTATGCGCACATCGGAAGCACAGTTGTAGCGCGGCACCGTTTTGAGAATGTCGATATCGTCTGACGACGACGATTTCTTGATGTCGCGATTAATGACAACAACAACAACGAAGAAAAGTATAATTTATATCATCGAATGTCTGAAAACACGTACGCGCTATTACTTATTAACTTTAATTAAATCAAGTTTCACAAAAGAAAATACCCGCTTCAGAGGTTATTTATATTATTTTGTATTTGTATAGGGTTTTTTCAACCTCTGCAATAAACTCAACGTAAAATTCAATGTTGTCTTTCATTTTTCCAAACTAATGCGACACAAAAAACGAACGTGTTTGATCTTGAATTCGTGTAGCGCGGCCAACGTCTCGCCACATAGTACCCCCGCTACAAATGTGCCCTTAGTGTGCGTGCTCGCTCACAGATATACGGGGGCGATAAATGTGTCGCGTTTCAAATGTGGCGCCACAATTATCGACATACAAGTGTATGCCTGGTGTGCGGCCTGCCTAAGTCTATTGATTGTCGAACATCACTATTGTAGCGGGTCACCCTTTTTTGTATCAGTGACAGTTGCACTTGTCATTTTACTGACTGAGATTAAAAATCCGACTTTAAAATAAAATTCAGTGGGTGAAATGTATGTTATATATGCATATTAATATGTATCGCTGTTTGAAGAATAAAATTGAGGAATTTTAGGATTCGCTGCTCTCTCCAAGGTTAATTATAAATTCAATCAAAATGTCGATAGTATTCTTCTTCTTTGGCGTGTCGACAAGTATAACGCCACATCTCTTCATCAATTTACTTAATCGTTCGTTTATTAATTTCATTATTTCCATCACATTTTGTTCGATTTTATAAGAAGCATTATAATTTGTTTAAATTCCCCATACTTTTTCTATTGGGTTTCGTTCAGGATGATACGGTGGTAGCCGAAGAACTTTTAAGCCATATGGCTGAAGTATGTCATTAATCTTATAACAAACTAGCTGACACATAAGGTGTGCGAAAAGCGTGTGAAACTGCCCTGCCCTCTCCCAAAGGAACCGCGAAATATATCGGGAACAAAAGTATCCTAGAACCTTCCTCGGATCATAAGCTCAGATTGTACTAAGTTTCATTTAAATCAATTCATAATCGGGATGCAGACAGACAGACATGAAAATTTCTATTTACATTTTCAGCTTCAGTATCGATTAGAGAACGCCCTACAATTAAAATTTTCAAATTATCTTCCATGTACAGACTCTCGACCCTCAACAGTTTTTTTTAGATGTAGAGATATGGCTTTTTTAAATTTTTTAAATCAAATCATACCTTTAAATTTTTGTCATAATATGACAAAAATTTAACGGTATGATTTGATTTAAAAAAAATTGAAATGCAGAGATGGTCGACGGAAAAAAACATTGCTTATACTGCAAATATTATTTCAATTTTTTTTTGCATTAGAATTTGGAGCTCTATATCATTTATGACTTTTCTGTAGGCCTTTATAAGTTACACAATTCTACCATACATTATTTTGTTATGCCTCGAAGGGTTTAGACAGCGTTTTCGTTAAAAGCTCCCAGACACATTTTTTTCCGACGCCTCCAACTAATATCATTATATTTTAGTCAATGTATACAAAAACTCAACAAATTATATACGTTAACCTTTCTCAAGAATCTTTGGTAATCTCATCATGAAAATCCATGCAGTATTTTTTAAGTTTATCGTGAACAGATAGACGCGGCGGGGACTTTGTTTTATTATATGTAGTGATAACAAATATTAATTCCATCGAATTGACACATAAAAAATATTTACCTGACTTCTTAAACATTTTCTCCGTGAAGAATTAGACATTTTCTTTAACGACTGTACCCATGGTATTATCACTAAGAACACTATTGTAATGAATTTTAATGTAACCAACTTACACAGGATCTCAACGTTGCAGTTACATTGATACTTGTCATGATATTTGATTTCGTTTCATTATAACGTTAGAGTTGCCTGCAAACGTGGTAGATGGCGTTGTATGCTTTTTGTATAAATTAGTGTTTATTTTGCGGCCACCCAGAGCGTTTCCTGCAAAGACTGCTTGGCACCGCTGGTGTCGTCAATAAGTCGAGTTACGTCTCTATTTCATAATATAAAAATGTACTCTGTGAAGACGGCCGCATCACTGCCACACAAATTAAAGCTGTATAATTACTAGCGCACGCACACATAGCACCGCGCGCACTGATGAGTTGAATCATCTATAGAATGGTTGGTGATATTTAAGTGTTGCACCCTGGTAAGGAAAGCGTTAATCTCGCTTTTCACTGCGGAACCCAGGCACAGGTTGTAATGACTCACTATATTTTACAGAGAAACGAAAACGCCAGGAGAAATCTAGAGAAAATGGTGAAGCCAAGCGAGAGATGGTAAAAGAACGGGAAGAGTTACTCGCTAAACAGAAGCAAGATGCTAAGTTGGTGGAAGACACGTGGATCTCGATCGCTCAAGCCAGTGCCGAGGAGGAAAAAGAAAAAGAGCTATGCAGAAAGCAGAAGGAGGTAGGGCACAATTAAGATTTTCTTGAACGATAACAAATAGGGCCACAGAGACCGCGACTCCGCAAACGTAAGGTAAGACTGGAAAAATTCGGAGGTTGGGACTCGGAAGGAACAGGGCCTTGGGTTGTGGCGAGTAGTGGCAAAGATAATATAATAGTATTAGATATAGATAGGCAACTCACTGACCAAGCTTCTACTGGAGGGTACTTTGAGGAAACATTTGATTAGCCTTTCTAGTCACACACACATTCAAGCTCTGTACGATCATAGCGTGTTTTGGTGTAAGTGAAAGAATCGAAGACGAATCATTTCTATAGAGTTTCCGCCCTGTGGTAGTAGACTGCCACAGACTGATTTGAATGAATGAATGATAACAAAAGGAGTGAAGGGAGAGGAACCCATTACTAACGAACGACAATCAAGGATAACCTCATATAATTGTAACGAAGCTAAGGGCCGATGCATCGAGCTCAAAGAAAGTTATGTAGGACAGGGAAATAGGTACTTTATCCTTGATATTTTTGACTAGCGGACTTCACGCGTCTTCATCTGCGTAGCTCCGTGGTAGGAATACGGGTAAAAAATGTATCCTATGTTCACCGGGAAGAGTATAGCTTCCCAACAGTGAAAGAATTTTTTAAATCGGTCCAGTAGTTTCGGAGCCTAAACGATGTAAACAAACAATCAAATCTTCCCTCTTTATAATATTAGAATACCTAGATAGGTAATGAGCAATGCTGTGCCTTACAACGTGACAATAAAGTATATAAATTCCACTTTTTAAAAGTTATGTAAAAGTCGCTAAACAATAATATAACTTCAAATGAGTAATTTTTATCATTCCAGAAAGATCTAGACGAATGCAACTTCAAGATGGCTGACATGAAAAAGCGAATAGCATTGGTGAAATACAACAACGAGGCAGTGATACTGAAAGAGGGGCAGAAAATACGTGACGCAGCTGACCTCAAGAGATGTCAGTATAAGAAGTGGTCGGAGAACCTTAAGAAGGTAATGAGGTTACTTTTGTAAGAGTAGTCTTAGAGTCAGAAGATGGAGAATGGAAATCATGTATGCAGTTCATAGATGTCCCTGATACATATGGTCATATACAGGGTGAATTTTTGAAAAGGGATTGGATGGCCAAATCCGAAACTATAAGGAATAGCGAAAAATGCTGAAAGGAGTCACGAGCCCGATTTTGATGAAACTTAAAACCTCATCATTAGATTTTTGAAAACCCCATAATCCTAGCTGGGAATCGAACTTGTTGATTTTGCAAAAAAAAACACACCCTTTATTATTACACCATACGATAGAGTCGCTGTTAAGGATCAAATTTTGCAAAGTAATGATATACGCCAAATTTAAGGAACATTTGGAATTTTAATAGAATGCATATTTCATGTACCTAAATTTTGTATCATAGTTTGTTTCGTTGGAAATCCCAGAAAAGATCGTAACTATTCCGTGTTTTAAATTATGCTCAGAATGATTTTTTAGAGAATATTCTCAACGGAATCAATAATATTCCTTAGTTATTCCTTGAGGTTTCGAATCCAGCTATGTATTGCAAAGATTTTGAACAATTAATCAGTTAACGTAAGAAAAATAAAATGTATTTTGTTAAAGATGAGCTCTTTCCTGTAGTTTACCGTATATCATTACTTCCCAGAATATGATCCTTAATAGCAACACTATCGTATGGTGTAATAATAAAGGGTGTGTTTTTTTTTTTCAAAATCAAGGGATTCGATACCCAGCTAGGATTATGGGTTTTTCAAAAATCTAATGATGAGGTTTTAAGTTTCATCAAAATCGGGCTCGTGACTCCTTTGAGCATTTTTCGCTATTCCTTATAGTTTCAGATTTGGCCATCCAATCCCTTTTGAAAAATTCACCCTGTATAGGTACATAGTCATACATATATGGTCACGCCTTTAGCCCCGAAGGGGTAGGCAGAGGCATATTATATGCCCACATTTCACCTTTGTATAATTTGTCCCACGTAATAGGTGGTGAGCTGTATTGCCGTGTTTAAATGGACAGGCGCAGGTTGTGACTGCCTGCTGTTGAAATAAAGCCTTCAACTTAGCTTAACGACTGCCATTTTACTGGCAACCGGGACCAACCGCTTAACGTGCCTTCCGAAGCACGGAAACGCTCAAATAAATGTCACAAAGTGATCACATGGATGTTCACCCATCCATGGACCGGCCATAGTGAAAATTGCTTACTGCAGTGATCGTTTACGGAACACTGAGTCCGCGGGGCCACGAGCGCCTGAACCTACCAAAAAACTTTTGTGAGTCAAAAGTGAAACTTACATCACTTATACCATATATGATGAGCCACAGGACTTTCCACTATGATCCTGGCATAGAATAGTCTCATCCTACCCCATTGGGAAACAGGAATGATGTCATTAGGTGTGAATAAGTTTTTTCACTTTGAAGAAGTGTTGCACCAGTTTGTGCAATATCACAGTAAGTATGAGTATTTTACTGAATCGGTAACGCAGAACCATTGATGGTAGTATAGGTGTTCTTAGATTATTTAAAGTCTTTATATCTATGTAGGTAAGACTTTATATCTATGTAGGTGTTATGCAAATGTTGCAGTTTCAGAGGACTTGGATTCGAATCCTGGGTCGAACGACATACCTACAGTACGGGGCCATAAAGAATGCACATCGACAATCATCGCATTTCCGAATGCAAACGAATGCTCATTTCCATGTACATCAATTATTAGATTAGTCGTTTATCAGAATTTGAATTTAGCACTAAGTACTTTATTGTTGTTTTGTTTTGATTTCACGTGAAATATATAGAGCTGTAAAACACGATGTAACAATTTTTAATTATTGCTATATTCTTGTTAGGAAAAAATAATCTTCAAATAATCTTCATAAATATATATTTCATATAAGATCGAATATATATTTTATATATGAACTTTTCTATTGTCTTTTATTTTTGTGAACGCAAATCCCATTTCATAAAGAATTTTTCTCAACGTCTTTTCAGACCCATTATAATTAATAGCCTCAGATAATTTCGCTTTTAATGTTTTTATTGTAGGCAGTTGTTTGTAACGCAGATGAAAATCGTACACCATTCTTCTAACAACATCATAATCAAAATCGTCCATATCTAAACGAAATTGTTTTTTTGGTCTCCCATTTTTTCGAGAGCTGGATTTTGTTCCACTGGAATGTGTATTATCAGTGCCAGTGCCGACTTCGTTTAATATATTGTTCAAAGTTCTTTTTGAAATTCCAGTGGCATCTGCAACTCTCTGTTGAACCTTCTTAAAATAATTACTTACATTAACATCCTCATGTTTTTTAAATTGGTTGGCTTCAGATAAAAAATATTTATAAACATTATGGATAATTTCGCGTGACTGGTAGACTAACGGCTTACCTTTTTTCCCTATAGATGCCATAGTAAGTACTAATTTAATTTTATAGGGGTTTTAGCAGCTCTATATATATATTGGCTTAGATAAGCGACTGCACTCTCTCGCATTTGAACCATGACTGACAAAACAAACGTCATGGTGTGTGCGACACAGATATCGCTAGACGAAGTCAAAATTAGCCGATTGCCTCTTTCTAAAGCTCGATGTGCATTCTTTTTGGCCCTTTACTGTACCTATTTGCTTTTGTGTGTTGCGGCACTGTTCGAGTAATATGTTTCAGAGTATCTATTTATTTTATACAACTTTGTAAGTAACCTGTGGCCATGATTTCATGATGTCTAATTAAAATTATTGTTGGCTACCAAATAACACATTAAATGGAGCCGTTTACTCATAACATAACAAATACTTAACGTTTATAGTTAGGTACAAACTTGTGACGTATTTACCAGTCACGGCGGTTTTGCCACAATTAGTGGTCACTACGAAATGCTTTATTTTTTTCTCATCATCATCCTACGTCATTCGCAGTTTGCACGCCAATCAATTCTGAACTTACTTTCCTTATTTTAACTAGGTGACTTTACAGTTCGGTATTTTTATACAGGTATTATACAAATTAACTTTCCTTTTAATCACTCTATTGCTGAAAACTGGATTAAAATTCGTTAAGTAGTTTAAAAAGTCCAACTTTTTTTTTACGTGAGGGAAAATCCTTCATGGATTCTATGCCGACTTCTACAGACTAAAAAACCTCACGTAAAGCCCACAACCTATGGTTGGGAGCCCCGGGTAAGCCCTCGGAAGGATGTCCTAGGACTCCCAACAGACCCACGGCTACCACTGCGGCCTCGCCTAAGGGGGTAGTTCGTGTGCTATCCCACGTCTTTGGAGGGATTTCGGGTGTCATCCTGCTTCTTCTTGCGTGAATCCCTCACGTCACCCTGTCGTCTAGAACCTGCTTCTGTAAGGACGGTGAGCAGCCCCCTCACCGTCCTCAGGCCCCCGGTCATGGAGGCCGATAGTCTTGGGCGAAGACACGTCGGCAGCGCCCTCGCCACCGACTGCGGAACTCGGGTGGGAGAGTTCTCTCCAGCTCCCTCTCCGCCGTCTCTTTCACGAGCATTACCTGCTCGTAGAAAGAAACAGCGAAGCTCCTGCTCCTGCCTTTGATATTTCCAATATTTACCGAGACCATTGACACCTGTGCAGACTATAAAGTCATGTAAGGTTCTGCAATTTGAATCTGCTTAGTCAAAATGACATCATTTCTAAAATGTCAGTAGGTACCTGAGTTGATACATAATTGTTTCTCCTCTCCAATCCCATCTGCATTATTATGTTTAAAAATAGGTTTACTTAACAAATAACAATGATTCTTTTCACACTATGCATCTAGGAAAATATGCTCACTTAGGGCGCTTTTATTGTCATGCGTGTTTTCGGGCGCATGCTAGCCGGCCCGCATCACTGTACCGTCTTACCCGCGTTCCGTGTGCTTGAGGCATATTCAAACGCATGCATGATGCCCGGCTCGCATGCACGAGAAAACACGCATGCTATAAAAGTGCACTTAATAGGTAACAATTATTCTTTTCGTACTATTCATCTAAGAAAATATGCTTACTTAATGAATAACAATGATTCTTTTCACACTATCCATCTAGGAAGACACTGAATACAACAAAAGAACTCACGAAAACCAGCTAAAAGAGAGGCTAGAACAAACAGCAGAGAAAGAAACTCTAGAGTACGAGCGTCAACTGAGAGTACAGCTGGATGAGCTGGTGAAACAGAAGCAACTCACTGAGGCTCAAGCTAGGAAGATGCACCAACAAGATTTGGTGAAGCAGATGGAGTATGCTAAGGTCTTGAAGGTTGGTAGAAGCACATGTATTGTTTTTTAGGGTACCGCAAATTTAAGAGGTAAAAACTGGACCCCTATTGCCGAGAATTGGCCGTCCGTTTGTCCTTCACCAGGCTTTGTCTCATTAACAGTTGAAATTTTCATCGATAGTGTTTTTCTGTCGCATCTTTTGGGTTAAAAACCGGCCAAGCGTGAGTCGGATGCATGCGCAGAGGGTTCCGTACTAAAGTATGGCAAAAAGTTACCTTCTCTTAAATATTATAATTTTCATGAGTTTAGTATTTCTTGTTATAGCGGCAACTGATATACATAATCGTTGTAAGTTTCAGTTATCACGGTGCATGAGGTACAGCCCCATGACAAACAAACGGACAGCGGAGTCGCAACACTAAAAACGTTCGTCTGTCAGTCACCAGTCATCTCATGAATCGCGATAGCAAGTCAGTTCCATTGGATTTTTTGGTCCCGGCTGCCAGTAAAACGGTAGTCGTCATGTTAAAGGCCTTAGGCTGGTTTTAGAGTCGCGCTGCCCGTCGGCGCTGACAGCCAGAGTAAAGTGTATGAACTTCTAGGAGGCATTTTGGAGAAAGGAGAAACCGTAGCTATCGCGCGTGCGTTCGTCAGCGCTGACGAGTCAGCGTCCGTACGCGTCGCGTAGATGTCGGCGCTGACCAAGACACGCGCTGATAGCTACGCGTTGTTCTGAAATGCTTGCTACAAGTTCAAACGTCGGCTGTCAGCGCCGACGGTCAGCGCATGCGGTCAGCACGACACTAAATCCAGCCTTATGGGTGACTTGAAAATCTCAAATGCTTGTAGTCACGACCTGTCCCTCTCCGTACTAACTCACATGGGACCAAATACAACAACTAACATTTGAATGTGAAGTATGTCACTGCCTACCCTTTCTTAACAGGAGAGAGCTCTACAAGAAGAAACGCAAGAAAGAAAGAAGTGTCTGATAGCACAGCGAGAGTATCAAGAGGAAATTGAGAGAATGCTTTGCAGGTGAGCCATCTGAAGTAATTACGTAGAGCAACTTGGTTGCTTTTATAATAATGACACTATTTTAGCACTGAATGATTAAAAGTCAAGGTTATAAAAGCCCACTAACTCGGGGTGCTGGGTAGGGCAACCTCCACGTGGTGCACCCTGGTAACGTAGAGGACGGACGTGGGCTTCGCGCGAGGCAAACGTCTTCGGCCACGGCCAATAGTCCACCAAGGAGGGGGGGGGGGACTTCATGGCCGGTGTGGAGTTCTCCGCATGCGCTCTGCTGAGCAGAGCGTACTTAGCGGAGATCTCTCATGGTGACTGAGTGATCAGTGGCAAAGTAAACGACCCCTTAGGCGGACGAAATAGGTGTACCACGGGTCAGAAGGGAGCCGTAGGTCTGTTGTGAGTCCTGGCACATCCTTCCGAGGGCTCCCAACCGTAGGCTGTTGGGTGTACGTGAGGTTTTTTAGTCGGTAGGGATTTTCTCTAACATTAAAAAAAAGCCCCACTAACTCTAATGACGAATAGCGGATGTCACGCGGTTTCACCTCCGTAGTTCTCGTCGCCATGGGAATATGGGAATTAAATATGTTACCCGAGAATAGTGTAGCTTCCAAACAGTGAAAGAATTTTTCAAATCGGTTCAGTAGTTTTGAAGCCTATTCTTTGCAAACAAACAAATAACCAAATCTTTCCTCCTCTTTATAATATTACTAGCTGACCCGCGCAACTTCGTTTGCGCCTCTTAAAAGAGAGTATTACCTGTTCCCGTTGCATTTACTCCTGTCACGTTGCGTTTACTCCTGTAGCGTCTTGTCGTTAATATTCAATACTACGTGAGAGAGAGAGAGAGTGAAAGGTTTCTCGTCGCGTGTATTCCCGTCGCATTATTTTTAAGAACAATTTCGTTTATGAAAGAGGTATCCCGTGGCATTATTGTAGAAAAAAATTGATTGCCATTAAAATAGTTATTGTGCACCAACCCAAAGATAGACATATGCTATCGCGCAATTTTTTTAGAACTTTTTTAAGAGAAACAATTTTGTAGTACATATTTTTTACATAACTATAAATATTTACGCAGCACACGCAACGAAGCTCTCAAAAGGAATAACTTTTCCCCCGTTTTTAAAACATTTACTATTACTGCTCCGCTCCTATTCGTTGTAGCGTGATGCTATATAGCCTATGACACTCCACTATAACGTAGCTTTCTATTGGTGAAAGAATTTTTAAAATCGGTTCAGTAGATCCCGAGATTACCCCTTACAATTTAACAAACACACAAACTTTACCTCTTTATAATATTAAGTACTACCCGTTCGCTCTAACTTTGCCGATGGCGTAGAGGCGTATACCCGAATTGTTAATTAGACGAAGTAAATTGACAGTAGCTAATGTCACTTCGTCATAGAAAATACGCAACATTGTATGAAGAAGTGACATTAGTTGCTGTCAATTTACTTCATCTAATTAAAAATTCGACTTTAGTGTGGAGCCGAGCGGCAAAGTTAGAGCGAACGAGCAATATAGATAATAGAGTACTAGCTGATGCCCACAGCTTCGCCCGCGTAAAATTTATTTCCGTGGGAACTTATTCCCGGGATAAAATGTGGTATATGTGTTATTCCAGATCATAATCTATCCCTGTACCACATTTCAGCCAGATCTGTTCAGCCGTTAGAGCGTGAAAGAGTAACAAACATGCACACTCACAAACTTTCGCCTTTATAATATTAGTAAGATAGCCTAATTCATTTTAATTATATTCCTCAGGCCATTCTACAGCGAGGACGTTCATCCGTTCCTAAGGCAAATGGCTTCAGGATTAAAGATGGCTGAAAAATGTCCTTGTTCGCTACCAAACTACTGCGCAGATCCTGTCAAACTACAGACCAAAAAGAAGCCATAAGAGTCATTATTTTGTTGCTGTGTTTATAATAATGTGTTTACCTATATTTTCACGAATTATTAATTTATTTTATTTTGATAACGTTAATGTAATTTGTATGTGTTGAAATTTAATTTGCTGTTGTTTATCTTTATGGTTTTGAAATAAATTTATGTTTAATATTTATTTGTACGACCTTTTTATTGTCCGTGCCGTGTTCATTATCAATTAATCAATTTAGCCTATAGCACTCCACTGCTGGACGTAGGCCTCACTTAAATTTCGCCACAACACACGGTCCTGCGCTTTGCGCATCCAGTCAATCCCTGCAACCTGCTTTAGGTCGTCGCTCCATCTGGCTGGGGCTCGTCCTACCCCACGTTTACCAAGACGCGGTCTCCACTCCAGAACTCACTTGCTCCATCGGCCATCAGTTTTTATACAAATATGGCCAGCCCACTGCCACATATACTCTGCGAGCTATGTCGATCACTCTCATTCTCTGACGGATAACATCGTTTCGGATCCTATCCCTCAGAGACACCCCAAGCATAGCTCGTTCCATCGCTCGTTGCGCTACCCCAAGGGCACGGACCAGCCCCACCGTGAGTGTCCACGTCTCGGCCGTAGGTCATAACGAGTAGAACGCACTGGTTGAAGACTTGAGGCATTGCGGTATCGGCGAGTAGAAACCCCGACGCAGTTTGCTGAACGCTGCCCAGCCCAAGCGAATCCTTCCGGCTATTTTCTTATCCAGGTTATTCGTTTCCAATGTGATAACCTGCCCAAGATAGGTGTACTCATGGACAACCTCAAGCCTCGATCCTTCAACGTTTATTGGTCCCGGCCCCGGCAGGCACGACATGCTCAATGAACATGACCTTGGTTTTGTCCAAGTTCATGCCGTGGCCAACACGTCGAGACTCTTCACTTAGATTATACAGCCTCCCTCAAGCTCAACTGTTCCAGCGTTTCCGCTAATAAAACGATGTCGTAGGCAAACCGAAGGTGTGAGTGAGATACATTCTCCGTTTATGTTTACGCCCCACCTATCCCAGTCCAGCGACACCGCTGCAGAGCTTCTAGGACTGCCCAGGTTTCGATAGAGTCGAAGGCTTTCTCGTAGTCCACGAAGCCATACTCGAGATTGTACTCGTTTGTTTTCTGTACAACCTGCGAAACAGTACGGATGAGGTACACGGTACTAAGGCCTTTTTGAAACCCGGCTTGCTCCTTGCTTTGGCTGGAACTCGTCGAGTCCCAGCGAGGCGGTTTGTGACTACTCTAGAGAACAACTTTGTAGTTCTGCAGTAAGGATTTGTCACCCTTTTTGGAGAACAGAGCCACCGCACTCCCGCTCCACGCTTTGGGTGTCTGACCCTTTTCTGGAGGACGTAATTAAATATGCTTGTAAGCTCTCTAAGGATCGGAATCCCACCCGCTTTCAGGAGCTCAGTCGCTCAGCTCTACAGGAGATTTATTGGGTTTCAGTTGCTCAAGAGCCGCCCTAACCTCGCCCTGGTCGATGTCCGGTATATCCTGCGTGTAGTGGCGAGTTAACGGGGCTCTGAGGTCATTCTCGCTTGGTCCCGTGGGTTTTTGTATCCGTGATGCATAGAGGTCAGTGTAAAAGTACTCGATTTCTTCGAGAATCTCTGTACCAAATTTCAGTTCGATCCGTTCAACCGTTCGGGAACTTACTATCTCTAATTTGATGTGTCTACACCTAGCGGGAATCCCCTGTCTGGGAGACTTATGAATGATGCAGAGAATTAGTTCTGGATATGATCTACTGAATTATGCTGAAAACAGAATTTGTTCTGTTTAATAAACGGAAATATAAACTTTTCTAACCGACCTCCAGCCAGCGGGATATTTACCAAAATTAAATCTGGGGAACTATAAATTGGTATTAACTTTTAGTTCTGTATTTGATCTGTTTAACGAAACAAAAAACATACTTCTAGCGTCCTTACTTCAGCCACAATCAAGCTGAAATGAAACCTCCAATCAGCGGAATTTTTCTCTCAGGGACATTTTTTTGTAACTTTTACACTAAATTGATAACATTTAAACTATTTACGACTATAATTTTACATAAATTACCTATTCGTACATCTAGTATGAAAATTTATGTATAGGCAATATATTATATTACTGTAATTTCATGGAAATCGATTCATTAGAGTTTTTGCATGAAAAAGTAACAAACATACATACTTACGTACATACATACATATTATACCAATATCCATCCTTACAAATATTCGCATTTATAATATTAACTTATGAAAGATAATGCAGACCGGTGAGATTATTTTGTATTCTACCCACTTACTAGCTTTCAAATTCTATACTTTTAATTTTCATACTAGATGTACGAATAGGTAACTTAAGTAAAATTATAGTCGTAAATAGTTTAAATGTAATCAATTTAAGTTACAAAAAAATGTCCCTGAGAGAAAAAGTCCGCTGACTGGAGGTTTCATTTCAACTTGATTGTGGCTGATGTAAGGACGCTAGAAATATGTTTTTTGTTTTGTTAAACAGATCAAATACAGAATTAAAAGTTAATACCAATTAAAGCGAAATTAAAATAAAAAAAGATATAAAATAATTTTGCTGTGAAAATTATGTATCGATTCATACAAATCGGCGGACATATGAATCTTGAAAAACTTTTTACTGATTTTACAAAAACTAATGATGCCAATGTGTTTATCTTAATAATTGTGGTCGAAATCATAGAGACACAATTTTGATTAGATTCCATTATAAAAAATATTCAACAAAAACTGATTTCAATGTATGGAAAAGTACATTAAAAAAGGGATAGCTTGCGGTTTTCTCGTGTTTTCTTATTTTAACGCTTAGAGTGACTTTTAATGGGTTGTTAGCAAAATATCTGCCAAACATTTTAGGTATCCCTAGGCACCGCTCTGGGAGTTATACACTGATCTGTATTATTGTGGTAATAATACAGATCAGTGGAGCTAAATGACAAAATATCATTTTTCTTATTTTCTTTAAGAAAATTATGTCTAATTCATTTTTTACAGTTATAATTGTTAATAAACTACATTTTAGCTTAGTACTGTCCTACTCACATCAAAAATAATATGACTAGCATACGGGATCGGGAGTTTTTGAGAGATAATTATAAGCAGACGACTATAATTTTACACTTTTGTTTGTTTTAACATTTTTGTATTGTATAGTGATTTTTCATTAGAAAATAATGTACTAAACAAATACAACAATAACACGTTTTATAAAACATACTGGGTGTTTCTTTTAGGGTGTCAAGCCGCCACTAGCTGGTAGCAGGGTTCCATACCTATCGATTTAACCCCCATGTATGCTCTACGATTTTTTGTAGTTTTCGAGATATAATTTTTTTTCGTTATTTTTCCACCTGGCTTTAAATAATTTTATTACAACTTCTTTTTGGTTCGACTTTTCTTGGATATTTTTTTATTATTATAATGCCTATTGATTGCAGTATTATAGACAAAACAATCTCCTTCCTAACTTTGATACAAGATGTAAAAATTTTAATCGATAATAAAAAAATAGGGAATTATGCAGAACATTATATCTCGAACATTATATCCAAGAAAAGTCGAACCAAAAAGAAGTTGTAATTATTTAAAGCCAGGTGGAAAAATAACGAAAAAAGATTATATCTCGAAAACTACAAAAAATCGTAGAACATACATGGGGGTTAAATCGATAGGTATGGAACCCTGCTACCAGCTAGTGGCGGCTTGACACCCTAAAAGAAACACCGTGTATATCATAGTTATATAAATACAAAAACTTACTTATAAAAACAAAAGTGGTAATAAAATTTTTTTAATAAAAAATAGAACCGACTTCATACAAATCCTTAAAAATAAAGTTTACTTAGCACATAGTAATATGTATTTTGATTTATCAGTGCGGGGACTGGATTGCCTACCACTTTTGTTTTTATAAGTAAGTTTAAGGACTGTTGGTACCACTGCTAAGTTCCACTAAGGGGTCCAACAAGATTTACAAATACTCCTGGACCCATTTAGATAGTGGAACCAACATAGGTATATGTTTTATCCTGGATTTTTTGGGACGAGTGACCCCACTAACCACATTTGACGTAAACCTCTGTGGTTTAAACTTTTTTTTTCCTTATGGCGATACTATTATTATTGGCGCCACAGAACAGGGCCTCGCGAAATCTGTCTTGCCCACACCAAATTTAGGTCTTGCCCGCCACTGGGCTTACTAAGACTTTATTTATTTATTAAACACTTTATTGTACGCCAGATTCATAGTATAGCATACATACGGGTAGCAATACAATGGGCGACCTTATCGATAAAAGTGATCTCTACCAGGCAACCTCTCGTGCATTTGAGTTTTTTTTTTCTTTTTTAACGTGAGGGAAAATACTCATGGATGCTATATGCACAGATTATATAAAATATTCTATGCCGGACTCCTACCGACTAAAAAACCTCACGTAACGCCCAACAGCCCATGGTTGGCAGCCACGGGTAAGTCCTCGGAAGGATGTCCCAGGACTCGTGCATTTGAGCTTAAATTGAAAATCTACTTTTTAAATATTTTAACTCTTCACAATATTATTTCAACGCGACTCAAGGTTAATTTGTACCATCAAAGATACTATAAGTACCCGCAGTGAGCAGGTTTCCGGTGACGCGAGACCTATACGTTTCCGTAAGCGTGACTCATTTAGCCAAGGCAGTTCCGTAATATATCTGACAAAAGGATTATCTTGTAGGATGTCGACGTAACGTGATTCGATAATACTAGAAATGTTTATGTTTTGCTTTATTTTATTAACCGACTTTTAAAAAACAAGATTCTTATCGCGTAATGTGTGTATGTGTATCTTCTTAATCTCCCCGAAAAGATGATCTGATTTGATAAAGGTGGTTTTTATTATGTCTCTAGTTTAACCAGAGTGGCGGTGTTGTAACCACAATGCGAATCGATTTATTTATCACAATTTTTACATTGTTTTAAATGTAGGTACTTATAACTAACACACAATCCTCAAGGTTAGAACCACAACGAAAACAGACATCAGCCTATCATCAAAAAAACATTTAGAAATTAATTTAATGCATTATTCAAAACCATTTAAATTTATACGATTAATGGCACTTGGTGGACCTTGCTGCACATATTAAGGTAAGAAGCCGGGAAGCACAGCTTTTCTAAGATATAAGTAGGTACCTAAGTACCTACATGTACCTATGGAAGTTAGTTCCCTGATTAATCTGCTTTGTAATTCTGGGAAATACCTGCCACGTCGTTAACTACGTAGATAGTGTAATTTGTATTCCTTACGTGCCTGAGATCTATTTTGGATAAATATCACGTTAGGTAGATACTCCACAAAGAGGTACAGTTCGATACAAAAATATGACTCTTCTTGTTCATTGATATCAAGAAAAGAATAAGTCAAGTCGCCTAGTTCGGCACTGTTCCTTCTAAATGCTGAAGTAAATCTGTCTATCTGCTATATTTTTGCCCGAACTGCTCAACCGATTCTAACTGAGACTAAAACTTGGGAAAGGGTCGCCAAAAGAGGGTTGAAACATGGGAAGACTTGAAAGTTTGTATCGAGAAATTTTCACCACGTATTTTCAAACTTATACCTAACCCTTATAAGCTAGTCTTATTCATTGGATCATGACGTCAACGTAATTCTAATTAAATAAAACTATGTACTTCCATACACAATATTTTTAAAAACACCGTCGAATGAAAAGGAAAAACTTCCTCCTTTTTTTAAGACGGTTAATAAAGAAGAAAGATTTGATTGTTTGTTTGTTTGCATCGAATAAGCTCCGACTACTGAACCGATTTGAAAAATTCTTCTACTGTTGAGAAGCTACCACAGAAATCAGAAAAAAGATCTCTTTTCTGATATCTGTGGAAGTACACTATCCCCGGGTAACATAAGCTATATTTTATTCCCGTATTCCCATGGGAACGGGAGCTACCCGGGTTAGTAAACTCCAAAAACAAACATCAGCGTATCACACAAAAGTATTATACTTATAAACCCAAATGAAAGCAAGTTCTTTACGTTTGATGAGGAAAAAAAGTTGAAGCTGCGATGCGTAATCATGAATTATCTTTTACAGGGTTAGGGGCATCACTTAGGATTGATTCACACTAGTGGAATTTTCTTTGAGCGCTTATAAGCACATAATTACTTCCCTTCCGTTTAAAAGAAAATAATAATATAGTGACCCTGGGTATAACGTACCTTTTATTTGTAACTAGTTTGTGCCCAGCGGATTCGCTCTTGGTTTGAAACCGTATTTTTTTTATTGTAGAAATTTCTCATCATTCTCATACGGTGCCCTTCTGCCGGTACGGTGCCATCTGTCCACGTGTGGGAGACGGTAGAGCAGCGAGTACCGATTTATCTCTCCGAAAGATAACCCCTTCATCTTCCAACCCCTGTTGCAGGTGGTACCTACCCAAGTATTCACAAATTCCTTTTGAAAAAGAAAAGTTTGACAAAACATATTTTTGATTGCTTCTCTTCTTTTCTACGGACAAAGGATCATTTTGCTAGTTAAACGTTAAAATAGTAGAACAAAAATTTGTAATAATAGCACCGATTTCCTTTTACAGTAATTAATTTGTCACATAAAATATTTCATTAATTAATGAGTTACCAATAAAATTCATTCAAGCATTACGGGATAAAACACAAAAACAAACAACTTCCTGAGTCATTCGTAGACACGTAAGTCATCTGCGGTCATGGCTCACCTATCTGTCATTGACTGTACACTGTTTTCCCTATAGAACGGCTTACATTATGTATGATATTAAAAAAATAAACTGAGGCGATGATTTAATTCAAAATTTTCCTTAGTAGTATTCCCATATAAATATTCTTGCGTCTGTGAATATTCATCAGTCTTTTGTGAACAATCAAACATGTTTGTGCTACTATCGGTTGTTTGTGTCATAGCCTCAGCTTCGGCTAAAGACCTTATTGTGGGTTCCGAAGGTGGCATCTTAAAGCATGAACAAAACTTCACAGCCACTCCTACAATATGGAGGCAGGAGAAGAAAGTGACTTATAACGTTTCGGAATCCGAAGTGATTACTAAAGTGCACGTCATTGACCACAGAGAGGATAAAAATGGTGAAGCAGCTATTGTAGAAGGTGGAGTTGGATTCAAGAATGTTACTGTTGAACTGAAAAGCCCAGCAGTGTTCAGAGGATTTGAGTTTGAAGTTCGTGTGTACGCTACGAAAGACGAGCAAACTATACAAGACTCAATTCTTCAAGATACTAATGTGAATGATAAACAGGTGCCGAAAGAAGTGACGGATGATGTCGTGAAGGTACCTCCTACACAAGTTGCAGACAGTCAAGATAAAGTACAGACCCCTATTGAGGTACAAAATGAGAAAGTTCAAGAAGTACGCCCAACCCGCGATGTCCAAGGAACTGAACAAAAGTCATTAAAAGCTATGATTGATAATATATTTACTGAAAACAAGGATGGTGCTAAATCTACCATACCTCATGTAGAGCCTACGAAACCTACTGAAGATGATGATCAGAAAGTACTCACAAATGTATCTTCTACAGAAAAGAGTGTAGAAGTTGGACAGAAGGAAAAATCTGAACAACAAGATATGCAGAGTACTCAACAGAAGGATCACATCAGAGTGCCTTTGCCTTACATAAATCATTGATTTATTTAAAAAAAAAGTGTGTGCGTGTAACCTTGACGCGCGATTGAAGTAAAACTTCTTTGCCATAGACGGCATCAAATGTTAGGTATATTAATATCTCTGAGTTCTCCCTACTCGCGCCTAAAGAAGTTTTACTTCAAAAATGTGATATCTACTTATTTAAATCTTTGATTTAATGTTAATTTAAAAAAATATTGTGATCTATTAATAAAAAATAAAATAAAAGATATATTTATTTCACTTATACAGATGCGCTTGTAAAACGTCCAGAATATAAAACAAAACTCTACCACCAGTTCTACGAGATCCCGGAATTTTCGGGATCTCGTCTAGTTTGAGAAAAAATCCCGATGACTGAAAACAATTAAAACTGTTTGTTTGTAATAGTCACAGCGTTGCACAGAGCCTCGTCGGGCACCTCAAACGTGGGGCCAGATCTGGCGAATAACCAGTTTGGTTTCCGTCAGGGATGATTTGTTGTGAACGCGATCATACGCATTCGAGACCTGACGGAGGAAGCAATATCACAGGGCGAGGTGTTGATGCCGATGTCTCTTGACATCGCCACCGCCTTCAACACTTTGGACTGGAGGTGCGCTATGGAGGCCCTTACTTATCACGGAGTGCCTCCCTACCTCCGTCGAATTGTCGGGGCTCATCTTTCCGAGAGGGCCATTACTTAACTGAGCTGGTTGAGGTCGATTCGGCGAGTTCCAGCGGTGTTTCGCAGTGATCGGTCCTAGGACCGATTCTGTGGAACATCGGGTACGATTGGGTGCTGCGCGGCCCGTTGCTTAGAGACAGAGACATAGATGCCCAGTTGAAACTTATAACACCCCTCATTTTTCGTCGAGGGTTAAAAATAAAAGAAATGTTAATTTGGAAATTAAAAAACCCCCCGACCATCCTCAGCCCCGGGGCATGGAGGCCAGTAGTCTTGGGCGAAGAAAAGTCTGCAGCGCCCTCGCCGCAGACTGCGGAACTCGGGTAGTAGAGTTCTCTCTCGCAGAAAGAAGCAGCGGTGTCCACAGGAGAAAATCTCCAGCGAGAGAATGTCCAAGTCAAGACCTGTTACGAGGACATGGCGCTTTTGCGCCTACTCTGTGCTCTCAACCAATGTGTGGAGTGGAGCGCTGTGTCCTCGCGGCGTTCCTCGCAGTGCTGGCACTCAGCCGTGAAATCTCTGTGTCCCCGTGAAATCGTGCTATATCCTTATTTATCATCCTGACGGCCATTGATTTCTTCAGGCTAAGTAGTCTAGTCGCATTGCGGGCCGTCAGGGTCTCCGCTCATACGGTGGCCCCGTATAGCGATAAAAGTAAAGTACACCGCACGATCCCAAGGTAGTCTCCTGCAGGGAGCGTTGGGTCCTCTTATGTTAGGCAAAAACCGCGAGAGTGCGGCTGTTGCGCTGTTGCCCCTCAGTTTTGGGACCAAACTTTGGAAGTGGTGTCTGAAGTTTTATCGGCCATCGAGTACGAGCCCCAGATACTTCTTCGGGAGCTCGGTACCGACGCTCCCAACCTGTATGCAGGATCCCGCAGGTGGCCCCTTCCAAGGTCCGTGAAAGCACAGAGCCTCGGATTGGTAAAGGGCGATCTCAAGACCCAGCCGCCGTTTTCGACCAACAACTTGAGCAACACTTGCCGTGGCCTTTAGGGCTGCGCCTTAGTGCGTTGCTCCTGGCGCCGTACCGAGGGTGTTGTCGGCGTAGCACGTTATGAAGAGGGTCATAACGTAGCGAGGTCGTCGACACCCGTAAGAACGAAACGGACCTAGGATCGAACCCTGCGGAACACCGCTGAATCTCGCCGAATCGATCCTAGCCAGCTTAGGTAAGTTATGGTCCTCTCGGAAAGATAAACCCCGATAATTCGACGGAGGTAGGGAGGCACTCCGTGATAAGTAAGGGCTTCCGTAACGCAGCTCTAGTTGACGATTTCAAGAGACACTGGCATCACCACCTCGCCCTGTGATATTGCTTCCTACGTCACGCCTCAAATGCGTATGATTGCGTCCACAACGAGGCATCCCTGTCAGAAACCAAACTGGTTATCCACCAGATCTGGCCCCACGCGTGTGAGGTGCCCGACAAGGACGTGTGCAATAATACGCAAATAGCTTGTACACCTCGACGAGCAACACCATCGGCCGGTAACCGGGTGGGGAGTCTGCTGGCCGCCCCGCCTTTAGGATCAGAACCAGTTTCCATGTCTTCCAGACCTAGGGAGACACACCTGGCGAAGCATTTGTCCATTCGCTGGGTTGCTACGGCACCACAGGCAGACACACACATACATAGGTCACACTTTAAACACCCGTCGTTTTTTGTCGGGGTGAATCATAGATTTAGAATTTTTCGCTACTCTCAAGGGTGAATTAACTAAATGTTTGTAATAAAGTAGTATTCTAAACATGCATTTTTTATAAATTAAGATGTTTTTCATTGCCTGAATTATTTCCCTGATTTTTTTTTAATTGGGGGTAAAATCTGTTTCTCTGACATGCCACAGGGGTAACAGCTCTGAAAAGGTTAGGAACCAATGGCCTAGCTGATGGTTACCGTAGCCTACGGAAGTATGCAACTCCAGAGTTCGTAGAAATATTATTAGTTATTCTGTGACCAGTGGCGCTACCGACCCAGGCGCAGGTTGTGAGTGTTGTGATGACCCAGTAATAGCTAAATGGTCTAGTCTAAGTATTTTTCTATTGTAAAACTAGTTTGCTTCCACAAACGAGAAGTATTTTTTTACTTTGCAGAACTTTCAACCCAGAATGTTCAATTCTTAAAATCTGAAGTTATTTTAAAATGTTCCTTCCTGAAAAGTTGTCAGACTTTATGAGAACAATGTTTTTAGAAATCTTTTATGTTTCCAAATTATTCCCTTTTTAAGCTTTTTAATTCCTTGTGCTTTCTCGCCCTCGGGATCCAGCATGCAAGTCAGGGGCTCTGGCATAGAGCCATCGATGAAGTATCTGGGGCTCGTACTCGATAGTCGATTGGTCACCAAAATGAGGGGGACAACAGGGGCACTCTCGGGATATCGGGCCCAACATAAGTGGACCCAAAGTTTCCTGCAAGAAACTGTACCTCGGGATCATGCAGAGAATACGGGGCCCATATGGCCGGAGACACAGATGGCCCCCACAATGCGGCTAGATTACATAGCCCGCAGAAGGTGGTGTCCGTCAGTCAGTGTGACAACAGAGTAGTTACGACACTTTTATGTTTCCTTTATTTTTGGGTTTTATATTGAAAAGTACAGTACTATCATGAATAAAAATAAACCTATCTAACCATAAATAAAAAATAAAAGGAGAAAGCTAATCATAATATACATACATAATTATTAATATGACGAATAATGTTATTCTATTACATACATAATTATTTTATTGCCTTTGTTGTAGGAACAGAGTCCTTTGAGGTGGCATGTCTCCCTGCCAAGACTCCTCTATAGGATCTGGAAGCGAGGGCCATTGCGATATTGTTGAAATGGCAAGGAGGCGCTGGAGCCGGCCATAGGCCTGCACCCCGTAATTTAATAGACTCAGCGCTCCACTTATTGGTAGAGTGCTCCTCAGCGTGAGCGCAACAGCCCCAAGTCTTCGTGGCGAGTCTGGATGTCGACATTCTCTCGCTGGAGACCTTGGTACGAGTCATGATTTTACCAGCGGGATTAAGTGGGACGACGTCCCGTCTTTTTTGACCAGCTCATGATCGTGAAAGTAGCGGCGGGGAGGGAGGGATATCCAAAGAATAATTATATCGTGTATCAAAATTAATTTCGGTGGCAGCAGCAGTTGCGGCGTCCTATGGGCTTGGCGCCTGTGTGCGCCGCACACTTTGCACACAGGGGCGGCTCGGCCCTGCTCACCACCACCACAATAGGTACGGCTCACCATAATACGTGGGACAAAACCTAAAAGGTGAAATGTGAGCATATAATATGCCTCTGCCTACCCCTTCGTGGAATAAAAAGCGTGATCAAATATGTACATACATACTTACATATGGTCACGCCTTTATCCCCGAAGGGGTAGGCAGAGGCATATTATATGCCCACATTTCACCTTTGTATAATTTGTCCCACGTAATAGGTGGTGAGCCGTATTGCCGTGTTTAAATGGACAGGCGCAGGTTGTGACTGCCTGGTGTTAAAATAAAGCCTTCAACTTAGCTTATCGACTGCCATTTTACTGGCAACCGGGACCAACGGCTTAACGTGCTTTCCGAAGCACGGAAGCGCTCAAATAAATGTCACAAAGTGATCACATGGATGGTCACCCATCCATGGACCGGCCATAGTGAAAGTTGCTTACTGCAGTGATCGTTTACAGAACACTGAGTCCGCGGGGCCACGAGCGCTTCATCAGCTTCTTCGAAGTAGATGGATCAAATATGTATGTAGGTATTATATATTTATTTATATTTTAGCAAAAGTTACTTAGTTACGTAAATATGTTGGGCTTTAGAATTGAGCTGTTGTTCTTGGTTGCCAGTTACATAGTCGTCGTTATGTTGAAGAGCGTAAGGGCAATTCAAAATTCGTCAATAGGTCACTGATCTGCAATAGGTCTATGTCGGATTATTCCCAGTTGTTCCGGCCAGTCTCTTTAGTTCAGGCTCGAAGCGCCTGTACGATTTTGCATATCACTTTTTATTTTATCTACCTACTCACTTTTTCTTGCTAACAGTTTGTAAGCAGGAGCTCGTGGCGCAAGTTGCATTTTATAGTTTCAAACAATTTTGTAATTTGAATAGAATAAACTTTTTTAATACAGTAAAAGTGGCGTATTACAGGGACGTATAGCGTTCGGGATGTGGGCTATTACACATTACACACTCGTGCTTTTTCTTTACCATTCCCGCACTCGCGCGTTTTCTTTCCCAATTGTCAAAATAATGTCTGTGATTCATGCAAATATTTCTAAAAAAAAGATACTAACTTGTTTCAATATCAGATTAAAAGTAATTTTAATTAAAATTTAAGCATAGATTAATATAAGTATCGGCCAAATTAAATTTATAAATATAAAAAAAGTTGGCTGTATGAAGTGCACTGCCATAGTCTCTGCTTAGGAAGGTAGGTATATCTTCTTTTACGGTTGGCGCCATTTTGGATATTCAGGTTTATTGTGTTTTTATTATTTTAGAAAATTGCTTAATTTTTTCGCAACTGTATAAAAAATAGTTGTTCAATTCAACGTGTGGGACTGTTATTTAAACTCGTTCCGACTGTCTACCCTCGGCTTCGGCTCGGGTCAATACCCTGTCGTAACTCGTTGTAATAACAGAAATCCCACACTTGTATCGAAAACTACTATATTGCACACCAATACAAAAATATTCATATAAAGAGATTATAATAGTAAAAAATGTACAGAGGGCGGCCTTATCGCTAAAAAGCAATCTCTTTCAGGCAACCTTTGGATGGAGATTTTGTCAAGGATCATTTAGTAAGTAAAATATTTTACACCAATAACTACCTATTGGTGTAAAATATTTTGAGGACTTTTTTTTTCATCCTTCCATTCGGAGGTGAAACATTTTCGACTCAGATCAAATGTTTTTTTTTTTAATTTTCGAATACTTAAAGGTAGAATTTAAATAAAACAATGATCTTATAGCTATATAAAAATTTAATAACAAAATGTGTATAAAATGCATTGATAGATACGATATTACTTAAAACTACGTACAAAATGGAATGGTACGACGAGACTGTTTTAAATATTATAAACCAGTAGATGGCGTCGTCGGCTGCAAACGCGTGAATTTCCCGTTCCCGTGTCCCATGGGAATGGAAACGTATTCTAGGGATAAAAAGTAGCCTATGTGTTATTCCATCTATCCCTGTACCAAATTTCAGCCGTATTCATTCAGCGCTTAAAGCGTGATAGAATAGAAAACGTTGAAACATTTTCACAGAATTTCATATTTATAATATTGCCGCCAACCCGTTGGCAAGATTTTTTAATTTTACAAATACTTATGTACCTAGGTACCTACCTACCTACACATACGGATAATATTTTAGAACAATTTATCATGCTGGATACCATAATACATTAAATATAATATACCCATACCTACATATTATTCATACTAGCGGACGTCCCGCGGTTTCACCCGCGTAGTTCCCGTTCCCGTGGGAATACGGGAATAAAATATGTTCACCGCAAAGAGTGTAGGTTCCCAACAGTGAAAGAATGTTTCAAATCGGTCCAGTAGTTCCGGGGCCTATTCGATGTAAACAATCAAATCTTTCCTCTTTATAATATTAGTATAGATTACGCTAAATGTGACAACGATTAACGATATTTCAGTGCTTTACAAAGTGTGTTACGACCTAGCCCGGCCACAACGCCAGAAAATGCCGTGGCAATGTCAGTAAGCAGTACGGATGCGTACTTTTCTGTACCCAAAAAGAAAAAAGAAGTACCACTTTATTACACCAGATATGGACATTTTTATGTGGCCGGGCTACAGCGTATGCGACCCAGCCCGGCCACGCTTCCATCTAAAAGAAATGGGGCCTTTATGATAATATTTAGGTATGGGGCACTCGTACGCATCGTGTACCATCCGAATCGAAGTAGATTTTCTTTTAAATCGGTAGTAAATACAGCTTACATAAGAATCAAACTTTATTAAATGAAATGCCTTGTATAAATATTAGAGCAAAAGTTTAATTTGACATCATGTCGAGTTTTGTTACGCAGGCGCACATTTTTCCTTTTTTATATTCATGATAATAAATTGTAACTGGTAATAAAGCGCTGCATTTTATATTAATTATGTATTTGAACATTTCTCAAAATAATTGCACCATTTAGAAGATAATGTACTAAAATAAAAATGTTATTATAAAGTTATTTATTTTGTTTTTGTTGGTAGATAGGCGTCTAAAGATTGGCGTCAGCCAGACGGGTGCTCCGTATTTGTTTTGCCACGGCGACCATGTTACCTCGAAGTGCCGCGGTAAAAAACGAATTCTTAATGTGGGACAAAAATAATTATTAAAAAAAAAATTACTCCCCTTTTTTATTAAATATTTGTATTTGATTTCCGATGCCAAGTCATCTCATGAAATTTGGAGAGTCAATTTTGTTACACCCAATATTGTGTTTTTATAAAAATGATGCACTTTTTTTCTGACCTTCATGGTCGTTTTCGTTGTGAAACAAAATTATTTCGGCTCATTGTAAGCGATTAGATAATCGTTGGGACGTTACGATGACCTAGAGTCTAAAGTATTTTCTACAAAATATAAAAATATAATCATACATAGAGTTATTACTCTGCACTGTAATGATGTTATTGTAATAGAAGTTAATATTTTGTGTTTTTATTAAAAATGGTGCAATTTTTTTCCGACCTTCATGGTCGTTTTCGTTGTGAAACAAATTATTTCAGCTCATTTTAAGCGATTAGACAATCGTTGGGACGTTATGATGACCTAGAGTCTAAAATATTTTCTACAAAATATAAAAATATGTATTATTCATAGTATTGTTTACTCTGCACTGTAATGATGTTATTGGGTTTACTAAAGTTTCCCATAATTTAAAATGCCATAATTTCATATATTATGTCATACTGGTATTTGCCATAATTTCATTAGAAATAACGCTTCAGTTGCCATAATCGTGAAATGACATAAAATGACTTTCACTAATTCCATTGGTCATAATCGATCAAGTGTCATAATAATTTAAATCCATAAATGTATTTGCCATAATTTTCGTTTTCAATAATGCCATTTTCCATAACTTTTACTCATCATAATATACTTCTGGGTGGTTTTAAAAAAAAACCACGAAGACTAAGGCGGGAGCTTCGCTCCCGCCCTAGTCTTCTAACCTGACCTATCCGAGTCAGATTGCACTGAGTCGTGTTGCGACGGTTAAGAGTACAAAATGTCGTCACCCCAATACATCCCGAGGGTGTCGTAAGAGGCGACTAAGGGAACACTTTCGCAAAAAGATCCATTGCGTAGAGAAGGAAAACTCGAAAGGAAACCCGGTTGTCAGTAAAATGACAATCGTTAAGCCAAGTTGAAGGCCTTATGGGTGGCTTGAAAAATTTCAACTGCGGGTCGCGGTGACCTGCGCCTGTCCATTTCAACACGGCAATAGGCTCACCACCTATTACGTGGGACATAAAACTATAAGGTGAAATGTGGGCGTATACTATGCCTCTGCCTACCCCTTCGGGGAAAAAGGCGTGATTATATGTATGTATGTATGTATGTATGTTAACAATAATTAATTTCGACCTAACAATATTATGTATTATTTTCATAATTAGATCAAATTTTGATTATGTCAAGAGTAGATTATGAGATGTGTTACTTATGGAAACTAATTATTATGATATAATTATGTTGTTTTGGAAAGTCATTTTATGGCAAATGAAAGTTATCACTGTTAAGTTGTTAAAGCAAACGTTATTATAATAGTGCAAGTGCAAACGTTACGATAATAGTGCAAGTTCAAATATATTAAATTAGAGAAAATAGGGAGTAGGTGAAACTTGAGCTTGAATTAAAATTGTGCATAATTATTGTAAATAATTCTGCATCGGGGATGATTATGGCAAACAATATTAGTGCAAATGAATTTATGGAAAACGAGAGAAGACCGATGTTATTGTAATAGAATTTTATTTTAAATATGGAAAAAGAATTGGTTTCGAGCATGATTCGAACCTGCATCTTCTCGCATTCCGTGCAATATGCTTAACCACTTAGCCACCGAAATCTACTAGGAACCAACCAAATTTTCCACCTTATATATATATGTGTTAGGGCGACTTGCACAGAATGCGAGAAGATGCAGGTTCGAATCCTGCTCGAAACCAATTCTTTCTCCATTTTTCCATATTTAAAATTTATGATCAATTAGCATACTAATTGCTTTTCAAAAATAATCTTAATTGTAATAGAAGTTCATATATTGTGTTTTTATGAAATAATGCAGTTTTTTTCTGACCTTCACGGTCGTTTTCGTTGATAACAAATTATTTCGAAAATATTGTACATTTAATTTACTATGTAAGTAAAATAATGTTAATTATGACGTAATAGATATTAGTAAAATAAATATCTTGATTATTTACTTAGTTTTTTTTATATTTCATTTATAACTACATTACACTCTTCAAAAGACAAGACCTACTTAGTTATTTCAAGTTATCTCTATTCTTAAGTTTTATTTAAGTTCAATTTTATATCTGTTAAAAAACAGTTTCTCAAATACATAATTAATGTAAAATGCAACGCTTTATTACCATTTACAATTCATTATCATGAATATAAAAAAGGAAAAATGTGCGCCTGCGTAACAAAACTCGGCATGATGTCAAATTTAACTTTTGCTCTAATATTTATACAAGGCATTTCATATAATAAAGTTTGATTCTCATGTAAGCTGTATTTACTACCGATTTAAGAGAAAATCTACTTCGATTCGGATGGTACACGATGCGTACGAGTGCCCCATACCTAAATATTATCATAAAGGCCCCATTTCTTTTAGATGGAAGCGTGGCCGGGCTGGGTCGCATACGCTGTAGCCCGGCCACATAAAAATGTCCATATCTGGTGTAATAAAGTGGTACTTCTTTTTTCTTTTTGAGTACAGAAAAGTACGCATCCGTACTGCTTACTGACATTGCCACGGCCTTTTCTGGCGTTGTGCAAAAATTTAATTTGACATGTCGAGTTATTGCGCCTGCGTAACAAAACTCGACATGATGTCAAATTAAACTTTTGCTCTAATATTTATACAAGGCATTTCATATAATAAAGTTTGATTCTAATGTAAGCTGTATTTACTACCGATTTAAAAGAAAATCTACTTCGATTCGGATGGTACACGATGCGTACGAGTGCCCCATACCTAAATATTATCATAAAGGCCCCATTTCTTTTAGATGGAAGCGTGGCCGGGCTGGGTCGCATACGCTGTAGCCCGGCCACATAAAAATGTCCATATCTGGTGTAATAAAGTGGTACTTCTTTTTTCTTTTTGGGTACAGAAAAGTACGCATCCGTACTGCTTACTGACATTGCCACGGCATTTTCTGGCGTTGTGGCCGGGCTAGGTCGTAACACACCTTTACAAACTATTGATAGTGCTCCTTCACAAATGGTAGAAAATGGTCACCGTAGATTATGAACGTTTGTAATAAGTACCACTATAAACCGGCACTGCCCATCTTATTTCCGGGACTGCAATGTCTAGGATTTTTTTTTATATTAAGTTCGCCAAATTGACATCGCCAGCCTGATGGAAAGCCGTGGCGCATCTAGCGATTGGGGGCCACTCTCACAATCCGTAAAACTTCTGACTGTGGTAGTGGATACCAGGGCAAGAAAGCATATTTCAATGTGCAAGGAGTAGAATCCGGAATCTCGTCAAAGAAAATCGAAAATAGCAGATGTTCGAAACTTTTTGCTAACGCTTTACTTGAAATCTGTCATTTTCCATATTCTTTGACGAGGTTCAGGATTCTACTCGTTGCGCGCGGATTATACGTAGATACCTACATAATTTCCAGGAAAAAGATCCTCTTATATTAGGATATTGAGATTAATATGCTCAGGGTAAAATAGACTGCCTGGTCCGTATTCGAAAAGAGCGATGTGCTTTCGAAAGCGGTTTACAACTACCTAATCTACCTATATACCCCTTATTTACAGTGAAGTTGACATGTAAGATATCACAGGAGTTCCAAGGTTTGCAGACCAAAGCTGGTCTGGATCTCAAGAACTTTCGAGGCTAAGCCCGGTTTTATGGCCACACATCACAAAGCCGTGTTTTTCTGCCATATCTAATAAGCTGGCCAAAATTATGATTACAGCCTGATGGAAAGGCGACGTAGGTAATATAGCGAATTGGAGACCACTATCAATGTCCAGTCTATTGACATGGTCTTCAAGTGACCCAATGATGTGTCTCTTCACGTTCTGCTTGAAGAACCCGAGTTTGTATATGGGCAACACGTGTGCTGGCAAAGGTTTCCAAGTTTTTATGGTTCGATAAAGAAACGATTTTTAGAATCGCTTCAAGGAGAGGTGAAGCCAATTAGATTTGAGCAGTACTACCTTATTCTACTAATCATATTGCACTAAGGAATGTAAAGGTATATTGTCTGGAATGTTGTGTCTTCCTTGAAGGGATGTCAGTTCTATCACAACCAGACATCCGACGATTTCAGCGCCGCAGGTCTTCAGGAGATGAGTGGCAGCTACTATGGTTCCTCCTGTGGCTATTAGATCGTCCACGATTAGGCATTTCATGCCTGGACGGATGGACGCTTTTTGGACTTCTAAGATATCCTGAAATTGGAAAAGACATATTTAGGTATACTTCCCTCATCCCTCATCTTACATTATTCCCTCATCTTACAATCCCGGGTTCTTTAAGAGGAGCGTGAAGAGGCACATCACAGGGCCGCTAACTTGAGGACCACTGTCAAAAGTGGCCCCCAATCGCTAGATGCGCCACGGCTTTCCATCAGGCTGGTGGCGACGTCAATTTGGCGTGCTGAATATAAAAAAAAAATTAAAAAAAAATACTACGGCACTGAAAGGTTTCTTCAAGATTATTATCACTCTGTGGGATATACCCCACAAAGTGCTTTCTGCGAGCAGGTCATGCTTGTGAAAGAGACGGCGGGGAAGGAGCGGGAGTGGACTCTCCCACCTGAGGTCCGCAGTCAGCGACGTGTCTTTGCCCAAGACTATTGGCCTCCATGACCGGGGGCCTGAGGACGGTGAGGGGGCTGCTCACCGTCCTTACTGCAGCAGGCCCTAGGCGACAGCGTGCCGTGAGGGATTCACGCACGCCCTCCCTAAGAAGCAGGATGTCACCCGAAAAACCCACCCAAAGACGCGAGATAGCATCCGAATCCCCCCTAGGCGAGGCCGCAGTGGTAGCTGTAGGTCTGTTGGGAGTCCTGGGACATTCTTCCGAGGGCTTACCCGGGGCTCCCAACCGTAGGTTATTAGGCGTTACTTGAGGTGTTTTAGTCGGTAGGAGTCTGAAACTACCATCCATGACGATTGGCCCTCACGTTAAAATAAATCCCACACTGTGGGACCTATCTATAAACCAATCAAGACGTCTAGTAAATCAGAATTTAAACATGCAGGATAATTTATGAGCCGGGAAAATGTTTATGACAACGTAATAAATATGAATTTAGCGTCAAGCACGAACGAAGATATAGATAGATACGAAGAAAAAATCATGATATCGGACTTTTATAAATTTATAAGTAGGTATCCGTCACAATTATTTTTACAATTGTATAATAGTGCAGATAAGTATATTATTAGATATGTGATAATGTAGTTACTTATAATAATGTTATTCTAAGTAGGTACCATGCGATTAGATACGCGTGAGTATCTCTTAATGTAAATAGTTTATTATGAGCATGTCCTTGAACTAATTATCATCATCATCATTATTCGAGTATGCCCGATGCGGTATGCCCATGGAAGAAAAAAAATCTGTTCTGTGGATATGCCGGTATCCGGTAGGTATAATATTTTTTGCTTAGCATACCTGTAGCATAATTTCAGGAAGTCGCAACCGTATGGTAGACGCGGGATAGCATCCCAACCCCAACCCCCTAGGTAAGGCCGCAGTGGAAGCCAAGGTCTGTTGGGAATCCTGGGTATATCCTTCCTAAGGCTTACCCGGGGCTCCCAACCATAGGCAGTAGGTAGGGAACGTGTTGGTTTTTAGTCGGTAAAGTCCGGCATTGCATCCATAAATAGGGAGCTCTAGAAGGGATTTCTGTAGTTACTCAAGCGTTTCATTATAAGATGATTTTTACCTACATACTGATTACACCTCTAACTAGTATCAGGACAGGATATAATAGCTATTGGTGAGTGCCATTCAGCGGCGAATACAGTGGGCGACGCACACCACGAAACAGGGAAAACCATTAGCATAATGATGATGCTATGCCAGACTGAAGAAGAACGGTTTTATAGCATCAGTGAGGATATCCACACGAAAAAAAAAAAAGCTAAAGACGAAGAAATTTCTTTAACCTGGTGTTTTTTCGTATCCTCCCTTCGTGCCATTAGTGGCGTAAATCACTCGCAGCAAACTTGCGTCATTTTCAAATTATCAGATTAAGAATACTAATGCCGCTACTGGACTACTAGCTAAGATGAAACTCTTGGGGCTGCTCACCGTCCTTACGCATCAGGCCCTAACTAAACGAACGGCGTGACACCACAGATGACTAAATAGTTAGTGACACGAAAGTTTCACGCAAGTCATCCTCCCCAAGAAGCGAGAAATCACCCGAATTCCCTAGGTGAGGACGCAGTGGTAGCCAAATCTGTTGGAAATCGTGGGACATCCTTCCAGGGGCTTACCCCAGTGCTCCCGCTCCCGACCATAGGCAGTGGTAGGACTTGTGTGGTTTTAGTCGAAAAGAGAATCCATCGAATCCATTACAGATTTCGACACGTTAAAAAAAGGTGAAACTTTTAAGAATCGTCTACTATGATCTTAGTTTCAAAGGACTGCCTGTGTGGCGTAGTTGGTAGTTATACCGCCTGCGGCGCTGGAGGTCCTGGGTCGGTCCAAATATTTGTGTGATCCACAAATGTTTGTTTCGAAGTTTGGGTGTTTTCTATGTATGTACCATAGCACAAGCTTCTATTAGCTTAATTTGGGCTAGATAATGTTGTGTGTAAATGTCTACAAATATCTATTTATAAAAAAAGGTACTTACAGAACCATACTCCAAATCATATTTATGCGACACCACTACCCCAGGCAGCTTGCCTTTCTTCCTCACAGGCAAACATCCTACTCCAAGCTCGTTCGCCAGTGAGAATGCGAACAGAAACCCTCGGGACTCCAGGCCGATAATTGCGTCAACTTGAGGGAATTTCGTCCTTATCGTGTGTACCAATAAGCCCTGAAGTAGCTTGCATGTTGAACCGTCAGATATCGCTGAGAATATGTCCCTGTAATAATTAAAAAAAACGTGTATAGGCAAGTACCTAGTTGGTTGTGGACTCCCTGTTAGTTTTCTCGAAAGTTCTGGAAGGAGTACTGTGATCTCTGCAAGGGACCGTAGGTGTTTACAGACGACTGTAGGTAACACCTCCTCTGGGGTTGTAAATGTCGATAAACTAGAGTAGACACTTTCGATCGCGTAGGCCGTTAGCTATGCATCTTTGACTTTGACACCATAGTGTTACTAAAAACAAGAATGTATCGCTGCACGATAATTTACGTCAGAGCTCGTCAAAATGACCACCATTGCTTGATGGGAAGCCATGGCGACATGTCCTGGAGTATCCTTCCGTGGGGTTACCCGGGGCTCCCAGCCCACAGATTTCTATACCCAACCGTAGGCTGTTAGGTAGGATACGTGTGGTTTTTAGTCGGTAGGAGGAGATAGCTACATGTAGGATTTTCCTCACTTTTTAAAAAAGCGTTGATGACATCTAGTAAGTTGAGCGCCACTTTCACCCACAGTCCAAAAGACTTTTTCATCCCCCCATCTCGGAAAGAGTATTTTTGCTCTTCGATATCTGAGTGTCAAAGTCGTTTTTATCCTCTAGATCTAGAGCAGGGCTTCCCGAACTGTGACGCGGGTCGTTTCATGTCGCCAATTTTATCTGATATTCTGAGCAATATGTCTGGTTCACATCACGAACCTTTCCAGACATAGAAAAAGAAGTGATAGTTGCAATTTTCCAAACTGGAGCTCCAGTTTCATAATGCCCAACCAAATGGGCGGTGCCTTAGAGCCTCGGTTCCCAAACTGGGTTCCGCGGAACCTAGGGGTTCCGTGGAGTAGGCATCAGGGTTCCGCCAAAATTATGTTGAAAAAACGCTAAATATGTGATGAAAAAACTCCATCAATATTATTAAATCTTAAACTACTATTGTAGGGATATCATCATCTATTTTCGTAGAGAGATATAAACTAGGTAGGCTTGTGAATTGTGTTGTGTACCCATACATAACTTCTTCTAAGAAAACGCGTTAGAGTTATGAATGAAAGGAAATCTATTACAACTGATCATTCTAAAATCTATGTCCGATTACTATCCTGAAAATAACAATGAGTTTAAGGGGTACACAATCCGTGTAAATATTATAAAAAGAACAGCCAGAGGCCCTGATTTGGGGAGTGTTATTTTCACGCTGTGATTTTCGCAGTGTTGGCCCTCGGCCGTGATCTCCCAGAGTATTCGTCATAGATACTTACCGAAACACCCGAACCCCGGTAATTATCTGTGACAACCGACAGTAGAAATTGTCATGTCTTGTCTATAGCCACTCGTTCATAACTGGTTTACCCCCTATTGTGGCGAACCTTCGTTGTTTATGGCGGACTTTCCAAGTCTTCATAAGTTCTTGGCGGACCTAAAATTCAAGCCTTGATTTCATGAGGCGCAGGCCATTGCCATTGCGCCGCTCCAGCGCCTCCTTGCGCCATAAAAAAACAACGCCCGCAAAGGGCCCGCGTTTTTAAGTCCCATAGAGAGGTTGCGATATGTCGCCTCAACGGTGATCGTGCAGGGCCCTCATGACGGTCAACAGCTTCTTCGGGGTCTCTAGTCACGCTATGGGCCCTAAGGGTCTCCGCCGATATAGGTGCGTACTGTATTGTCAAAACTGATCTTTCCGAGAGGGGCATAAATTACCCGAGTTGGCTAGGGCCGGATCGGCGAGATCTCAGGCTCAAGTAGTGAGTCGCCACCCCAGACGCGGGATAGTACCCGAACCATCTATGCTAGGCCGCGGTGACACCCTGGGACATCCTTGGTGGTGGTTTTAGTCGGTAGGAGTCCGGCATAGCTTCCATGTAGCATTTCCACACATAAAAAAAAGAAAAGAAGTAAATCGAATAAGGTGGCAGGGTCTTGAGGTTGCCCTGTATAAATCCGAGACTCTGTGCTTTCACGGGCCGCGGAAGGGGCCACCTGCCGGATCCAGCTTACAGGAAGGTGCGTCAGTATCGGCTTGATGCATGCATTTAATGGTCGATGGATCGCCACCACCACTTTGAACCACCGCTGTGCCAGCGCGAGGAACACAGCGGATACACAGCGCTCTACACATTAGTGGGCGCAGTAAGTCGTCGTGGCTGGTCTGGACGTGGGCATTCTCCTGCAGGAGACCGTAGTGTGAGCAATGATCTCCGGTGGACGGGGGATGGGGTGTATCACGCTTTCCACGCCTCAGGGGGGGGGGGGGGGGTGCGCTCGGTGGGGTTCCATAAAATAAAAGGTGTTTGGCTAGTGTTCCGTAGTCTTTAAAGTTTAGGAAGCCCTGCCTTAGAGTTCCTTGGAGCGAATTATACCGTTGTAGTGGCGACCACACGCACTTTCCGACTAGCCAGCCAACGTGCGGCGCAGCGCGTTGTACTCGAGTGCAAAGATTTTTCACATCGTGCTATATTGATTCCCTCGCTTACGCTAAGGATTCTAATTTTAGAATCCTTTGCTTGCTTGGTCATCAAAATTGAGCACGCGCCGGCCCCGCTCCAGCGCCTCCTTGCGCCATCTAAACAGTGAAGCAAGGGCTCTCGCTTCCAGGAGGGGTCCCGGCTAGGAGACATGCCGCCTCACCTGAGATCGTGCGGTATCCCCTTATCACCCTGACGGCCATCGCCCTGAAAGCAACTATGCACTCGTGTCTAACAAATAACTATTGACGGTGGCCCTCAAGATAACTGCCTGATGATAAGCCGCTTCACGTTCCGCTTGAATAATAAATCGATGTTAGTGAAGTCGATTTGAGTGTTTCGCGTGTGTCTGTTCCTATCTTAACAATAGAAGAATCATTTGCATATTTATGGCACGTTTATTGACCTTGTCGGTTTGCTCGGAAAATATATTAGGTACATATAAGGCGATTTCGTTGAGAAGCGTCGCTCGTATTTCAATTTCTTTTAAATATTTAATGACGAGAGTGACCTTCAATTCGCTAGATGCCAATATCTAATCTATCTATCTTCTCTTCTATATCTATATCTATATCTATATCTATATCTATATCTATATATCTATATATATAAAAATCAATGCCACTTTTCGTTGTAATTTTATAACTCAAGAACGGGTTCACCTATCCAAACCAAATCTTTAGGCTTTGTTTGGACTATTTAGTAGATGGTTTATGTGAAGTTTGCACAAAATCGGTCGAGCGGTTCTTCATTTATCACGCGAACGAAGTTGCGCGGGTCAGCTAGTATATATATAAAAATCAATGCCACTTTTCGTTGTAATTTTATAACTCAAGAACGGGCTCACCTATCCAAACCAAATGTTTAGGCTTCGTTCAGAATATTTAGTAGATGGTTTATGTGAAGTTTGCACAAAATCGCTCGAGCGGTTCTTCATTTATCACGGAAACGAAGTTGCGCGGGTCAGCTAGTATTTATTATAGAAATGACGTTCCATTGACCGTTCGAAGTCATTTTGGCAAGATTCATATTAAAAAACCGGCCAAGTGCGAGTTGGACTCACCCATGAAGGGTTCCGTAGCAGCAAGTAACATAATATAGAAGTGCTTGTAGTTCGTTGTAACTTTAAATAAAATAAATTACTTAAATTGATGTTTTAACACGTTCGCAGTGGTAGTGATTTTTCTACCCGAAAATTGCGGTTTATGACGTATTAAAAAAAAACTACCAGCTCTATCTCGTTCAAACTAATTTTCGTTGGTAGTTTTTATGGCAATGTACCTACTTCATATATTTTTTTAGATTTATCACTCTCTTAGTTTAGAAGTTAGAGGGGGGGGGGGAGGGCAGGACACACATTTTTCCACTTTGGAAGTGTCTCTTGCGCAAACTATTCAGTTTAGAAAAATATGATGTTAGATACCTCAATAGCATTTTTGAAGAACTATCTATAGATACCCTACACGTATGGTTTTGATGAAAAAAAAAATTGAGTTTCAGTTCTGAGTACGGGGACCCCCAAAATTTACTGCTTTTTTTCTAGTTTTACATAAGAATCTTAATGCGGTTCACAGAATACATCTAGTTACCAAGTTTCAATATCATAGGCCTTATAGTTTCGGAGAAAAGTGGCTGTGACACACGGACGGACAGACAGACGGACAGACAGACAGACATGACGAATGTATAAGGGCTCCGTTTTTGCCATTTGGCTACGAAACCCTAAAAACCGGGCAACTGTTATAGCGGTAAGAGAAATATACATCATCTGGGAAAACTTCAACTGTCTAGCTATCACTGTTCATGAGATACAGACAGTGACTAACAGACAGACAGAGAAGGCTTCGTAGACAAAAGGATCCCGTTTTTACCTTTTGAGTACGGAACCCTAAAAACGCAATGTCTTGGAGTCATTATGATAATCATAGTTAAGAATACGTAGGTATACCTATAGGTAGGTCATGATTGAAAAACCGGCCAAGTGCGAGTTGAACTCGCCCATGAAGGGTTTCGTAGCAGTAAGTAACATAATATAAAAGTTCTTATAGTTCGTTGTAACTTTGATTGATGTTTTAACACGTTCGCAGTGGTAGTGATTTTTCTAATCGAAAATTGCGGTTTATGACGTATCAAAAAAAAACTACCAGCTCTATCTCGTTCAAACCAAATTTCGTTGGTAGTTTTTATGGCAATGTACATCATATATTTTTTTTAGATTTATCATTCTCTTAGTTTAGAAGTTAGAGGGGGGGGGGGGGGGACACATTTTTCCACTTTGGAAGTGTCTCTTGCGCAGACTATTCATTTTAGAAAAAAAATATGTTAGGAACCTCAATAGCATTTTTGTAGAACTATCTATAGATACCCCACCACGTATGGATTTGACGAAAAATTTTTTTTTGAGTTTCAGTTCTGAGGAAGGGGGCCCCCAAAATTTACGACATTTTTTCTAGTTTTATATAAAAATTTTAATGCGGTTCACAGAATACATCTAGTTACCAAGTTTCAATAGCATAGGCCATAAAGTTTCGGAGAAAAATGGCTGTGACACACGGACGGACAGACAGACAGACAGACAGACAGACAGACATGACGAATCTATAAGGGTTCCGTTTTTGCCATTTGGCTACGAAACCCTAAAAATGTAATTGGAAGTGCTATATTTTGTTTCCCAAGTTTGCCGACCTTATTATAATCTAAGTTTGCCACCTACTTGGTAAAAATAGCGATTTATTTAATGTCTACTGTACCAATTACGTGTTTCTGTTATAGATAGCCTTGAAGAACTTAATAAAATGCTTAAAAATAATTTTAGGATATATCCCAGGATTCTCAGGCAATAAAATAAATAAGTTTACCAAAATAAGATGCCTGGTTTCGGAAAATCTGGAAAACTTAATATCTTTTTCTTCAATTCAGCGATGTTCCTGTCGTAATCTGAATCCATAATCCACAATATCCTTTGTAAATAATACGAAACACAAAAGAATAATCACAAGAATATCACAAATCAATATTTTACAATTATAATCACTTTTCTGGAATGTAATTATTTCTATTAATTTAAAAGATCGTAAATTGAGCACCACGGGCTGGCAATCGTTGCCGTCGTTAAATATTGTCGAATGAGGTTATGTTTTGATTTGTACTGTCAATGTCAGCTGGCTGGTGCACTGTTATCAATATTTTTTAAATATTTATGTTACGGCCTTTGGCACTCGTTCTCTGTATTTTCGCTTTTTAAATTCCAGAAAGAGAAACAGGTTTTCTGTATTTATTGCCCTGATCTGTAAAGACAAGTGATTTTTTAATTTATAGACATATTTATGTTTAGTATGAGTACTAAACTCTTTGTTATGTACGCGTGCGTCGTTGGCACGTTTGCACTTAATGATTTTTTTAAATATGTCAAAGTTTATTGTACTTACATTAAATTGGATGTCGATCGATGAGTCACTATAAAATCAATATCATGCAACGCGAAAGTTTGAAAGTTAGCACTATAAAATCATTCGAATTTTCGAATGATTCTTCGGGCACCTCGGCCTACTTCGTCAAAAATTTTCTTAGACTCTGGCAACTTCGCCGACTAACTTCGTTGAACTTCGCGAGTAATGTGGAGGGAGCATTGCTCTTTCACGCTCGAATGGCAGAACGTCGAACGGGATCTGGCTCAAAGGGCAATGACAGCTCTTCATAGTACTTTAGGCCCTGGGTGCCCAATCATGAAAATGGGTACAATATATTGCTTGTAAATAAAAATAATTTATTCATAAAAGAATAATTAAAACATAAGTTGGGGTTTCCAAAATATCAAGGCTTTTAATTTTTATAAATGTGCCCTTACACAAGCACTTTAGAGTTATCAGAAACTCTTCCTGCAGTCATTTAGCTAGTTAATTATGTAGGTATTTGTTGTCTTTCATACATTTATTCATTCACCTAAAGTCAGAATTCATGATCAGAATTGAACATTTAATTATTGATAAAGAAACAGAAAAACGTACAGTTTGTCTATAAAGTCGTGAAATTAAATGAGGGCGCTGCTGAATGCATGTATGCAACCCTATATAGTACGACCAAAATGATTTTGATACGAGGAGTTCGTTCCGAGTAAAATCTTACTAATATTATAAATGCGACAGTTTGTGAGTGTGGATGTTTATTACTCTTACACGCTCGAACGGTTAAAGGGATCTGGCTGAAATTTGGTACAGGGATACATTATAATCTGGAAAAACCATGGCTACTTTTTATTCCGGGAATAAGTTCTTACGGGAAGCGGGAACGGGAACAATACAAATATTATAAATGCGAAAGCTTATGAGTGTGGATGTGAGAATCTTTCACGCTCGAACAGTTGAACTGATCTGGCTGAAATTTGGTACAGGGATACATTATAGTCTGGAATAACACATAGGCTACTTTTCATCCCGGGAATAAGTTCCTACGGGAAGCGGGAACGAGAACAAATTCGACACGGGCGAAGCTGCGGGCATCAGCTAGTGAGTTAATAAATAAAACACATTATACATTTTTAATTTTGTTTCTGTTTTATTGAATCAGATCCAGAATAAAGTTATTGAACCAGATCCAGAAGCCCCGGTCTAATAGCGTCTTACAACCCACCAGCAGGTGCCTAGCAGTCCCAATTGCTTTGCCACAATCATGTAATTACATGTTTTATCTGTAACTTTCCCCCATCTGACAAGGATTTTTTTGGCGCAGTGCTCAAATATTAAAATCGTCTATTTCTTTCTTTGCCGACCTTTTCTGTGTTTACCAGGAGTTTCAAACTTTCCTTCATTATTAAAACCTTCGTTAACTATTCGCCTAACTGTACTCTCTGATTTTCCTGAAAAGAGTAAAAAAAGAAAATTAATTACATATTGGAAACAAACTATTGACATGAAGCAATTAATTCAAAATAAAAGTTGGTAGAAAACCAGATTGAACTGAGTATCAAAAATGTAGGTCGTACTATAAAATAACCATGTTGTTCTAACCACTAACTTACATTATAGGTAGATTGTAAGTTTAAGATTCTAACCTAAAAATATGCAAACAATGCCTTTTTTTTGTCTCCAAATCGTAAATTCAGTAAATTTGTAACTTCAGACAGATTCAAAACAAACAATAACACGATTACATACCCACCAAAGATGCTGTTCGCTCATAAACATCCTCAAAATCCCACAACAATTGTCCAGATTGGTACTCCGCGAAACATCACTGGAAAACTTTAAAAATCACTTCCTGCGCACCACTCCGATTTTCTTTACTCATTTCTCAAACCTTTATGCGTAGTTTGGTCTCAATTTGTTGCAGTTCAATCCAAACATTAAAGTTACGTGAGAGAGTTTTTTTTTTTTTTTTTTTTAACGTGAGGGAAAATCCTCGTAGGATGCTATGCCGGACTCTTACCGACTAAAAAACCTCACGTAACGCCCAACAGCCTATGGTTGAGAGCCCCGGGTAAGCCCTCAGGAAGGATGTCCCGTGACTCCCAACAGACCTACGGCCGCCAATGCGGCCTCGCCCAGGGGGTGGTTCGGGTGCAATCCCGCGTCTATGGGGGATTTCGGGTGTGACCCCGCTTCTAAGGGGGGGGCGTGCGTGAGTACTCACGTCACGCTGCCGTCATGGGCCTGCTTCTGTAAGGACGGTGAGCGGCCCTCTCACCGTCCTCAGACCCCCGGTTATGGAGGCCGATAGTCCTCGGCGATACGTGAGAGAGTAAACGAAATTCGACGATAGCATTGACAACTGACGTACTTATGTTTCTTGTTGCCAGTGTTGCCACACACATAACTATTTTTAGTTCCTCAAACATTCATGTCACAACTTTATAGACAAACTGTACAATGATGCAGTACCATTTTGACAATGACATTTACACTGGGTGACTGTCAGTCGCTCACTTGACTGTAGTCCATTCAGAGATATATTACCTCTAGCACTTAGGTTGCCTATCTTGATTGTTGTGTTAACCCAATAAGTTTTTGTTTATCCCATGTTATCTAACTTTTAGTCGAAACTTACTTTCTTCTTTTGCTATCGTTTTTTTTCGGGTGTGACCATTAATTGAGATGTGGAACGTTGTGGAAGCAGCAACTTCACCTCCGTTGGTGATGGTAGTGAATGTTTCTTTAATTTTTTATACGTAAATAAATAAATAAATTCAAATTCAATCTTATACTTATAAGAGCACTGTTTAAGTAAAGTTAAGTATATTATGACATGAAAAACAAAACTCTTCGTGCTAACGGTTGGATGTTATAATCTCCACTATAATCGGTAAAAGGCTGGCACTCATTGGGGGACTTTACTGCTTTGCCAACACACAGGAAATGATCGACAAACTGTCAGTCAGAGGCTCAGAGGTAATATAACTGCGAACGGACTAAAGTCAGTTAATTTAGTGCTGTGTCTACTGTCGATCGTCGCAACAAGTATATCCCTATTTTGTAAGCTCAGCTTCAACGTGTATAATAATTATTATAATACAGTGAAATTCAATAAAACTTACTATTTACCGTTTAGAAAATTAGATCTATACATAAATAAATATCCTATGTACCTATACGTTTTCTTATCAAGATCTTTCCATCAGGTCACGGTGCATGGTTGTCTTTGTCTTGTATTTCTTAGTAGTATAAATAATTATAATAAACAAATATTTACGTAACCCGCCTCAGATTCATCCCCACACTTTCCACCCGGAGCGTTTGAGCACGGTAAGATCGTGTAAGGAATTGTGGAATGATCTCTCTGCCTCGGTTTTTCCAAACGTCAACGGTATGGGGATCTTCAAAAGGGGTCTAGAAGGTTTTTACAGGGTTGGAAGCCCGAGTGTAGCACCTCTGGTGTTACAAACGTTATGCTTGTCTGCCACATTGGCGGTATAAAAAAAAGAAAAAGTATTATAAGTAAAAACATAATCTGAGTATTTTGTAAAAATACTACCTATTCTATTAGTTTACAAAAGACTGGCAACCCAGTAGATGCAAATGGCGGTGTATTTATTGAATAACTTTTTATTTTGACGAAATAAATCCTAACTTCTATCAAGTCGTAAATAGCGTCAAAAATTATGCAAATTCATTACTTATTTTTTCAGCTAAATGCCAAGTATGGGCAGTCAGGGCCTAATTTCGGCATTGCCCTTTGGTACCGGGATACGTTATAGTCTGCAATAGTAGCTCATAGGCTACTTTTATCCCGATAATAAATTCCCACGGTAAGCGGGAATGGGAACAAATTTTACGCGGGCGAAGCTGCGGGCATCAGTTATTATTTTATAAAATCTTCAAATGTCATAGGTAGCCCGGCCAAATAAAAAATCAAATTGTAGCAATTTTAAAATGTCAGTTAGGATGTCAAATGTCAATGTGAAGCGTCAAAGTCAAATCATTGTCAAATTTTGAATTTGAAATATTTTGTACGTTTTGTTTTGTGTAAACTGTTATGTGTTTATTTATTTGATTAAAAATAAATTAAGTACTTAAAAAGCGCACATAAAAGTTCGTTCTTCATTTCACATGTAACATCTTTTTCTTTTCTTCTTTTTCTATATCGTGCATTTCTTTATCTTTATCGTGCAGTGAGAGAAGTCAATGCAGCTCTGCGTCGATAACTGATTGCCCGCCAAAAGACAAATTCTCGCCGTTACATTCACAAATAAAAGCACAATGTTATCTTTATCTGATATTGAGAAGCTAATTACAGTGAAAAAGCGTGAGATAGAGCTGGAGAAAACTAATTTGGGTCTTTCACCGCCATTGCGAGAACACTCAGTAAGTTTTGCATTGTTTATTATGATCTGGTGTACTTGTTGCATTCGGTGTCAATATGATATTGATTTTCTGTTACGCTGCTGTACCAGTTATTCTGTGACATACTGATACTCTGTACGTTCAGATACGGGGCGTTTGTTTCTCGTATTTATCATGCTATTTAGATGTAACGTACCTTATTGATTTTCTTGAGTGGTTTTCAATAAGTATAGTGTTTTTATCGGTAATTTGAATTTTGAAAATAGGTACTGCATTTGTTAGCCGGTAGACGCATACGGTTAGTAATTTACTCTGCACACAGTAAACTTTTATAACAAGTTGTAAGTACAATATGTTTCTAAAGTTTTAATTCTTCTTGTATATTTACAGTGTTTATTTGAGCAATCCATGTGCTCAATATTTAATATATTTGGAAGTAGATAGTAGATAAGAGCCTCAATAAGTTAATTTATTAAAAGTCAATTCAGATAAACATGTCAAAAATATTTTAAAATCAAGCTAAGAAAATTTTATTAGCTAAATAACCCACTCTGTCTCGTATCCGATGCAAAGGTGCCCATGACACTTGCTGCATTACCACGCTGGACGGCAATAGCTAACCTTTGCAGTTCCTAAACTGTTTTTGAAATTATGCATCTTGCTGTGTACAGTATTAAGATATTAGGTCCCTATGTCTAATTAATACAACATGCTATAAAACTTTGGGTCTACTGAGTTCTTTGGTACTCGAGTGAGGGTCACCAGTTAGTGGTCCACCTGCTTACTGACATAGATAAGGAAAACTAGAACAAAACCCTGTATCAACGCATCAGTGTGATACAGCAAGGCCAATCATCCAGTTTACACCCAGTAGGAAACCATGATTATGCCGATTTGTTTGATTTCATCGACTTATGTACTGTATGTACAACCATCTAGTTCAAGTAAATACTACAGTGAAACAGGTATGGTACCCATAGCAGCTTTGTAAATAAAAATTGCATATGAAGAAAGCTAATCCTACTGTATCATCGACAGTGCCTTTTTCCAACGCAGTTGGGATCAATTTTCAGGTTGAATGGTACAGCTGAACTTAATATTTTCCATGAAGCATCTACCGTCTGACCTCTACAACCTCTGCAAAGACCTGTCCCACTTATATTAAATGTGAATTTTGAAGATAATAATACATAAATATTCATGGACATTTCTATACAATGCTATCTGATCCCAAAGTAAGCTAAAAATGACCACAGATATTGATACTTATATACTTTTTAATAAATACTGATCATACATAAAAACACCCAGACTCTCGAGACAAACATTTATGGATCACACAAATTTTTGTCTCCGGTGGGAATCAAACCCTCGACCTCATGATTCGCAGTCGCACATTTCGATTTCGACCTCTAGAGCAACGAGGCAGTTGGATATAGCATGTTTGTTACTCAATCATACTCAAATAACAAAATGTTGGTATAGGAATAGATTGTAGTATGGAATAACATATAGCCTACCTACTTTTTATCTCTGGAATAGTTTCCATGGTATGCCAGAACTGGAACAGAATTCCATGCGGACTATGCCACGGACATCAGCTAGTTAAATAATAACTTATCAAGCTCCTACACCGACTATAGTGAAACATGCTGTAGCATTATTTTTTATTTTTTTTATGTGAGGGAAAATCCTCAAAGGATGTTATGCCGGACTCTTACCGACTAAAAAACCTCACGTAACGCCCAACAGCCTGTGGTTGGGAGCCCTGGGTAAGCCCTTGAAAGGATGTTCCAGGACGCTGTACCATTTACTATCTAAGTCCTAAGATCCATGTAATAACCATGTTTCGAGCAAATAAAGATATTCTATTCAATTCTATTCCTATCAAGCTTCTATAATAAATATGACTGACCAAGAAACAAAACTTATTTTCTAGCCCATAAATAATACTGTAGCTTCGTAATATATTTTTCAGAAAGGCTACCAAATGTCAAGACGACTATTGATTAGGTATTGCCAGTTCATTGCACCAAAAATCATTAGTGCCTTCTATTATTGGAGTTTGTGTCCGAATATGGCATTAAGGTCAGAAGCTTGACCTATTGACTGACATACTTACTTTACAATAGTTCTTAAATATTTATTGATCTAGTGTATAAATTCTGAAAGACTATTCGAGTTAGAATATTTGACAATTTTATTCAAGAGTAGATACACCAAAGCATAATTATGATAGTTTTATATAAATGGTGAAATGTAATAATATAGTATAATAATGTAATAATAATGGAAGCGCTCGTGGCCCCGCGGACTCAGCGTTCTGTAAACGATCACTGCAGTAAGCAACTTTCACTATGGCCGGTCCATGGATGGGTGACCATCCATGTGATCACTTTGTGACATTTATTTGAGCGTTTCCGTGCTTCGGAAGGCACGTTAAGCCGCTGGTCCCGGTTGCCAGTAAAATGGCAGTCGTTAAGCTAAGTTGAAGGCTTTATTTCAACAGCAGGCAGTCACAACCTGCGCCTGTCCAATTAAACACGGCAATACGGCTCACCACCTATTACGTGGGACAAATTATACAAAGGTGAAATGTGGGCATATAATATGCCTCTGCCTACCCCTTCGTGGATAAAGGCGTGACCATATGTATGTATGTATGTAATAATGTAAATAAATATTCACGGACATCTCACACAACGCTATCTGATCACAAAGTAAGCTAGGAATAACCGGCTTGTGTTATGGGTATCAGACCACGGATATTAATACTTATATACTTTTAAATACATAAATATAATACATAGAAACACCCAGACTCTTGAGACAAACATTTATGGGTTACACAAATATTTGTCTCCGGTGGGAATCGAACCCACGACCTCCAGCGCCGCAGGCGGTGTCACTACCGACTTAAATGTGGATTAATATTGTGCCTCTGCCTACTCCTTTGGGGACAAAGGCTAGACTCTTGCATAGGTTGCCCACAAAAGCTTCGAGCTACATCTGGACTTACAGGAAAGTTTGATTTGAATCAAAATATAGGCTAGTCCTTAAACTTATGTGATGAATGGGCCCAAAGGTGAAATCTTAGGTTGCAACCGAAATCAAAATATATATAAAATACCTGAAAAAGTTAATATTTTTGGACAATCTTACAACATCATCTAGCCCAAATTAAGCTTAGCAAAAGCAGTAGTTGTAATAATAGTACTTTATAAAACTAACGAAATCAAAATTTGTTTCAGACCAGTGAAAATGACAAAGAAAACGCTCACAACTTAGCTAAACACAGGAAGCAAGTGAAATTTACTGAAAATCAAGTACTGAGAGAGAGCAATGACTCCACACGCAACAAAAAAGAAAATAGTTTGGAGGACAACCACACGGAGTTTGAAGACTTCATACCAGCTGAATTGGAGAGATATATTAGGGTAAGTCTATTTTTGAAAAGCAATTAGTATGCTAACTAATCATAAATTTTAAATATGGAAAAAGAATTGGTTTCGAGCAGGATTCGAACCTGCATCTTCTCGCATACCGTGCAAGATGCTTAACCACTTAGCCATCGAAACCTACTCGGATCCAACCATATTTTCCACCTTACCACCACCGTCTTGGGGCGACGTAAGCACCATCTACCGGCATGGCACGAAGGTATGGAATTGCACCTACTACCCGTTCGCTCTAACTTTGCCGCTGGCGTTGAGGCGTATACCCGAATTGTTGCAACCCGAGCAACTAATGTCACTTCTTCATACAATGTTGCTTATTTTCTATGACGAAGTGACATTAGCTACTGTCAATTTACTTCGTCTAATTAAAAATTCGACTTTAGTATGGAGCCGAGCGGCAAAGTTAGAGCGAACGAGCAGTATATTCATTTGATTTATGATGAAAAATAAAATTTATGATTAGGGTAAGTGTCTACATATTAACTTTCGGGCCATTTATGGAAAGTTATCCAAAAAACGGCATTGATAGGATTTTACCAAATCTGGTTGGACAGGCGAGGGTACATTGCTGACGGTGGAAGGTGAGCGTTTATGGGCCTAGTAAGGTGACCAGTCTTAATCTTCTTATTGCAATCCTTCAGCATTCAGCCCCTTTCCTGTCTCTCTCTCTCTGTCTCTTGCTCTCTCTAGGTTAAAAGTCGATGGCTGCTATTGTCCTATCTACATTGTTTCTAGTCTGAAACTTGTCTGCTCCATCGGTTTTCGGTGGCCAACGCTATTTTGGTGTATTGTCGATCAGCAATTGAGCCTGCAACGCTAATCCGAAACTCGTTTGTTCGAATAATCTGTTGACAGAATCATTTTTGGTAGACGTCTCCTTTCATGGGCTCTGAAACATACCTCCGACAGAACGTTTCGATTATGAGTTGTTCACCGACAGAACCTTTCAACTACGAACGTTTCGCTGGCAGAACGATTAATTCAACCATAATAAGTGAATGGTTAACACCCCGACTCAAATAGCTTTCGTGGTTTTTTTTTGTTTTGTCGACGAGTTCTTATTTGGTGAACGATTCTGTCGTCGATTTACTCATGAATTAATCGTTCTGTCGGCGAAACGTTCGTAGTTGAAAGGTTCTGTCGGTGAACAACTAATAATCAAAACGTCCTGTCGGCGGCTCAACCGGCAGAGAAACGTATGTCGGAGGTATGTTACAGAATCCCTTTCATGAGAGGCCTACGTCCAACAGTGGACTGCCATCACCTGATTTGATTGATAAGTATTTATGAATGTCTAGACTTGTAATATGAATTGTGCATGACTTATTTCTTGAAGCGGTTTATAAATAAACAGTGCATAGTAATTGTTTGTTCCAAGTATTTCTATTTCATTATTTACTTACTTGGCGACCGGTGACCGATTTACTTAAATCACTGGATGTTTAAATATTATTTAAGGTAATGGCAAGCAATTTAATGTAAGTGGCTTGTTGTGTATGCAATTTAACTAAGAATAGCTCGTTTTTAACCGACTTAGCAAAAGGAGAAGATTTCAAACTCTGTTGTTTTATCATTCTTAACTCGGAAAATACTTTTTATAATTTGCTTAAATGTGTAAGAAAAATTTCTGCACCCAAATATCGACGTAAGTCTTTTTATTAGGGTTACCCACGCCATAGGCAAGAACGGGACCCTGTTTACTGAGCATTCCGTCTGTCAGGCTGTTTCTCAGGAACCGTAATAGCTGGAGCTAGACAGTTGAAATGAAACGACATTTCCTAGTAAATAAATGTCGGAGGTCTTCGGTACCAAAACCAACCTAACATGCACGTGGTGCACTTGCTGAGTAACGAACCCTGTACCAAACCCTTCTACCGAGAGTGGTACATACATACATACATAATAGTCACGCCATTATCCCCGAAGAGGTAGGCAGAGGCATAGTATACGCCCACATTTCATCTTATAGTTTTATGTCCCACGTAATAGGTGATGAGCCTATTGCCGTGTTGAAATGGACGAGCGCAGGCCGCTTATAAGGCCTTCAATTTGGCTTAACGATTGTCATTTATCTGACAAACGGGTTTCATTTCGAGTTTTCCTTCTCTACGCAATGAATCGTTTTTGCGAAAGTGCGAAAGTAATCGCCTCTTACGACAACCTCGGGATGTATTAGGGTGGCGACATTTTGTACTCTTACCCGTCGCAACATGGGACCCCGTCGCCACACGGGTCCATAGGGGGCAAGAGTGGTACAATGACGCCAAATACCCTCCAAAAATGAAATTAGGAGAGAGGCCTTTTTTTGTGCTATCCCGCGTCTTTGGCGGGGAGCGCTTCTAAGGGTGAATTCCTCACGTCACGCTGCGGTCATGGGTCTGCTTCTGTAAGGACGGTGAGCGACCTTCTCACCGTCCTCAGGCCCTCGGTCATGGAGGCCGATAGTCCTCGGCGAAGACACGTCGGCGGCGGCCAAGCCGCCGACTGCGGAACTCGGGTGGGAAAGTTCTCTCTCGTTCCCGCCTGCCGTCTCCTTCACGAGCATGACCTGCTCGCAGAAAGAGGCGGCGCAGTCCCACTTACTCCCGCTGGAGATCATGGCTCGCACCATGATCTCGAGCGAGAGAGTGTCGACGTCCAGACCCACTACGAGGACCTAGCGCTGTTGCGCCCACGCCGTGCACTCCACCAGCGTGTGGAGCGCTGTGTCATCGCTGCGGTCCTCGCATTAGGAGAGGCCTACATCCAGCAGTGAACTATAGTCGGATTTGACCAAGTATATCGGCAACAAACTACTGCAAGATAAATAATATAGTACCTAGGGCAATACAAAGGCGTCATACTACGAAAAGCTCATCAAAAACCCATTTGCACTGCCCGTGTCGGTCAAGCGTGACCGGGTATTAGTTCGATAGCAGTTTTATCGGTGCTTGTATCAGTACACTGATTCGGTTGATTGGAATATACTGTGTTACGTTTTTTGGGTAGGCAGGTGAATATAACACTCTTGCCGATTACTTTTTAACTTTTTATGCTACTGGTGTGTGACAAGCATACGGCTCACGTGAGTTAAAATGCGGGCTAAGAATGAAAAATTCTATAAAAGTAAATAGCATAAAAATCGTAGATACGCATTTAATAGACTATAGCTATACTATTTGCCTAAACATAAGCAAAGCGAGGGCGGATTGCTAAGAGTAGTAAGTAATTTGATGTGCCTAGTTGAGCGACTCCCACATCCCTTTAATATCTTGTGAACATCTGTTTTTGGGTGACCGTGTTATGTAGGGAATAGTGGATTTTGTACTCCACTTTTCCCTACATTATGATAGTAATGAAAGCTTAAAGTCAAGAATTAAAAGTTTTCTTTCAGTATTTTACCACCGCGTGTGGAGTTCGGCAACTAGTCAAAGTTTATTTTAAGTGGACATACAGTTGCTCTCCAAAAAAATTGCATACCTAACCCCACCTACACGCAGGATTGCATAAAACGACAAGTGCCATTATCAATGTCAAACCAATTAGCTTAGATAAAATCCAGCCCACATACAATCTGATATGCTAGTTAAACACCTCTCAGATTTTATTAGGAACTAGCTGACCCGCGCAACTTCGTTTGCGTCAAAGAGAGAAGTGTAGTATAAATATTTAGTGATATAATATTTCCCGTCGCATTTACTCCGTCACTTATGTTCATTAGAGCTGCTGACCCACACAACTTCGCTTGCGTCACATGAGAGTGAGAAGGAGATAGGCGTGGTATTAATATGTAAAGTGATATGATGTTTCCCGTTGCATCTACTTCCGCCCGTCCTTTTATGGTACGAATCCGACTCGCACTTGACCGGTTTTTATCGTTCACTTGACTGGCTACCACTGCAGACCACGATTACTGCCGTCGTCGCCTCGCTCTATTTTAAAACTTACTAAGAGGGTTATTGTAAGCGAACCGAAAAAGATAGGCATATGCAGTTCAGGACTTTTTTTGAACTTTTTAAGAGGAACAATTTTATAGTACACTATTTTTACGTAACTTTAACCATTTCCACAGTGTACGCAATGGAAGCTCTGAAAAGAAAGAAATTTTCCCCGTTCTCAAAACGTTATTCATGGCTGCTCCGCCCCTATTCGTCTTAGCGTGATGTTATACTGTTATTAACCATCCTCAATAAATTGACTATGAAACTTTAAAATAATTTTTGAAATGCAACCAGTAGTTTCTGAGATCGTAGCACAAACAAACTTAGTTTTAAAATATTGTGAGCGGACCTTAAGAGATAGACAAATTAGGTTATTCTGGGCGAACCTTAAAAGATAGACATATGCCGTCGCGGACTTTTTTTAGAACTTTTTAAGAGAAACAATTTTGTAATACACAATTTTTACGTAACTTTAACCATTTACGCAGCGTACTCTTCGGAAGCTCTCAGACGTTAAAAAATATTCCCCGTTTTCGAAACATTCTTGATTGCTGCTCCGCTCCTATTTGCCTTAGCGTGATGTTATATAGCCTATAGCCATCCTCAATAGATGGACTATCAAACTGTAAAAGAATTTCCGAAATCCAACCAGTAGTTCCTGAGATCCTAGCGTTCAAACAAACAAACTAGTGTCCGACCGAAACTGGTTTTCCGGCCGAAACCGAAACCGAAACCGAACTTTCGGCCCTAGGTTCAGTTTCGGCCGAAACCGAAACCGAAACCGAAACTCACGTGTTGAATATTGAAAAAAAAAAAAACCAGCCAAGTGCGAGTCGGATTCCCGCACAGAGGGTTCCGTTACAAAAATTTGGCACAAAAATTACGTTTGTTGTATAGATGCTTTTTTTCTGATTTTAGTAGGTATTTTTTGTTATAGCGGCAATAGAACAGGGTGGTTGGTGGTGGCAGTGTCTCTTGACGTCGCCAGCGCTTTCAACGCCTTGCCCTGGAACTGCGTTTGGGAGGCGCTTATTTACCATGAAATGTCTCCATACCTCCGACGAATTGTCGGGGCCTATGTTTCCGAGAGGGCCATAACTTTCCCGAGCTGGGTAGGGCAGGGTCGGCGAGATGTGTCGTTCGATGTTACACAGAGATCGGCCTTAGGGCCGCATCTGTGGAACATCGGTTACGATTGGGTGCTGCGTGGTCCGTTGCTCAGAGGTGTCGACGTAAAGTGTTACGAGCGTAACGTGTTACGACGACACAGTAATTACAGCGCGAGGAGCAACGCGCCGAGGCGCAGCCCTAAAGGCCACCTGCGGGATCCAGCTTACATATATAGGGGGCGTCAGCCTCGGCATCGGGCTCTCGATAACGTATCGGGGGCTCTCGATAACGTATCAGGGCCAGGGGCTCGTACTCGATAGCCGGTGGAACTTCATATAGGTACCACTTACGATTTTTGCTCCCAAATCTGAAGGTGGGGGGCATCAGCCGCACTCTCGCGGTTGTTGCCCAATATCAGGGGACCCAACCCTCCCTGCAGGATACTGTACTTTGGGATCGTGCGGAGTATGGCCCTATACGGGGCCCCCGTGTGGGCGGAAATCCTAATGGCCAGCAATGCGGCTAGATTGCTTAGTCCGCAGAAGGCGATGGCTTTCAGGGTAATAAGGGGATACCGCACGATCTCAGTTGAGGCGGCATGTCTTCTAGTCGGGACCCCTCTATGGGACCTGGAAGCGACGGCCCTTGTGTCATTGTTTAAATGGCGCAAAGAGGCGCTGGAGTGGGGCCATAGGCCTCTTCCTGTGAGCAGGTCATGTTCGTGATAGAGACGGCGGGGAGGAAGCGGGAGAGAACTCTCCCACCCGAGTTCCACAGTCTGCGGTGACGCGCCCCATACTATCACCCTCCATGACCGGGGACCTGAGGACGGTGACGGGGCTGCTCACCGTCCTTACAGAAGCAGGCCCTATACGATAGCGTGATGTGAGAGATTCATGAACGCCACCCTCAAGAAGCGGGATAGCACTGAACAACCCCCTAAAGACGCAGCCGCAGTATGCATCATTCCGAGAGCATACTCGGGGCTTCCAACGAGTGGTTTTTAGTCGGTAGGACTCCGGCATGGACTCCCTGTAGGATTTTCCTCACGTTAAAAAAAATAGCGGCAACTCAAATTATGAAAATTTAAGGCCTCTATCTGGCACGGTTTCAGCGATGCAACCTCGTGACTAATAGGCAGACGGACGGCTAGGCCTCATGGCTCGTTAATAGGGGACCCTTTAACCCCTCCGTGCGAGAGCTCGACTCGCACTTGGCCTGTTATTTTTTCAATAGGTGCATTAAGTTCCACCAAGTGCCATCAATCAACGGTATAAACCTTCTCAAGTGCCCTCACACAGTGCCCCCGAAAAGTGGCAAAAAAATCACGTATGTTGTATGGGAGGCCCCCTATAATGTTATTATTTTGTCTATTTTTATTATTTGTTGCTATAACGGAACAGAAATCATCATCTGTAAAAAATTTAACTGTCTAACTATCACGGAGCATGATTTACAGCCTGCTGACAGACAGACAGACGACCAACGAAGTCAACGGAACCGAGAACAAAGGGCTCAATAATGGTTATGGTAATGTCCTAGACCTTTAGGATTCCGTAACGGTAACCAAAAGTAAAAACGGGACCCTAAAAAAGTGGTCTAAGACATAACACTGGGGTAACTGTCTAATACTTCTCAATGATTGTAATTGCATGTGGTTTGAATAAAGTTGTATTATTATTAAAACTATTGATTGGAAGTTCTTTGTAAAGTTCTAAATCTTCGGTTAGTAACATATTAACTGGTTGGGCTGACCCCAACCACGTCACAAGCAGAACCAGGCACTCAAAATTCATGAACACGTGAGTTTCGGCCCGGCCGAAAGTTTCGGCCCATTTTGGCCGAAACCGAAACTGCGGCCGAAACTCGATTTTTAGGCCGAAACTGGCCGAAACCGAAACCGAAACCGAAACTTCGGTCGGTCACTAAAACAAACAAACTCTTCAGCTTTATAATATTAGTATGGATTGAGCCAATTGAATGTCATACTCATCCGTGTATTAGTCTCGGTTTCATTCAGTCCTAATTTTATTCTTTTTTCACATTAGGGCCTGGCTATTCACTAAACGGATCAGTAAAGACTTATTCGCAGATTGCCTTTACAGCAACATGTCCACTGGTCCAAAAAAGTCTCTTTCGCTGATTGTCACTTTCACTGAATGTCTCTTTCGCTGATTCTCTTTGTTAGAAAGAGACTAGACTATCAGTTAAAGAGACAATCAGCGCCGAAAAGACATTTTCGAACCATTAGACATTTTTCGATAAGGGCAATCTGCGAATTAGACCATCATTGTTTTCGCTTCGCTTCATCCGGGATTTAGGATTGGCCAAAAGTTATTTCACTCTTTGAGACACCGCACCGTTCCTATCTGCTTCCAAAGAATTAGCTGTGTCGTCTTTTTCCTTTTTGCGTGTGGAAATTGTCATCGATGTTATGCTGGACTTCTACCTACTAAAACCTCCTGGTGTCTTTTCATCTGCATACGGCCGTGAGTAACGGGTACGCTTTCGGAAGGATAACCAGGGCTTACTCGGTAACCTCGTCGCTGAACAGACACTTGTTGGAACTGTGTGTTTTTAGTGGCTTACATACATCTTGAAGGCCGTTTTCTTTATGAAAGAAATTTGTTTAATGCTGGTTCTTAGACATTTTTTTTTATCAAAATCCGGTCAGCACTTCTCTTTAGAGGCATTTTTTTGACGGCGTATTTTGTTTTTCAATTTGGAATATCTCACGACGGCTTTTGCTTTACGACCAAACTTGGCCAAATAACATTAATAAGTCATTGCCTTGACATTCGGCTAACCTTGTCTACATATTGGCACAGTGTCAATAAATCGACTACGAAAACTTTTACGAAGTACTTGCTAAGCTATTTTTTTTTTGTTTATATTCTTCAATCCGCCCACAAGGTCTTTGGCCTAAATTGGCATACGTTATTGGAAACCGGGACCAGCGATTTAACGTACTTCGTATAAAAATGCCAACCCTTCCGAGTACCGATCGCGTAATCACTTTTCGTTTACAGAACACAAGTCGGCGTATTTGAGCGTTATGTACTACACTAGTACCCCTACCAACCCCGATTCACTACATACCCTTTAATTACGTCGACGATTTAATATTATGCGTCATATTTCGGGGCATTAAAAGGCGCCTAGGGATTATGACACTGGGAAATGGCTTTTTGTTATTAACTGACCACATTCAATCAATCAATGAAATCAGACTTGGCAGTCCTCTGCTGGACGTAAGCCTATCCCAAATTACATCACAATACACGGATCTGCGCTTTTTTAAGGTCGTCGGTCCATCTGGTGCGGGGTCGTCCTACCCCACATTATTGAACATATATTTAAATTACATAAAGTTATCTAAGTATACAATATTCTGCATCCAGTTCCTGACCGCGACCTTTTTTTTTATATTTATCTCGCCAAATTGACGTCGCCACCAGCCTGATGGAAAGCCGTATTGATGTAGCCAGCATACTGCCACTTTAAAGCTCTTATTCAGCAAACTATGATGACCACTCTGGTTCTCTCCCCTGATAACCTCGAGATTACCCTCGTTCCATAGCTCGTTAATTTAAATAAATATGAAGCAAGTAGACAATAAGTCAAGGACGGCTTTGGCTCAACGACATGGAAAAGGTACAAAAAATCTGCGATAGAACAAAAGAGTTGCGCATCATGTACCAGGCGCTCAGACGAGTGTAGGAGTAATTTATTTAGTACTCGCGCGGAATCTGTCGGCGCTACATATCGTATGCGTTCTATAGTTCTAAAACAATGTGTACATTCGGTCATACAATAATAATAATTCCGATGTCCTTATGATACCCTGGTATCACAATGGACGAATTGGTTTAGTTTTGAATGAAAAACTGTTTTAAATTGTGACACAATTCAAATGAACAAGGAAATTGTAAGTAGATAAGTATGTAAGTATATGTAATAAGTAATTGTTGTATTTTAGTTGTTGATGTCATATTTCTAATAGTGCCTTTGCTTTCTTTGTGCAAGACTGCCTCTAGATTATAAATTTTACTTAATAGGTTTATTATTGTATCGGCGCCGCTTTTTCAGTGTTCTATAAACGATCAGTGCGGTAAGCACCTTCCGCCACGGTTTGTCCTGAGATGGGTTGCCGTTTAAGGCATTTCCATTTACGAAGGTTTCCATGCTTCCTACTTCACTTGAAACCATTAATCTTGACTGCCAGTACCATGGTGAATCAAATTGAAAGCATAACGGGCTTTTTTTACGTGTGTAAATCCTACATGGATGCTATGCCGGACTCCTACCGACTAAAAACACAGGATGCCTTACAACTGTCTACGGCCGGGAGTCCCGGGTAAGCCCTCGGAAGGAAGTCCCAGGGCTCTCGGCAGAGCCTAATGGGCTGTTTTACAAAATCCATAGCAGCTAGCTGCGTCCTTTTCCTGTCCATTTAAACACGGCAATAGGCTCATCATCTATTACGTGGAACTATATTACAACTGGTGAAATAAGGGCGCAAGCACCTATGCTTTCCTAGTACCTAGTATCCTAATATACCTAGCTTCTCCTTTCCATATATTTCTTCAACGGCTTACATCGTCTTCGTACATGTTTAATCCTCTTTAAACCACAAATAATGAAGTTCTATAAGTTACGGCATACTAAACAACCACATTATCGGCGGCGAGGTCGTCGCAGGCTGCTATACGCCCAAGACTATCGACCTCCATGACCCCGGCCTGAGAACGGTGGGCTGGCTGCTCGTCGTTCTTACAGAAGCAGGCTAAGACGATGGCGAATATCTCTTTGCCCCTCATAGTGGTGATAGTGGTGGGACAGTACCCAAATCCCCCCCCTTCCCCTAGTAGCGGGTTAACACCCGAACCAACTACCCAGACGCGGGATAGCACCCGAACCCCATAGGCGAGGTTGAAGTGTTTGCCAAAGTCTACCGAGAGCCCTGGGACATCCTTCCGAGAGCTTACCTGGGACTCCCGGCCGTAGACAGTTGTAGGGCATCGTGTGGTTTTAGTCGGCAGGAGTCCGGCATAGCATCCATGTAGGATTTCCACACGTAAAAAAAAAAAGAAAAAAAACCCACATTTCTTGAGCCGTATTTTGGTCACTCACAATTATGTCATTTCACTGACCACATCAGTATAATGGTACTTTCCAAGTTAATATGCAATTATATGCTGGTCCCGCAGTTAACTGACCGCGTAATTGTATTTAAATGTGAATGTTAATCCATATTTAAATATCAGCTGTTTTCTTTTAGAAAAGGTTGTAGATAAGTGCCGCATTAGCCAAATATGAATATAATATTTATCTACTTTCATCATACTAGGACTTCGCGGATGCATCCCATTCCTCGCTTTTGTTTTCCTATATATCATCATAAGAAAATCCTTCATGGATGCTATACCGGACTTCTACCGACTAAAAAACCTCACGTATCGCCCAACAGCCTAGTCGGGAGCCCCGGGTAAGCCCTCGGAAGGATGTCCCAGGACTCACAACAGACCTACGGCTACCACTTGACTGCAGCCTTGCCCATGGGGGGCTTCGGGTGCTATCCCGTGTCTTTGGGGGGTTTTCGGGTGTCATCCCGCTTCTTAGGGGCAACTATGTCATGTTACGGTAAAAGTTCGACGTTTGTAAAAAGTCTTTTTCAGTCTTGCAAATCCTGACCTACTTCTGAGGGTTGGTTCTAGTGATATACCGCTTCTTGCCTTCAGTCGTGTACGAAACTCCCACGCACTCTTTAGTAAGGATAGACGGCGGACAGATCACCCTAAGTCCTCAGGCCCCTGGTCATGGGGGTCGATAGTCTTGGGCGAAGACAAGACTGTGAAACTCGGGTGGGAGAGTGCTTTCCTGCTCCCTTTCAGCAGCATAAGTTCTTCGCGCAATTCATGCAGTATCTTATCTTATACTCCCCCATCTACACATTCCCTCCACTGCAGAACGTTGCATCATCTTAAGCACCTGCTTGTGCCCCTCAACCAAAAGTCACGTTTCTCAAACGTACGTATCATGTTTTTTTGTGTCCTACGTATAAATAAAATAAAAAACTAATAAAAAAGTAGAAATCTTTGTCAGACTACATTATCAATTAATTTCCATCTTAAAAGTTCAAAGTTTGGACCATGACTTGCAAAAGTTCTGATGATGCGTTCAAAATGTACCCATGTAATCAATTGGAGTAAGAAAAACTTCCGAAAAAATGTTATTCATTGATCTATGTATTATGGTAGCTAGTAGGGAATGCAATCCCGCAACAAGATTGTAATCCCGGTATTTGCGGGACTGAGCAATCTCAGTCCCGCGGGATCCTGGTATTTGCGGGATCCCGCATATTTCTGAAAGTCATTGAGAAAAGAATAGAATTCTGTATCATACATCCATCTAGAACTGAAAAATAGTCACCCCCTTAATCCCCGAAGAGGTAGGCAGGACGAGGCATATGGTCTCATCTCATACCTAATGTCCTTTTCTCAAAATTTCCCATTCTCAAAATATGTGCACTAGCACATATTTTGAGAATGGGAAATTTTGAGAAAATATGTGCTAGTGCACATATTTTGAGATTAACCCGCTCAATCCGACTTGAATAGGTTAGGTTAGAAGGCTAAGGCCGGAGCGGAGCGCAGCGAAGCTTCCGCATTAGCCTTTGTGGTTATTTTCTTTATAACCTAACCTAACCTATCTAAACGGATTGAGCGGGGCCAATCCTGTAGTGCACATATTTGGAGAAAGGGACATTTTGAGAAAAGGACATTTCGCGAAAAGGACATTTTGAGAAAAGGCCATTTCGCGAAAAGGACATTTTGAGAAAAAGACATTTCGAGAAAAGGACATTATGATAAAGGACATTTCGAGAAAAGGACATAATGAGAAAGGACATTTCGAGAAAAGGACATTATGAGATGAGACGAGCTGGGCCTTCAACTTGACTTAGCTGCCATTTTACCGGCAAACGGGACCAACGGCTTAACGTGCCATCTAGGGAATGCAATACCGGGATACCGGGATCCCGAAATACCGGGATCCCGCAGCATTTTTTGCGGGACCAGTCCCGCACGTAAATCGTGCGGGATCCCGCGGGATTAGCAGGACTGTGCAAAGGTAAATGCCATGTGTTGTTCTGTAAGCGGAAGCGCGCAAACTTATTCGGTTTGATAAGTTTTTTGTAATTGTGACGTAAGATATAAACTACTAACGTACTTATTTGTTTTTAGTGATTTAATCAGGGAGATTTGACTTTTCTTGTACTATAAACAGTTAGAAAAGTACTTAATTATCTCGTACATTGCTTGCTGGCTATCTGACATGTAAAGTTAGGAGTCGTTTGGCAGACAAGAATTTGGACATGCTATGTTTTTTGCGCAGTTTTAAAGTAATGCCAAAACTACCCGTTTTATCTGCTTCTAATAATTTGCAGTCGGTTTTTTATTACTTATATGTATATCCGTTTAATAATCTCAATACATAAGTAATATTCAATAATTTATTTTTCCTTGTGCGTACTGAGTGTTCTGTAAAAGATCACTGCAGTAAGTTACATTTACTATGGCCGGTCCTTAGATGGGTGACCACTTTGTGACATTTATTTGAGCGTTGCCGTGCTTCGGAAGGCACGTTAAGCCGTTGGTCCCGTTTGCCGGTAAAACGGGTTGAAGGCCCGACTTGAAAAATTTCAACAGCAAGCAATCACAACCTGCACCTATTCATTTCAAGACTGCAATACGGCTCACCACATACGTGGTACGAAATCTTGAAAGGTGAAATGCGGGTATATAATATGCCTCTGCCTACCCCTTCGGCGATTAAGGCGTGACTATTTTTCAGTTCTAGATGCATGTATGATACAGAATTCTATACTTCTCTCAATGACTTTAAATCCCGCAAATACCGGGATTCCGCGGGACTGAGATCTCTCAGTCCCGCAAATACCGGGATTTCAATTTCGTTGCGGGATTGCATTCCCTAGTGCCATCCGAAGCACGGCAACGCTCAAATAGATGTCACAAAGTGGTCACTCATCTAAGGACCGGCCATAGTAAATGTAACTTACTGCAGTGATCTTTTACAGAACACTGAGTCCGCGGGGCACAAGGAAAAATAAATTATTTAATATTACTTTTGTATTGAGATTATTAATAAGTAATAAAATAGCTACTGCAACTTATTAGAAGCGCAGAAAACATAGCATGTCAAAATTTTTGTCTGCCAAACGACTCCTAACTTTACATGTCAGATAGCCAGCAAGCAATGTACGAGATAATTGAATACTTTTATAGTACAAGAAAAGTCAAATCTCCCTGATTTAATCACTAAAATCAAATAAGTACGTTATTGGGTTATATATTACGTCACAATTACAAAAAACTTTCTCAAACCGAATCAGTTTGTGCGCTTTCGCTTACAAAATAACACATGGCGTTTACCTTTGCACAATCCCGCTAATCCCGCGGGATCCCGCACGATTTACGTGCGGGACTGGTCCCGCAAAAATACTGCGGGATATCCCGGTATTGCATTCCCTAGTAGCTAGGCATATTTAAGCTGATTTAAAAAAAAAACCGACAAGTGCGATTCGGACTCCCGCACGGAGGGTTCCGTACCAAACACGGCAAAAATTATGTTTGTTATATGGAGGCTCCCCTAAAAATTTTTTTTTTGTAATTTTTGTATTCGTTTTTATAGCGAGCGACAGCAAACATACATCATCTGTGAAAATTTCAGCTCTCTAACTGTCATGGTTCCTGAGATACAGCCTCGTGAGTCGTGACGGACCGACAGTCAGACAGACAGGCGGACGGCGAAGTCTCGTAAATCTAGTTATTACCATATGGGTACAAACCCTAAAAACTCAATTCAGTGCAGAAAAATTCTCCTTTAAAAATTAAGCCAAAAAAGACAGTTAATTGAGACTTGAGTAAAGATTTTTACTGGAGGGTCGGAGTCTCCTTCAGAAAACGTGGAAGTTCATGTGCATCTAGAGAGGAGCCATATTTCTTTTGTCATGATTTCTTAAATTATATCAGAAACCTTTAAACTCTAAACAAGAATCCGTGAGACGGTCTCACCCGACTGCTCCTCTGTGAAATTGAAAGTTCAATCTGATTGACGTTGTCATTTTTGTTTTATTTCAAACTTTGAACAGATGATCCACGTGACCTAGTGACGTAATATAATGCAACAGAGTCACAGACTACAGACACAAGTCTCGCCATAAGCCCCTCTGCAATCTATTTTATAGAGAGGGGCTAAAGCCATAATATAATCTTGTACAAAGTGACCCTCGATTCAAAAGAACAATTTTAATCGGAACAAAAATCAAAGCGGCCTTAAATACCGTCTTCTAAGTACTTAGCAGCGCCCAAAAGGCTATTAAATCTATTATATCAAGCGAACTCCGATTATGTCACCGCGATTATAAAAATAAGCCTCTCAATTTCATGACCGCCTTATTATTACGTAGCATTTACGTCTAATAGACCGAATTTCCGTAAGGTTTTTGATACAAATGGGTTTCGTCACGATGACTGTGAAAATTTTCCTCTATGTGACTTTGCAGCTTATGTAGGTCAGTTTTGGAGGTTAATATTTCGGTAATTGTATGTATTTTAGAGCGAATATTTTTAGGCTTAATAAGTTAAACAATAGTCTTAACAATTATTTATTACGTAGCACTAAATACTTAATTGAAATGGGGTTTAGTAAGCTGGCCTGAGGACGGTGAGAGGGCGGCTCACCGTCCTTACAGAAGCATGCCCATGACGGCAGCGTGACGTTAGGATCTCACGCATGCCCTCCCCTTAGACGCGGGATCACACCCGAAACCCCCCAAAGACGCGGGATAGCACCCGAACCACCCCCTGTGCGAGGCCGCAGTGGCGGCCGTGGGTCTGTTGGAAGTCCTGGGACATCCTTCCGAGGGCTTACCCGGGGCTCCCAGCCAATGGCTGCTGGGCGTTACGTGAGGTTTTTTAGTCGATAGGAGTCCGGCATAACATCCATGAGGATTTTCCCTCACATTAAACAAAAAAAGGGGTTTAGTAAGCTTCTGCCTACCCCTTCGGGTTTAAGCTTTAACTTATATGGACAGTATATCGAGTGCTCTACCAAACGATTTGCCTTTCAAGTTTGAAGGATGTGTATAAAGATTTTTATCAATTCGATTAAGTATGTACTTGGATTGGTACAATTCGAAAGCACTTGTAGCACCGCTAACTCCCATGTTCTGTAAACGATTATTTGTCACCGTGAGTGAGTGTTTCTGCCACCTCCGTAGCAGAAAACAAGAAAGCCATGAGATATTTCTCACCAGACTGCCCCTCTCTAACACGTTTATTGTGAAAGTCAAAGTTCAATCCGATTGACGTTGTCATTTTTGTTTTGTTTCAAACTTTGAACATATGATCCACGTGACCTAGTGACAGAGTCACAGCTACAGACAAAGTCTCGCAATAAGCACCTCTGCACTCTATTTTATAGAGAGGGGCTAAACTAAAACGCACAGTTCAAGACTTCAACCCGATAAATACTTTTTGTTATTACGACGTAGGCATCCACTACAAAAAGTCTACTTTGAAGGTGTGAAACGCAATTTCAAAGTACGTCGCGAGCTTTTTTTTACGTGTGGAAAATCCTCATGGATGCTATGCCGGACTTCTACCGAGTAAAAAGCCTCATGTATCCTGCCTAACAGCCTACGATTGGAAGCCCCGGTTAAGCCCTCGGAAGGATACCCCTAGGATAAGTCGCAGGTTATATGCTAGCAGTACCTCAACACTACATAATAGCTATTTCAACAACTATCTATTTTACTCATTCCGTCCTTCTTGATTATGCAGTCAATGACCAGAAGCGCTAACCGTATGATGCATACACAAAAGGCTTCTTCATTGCGCCATCCAATACTCGCACGTATTCTAACGTAAGTCTTGTCTTGTATGTGAAGAGTATTATAATGTACTTGATGTAAGTACTACATAATGTAGAATCTTTTTAGGGTTCCGTAGCCGATGGCAATAAACGGAACCCTTATAGATTCGTCATGTCTGTCTGTCTGACCGTCCGTATGTCACAGTCATTTTTCTCCAAAACTATAAGACATATGCCATTGAAACTTGGCAAGTAGATGTATTCTGCAAACCGCATTAAGATTTTAACATAAAACTAGAAAAAAAGCAGTAAATTTTGGGGGTCCCCATACTCAGAACTGAAACTCGAAATTTTTTTTTTTCATCAAAACCATACATGTGTGGTATCTATAGATAGGTCTTTAAAAATGCTTTTGAGGTTTCTAACATATTTTTTTTCTAAAGTGAATAGTTTGCGCAAGAGACACTTCCAAAGTGGAAAAATGTGTGCTCCCCCCCCCCCTCTAACTTCTAAACTAAGAGAATGATAAGCCTAAAAAGAATATTATGATGTACATTGCCATAAAAACTACCAACGAAAATTGGTTTGAACGAGATAGAGCTGGTAGTTTTTTTTTAATGCGTCATAAACCGCAATTTTCGGTTAGAAAAATCACTACCACTGCAAACGTGTTAGAACATCAATCAAAGTTACAACGAACTAAAAGAACTTTTATATTATGTTACTTGCTGCTACGAAACCCTTCATGGGCGAGTCCAACTCGCACTTGGCCGGTTTTATTTTACGTATCAGGAAATCCTATAGGGATACAATGCCGTACCGTACGCCTACCGACCAAAACCACATGACTTATTACTGTCTCCGATTAGGAGTCCCTGGTACGCCCTCGGATGTATGTCCCAGGGTTCCTGGTAGACTTTGGCTACCACTGCTGCCTCGCCTAGAGGGTTCGGGACTATCCCGCTTCTGGGAGGTTGGTTCGGGTTGTTATCTTCCTTCTTTGCAGGAGCGGAGGGGTGAGAGTTCTATCCGTAGAGTGACCTGCTTTGAGGCGGCCTCTAAAGCTGGCTAGAATGCTGTGTCGTGTGTGACCAGCACCTGATTATAGTGAGAGTGTCCACTCAAACTCCTTAATATGCCCTTACAGAGGGTTTTGAGACCATTTAAATCGGCCAAATCTAATGCAAATGGGTTATACAGCCTTCTATACCTACAATCATAGACATATAACACCGTTATAATTCTATGCCTACTATAGTCTTAAAACACAACTGGTCGCGATCTGGCTAAGTGGGTAGTGCAAATGCTCTTTAATATCAATTCAACTTGTGTGAAAAATTGTAAGATCCATTTAGTTGTCCAATTTGAAAATGAATGCTTGGAACTTGCTTCTTCGGCCACAACTAGGGAATGCAATCCCGCAACGCAATTGTAATCCCGGTATTTGCGGGACTGAGAAATCTCAGTCCCGCGGGATCCTGGTATTTGCGGGATCCCGCATATTTCTGAAAGTCATTGAGAAAAGTATAGAATTCTGTATCATACATGCATCAAGAACTGAAAAATAGTCACGCCTTATTCGCCGAAGGGGTAGGCAGAGGCATATTATATACCCACATTTCACCTTTCGAGAGCCGTATTGCAGTCTTCAAATGAATAGGTGCAGGTTGCGATTGCTTGCTGTTGAAATTTTTCAAGCCGGGCCTTCAACCCATTTTACCGGCAAACGGGACCAACGGCATAACGTGTCTTCCGAAGCACGGCAACGCTCAAATAAATGTCACAAAGTGGTCATCCATCTAAGGACCGGCCATAGTAAATGTAACTTACTGCAGTGATCTTTTACAGAACACTGAGTACGCGGGGCCACAAGGAAAAATAAATCAATACATATAATAAAATCGTAACTGTCTGTTTGTCTGTACGTTTGTGCACGCTAATCTCAGCAACCGCTCCACTGATTGTAATGCGGTTTTCTTTATTGCGTTGGGGTTTACTCCACTTAACATTTAGTGTTTGTTTCATGTCAATCGGTCCATAAATAAAAAAGTAATATCAATCTAAAGAATCACATAAAAAATGCAGCGTACGAAGTCGCAGGCAACAGCTAGTTATTGAATATTACTTATGTATTGAGATTATTAAACGGTTATACATATAAGTAATAAAATACCGACTGCGAATTATTAGAAGCAGATAAAATGGGTAATTTTGGCATTACTTTAAAACTGCTCAAAAAACATAGCATGTCAAAATTCTTGTCTGCTAAACGACTCCTAACTTTACATGTCAGATAGCCAGCAAGCAATGTACGAGATAATTGAATACTTTTCTAACTGTTTATAGTACATAAAAAGTCAAATTTCCCTGATTAAATCACTAAAAACAAATAAGTACGTTATTAGGTTATATCTTACGTCACAATTACAAAAAACTTAATCCTTACCGAATCAGTTTGCGCGCTTCCGCTTACAGAACTACACATGGCGTTTACCTTTGCACAGTCCCGCTAATCCCGCGGGATCCCGCACGATTTACGTGCGGGACTGGTCCCGCAAAAATGATGCGGGATCCCGGTATTTCGGGATCCCGGTATCCCGGTATTGCATTCCCTAGCCACAACTTATGCATACTTTCAGATCAACATTGAACAACTCTTCGAATGTCTATTCTATTAGATTAGATGACGAGATCTTTTAATATCATTTTCAAATCTATCGAATCGTGTAAAAAACTTTTCGATAACTTATTGAAAGCTCCCCGGAAATTGTGCTCTAAGGAATTGTTTGATTATGATGCCTACGGCTACGTTCTATCACTGTAGAAATCGCCATACACAAGGTGTTCATCCTCACACCTTACGTCCGGAGTGTTCGAGCACGTTAAGGTCCGATAGGAGCTTTCTTCCGAGAACGCTTAGAGTGTGGAATGATCTCCATGCCTCGGTTTTCGCAAACGCGTGCAGTATGGGGTTCTTTAATAGGGGTATTAGAAGGTTCTTGCTGGGTCGGCGAGGGTAGCGCCTCTGATTTTGCCAATGTTCATAGGCTACGTGACCACAAGACCATGGTCCATCAGGGGGAATTTTTTTTCAAAATTTGAAGCGTTGTATTCGAGTGGAATAAACAGTTTTTTATAATGACTAAGAACTCGATAGATTGTTGCGTTGCACCTTCCATAGCTATTAGCCCGTATCGCTAATCGTGAGCTGTCTACATTCGATTCGGCCACTTCAAAATCGATCGATTCAACCAAGGTTTGTTTACTATGAGCACGCGATAAAACAACAGTTTGACTAAACTTTTGGATGCAGTAGTATCAAATCAGATTTATAATAGGTGCAAATTTTTATACATAAATTCTCATTAGGTATGGGATCGTAAAAAGTTTTGGTAGGGTTGCCACGTATCAATTTTTTAAAGTTCTGTATTTCTACGATTTATGTAGAACTGGCTGTTCCCCGCAGCTTTGTCCACGTAGAAGTCGTTATCGCGTAAAATTGTTACCCTCTAGTTCTAGTCGATTAAAAAGTAGCCTATGTCCTTCCCAGAGACTCAAACTATCTCTATACGAAATTTCATCTAAATTGCTTCAGCGGTTTATGCGTGAAAACGTAACAGATAGACAGACGAAAGACAGAGTTACTTTCGCATTCATAATATTAGTAGGGAATGTAGGGATAGGGCTAAGGACGTTGACGCGTAGTGTAAGTACTGCTCGTTCGCTCTAACTTTGCCGCTCGGCTTCATACTAAAGTCGATTTTTTTATTAGACAAAGTAAATTGACAGCAACTAATGTCACTTCTTCATACAATGTTGCTTATTTTCTATGACGAAGTGACATTAGCTACTGTCAATTTACTTCGTCTAATTAACAATTCGGGTATACCTACGCCTCTACGCCAGCGGCAAAGTTAGAGCGAACGGGTAGTATGTTAGTCCCATCTCTAGTGTTGCAATACTGCAAACATCTATATGCTATGGTGAATACTTTCAAGGAGTTAGGTGGTATGCTCTTCTGCCACCGTTCATTCCAATAAGTTAAATCCTGTCAAAGTATCTAGAGCAAAATCTGGGGGCCGAGTCTGCTATTTTCCATCAAAAAGCCGGTCTAGCGCGATTCTATTACGATATTAAAGCGATAGGTCCTAAACTTGGTAGTCGCGTAAAATTTTTACAACATCACTAGAATAGAACTAGAGTAGAATCGCAAGGTGAGTGTAGGTGAGGTATTTGGGTTCAAGGGGGGGGGAGGGTTAATAAGGCTGTTAAGGTGGGGCGTTGATGGGGGGGGTGACGGTGGGGGGGGTTAAGATGGTTGGGTTAGGGGGGGGGGTAATGGGGGGGCGTTAAGATGGGTGGTTAAGGGGGGGGGGGTTAAGATGGATGGGTTAGGGGGGGGCAAGGTGGATGTTGTGGTGGGGGTAAGGGGGGGTAAGATGGGTGGGTTAGGTGGGGGCGGCAAGGTGGTTGTTGTGGTGGGGGTAAGGGGGGGGGTTAAGAGGGGGTAATGTGCCCCTTAACCCCCACCATAACACCCACCTTATACCCCCCCCCCCCTTTATCTGGTGGTGGTTAAGGGGGGTAATGTGCCCCTTAACCCCCACCACAACACAAACCTTAAACCCCCACCACAACACAAACCTTAAACCCCCCTTAACCTGGTGGGGGTTAAGGGGGGGGCTGGTAAAGTACACCTTAACTCGCCATCTTAACCCCCCCCCCCCCATCGTCAACCCCACCTTAACCCATCCTCTTAAGCCCACGTAACGCCCCCCCCCCCCCCGCCTTAACCCCCAACGTAAGCCTGCCCCCCACCTGAACCCATTACGAAACTACATTACAAGACTACCAAAAAAACAGCGGCCACTAGCCCGTCACATAATACGCGACTACGCATATAGGTCGATAGAACCGGCGAGCGAACATCGGTCGACCAGTACACTTCTACCGGTCTTACAATAGAGCTCTAGTGACTACGCGACTACCAAAATTGACAAATTGTACCGACGCACAGTGTTTTATAATCGCTCAGTAGCGGTCACTCCTTTTTTATGGCCAATAACGATAGATATAAACGTAGTACAGCATAATATGACACACCAAAAATTTAAAAAAAAATAGTTTTGAAATTATGAAGCTTTTCTTAAAAGGTCATTGAACTTTGACAAAAACATTTTTACAGATTTTGCTCGAAATAATCAAAATTTATGGTGGTTAAAATTAGCAATGAATGGAGGAATATATTCGTAATGATGTGTAGAAATTACAAGTCTGCACCTGCCCTAGCATACGAAATAAAAATTCATTTTCAAATTTTAGGAAAATAAATATAAAAACTTTTCTAGTGAACGGTCGCATTTTTTTCAACTAATGTCCAGTTATGTAGCTTCCTACTCATAAATTTTTAATTTTTTTCAATGCAGGACAGCTGAGATAAGTTTCTAAGTTTTTTATAATTTTCCATGGAAATAGGGTTGTCGCAAAAAATTTTGATGTCTGAAATTTATAATATTTAGAATGATGATACAATTGAGATATAATTGAAACGAAATTAAATTTTGGCTTGAAAGTTTTGGAATGGGTTAGTGATATTGTAGGTAACAATTAATATAAAAAGTGTACTTGTTTATTTTAGCGAGATTTTTAAATTTATATCTTTTTTTTCATAGGAATTCCTTGACGGCCGCATTTTTTAAAAATGTTTTTGTTAATTGCGCTGATGAGTACTACCACAAAAAAAATTACGCGCTACAAGCACAGGACAGCTGCGATATTCAGTTTTTAAGATTTGAGTTAGTGTTGTATCTCAAGTCAATGGTATTGTTCAGTTGTGGTCTTTATATTTTTATGTGTTAGGAATCAAAAAGAAATCCAAATTTATTCATTGATATTACACTTATCTTCCTGTGATATGGCAAACTGAACTATACCATAGAAATGAGTGACAACCCTTACCCCTCAAAACTTTAAAATTGAATTTCAGATCTATCCTGGGCTTGTAGCGTCTAATTTTTTTTTTGGTAGTAGTACTATCCACAATTAACAATTCGGCATCAAAAAAAAATGCGACCGCCAAGGGATACCCCTAGAAAAAAATAAATAAAATAATTACAAAAAAAAATATTTTCGCTAAAATAGACAACATTCGTTCATTTTTTTTTATAAAAATTCTCTCTAAAATAGTTTCGCATTATACACCATTGCGGTTATACATCATTCAAATCGTTACTACTTAGTTTCTTTTGAAAAACGTTTTATTTAATTGAAATTTAGGATTGTTATTATTATTTCAGTTAAATGTAGTTTACTCTTCATATACGTAAACATAATAATTAATACAAAAGAACAGGCTGTTTTGATTCATAATCATAACACATTACAAATTTAAGGACCACAACTTATTGAACTATACCATAGATTTGAGTGACAACCCTAACACAAAACTTTAGAGCTGAATATCCCAGCTGTCCTGGGCTTGTAGCGTCTAATTTTTTTTTGTGGTAATAGTACTATTCACGATTATCAATTCGGCATCTAAAAAAAATGCGACCGTCAAATCCCTAGAAAAAAATAAATAAAATATTTACAAAAAAAAATGTTCTCGCTAAACTAGACAACATTCGTTAATTTTTTTTTATAAATCGATGCCAAGACTATAACTTAATCATGGAAAAATGAAACAACGAAAATAATACGAATAACAAAGGAGATGAAGGGTTTCTATGGTTTCTATGGACTTTTCTCGATTTCTTAAATTTTCTAAAACTATGGGTGATAAACATTTTTGGAGTTTAACTATCTGCCTAGTTTGGCTATTATCCATCATAAAACATAAAAAGAAGAGAGTGACCGCTACTGAGCGATTATAAGACACTGTGCGACGACCTTATATTTTGCCACGATTTCTATTCTATTCTGACGCGATTGAAATAGCAGACTTGGCCCCCTGGTCATATTCAATGCCTTTCGCAGTCCGCTGCTGGACGTAGACCTCTACCAATTTAATAATTAATTAGTATCAAATGTATATAATTAGTATATAATTATAATTATACATATATATAATTAGTATATAATTTAATAATTAGAGAGTGACCTTACTGTACTCACGCTTCCTTCATTTCATGACTGCGTTGGTTAGAAGGTGCTCCACTTGCAGATGAGGATCTCGGTAGGGTCAGACGCTCTCCAATCAATACGTTTATCCTTAGTAAAAGCAAACAATAATATGTAGTATAAAAAGTAAATTACAGACATGAGATTGCTTTCTGTACTGTTTCTGATGCTGTTGGGGATCCTGGGACATTCTTCCGAGGGCTTACCCGGGGCTCCCAACCATAGGCTGTTGGGCGGTACGTGAGGTTTTATAGTCGGTAGGAGTCCGGAATAGCATCCATGATGGATTTTTCCTCTCGTTAAAAAAAAATGTTGCTTGAAAGAAAGAAACAAAAGAAAATACATTTATTTATGACGCGCACATTTACACAAAATAGAACAAAAGCATGCATACAACATAGGGAAAAAAAAACAAGTGTGCGCATCTTAAATGGGTCGCCATCTCAGCATAAATGCTGGCGCATCCTCTGCCAATGACATAGGATGCGGAGCGCTGATTTTCAGATAGCGCCCTCGATGTCACGCCACGCACGTTCGCACTGAACAGATCTAGAAATACTAGAAGTAAAAATTTTATTATTACCTACTAAATTTTGGAAAAAATGAACTTAAACTATGTACAACGAAAAATAAAATACAAAAAAAATCATCAAAAACAAAACATAGAACAAGAATAAACACAATATAATAAGTACACAACCAGACATCTCATTTTGTTTATTTGCTACGAAAATATGGCATCTGAAGACACATTTAATCTCTAATATATTATTTTCTAATAAATAAAAATTCTAAAGGTTTACCTAGGCAGACTCTGCTTCCCAACAGTGAAAGAATTATTCAAATCGGGTCAGTAGTTTCGAAGCCTATACATTGCAAACATAGTACAGACTAGCTGATGTCAGCCAGGTCTACGCCCGCATGGAATTCTGTTCTCGTGCCCGAATTCCATTTATTTTTTATACATGAGAAAAATTCTTCAGGGATGCTTTGCCGGACGCCTATCGACTAAAAACCAGACACGTATCCAACCTAACTGCCTACGATTGGGAGCCCCTCGGAAGGATACCCCGGGGACTGCAAGAATTCCATGGGAATATACATTCTAGAGATAAAATAGCCTATGTGTTATCCAGATCATAATCTATTTATGTACAAAATTTCAGCCAGATCCGTTCAGCAGTTAGAGCGTGATAAAGTAACAAACATCCAAACATTCAGGAACTTTCATTTTTTTTTTGCGTGGATATCTCTCATGTATGCTATGCTATGCCGGGCCCTTACCAACGAAAACTACACGTGCCCCCTACCACTGCCTAAGGTCGGGAGCCCCGGGTATGCCCTCGGAAGGATGTCCCAGGATTCCCAACAGCATCATAAATGTCTCTGAAACATACCTCCTAGGCTCCTATAGACGTTTCTCTGCCGGATGAGCCGCCGACAGAACGTTTCGATTATGAGTTGTTCACCGACAGAACCTTTCAACTACGAACGTTTCGCCGTCAGAACGATTAATTCAACCATGATAAGTAAATGGTTAACACCCCGACTCGGATAGGTTAGGTTAGAAGGCTAAGGCGGGCCCCGCCTTAGCCTTCGTGGTTATTTTTTTTGTTTTGTCGACGAATTTTTATTTGGTGAACGATTCTGTCGTCGAATTACTCATGAATTAATCGTTCTGTCGGCGAAACGTTCAAGGTTCTGTCGGTAAACAACTCATAACCAAAACGTTCTGTCGGCGACTCATCCGGCAGAGAAACGTCTGTCGGAGGTATGTTACAGAATCATCAGAAACAGTACAGAAAGCAACCTCATGTCTGTAATTTACTTTTCATACTAAGCAGTTGCTTTTACTAAGAATAAATGTATTGATCGGGGTGCGTTTCAGCCCTAACAAGATCCTCACCTGCAAGTGGTGCTCCTGCTGTCCAACGAGAACATGAGAGGAAGGAAGTGTGGGTACAGAAAGGTCACTCTCCCAATATTAAATTGGGAGTCCTTAGGACTCCCAACAGACCTACGGCCACCACTGCGGCCTCGCACAGGGGGCGGTTCGGCTGCTATCCTGCTTATTTGGGGGGTTTCGGGCGTGATCCCGCTTCTAACGGGGGGCGTGCGTGAACTCCTCACGTGACGCTGCCGTCATGGGTTGGGAAGCAAAACTATCCCGGGTGACATAGGCTATATTTTATCCCCATATTCCCACGGGAACGGGAACTACGCGGGTGAAACCGTGTGATATCAGCTAGTTACTCAATAACAGTATTACGTAAGACTAGATCTGCTTAATTTTGCTAATGTTTTCGTTAATATCGACCTCGCCCGGCGCTCCCAGTCGCGTGGGACGCCACGCCTTCATATTGTCTGGTCTAGTCGGTGCGGCAAAATGAAATATTTTATATACCAACGATATATCTTGATATTATTTGATTTGGCTGTTTTAGCCCCTCTCTATAAAATAGAGTGCAGAGGGGCTTATGTCGAGACTTCGTCTGTAGTGCGTGACTCTGTTGCATGATACTACGTCACTAGGTCATGTGGATCATCTGTTCAAAGTTTGAAACAAACAAAAATGACAACGTCAATCGGATTGAACTTTCACAAACGTGTTAGAGAGGGGCAGTCTTGTGAGAACGATCTCACCGCTTTCTTGTTGATGGCAGAAAAGTATACGGTCTACTCTACTTGAATGAACTTGGTTCCTGTAGGCATCACCGGACTTGTTACACTCACACTGCTGACCCTCGCTGACACTATTGCAGTGTTGAAAACATTTTTAAGCCGCTCATAAGGCCTTCAACGTGGCATAACTACTGCCATTCTACTGGCAACTGGTACTGGAACTGGCATGGGCTCGTGCCTGGGAATACTCACTAAAACTCCTTGACACTGATCTGCCTCTGTGACGGTGTTCTGTGATCTGTCTAATGCACCAAAACACTGAAGTCTTCATAAAGCTACCCATCAGGACAATATTTTGAAAAAATAAAATACCAATCTTGAAATATATCCTTTATTCCGGTCTGTAAATGTCGGAGTTATAAGGTGACAAACATTAAAAAAAACCTCCTCTTTTTTTGGAGTCTGTTAAAACACATTCGGGTTTGCGATACCAAACAACCCGTGCAAAGGTTTCAGATCGATTAACTAAAACTAATATTATAATACGGTACTTAAAAGAAAACAAACAAACAAACTTTGTCATTTTCATACACATATATAAGTCCCACAAATTATAATAAAGAATTTTTCTGAGAAAATAGATCGGTGATATTCGTATGGTTCGCGAAGGTGCCCGACCTACAGACATGAACTCTAGCATGCATTCGTTTCTCACAATTTTAAAGAATTTGTTTGTATACAGAGTTATGAAATTTTAGTTGTATACTTATTATTGGTGGAGTGTGTATTATGTGTAATTTTATGCTCTTCACGTTGAGCCCTTCGTTTTGGAGCCGAAGGTGTTTACATATTTTAGGAGCCTTGACAATGTTTACATATTATTGCTCGTGACTGTACCAACGGCTTATCGTGCCTTCTAAAGTATGAAAATGCCAGCACCGTAAATGTCACAAAGTGGTCACCCATCCGAGGACCAGCCACGTCGAGGTGATCGTTTACAGAACACGGAGTTCGCGGAGCTACGAGCGCTTTCCATACATAGAGCAACACAAGAGCGACCTCTCAAAGTCATAGGTTATGTTGCACTTTTTTTTTAACGTGAGGGAACATCCTCATGGATGCTATGCCGGACTCCTACCGACTAAAAACCTCAGGTTACGCCCAACAGCCTATGGTTGGGAGTCCCGGGTAAGCCCTCGGAAGGATGTCCCAGGAAGGTTATGTTGTTCTATGAGCGCTTTCAATTATTTCAACCAAGTATTCCATTTAATAATATCACTAATAGTGTTTTGAATGGTACCGATTTCATAAATCAAAACGACCATCATAATTTTAGAACTTGCTTGCCAAAGCACGAAAAAGCGTGACTATTTGCAATCAATCAGTCTTGTCCTGTCTACGCGAAAACATTTGCAAAGTAGCGACAACTTTTGATCACGAAAAATTACTTAAATTAATGGACTCTGATTATGAGACGTTTCTGAAAAAATTGGAAGTTTATTTAATTAAAATTCTCGTAAAATTGTGAAGAAGTTTCACAGCGATTGAGAGTAGGTATATCACGAGATTTGCCACATTTGAAATGGGATGCAACCCAACTTGAAAATTAATCTTGTCTACGTTGAGATTGAACCCCAAAGGTGAGAACAGTATTCGACGCAGGGGCGAATCTGCGTCTTGTACAGTAAACATATCTGATGTGGCGTAAAATACCGTCTCACATTATTCAGGATTCCTAGTTTCCGCGGGGCCAGCTCAAAACAACTCTCTTTGTAGTTTTTGTGATTGAGCTCACGCCGGACGTCTATACCGAGGATCTCCAGGTTGTCCTTTAGTGGAACCGTAATGTTCTGAAGAGAGGGTAGGGGTAGGAATGGGGACTTCTTATCTGTAATCGCACACGCCTGTGTTTTTCTGGCATTGAACTCGACCAGGTTGTCCGAACCCTATTGGACAACGCGGCCCAGGTCCCGGTCGAGATCCGCCACGAGTTGCCGTCTCTTCCCCTCCACGTCGCCTCACCCCTCCGCTGGACGGCCAGAATAGCTCCCATGCAGAGTACTATCATCCGCATAACAATGAATGCACCCATGGATTTCCGCCATGTAACGCCTGATTCCATTAGTTAGTGCACTCAATGTCTACAAGAACTTTGATTTCAGGGTTGTAGTAGCAGGGAAACCCTAGCGCTAGCTGAGCATTTCAAGTTTCTATGGTTCGATTGGAAAATCTTCTTTGGAATCGTTCGGTGCTGGCGAAGAGGCTCTCTACTATAGGATAGTAGCACGCGTTGTTCGGGGTTGAAAAGAAGAGTAAGTATTTCTATTTCGTGTGAGGAAATCCTTTATTGAGGCTATGCTTACCAACTAAAACCACACGTATCCCTACAGCCGGGAACCCCGGTTAAGCCCTTGAAAGGATGTCCCAGGACTCCTGATAGACTTTGGTTATCACCGCGACCTCACCTAAGGTTTGGTTCGAGGGTTATACCGACCTTTCTTTCTGGAGTGAGGCTTAAGTGAATCCCGTCATCGTCTTGAGCCTGCTTCTAATAAAGAAAAGGAGAGGGTGGGATTAAGTTAAAGAGCTATTCGGAATATAAATTCGCTTTAAACAAATTCCAGCCAAAACCAAAGACGCCATATTTCTACGGTCATAAATAAAATTTAAACAGTTTCATGCTTTGCTGTAATTTTAAAATTGTTACCTTGTTCACATTTCATGTGGATTTTATGGTCGTTGGTGATTAATTATTACCATTTTACCAATATGTAACATTTATTTTGCGTACTTAATTAAGCTTGAACGATGTAAATACGACACAGAACGGAAATAGATAGAAATCAGTTAAGAGCTCCGATTGCTTTAACACGCGTTTTGTTTCTCGACAAAACTTCTAAATAGTGATGTGACTCGGCAAAAAATATTTCGTTTTCAAGAAAAAAATATTCATGATATCGAAATACAAGCAAATTTTCTTAAGTGTCACCTTGTTCAAATTGAACTTGAGTAGATCGCCTCTATAGATTATGTTACTTATTATAATTCTCGGTCCTGTTCGGAATGACTTTTCGTCAAAATGTATTGTGCTATATTCAACTCTCTTACAAAAGCCATCTTTCAATAAATACTCTTGTAAAGCCACAGTGCGCTACTCTTTAGTTGCGTTTATAGGTTAGTTCTCTATAAGCTGCTCGCTGAAAAGCAAGGCATAAAAGGCAACTTGAGAACCACTGTCAGGAGTCTTACTGACTGTGAGAGTGGCCCCCAATCGCTAGATGCGCCACGGCTTTCCATCAGGCTGGCGACGCCAATTTGGCGAGCAGTGGCATTGAATTGAACTGTCCTAATGCCTGTTTGATTTTGCTTTCGTTCCTTTGAATTTGTACCATGCTTGATGTTTGGCCTTTCGAATTCCACAGCAAATAAACTTTTTTGCATTCTTTACTCTGTGATTGTACTTGACCTTCATAAGGACGAATGTCACCCCATTCCATAACTATCTTCCATCTTTCACGGCTTCCATATAAGTCCCTAACGTAGTATTAAACTTATTTGCTTTCTTACTTTTGCGCTTGTACTTGACCATCATAAGACAGGATGCCTGGCCTTCCGCATTCCACAGCGGTCTTCCGCCTTTCTCTCAAGTACTGTATTTAAAATTATGAGTCCTTTATAGCAAATGTTCGGACTGCAGGGATTGTATTTGTGGCCGTGTAACTCTGTCCTTGCTGTTGGGATTATGGTACGGATTATAGAATGGTTATCGAGTTTCTCCTATGTAAGTGCCTACATCATTAGACTTGTCTCCTATTATGTGGGACTATTAAGACCTCTGGCGAGATGTCGCTGTGTAATCACCTCTGGTGAATATACTTGCTCGGGTATTATAAGCGCGATTTGTAGTAAATTGTTCATAGCCTATTTAGATAGAAGCATTTTACTTTTCGAAAACGTTCCTCTCCGTTTTGTGTCATATCTTTCGAATCTTTGACTGCCTCGGTGGCGCATTCGGTAATGTAACCGCCTGCCGTGCTGAGGCCCCAGGTCGATTCCCGGGTCGCCGGTCGGTCCAAATATTCGTGTGATCCACAAATGTTTGTTTCGGAGTTTGGGTGTTTTCTATATATAATATTATGTATTAAGAAATATATACTCGTAAGTATGTCTATCAGTCGCCTAGATCCCATAGCACAAGCTTATAGCTTAGTTTAGGATACATGATGTTGTGTGAAAATGTTCAACAATATTTATTTATTAATCATGTAATCACTTCCCGATAACCCGCTAGATGATTAACATTGATAGCCACTACAAATATAACCTTCAATTTCACCTATACTTGTCGATCTAACAGAAATACATACACAAGATACTTGGGCTCGTTATGTCAATACAATGGACAGGTGAAATCATTTCAAGTAATTTGATGCCTATGATTTTAGGACATTGAAAGCTTGTGACGTCATAGGCCTTGTTATTCCAGCTGTGAAGTCATTAAGGCTGTCGGGTGTTAAGTGGAATGTATTTAATATGATTTTGACTGGGCTCTAGTTTTAGCAGTTAGAGTACTTGACTGCGGATGGATATAGAGGTCATCACCAACAAATTTCTTTGTTTGAAGAGCAGGTTTATTTATTCTGTGAATTATTCTCTCATTGTCTGCCACAAGTGTCCCTTTCCTAAACACTGGCCCAATCATAGGTCCAATATTAGTCGCCAATACAACAGAAAATCTCAGTTGTTTCATTGCAAGATTCATAGAGATGCAGCGCGGCTTGTGAAGTATCTATCATCTACATTTTTACAGCATTGGGATGAGAGGCCTACCATATTTCATTTTTTCTCTACAAATAAAATAGTTACGATTTTAGATTATATTTAAATAACCAACAACATCCCCGTGCTGATGAAAATGAAAGCTATCGTGGTACGAGAGTTCTTAACGGGATCCACCGCATTGCAGCAACTTCATCTCCATGACACACAGCTTCTGCTTGTAGCGGCGCTTCGAACCTAACCCAAATTATGAGGTCACCTCTAATATCTACCAGGTACCTCACGTCAGCAGCAACTATGCGTGTCTCCATGTTGTAGTCGAGTTATTGATACTGTTGATTGATGGCACTTGACGGGACTTGCTACACATATTGAAAAACTTCACTTGTACTGTTCCACAATATTGTGGACTACACTTATTGGAAACAAAACTACTCGTGTTCGTAAGGACCACTGGTGTACCGCATGGAGCGAGCTGCTTTCTCGACCCTCGAAATCTGGTACGACCAAAGGTTTTGTTTAGCCTAGGCATCTGCCAATTTCATCTTGTGAGTGTGATTGCTCTTACTGTAACTCGCTGCCCAGACGGATTTTTACAGGGTTGTTTCGTGTTTTCCCGTCAAGTTTTTGTTCATTTTTTAACAGCTCTAAATATTACGATACTTATTTCATGTTAAATATTAATAAGTAACGCTCTAATCGTTGGGATCACCTCTAATACTTACCAAGTAGTACCTCACGTCAGCAGCAACTATACATGTTTTTGTTCCTGTGACATCCTTCCGAGGGCTTACCCGGGGCTCCCAACCGTAGGCTGTTGGGCGTCACGTGAGGTTTTTAGTCGGTAGGAGTCCGGCCCAGGACTTTCCCTCACGTAAAAAAAAAACTTGAGAGGTGTCAAGGGACACCCGGATGGAACGAAGTTCCTTACGATTAATTAGTGAAGGAATTGTAATAACATTTTATTTTTTTTAATTAATAATAATATTTTTTTTATTATTAACCCCCATTTTATTACCCCCCCCTTCTCCCCCTTCCCCCTCCCCACCCGTCTCCCCCCTTTCCCCTCCCCCTTCTCCCCCCTCTCCCCTCTCCCACTCCCCCCTTTCCCCCTTACCCCTTCCCCACTCCCCTACCCCTCCACCTTCCCCCTCCCCCGCTCCCCCCTTCCCACCACCCCTTACCCCTCCCCCCTCTCCCCCATCCCCCCCATTATTACCCCCATATTAAAGGAGGGTAGAGGTACCTCTACCCTCCATACTATAGCAAAAACATATAAACGGCCGAATTGAGTAATCTCCATTTTTGAAGTCGGTTAAAAAAGTGTCGTTACAACTTTTCGTGAGAATTTTTTCCGTCTAGCCCCCTTTCACAACGCGCGATAAGGAACTTCGTTCCAAAAAGAAATCTGTGCATGTCTTCATGTCGTAGTCTGAGTTCTCGCCTCTCAGGATCCAGTTAATCCAGTGCGAACCAAAGGTTTTGTTCGACGTAGGCTTCAGCCAATTTCATTTTGTAAGGACGATTGGGTGCTCTTACGGTAACTTGCTGCCCAGACAGTTTCTTACATGGTTTTGTTTAGAGCCTTCCCTTCTACTTTTTCCTACTTTGTTGCCCCGTATGGCGACGGGGTCATGTGTTGCGACGGGTAAGAGTACAAAATGTCGCCACCCCAATACATCCCGAGGGTGTCGTAAGAGGCGGCTAAAGGAATACTTTTGCAAAAAGATCCATTGCGTATAGAAGGAAAACTTTAAATGAAACCCGGTTGTCAGTAAATAAAATGACAATCGTTAAGCCAAGTTGAAGGCGTCATGGGCGGCTTGAAAAATTTCAACTGCAGGTCGCGGCGTCCTGCGCCAGTCCATTTCATCACGGCAATAGGCTTACCACCTATTACGTGGAACATGAAACTATAAGGTGACATGTGGGCGTTATGTATGTAAGTATGTTGACAGCCCTATAAATTTAGTACTATAGTTATTTAATGGTAAATATTAATAAGTAACGCTCTATCCTATCTATAATACAAAGCTACGCACGTGTCTGTTATCGAATAACGCTTTTCCACTCCCTATCGCAACTCCGCCGAAATGGGTCGTCGCGTGCGGGCCCACAGTTACGTATTTTTCAGTTAGTTTCGCGAATAACTCCGTACGGGTAGGTACATTTCGTAACGCAAGGACAGTTTCAAGGTTCAACAATTTGTGTTTTTCTTCCAATACAGTTTTTTTAGGAGTGTAGTGAATGTGAAAGTGGATACATCTGTTTGAAGGATTTATTTTGTGAGGTGTGTAATTTTTGTATTTTATTTTTGGAATAAGATATTTTTCATAATAATAAAATTTCTATATGCAAGTAGATAGGTATGTGAGTCTACACATACCTATTTCAGAAATATCAGAGACCTTGTCCACTTTTAATCTTCACTAATTTACTTTCTAGAAGACATTCTTTTGGAGACATAAATACATTAGAAAGTTGATCTCTTGAGCTGAAAAATTTGTAAGGCTACGTTCACACTTTCGAATGATCCGTTGCAAAATTTTGACGTCTTAAAAAACGCTCTATCTATTTCTCTAATCAAAATCGAGCATCTTTGACTACCTCGCGCCTCTTTATTACTAAGTAATTGTTATTCTGTGGTTATGTAGGCACGATGGCTCGCCACTAGGTTGTAGGTTCGATTTAATTCTCACTACGGCCACGACACTTTTTCTCGAGAGTCTCAAGTGTATGATATGTATTATACCTAAGCATTTTTCAGAAAAAATAACTACCTCGCTGATGCGTGAAGCGTCCAAATATCCAAACATCTTCACGAACTTTCATATTTATAATATTAGTTGGATAGAATATTCGGTGACACCCTAGCCTAAGCAGGTTTATCTCAGCTTACTTTGGATTTAGTTGGCGCTATGTAAAAAAAATTATGAATCTTCAAATGCAAAAGTTTTTTTAACGTCTAGTTGTCTGAATTCTTGTCACTCTGTCACGCTGAAACGGCTGACCGAATCTGGCCGAAATTTGGTATAGAGATAGATTATAGTCGGGAATAAGAAATGGACATACTTTTTATCTCGGCACTAAGTTCCCATAGAAAGCGTGAACGACAAGAAAATTCCACGCGAGCGCAGCCACGGGGGGCTATCCAGTAAAGAGAAATTTGCCAAGAATTTGACAGTTCAATGCAAAGGTGAAAGTAGCCAGTGGTTCTCAAACCTTGCAAGCGTTACCCTTGCACTATTGCTGTTGACCTTACACGCACTGTCGAAGCTTAATTTGATGACCATCGCTAACTAACATCCGCTAGAACAATATTTTGTATTGCATAATAAATGAGTGTAACTATTTATTCTGTATGGTGAATACTGTGGATAGATCCTATTTTTACGTGTGGAATTCCGTCATGAATTCTTACTAACACTATTATAAGCCAAAAAGTAAGGGTGTTTGTTATTCATGTCAGTCATGCTCCAACGGCTGAATAGACCTGGCTAAATTTTGAAAAAATGGACAGATTAAATTGTAATAAGAATTAGACTGATAACCTTATGGGACGCAATAACAGAAACAGAATTCCATGTATACAGCACGGGCACCATCTCCAATTAATCAAATCAGCCTATGGCAGACCACTGCTGGCAGTTCTGGACTCTGGACGTGGACATTCTCTCGCTGGAGACCATGGTGCGAGCCTTGATCTCCAACTGGAGTAAGCGAGATATTGCTGCGTCTTTCTGCGAACAGGTCATGCTCGTAAAATAGACGGCGGGATAGAACTTCATCGCTATCATAGTTTTGCTGAATGTCAGCCCATTGCTAGCTCAGCGAACAGTAATTTTGTTTCATATTAATATTTTATAACCCTTAAATGCTTTTGACTGCACATGGTGCCACGTCAATAGGTCGGTCAACTCAGAGTGAACAGAACGTGCGCCATAGAGTATGCGTTGGGAAACAGATATAATAATTTGTGTGGGCTCCGGACACGGTCAAATAACCATCAATAACTTGACGTCAATAAATGTGTGCCACGGACGATGGAAGCTATTTTCATTAAATAATTTATTTCAGAGTTGACACAATATTATTGTCCATGTCCGGAAACCAAAATATGGGGTCGGGTTTTTGATTGGGCGTCGGGTGGCGGCGGATGGTGTCGCTTCTTCATAAGATGTTTCATAATTTGTGTGACGGGGTGACATTGGCTGCTGTCGCCTGGCTTCGTCTGGTTAGAAATTCGACTTTAGTAGGTTATTTGCAGCGACTGTAAGGGGGCCCCGACACGGTCAACATATACGTCGATGCACACAGACATGCAAAGAAATCAAGCACACTGAAGCAACTTCCATTCTTGTTTGACACTGATCTGTATTATTACTACGTTTGACGTGATTGACGGTTGCAAGGCATGGTCGTGTCGGGAGCCCATAAAGCCGGGTCCGCTGCTTATTGTTTTTAAATGCTTTCGCTTTTTTGTCGTATTATATTGTTTGTAGTAATCGTAAGGTCTGTCAATTGCATTTTGTGGGTGAAATGTTATGGAAAAAAGCTGTACTGAAGTTTTGCAATAAACATTTATTTATTTTTTTTATTTATTAACTCCCACCGAGTGCCGGAGTCTGCGGTAAGGGGGCCGCAGACTTATCTTCACCTAAGACTATCGGCCGCCATGATCTTACACGGCCTGAGAACGGTGGGGGGAGGGGGCTGCTCACCGTCCAACGCCACAAGCCCCCGGGAAGCGGGATAACACCTGACCAACCCTCATAAGACGCGGGATAGCACCCGAACCCCCTAGGTGAGGCCGCAATGGTACCCAAAGTCTGTTGGAAATCCTTGGGATATCCTGCCGAGAGCTTACCCGGGGCTCCCAACCGTAGGCAGTAGGCAGGGAACGTGTTGTTCTGGATTTTCCTCACGTTTCAAAAAAAGTGCTCTGCAGGACTTATGCCTCTCAGTATTTACGCCACAATACACGGTCCTACGCCTTCTGTATCAGCACCATCTAATAATCAAGAACTGATAGTTCTAATAAAATTAAAACATTACACCCAAGAAAGTACCAAATCTGTTCTAAACAATTTGCGTGCATTTTTTCGCTCAGACCAAAGAGAATGTATGCACGTAACGTCTGTGTCAATTAATTGAGTTGTTAGATTCGCCACGGCTTTAATTAATGACTGAAGCTCACGCTTTGACAAAGGCGTCATTGCACAGCGCTCACTGTTTGCAGCTGACTGACGGACAGTTCGGTTGTGTTGTCTAAAATTGAAAATGGAATAAGAGATTAATTTTAAAATATGGAAAAAAGATTCGAACTTGCGTCTTTTTGCATACCGTGCGGACGTCTTAACCACTGGCCACCGAATTGATTGAGATACTTTACAAATTCCCACGTATGTCATGTTAAACTCGAACCGACTGAAACCTCATCGTCCTTCCCTACCTCGAAATGAATGTTTCAGGACTCTCGAGAATGTTATCTCTCTTTGAGGGTTGGTTCAGTGTTATCTCGCCTCTTGAGGCGTGAGTCGTACTCTCACGTCTCGCCGGCGGCGCCGCCGACTTAGGTTTGTTTCTGTAAGAACAGCTAAACATAATGCCCTCCATCGTCAGGCCCTGAGTGAGTGGCTATCGTGGCATCTGTCCACTTATACCCACCCCGATTTTGGCGTGCCTTGAGGTTAGTTGTCCTAGTCACCTTTTTATTAGGTTCTGCCAGAGTAGGGACTGCTTCTTCTCGATTTCTCGCGAACTTGCCTCGTATATCACCTTCGCAACTCTTTGTGCCACGGGCACAGTTCCGCAAAGACCTTCTTCACGTTCCTTGGAGTTTCAGCCATCTTAGTAAGGAACCCAGTATAAAATAAACGATGTTATTCGTTTCTTTTGTTGTTTGTGGGTTACGATATTTCTTCGAACATCATAATTATGACAGCAAAACTATTTATTTATTTTTTGAAGACAATCTCACCAACATCATTTAGCCCAAATTAAGCTAACAAAAGCTTGTCCTATGGGATCAAGACGACTATACCGCAGCTACTTTGATTCCATACTCTACAAACTGTAAGCCACAAACCGTCTGCCCAATTATTCTTTACTTGACGTGTCAATTAGTGCACCGTGGTGGGTGAGGTATTTATTTACATGTTGACACTCGGTTTCCCTTTTGTTTAGCTCAGTTGGATGTGAGTTACGGCACTTTGTTGGATGTGAGTTACGGCACTTTGTTGCTATAGTGATTTGATAAACCGTTTTTGATGATATTTTCGTTACAAGTATAATTTCAAGATTATTACAGTGTCTTGTGTGTGTTGTTTAGTGAAATACGTACTTAAGTGTAATTGTGAGAACTGTATTGGGATCATCATTATCATCTGTGCGTTAGTCCCGGTTGCAGATCATCATTATCATCTGTGCGTTAGTCCTGGTTTAATAACCATCAGGGATTTCCTACTCTCTCCACTTCGCACGGCCTTTAGCAAAATGAGACATGTCAAAAAAAATTGATTATTTAAATCAGATGGCGAATAATGAACTTTTAAATTAGTAGGTAAGTGAGTGAGAGTATTGTGTCCCTAAGATTTTTTTTAACGTGAGGGAAAATCCATCAGGGATGCGTTGCCGGACTCCTACCGACTAAAAAACCTCACGTAACGCCCAACAACCTATGGTTGGGAGCCCCGGGTAAGCTCTCGGAAGGATGTCACAGGACTCCCAACAGACCCACGGCCGCCACTGTAGCCTCGCCCAGGGGGTGGTTCGGGTGCTATCCCGCGTCTTTGGGGGGTTTCAGGTGTGATTCCGCTTCTAAAGGGGGGCGTGCGTGAACTCCTCACGTCACGGGCCTGCTTCTGTAAGGACGTTGAGCAGCCCTCTCACCGTCGTCGTCAGGCCCCCGGTCATGGAGGCGATAGTCCTCGGCGAAAACACGTCGGCGGCATGTGTCCCTAAGTAGTGTTTGTCTAGTGTGAACGCATCCTGCGCAAAAAGTTTTCCTATATTATTTAGTATACCTTTAACGAAAGTCCGAGTTAAGACCTGAATAAAAAATTTCAGCTCTGGTGAGTTACAAGAATAAGATACATGCCTTCAAAAATGGATTTCTTATCTATACTAATATTATAAAGAGGAAAGATTTGATTGTTTGTTTGCACTCCGAAACTACTGGACCGATTTGAAAAATTCTTTCACTGTTGGGAAGCTACACTCTTTGCGGTGAACATAGGGTGTATTTTATTCCCGTATTCCCACGGGAACGGGAATTACGAGGGTGAAACCGCGTGACGTTTGCTAGTTTCTATTATAATAGATTTTGTTCAAGGGAGTGAATAATTGGGACACGGGCAAGAGAATGATTATGACTAGCTGTTGTTCAATATCTACTATTGAATAACAGCAGTCGGTAGTGATACCGCCTGCCGCGCTGGAGGTCCTGGGTTCGATTCCTGTGTCGGTCCAAATATTTCTGTGACCCACAAATATTTGTTTAGGAGTTTGGGTGTTTTCTATGTATAATATGTATGTATTTAGAAATATATAAGTATGTCTATCAGTTGTCTAGATCTCATAACACAAGCTTATATTAGCTTAATTTGGGCTAGATGATGTTGTGTGAGATGGTCCACAAATATTTATTTATGTATTTATTACAGTATATGCATTAAATATACAACAATAACGATCCTCATTCAAACCCTTGGGACAGGAATAGATGATAGTCTGGAATAACACAAAGGCTTTACATTTTAACCCGGGAGTATCTTCCCATGGGAAGCGGGAACGGTTACCGAATTCAACGCGGGCGAAGCCGCGATCATCGTCTAGTTTATTATAACTAAGATGTATTTACAGAAAAATATTAAAACATCAAGTGAAAGGGAAAATATTCTAGTAGGTATGTGATTGTAACTGTGCGTACGGCATTTTGATTGCTAATACCACAACCGACAGATCATATCTCTTTATACTGTGCTAATACGCAATGAATTTGATAATACCTAACCGAACAAGTATCTTCGCCCAAGACCATAGGCCTCCATGCCCAGGGGCCTGAGGACGGTGAGGGGGCTGCTTACCGTCCTTACAGAAGCAGGCCCTATACGATAGCGTGCCGTGAGGGACGCACGCCCCCCAAGAAGCGGGGTAACACCAGAAGCCCGCCCCCTAGATGAGGCCGCAGTGGTAGCCGTAGGTCTGTTGGGGAGTCCTGGGGTATCCTTCCGAGGGCTAACCCGGGGCTCACAACCGTAGGCATTAGGTAGAAAACGTGTGGTTTTTATTCGGCAAGAGTATAGCAACCAAAACTGATTTTCCACACGAAAAAAAGGGGTTTTTCAGTAGAGGTCAGGCTTTTTTGCCGCTTCACACTCTCTGCTCTCTCTGCTGAACACTCTCTGTGGGAGTCATCAATGTAAACATGTGTGTGTGACAACTTTCGATTAGACTGTAGTTTAATTGTTAAAGTATTAATCTAAAAAAAATGTGAGCCGTCACCCGCCTGGCAGATGTGAAACGACAAAGTTATTTGTACATACGAGTACATTTATGTTTCGTAATCAACAATCTAAATGCCGAATGTTGAACGTCAAAATCCAAACTGTGAGTGAAACCCAAAACGCAAATAGATACCAATTCCCAAATTCTAATTACGAGTTCTCGACGAAAGGCTGCCCAACAAGAAATTCAGTGCTTTACATCAAAATAAATAAATGCATTTGTCAATTCTCCTGACCACTTCTACTCTTTATTCTTTACTTTAGTCTTGAGTTGAACACGAGTAGTAATTGAACCGGTGGGTCAACTACTAAGTAAGTAGCAAGTAGTAATAGTAGTAGTTACTAGTCGTAATACAGCATTGTAATCAATTTCCAGCGCTACATAGGCCTGCCCGGAATGCTGAAAGCCGGCGAATATTCTCCGAACAACCCTCTTGTGCGGGCCGAACGCGCTCCAGGGGACGCCCTACTCGGTCTTGGCGAATATGAACGGAGGCGGAACACTCTGCGCAAGATTCGACAGCAGCAATATAGGGAATATCTTGATCAGGTGAGGCGAATTATCTTTTCACAGGTTTGTAGATAAAGTAGGTAAGGAAGGGCTCGTGGCCCCGTGGAATCAGTGTTCTGTAAACGATCACTGTAGTGAGCAACATTCACTGTGGCCGGTTATGAAAGGGTGACCACCACGTGATCATTTTGTGACATTTATTTACGAGCATTTCCGTGCTTCGGAAGACACGTTAAGCCGTTGGTCCCGGTTGCCAGTAAATTGCAGTCGTTAAGCCAAGTTGAAGGTCTTATGAGCGGCTTGAAAAATTTGAACAGCAGGCAGTCACAACCTGCGCCCTGGTCGGCAGCGCGTGTATAGCGCCTCTGGTATTCCAAACGTCTATAGACTACGGTAACCAACCTTCCGGTAGGCCGTAATTTTGTCACCCAAGTAGTATAAAAAAAAAAGGTCGAAGAGGGATATTTATGAATCGAATCAGAGATCCGCATACTCAGAAACGGAACACTATTCCTGAGATACCGCGGTCTGTCTCTCTGTCAACAGGCTGTCTATCATAAACCGTGATACTTAGTTAAACAGTTGAAATGTTCAAAGATGATGTATTTCTGTTGCCGCTATAACAACAATAACGAAAATTAAGTGTGCATACATTTGATTTCATTTTCTTTTCTATATGTATGTATTTAAAAGTATATAAGTATTAATGTCCGTGGTCTGATACCCATAACACAAGCAGGTTATTCCTAGCTTACTTTGGGATCAGATGGCGTTGTGTGAGATGTCCGTGAATATTTATTTATTTATTTATTTTATGCAACAAACGTGACGTGACGTGAAACATGAGAGTGGAGACCGTGACTCCGTAAACTTAGTGTAGGACGTCCACCCGCCAGATGGACCGACGACCTGGTAATGGTCTGGATGCGGAAGGCACAGGACCGTGTGTTGTGGCGTAGATTGGGAGAGGCCTACGTCCAGTAGTGGACTGCTATAGGCTGAGTTGATTAATTTATTGACCACAAAAGTTATTTCTTTTTTTGTTGTATTTCTATGCGGAACCCTCCGTGAACGAATGCGATCCGCACTGCTGTTTTAAATATTCTTTCTTTCACAATTCCAGCAAGCAAAAAAGAAGCAAGAAGCGAAAGACCAAGCAGAACGCGAAAGACGCGAGCGCGAACTTCGCGACAGAGAAAGAGAGGACCGAGAACTGGAGCTAGTGCAAGAGCGAGACAGATATAGCCCGAGTCGAAGGCGCAGTGTGCAACTACAAAGTGGGCAACAGTTGCAGACTTCGCAAAGTGGACAACAGTTGCAGAGTTCGCAAAGTGTGCAGAATTTCCAGTACGATTCGAATGTGCCATCTATTTCTACGGCGTCTAGTAGTTATAAGTAAGTAGATATATTTTAGCCTAGATTGCAGTTTTGTTTTTTATTTAGCTCGCCAAATTGACGTCGCCACCAGCCTGATGGAAAGCAATGGCGACATCTAGCGATTGGGGGCCACTTCTGACAGTGGTCCTCAAATTGGCGGCCTTGTGATGTGCCACTTCACGCTTCTCTTGAAGAACCCGGGATTGTAAGATGAGGGAAACACGTGTGCTGGCAGGTCGTTCCAGCTTGGCAGGTTTTTCGGTTCGACAGAGAAACGATCTTTTGAAGCGTTCAGTTTTAGCAAAGATTCTCTCCACTGTGTAAGAGTGGCATCTCTGTCCAGCACGCGTTGTTCGGGATCGGAAAGGAGAGGGCGGGATTAGGTTGAAGAGTTCTATAAAACACTCACCGTGATAGATACGGTAGAATGATGCAGCCAAAGACGCAATAGTTCTTCGCTGCGCCAATGGCTCCAGACAAATAATAATGAAGACTCTGTAACCGATTACTGTAATATGTTTCTTGAGCTCAGTCTAATATTCACATGTGTTACCTACTGATTGATAGATTTTTCATCTACCACCGCTTCCGTGCCAGGACCAACAACTAAAACTGCTTTCTGAAAAAGCATTTTAAGCCGTTGGTCCAGTCCTGGGGTATCCTTCCGAGAGCTTACCCGGGGCTTCCAACATTAGGCTATTGGGCAGGATACGTGAGGTTTTTTAGTCGGTAGGAGTCCGGCATAGCATCCATGAGGATTTTCCCTCGCGTTAAAAAAGCCGTTGATCCTGGTTGCTAGTAACTTGTAGGCGGTTCCAAAAATAGCGGGTAGTCACAACCTGCGTCTGTACATTTGAACACGGCAATAGGGGACACACTACTAATGCTGGGGCTACATTAGCGGGCTACGGCGATAATTCGTGTTAACACGACGAGTGTGGCCGTGTAGATCGTTGCAACGCGTAGTATTCTGGCGTAGACGATGTATTATCGGGGCACTGTCGATAAACTGCCCAAAGGAATTTGTTGCGACTCGAATCTGTTCGCGATATATGTAGACAAGAACATCGCGTATGCCCGTGTACGATGTTTTTAGCGCGCCAACGCGACACGAATCTGTGAATGTAGCCAACTAAATAAATAAATAAACCCAGAAGAGTAGGTTTAAGTTAGGGTGTTCTATGTTTGCACGCATTATGTACTTTTAAAGAAAAAGTAGTTGAACAAATAACTTGGTTTTCCAGTAAAGTGGACACGGGGGTGCAAGTGGATGGATTCTCACAACCGCTGTCTGTGGCAGTACAAACTGATGATTCAGAACTGTTCCCGGTAAGTCCAATTTTGTACTTAAATTACTTTCCATGTGTAATAATTGTTTGATGCTTCCATAATATTAAAATACCTATTATTAAGCATATATATTTAAAGTAGTAGATGGAGACGAAATATAGTAGAGAGAATTCCCTAACAATATACAGCATTTACCTTGTGTTTTGACTTGATTAATTTGTATTGTGAAGAACTTCACACCTAGATATGGTAGATTTTGAGTCTAATGAAAACAAAATTTTAACAAAAAAGAACCGACTTCAAACAACCTAAAAACTGAAAAATAAAATTTACTTAGCACAAAGTTAGTATATTCTGATTAACAGACCGACTTTACGAACAGTTTACCCCCGTGAAGATGTGCCAGTATATCTTCTATGTTCATGATAGCTGTCGAGTGCATACTGCCAGAATTGTCTCGAATTGGTTTACGGAGCATGAAAATGAATCTACTCTCATTCGATGGCCGTCTAGGTCACCAGACCTTAACCCAATAGAAAATGTATGGGGTTTGATGGTTCAAATGTGGGATAACAGGAACGAGAGGACTAAAGAAGCAATCGAGCTGCATTGTAACGAAATCTGGGATTACATGAGGGGAAGTGACATTTGCAGTCGTCTAATCGGGTCTATGCGTAATCGATTATTAGACGTTATTGACGTTTACTGACTTACAAACTTTTTCGTGCAATACTTATCATACTCCATAGTATACGTCTATGTCATGGCTTTGTCAGTGTCTAGTAGATTGATAACAGGTTCTTTACTTAGGAAATGTATGTTCAAGCTAATTTCAACCTAATTGTATAGAATAATTGTAGGAAAATGATGAGGATTAAGGTGGGTCATGATTCCATTTGGTCGACTGTACTTACAACAGATTTTATAGGCATATACGTGATTTTTTTACGAATGTATGTATTTTTATTCGGCAGTGTGACATACTAATTCCCGTCCCCAGGTTAGTCCCGCTACGGAGCCGTGTCCCCTAGCGCGGCTCACTCGCGCCGAGAGGGAACTGTCTCCGAGGAACGCTCTGCAGTACACTCCGGAAACCATGCGGCGGAGAAGCTATGGCGATTTTGATGGTAAGTAATTTGTACTATATTTATTTTTAATACAGTTGCTTAAAAAGTGGCGTATTACAGGGACGTATAGCGTTCGGGATGTGGGCTATTACACGCTCGTGCCTTTTCTTTACCATTCCCGCACTCGTGCGTTTTCTTTCCCAATTGTCAAAATAATGTCTGTGATTCGTGCAAATATTTATAAAAAAAAATACTAACTTGTTTCAATATCAGAATTAATACTAGTTTTCGATACAAGTGTGGGATTTCTGTTATTACAACGAGTTACGACATGTGTTGACCCGAGCCGAAGGCGAGGGTAGACAGTCGGAACGAGTTTAAATAACAGTCCCACACGTTGTATTGAACAACTATTTTTAATACAGTTGCGAAAAAATTAAGCAATTTTATAAAATAATAAAAACACAATAAACCTGAATATCCAAAATGGCGACAACCGTAAAAGAATATTTACCTTCCTAAACAGAGACTATGGCAATGCACTTCATACAGCCAACTTTTTTTATATTTATAAATTTAATTTATTATTATTATTATTTAATTATCAGGCAGGCAGTTGAAACAACTGATGACGCCTGTATCCAGCCATTTCTTTCTTCAGTTTTTTTTAATTTGGCCGATACTTATATTAATTTATGCTTAAATTTTAATTAAAATTACTTTTAATCTGATATTGAAACAAGTTAGTATCTTTTTTTAGAAATATATGTATGAATCACAGGCATTGTTTTGACAATTGGGAAAGAAAACGCACGAGTGCGGAAATGGTAAAGAAAAAGCACGAGTGTGTAATAGCCCACATCCCGAACGCTATACGTCCCTGTAATACGCCACTTTTTGAGCAACTGTATTAAAAAAGTAATTTTAAATAAAATTTAAGCATAAATTAGTATAAGTATCGGCCAAATTAAATTTATAAATATAAAAAAAGTTGGCTGTATGAAGTGCACTGCCATAGTCTCTGCATAAAAAGGTATATATTCTTTTACGGTTGGCGCCATTTTGGATATTCAGGTTTATTGTGTTTTTATTATTTTATGAAATTGCTTAATTTTTTCGCAACTGTATTAAAAATAGTTGTTTAATACAACGTGTGCGACTGTTATTTAAACTCGTTCCGACTGTCTACCCTCGCCTTCGGCTCGGGTCAACACCTGTCGTAACTTGTTGTAATAACAGAAATCCCACACTTGTATCGAAAACTACTATACTAGTACTTCTGCGAAGAGTAGACCTCGCAAAGCACACAGGTAAAAAAACAACCTGTGAGGTGAGGTGTATGTCATAATGTTTCCCAACTCCATAATATTCATGAATAGATATTGGTTAGTGTGGTGTCTATGGTCAATATCTGCGGGGTTCTCTTTGACGGGACTCTAGCAAAAAGATGGACGCTGTTATTCCAGACTATAATCTCTATCCCTGTACAAAATTTCAGTCAGATCTGTTCAGCTATCAGAGCGTGATTGAGTAACGAACATCGAAATATCCAAACATGAACACAAACTTTCATATTTATAATATTTACCTCTGCTGTTCATAAGCTACGGTTATCAAATGAACCATAACTTATCTGCCACCTTAGTATTGATATACATACTGTGTATGTGTGTATGTATGTATATAAATATCTACGTAAAGTTTTTATCTTAAAATGTTAATCTTGCTTCCCCAGAATTCGTATCATAAATTAATTTCTCTAAAAGTTGCCTGTAAGAAATTGCCTTGTGCGATAAGGCCGCCAATTGTAAAACCAATTTAGTGTAAGTAGATATAAGTAGTATAAATTGTATTTTGGTATTACAATAAAGAGTATCTATCTATCTATCTATCTATCTATTATTAAAATCTGTCTGTTTGTATCCACAGAGCGCTCGTATCTCCTAAAGAAATGCAACCGCGACAAGACATCAGATCTGCGTCACTCGTACAGACCTTCCATATTCGACGCGGATGCTATTCGACTCAGGAATTTGCAGGCGGAAAAGGTAACATAAAAAAATTAAATAAAATATAATTCATTCTCTTTGAAATTTTAAATAAAAAAATATTTAGAATCGTCAAAATTGTTGTGACTTCACTGAGGGTCCACAAATGCTACAGACTGAGAAGAACACCAAAAGAAACTCAGTCCGGCTTTTTTCAAAACAACAACTTTTTTTCTTCTAGTTCTTGGACTTTCTCGGCTTGAGAGTATGCCCAAGTCAAGTAAATTTCATTGTGAAAATTAAATATATTGTCCAAGTTTGGACTAAGTTCTACTCTAGTAAGGCGGTGGTACCTAAAAAACTAGCGTTTCACTGCGCTTTATCACTTTCCAACACTTTTGCACGTTGTCGAACTTTTATGTTTGAAAATCCTTCGACTGCCTCTGTGGCGCAATCGGTAGTGATACAGCCTGCGGCGCTGGAGGTCGTGGGTTCGATTCCCACCGGAGACAAATATTTGGACTATTCCCAGTTTCCCCCGAATGCTTTCCCCCGAACGGGGGAAACTGGGAATTTTTGTCACATCTTCCCCCGAATTCATAATCGGGGGAAACTAGGAACAAAATGGTCCCATATTCCCCCGAAATATTCGATAAGAGAATTATGTTGCTTCTTTCGAAACTGAGGGCCTAAAAAGGCAACATTGTATGTTTCATAATATGAAACGTAAAATGATGGGTATGCTTTATATGTTATGTATTTCAAGTTATATGAATTGTATGTTTCATATCATGAAACATACAATGTTGCCTTTTTAGGACCGCTGGTAAATAAAAAGTCGATATATATGTAAATTTTATTTTATCGTTTAAAGGATGCGGCAGAACGTCGTCAATATTATCAGCAAGAACTTAGAAATCAAATTATGGAGCAGCAGAGAATAAGAGAAGAGAGGAAGAATAGAGAAAAGTGAGTTAGTTCGTGTTATTTATGCGCACTTTGAACTCTCGTTGCAAGTCGATCCGATTTGTTGCCATTTATGACCATTGCTGCGCTTCCTTGGCCAATACCGTTATGATTTATAGCCTAGGAATCTCACAAATAACGTAGCTTTCTATTGGTAAAAGAATTTTCAAAATAGATTCAGAAAATCGGGAAATAAATCATACATACATACTTGGAATGGAACTCAAAATATATATGAAAAGTTAGATGAGAATAGATATATAAGAATTTTAAGTCTTTTAGACTCGTTGTAAAATATGAAGCATAATATTAGGTCGTCAGTGCAAGCACCTCACTTTTCCCCCCAAAAACACGCTGACGTTTTTATATTTTTTACAAGCAGAGTTAGTCCGGCTTTTTTTATTTCAAATTTATAGAAGTCTTCGAAATTGATTGCTTCTAATCAGAATTTGATGGTAGTATTTAGTAGAATTAGGAGAACTGATTCCATTTATGATTAAAGAAATTAATATAAACATTAAAATATTCCAGAATGCTAGAACAAGCAGAGATGCGTCGTCTCGAGGAACAACTGCGGATGTTGCGGATGGCGCAGGAACAGGAGCGGGGGAGACAACACCACATTACTGCACAGGTTAGTGGCGGGGGAGTCTCTCTCTCTCTCTTTCTCTCCTTATCCCCCTTCTCACTGTCTTATATCTTCTCTCTCCCTATACCTTACCTCTCCACCCCATCCTTTCTCTTTATCTATGCATTCCTTCTCTTTTTTTCTCTACAAGGGGTGTGAAAAAAAAGAGAAGTAATCTCTCTTTCTCTCTCTCTTTCTCTCTCTCTCTCCCTCCCACTCCCTACTACTCCATCTCTTTTTTCTCTCTTCATCCCTTTTTTCTCCTCATCCCCTCTCTCCCCATTCCTTCTCTCTATCTCTACCACCCTTGCGTACGTACTTTACCCTTTGAGTACGAAACCCTAAAAAGCGAATGTGTGTGAGAGAGAGAGAGGGGGGGGGGGGAGAGAGACTGATCAATGCGCGAAACTCAGTGTGGTAGAATTATCAACCAAGCCTTATAATCCCGGTTGCGTCCCAAAGCCCTTGTTTCAGAGCTTTGACTCTGCTCTGAAAGGAGAATAATCCATTCTCATGACTTGAAGCCTATTTTTATTATCATGCGATGCGGTACCGGACCAAAATAAAAACCTATCCAAAGTACGATATTTAATCTCAGTCAGTAAAATGACAAGTGCAACTGTTACTTATATTGAATTTAGTACTGAATTTTCATTCAAGAAATGTCATTTTACTGACTGAAATTAATAATCATAGTATAGGTACTTTTCAAACTTATTCAACTTATGCTTTATTTCTATCTTTATGTTGTGCTTAGAAACACCAGTAATGGCGAGAGAGCTGATGCCGCAGCTTCGCCCGCGTAAAATGTGTTTCCGTTCCCGCTTCCCGTGGGAACTTATTCTCGGGATAAAAAGTGGTCTATGTGTTATTACCAGACCATAATCTATCCCTGTACCAAATTTCAGCCAGATCCGTTCAGCCGTCAGAGCGTGAAAGAGTAACAAACATCCACACTCACAAACTTTCTCCATTAGAATATTTGTAAGATTCGCGAAATAAATATTATAATCTTTTTCTGTTACAGATGAAACACAGCGCCACAGACTACAACACCAAACGAACGCAACTTCAAAGAGAAATAGATTTAGAACAAGAACAAATAATTCGCGCAAATTCACAACCGAACAAAAATATTCCTAAAAATACCAAAAACACTTCCAAAAGCGATACGGCCCCTTCGAAATTACCTTTTTACTACCCACAAATATATATAAGTAATAATGAAAAACCATACTCCTTAAATATTCCGGATAATTCCATATTTTCTTCCAATTATGATGTAGACAGTTATTTAAGAAAAAATCTAAATTTTAATAAAAAGAAAAAAGATAATTATGAAAATGTCGAAACTCCTACTGATGCGAATATTTTCGAAATTATAAATTCACCCACACAAAATATGAAAGATAAAAGTAAAATTGCTGTAGAAAATGAGAATAAAATTGTAAAGGAAAATAATATTTTAGAAGAAAATGCGTTGATACGTGATAAAACAATACATAGGCCTAATTTAAACCGTCCTAATGTATCAAATTTAGAAGATCCATCTAAAAATAATTTTGAAAATATTCTCGAAAGGCGAGATTCAAAAACCGAAACTAACGCTAGATCTACAACAATAGATTCGTTACCGATACCAGTTTTGAGACACACGCCGAAATCTCAAAACGAAATTGTTGAAAATATGAATATGAGCGATGCTATGAAAAAAGTTGATGATAAATTTAAAGTGCCTGCTGTTCAGAAGAATATATTAAAGGCGTTGCCTAACGAGGAAGGCAGGAATATAAGTATTTTGACGCAATTAGGGTCTATAAGACGACAATTACAGTTGGAACAGTTAAAATTAGATAATATGATCTCTAAACAGGATTAAATGTGATTTAAAATGGAGTATAATCTTTGTCAAAGCACAAAATACTAAGTACAGAAGATAATCTACATATAAAGATTTTCATAGTAATAATGGCATCAATCCTAACGTATAAGCCCCGCAAGTTGGTATTGCGCTCGGCGGCCATCTTGGTGACGTATGTCCGTCGAGCCGTCAGTACTAAAAAGAATACCGTACGCAGCTTCGCGAGGCTAGCGCGCGCTCGCGTTACGTCACGATGACGTCACTTAGCTGTCATTATGACAAGGTTCCAGCGCAATACCAACTTGCGGGGCTTATACGACAGTTAAGGATAACCACAACTTGCTGTATAGGAGGAATGACGAACCGAACTCCTTAGGAAAGGAATTTTGGATGTTGGATTAGAAAATTACCTGTACCCTCCAGATGGTTAATAATTAGCACTTTTCCGCTTAAAAACGTGACTAATAAGTCGAAACGTGTTTAGCGTACACATAATTTCGATACTGTAGTGTGCGTAGCCGAGGGTAGGTTTGAAAAAAAAAAGTGTGTGCGTGTATGTGAACCTTTACGCGCGATTGAAGTAAAACTTCTTTGCCATTGACGGCATCAAATCGCACCTTCATTTCGAAACCGTTACTAAACAAAATAACTAAATTTTACAGGAGAAGCAATTTAAGATTTTTGGCCTATTATATACCTCATAATGAAAAACTTATTAACTTGTATGAGGTATGTCTTAGATTACTTATTAAATTATTATTTCCATTTCAAGATGTGAAGGCACATAATTAGATAATTTAAATAATTACTGATTTATAATAATTTTAATTTTTATAGTAACACTTTTGCAATAACTTTTTTTTTTCAATTACCATTGAATATTGTAATGTTAGTATGAATTGAATGTTACTATGTAAAAAATAAAATTATAGCTATTTTAAATGACAGAATAATGAGTGTGAAATATATTTAAAGACACGAATAAAATAAAAGGTAATAGTTAAAATCACTATTTATTAAACGAACGTATGAAGTAAAATTATAAATGGCAAATAACTCGTTATTTTTCTTTTAATAATTATCATTTCATTGAAGCTTACAGTCACCGTATTTACTTATTTTGAATAATAATGTTTGAAGATAGTTAGTTAGTTAGTTTAGAAAACTACTTACCTACTATTCCGATGGGACCACCTGTGGGATCCAGCCTACAGGTAGGGGGCGTCAGCATTAGCATCGAGTGCTCTTTGAAGTATCTGGGGCTCGTACTCGATGGCCGGTGGAAAATCGGACATCACTTCCGAAGTTTGGTCCCAAAACTGATGGGGGCATTGATGCCCAACATCAGGGGACCCTACGCTCCCTGCAAGGAGACTGTACCTGGAGATCGTGCGAAGTATGGCCCTAGGGGCCCCCGGATGGGCGGAGACCCTGACGGCCAGCAACGTGGCTAGATTGCTGAGCCCGCAGAGAGCGATGGCCATCAGGGTGATAAGAGGATACCGCACGATCTCCGGTGAAGCGGCATGTCTCCTAGCCGGAACCCCTCCATGGGACCTGGAAGACCTCCGAGAGCCCTTGCGTCACAATTTAGATGGCGCAAGGAGGCGCTGGAGTGGAGCCATAGGCCTGCGTCTCGAGAAACCAAGCCCCAGCGGTCCCAGCTCCACCAGGAAACCGTGGAGACATGAAAGGTGCGACTTGAGCAACCAAAGGGCGAATTCGCCACAATCGAGGCCGTCAGACAATTATGGAAGAGTGGCTAGAGAGGAGACACGGTGCTCTCTCCTACTGGTTGTCACAGATGCTTGCCGGGCACGGTAGTTTCGATATTTATCAGTGGGGAAGACACCAGGAAACCACAGCCGAGTGTCAGCACTGCGAGGATCGCAGCGATGACACAGCGCTCCACACGCTGGTGGAGTGCTGGTGGAGTGCGTGGGCGCAACAGCACCAGGTCCTCGTAGTGGGTCTAGACGTGGACAATCTCTCACTCAAGACCATAACGCGAGCCATGATCTTCAGCGGGAGTAAGTGGGATTGCGCCGCCACTTTCTGCGAGCAGGTCATGCTCATGAAAGAGGCGGCGAGGCGGGAACGCGGGAGAACTCTCCCACTCGAGTTCCTCAGTCGGCGGCCTAGGCGCCGTCGTCGTGTCTTCGCAGAAGACTGTCGGCCTCCATAACTTGTGGCCTGAGGACGGTGAGAGGGCTACTCCCCGTCCTGCCCGGCCATGCCGGCCCATGACGGCAGCGTGACGTGAGGGATTCCCGCACACCGCCCCTTAGAAGCGAGATCACACCCGAAACCTCCCAAAGACGCGGGATAGCACCCGAACCGCCCCTTGGGCGAGGCCGCAGTGGTGGCCTTCCGAGTGCTTACCCGGAGCTCTAGCTAAGTAAAAATAATATAACACAATATGAAACTAAACAGTCATCTATAAATCTTTTGTATTTGTTTTATACTTATTATTTGTATACTTATTGTAATAATACTACCACTGTTTATATACTTATTGTAATAATCCTAACCGTAAACATGAGAATCAAGTTAGTCAAGAACTATACTAAACCAATAATCACAATTTGAAAGTAAATATTTATGTCATACTTTTATCTAGAATTTTTATTATAAGGATTATACAAAAGGTAACGGTTTTCGTTTTAAATTTGAAAAAAATAAAATACACATTTTAAGTTAAAAACTGTGACTATACAAAAAAACCCACTTTATAGAATAAAAATAAGGAAATAATATAGCTTAACGAGAAAGTCAACCGTTCTTATATCAATAGTTACACTTTTATTATAAACTTGTACGTCGACTCCTCAAATGACCGGTGACAACTGGTTTAATAACGGTTATGTCATTAGCATTTGTTTATAATTTTCATTTAGTAACGTTTTAGTTTAGAGCTATCTACCGTAATATTGAGGTATTAAATAAACTGTCAAATTCATTAGGTAGTTCCTGACGATTTAAAAAAGATGGCGTTATTAACTCAATTTCGTAAAAATTTCGTTTAGTAACGGTTTCGAAATCAGGGTGCGAAATGTTATATTAATATCATTCATTCGAATTTTGAATAGCGGATCCGCTATTCAAATTCAAATAGTAAGCGTTACTTCGGATTTGGCGGGAAACTTTCAGACAAGCGTTGCATTTCGTCATAATATTTTTTCAAAACTATTACTGTATTTTTGAGTGTTTATGTGTAATTTATGGTGGATTATGAAACATAAAGGTTCGACAACGTGCAAAAGTGTTGGAAAGTGATAAAGCGCAGTGAAACGCGAGTTTTTAGGTTTGTCGACAAATTCCACAGCAAGCCCTAGTAAGGTACCACCGCCTTACGAGAGTAGAACTTAGTCCAAACTTGGACATACATGAATACGCTGCTCATAAGAAGAATCATAACATGAAAATGATTTATATTTTCACAATGAAATTTACTTGACTTTGGCATACTCTCAAGCCGAGAAAGTCCAAGAACAAGAAGAAAAAAAAAGCGTTACTTCAGTCAGAAAAAAAAATTGAGTTACTCCTACTAGTCGCGCCTAAAGAAGTTTTACTTCGAAAATCCTTCATGAGATTGTGTTCTGTCCCTTATTATTTTGTGGTCAAAGGTTATCAGCCCATCTGGGACTAGACTGGGACTGGTATCTGAAGGTGCGACCTTGGTGTATTGTGACGAGAATTGGTAGAGGGCTACTTCTAGTAATGGCTGCTCATTTGCTTGGAACAAACTGTATAACTAGTTAAATGAGGGAGCACAGTATGCCTCTGCCTAACCCTTAAGGGAAAAGCCATACTAGTATAAATAAGCCCCCCACGTTGATATTGCGCTTGGCGGCCATCTTGGTGACGTATTTCCGTCGAGCCGTCAGTACTAAAAAAAATACCGTACGCAGCTTCGCGAGGCTAGCCCGCGCTCGCGCTACGTCACGATGACGTCACTTAGCTGTCATTATGACAAGGTTCCAGCGCAATACCAACTTGCGGGGCTTATATGTATTTTTAACGTGTAACGTCTGTAGCCGATGGATATTGGATTTTGAAATCTGAAATTTTGATTTGAATTTTGGATCACTTATCGAGTTCCAGGCTCGGAGTTTGCATTTCGAATATTTAGATCGGCTCTCAATTTTTGACGTGACAACGTCCTATAATTCTATGAAGCCGGCTGCACGCACGAAAAAACATGACGTATGCGGCGTTACCTCGCCCTGAGGCGTTCCATTTAAGGCTGAGTTGTCACGTTCAACTATCGAAACCGACTTTACAGACAACCGATTTTTTATACTATTAAAGTGGCAAAACATCTGACCTTGGTGGTTACCGTGATGACAACGCAATCGAAGCTGCGTGGACACTGCTTACACCCTGTATACAACAAGGAAGGTGATACAAACTGTTTTGATGTAAAAATTGACGTTTTGATTATCCCTTTCTTGTTATCCTTTATCATCTGAGCGCTATTCCCGGTTGCATCTAAAACCCTTCGGAGTCTTTAACTAGTACGATTTCACTTTTATTCATACTCCACATATAGAAGCGCTCGTGGCCCCGCGGACTCACACCGATACCGTGCACTCGTACTTTACTAAGCAAAGTAGGGTTTTGCGAAGTACTGGAGTTAGTCACGACTATGAAACAGAATTTTTGGTCAAAGTGCGACTTTGCTACAAAGTAAAGTCATAGTGCGATCTTTGAATCTTGGCCTCAGTGTTCTGTAAACGATCACTGGAGTAAGCAACTTTTACTATGTCCGGTCCTTCGATGGGTGACCTGTTAGTGTCATATGCAAGCGTTTCCGTGCTTCGGAAGACACGTTATGCTGTTGGCCCTAATGAGCTGTATCAAACCAGTCATTAAGTCAATTTGAAGACTTCATGGGCGGTTTGAAAAATGCCAACATTGTATCGTCACAACCTGAGCCTGTCATCAAAAAACCATAAAGTGATAATGTGGACGTATACTTTGCCTCCGCCTACCCCTTTGAGGATAAAAGCGTGACTATGTATTTTTCGAAACTCCAAAATCCATTTCTTTCGACTTTCCATTCCCAAGCAATAAATAACTATTTGAGTCTCTCCCTTGTCTGGTTCCTATAGCAATATAATATTCATCATCGTATTTTTTTTTCAAGGCATGAAGCTCATATTCATACATTTGCAAGTTTTGTAAAAATAATAAACTAGGTAGTGCCAAATATACCAATATGTATTTTTTTTTAAATTAATAAGCGATAATTAATAATTAAGTTATTAAGCAATATATTGATAGCAAACTATTTGTGGCTTATTGTTTACCTATTTTTACCGAATGTAAGCTGTCGGATTTTAGATTTTTAAAATTCTAATTGATTTAAAAAAACACTTTGCCATACTTTCTTGCTAAGTAGGCTGATTAAATCACTGGTATAATAACATACATATTATATATTTCCGAACCCCCGGTAGAGTCACAAAAATTTTGACAAACCTAAATAATTTTTTAAAAATTTCAAAGGGAATAAATTTTATTTTATTTTATTTTATTTTATTTTTTATTATTATTTTACAGCTAAAAACATATGTTAGAATTTTTTTTGTCGTTATCTAACTCTAGGATTTAAAAATTCTATCTGCAGCATTTCTTTAAAGCCCGGTTTTTTTTTCAAAATAAGATGAGTAAATTGCTTAGTGTACCTCTTGTTTGTACAAAGATTTTATTCTTTCTATATACTTTTCTATTTATTCGACTATATTTACGACTATCAACTAAGTTGGTTTCAAATTGATCTTTAACATGTTACTAATTTCTTTCAAGATTTCTTTTTTTTTTTTAAATAAAACGGACAGTGCTATTTGATCAAATAACACCGTCCGTTTTATTTTGAAAAAGAAAATGATATACAATGTATAAAGTTTGATTGAAAAGTAGCTCGGTTTTCAGAAATTATCAATTTATGGAATCTTAAAAATTGATAATTTCTAAAAACCGAGCTACATTTCAATTCAGCTTTATACATTGTAGTTAATATTTTTTTTCCAAATTTCCACTATAATAGCATACAATACGCCACAAATACTTTGCCCACAGATAATTTGTTGAAGCTTAAACGCATTTATAATATGTATGTAGCACAAAATGTATGTTAGTATTGAAAGACTGCGTGAATAGAATAAGTAAAGAGCTTGGTATAAGGACAGTGAGATTATTGAATAAGTGTATTGTTATTTTTGTATTTTGAATTGTATATTTTATTTAATATTATTTTTGTTACTCGAATCTTGGAACAGAGAATTTCGAAGACCTTATAGTCCTTTCGTATCGTTAGGAGTTAGGACATTAAATTAAAATGCCCGTTGAGCATTGAAGTCCTAAAAGCCGCTTGCCCTGTTAGCTGTATGCCCTTTTTTTTTTAAATGTGAGGCATGACAATTCGTAAGTGCATTACGTGCTGTCATACCGCTTGATCGTCTAGGGACTCTATAATACTTCACAGGGTCATGGTACGAAATTCTCTGTTTTGAGATTTGAGTAAACTTTTTTTTATTATAAGAGGCTTTCGCTGAATAATTAGTACATAATGAAGCCTTATGTCCCACAAAAGGCATATTGGCATTCCAAAGATATAATAAATCATTATTAAAAAATTAAAAATGTATTTTATGTTCATTTTTTAAGGAAAATGAGATCTTTACCTATTTATCTATGGCTCGAGAGGCACCATGGCAGCCTCACCTACAGAGTGTCACAGATGCTTACCGGGCACGGTTGCTTAGGTAAGTATCTGTGGCGTATAGGGGAAACTGGGGATACTTGATCCTTACGGGAGACTAGGTACACAAGATTTACAGAACTTGTATGAGCCGTATTTAGTTTTACATACATACATACATACATATACTCACGCCTTTATCCCCGAAGGGGTAGGCAGAGGCCTATACCGGCCCACATTTCACCGTGTACAATTCGGTCCCACGTAACAGGTGGTGAGCCCATCGCCGTGTTGAAATGGACCGCCGACGTCAGAGCCTCGTCCGTTGTTCAGCAGGTGCACGAGCTTGCACGTGAGGTTGACTTGGGCCCGGAGGTGTTGGTAGGGCCCCACTACACCCCTTTAGTTAGTTTTATAGTGGCAATATCGATTGTATATGGTACCCGTACGTTTTATAGATGGCACATCTATCACATTTGACACTTTGGCAAACGGCGGGCGAGTCCCTTCTTACCCACCACACTACCAAGCCACACTACCGGTAGTGTCGTGGGGAAATTTCTTTCCCTTCTACACTACCAGCTAGTAGTATCGCGGGTAATTTCTAAAAGGTCTAACATCTTCGTTCCCAGCGACACTACTATGAGATACCGCACTACCAATATACTCTACCAGTAGTGCCGTAGGGAATAATTCTGCACTAGCAACCCTTCTTACTCACCACACTACCAAGCCAAAACAAATGAAGATCGGTAAAACAAATGAAGATCGACAAAACAAATGAAGGATTTGTTTCACCGATCTTCATTTGTTTCACCGATCTTCATTTGTTTTGTCGATCTTCACTTGTTTCACCGATCTTCATTTGTTTTGTCGATCTTCACTTGTTTCACCGATCTTCATTTGTTTTACCGACCTTCATTTGTTTTACCGACCTTCATTTGTTTTGTTGATCTTCATTTAATTCACCGATCTTCATTTGTTTTGTCGATCTTCATTTGTTTCACCGATCTTCATTTGTTTTGTCGATCTTCACTTGTTTCACCGATCTTCATTTGTTTTACCGACCTTCATTTGTTTTGTCGATCTTCATTTGTTTCACCGATCTTCATTTGTTTTGTCGATCTTCATTTGTTTCACCGATCTTCATTTGTTTTGTCGATCTTCATTTGTTTCACCGATCTTCATTTGTTTTACCGATCTTCATTTGTTTTGGCTTGGTAGTGTGGTGGGTAAGACGGGTTGCTAGTGCAGAATTATTCCCTACGGCACTACTGGTGGAGTATATTGGTAGTGCGGTATCTCATAGTAGTGTCGCTGGGAACGAAGATGTTAGACCTTTTAGAAATTACCCGCGACACTACTAGCTGGTAGTGTAGAAGGGAAAGAAATTTCCCCACGACACTACCGGTAGTGTAGCTTGGTAGTGTGGTGGGTAAGAAGGGGGGCGAGTAAGTAATTGTTGCGGCAGAAAGAAAATTTTGGTGAATTTTTATTTTGACTAAACATTTATTTAAAATAGGAATTTTAAAAATGTGATTTCGAAAATGAATAAAAAGAAAAGACATTTTTTATTTAATTCCTTATTAATGGTATCATGTGAATCTAAATATGGGAGACTTGATTCCCCAGGATCAAGTCATCCAGACCGGGGGGATCAAGTCTTACGTATATACGGGACACATGGTACGATTCCTTATTATAGATTTTAGTCAAATAACTACTAAATTTAGATACTCATATCTTTGGCTCTTACAGCAAATATAAGCAAATAAATTTCACGTATTTAGTACCAACGGTTTTTTAAACGGATACTCAATATAGAAATTAGGGATAAAAAACAAAAGGGTGATCAAGTGTCCCCAGTTTCTCATACACCGGGAGGTAGCATCACTGCGGTGATGCGGCGAGGACACGGCGCTGCATACATTGGTGGAGCCTCGTTGCGGGCCTGGGCGTGAATATCCGCACCCTGGAGACCATGGTGAGGGCTATGGTCTCCAGCGGGAGAAACTGGGACGTCGCTGCGTCTTTCTGCTAGCAAGTCATGCTCGCGAAAGAAGCAGCGGGGAGGGAGCGGGAGAGATTGCTACTGCCCCGAGTTCTGCAATCGGCGGCTATACGCCCAGGACTTCCGGCCTCCATGACCGAGGGCCTGAGAGCGGCGAGTTCGCTCCTTGCCGTTCTTACAGAAGCAGGCCAAGGCGGTGTCGCATGGGAATCCCGGCGATTGGTAGATGGCAGTGCATCGTGTGCTTTTAGTCGGTAGAAGTCCGGCATGACATCCATGAGGATTTCCACTCGTAAAAAAAACCTTTTTATCGACCACTAGCGGACGTCACGCGGTTTCACCCGCGTAGTGCCCGTTCCTGTGGGACAACGGGGAATAAAATATAGCCTATGTTCACCGCAAAGAGTGTAGCTTTCCAACAGTGAAAGAATTTTTCAAATCGGTCCGGTAGTTCCGGAGCCTATTCGATGCAAACGAACAATCAAATCTTTAATCTTTATAATATTAGTAAAGAAAACATTAAAGATCTATTCACTCACAACTCTATCTAATCCCAAAGTTAGCTAGGATTATCCTGCCTGTGTTGCGTAAGGGTATCAGTCTACGGATTTGTTTTGCATATACTTGTAAAACATAGAAGACACGCCCAGACTCTCGAGACAAATAACACAGGCCTGCAAAATGAGGGTCATAACTTCCTCTCTGGAATTTGATAGCTGATTCTAGGGTATTTTGGTGCGCTGATTACGAATATGTACTTAGTTTTTCTGCATCACCTCCAGAATTTTCAAAAAAGGTACAGAAAGAAAATAGAAAAAAAGACCCAAGTTTACTCATAAAAAATATATATTTAAAAAAGTACATTACTTTTAACTTTAAAAACGACTAAAATATAATAACAACTTGTTACTAGTCTAAATTACATGTAAATTTTATTGGTTAACTTGGTCCTTTTTTCCTGGAACCTTCGGTTGTGCGATTTTCGGTTAAAATTCCAGTTTGGATCGTCGCGCTTCAATAACCAACAATAGTCCACCATCATGCTAGTATTCCATGTTCCTTGATACCAGACTTTAAGCTCTTTCAAATCTCGGTAAAATCTTTCGCCTTGTTCTTCGCCAACGGCTCCTAGATTTTCTGGGAAGTAATCAATGTGCGAATTTAGGAAATGAAGTTTAGTGCTCGTTTATGTCCCTTTTACTATTAAAATTGTATCCAGTTATGTCACAACAACAACAGTAGCAATCTTTATCATGGTTGTTAGCCTCTCTTCGTAGTATAGGCAAAACGATTTTGGAGGTATTTTTCTGTCCTTTGACCACTGGCGAAGTTCTAATAAACAAGTCGTACAAAGTTTATGAGGTGTCCAAGTTTTGTCTTTGGTTAATTAAAACGTGTCCATAATAACTTTTGTAAATATTTTTCACAATGTCAGTAATGCTGTTTCGTTGTGTTATCACCATAAAATTCCCGCAAATATTACAAAAATAATTTGGAGAATTTAAACATCTTCGCGATGACATTTTAAAGTTCATGTTGCAAGATGCGCACTTCAACTGTTAATTTTCTAAATAAGTGCGGGTACTTAATAAAAAAAAGCCTTTTGGATTATCTTTATTACACCCTTTTTAATAATATTTACAACAATTAGGTAATATTGCTACTAGGTAATATTTTTTATTATTTTATTACTAAATTAAGTTAAAATTACCCGTTTTCAACATGGTTAAGGCGGATTACTTTTACTTTTTATGTAGTAATCATCAAATTACTGATTTGCATTAATTTCTATGTCCCCTTACACGAATTAAATGCAATAAAAATTAAGCTGAAGTATTTTAATGACGTTTTATAAATTTCTAAAGGTAGACGCTCAGACATTTTGTAGCTAAATCTTAAATATTCAATATCAAAAAATCCTGACGTGATGGATTTTTTTTATTATTTTTCTCGTAATCAGCACATCAGAAACTATAGAAAATGTTACTCAGATTTCAAAGAGGAAAACCATTGCAGACCTGTGTAATTTTATTGTGGACTAGCTGGTGCCCGCGGCTTCGCTCGCGTCATCGTCGGCTCATCACATCATTTTGTATTCTACCATACATACATACATTATTATATGCATAGAAACCAGTATTCATAGATCCCAACTCCAGAGCCAGGGTTAGAAACCAGAGGCCTAAACACGGCGGTCGCTTACGCAGCACCGAGGTAGTCAGATATACAATAAAGAACCTCTGAAATCCATTACAGCATTATCATGGTAGGGTGATATTAATTTGGCGACTCAAATCAAACAATCAAAGAAACAAACACATCTTTATTCATGTAGGTTCATAGTAATACAATGAACGTCTTTATGAATGATTCTACATTTACATTTACTGCCCAGATTCGCAAACCAATAGGTATAGCCTGTGAGTAAGAATCTGGCAAGAAATCTCACGGCCACTCTTTTCAAACTGCCAATAAGTACCTATAAACAAAATATAGCATGGAAAACACCCCCCCCCCCCCCCCCCTTTTGTTAAAATATAGTATACATACTTATGGAGTAGGGACAGGTTGTGATCACATAGTATACAATATGAAAATACAGTAAAAAAAATGCACGACCAAATCAATAATTATGAGCCAAATTGAATTCTTGCCTCACGGCGCATTAACATAGGGGAAACTGTTCACCATTCGTACGCAGGGCACATTCATACATTGAGTCTAACAAAAATACTAACCGACACACAAACACGCCTTTGCCTGTGTAGATAGACATACCGACTGCCATGTTGCTAGCGAAGTATCGTGCCAATCGCGCCACTCTGTGTGAGGTAATAAGACGTAACGTGTTTTCGCAATTGGTAGCCAAAATTTTTTACTGAAGTTTAAATCGTACTGGCAAGTAAATTTATTATGTTTTTTTAAAAATAGTCAGGATTAATTAATGTTCACATTGTTTAATTTTGAGTTTTCATCGTTATATTTCTTTTACTAACGTTGATTTTGTACACAACTGTAATTTAAATTTGGTCAAGGCCTGGGGCACATTCGGACATTTCTACAGGGGAGCATTCGTACGCGTTCGAATGCTCCCCTTTAGACCATAATTGCCACAAATACTCACATATATTTTATTTTTCAATAAATTTAATAGGTTCCTTCTGTATTTTTTTCAATTATGATACGGTACAATAATTCAGCATTTTTATGTATAACGATCGGCAATATACTTTTTATTAAGTAAATGTTATAATTGATATCAAATCGCAGGTTCATGGTACAGATAATAAGAAAAGATTAGGCACGCCTAATCTTTTATTCGTTCGTAACATTTATTCGTTCTTCATCCAATTTTTAGCTACGGCTAAAAGATGGATGAAGAACGAATAAATGATTTAAATTTATATAGATTCCATATACCTTGAAAATAGAAAAACTCAACAGAGAAGAACAATCAAATGAATTACGTATATGCAGAGAGCCAGCAGAAAAATGCATTATGAAACAAAAATCTAATCTTCTAATTGATAAAATATATAAAAATTGTAGGTACAGTAAAGAAAGAAGAAGTAGTAATGAAGTAGCTTGCAGGAACTTAATTACTAACCTAAAGAGAAACTAAAAAGAAAATAAAAATAAAATACTGGTCAATGCACAACTAATTTAAATGTGATATCAGGAAATTAAAGATAATAGTCATGTTTTGATAAAATTCGAAACAGGCCGCTGTTATTAATTTGTCGAGAAAGTATACTCAGTTACAAAATTTGCGAACAGGACCGAAAGTGTTTTATCTTCAGAAGAAACCGGAATTATCATCATTATTCCTTTTTCATGATATAGAAAGCGTACACACTTTGTTTATTAGACTATGTCCCCAGGTCCTCCCTAAACGCTCGGCACATTTAGAACGAGTAGAATTTATAATCTTTTCAAATAATTTAATTAGCATTAAGGTCGAAAGTGATAACCAAAATGTCTAATTACTAACTTACAGTTTAAACCGATTTTTGTGTTATTTTTCCCAAGAACAAATATTGATTACGAGTAAAGTTAAATTATGAATAAGATAGTTCTGTGATAAACAAATTTTCTTATCAATTTAATACATTTTTGGGAGATTATTAGGCTTTTTAATTACCATGTATGAATCTACCCCACGCGTATGAAAGTACCCCACCTACTGTACGGAAGTACCCCACCCATGGGGCGCGTTCGTACAAATATCTTATCGTCGAAAAATTGCTATAGTCCTTTAACCGTTAGACATAATAGTTTCAGAAAATTATGTTACTAACTACAATAAATTTTCTATGTTTAGTTATGTATAAACGAGGTAATTTTGACTAATAGTCGTGGAGAGAAAAAAAATAAAAACTAAAAATTGTACGAATGGTGAACAGCTTCCCCTAATGGCGGGTGAGCTATTTTAAGGCTTTTTTGACTCACTACAAATAATTTCCGTCCCCAGCTCGATTCTCCAACAACCTTTCTTATGCTGACAAACAATATAGGGTACTTGGCGTCCTGTTCAACTGGTTTCTTCGAGAGTATCATTAATTTCATACACGCACCGAATGGTGTGGCAAGTAGGTATGTGCAAATACCGGGAATGATTCTCTGCTGCTCATTATGTCCCAATGGAATAAGAGACGGGGAGATTTTAGTTAGATGGTATTCAACCACGTTTTCTTGTCCTTATCGTATAACCGTTTTCGGTTAGTTACTGGGAGACCGCCCAGTTTGGTTGGATTCATCGAAACTGTGGCCTTAAAATAACATTGCGGAGGAAGCTGTATAGATCATGACTTCATAGTCATACTGCTAGCCTCTCATAGGTTCTGCCAAAGGGACACGATCCCAAATCTTATGCGAGCTGCTTCAACTCCCTGTGGGCCAGCTGGATTTCCTCGTCCGCAACTCGTCCATCACGAGAAACCTCCAGATCAACAGGCAACACCCCCGCAAGCACAGGTAATGTTATAGTGTTGCGTGATCGGTAAGTCTTCATGCGCAATAATAATGCTGATTGCTGAGTTCTCAAAAATATACGCTTGACCACAAAGTTAGACGACCCCGGTACCATACAGCTGCAGCGTACATCAACGTAGCAACAAAGGTTCCTGAGTACAGAACTCTCAAGTGCTGCGTGTCATATTCCCCACGTAGAGGCAGACACGCTGTAGACATTCTGAAAACAGTTCCGAAGTCTTTTAACCAATAAAATCCACATGCGAGCTGTAGGACGTTGCATCGTCCCGAGTAACACCGAGCGCTTTTGCCTGTGACATAGTCGCAACCGAGGCGCCGCAGGTTCGGCATAGCATCCCTGTAGGATTTTCTTCATGATAAAAAAACTTTGATAATTTATAGATTTGATTGTACGCAGGCTTCGCCACTACTGAACTCATTTGTAAACTATTTTACTGCTGGGAAGTTACACTATCCCCGGGTCACATAGGCTATATTCCCTTACTATATACCACGGGAACGGGAACTAAGTGAGATGGGATGGGAACTATGCGAGCGTGACTTCACGGCTTATGAGATAGGTACTGCCTGGTGATAGAGAGACGGGCAGCGGAGTCTCAGTAATAGGGTTCCGTTTTTACCCCTTTGGATGCGGAACCCTGAATGTTTTTCGTCCAAATCAAGCAAAATTTTACCTATGCAAGGTAATTAAAACTTTGGTTGGAGAATCATGTTGACAGTCTTTAGTCGAAGGATGAATACCCTGATAATAGTTGGTTTTATTTGAATGAACCGTACACACTTAGAGCGAGTTCGTTAATTATTCCTGAACAGCCTGTGTCTAAGTCTACCGGTTCAACTTTTTATACTAAACTTTAATTAATCAACATGAAGACATTTACAATAACACAAAATCAATCTCTGTTGGACATCAAATAGGAATGACAATGTCAATCGGATTTAACGTACAGTCAGCCCCAAAAGTCGATGAACAGAATCAACTAATCAAAACACCTGTTCACTATAAAATGCCATAAGTTATAGTCGCAACTAGGAAACAAAATAGCCTGTACACCAGAAATTTACAAAAGTCGTTAAACACGAGTATTTCACAAGAATCTGTGCACTAGTATTCCTAAAGTCGCTGTACACCATCAATCCAAATGTCGCTGAACATCATTGTATCAAAGTTACTAAACAGCTAATTTCACCTGACTAAACTAACTACTACTAAATATGGAAACTGTTGATATTGTTATTATAGAACAAAGTGTTTGGCTGAATAAAAGTATAATTAATTAAAAACGTAATCATTTCTTTATTAATAGCACAATCAAAAATTCAAATGAAAATATTTTAGATATTATAATATAAATCATAACGCAAAATCAAAAATTTAATTTAAAAATAATAATTAATAGCGGGTATGGCCTCCATTCGCGTCTATTACTGCCTGGAGACGCTCGCGCATATTACCTACCATATTTTGACAAATATTTTGGCCCCTAAATCTCTCCCAAGTTTCGGATGCATGAGCTATGATATTTTGTCGGGTGCGTGGCGTATCGTTATCCCATGCTTGCACCATAAGAGCCCACAAATTCTCTATGGGGTTGAGGTCCGGGCTCTTTGGCGGGAATGGAATCTCCAAAATTTGCTCTGTGTTTTCATTAAACCATACTCGGCATACACGTGCTTTATAAATTGGACAGTTATCGTGAACGAAGTTTATTGGTCTCTCTTCTGGCAACATGACTTGTGTCGTTGGCAACAAAACATCGTTCAATATATCTATATAGCCCGCGCTATTTAATCGACCTCCTATCTCGATTAGTTCTCCAGGGCCACCAGAGCACATCCAACCCCAAAACCCAACAGATATTCTGCCACTTGCACGGTTATCGATTATGTTACGTTCTGCATATCGGGTATTATTTATGCGCCAGAGCGACACGACCATTTTCGGTAGAATGAAATGTTTTTTCATCCGAAAATATGACATTTGTAAAATCATAATTTAAATATCTTTGCGCAAATTCGAGTCTTTGCAATTTGTGTCTTGCTGTCAACATGAGTTTTTTGGCTGGTACTCGGTGATGAATACCTGCTTCGTGCAGTCGGCGCCTTACTGTATTAAGGGACAAGTTATTATTGATGGCTATTTCATCAGTACGCGTGAAACCGTTATTTCTAAAAGTGTTAATAATTGTTTGGTCTTGTTGGCGAGATGTTTTTCTAGGTCTTCCAGTTTTTTTCAAATCCCTTATGTGACCATCATCATCCCAACGCCTAAGCCAAAGATATACGGTGGTGCGCTGAAACAATGTTTAGCTATGATTAGACATAAACATAATTATATTTCTTTCTTACAATGATGCGACTGAGTACTTATCAGGTAAGTAATAGATGCACACATACTTATCAATATGTGCTTGAATATTGACAAATGTTTGATTTAATAATAAAAATATAACACTGACTCGTCGTGGCAATCGATTCGTAGACTTTTTGATCTATTTTATGTAAAAATATTAAATAATTAAATGTTATTCATTATTGATTTAAAATTAAAACTGTTTAATTGTTAAAATGTTTTAGAAATAATGCAGCACACTTTATTTGTTTTTATTAATTACAGCAATCTTAATACCTACTTACAATTATTGTTAAACATGAATGCAAATATGATATAATATTATATGTTTTATTACTTACCGAAACTCCTAATTCTGCAGCAATTTCTGATACATTGTATCCTTGTTCTTTCAAGAGAATAATTCTGTGACGTTCATGCTCCGTCATATGCACATTATACGGCATTATTGTGATATTTATCGATTGATCTCAATAACATAAATAAACAATTATGCACATACACAACGTTTCATTTACTTCAGACTACAACAATTATACGCTAGACTAAAATTATCACAAGTCATATGAACAGAAACAATAAATTAAAAATTAAAGGAAGGTAGGTTTTGTAAGATTCGCGCTAAGTAAAGCGATTATAGTGACGGTACCGTCACTATAATACTTTACTTAACTAAAATCGCTTCGTAGATCATTAGATTTTTGTTTATGGTATTTTTCATATAATGGATTAGTATGATTACTAAATAATAATAATAATAATAAATATTCACGGACATTTCACATAACGATATCTGATCCCAAAGTAAGCTAAGAATAACCTGCTTGTGTTATGGGTATCAGACCACGGATATTAATACTTAGGTATATACTGACAACAAAATATAATTGTTTTGTAAATAAGTATTGAAGTAGATACTAACGTGTTAACATATACTAGCTGACCCTCGCAACTTCGTTTACGTCACATAAGGTCCATGAAAGGAGAGGTATTTCTTCAGTAGACTCCTAGGAGCGTGTGAAACTGCCCTGTTTGCTTAATCAGAGAGGAACTTAGAGATTCAGTTTATTCTAAAACAATTCAGTCCACGCGTTCGGCGAATGAATTATTTTACAATAGCCTTAATCATTATGCTCTTTTATGATAAAGCCAACACGCCAGTTTAGAACGTCCCTTACATTCAAAGGAACCCTTGAATTTGGTTTAGCGAAAGTTGAGATGTCTCTAATTTCTGAACTACAAAACCTTCAATATTGAAACTTGTGTGAAACAATACTCCCTTTCCAAAACAAAAAAAAAATTTGAAATCGGACCACACGTTGAGAAATTATAACTGAAAAACTATTTTGTCTGTCATCCCCTCACTCGCAGGAACCGCGAAAAATATCGGGATTAAAAGTATCCTAGAACCTTCCTCAGACTATAAGCTCGGAATGTTCCAAGTATCATTCAAATCGGTTTAGTAGTTTCGGCGTGATACTTATTCGGGATACAGACAGACCGACATGAAAAATTTAAATTACATTTTCGGCTCAGTATCGATTAGAGATCAACCTACAGTTAAAATTTAAAAATATCTTTCATGTACTGACTCCCAACCCTCAACAGTTTTATTATATGTATAGATTATTAAAAGTTAAGCAAGCACTGTCCCAAAAGTAGCTGAACAACATAAGCGACAAAAGTATATTAACACACGGCAACATTAAAAATATACTTTGTTAACCTAATATTGAAATTTTGATGTTCAGCGATATTTGGATTGATGGTGTACAGCGACTTTAGGAATACTAGTGCACAGATACTTGTGAAATACTCGTGTTTAACGACTTTTGTAAATTTCTGGTGTACAGGCTATTTTGTTTCCTAGTTGCAACTATAACTTATGGCATTTTATAGTGAACAGGTGTTTTGTTAAGTTGATTCTGTTCATCGACTTTTGGGGCTGACTGTACAAAAATGTGTCACTATTAAAAGTAATTTAAATCAAAAATAATGAGTAGGTAAGTTTTTTAAGAAGTATTGATAACAATTCTGGAAAAAAATTTCCCCAAATTATCTTACATTCCCTTTTTAGCTCGTTATAGTATATTTTTTTATAAAATACGAAACACATCTTTAATCAATAATGATTTTAATGCTATAGGTAAGCCGAATTTGAAGTAGATCAGACCAAGGAATCACGTTGTCCCATACAAACTTTACCCTTCTTTTTTATACCCTTGGAGGTGGAATTTGCAAAAATGGTAAAATTACTTTCTTCAAATTGTAACAAAGAACGCTCGTGCTGAGTTTCATCACCGTACCATGAACCGTTTAGGCAATAATTGATAATAACTTTATACGACTATAGTTCTTTCATCTGCGATTCGATTTTGATGAAAAATAGCCTAAAGCCTCCCCCGAGTTGAGCTTAATCTTTTTTTGTAAACAGCAAATGAATCCGTTCAGTATCTTCGGAAATCCTGACGCTCATACAGACAGACAGACAGACAGACAGAAAAGAATTTTAAAAACATCATTTTTGTGCTCTATTGGTGTTTTATACCGCCCCCGCTACTTTTTTTTTAATTTTATCAATTGTACAGACACACGATTTCTACTCTCTTATTATAGTATAGATAGATCACACAAATTTTTATCCCCGATGGAAATCGAAAACCGTGATGGCAATTATCGACCTCTACCAGTCAGTCAATGTTTGTAACATTTCCTAATCGAATCAATCCCGGGGTAGAACAAACTATTACGTATGTATATACATTTGCTCACGCCTCTTTCCCCGAGTAGGCAGAGACATAAGTGCTGTATGTATGCCCACAATTCACCTTTTCAGTTTTTATCCCACGTAATAGGTGGTGAGCTGTATTGCAGTGTTGAAACGAAACGCAGGTTGTGACTGCCAGCAGTTGTAATTTTCCAAGCCACCCATAAACTATTTAACTCAACTACTAGGTATCTATTTTATCAAACTACTTTGCCTACAAAACAAACAGGCTTATCCGCGATCCTGATACCAAGTTCAAGCAAATGCCCTGTAATTTTCTGAGAAGATTTTCCATACATACATACATAATTATGGTCACCCCTTTATCCCTGAAGGGGTAGGCAGAAGCATTATTATATGCTCGCGTTTCACCATTTTAGAATTTGTCCCACGCAATAGGTGGTGAGCCGTATTGCCGTGTTTATATGGACAGGCGCAGGCTGATACTACTTTGCCTACAAAACACATACTTGCCGCCATCCTGAGACTGTCCAAATATAGCATATATATCTTGAAACTATTCATAAAATTACAGGATATATGTCATTCGGGCTAATTAGAACCGTGGATATCCCACAGACTTGATGCATCAGACAGTTCCTGATAACCGTGACGTGGAAATATCATCCAAATAATAGTAGGTACCACATTTCCAATGAATAGGACCTGGGTATGTGGTACATTTAGTCAACAAAAAGGCATAAGATTGACTTGAAATTACAACATCAAGTAGGTTAATATCTGCGCCTGTTGATTTCAACACGGTGAAAAGCTGAGGGCTTTCAGAAAAGGAGAAGAGAGAAATAAAAAAGATAGAATTAAAATTTCAAATGATGGTGTATTATAATCTAAGCTCGGGGTCGTGGTAATTTCGGGCAGCAAGTGCGATCTCCGAAGGCCTTCGCAGGGTTCCGACTTATCTTAGTGGTTCTCAAGGCTGATGCAGTCCGCGACGTAGCCGTGCCGTCCACAAATTCGGCTGGCACGGTGTTTTCGACCCGCAGGGTGGGTGACTGCTCGTAGACTTGAAGGGTGCGTCTTCACCTTCGTGGAACCCGAAGGTGGACTTCTATAGCCCGTAGGGTGGATGCTGACAACCCGTAGGGTGGACGTTGACAACCCGTAGGGTGGATGCTGACAACCCGTAGGGTGGACGTTCCTGCTTGGAACCCGCAGGGTGGACCCTGGAATGTTCCAGATGACGGGTTAGCTGGAACCCTTTTTCCCGCCCATTGCTAAGACAGCCGACTCCTGTTAACCATTTCAGGAATCGGGGGTCTCACAATGTTTGCTGATATTCTACTTTTACAAAGAGATTTTTTCACACCCCTTTAATCTACCCTCCCATAACAGGGTTGACCAACAGCCGTTAATTTTCACTGTTTTAAAAATCTAGATTCATTATAAATAATTTGACTCACCCAATGATGGGGTTATTGACGCTCGCAGCTAAATCGCTGATCACTTTGGGAGCACCTGGCTCCTAACAATATTTTTTCACTTTGAAATTATACTCTGATGTACCTACGCACAGTGTCTTATATTTAGATTATTTGAGTAATGGGGCTTTGAAATTTGCGCGCGGTTGTTTTTATATTTTTGTACAGCGCCTCTAGCGGCACCACTCGAAACTACTCAATCGTCAAGACCGCTTTTTAAATACGAATAAGGCTTCCGCCGTTTCGACACTTACTCGGTAGATGGCGCTTTCATATGTTGACCTAGATTTTACTTCTAAACCCCTAATGTTGAACCCCTATTTGCACCCGTTGTTTCACAACGTTACATACTCCCCCTCCCCGGTGAGCGTTTGACGTACCCTAACGCGTCAAACGCTGCGTTCGTCCTCGAACGCCCCTAACTTAAGACCTACTACTCGTCTATGTGTGTGTGTATGTTAGTGTGCTGTGTGAATGAGGTGATGCTGGGTGTAGCGAAGAGTCGGCCTTAACCTTAATGAAACCAACTCGCAGGATGTATTTAGGTGATTCTGAAGGATCTTATGGGACAGAAAGAGAAAAGACGTATTTGAGGCTTTGGGTTGAAGGTTCAGGTAATACGCACCGCCTGAAAGTGGGGTGTGTATAATAAGGCTTTTTGCTGAAGGCTGGGATTTATACAACCGTCCCAGAGAAGAACATCCTACTAGGGCTCGTGTAACACTTCCAACTCATAGGATGGACTATCCCCCAGGGCAAGCCTCTAGCTTCCGAGTGGTAGGAGTAGCCATATGACGAAAATAAAGATAACGGTGATCTACACCTACGACTGTTAGGGCAAGACAAATGCTGCCAAATAACAGTCCACCATAATTCTGTTCGGGTAAGCCTCATGCTTCCTCGTAACAGTACTAAACCTACACCATAAATCTGTTCGGGTAAGACTCATGCTTCCTCGTAACAGTAACCTACAACATAATTCTGTTAGGGCAAGACCATGCTGCCAACTAACAGTAAACGACGAACTCTGTTAGGGATAGACTCATGCTTCCAACTAACAGAAAACTCCCAACTAAACCAAGAAACAGAAAAGTGATAGAAAATAATTTACTTGCAGAATCCTTCGTGATGCTAATTAACCCCTGTGTCCCCATGACGAACATGGCATGTGTTTGTCACGTTGTTATATGTAGTTATTGTATGTCGTGTGTAGTGTGTAGTGTCCCTAACTAATTACTAGGCTATTTAGCCCTTTAACCAAATAAAATAAAAACCAAGTGCTTATTCGCAATCTTAGTAGCAATAACAAAAGCTAAGTGCTTATTCGCAACTTTAGTAGAAGAATGTTGACTATGACTATTATGTCAACCCTAATAAATAACGAAGATAAATGATCTTTGGCCATTATGCCAAATATCTAAAAAAATATGGTGCCCTTGTTTGCCACCATGGTAGTGATAAATGTATGTGCGTGCTTAAATAAATAATATGTATGTATGTACGTATGAAATCTCCCTTGTGTAAGTTTTGTTTTGTGTGCGCTTAAGCTGCTGACGCAATCATGTTGATGCAAACGTGTTATTCATCGTTGCATCTAAGGCCAGTGTCACACTACATTCCATGCTATGCCTACCCGTCAGTTTTGGTCGGGAACCAAAATTTAGGACATTTGAGTCACTTTCTCTAATCTACGAAAGTGACTCGCCTGTAACTAGTTTGCCTCCTACTTCCGCCTTTGGGAGTCACATACCATGAAATGCAAGTGTCACTATGTAAACAAACAAAAAAAAAACTTCTGCTTATTGAGTGTTTGGAATTGTGTGTGAAGATGATTATGATGAATGTTTGATGAGTATATACTACCTAATTAGTATGTAAGTGAAATTGTGAAACTTCCGTATCAAAATGTACCTCGTTGTCCGATGTGAAGAAATGTGGTACATTAGTGCCACCCAAGTATTACTATTCTATTACGGTGTGCTAACACCCTTATCTTTTTCAAAAGTTTAATTATCAAAAACACAATTGTGTAACCGTGCTGATGTACTATATAAACTATTATCAAACGCGTCTTAGCGCAGTGTGTTACGGCCTTTACCGTTATCTGCATTCGTACACGCATAGTTGAGGAATGTTTATGTTATTCGTCTCACCGATGCAATGGACGATACCGAATGTTGTTTTATGTCTTTGACGTGCCAACTTCCTAGGTTTGTTCCTGTCATATCTTCCAGGATGTAGACCAAATTTGATAGTTTTTCCTTGACCCTACATTTGATAAATTTGGGGGCCAGTTTTTTGGAAAAGTATGCGTCTTTATCACTTTGGAAATAGCATTTTTTCCACACTATGTCGCCTACTTCGAATTGTGCGTGTCTGTGTCTCGTGTTGTAATGGTGTGCGTACTTCAGATGGCTACGCCAGAGGTTTTCTTGTACTGTGTTGAACACCTCTGCGAGATATCCTAGGTTCTCCGCGTATATGTTTCTAGGCAATAGGTTAAGTTCACTTGGGTCATCATTTTGTAAGTAATGTGACCCGCATGTTACCAATTCCCTACCATGAACCAAATATGCTGGTGTGTAACCGGTGGACGCGTTTATCGAGTTGTTGATCGCAAATTGGATCTTTGGGATATGTATGTCCCATGAACGATGGTCATTATTGGTAAAAATTGATATGGCTGTCATTATAGTTTTGTTGTACCGTTCTACGGTATTTACTTGGGGTGTGTATTTAGGTGTGAAGTTGATGTTGGGAATTTTATATTTCGTAAATAATGTGTTCAACTCTTTGCTTATGAATTGGACACCGTTATCCATTAATACCGTTTGTGGTATGCCGTGCACCATGAAAACACTGTCCTCTAGTATTTTGGCTATTGGTTCTGCGGTAGCTCTGCGTAGTGGGAAGATTAAACAATATTTAGAGAAACAACACGTGACGACGAGAATGTATACGTGTTGTTTTTTAGAGACCGGTAAGGGTCCTACTAGATCAGTCGAAATTGTCTGAAACGGGCGAGAGCACTGTTTGGGACGGCCCATTTTACCGATGGATGCTTGAGTGTCATGTTTGTGTGCTTTGCACTTTTCACAAGATGACACATAGCTTACCGTGTCCTTATATAGCCCCGGCCAGTAATACCGTAACTTTATTCTATGGTATGTTTTAAAAATGCCGAAGTGTCCGGCTGTAGGTGAGTCATGGTTTTCTCGAAATACTGCGTTTCTCGCTTCGGGTGGTACTACCGTTTTCCACTCGAACTCATTGTTTACAAAGTCCTTTATGTCAGTCCGTCTGTATAGTACGTCGTTCTCTATTTTGAAGTTGGGGTATGCCTGCGGTAAGCTAGTCACGCCGTTGCATATTTTCATGAACCATTCGTCCTTGCTGTCGGTGACTTTGCATTGTTTCGTGGATATGGTAGATACTGGTACAGCTCGTGACAATGCGTCTGGTATTATGTTGTCTTTGCCCTTCCTGTGCTTTAACTCGAAGTTGAAGCAGCTAAGCCGTATGCCCCAACGAGCTAACCGGCCGGTTGGATTGTTCAAAGATATAAACCATTTTAGTGCCGAATGGTCAGTATACACCGTGAATTTGTGACCATTGTCTAGGTAGCATCTCCAATGTTCTAATGCGGCTATCACCGCCAAGCATTCTCGTTCTGTTACACTATAGTTCTTTTCCGGACCGCTCAGTGACCGACTCATGTATGCTATTGGGTGTTCTACTCCCTCGTGTAGTTGTGTTAACATGGCACCAATGCCAAAGTTGCTTGCGTCTGTATGTACCTGAAATGGTTCGTCGTATTTTGGACATTTTAGTACCGGGCTTTTTATTAAGTGTGCTTTAAGTTCCATGAATGCCCTTTCCGCCTCTGTGTTCCAATGAAAAGCCGGGGCTCCTTTCTTCGTTGTAGTCAGTTTGTTAAGAGGTGCAGCAATCGTACTGAAGTTGGGTATAAACCGTCTGTACCATGACGCAGTGCCTAAGAACCTCTTAACGTCCTTCTTTGTTGTTGGTACCGGGAATTTCAGGATTGAGTTGACTTTCTCCGGATCTGTTCTGAGACCCAGACCATCCACAATGTACCCTAGGAACTTTAGCCTGTCCTTGAAGAAGTTAGATTTCTCCAGATTGATGGTTAGATTTGCCCTTTTTAATATTTGTTGAACTCTTGAAATGAGTGACACATGTTCTTCGAATGTAGATGACGCTATCACTATGTCATCTATGTAACAGAACACCTTGTTTTGAAACTGTGGCCCAAATAGATTGTCCATTAGTCTTTGTTGTGAGCTGCTTGAGTTGCTTAGCCCAAATGGTAAAACCTTGTAATGGTATGCTCCTCGTCCTGGGATGAAGAAGGCTGTTTTTTCCCGGTCTTTTGGTGCTAAAGGAATTTGCCAGAAGGCTTTGGAGAGATCCAGTGTTGTTAAATACTTCACTTCTCTCAAGTTGTCTAATATCTCTGATATGTATGGCAGGCTGTATGCGTCCTTTTTTGTGACTGCATTGAGCTTGCGACTGTCTAGGCAGAAACGGGGCTTGCCGTCTTTTTTATTGACGATTAGTACGGGGCTTGACCAAGGGCTCTGACTAGGCTCGATAACGTCAGCCTTTAGCATCTCGTCTACTTGTTCTGATACTATTCGCGTTTTCTCAGGGGACATTCTATAGGTACGTTGTTTGATTGGCTTGCTGTCTCCCGTATCTATTGTGTGTTCTATCAGATGTGTTCTGCCTAGCCCTACTTTCTCATATGATATTTCGGCACATTTCGATATCATTTTTTCTGCTATTAAGCGTTGTTTTTGCGTGAGGCTACGCCAGTCATACAGTTTATTTTGCTCTTCGGATATTAATGACAGTTTAGGGTCATCGTCCACTACTATGGGTATATGTCCGAAGTACTTGGGACATAGGTTGAATCTGAGCCAGAAATCTATACCTAAAATTAGGTTTGTGGTTATGTTAGGCACTATATACGCCGTAATTATGTGAGTTCTGTCTTCGAATTTGATGGGTAATTTTACCTTTCCTTGTACTACGGTTGTGTGTCCGCCGGCCGTTGTAACCGTTGTACTTATGTCTTCCTCTATCTTGTATCCTATATTTTGTAACACTCTGTGTGAGTTGTTACCTAAAATTGTGATTGCGGCTCCTGTGTCCAACAATCCATATGCAACTAACTGTGGGTTTGACATGATTGTTATTTTGGCGTAAGGCCTGGGGTCATTTGTAGGTAATGGGGAGAGTATAGAAGATTCCTTCTGAACTGTAAGTTCGTTTTCTTGTTTTTGAAGGGCTTTCTCAGCGACCCCGTCTTGCTGATACAGACTTCCATATCTCCCTCTTAGTTTTCCGAATTATTACGGCGACCTTGAGTGGCTGATTTATTGAAGTTATGAGTGAAGTTTTTGTTGTGGTATGTGTATCTGTGTGCTTGATCTGGTTGTACATTACACGATGTGCATTCAGTAGCCCTTACTCCTTTTCTTCCACATTTGTAACAATATGGCTCCTTATTGTTTCGACATGCCATAGTCGAGTGGTATCTGGACCCGCACTTTGAACATGGCCGTGTGTCGTCCGATGTTGTCGCCGCCACAGTGTTTTGCGATCTGAAGTTACGACTGTCGCGGTTGTAACCTGTGCTGTAAGCGTTACTGGTCCCGTAGGTATTGTTCGCCATTCTGCTGCTTGGGAAGTTACGGCCGTTTCTGTTGAAGTTGTTGTAACTTTGCCCTGTAGATGTTGAGGTCTTGCTCGCAGTCTTCCTGCTTGTGAATGCGAATTCCGCTGCTACCATTCCTTCAGATGCTGTTGGAGGCTCTGTAAAGAACGCTCTGCGTGCCACCATGTCTTCATGTTTTCTGCATATGTTCTTTAAATGTTCCAATGAGACTATATCTCCATTGGTTGCTAGGATGGTGTCGTAGACGGGTCTGATGTTATTTAATATGATGTGTAACTTTTCCGTTTCAGACACCTTGTTGCTTAGTCGAGCAAACATTCCATCCATAATGGCCAGGTACACTACTATGCCTTCTCCGTTTCCTTGAGTGCGTTGTCGAATCTCCTGCCATAGCCGGTTTTCGTAGTTACTGACTCCGAAATCTTGTATTAGCGCATTCGTTAGATCTTGCCAACACGCAAATTTATCGCGATTACTGCGGTACCAATGCCTAGCGTTGCCGGTGAATAATTCAGAGGCTGCTGTTAACAATCTCTTGTCGTCGATTTCTCGGGCTTGTTTAAAGTCTTCCACCCGTTCAATGAAAGAGTGTACCTGCGAATTACCGTCGTATCTAAATTTGGAAAGTTCCGTAAGAGAGCATCGCTCATATTTTACGGGAAAACTTGGAAAGTGACTCTCTTTCCGGTTGTTGCTATTTGCTTTCTCTTTAATGTCCGCGAGGGTTTCTGCCTCCTGCGCCTCATTGGTAGGGGCAGCAATGCTCTCGTCCGCATCATCAAATTCGCTGGTGTTTGATGCATGCGAATAACTTTCGGATATGGCTTTCAATCTCTTGTATGTAGTTTTGAAAGTGAGATGAAAGTCGTCGTATCTTTCTTTTAAATCAGACTCCTCTGGGGGAATGATTCTAGCAAACCTAGACTCCATATGAGCGCATAAAGCTTTGGAGCTAGCCAGTAATGACAGTTTGTACTTGTCCTGAAGGGCCGCCACGTTCCTCTCCAACACGGCCAGCGAGGAGTACAACCCTACTAAGTCTTCCTCCAAATCCAAAGGGGAGACCTGTAAGTCCTCTTCGTCCGTGGTTAACTTTAATTTTTTAATTTGTTGCCTGAGGGCTGCCACCGTTGAACCAGGTTCCTCTCCCCGGATCTTAACTTCATATGCAAGTTCCGCTTTTGGAAGCGATGTGAAATTTGATTTGAATGCCATTGTACTGACTATTTCAATTACTCTAGCCGGGAATCTTTAGTGATGATGATTATTTACCAATGTATAGTGTATTTATCTGCTACTTATTTTACATGAAAAGTTAATTTTATGTAAACAACGAATGTTCGCTATATTCGCTAACGAATTCTGTTGTAGTGAACGACGGCCCTTATCGTTGTCTGTTTACGTCTTGTTGAATGTTAAGGAATGTGAATATTTTTCGATCCACCCGCCGAATAACGAAAAATAAATTCTACTTTTTAGGGTTCGTTGAACCGAATTATAAATTGAACCTTTATAAAACTTAGTATTTGCTTTAGGAAATACTTAAGTTTGGAAATAGTACCTTTTAGGGTTCCTTCACTCAATTAATAGATTGGACCCTTCTAGAAATTAATTGTCTGTCTGTCTGTCTGTGTTTAAATGTAATCTAATCCTAAGCAGTGAGTAGTGAAAGTGAAGTGTGTGATGATGGGTTGATGAAATTAACTAAGTGTTTTACAGCTTTACTCGAATAATGCAATTTTCGACGCTGCTATTATTTTTATTGAAATGTAACTATTCACACGAACGTACTACGAGTTAATTGTATTTTAACTCGTACCACTAATTTTTTCTTTAAATCGTTCCTTCCTACTACGGAACCCTTAATTATTCTGAACTGTGTCAAAGACGATTCGCACTTGGACGGTTCTTGAAATAAACTATATGGTAGTAACCAACCTTTTATGTAAATTGTTCCTCACCACTACGGAACCCTTGAATATTTCGAATTGTTTGAAAACCGATTCGTACTTGGACGGTTCTTGAAATGTTTTGTATGAGACTGTTGGTGCCCGGAGTGTATTATATTCACTTCCACCCACAGTTTATATGGAAAAAAAAATTCTTCTACTATCGAGCTAGTAATTCAACTTACTCGTAAACGTTATGAAAGCAACATCTGCCGTTGTTTATTCGGAACACGAATCAAAGTTAATAGTTTATAATTGTTTTTTGGCAAGAATGTATTCACTGCGTGATCTACGTTTGGAATGTTTTTTCTTACAGTTGTACTTCAGTGTATCAGAATTCGACGTAATTCGAAAAGTGAAACAATTATGAATCTTTTAAAATTTACGTGAAGTGAAATTTGTAAAATCTTTGTTCTACCGTTTTACTAGAGTGAAATTTCAATAGGGATTGTTACCCAGACGTGTGATTATCGGCTGTTGGTCTCGCTGTAAATTCACATATGGGAAATACAACAAAATAATACACAAATTGAGGCGGTTTGACGCCGTAAAAAAATAAAAATTGTGGTGGTGATATCCTTTGACTACTTTTTACGATGAATATAGGCAATTAATTCACTTACTAAAATTAATGTAAGCGTTTCAAATGAGAAGTTTTGCTTCAGACTTTAACGAAGTACTATTTAAAATTGGAACAAAACAAAAAAAACTTTTACTTTAAATTTACTTAAAATTTTTCCACCATAAAATAACTATTTGAGGGTGTGAAACATAAATTGGGGACCGTTAAAATTTGGAAAAATTACAATTCACGTTGAGAAAAAATTCAAATTTTGCCTTGTTCTTGTTTATGCCGAAATCTGTCTAAAATCACTAAAAAAACACACAAAATAAGCCGGAAAGAACAAGTTGGCAGCAGAGGTCAGGAGAGCCAAATTCCTGGGTAGTTGTAATAATTTGGAGGGAAACTACCCCGCTAACGGGCACTCTTAAGACTATTTTACACAAATTGAATAATCTTATAATTATGACCTCCGACTCCCGTCGGAAATCGCTTTCTCGCTACCCGAAACCACGATGTGGGCGCCACTGAAAAGCTGAGGGCTTTCAGAAAAGGAGAAGAGAGAAATAAAAAAGATAGAATTAAAATTTCAAATGATGGTGTATTATAATCTAAGCTCGGGGTCGTGGTAATTTCGGGCAGCAAGTGCGATCTCCGAAGGCCTTCGCAGGGTTCCGACTTATCTTAGTGGTTCTCAAGGCTGATGCAGTCCGCGACGTAGCCGTGCCGTCCACAAATTCGGCTGGCACGGTGTTTTCGACCCGCAGGGTGGGTGACTGCTCGTAGACTTGAAGGGTGCGTCTTCACCTTCGTGGAACCCGAAGGTGGACTTCTATAGCCCGTAGGGTGGATGCTGACAACCCGTAGGGTGGACGTTGACAACCCGTAGGGTGGATGCTGACAACCCGTAGGGTGGACGTTCCTGCTTGGAACCCGCAGGGTGGACCCTGGAATGTTCCAGATGACGGGTTAGCTGGAACCCTTTTTCCCGCCCATTGCTAAGACAGCCGACTCCTGTTAACCATTTCAGGAATCGGGGGTCTCACAATGTTTGCTGATATTCTACTTTTACAAAGAGATTTTTTCACACCCCTTTAATCTACCCTCCCATAACAGGGTTGACCAACAGCCGTTAATTTTCACTGTTTTAAAAATCTAGATTCATTATAAATAATTTGACTCACCCAATGATGGGGTTATTGACGCTCGCAGCTAAATCGCTGATCACTTTGGGAGCACCTGGCTCCTAACAATATTTTTTCACTTTGAAATTATACTCTGATGTACCTACGCACAGTGTCTTATATTTAGATTATTTGAGTAATGGGGCTTTGAAATTTGCGCGCGGTTGTTTTTATATTTTTGTACAGCGCCTCTAGCGGCACCACTCGAAACTACTCAATCGTCAAGACCGCTTTTTAAATACGAATAAGGCTTCCGCCGTTTCGACACTTACTCGGTTTTGGGCGCGGCGGTACTTTACTGCGGCGCAAACACTGCTTCTCTATAAGTCGCAAGTGCGGCCACACATGGAGTACTGCTGTCACCTCTGGGCAGGGGCACCTGAATATCAGCTTCGCCCGTTTGACTCGGTGCAGAGGCGAGCTGTGAGAGTTGTCAACGATCCTATACTGACAGGTGGTGTGGAACCTCTTCGCGACAGGAGAGACTATGCCTCCTTATGCGTGTTCTACCGCCTGTACAATGGTATGTGCTCCGAGGAATTGTTTGACATGATGCCCACGGCTACCTTCTATCATCGCACCGCTCGCCATAGACAGGGATTTCATCCGCACACCCTACGTCCGGAGCGTTTGAGCACGGTTAGATCCGGTAGGGGTTTTCTTCCGCGCACGCTTAGGTTGTGGAATGATCTTCCTGCCTCGGTTTTCCCAAACGCCTACAGTATGGGGTTCTTCAAAAGGGGTCTAAGAAGGTTTTTACAGGGTCGGCAGCGCGAGTGTGGCGCCTCTGGTGTTGCAAACGTTCATAGGCTGCGGTGACCACCGGTTCTTCTGGTGGGCCGTGTGCTTGTCTGCCACCTTAGTGGTATAAAAAAAAAAAAAAAAAAAAAAAAAACTCGGTAGATGGCGCTTTCATATGTTGACCTAGATTTTACTTCTAAACCCCTAATGTTGAACCCCTATTTGCACCCGTTGTTTCACAACGTTACAACGGCAATACGCCGAGGTGCGACAATACAAATGTTAATAGTGGGCGCATAGTTTGATTTGACTCTATATGAATATAGGCGTGACTATAATATATATCTTTAATTTAAGTCAAATTATGTAGGTATTTTAGGTATTAACTACGATACCTGTGTCTAGTTTGATTACTCTAAGACCGGCATTATCTAATATTGTGCAATCGAATACATTGATTGTGAAATGATAACATTATCAGTTTGCGCTACGTATGTATGTACATACCTACGTATTAACTATCTACGATCGCAAGTGAGTCGATTTCACAGCAATTCGAACCCGTCACAAAAAGCAGCCAATCTATGTACTTTCACAAGCTCTGTAATTTAGGTAGGTAATCAGAATCGGTTCAGGCAGTAAAAGCGTAACATACAGACAGTTACTTTTGCATATTCTGTATGACGATCAAATTGAAAACCTCTTGGGAAAAAACCTGGCCAATAGTATGAAAACAATTATGAAATTAGAAAAAGCGAAAGTTGTATGCTAGGATCGTAGCAAGTGCAAAGCCATCTCTCTCTGCTAACTCCGATGGGAGATAGGCGCGATGTTATTTATGTATATGATGTAATCTATAAAAAAAAATGCTGTTTTAAAATACAAACATTCCAAAAAACTTTTTATAGAGATGTCTTTGGAAACACTTCGTCTAAATTGTTTATCTACTGATTATATTTTTTTCGAAAATGTAATTTATTTTAATAAGACCGACTGGATAAACATGCATTCCACATATATATGGTACAGGGTGATTCAGTCGTATCGCGCCGCGAGGTGTGACTCACGTACTTTTATACTGTGAATCGATAGCATGAAGTGGGCATGCTATACAATCTACTCTGAACCTAAAGTAATGACTTGTCTAATCAGTAACAGATATTTTATATCTGTGATGCATTCTGTTGAATACAATAAGGCACTATAAATGCAAAATTGATGAAATGGGTATGGTTTGCAAACCAACTTATTTTACATGTACATAGGTACAGCATAAATAAAGGCGACACGGCGCCTAAACTGTTTTATAAGACAACAGTTCAAAACTTCAAATACCAGTGACTTATCTGTAATTTCTGTAACCATTTTTTATTTTATTTCTGTAACAATTTACCTTGGGTAAAACTATTACCCTGATCGGTGGATCACTTGGCTCGCGGGTCGATGAAGAACGCAGCTAACTGCGCGTTACAATGTGACTTGCACCACATGAGCATCGACATTTCGAACGCACATTGCGGTCCGGGGGATCTCCCGGACCATTCCTGTCTGAGGGCTGGCTGTATCAAACGCCACATTGCGTGTAAACGCTACTGACGGTTCTGTAACTCGGCTGCAGTCACTGCAAGTCTCGTCACGAGTCCGTTTAAATATTGGAAAAACTGCAACGATCGTACAATATGATAGAAGGCTGGTTTTTGGCAAGTAGACATTGTGTTGCGTGAGCAATGGCATTTGCTGTTGAGCGCACAGCACACTCTGCTCTCCACGTGGTCTAAGTGTCAATGAGAGGACCGAGTATGGCGATAACTCGCTATACCTACTGTTTATTACGCCATTAATGCTGTCTCTATTCATTAAAATTGTTCGGCATTGTTAAAGTCGCGTGTGCTTGTCACACAGAAGGTAACATTTTGACGTCCGTACAGTGCTTGTTGACGTTGTGCTTACAAGTTCTACAGAAGAAATTGTCTAGTACTTCAGTCCCCACCCCACGCGTTATTCAGATGTCTAATGACCTCACATAATATCGCTAACCTCAGTTTAGGAAAGATCACCCGCTGAATTTAAGCATATTAGTAAGCGGAGGAAAAGAAACTAACCAGGATTTCCTTAGTAGCGGCGAGCGAACAGGAATGAAGCCCAGCACTGAATCCCGTCGTTGTTCAAGCGACGGGAGATGTGGTAAACCTGCAAAACTCGAATGAATGAAACAAGAGAGATTCATCGTCGACCGTAGCGACTGGCAGAAGCGTGCTTGAGATTATAGACTTCGGTCTTTAAATACTTGTGCATTTCTCGACGTCCTCGGACGGCGTGCACTTCTCTTTTAGTAAATACATCGCGACCCATTTGATAGCGATTTCCGCGCCTGACCTCCTAGGGGACCACGTCCAGAGGAGCGGTAGCCAATCGGTTGTTGAATGGTATCAAGAAACGCGCACGCTGTTCAAAGCGTCTGGCCAAACACAAGTCACAATGTTTACTTACGAACGTAAGTTTAAATGTAGTGCATTGCTGTTGTCGTTCAGCCTCGGACTGTGCGCGTTCGTTTGCGATGATTCTGATTCGGGCACTTGCAGGACCCGTCTTGAAACACGGACCAAGGAGTCTAGCATGTATGCGAGTCATTGAGACCTTAAACTGAAAGGCGTAACGAAAGTGAAGGCGCGCTTAACAAGCGTGCTTAGAGAGGATGGAGCGTCGATCTAGGTCAGTGGTTCCCAACCAGTGGTCCGCGGACCACTAGTGGTCCGCAGGAGCAAAAATATGGTCCCTGAAGGATTTTAAATTTATCGGGTGGTGAGCCGTTGCAATGAGCGAGAAGAGCGCGAGTAGTGGGAGCGGTTGGTACGCCCACAACACAAAGTCTGGGATTTGCCCACGATTGAATGTGTTTCCAGGCCGAGCGTGGATCCTGGCTCAAGACCAGTTTCCTAAAGTCTAAAGTGTGGAAAACTGGTTCTGATCCGAAAGGCCGGGCGGGCGGTGGACACGCCATCGGGGTACCGACCGATGGTGTTCCTCGTCGAGGTTTGCAAGCTTGAGCGTATCATTACAGAGCGACACCATTTCCGAAGTTAAGACTTAAAACAGAGGGGGCAACAGCTGCGCTCTCGCGGTTGGTACTCAACATAAGAGTACCCAACGCTCCCTGCAAGAGACCTTCGGGGTCGTGCGGAGTATGGCACTATACGGGACCCCCGTATGGGCGGAGGCCCTGACGACTGGCAACGTGGCTAGACTGCATAGCCCGCTAAAGGCGATGGCCGTCAGGAGAGGGTACCGCACGATATCCGTTGAGGCGGCATGTCTCCTAGCCAAGACCCCTCCATGGGACCTGGAAAACAGGGCTCTTGCGTCGTTGTATCAATGGTGCAAGAAGGCGCTGGATCGGGACCACAGGCCTGTGCCCAAAGAAATAGAGGCATAGTGATCCCTGTTTCGCCAGAAGCTCATGGAGACATGGAAGGTATGACTTGAGCTACCAAAGTGAGGACTCACCATCACCACTAATTCGGCGCCATGGTAGCCTCACCTACCGAGTGTCACAGATGTTTACCGGGCACGGGTGCTTCGTTAAGTATCTACAGCGGGGACACGGCACTACATGGGCATAGCAGCGACAAGACCTCGCTACGGGCCTGGGCGTAAATATTCTCACGCTGGACACCATGTTAAGGGCTCTGGTCTCCAACGGAAGAAAGTGTGACGTAACTGTGTCTTTCTGCGAGCAAGTCATGCTCGCGAAGAATGCAGCGGGAGAGAAATCTCCATTCCAAGTTCCGTAGTCGGTGGCACGGTCGTCCACCATGACCGAGAGTCTGAGAGCGGCGAGTTGGCTGCTCACCGCTCTTTCACAGAAGCCGGCCTAGACGGTGGCGTGTCTTTTCACCCCTCGAAGAAGTGGAATAGTACCCCCCCCCCCCCTTCCTAATCCTTTTAGCACGGACGCTGGTGAAGTTAATGAAGGAATCCAGAAAGAACACAAAAAATTCACTTGAGTGGTTTGGTGTTTAAAAGCAATTTCTTATACGAAACTCCAGGTTAGCAGATCTCGTGAAGAAGATGCAAGCCAGAAATCACATTAATAGATACAAAAATACGAAAGTTTCCTGTTAATGCAATTTCCTACTGCGTTTTTTTAAGTTTCAGATTGATTATCACAGTTTGTTTAAATTATGCCTTTATAGTGGTCCCTGTTAACAAGAAAAATATAAAAGTGGTCCCTGATCACGAAAAGGTTGGGAACCCCTGATCTAGGTCGACCTCTCGCACTCTCGAGGCGCCTCGTTTCCAATCTGTGAATGCAGGCGCGCTCTGAGCATAAATGCTGGGACCCGAAAGATGGTGAACTATGCCTGGTCAGGTTGAAGTCCAGGGAAACCAGGATGGAGGACCGCAGCGGATCTGACGTGCAAATCGATCGCATGAACTGGGTATAGGGGCGAAAGACTAATCGAACCATCTAGTAGCTGGTTCCGTCCGAAGTTTCCCTCAGGATAGCTGGCGCCGACTGAACAGTCTCATCTGGTAAAGCGAATGATTAGAGGCAATGAGGACGAAACGTTTTCAGCCTATTCTCAAACTTTAAATGGGTGAGTACTCCACCTTTCTCGAACGATGAAGGTGGAGGTCTGATGACGGTGCCAAGTGGGCCAATTTTGGTAAGCAGAACTGGCGCTGTAGGATGAACCAAACGCAGTGTTAAGGCGCCCAAAAAATGCTCAATGCAACCGAAAAGACGTAAGACACCAAAGACAACAGGCCGGTGGCCCTGAGAGCAGGCATCCGCTAAGGAGTGGGTAACATCTCCCCTGTATGAGGTGTCTTGCTCTGAAAATGGATGGCGCTTAAGCGTTTTGCCGATACACTGCCGTTACGTGCATATGCGACGCACAACCTAGCGTCATTAAGCTGTAACGAGTAGGACGTGCGCGGCGGAGAGCGCAGAAGGTTCTGGGCGTGAGCCTGCCTGGAGCCTCCGACGGTGCAGATCTTGGTGGTAGTAGCAAATACTCCAGTGAGGCCCTGGAGGACTGATGTGGAGAAGGGTTTCGTGTGAACAGTAGTTGAACACGAGTTAGTCGATCCTAAGCTCTAGGAGAAATCCGATGTCGATGAGGCGTGTTTTGTTAGCAAGAACGCCCCATGAGCGAAAGGGAATCCGGTTTAAATTCTGGAACCCGGTAGCGGAACCGTTTTACAATCGTTCTCTCGTTTCACGATGAGTGTTCGACGGGGTGACCCAACCTGACCTGAAGACGCCGCCGAGTGATCTGGGAAGAGTTTTCTTTTCTGCCTAAGCGTTCGAGTTCCATGGAATTCTATAAAAGAGAGATATGGTTCGGAACGCGAAGAGCACTGTCCGTATAGCGGTGTCTGGATCCTCTCTGCGGCCCTTGAAAATTCAGGTGAGGGATGTACGTGGAAATGTCGCGCCGGTTCGTACCTATATCCGCAACAGGTCTCCAAGGTGAAGAGCCTCTAGTCGATAGAATAATGTAGGTAAGGGAAGTCGGCAAACTAGATCCGTAACTTCGGAACAAGGATTGGCTCTGAGGACCGGGGCGTGTCGGCTTAGGCGTGAAACACAAGACGCTGAATTCAGTCGATGCTGTTGTGCCTTTAGGGGTGCAAACATTGATACTGAGTTCAGCTGCTCGTATGGATCTACTAAGTGTCAGGTCTGCAATAATTGTGCATAATGTGCGACTAGTGCAAACCTGTACGATCGCCGTTAAACGGTCAACTCAGAACTGGCACGGACAAGGGGAATCCGACTGTCTAATAAAAACAAAGCATTGCGATGGCTCTCGCGAGTGATGACGCAATGTGATTTCTGCCCAGTGCTTTGAATGTCAACGTGAAGAAATTCATATAAGCGCGGGTAAACGGCAGGGGTAACTATGACTCTTCTAAGGTAGCCAAATGCCTCGTCATCTAATTAGTGACGCGCATGAATGGATTAACGAGATTCCCGCTGTCCCTATCTACTATCTAGCGAAACCACAGCCAAGGGAACGGGCTTGGGAGAATCAGCGGGGAAAGAAGACCCTGTTGAGCTTGACTCTAGTCTGGTATTGTAAGGTGACGCGAAAGGTTGTAGCATAGGTGGGAGATCGTTCATTCGATCGTAGTTTTGAAAAACCACCACTTTCACCGTTCCTTTGCTTACTCGATTGAGCGGAACCGTTCGCGCGGCGATACACTTCTGTATTGCCGGCACGGCTTTCTGTGTCAAATGCGACAAGAGGCGACGTGACGGCAACGTCACACGCCTGTACCACTGTATACTGTAGTTCGACTCGGCCGGATTTTAGAAATAAATGCCTACAGCCGCGCGGTACGTAAGCATGCGATAGGGCTGCCCACCTACAGCATTTTAATAATATGTGCCTACTTTGACTTTCTATTTAGTATTGCGATTGTAAATATGTACATACATACATTCATATAGTCACGCCTTTATCCCTGAAGGTGTAGGCAGAGGCATAGTATACGCCCACATTTTACCTTATAGTTTTACGTACGCGTAATAGATAGTGAGCCTAATGCAGTTGAATTTTTTCAATCCGCCCACAAGGCCTTCAATTTGTATTAAGGATTGTCGTGCTCCACCAGGAAACCGTGGAGACATGGAAGGTGCGACTTGAGCAACCAAAGGGGGGATTCGTCACAATCGCGGCAGTCATACCGGTCATGGACGAGTGGCTGGAGAGAAGACTCGGTGCTCTCTCCTACCGGTTGACACAGATGCTTGCCGGGCACGGTAGCTTCGGTAGGTATCTGTGGCGAAAACACCGGGAAACCACGGCCGAGTATCAGCACTGCGAGGACCGCAGCGATGACACGGCGCTCCACACGCTGGTGAAGTGCACGGCGTGGGCACAACAGCGCCAGGTCCTCGCAGTGGGTCTGGGCGTGGACACTCTCTCGCTCGAGGCCATGGTGCGAGCCATGCTCTCCAACGGGAGTAAGTGGGACTGCGCCGCCTCTTTCTGCGAGCAGGTCATGGTCGCGAAGGAGGCGGCGGGCCGGGTGCTGGAGAGAACTCTCCCACCCGAGCTCCGCAGTCGGCGCCCTGGGCGCCGCCGACGTGTCTTCGCCGAGGACTATCGGCCTCCATGACCGGGGGTCTGATGACGGTGAGAGGGCCGCTCACCGTCCTTACAGAAGCAGGCACATGACGGCAGCGTGACGTGAGCAACTCACGCACGCCCCCCCTTAGAAGCGGGGTCACACCCGAAACCCCCCATAGACGCGGGATTGCACCCGAACCACCCCCTGGGCGAGGCCGCATAGGCGGCCGTAGGTCTGTTGGAAGTCACGGGGCATCCTTTCTGAGGGCTTACCCGGGGCTCTTAACCATAGGCTGTTGGGCATTACGTGAGGTGTTTTTAGTCGGTAAGAGTCCGGCATAGCATCCTACGAGGATTTTCGCTCACATCAAAAAAAAAAAACGATTGTCGTTTTACTGACAACCTGCTTTCATTTCGAGTAAATATGTACCTTTTTTATTTAAAGAAAAAAATACTTTGTGAGTAATAATATAATATCCCCGCAACGGCTGGCGGCACGGGGCGGCGGCGTGGCGGTGCAGCGCCCGTTATCTACTAACGATTGTGTGAGACGGGTATAGAAATTTGAAAACGAGTAAGCGGCGTAGACAATAATAATCGGCTCATCACATGTTTCGTCAGTGATAGAATCACGGATCTTTCGCTTTGAAAGTACTAGTCAGTCTCTAGTACACTATAGTCTTTTTCTGGACAGCTCAGCAATCATGTAAACATGTCATGTGTTGACAGAAGTTGTCTATGATCATAGTGTTGTAACTAAACTGATTCTATGTATGTAAATAATCATTGAGTTATATCTAGTTCACCGTACATTCATTTACTTCGGTATATCAATCGCCAAATTCATCAAATCATGAAATTCGGTATATCAATATATATTATGTGCAATAATTTTTTTATATTAATTTAATTAAAGGATCTTTAAAAAACAGAAACTTTTAGAAAATTTTATAGTACATATAATCATTTATTTACAATAATATATTACTTTAGGACTGAATATTTTAACCATCCACCGTCAACCGTACCCAGTCTACCCTAAAGAATCATTTTTTCTTTTTATTCATATTTAAATGTTTATGGCGTTCGAAACATTAGATTATCTTTTTGGTAGCTCGCTGATGAACGTTAGCCTCTTTAAATTTACTCCTCCACACGGTACCTAACCTAACCGGATCCTTCTGACGATTTCTGGGTCGCACAAATACTTATTTAGTCCCAATTTTTTAAAAGTACTTCTGCGAAGAGTAGGCCTCGCGAGCGCCCAGGAAAAAACAACCTGTGAGGAATTATATCCCTTATGATCCCATCATATATAACGGGGACCTTTTTCTCCCTTATTTTCCGCCCTATTAAAAAAACTTTCGACAAAAGTTGTATTTTTACCTTTTTGTAGATCAATGATTTTAAATCAAAGAACATGTGTGCCAAGTTTGGAGAAAATTGGTTAACAAATGCGTCTTCTAGACCGAAACTGACATGTACACACACATACGGACGAAAGCAAAATCGTCTATACTGTGGAATCGAAGACCCAAACTCAAAGTGCCTTTTCACACGTACCGGTTGCCGGGTAGCCGGTGCCGGGTAACAGGCGGTGAATGCAAGCGGTTGGCGGGCAAATCACGCCGGTACGTGTGAAAGTACACGGCCATACACCCACCCTACCCGGCACCCGGCAACCGGTACTTGTGAAAAGGGGCAAAGACTCGCATCTCCATATATTCAATATACTCTGTGGACTAGCACTCTTCGCTCTCTGGGTCAATAAGTTATATTATTAAAGTAAGTACATTTTTTCGAACTGACAGATTGATAAAACAATGACCTCCTCTTAAAATCAATTGGCCAGTACAACAGTTTTACAACACTATGGCAAAGACAAACAAGTCTGAGAAAAAATAATTTAATGACAAGCAAAAATGACAGTCTTAAATTTTTACCATTCGAGTATTTTTCATGAAATTATTCTATAATCTAAAGGTTTATTAGTGTCGAAATGTCCGCATAAATCTAACTAGAGTTCCTTGAAACGACTATGATCAGGATTGATAATTAAATGTAAGTAATTATGGAGTAGTCGAGATCCAATTTCTTTGTTTACTATATTATTTAGGTCTGTTGAATTCCACTATAGTACTTTTCGTACATTGTCAAGTTGTGTTAAATTTTGGAAGTTCAAATTTGTCTCTATGCGTGTGATAAAAATCAAAGGTAACAAAAATGCTGTCAATCAAAGTCATACGGTGCTAAGTGTACTGTAACATCGGTCATCCACAAAGAAATGAATACTCTTGAAACATACCTAAATCATTGCTCTCAATTAAATAACTACGAACTGACAACGGAACTAAATGTACTACCTACACGTATTAGAGTTCTGAACTAGTTTTTTTTTTGGATATTGTACTATATTGGATCGCACCGTTCACTGACTGAGCAAGCACAAGTCTAGTTTAAAACACAAACATACCTACTTCATGTAACTACCTAGTTCACTCGTGTCAATCACTTTGTTTAACTTTAGTCAACTAGTAGTATAGTACCAATTAGTACTTAAGTAAAATCTATTTTTAGTCTTACCTTTCGGAGTTTCCAGGTAATCTCAAAAACGTTATCTCTGGGTGCGTTATTGACGAATTCATGCAACCAAAACAAGCACAATAGACTCTAGTTGTCATATTAAATATTTTTTGTAAATAAAACACGCGCGGTTACTATTTAAAAAACGACACACCGTCCATTCGTCTACTCGGCACAATCGCGACTGCTGACGCTGCTTGCGTGCTGAAAGGCCTGCCGAAAACGAGAATCGTAGGTATAGCTTGCGCTTCGTCCGTTTGTAGGGAGCTACAATACTGGTTAAACAACATATTTATACTGTGCCTGTACTTATCGCGTGATTCGGTTCGAGGACAGTGCCAGGCGGGGAGTTTGACTGGGGCGGTACACCTGTCAAAGAATAACGCAGGTGTCCTAAGGCCAGCTCAGCGAGGACAGAAACCTCGCGTGGAGCAAAAGGGCAAAAGCTGGCTTGATCCTGATGTTCAGTACGCATACGGACTGCGAAAGCATGGCCTATCGATACTTTTGTATAAAGAGTTTTTAGCAAGAGGTGCCAGAAAAGTTACCACAGGGATAACTGGTTTGTGGCAGCCGAGCGTTCATAGCGACGTTGCTTTTTGATCCATCGATGTCGGCTCTTCCTATCATTGTGAAGCGAAAATTGCAAAGTGTTGGATTGTTCACCCACTAACAGGGAACGTGAGCTGGGTTTAGACCGTCGTGAGACAGGTCAGTTTTACCCTACTGATGGCACGTCGTTGCGATAGTAATACTGTATAGTCCCACAATAACCACAGTGTCAGACATTTGGTGTTGCACTCGGCCGAGCGGCCGGTGGTGCGAAGCTACCATCCTCGGGATAATCTCTGAACGCCTCTAAGAGAGAAACCTACCTAGGCAAATACGGCAAGGATATTATCAAGAAGGCCCGAGAGTCGGGAGGCTCTAAACCATTGGTTTTCAAAGTGGGGGGCGCGCCTCCCTGGGGAGGCGCGAAGACATGTGCAGGGGGGCGCGGTCAGATCAGAGTGACATCACAAGAACAAGCTGTGGAAATTTTGAAAAGATGCTAAGACACAATTGTGGGTTAAATATCTCAAATGTTATACCTTTTTTATTAATATTCATTTAGCATGTAGCATTGGTTACAATAATAAAAACAAAGTTTAAAAGCAAACTAAATTTTGCTAGTAATCTGCGTTGTGCATTTTTTTTATCTCTATTATATTCACAATCGGGAATCTTCTCAAAATCATGCAAGCACATCTATCTTTGACTCTTTTTGTAAGAAGTGACCTTTTGTAAGTCTGACCGTGAATTGCTGGCATCAGGATAGTAAGAGGGTAACGCATCGTCGAGGCTGCATGTCTCCTACCTGGGAACCCTCCATGGGACCTGAAAGCGAGAGTTCTGGAGGAGCTGCAGTGATACCATATGCCTGTTCCCTGAGCCGTCGAATTGGGAACTCACTATTATCGAGGTGGTGAAGCCGATCATGGAAGAGTGGCTTAAGAGGCGTCATAGATATTTACCAGGCACGGGTGCTTCGGTAAGTATCTGTGGTGCATACACCGGAAGGTAACACCTGAGTGCCAGCACTGCGGTTACTTCAGCGAGGAGACGGTGCCGCATATTCTGACGGTGCTGGACGCTGCAACGCCAAGACCTGGTCGCAGGCCTGGTGTGGACATTATCACGCTCAAGACCGTGTTGAGGGCCATGGTCCCAAGCTGTGTCTTTCGGCATGCAAAAAAATGGTGGCGTGGTAGGAGCGGGAGATAAATACGCCCAAGACTACCGGCCTTCATGACCGAAGGCCTGAGAACGACGGGTTTGCTGCTTGTCAGTCTTACAGAAGCAGGCCAAGATGGCGGCGTGTCTCTTCATCCCTCAAAGTAGTGGGATAGTAAACAAGAGGGAGGTCTGAGATGTATTTATAAACTGTATTACCTTCTTTTATTTTATTTAATAATTGTATGTTTCAGGGTCCGTGTCCAAAGGGCCTAAACGGGTTCCTATTCAATAAAACTTCGGCGTCCGTCTGTCTGTCTTTCAGTCACGAGGTTGTATTTCAGGCGTCTCGATAGCTAGAGCGCTAAAATTTTCACATAATAATGTATTTCTGTTACCGCTTTAACAACAAATACTAAAATTAGAAAAATAATAAATACTGTAATTTTATTTTTAAATTGTTTGGCAAGCCCACTTGCTGTTCCCTGGGCCGAGGGGAGGCGTGGGCATACTCATTTTAACAGTAGGGGGGCGTGGTACCTAAAAGTTTGGGAACCCCTGCTCTAAACAATGTGACTTTACTAGTCGCGCTTCACCGCGTGAGGTGTGACGTCGAAGCCGCTTGGATCGCGGAGATCGGTGCTGTCCGCTGATGCGCGCATCATGGCTCCGCAGGTCTGAATGTAACTCAGTTCGATGTCGGGTCTTGGAACAGTCTGCAGACGACTTTCGTCCCTGGCGGGGTGTCGTAAGCGGCAGAGTAGCGTTGTTACAATTCGTTGAAACTCAGCCCTGGGCCAGGTGGTTCGTGTAACAGTTAATACACGATCTCGAACTCAAATATTATTTCGATTTCGAATAAAATGGAAACGAAATTTATACTGGCCCCGCTGGATTTCTATAAAGAATTGTTAACCTATTTTTTAGGGTTTCGTAGCCAAATGGCAAAAACGGAACCCTTATAGATTCGTCATGTCTGTCTGTCTGTCTGTACGTCCGTGTGTCACAGCCATTTTTCTCCGATACTATAAGGCCTATGCTATTGAAACTTGGTAACTAGATGTATTCTGTGAACCGCATTAAGATTCTTATATAAAACTAGAAATAAAGTAGTAAATTTTGGGGGTCCCCATACTCAGAACTGGAACTCATTTTTTTTTTCATCAAACCCATACGTGTGTGGTATCTCTAGATAGGTCTTTAAAAATGCTATTAAGGTTTCTAACATCATTTTTTTGTAAAATGAATAGTTTGCGCAAGAGACACTTCCAAAGTGGAACAATGTGTGTCCCCCCCTCCCCTCTAACTTCTAAACTAAGAGAATGATAAATCTAAAAACAAAAAAAATTGCGTGTACTTAGTGTACACACGTAAGAAGTGAAACTTCTTCATAAACTTAATTTTCTAAACTAACTATCTTCACGCCAAATCCCTTGCGGGGTAGGCAGAAAGAACCGAGCGCCACACGGCACGGTCCATACACACCTCACTTGCTTCTTCAACTTTCATTTTTCTTTTCATGCATGCACGTCGGTTCCTACGGCTCTTGACACCACCTTCAACTAACACACGATTAATTTGGTCGTGGTAGGTGTGTCGTGGCCTTCCCCGACTCCTACGTCCATCCACTTTCGCGTTGTATATCTGTTTTGTCATTCTAATTTTCACCTCACCTTAAATTAAGTCAAAAAGTCCAAAAGTCCCAAAGTCCCAAAGTCCCAAGGTCTCAAGGTCCCAAAGTCCCAAAGTCCCAAAGTCCCAAAGTCCCAAAGTCCCAAAGTCCCAAAGTCCCAAAGTCCCAAAGTCCCAAAGTCCCAAAGTCCCAAAGTCCCAAAGTCCCAAAGTCCCAAAGTCCCAAAGTCCCAAAGTCCCAAAGTCCCAAAGTCCCAAAGTCCCAAAGTCCCAAAGTCCCAAAGTCCCAAAGTCCGAAAGTCCGAAAGTCCAAAAGTCCAAAAGTCCAAAAGTCCAAAAGTCCAAAAGTCCAAAAGTCCAAAAGTCCAAAAGTCCAAAAGTCCAAAAGTCCAAAAGTCCAAAAGTCCAAAAGTCCCAAAGTCCCAAAGACCCAAAGTACCAAAGTCCAAAAGTCCCAAAGTCCCAAAGTCCCATAGTTCCAAAGTCCCAAAGACCCAAAGTACCAAGGTCCCATCCAAAAGTCCAAAAGTCGAAAAGTCCAAAAGTTCAAAAGTTCAAAAGTTCAAAAGTCCCAAAGTCTCAAAGTTCCAAAGTCCCAAAGACCCAAAGTACCAATGTCCCATCCAAAAGTCCAAAAGTCCAAAAGTCCAAAAGTCCAAAAACCCTTAAATGACATGCTATCCCTGGATAAAGTACTCTTAATTCGAATCCACCGTGGTGGGGAACAGAACAAAGATGGCGCGTAACCAAAAATCGTGACGTGACGTGACGTGACGCAAATTTTTTTCCAACGCCTATAAAGAAGTTTCACTTCAAAAATATATGATGTACATTGCCATAAAAACTACCAACGAAAATTAGTTTGAACGAGATAGAGCTGGTAGTTTTTTTTTAATACGTCATAAACGGTTAGAAAATCACTACCACTGCGAACGTGTTTAAACTAGTGTCCGACCGAAACTGGTTTTCCGGCCGAAACCGAAACCGAACTTTCGGCCTCATGGTCAGTTTCGGCCGAAACCGAAACCGAAACCGAAACTCACGTGTTCATATTGAAAAAAAAAAAGACAAAAAACTGCCAAGTGCGAGTCGGATGCCCGCAGATAGGGTTCCGTTACAAAAATTGAGTACAAAAATTTCCGTTTGTTGTGTGGATGCTTTTTTCTGATTTTAGTAGGTATTTTTTGTTATAGCGGCAATATAACAGGGTGAGGTGGTGGTTGCATCTCTCGGTCTCTTGACATCGCCAACGCTTTCAACACCTTGCCCTGGAAATGCGTTTGGGAGGCGCTTATTTACCATGGCATGCCTCCATACCTCCGTCGAATTGCAGGGGCCTATCTTTCCGAGAGGTCCTTATCCTACCAGAGCTGGCTAGAGCAGGGTCGTCGAGATGTGTCGTTCGGCGTTCCATAGGGTCTTAGGACCGCTTCTATGGAATATCGGTTAGGATTGGGTGCTGCTTGGTACGTTGCTCTAGAGTTGTCGGCGTAACGTGTTACGATGACACCCTCATTACAGCGCGAGGAGCACCGCACCGAGACGCAGCCCTAAAGGCCACCCGCGGGATCCAGTTTACATAAAAGGGGCGTCAGCATCGGCATCGAGCTCTCGATGACGTATCTGGGGCTCGTACTCGATAGCCGGTGGAACTTCGGCAACCCTTTCCGAAGTTTGGTCCTATAGCTGAGGGTGCCCAATATCAGGAGACCCAACGCTCCCTGCAGGAGACTGTACCTTGGGATCGTGCGGAGCATGGCTCCCGTATGGTCGGAGATCCTGATGGCCAGCAATGCGGCTAGAGTGTTTAGCCCGCAGAAGGTGACGGCGACGGCTGTCAGGGTGATAAGGGGATACCGCACGATCTCAGTTGAGGCGGCATGTCTTCTAGCGAGGACCCTTGCGTCATTGATTAAATGGCGCAAGGAGGCGCTGGGGCGGGGCCGTAGGCCTCTTCCTGTGAGCAGGTCGTGCTCGTGAAAGAGACGGAGGGGAGGAAGCGAGAGAGAACTCTCCCACCCGAATTCCAGTCTGCGGTGGCGCCCCCATACACGGTGACAGGGCTGCCAACCGTCCTTACAGAAGCGGGCCTTAGATCATAGCGTGACGTGAGAGATTCATGCACATCATCAAGAAGCGGGATAATAACTGAATAACCCCCCAAAGACGCGGCCGCAGTATGCATCATTCCGAGGGCATACTCGAGGTTCCCAACCGTAGGCTGTTAGGTAGGATACGTGTGGTTTTTAGTCGGTAGGACTACTGTACAGTTAAAATTTTAGGCCTCTATCTGACCCGGTTCCGGACAGCTAGGTCTCATTTCTCGTTTATAGGGTCCCACTTTAACCCCTCCGTGCGAGAGTTCGACTTGCACTTGGCCGGTTATTTTTTCAATAGGTGCAACAAGTTTCACCAAGTGCCATCAATCAACGGTATAAATCTTCTCAAGTGTTCATTTTAGAAATATCTCCACCTAAAGATGAGTTTCTTTCTTCTACGTGTGGAATTACTCATAGATGCTATTGCGAACTCCTATCGACTAAAACCACACGGTGCCCTGCTACTAGCTCTTGGCTGGTTCTAGATACACTCTAGAAGTATATAACTAAAACTGGACAACAGTGAGTCGGACTAACGCTCATAGGGCTCCGTACAAGAAAAGCGGCAAAAATCACGTATGTTGTATAGGAGGCCCCCTTTAATTAATTTGTTGCTATAGCGGCAACAGAAATCTGCAAAATTTTTAACTGTCTAACTATCACGGTTCACGGTGCATGAGTTACAGCCTGCCGATAGACAGACGACCAACAAAGTCAACGAAAACGACAACAAAGGGGTAGGGTTATGTAATGTCCTAGATCACCTTTTTAGGATTCCGTAAAAATTAATAATACAATTTTTACGGACTTATTATTTTTAACTATTGATTGGAAGTCCTTTGTAAATCTTTGATTAGTAACATATTAACTGGTTGGGCTGACTCCAACCACGTCACAAGCAGAGCCAGGCACTCAAAACTCATGAACACGTGAGTTTCGGCCCGGCCGAAAGTTTCGGCCCATTTTGGCCGAAACCGAAACTGCGGCCGAAACTCGATTTTTTGGCCGAAACTGGCCGAAACCGAAACCGAAACTTCGGTCGGTCACTAGTTAAAACATCAATCAAAGTTACAAGGAACTATAATTGAACTTTTATATTATGTTACTTGCTGCTACGAAACCCTTCATGGGCGAGTCCAACTCGCACTTGGCCGGTTTTATTTTGTATATTACGTAGGTAGGTACCTACCTACATTTTGTTAAGAGATAACTAAAATCAATAAAGTGGCCTTCGAGTTTTGTACATGTTCAGTCACTATATAGTCAACTACAATGAAATGTACCTACTAAGTAGTTTAATCTTACAAAATGATGTATCCCTTCGAGTGCCAAAATGAACTAACCAAAGATTGACAAACATGGAATCCACCGAACTTGACAGTAACATGTACCTATTGATTGCTATGCATGTTATGCATGCTATTTATTTTTCTATTATAAGTAGACTTTCTTAGTCGACTATAAAATTAAAAATAAATGTATTGAGATACATAATTATTGCTCTTTACACGCATACCATGTTACTGTCAAGTTCGGTGGATACCATGTTTGGTTAGTTCATTATGGCACTCGCAGGGATACATCATTTTGTAAGATTAAACTAGTACAATTCATTGTAGTTGACTGTACCTACTTATAATTCAAGATTTTTTTGTAAAATAGCTGGATATGTAAAATACTTATGTAAATGATATTTGAATTTTGTGTACCGATATGTGGCGTGTGCGTTCGCGCAGCGGAATGTTGTTGAATTTAAAGATTTTAATTATGCAGATATTTAGTATATGACGTCGTGTAATTGTGTACGGTAAAAAGAAAATTGTGTATGCAGCCATTGTGGAGAAATTCGCCAAAAACTGATTCCGCTGGGCGAACGTTGTCCTGGCGGAACTTTTTTTTAATCCATGCGCTTAGAAGAAAAAAAATGTGTCCAACAATTAGTGTGTATTTGTGTGTAATTGTGTATGTATGAATAAAATTAGTGTATCCATAAACTTCGAAGAAATTCAAGTTTCCGCTACGCGAACGTTTGGCCATTAGCTAGTTTTCATATAAAGCGCTTATATAGAGAGCTGTAGATTTTGACATACGTTGTTTTGAATTTGTTTATATTTGTTTAAAAAACAGATTTAGAAAAAATCGTAGGGTTTAAAAGATAAAAATATAAATGTAAAATACGCTTATTAGGTCGTAGTTCATAAAGTATGCACTTTGTGGTCTAGATTTTCACGTTTGTACAAACCTTGTAAGTGCCTGCAACATGTTGCCAAGTATCAATGATGTTCCGTTAGTAATTAAAGGGTTATATGACAATTTACCATGAATAGATCACTGTTTACAAAGCACTCAAATATCACGCGACGTTCTAAAGGAATTGCGTAGTAAAATGTAGTCCAATAATTAGTTTATTAATTCAACTACTCACATGCAAAATTTCATCTCATTAAATTCAGTAATTAAAGAGAAACAATCAAAATACTGACAGAGCATCGAAAGCCTACATAACCCGACCAAGTTCGAATGGCTACAAAAAAGCGGCCGTGCAATATATTTAGGTAACATTCTAAAATTCACAGTCTAATACCGGTTTTGAACTGGTACAGGTGATAACACAATTGTTTTTTCGATATAATTTATATGTGAACAGTGATTTAAATTTTTATTGAAGCTCGAAATACATATTATCCCTACCCCCATATTCATAATTGTTTATTAAACCTATTTTTCACTGACTCCCAGAAAAGGAGTAGGTTCTCAATTCGTCTGTATTTTTTTTATGTGTGTTACCGGCAAATCACTTGTAAGAGTTATCCGATTTTGATGATTCTTTTTTTATTTGAAAGCTGGTGCTTCCCATGTGGACCCATATATAGGAATTCAGAATCTGATGCTGGAATCCTGGAGAAATCGAAGAAATCCCTCGAATCGCGGGAATTCCTTAACGATTTACAGCAGTTATCTTGTGTTTCGGCTTGATTAATTTGTATTGGGTAGAACATTACCCCTAGACAGATATAATTTCGGTCTACCCGTCACTAATTTTCATGAAAAAAAAAATTTAACACAAAAAAACCGACTTCTAACAAAATCTAAAAATTGAAAAATAAAATTAACTTAGCACAAAGTAATAGGTAGTAAATTTAGATTTATCAGATATTATTGTCTGTAATACTGAAGTCAGTGCCAATATTTCTATGAGAGATTAATAATATCTACCTAAACCTATAGTTTTACTTGGCGCCGATTTCAGTATTACAGTCAATAATATCTGATAAATCTAAATTTACTACCTATTACTTTGTGCTAAGTTAATTTTATTTTTCAATTTTTAGTTTTTGTTAGAAGTCGGTTTATTTAAATTTTTTTTTTTTTTTAGTTAAGTCTATTGCTGTCTCTAACCAATGACAGAGGATGGTTATCAAGCGTTTGTTAACGCTAAGTATTTATGAATAAGGGACTAGTCATGACAAGCACCTCAGCTGCGCTCCCGATACGCTCAAAATACACGCGCCTGTGCGCGCACATGAGTTGTATGCCAAGTTCTGCCGTGACGATTAGTACCTGAGAGCTGTATTTTCATTCATTCATTCATATGCTCACGGCTGTTGTCCCAGAAGGGGTAGGCAGAGGTGTGACATTTCTGTGTCACACACATTTCGCCATTTTTGGGTTTCTACCTAACAGGTGGCGAGAAATCAATACATATAATAAAATCGTAACAAGTCGCGGTCTGTACATGGAAGATAAATAAGAAAAAAATATAGGGGGCTTTATGAATTCAATATAACCCGAAACAATGATATTTAGAATTTTTGTCTGTATGTCTGTATATCTGTTTGTCTGTACTTTTGTGCACACTAATCTCAGTAACCGCTTAACCCATCGCAATGCGGTTTTCTTTATTGTGTTGAGGTTTGCTCCACTTAACATTTAGTGTTTATTTCATGTCAATCGGTTTAAAAATAAAAAAGTTATATCACTTTAAAGAATTATACATAGACATATGAATCTAAAAATGGGTAAATCTAAACTGGCGTGTTGGCTTAATCTCCAAAACAATTTAGTCCATGCTTTCGGCGCGGTCTTAATTGTTTTGAAATAGTCTTAATCATTAAGCTCTTTTATGATTAAGCAAACAGGGCAGTTTCACACGCTGCTTGATGAATCTGATGGAAGAAATACCTCTCCTTACATACGCCTTATGTGACGTAAACGAAGTTGCGGGGTCAGCTAGTAAATAATAAATATAATTACAAAAATTTAATTAGAGAAGTACTTGTTAATAAAAGATTTATTTTTATCGTGGATAGTGGCGTTATTATTAAAAAAAAAATCATTCAAGAAATGCAATTGTTTTATTTTTTCCTAACGCTTGTGTAAGCAACTGTACCATAATAATAAATACTATACTGGAAGGTTAAGAGCGTTACTTAGATATATGGCACGGCCGCTTTTTTGTAGCCATTCGAACTTGGTCGGGTTATGTAGGCTTTCGATGTTTTGTCAGTATTTTAATTGTTTCTCTTTGATTACTGAATTTAATGAGGTGAAATTTTGCATGTGCGTAGTTGAATTAATAAACTAATTATTGGAATACATTTTACTATGCAATTCCTTTAGGACGTCGTGATATTTGACTCCTTTGTAAACAGTGATCTTATTCATGGTAAATTGTCCTATAACCCTTTAATTACTAACGGAACATCATTGAAACTTCGCAACATGTTGCAGGCACTTACAAGGTTTGTACAAACGTGAAAATCTAGACCACAAAGTGCATACTTTATGAACTACGACCTAATAAGCGTATTTTACATTTATATTTTTATCTTTTAAACCCTACGATTTTTTCTAAATCTGTTTTTTAAACAAATATAAACAAATTCAAAACAACGTATGTAAAAATCTACAGCTCTCTATATAAGCGCTTTATATGAAAACTAGCTAATGGCCAAACGTTCGCGTAGCGGAAACTTGAATTTCTCCGAAGTTTATGGATACACTAATTTTATTCATACATACACAATTACACACAAATACACACTAATTGTTGGACACATTTTTTTTCTTCTAAGTGTATGGATTAAAAAAAAGTTCCGCCAGGACAACGTTCGCCCAGCGGAATCAGTTTTTGGCGAATTTCTCCACAATGGCTGCATACACAATTTTCTTTTTACCGTACACAATTACACGACGTCATATACTAAATATCTGCATAATTAAAATCTTTAAATTCAACAACATTCCGCTGCGCGAACGCACACAACAAACACCCTAACGGCCCTACGGATGGATCAATAAAATTCTGATGAGGTATTTTTTGCTCGAAAGCCGATGTGACCGGGTTCTTAGCTATAAGCTTGAAGATCATCAAAGATTTTACTATCTACCTATTCATCTCGAATAATTTCCATGCTCGAAGGCAGCAAAAGAACAAAAACTTTCGACTTTTAAGGTTGATTTTTTTATTTAATTTAAAAAAAAATCAACCTTATATGTCGGTTTACTAATACAAAATATATATGTACTCGTAGTACCTACAGTTTTTGACATCTTTTTTTTGTTTTTTTTTTACGCGAGGGAAAATCCCTAAATCGTGAGGGATGTTATTTCCTTCTACTGACTAAAAAACCTCACGTTACGCCCAACAGCCTATGGTTGTGGTTGTAGGTAGTTGATTGACATCTAGCTGGTAGCGTGGTCGAATTCTTTGATCTCTTGTGTTAGTGTTAACCAAATAGGTACGTTTTGTTTTCTCCCATGTAGATACTCCAACCTTAAAAGTAGAAAGTTATTTTGTTCTTTTGCTGCCGTGTCTTCGCGCGTAGAAATTATTCGAGATGAATAGATAGTTAAATCCTTGATAATCTTCAAAATTTATAGCTAAGAACCCGGTCACATCGGCTTTCGAGCAAAAATCGGTTGTCTGTGTAGTCGGTTTACTGACGATAGTTGAACGTGACAACTCAGCCTTAAATGGAACGCGTCAGAGCGAGGTAACGCCGCATACGTCATGTTTTTTCGTGCGTGCAGCCGGCTCCATCGATTATAAGACTTTGTCACGTCAAAAATACCTCATCAGAATATTATTGATCCATCCGAAGGGGCGTTAGGTGCCAAAGATCGGTACACAAAATTCAAATATCATTGACATAATCCAGCTATTTTACAACTCGGTGCAATGTATTATATCTACACGTAATGTGAATGCTTGAATCAAGTTTGAATGTGTGTGTGAGTATACTAGGGATAGGGACACTAGCTATGTAAACAAAATAATAAGAAACAGAACGCAATCGCATGTATGTAGGTACTTTTTTTTCAAATCTATCCTCGGCTAATCACAAATTAAACCAAAGCAATAGCACAAAGTACGTAGGTAGTAGGTAATACGTATCTAATGCAACGCAGTGAGACTCTCTAATAAGTACTAACACGACAATAGACACATTAACTCTGGTGGGGGGATGGGGAAGCTTACTCAGTGGGAGGCAGGGAGTTGCCAATCTGTACCTATGTAATACTATTAAATTTTCTTTGCTAGCACCAAACAAAGGCGTGGATCTGGACGCGGCAGAGGGCCATACATGAAACGATTCATGAATTCGCAGAATAGGAAAGAAGAATCTCACCGGATGACATCGGCGGTGCACCTCCAACTGTATTCTTGTTGAGTTTCTCTCTGGTCTCCTCAGAACTAAGCTCTTCGAATTCCACTTCTGATATACGCATTGGTGTCATATGGCACGATGTTAAGCTCCAACTTATCAGTCATTTTGTGGGTAGATAGACGTGGGTAGACGGGCGAGGAAACAACGAATCGTGGATTAAAAAGATAACGTGTGGTGTGACTCTTATTAAATCGGTTCATTTTGTCCAATCAAAGGTTGCCAGTAAGAGATTGCTTTTTAGCGATATGGCCGCCATTTGTACAATATTTGTGCTTTTCTTTTGTAAACTGGTTATATTGGTGTACAATAAAGTTTTACTTACTTACTAATGTTAAGCACTAGAGACTTCCGAGGATTAATCAGATTCACACATTTATAACATTCGCCGTCACCACTTTTGGTACAGAGATGATGGCGACCAAACGTGAGGAGTTGCGGGTGTGGGAGCATGCAGGTCAGACGCTTCCCGTCGTCCAGTTCGGGGGCGCCGCATGGCACGCTTCATATGCGCCTCTGACTACTGTCGTACCCGTGGACGGAGGTCGGAGGACCCCGGCACCTTCCCGTGTTCCGGAGGTGCCTTCAGTGCCCGCCTGCTCGGCCGCTCTCCACCCTCTCTGCTTACAGAGGGGCGCTCGAGAGTGGTGCGATGCGGGCTCGTTTTTCGTCAGCTCCTTAGGGAGCTGCCCATCTGATTCCCCCGAGGAGCGCCCCGGCTCCACGGTGCACCCTTGCCGGGTCGACGTTGTAATGAATTCTTCATATCCTTCGGCCCAGGCCCAGCTATAGGGGGAGCAGGAACACCGCGGGGTTTAGTGGGTATTACGGTCCCATTTTCGGGACTGTTGAGCCCTACACATCGTCCCAGCTGGACACCGTCATCCCAGCTACGGGGGTCCGTAGCTGGGATGACGGTGCCCAGACGTACTCCACGCGTCAAAAATACAAAAAAAAAAAAACAAGTTTTATCATTGCAACAGAACACTTGGGCGCGTGCGCACCGGTCCATTCGTTGCACCACTAATGACAGCCAATCGCTCGGTGTCATGTTATCTGTCAATGTCACTTGTCATTTGGGACTATTTTTTGACAGTTCTTCCGCCATTTCGTGAATGTACGCAGTCACTTTAGGGATTCAGAATTTTTCGCTTATCTCAAATGTATGGATTAAGGCATTATCGTTGAGTTCGTTTGAAATGACATCTTGCTCATGCTAAAATATGTAGGCACATAAAAGTGTGAAAATGTTGGCGAATTATAGAACGGTAATTATTAATAGGTACGTTATACGTAAACCACCGAGTGCTAAACATATTATTAAAATATTTAAATTAACTCTATGGAAATGACATTTTGTGAACGAAACAAACGAATATGCGCCGAAAGAAAATTTTCGTTCAGTTCAAAACAACAAAAAAATATCAAAAATTATCTCTAAAATAAATCATTTTTTTATTAGGCGGAAAGGTGATTTATTTTTTTACAAAAGAACCTTTAGTACATAACTTCTAATCATACACGACTAAATTATTATAGGTAGGTATTTGAAAAAAAAAATACAATTTATAAAAAAATATTAAATTATTTATTAGGTAAAATGAAAAATATTATTATACTCACCTGTTCCTTTACATAAAAGAATGCGTGTATATTTTAAGGTAATTTTGAAAAACAATTATGCTAATTCAATCATAGATTTGAAATATGGAAAAAAATCGGTTTCGAGCAGGATTCGAACTGCGTCTTATCGCATACCGTGCGACGCCTTTACCAACTCGGTCATCGAAACCTACTCGGAACCAACCAACTTTTACCACCTTATACGTCTTAGGGCAACGTAGGCACCATTTACCGGCGCTATTTTTAGAAGGTTACACGCGTGCAGGTATTTTTTTTTAACAATAAACGTTTTTGGTTTGTTAATACTGTCCTTGCACAACTTTACGAAAAAAATATCAAAATCACCTTGATAATAATCTCTTCGGAAACTAGTTGTAAAATATTTTTATATTAACATAATTTACATGTCACTATGTCTGTCTGAGATGAACTCCAAAACTCAGATATTAAAGATTAGTTAAATGTGCGTTTTGTTCAAATTTTGTAAAAATTAAACAGTTCAATTTTTTATAGATGTCTTATGAAAACTCACTCACTTGTACTATTCCACAACTTTTATTTTGATTTTAATAATTCCTGACTGGTTTCGCTATTATAGCATGCTCAAAAGTATATATAATAGCGAAACCGGTCAGGAATGATTAAAATCAAAATAAAAGTTGTGGAATAGTACAAGTGAGTGAGTTTTCATAATGTAATATTACAAGTTCCATCAAGTGCCAACAATCAAAAGTATACAGGAATTTATAGATGTTTTTTTTTATTTCTATGATAAATTTTATGGAAGAACAATGTTAGCTGTGTCAGCTGGTACTAATATGTAAACGAAAACATAACTTGTATTGTTCGAGAGATTAGGTATAACTTTCATAGTCACTAATATAATATACCCACAAATTGGAGATAGTACAGATGGAAATCTCATTTATGTACTTTTTTTCACACCTACCCTCTGCTACACACACTCGCGCACGAATCAGTATCGAAAACTCGGCTCAAACCGCCTGACCTCGTGTCTGTGAACTCAGTGAGCGTTGTCTATGTTTGCGTAGCCTCAGCGAATTTAGTATGTAGGTTTCCATCTATACTTTCTCTAATTTGTAGTAAAACTATTAGGCTTAACGGGATATTTATCATGTTTTATACCCCTTTCACAAATGATGGCAAAGGAGGGTAGATAAATAATATTATGATTTTTTTAGGTGTGAAAATCCTTCATAGATGCTATGCTGTACTCTTACCAACAAAGGCTTAACGGGATATTTAACATGTTTTATACCCCTTCACAAACGATGTCATAAGAGGGTAGATCAATAATATTGTGATTTTTTAGTTGTGGAAATCCTTTATAGATGCTTTGCCTGTCTCTTGCCGACTAAGGCTTAACGGGATATTTATCATGTTTTATACCCCCTTCACAAACGATGTCAAAGGAGGGTAGATCAATAATATTGTGATTTTTTTAGGTGTGGAAATCCTTCATAGATGCTTTGCCGGACTCTTACTGACTAAGGCTTCACGGGATATTTATCATGTTTTATACCCCCTCACAAACGATGTCAAAGGAGGGTAGATCAATAATATTGTGATTTTTAGGTGTGGAAATCCTTCATAGATGCTTTACCGGTCTCTTGCCGACTAAAACCACACGTGCCCTACCAGTTCCTACGGTCAGGAGTCCCGTCCCGTCCCGACGTCCTAGGATTAGCGACTGACTGGAGAGCGGCCTCTCTAGGAGATATTGACTCTCACCTTTAACAAAGACTAGAGGACGTCACGCGGTTTCACCCGCGTAGCTCCCGTTCCCGTGGGAATACGGGAATAAAATATAGTCTATGTTCACCGGGGCGAGCGTAGCTTCCCAACAGTGAAGGAATTTTTAAAATCGGTCCAGTACTTTCGGAGCCTATTCGATGCAAACAATCAAATCTTTCCTCTTTATAATATTTAGTATAGATAATATAATAGTACTAGATGATGCTCGCGGCTTCACCTGCGTGGTATTCGGTACCCGTTCCAGCTTCCCGTGGGAACATATTCCCGTGATGAAAAGTAGCCTGTGTGTTATTCTAGAGTTAGACTGTAAGCTATCTCTGTACCAATTTTTTTTAGCCCAATTCGTTCTGACTTTAGAACGTGATTGAGTAACAAACATCCAAACATCTAAACATCCAAACATATTCACGAACTTTCACATCAATATCAATACATATAATAAAATCGTAACAGGTCGCTGTCTGTACATGGAAGATAAATAAGAAAAAATATTACAGGGGGGCTTTATGAACGCAATAGAACCCAAAACAATGATTTTTAGAATTTTTGTCTGTTTGTCTGTTTGTCTGTATGTCTGTATGTCTGTATATCTGTTTGTCTGTACGGTTGTGCACGCTAATCTCAGTAACCGCTCAACCGATTGCAATGCGGTTTTTTTAATTGTGTTGAGGTTTGCTTCAGGTAACATTTAGCGTTTGTTTTATGTAAATCGGTTTAGAAATAAAAGAGTTATAACACTTTTAAGAATCAGATATTTTGAAAATTTTAATTGTATATTTCTTTGAATGTGAGTGAACCTAAACTGGCGTGTTGGCTTAATCATAAAAGAGCTTAATGATTAAGACTATTTTTAAACAATTCAGTCCGCGCCGAAGGCGTGGACTGAATTGTTTTAAAATAGACTTCATCATTAAGCTCTTTTATGATTAAGCAAACAGGGCAGTTTCAGACGCTGCTTGATGACTCTGATGAAGAAATACCTTTCCTTTCATACACCTTATGTGACGTAAACGAAGTTGCGGGCTCAGCTAGTTTATAATATTAGTAGTAAGTAGTATTACATACAGATCGGCAACTCCCTGCCCTCCACTGATCAAGCTTCCCCACCCCGCCAGTCCCGCCACAGCTGTCATTATAGTACCCATTGTACATTACAAGACCTTGTATTCCTTAACTATGTAAATATTTTTTTTGGTGTACAATAAAGAATATTTCTATTCTATTCTATAGTTGGCGGGTGTTGTGAGCGAACATTTGCTTAGCCAGACTTCAGACACACGTTCAAGCTCTGTACGAACATAGCGTGTTTAAGTGTAGGTGACAGTATTAAAAACGAATTATTTGCATGAAGTTTCCACCCTGCGCTATTAAATACTTTGTTCTCACTAGTTCGATCGTCGAACTACTGAGACTTCTTTTCTCATTTGGTCGACTCCGATCTTAAGGATCTAATAGTACAGTCGTGTGATTACAATATATAGTACAAAGAGGGCATCTGGCGCTCGGCGGCCGCTGCCGCGGCACGCTCGCGTCGCTCGCTCGCTATCGCGTCGTTATGGATATTGTTCCAACCTAACCTAACCATGATAATATTTGTGTTATAGTTCACATTATCTCGAGTTTTCAATCACGAGAGGCAGATCATAATCTCATTATAGAAGTTACATATTCATAAACGTTATATCTATGTGTTTATTTCAAAATACCTAACTATGAGTTTTCTACACGACTGTACTATTAGAACTTCAAGATCGACGATCGAACAAATGACAAAATAAAAGTCTTAGCAGTTCGACGGTCGAACTAATGAGAAAAAAAAAATCTTACTAGTTCGACGATCGAACTAGTGGGAACAAGCCTTTTAATCTAGTACTTCAGTTCCTTCGTGATGGATTATTTGCAGTTCTCCTTTATCGCAAAAAAACTTCCGTAAAATGTCTCTTTCGCTGATTGTTTCTTTTGCTGTCCCTCTTTCTCTTATTTTCTCTTTCGGAAAAGATAGGTAAAGGTGAATCGCAAGAGACATTTTGCGATAATGGCCATCTGCGAATAAGCGTCAGTGATCATGGGTGCCAAATATCAGAAACATTCGAATGAAAAAACCTGGTAAATATCCTGTTAACTCTAATAGTAATAAAGTTTGAGTGACAACGCTGACATCAATACAAAATTATTTACATTAATTTTATTGTGAAATTATTTCTAAGTACTTACCAGACATTGTATAAAATCTACTTCATTATGTACATGTAGGTTATTTATTCTATATAACCTGACTAATAGCAAATACAGTAGTCTGTTCGTCTGTCACTATATTCCTTGCTTCTAAGTGCTTAAGTAATTTTATACAATCAGGTACTTCTTTTCCAAAATCGTTAAAACTAGTGAGGGTTTTCTAAAACAAGTAAATTATTATTTTATGTCCAGGTAAAATTATTTTTTATGACCAGGTAAATATTTTTTTTCATGACCAGGAATTTTTTTTTTATGACCAGGTAAATTATTTTTATGACCAGGTAAATTATTTTTAATGAATAGGTATATTATTTCTTTGCAACGGTAACTTTTCATTTAAAATGGCGTAAAGTTCCTTTATAATTAGATGTCTATTATGCATAGGGTCAGGATTTTGTATGAGAAGGGAAATTACTCATACTTATAGAATTCGGGACTTCACGCGAAATACTATAAGTATGAGTGTTAAAAACCGCGATAGTTTAAAAATAACAGAAGGGAAATTAATCTTTAAGACGTTAGAGTAAGCCGCTTGGCCATTGTACCATAGTAATAAAAATATCTAGAATTTTTAAATTTGTACAAATAATTTACAAGTAATAGTACAGTACCAAAAACTGTATAAACTTATCCAAATAATCACATTTTAATTTTAAAATAATGTTCTTTTATAACCAGGCCAATATTTGTACCAGGTATTTTTTTCATTAAGACCAGGCAAATGGAATACATGAAATTCCATTTTTTTATTTGTTATAATGTAAAAATATATCCAAATATTAAAGCTGGTTTCACCATAAAATTTCTATTTTAAAAAGAATTATAACACTATAGGCGCTTCAGAGGTGACGGGATGCCTAAGGAATTGTTCTAAAGTGGGTCCATTCCTTCCCAAAGGGTCTGTGGGAAACATTATCATGTCGTCGACCCAAGTGAATGGTAAAACGCGGTTTTCTATGACGAACCTCCATCTTGGATTTTCTTTGAGTAAGTCTCTATAATTATCGCCTGAAACTATTACGCCGTCGAATTCAGCTGCGCATTGCACTATATACCTGAAATTCATAACATAATTCGATTATAATATCTCCCTACATTAATGATCTATAGGATGTCATGCGGTTTCATTCGCATGGTTCACGTTCCCGTGGGAATACGAGAGTACTGCTCGTTCGCTCTAACTTTGCCGCTCGGCTCTATACTAAAGTCGAATTTTTGATTAGACGAAGTAAATTGACAGCAACTAATGTCACTTCTTCTTGTAGTGCTGCGTATTTACTATGACGAAGTGACATTAGCTACTGTCAATTTACTTCGTCTAATTAACAATTCGGGTATACGCCTCTACGCCAGCGGCAAAGTTAGAGCGAACGGGTAGTAAATATATGTGCTGTTCTCAGGGATAATGTAGCATTTTAATGTTGAAAGAATTATCGAAATTCGTCCAGTACTTTTAGCGTTTATTCGTAACAAAGATACATGAAAAATTCACAACTTCCCTCTTTGAATTATTTTATTAATATTGACAGATAAAGAAGACTAGATTGAGCCCCAGCTCCGTTTTCGTGAGATTCTATTCCAGTTTCTGAATCCTATGGGAACTTATTACCGGGATAATAAAGTAGCAAATTATAGGGTCGGCAGCGCGAGTGTGGCGCCTCTGGTGTTGCAAACGTTCATAGGCTGCGGTGACCACCAGTCTTTCTGGTGGGACGTATACTTGTCTGCCACCTTAGTAGTGATCGGTGCAATCGATAAAGCGTGTTTGAATTATAACCAGCAAATTGTTTTCAAAAGTTGTTGAAGTAAAAGACAATACAACTACATAATTTATCTATGACTAATATTTTTGTTTCTGTTTGAGCGTCGTGTGTTGTTTGTTACTATATTCAAAACTAGCGGACCTCACGCGGTTTCACCCGCGTAGCTCCCGTTCCCGTGGGAATACGGGAATGATATATAGCCAATGTTCACCGAGGATAGTGTAGCTTCCCAAAAATGAAATAATTTTTAAAATCGGTTCAGTAGTTTTGGAGCCTATTCGATGCAAACAAACAATCAAATCTTTTCTCTTTATAATATTAGTTAGATACAATCTTTACGTTACCCCCGAACACTGCGCTTTCATTAATCTGCTGAAGACTCTATCCATAATAAAAATGCTGCCTTTAAAACTTACCTATCGTCATAGGAAGTACACATCCGACCCTTTATCTCTCTCGACGGAGTGTATACTACTAGGCCTTGTCGTTCTAAATAAAAACGATGTCTTTAAAACTTACCTATCGTCAAAGGAAGTACACATCCGACCCTGTATCTCTCTTGACGGAGTGTATACTACTAGGCCTTGTCGTTCTAAATAAAAATGATGTCTTTAAAACTTACCTTTCGTCATAGGAAGTACACATCCGACCCTGTATCTCTCTTGACGGAGTGTATACTACTAGGCCTTGTCGTTCTAAATAAAAATGCTGCCTTTAAAACTTACCTATCGTCATAGGAAGTACACATCCGACCCTGTATCTCTCTTGACGGAGTGTATACTACTAGGCCTTGTCGTTCTAAATAAAAATGCTGCCTTTAAAACTTACCTATCGTCATAGGAAGTACACATCCGACCCTGTATCTCTCTTGAAGGAGTGTATACTACTAGGCCTTGTCGTTCTTAATAAAAATGCTGCCTTTAAAACTTACCTATCGTCATAGGAAGTACACATCCGACCCTGTATCTCTCTTGACGGAGTGTATACTACTAGGCCTTGTCGTTCTAAATAAAAATGATGTATTTAAATAAGTTTTAAAACTTACCTATCGTCATAGGAAGTACACATCCGACCCTGTATCTCTCTTGATGGAGTGTATACTACCAGGCCTTGTCGTTCTAAGTGATCTAGTAGCCTTGGATCTGTGCTCTTTCCATATTTACATCTGCATTGTACAATATCATATTAACCTCGTAAAAATGTAAATTAGGCCCGTTTTGACATTTGTCTTCGTGACAATACCTGAATTAAAAAATGAGATTCTTACCACTGAACCGACTCTCAGCCAATGAGAGCTAATTTTTCTTGGTCAAATGTCAAAATGGGCTATTACTTGACAGCTTTATTGTTATTTTACATTTAACGGTTTATTTTCATAGTGAACTCCATTTCAAAGGGCACAAGGGGCAATTTGAGAAGCGAGGTTGGAACAAGTGGGAATTTCAAATGCGAAGTTGGTACAAGGGCGAATTTCAGAAGCGAAGAACAAGAGGCTAACGTGTATCCCTCATCTTACAATCCCGGGTTCTTTAAGAGGAGCGTGAAGAGGCACATCACAAGGCCGCTAACTTGAGGACCACTGTCAGAAGTGGCCCCCAATCGCTAGATGCGTCACGGCTTTCCATCACGCTGGTGGCGACGTCAATTTGGCGTGATGAATATATAAAAAAAAGAGGCAATTTCAGACGAAGGGGATGCTTATCATTGCTTAAATTGACTGGAGACAATGATTTGATCAAAGAATAAAACTGGTTGCATCACATTTCTTTGGCATCCGAGTAGCTAAGCAGTTTGACAGATAGCTCCAGCCTTATACCACAGCGCGGAAACTCCATACAAATGATTTGTTTTTAATTCTGACACCACACTGAAAAACACGCCATGTTCGTACAGAGCTTGAACGTGTTTGTGACCAATAAGACTAAGCAAATGTTCCCTCAAAACACCCGCCAACTATAATGACAGCTGTGGCGGGACTGGCGGGGGTGGGGAAGCTTGATCAGTGGGGGGCAGGGAGTTGCCTATCTGAATGTAATACTATTATATTATCTTTGCTAATACTCTTAAATAGCGTTAACTTAGACCATATATCACGGGACTAGCCTTTGCGAACCACCGCACACAAAAATATTCTGCTAGTTTTCATAGCGGGTGAAGGGGGAAACACAAAGACATAAAATTTCATTATATTTAAAAATGTATTAATCGACAAACGCGTAATGGCTGTTGTGTGTTAATTTTTATTGTACAGTCAACTACAATGAAATGTACTAGTTTAATCATAAAAAATGATGTACTGATGTACAGTGCTTTTTATAAAGCCAAAAGACCAAATGGTCTATTGGCTTGGCAGAAAACAATGCTTAAGTAAGGCGCATCCTGTGGTTAGATGATCTAAAAGCGTTAATGATAAGTGGTTATTTTTTAAATTATTTTGGTATGGTTCAGTAGCACAGTTGGCAGAGCTTCGTCCTGGTAGACAAAGGTCGCGAGTCGCGAATTCAAATCTCGTCTAAACCAAGTTTTCTTTTTCACTTAAAAAAAATGTATTATTGATTACCTGAATCTAGGAACGAAAGCTTTAACAATGTGACCTTTTTTCACGAAGTAATCTATGCAAATTTTGAGACCCTTCACAGAAAATATTTTGCCTTTGGTATGTCTGAAAATTAACAAAAGTAGAATACATTATCTTGGAGTAGAATGTTCATTACAGTACAAACTAAACAGAAATAGTAGTTAATAAAGCACTATCGTACTTCCTACTAATATTATAAATGTGAAAGTTAGTGAAGATGTTTAGATGTTTGTTACTTAATCACGCTTTAACGGCTGAACGGATTGGGCTGAAATTTGGTACAGGGATAGAGTAATAACACATAGGCTTTTCATCCCGGGAAAATGTTCTAATGGGAAGCGGGAACGTGTAGTACCGAATTCCACGCGGGCGAAGCCCCAAGCATTATCCATACTAATATTATAAAGCTGAAGAGTTTGTTTGTTTGTTTGTTTGTTTGTTTGTTTGTTTGTTTGTTTGTTTGTTTGAACGCTAGGATCTCAGGAACTACTGGTTCGATTTCAAAACTTCTTTTACAATTTGATAGTCCAATTATTGAGGATGGCTATAGGCTATATAACATCACGCTAAGACGAATAGGAGCGGAGCAGCAATGATGAATGTTTCGAAAACGGGGAATTATTTTTACCGTCTGAGAGCTTCCGAGGCGTACGCTGCCTAAATGGTTAAAGTTACGTAAAAATTGTGTATTACAAAATTGTTTCTCTTAAAAAGTTCTATAAAAAAGTCCGCGACAGCATATGTCTATCTTTTAAGGTTCGCTCACAATAACCTAATTTGTCTTTCCTTTAAGGTAAGATTACAATATTATCAAACTGAAGAGTTTGTTTGTGCTAGGATCTCAGAAACTACTGGTTGCATTACAAAAATAATTTCACAGTTTTATAGTCCATTTATTGAGGATGGCTAATGGCTATATAATATCACGCTAAGACAAATAGGAGAGGAGCAGCCATTAATAATGTTTTAAGAACGGGGAAAATTTATTTCTTTTGAGAGCTTTCATTGCGTACGTTGCGTAAATGGGTAAAGTTACGTAAAAACTATGTACTGCCCGTTCGCTCTAACTTTGCAGCTCGGCTCCATACTAAAGTCGAATTTTTAATTAGACAAAGTAAATTGACAGCAACTAATGTCACTTCTTCATACAATGTTGCTTATTTTCTATGACGAAGTGACATTAGCTACTGTCAATTTACTTCGAATAATTAACAATTTGGGTATACGCCTCTACGCCAACGGCAAAGTTAGAGCGAACGGGTAGTACTACAAAATTTTTCCTCTTAAAAAGTTATTAAAAAAAGTCCTGAACAGCATATGCCTATCTTTTAAGGTTCACTTACAATAACCTTCTTAATAATTTTTAAAATATGAGCGACGCAACTCGAGGCGTCGCGTCGGGAGTAAACATTTTCTGCAGCAGTAGCCAGTCAACAAAGATAATACCGGCCAAGTGCGAGTCGGACTCGCAAACGATGAGTTCCGTACCAAAAAATGGACAAAAATAAATGCGACGGGAAACATTATAGGTATCACTTCAACAAAGTTGTGCGGGTCAACTGTAATGGTAATGAATATAAGCGACGCGACGGGAAAAATTATATCACTTTAAATATTAATAGCTACCCCATCTCTATAATAAAAATATAAGACACCCGATGGGAGTAGGTAAGCGCGACGGGAGTAAATGCAACGGTATTATATTACCTACTCAAAATATTAATACTATACCACTCTCTTTCTCACTCTCATGTGACGCAAACGAAGTTGCGCGGGTCAGCTAGTCTAGTCATATACAGAAATAACCAGCTGATGCGCTTCGCCCTCGTGAAATTTGGTTCCCGTACCTGCTTCCCGTGGGAACAGTTTCCCGGGATAAAAAGGCTATGTGTTATTCCAAACTATACTCTATCCCTGTACCAAATTTCAGCCAGATCCATTCAGCCGTTAGAGCGTGATTGAGTAACAAACATCCAAACATCTTTACAAACTTTCACATAACATAAGCAGGCAGTAGGTTAATATGGTAGTATTCCGAAACCTTAGGCAATTTCATTGATTTTTCATTCGCACGATGGCAGTCCGGTCATTATGCCTTGATTTGACCTCCTGAAGGCGTTTATAAGTGGCGGACCAATATTCAATCAATCAAATCAGGTTATGGCAGGCCTCTTCCAATTACTGTTGGACATTCTCACACAACATCTTCTAGCCCAAACTAAGCTATAAGCTTGTGCTATGGGATCTAGACGACTGATAGACATACTTATATGTATATTTCTAAATACATACATATTATACATAGGAAACACCTAAACTCCGAAACAAACATTTGTGGTTCACACAAACATTTGCACCGACCCGAGAACCCAGGACCTCCAGCGCCACATGTTCAAATTATCATATTGAAATTATAAATTTGTTGAATAAGGTACAAATAAGATGTCATATCTTTATTCTGCTGGTCCCACGCCTTCTGTCATCTCAACTATACTTACCAGGCCGTCGGTCCATCTGGCGGGTCCTACCCTACGTTTAACAAGCTGTGTCTACTCCAGTACTCGATTGCTCCATTGGCCGTCGGTTCTTCTACAGATGTGGGCAGCCTAATTGCCACTTTAAAGTGCTTACTCACTAAGTGTTGTCAATCACTATGGATCTCTGACTGATAACAAGGGATTTTATCATTCAGAGACACCCCGGAGAAAACACTTTAACTAAATAATTATACTTACTCCATAGCAACATTACTGCCGTCAATAACAATCATTCGCAAGCCTTTTATATTCTTTTTATCTTTACTCGGATGGTAGATGTTGCTGCCAATACTGTTCCGAGACTTGGTCTCACCGAGTATGACTTCTTTGATGTATGTGTCTTGAACCGTTTCGGTTGCTCGTGATTGTAACTGAAAAAGTAAAGGTTGTTTGACATTTAATTTTTAGTCTTCGACTCACTCAATAGCATCTTGACAATAAACAGCTTCAATACTGACATTTATCCAAAGCGCAATTGTCTTAAAAGAATTAAAGTCTATTTTGAAGCTCATAAGCTAATGCCACACAATACAACCCATATGACTAAATAATAAGTAAGATTAAGTGTGGTCCTTGCTTTAATTTCTGAATTATTAAAATCATAATTCTCTTTATGAAACAGGTAACTCTATAAGCTTAGATAAGTGCAAAATAGAATTACGACAGAATTCCATAGCACATAATTGAATGTGCATGCTTCTGACACTGAATACACTACATACATAGGTAGTACTGGGTGATATAAGTCACATATTTTTAGCTAGTTTAATTTTTAATTATTTACAAACTCACCATATTACTGACACTATTTTGCACATCTATTGGTATTTTACAACCATTCAAAATATTTTGTGTGATCAACTCCAATAGTTTTCCTCTCTGTGAACAATTTAGTTTGGATATGCCTTTGGTAAACTTTTTGACTTCCATTTCGTTTTTATTGGCCTTTTTGTTCTGTAAAACGGTAACATTCGACTCTCCGCTCAAAGATGCCGCAGATATTGAAACAAGAGTGCAGTCTGAAGTCTGTGTATCATTATTTAAAACGGTTTCTACATCGATAACGGTATTATTTGGTTTGCTAATCCCGCTTTCATTTGTTAAATCTATAGTAATATAAGAATCCTTGTTTATTTCTTTAGTTAAATTTATTACTTCTTCATTAAAGTTTATGGAGCAGCTATTGTTATTTGATTTTGGGAAGTTTTTTATTATCATATTTTGTAACGATTTGGTATCTCTTCCATCGATTGGAGTGGAGCATGTTGCTGGAAATTTGCTTCTCTTCGGTGAATTTAACGGACATGTATCATTGTCATCGTTTATGATAATACAACTGCTACTTCTTTTTTTCCGTTTGGTTGAAGCTGGTGGGTTTAGGTCTATATTTCTTTTCTGGCTGGCGGTTTCACCACTTTCTACTCTAACAACGGTGTGATTAGATTCCGGTTCATCTACTGTATCGTTAATGTTTATCACAGTTTCATTTTGTGAAGTGTCCGTAGAACTCACGCTTTGCCTTTTAAATCTTTCCACCAAAGTTTTGAGTTTACTTTTGGTTTTCTTGTACTGTTTCCTCTTGACTATTTCTATTTTTTGAGTGCTTAGTGAAGACATTATCCTCTGACTTGGTGTCAAATTCAGACTGTGGTCAGATTTTTTCTATAAAATAGAGAGAAATGTTATTATTATGAAAATGACATCATTAACATTTATTATAACAGCAAATATTGTAAAACCATTTTAAAAACATAAGCAATTAATTATAAGCATGTAAGTAGGTGTTTTTAGATGGATAATTTCAGGTCATGTATGCTAAGGCCAACTGTTTCGAGGTGTAGTTTCATAAATCCATACATAGGTATTATGTTTAGTGCAAACATGCAGCCAAAAACAATTTTTTCTCGTTGAAATGTGAGAAAATATGTGATAAGAGAGACAAATGATGCAATTAAAACAAAAAAACACCTCTCAGATAATGTAATTTAAGTTTGAAATAAGAAAATAAAGATGTGGAATCAATGTTTACTTTTTTTATAGCTCTAAACATAGTAAAAGAACCTTATGGCTACTATATATTAATGCTGAGGTGTTACATTCACATTGCCACCCATGTAATACAACCTTTAACATTCTAGGTTTGTGTTGTCATTCAGAGGGATCCAGGAGGATAATTTGTTACAAATTGTTGGAGGTTGCTTTTCTTGTACAAGATTACATTTATGTAATGTACATTACTTGTAAATAGTCTTATTATCGTGCCACACTCGTTTCATAACATTGACAGGTAGACAGTTCACATTTCAGCACAGAATTTAAAGCATATTGAGGTTAAGCGTCGTCGTGTTTACAACCATACAAAAACACCAAACGTAAGCTTGATACGGAGAATTGAATTCTTTCTCCTTGCATGCGTAGAAAATAATTCGTTTACATACTTGTACTGATGAAAAAATAACACGATTACAAATTATTGTGAATCAGATAGCCAACGAAATAAAACTTTCACTAACAGAATGATGTGACGATGGTTTGCCCATTGTTGTGTGTTTACAACACTGTAAATATATTCAGGATCTCAAAATACAATAATTGATTTACAAATCACACTGGAGGGTACGAAAAAATACGCTAACAAACGATTCACAATCATACAAATTTTGTTGTTCCTTTTTTATTTTTTTTATACATGACAACGACGACAGACTGACAGATTAAAAAAAAATGTTGGCTTGGTTACTAAATTTTTTAAGTGCCATCTTAACATTTTAATAAACTTTTTACGTTTTGACTGCCTCTGTGGCGCAGTCGGTAGTGAACTAGTAATTAGAGATGTGTAACTCAGGAGTGATTGGTAAAAAAGATATATATCCGTTCAAAGATATGTTTATATCACTAACTCCCGCAATATCTAAATCACTCTTTAACTCTTTATATCTTTGATTCATTTACTTCACTGCGGATGCAGATTGAATCTTGTCTTGTGAAATCTTGTTAGTGAGTGAACTACGGATTAAAGATTTGGTATAAGCGAAGAGAACACATGAAGGCACAGATTACAGAACTAAAGGTAGTAGGTAGGTATTTTGCTTTCTTGGCCTCATTTTTTTTCGGTAATCGTGTCGCCTTAAATTTTCATTCTCTGTGTTCTTTTTATATGTAAACTAGCTAGTTTATCCCGGCATCAGCTGATGCCCGCAGCTCCGCTCGCGTAAAATTTGTTCTCGTTCCCGCATAGCGTGGGAATTTATTCCCGAGATAAAAAGTAGCCTTTATTTTATTCCAGGGTATAGGTAATGTATCTCTGTACCAAATTTCAGCCAGGCCGTTTAGCAGTTCTAGCGTGAAAGAGTAACAAACATCCACATTTTATTTTTTTAACGTGAGGGAAAATCCTTCATGGATGCTATGCCGGACTCCTACGGACTAAAAAACCTCACGTAACGCCTAACAGCCTGCGGGTGGGAGCCCCGGGTATGCCCTCGGAAGCAGTGGCGGATACAGAAAAATCTCAAGGGGGGGGCGCAAAAGATATTTGAGTATTAAGCTACCTTTACTATGATCGCAATAAAAGTAATCAAGTCACATGTGAAGTTTATGAAAATTTTATTTGAAATTATTAAATGCAGGATGAATTTTTGAAAAGGGCTTGTATGGCCAAATCCGAAACTATAAGGAATAGCTGAAAATGCTCAAAGGAGTCACGAGCCCGATTTTGATAAAACTGAAAACCTCATCATTAGATTTTTGAAAAACCAATAATCCTAGCTGGGAATCGAACCTATTGATTTTGAAAAAAAAAACACATCCTTTATTATTACACCATACGATAGTTTCGCTGATTATGGATCAAATTCTGCGAAGTAATGATATACGGCAAATTTAAGGAAAGTTTGGAATTTTAATAGAATTCATATTTCATGTTTGTATCATAATTTGTTTCGTTCGAAATCCCAGAATAGATCGTAACTATTCTGTGTTTTAAATCATGCTCCGAATGATTCTTTGGAGAATATTCTAAACGGAATCAACAAAATTGAATGCAGTACGATCCTTGAGGTCTCGAATCTAGCTATGTATTGGAAACAATGGTCTACATTTTGAACAATTAATCAGTTAATGTAAGAAAATTAAGTTGTAATTTGTTAAAGATGAGCACTTTCTTTTAGTTTGCCGTATGACATTACTTCCCAGAATATGATCCTTAATAGCAACACAATTGTATGGTGTAATAATATAGGGTGTTTTTTTTTTCAGAATCATTGGGTTCGATTCCCAGCTAGGATTATTGGTTTTTCAAAAATCTAATGATGAGGTTTTAAGTTACATCAAAATCGGGCTCGTGACTCCTTTAAGCATTTTTCGCTATTCCTTATAGTTTCGGATTTGGCCATCCAATCCCTTTTGAAAAATACACCCTGTATAATACAGTAAAAATACAAGGTTCAAGGGACCTAACAAAAATCACGTCCATGCGGGCATTCCATAGATTCACAGTGCGGGCGCCGTGCCGGGTCCATAGCGTGGTACAGAGGGAAATACTGTGAGGGTGTCTGGGACTTGCGACCCATTTGAGTAGGTTAAGGGTGGCCACCTTTAGATAGGTACGCATAAGCGTTCACAATGTTCTGTTCCCTGCCTAACCAGATTTGATAAGATCCTAACAATGTCGCTTTGGATATTTGTTTTACTTTTAATGAGGAGATTACTGAAGCTCTTGACAAACCTAGGTCTTTAAATAGGTTATAATAATATAGAGATTTAGCTGGTATTCCTCTTGCTCCTACTTCTACGGCTTAGAGATTAACCACATAGCCATTCTTGATCAATTCAAAGTATTGGTTTTTACACCGTGGTCCTTAGGTATGTTAGTCTCCTACGGCACCGTGAGCTCCACGAGCACGGCTTTTTCGATGGTGAGGCACATACGCCCTCCGGTATTTTATAGTATTTTTATACGTATTTAGAGTATGAGTGATATTCAGGATAAATGTAAACGATACGAGAGGATAGTAATAGGTGGTTTTATGGTTGGGTGGGAGTGAAGCGTGATGGATACGTGGGAAAGTTTGGTGATGAACGAGTGAATGCAAATTGACAAAGCTGCTAGAAGTATGTTTGGAGAGGAATAATACTAATACCATATTTGACCACAAAGATATCCACTTGTAAACAAGAGAACAAAAAGATCAGAGAAGCATAATTGACTTTGTATCACAAAGTCAATTATGCTTCTCGTGATCTTTTTGTTCTTGTATCTTTCTCAGTTTTGCGTCTACACGCAAGGCTGAAAAAGAAAGTGCTAGACACCCGGGTATACCGCGGTGCCGGGTATTGTATAATTTACACAGATCACTTCTTGGTTATCAGCCGAGTAAGAGGTCTGTTTCAGAGGTGGCGGCATCGTGTGCGTGAACCTGTTAGTGTACTAGAGCGCATAAAAGTAGAAAAATTGCAAGAGATAAGCGTAAAAGAAGAATTTTTGAGTAAATTGAGCGGGAAGTTTGAATATTTAGATAAAGAATGTGAAATGGGAAATGGACGAATTACGGAAGTCGATTAAGGAAGGACTCGTTGAAGTGGCAGTTGATGTATGCGGGGTATGCAAGAGGAGCCAAGGATGCCAGATAAACAGAATATGTGCAGAAGTTTTGAAGGTTTTGTCTGATAAGAAGAAAGCATAGTTAAACTCGCTGACAGCAAAAGCCAATCAGAGAATGCAAAAGGCAACGGATTAGGATGTAAAAATGGCAAAGGATGGTAAAAATATACCTTTTAAGCATGTCGCAAAAGAGGTGATAAAAAGAAAGAGAGAGGATGATAGGAATGTATTTCATAACCGGTTATCTGATAACTTACAAGCAAATATGAAATTCTTTTGGAAGTGGATAAGATCAATGGGGCTCAAAAGCCTACATCACAACTCACATAAGAAATCGTGAGGGAAGTTTAGTGAAAGGAGAAGAATGTGTGCTAAAACGATGGAAGGAATATTTTGAAAGTTTGTTTGTTAAAGAGATTTACAAGGAGAGACTCATGTCTTGGAATGGAATGAAGTTGACGATGAAAGCGATTTAAGTATGAAAGAAATTGCGGAAGCGTTGAATGGTATGAAATTAGGAAAGGCCGCGGGAATTGATAGGATTTCTGTCAAGATGCTGAAAACGGGACGTTGGCGTGGTAGCTTGCCAGCTGTACCGCCTTTTTAAACGTTGCTGGCGAAGTGGCAGAGTACCAGAGGAATGGTGTAAATCTGTCATAGTGCCGCTGTACAAAGGGAAAGGGTCGCAGCAAGAGTGCAAGAACTACCGCGTCATAGGCTTGCTCAGTTTTGCAGACAAACTATATGCAAAAGTGCTGATAAAAAGAGTAATAATTGAAACGGAAGCAAAAATGTGGGATGTCCAAGCAGGATTTCGGAAAGAAAGGGGATGCACGGATCAGGTCTTTTCCTTGCGTAGCTGAGGTTTTGGCAAAAAGTCAAAAAGTCTACTGCATCTTTGTAGACTTGGAAAAGGCCTATGATAGAGTGGTGAGGAATGAAATGTGGACAACACTGTCTAGGTATGGAGTAAACGGAACCTTGATACAAGCACTGAAATCTCTGTATGAAGACTCCAGTGCTTGTGTCAGGATAAACGGAGCTTGCGCAGACTTTTTTCACATCGAAAAAGGTGTAGCGTCTGTTTAACCTGTACATGGACAGTTGCTTTAAAGAACTGCAAGAGTGTGCGTATCGTTTAAAAATGAATGAGCTGACCATCAAATGCCTCCTATACGCGGACGATCAGGTGATTTTAGCTTCATCGGCGGAGGAGTTGCAGTTGATGGATAACATATTGCATGATGCGCTTTAATGTAGAGGTATGAAAGAATGTAGAAAAGCCGAAAGTAATGGTTTTTGAAAGAGAAGAAAAAAATTGACGGATGGCCCAATTTACATCGAATGGCAAAGAGTGAAACAGGTAAAAGAGTTTGTGTACTTGGGGTCAAAAATTGCAAGAGATGCAAAGTGTGACTATGATGTTTAACGAAGAGTTTTGGCAGGTAATCAAGTGAATGGAGCCATTCACGCCTTTATGAGCAGTCAGGAGGTGTCTAAAAATGCAAGGATGGCTGTACATTGTGCAGTGCTTGTGCCTACACTTATGCATGGCAGTGAAAGTTGGGTGTTGCCGAAGACGCATGAAAGTAAAATTAATGCAGTGAAAATGAGAAGTTTGCGAAGTATAGTGGAGTGACATTGATGGATAAAGAAAGATACTGTGTGATTAGGGAACATTGCGGCTTGACAGAAGATGTAGTGACTAACATAGAGAAAGGGATGCTCAGGTGGTTCGGAATGTGGAGAGAATGGATGAAAACAGACTGACAAAAGAGATTTGTAAGGCGAGAGTGAATGGACAATCTTTTGGAAAAAGGCCAGGTCAAGAGTACCCTTAATCGGAGAGCATGTATGAAAGTAGAAGAAGCGAAAGTGATATGTCAGGATCGTGGCAAGTGGAAAGCCATAGTCTCTGCCTACCCCGTTGGGAAACAGGCGTGATGTTATGTATGTATGTATGTTCGAGTGTGTGCAAGCTTGATGCCCGCCAACGCTTGTCGCATTCGTAGTCTTTCATATACTGTATCTATTCTGCTCTAACTAATGTTAGAGCAGGATAGACACTGAACACACGATCGCGTTGTCCGTGCCCGCCGTCCGCATATCATTGTTATTCTTCCTCTACATTACACATGATGTTGAAAAGTTCGTCGGCGAAATCGACCCAGGCCAAGAAAAATTTTGACGAAGTGCCCCTCTACACTATCGTATTCGTCCAACTTCGCGAGTAATGTAGATAAAGCATTATAGTTAAAAACCAAAATATTTTGGGTAGCCTGGCGCGGCGCGGACGAACGACGAGCGCGTGCGCCACCCAAGGGGGGGGCGCGCGCCCCCCGCGCCCCTACCCTGTATCCGCCACTGCTCGGAAGGATGTCCCAGAACTCCCAAAAGACCTACGGCTACCACTGCGGCCTCGCCTAGCCCTAGGGGTTGGACGGGTGCTATCTTTGGGGAGTTTTCGGGTGTGATCTCGCTTCTTAGGGGGGCGTGCGTAAATCCCTCACGTCACGCTGCTGTCATGGGCCTGTTCTGTAAGGACGGTGAGCAGCCCACTCGCCGTCCTGAGGCCCTCGGTCATGGAGGCCGATAGTCTTCGGCGAAGACATGTCAGCGGCACCCCGCCGCCGACGTGTCTTTGTGAAACAGGTGGCGCATTCCCACTTACTCCCGCTGGAGACCATGGATCGGATCATGGTCTCGAGCGAGAGAGTGTCTACGTCCAGACCCAAAACACTAACAAACCTTCGCATTTATAATGCTACTAGCTGGTACCCGCAACTTCGCCCTCGTAAAAATTGTTCCCATTCCCGCTTCCCGTAGGAACTTTCCTGGGATAAAAAGTTGCCTTTATGTTACTCCATCCAGGCTATAATGTATCCATATCCAGCCAGATCCGCTTAGCCGTTCGAGCGTGAAAGAGTAACAAACATCTACACTCACAAACTTTCGCATTTATAAAAAGTATTATTAAGACAAAGAATTAAGAAAGCAAAAACTAAATCAAAAGTTTGCATCTTGTTGAAATCAATCCTATTCAGTTTCATTATCCTTATCTCTCTTAGTCCGTTAGATAAGGGTTGGTTTAATGAGCTAAAGAGATATAGGTTAAGAATAATCTTTACGGATATAAAGATATAAAATAGTGATATGAATCTTCTTATCCAAAAGATATATACTTACACGGTGTTTCTTTTAGGGTGTCAAGCCGCCACTAGCTGGTAGCAGGGTTCCATACCTATCGATTTAACCCCCATGTATGTTCTACGATTTTTTGTAGTTTTCGAGATATAATGTTCTGCATAATTTCCTATTTTTTTATTATCGATTAAAATTTTTACATCTTGTATCAAAGTTAGGAAGGAGATTATTTTGTCCATAATACTGCAATCAATAGGCATTATAATAATAAAAAAATATCCAAGAAAAGTCGTGGACACGTAATTATAAAAAATAACGAAAACAAATTATATTTCGAAAACTACAAAAAATCGTAGAACATACATGGGGGTTAAATCTATAGGTATGGAACCCTGCTACCAGCTAGTGGCGGCTTGACACCCTAAAAGAAACAACCAGTATATCTTTTATCCTCGAAGGGATCTATTTTGCGCATCTCTAGTAGTGATACCGCCTGCGGCACTGGAGGTCGTGGGTTCGATTCTCACCGGAGACAAATATTTGTGTAACCCATAAATGTTTGTCTGAAGAGTCTGGGTGTTTCTTTGTATTATATGTATGTATTTAAAAAGTACATAAGACATTAATATCCGTGGTCTGATACCCATAACACAAGCAGGTTATTCCTAGCTTACTTTGGGATCAGATAGCGTTGTGTGAAATATCCGTGAACATTTATTTATTTATTTATTTATTTAGTAAAGGGTCTCGGTGGCTGAACGGTAAAGCGTCTTGCACGTTATGCTAAGACATGAGTAATTTTTAGGGTTTCGTAGCCAAATGGCAAAAACGGAACCCTTATAGATTCGTCATGTCTGTCTGTCTGTCCGTCCGTGTCACTGGCATTTTTCTCCGAAACTATAAGACCTATGCTATTGAAACTTGGTAATTAGATGTATTCTGTGAAACGCATTTAGATTCTTATATAAAACTAGAAAAAAAGCAGTAAATTTTGGGGGTCCCATAGGTACTCAGAACTGAAACTCAAAAATTTTTTTTTTCATCAAACTTATACGTGTTTGAAATTTTGAGGTTAGAACCCGCCGCGGTAAACCGCAAATGCGGCCTCAGCCTAAGAAAGAAAAAAAAAACATTGTATGAAGAAGTGACATTAGCTGCTGTCAATTTACTTCGTAATATTTAAATGCCGCCACAGACCCACACATTAAAAAATTTTTGGTCCTACCCTTCTTTTGCTGAGTCGTGGTCTCCTCTCTAAAAGTCGTTTACCGCAGTGGTCATCGGTTATGCTGTAGATATGGTCAGCTCCCTGACTCTTTAATGTGCCTATTCTGCGAGTTATGTCAGCCACTCAAAACAATTTACGTACGTAGGTAGGTATGATTAATAAAATTCCTATTATAGTTAAAACAATTTAATAATTTATTTTCTTCACCTTGAATACAATAGGTATTCTAAAACAAAATTAACGTAGCCTCTATGTTATTCAAAATAGGGTAAAGGTTGGCTTTATGGTGATAATAAGGAATAAAGTGAAAAATATACACGAAAAGTAAAATTTATTAGAAAATCACTTTGCTGATAACAATAAACAAACTTTTCTCTTCAAAAACTACTAATCACAGCAACAATAAGTTATATATGTTAGGAAAAAAATCTAATTAAAAAGCCTTCCAAACGTTGACAATATGGAGATACGGGGGCATTATGGTGATATTATATATGGCAATATGGTGATATGAAGCCAATCACTGTCATCAGAGCCTGAAAAGTCACCCCAATCACAATTATTATACACAAACTGTGGTAATTCCGTGTTGTTTCATTCCTGGTGGTAGCTTTTGCTACAATTCATGCACTCTGCGCCCACAGCAAGGTTTCTAACTGCTGCATCTTGAGTAGTGATCGGCGCAATAGTCACACGTGGTACTTGGTTGAAGCTTGGCAATTTTTAATTTATTCCTTAGATCTCTATCTTTGACGGCCTTCATGCAAGATTCCTTAAAATGTAATGCGTCATAATTTCTTCTTTTATTGCCCTTCCTTTTGCATTTTTGTTGGCTCGACAATTTGTTTATCTAAGAAAATTCATCAAATTTGTAAGGTCGTTAATTAAAAAAATGAAATTCAAACTGAAATTTAAAAATTCAGAAAAGTGCAAAGCTTATCACTTAATCTTTCATCCAAAATGCACTCAAATAGTGCTAAAAACAAAATAATTATAAAAATATAATATGTCTAGTAATATGGTGATATTACGTACCAAAAATCCTCTATTTTTTGACCTATTTGTGCGCAAAACCAGCTTTCCAAGTCTAATGGCGACAACAGCTCGCAGCCCAATGAAGGTGCGGGTCTCGTAGCTAAGGTCAGTTCATTAGAAAAACGTAACAATCGCGCTGGGTAATATTAGCAGAGGTAAAACCAAAATTGTCACCATATTGGTATATATCACCAAATAGCCAACCTTTACCCTATACAGAAAGAGGAATTATTTTCGAAATACTTACTTAGAAGTATTTCGAAATATAAGTTGTCCTACAATTAGTTTATTATCATACCTATTACTACATAAGTACCTAATTAAGTCTAAATACTTAAAGGTACACACAATTTGTTTTACAATCCTCGAAACGTGGTCAAGTTCGAGTTTGCAGTGAAAGTGAAACTAGTAGTAGCGGTGTCACACGTCTTAAATGATTGTGGAGGAGGGTAGATCGGTTTAGGAAATATCGTTTTACCCTCCTTGGCAAGAACCGAGGGTACCTATACCCGGAAACCCCGGCAGTAGGCATCTGCCTATTACCGGGGTTTGCGGGTTTCTTCCATCTGCAAGGGCACCGTGTGGTTTTAGTCAGGAGTCTGGGCATAGCAACCATATCAATATTAACTAATCTTACTTATCTAATGAGTATTTTTCGATACAATGTAGCTTTTCGCTGAGATAATTTAAATTTATTTTGTTTACGTAATACTTATTATTATTATGCTGGCACCACCATCGAATGCGGTCACAGTAGTCTATAGACGTTTGTAACACCAGAGGCGCTACCTTAGTGCGAGGCCGCATCTGCGTTTTTTCGCAGCGGTTTCTAACCTCAAAATGGCAAGTGCGGCATCGGGCTTAGATTTAGGAGAGTAGCGAAATATCCTAAATCTATGCACACGTTTTGCTGTGACAAGCACAGTTTGTGACGACTCGTGTCACTGACTACCGGGACCAACGGCAATGCTCGCAAATGAAATATCACAATGTGATCACGTGGTGGTCACCCATCCTAAGACCCGCCATAGCCAAAGTTACTTACTACAGTGATCGTTTACAGAACACTGTTTACGCTAGCCGTACAGCCTGTAGGAACCAGCTACTTATTAAATTTTCCTAGTCTATCTATTGTAGGGCCTTCAATGTAATGTTACTGGGAGCCAGAACCAACGACTTTACATACGGAAACGCTGATAAATGGAACGAAACGGCGACAAATGATCACCCATCTCAAGATGAACCACAGCGTAAAATACTTAAAACAGTGATCGTCTTGAGTACCTACACTGTTAGTAGGGTTACAAGCGCTTAAATATGCTTAGGATAAATAACTACTCATTACTAGAGTAGGTACTAACTTTAAGTAGTCAGTGGTACTAACATACTCGTAGTAAAATCAGAAATAACGTATCTACTTAAACAACTTTAATGCAGCGAGTATTAAACCCCCCGATAAACCTGAATATAGACCATTGACATCCTTTGTAATCCTGAATACAGATCATAACGAGGTGCATAACACATTAATGAACCTTAAATCCGACAGTGCCCCTGGCTGGGACAATATCCCGGTGAGATTTCTGAAGGCTGCAAGTGAATTGGTCGTCCCAGTCATATCACATCTAGCAAACTTATGCTTCGAGCACTCGATTTTTCCCACTGCAATGAAATTGGCGATAATTACACCTGTGTTCAAGGATGGAGACAAGACCGACGTGTCCAATTATAGGCCCATTTCCGTCTTGACATCCATCTCTAAAATTATAGAGAGATTAATAAACTCACGACTGATACACTATCTTGACAAAGCAAGCTTATTATCGCCTTTTCAGTATGGTTTTAGACAAGGACGGTCGACCGAGGATGCGGTGCTAGCGCTCGCTTCTACTGTGACTAATATAGTAGATAGGGGAGATAAGTGCCTTACCGTGTTTCTTGATCTCAAAAAGGCCTTCGACACGGTGTCGGTTTCCGTCCTTCTGGACAGATTGGAGCAACATGGAATACGTGGAACTCCTCATGAGCTCATCAAAGATTATTTGACCAACCGAAAACAAAAAGTTAAAATCTCTGACGTCACTAGCTCCGAAGAGACGGTAACGTATGGCGTGGGTCAGGGTAGTGTCTTAGGCCCAACTCTGTTCCTGCTCTACATAAACCACCTCTGTAACATGAAAATCAAAGGCGCTCACATCTTTTCATATGCAGACGATACCGCTATAGTGTTTGGAGGACGAACATGGAAAGATGTTCAGCTAAATGCAGAGATAGGCCTTACTAAAGTAGCGGCTTGGCTTGAGCTAAACTTACTAACCTTAAATACCTCCAAAACAAAATTTATAACTTTCACCAAATATGAGTGTTCTCAGCCGCCGGCACTTCATATAAAGATACATAAGTGCCAAAGTATTTCAAACTCAGCTTGTACCTGCACAAAAATTGATAAAGTTAAGCACATTAAATATCTTGGTATAATGATTGACCAACGCCTATCATGGCACAGCCACACTGAGCTCTTAATGACACGAGTAAGAAAACTGATATGGACATTTAAATCATTGCGCCACATAACAACAAATGGTCTTTTGCAGCAAATATATATATCACTTGGACAATCAGTACTGACATATTGTTTACCAGCTTGGGGTGGTACCACAAAAACAAAATTTCTAGAACTGGAAAGAGCTCAAAGGTCACTGCTTAAGGTTATGTTTTTTAAGCCCTTCAGGTTTTCAACAGAAAGCCTCTACGCAAATACGTCCCTTTTGACCGTTAGGAAACTTTATGTGCTCCAAATAATCCTAAGAAAACACAAATCCCTCACTTTTGACCCACAAAAAATCACTGGTAGAAGAAAACATTTTGTAGCCCCTACAGTTATGGTCAAATCAACTTTCGCTCATCGACAGTACACCAGACAATCAACGCGTTTGTATAATTTGATTAGCAAAGAAATAGACATTTACTCCCTTACTTTACGAGACTGCAAAGATGCAGTTGTAAACTGGATTAAGTTCAAGACCTATGCTGATGTTGAAAATTTGTTACATACAGTCAATGTATAATATCCCTCTGATAATCCGACGCTTGCTCATTTCGCAAAATTGACAAATATAAATTTCATTACTACATTTAATAATTTAATAATATCCGTGAAATCAATGGCTCTGTTTCATATAAATATAATCAAAAAAGACACCGCAAACACACAAACCTCGAACATACCCTCACACACACATACACTCACAAAAGCACACACACACACACACACACACGCCTGCGCATCCTCTATCCGTCTGTTCTTTCATATTTTATATCCTAAATTATATTTGTTTAGACTTAGCTTAATCTTTATCTGCATATTATACTGATAAGATAAACTAAACATCTCGTAAATGAAAATCTAAACTCATAAAACGACTGTGGAGGAGAGGAATTCCCAAACACAAGCATTATGTTAGCTTACATGGAAATTCCTACTGAAACATTTTGTAACAAAGATTGTGATATGAAATAAACATAATTTAACTTTAGCCTACTTACGCTAGGTATATGAATTTAAAAATTTACAATTCAAATATATTTGTCTATGATATTACAACGTATTATAATTTAAAAAGAAAGCAGATCTCTACATAATTCAAATAGGAGCGTTCTAGAACTGTGTGGAAGGTTGAGGTTATCCTTACGAGGGCTTACCCGGGGCTCCCGGTCGGAGGCGAATGGAATGGTAGATATTGCACGTGTGGTTTCAGTCGGTAGAAGACCAGCCCATGAAAATTTCCACACGAAAAAAGCTATTTTGATGTCAACGTCTTAACGTATACATATGACAATACTTTGAGAAAAAACAGGAGAAAACTGATCAACGCGTGAATTAAAATGTCTTAATTATTTGTATAAATAGAAAAATTAAATACAATACACTTTTATCAGCGTAATACAATACCAGAGTAATACAATCATGTAATAGGTATTATCTATTATCTGTGGTCCAAAGATAATTTACGTAAAATCAACGACAGTATAATAGTTTACAGGGCAGGCCTCTGACAGAGAGTTAAAAATGGTCAAGAACGCCATTTACTTTGAGAATACCTATATTATTAATTCATCTAGAAATCTTCTACGAACTTTCCATCCCTCTCAAACAATACCACTAAGAAAGAGACAAAAACTATTTACAAGTATAAACTTCACTGGTTCTAACACAAGTATTGCATTCCACTCGGCAGCACCAGTGGAACTTACAACCACATCGTTCTTTGAGGACTTGTCGCTTCGTGTTGTACCCTCGACCACAGCACATGAGTGAACAGCCATCCATTCCTGAGGATGTTCTGTTGCAGCTACGGCCTGATGTTCCGTGGGAGCCCTAAGGAAGAAGTAAATTATATTTATAATTTGACGCCAACGCAGGCACATGAAAGAAAAGTCATCCATTTCTGATGATGTACGGCAGGTAGTATCCTTTTTTTTTAACGTGAGTAAAATCCTTTATGGAGCTATGCCAGACTCGAACACCTCTGAACAACGGAACACGCAGCACCCAGTCGTTACCGATGTTCCACAGAAGCGGTCCTAAGACTGATCCCTGTGAACCACCACAGGACACATCTCGCCGACCCGGCACTAGCCAGCTCGGGTAAGTTATGACCCTCTCGGAAAATATGCCCTGACAATTCGACGAAGGTAGGGAGGCACTCCATGATATATACCAAGCGCCTCCCTAACGCAGCTCCATTGCAAGGTGTTGAAGGCGTTGGCGATGTCAATAGACACCGCCATCACCACCTCGCCCTGTGATATAGCTACAGTACTACAGCTCCTAGTTCTAGCTCTAGTTAGCCTGGAGCTTACACGAAGCTCTGGACCGTAGGTAGTGCGGCTTTAACGTGTGGGTTTAGTAGGTAAGAGTCCGGCATGGCATCCATGATGGATATCCGCGATAAAAAAATCGCGTGCTCACAGTAATTATTACCTAGTAATGATCTGTTGTGTAAACTTTCTATTTCGACTTCATAAACACTTTATCAGTTAGATTATTGTAATCGGCAGACCTGACGCAATAACGATATTGTAACGATACTATAACAATATCTGTCAGAACATTTCTAGTTATTAAATTACTAAACCGTTTGTTATGATCCTGTATTCACATTCAAAAGTTGTGCTTTACTGTAAGGAATTTAATACTAAACTAAATTAATATTACGCTTGTCAACTAGGTGCAAGTTATGATAATATTGGGTTTAACCAGGAAATAGGGGTTATAGTGTAATTATAGTATATCTTTGGTTATAGATAGGGCTAAGTAAGTTGAGAACGAAAGCTAGGAAGCTTAAAGACGTGAATAATTGTATGTTTTCTACACAGAGTTTTGCAGTACAGGGTTTGCGTTCTCGAACGCCAAAAAAGTATTTTTAACTTTTTATTATCTAATATAAATGCATGTTCTAATTGTTATTATACTGACTGGTATGAACTCCGAGGAATTTCTTTATATGAGGCCTATAGTTATCTACTATGTTTTACCGCACCGTTCTTGACAGACAGGTATTTGCGCTCCGGTCAGAAAGCACACTATCTGACCGGAGCGAAAATAGATAGAGCTCATTGCACAATCTTTTTCGCGGACTTCTACAATACAGGGTTGTACCACAAATTAGAGATAGTGCAGATGGAAACCTACATACTAAATTCGCTGAGGCTACGCACACATAGACAACTCATTCACAGACACGAGGTCAAGCGCTCCTCAACCGACTTTTCAATAGTGACCGATCGAAGTTTCGGTTTTGGTTTCGATTTCGGCCAGTTTCGGCCAAAAAATCGAGTTTCCGCCGCAGTTTCGGGGTTTCGGTTTCGGCCAAAATGGGCCGAAACTTTCGGCCGCGCCGAAACTCACGTGTTCATGAATTTTGAGCGCCTAGCTCTGCTTGTGACATGGTTAGGGTCTGCCCAACCAGTTAATATGTTACTAACCGAAGATTTACAGATTTACAAAGGACTTCCAATCAATAGTTATAATAATACAATTTTACGGAATCCTAAAAAGGTGATTACATAACCCTACCCCTTTGTTGTCGATTCCGTTGACTTCGTTGGTCGTTTGTCTGTCTGTCAGCAGACTCATGCATCGTGATAGTTAGACAGTATAATTTTTTACAGATGATGTATTTCTGTTGCCGCTATAGCTACAAATAATAAAAATAGACAAATTAATAATATTAAAGGGGGCCGCCCAAACAACATACGTGATTCTTTGCTGATTTTCTTATACGGAACCCTACGTGCGCTAGTCCAGCTCCCTGTTGTCCAGTTATAGTTAAATATACTTCTAGAATGTAATCAAAACCAGCCAAGAGCTATAAGTAGTAGGGCACCGTATGGTTTTAGTCGGTAGGAGTTCGCAATAGCATCTATGAGTAATTCCACACGTAAAAGAAAGAAACTCATGTTTATGTGGAGATATTTCTACAATGAACACTTGAGAAGATTTATACCGTTGATTGATGGCACTTGGTGGAACTTGCTGCACGAATTTAAAAACATAACCGGCCAAGTGTGAGTCTAACTCACACACGGGTTAAAGCCTATTAACGATACATGAGGCCTAGCCGTCCGTCTGTCTATTAGTCACGAGATTGTATCGCTATAACCGTGCCAGAGATAGGCCTAAAATTTTCACTGTACCTACAGTAGTTCTACCGACTAAAAACCACGCGTATCATACCTAACAGCCTACGGTTGGGAGCCACGAGTATGCCTTCGGAATGATGCATACTGAGCCGCGTCTTTGGGGTCTCTATCCCACTTTCTGAGCGGGGCGAGGATGAATCTCTCACGTCTGCTTCTGAAAAGACGGTAAGCAGCCCCGTCACCGTCCTCAGGCCCCCGGTCATGGAGGCTGATAGTATGGGGCACCGCCGCAGACTGTGGAACTCGGGTGGCTTAGTTCTCTCCCGCTTCCTCTCCGACGTCTCTTTTACGAGCATGACCTGCTCACAGAAAGAGGCCTATGGCCCCGCTCCAGCGCCTACTTGCGCCATTTTAAACAATGATGCAAGGGCCCTTGCTTCCAGGTCCCATAGAGGGGTCCCGGCTAGAAGACATGCCGCCTCAACTGAGATCGTGCGGTATCTCCTTATCACCCTGACAGCCTTCGCCTTCTGCGGGCTAAGCAATCTAGCCGCATCGCTGGCCATCAGGATCTCCGCCCATACGGGGGTCCCGTATAGGGCCATGCTCCGCACGATCCCAATGTACAGTCTCCTGCAGGGAGCGTTGGGTCTCCTGATATTGGGCAACAACCGCGAGAGTGCGGCTGATGCCCCCTCCCTCATCTATGGAACCAAACTGCGGAAGTGGTATCCAAAGTTCCACCGGCTATTGAGTACGAGCCCCTGATACGTCATCGAGAGCTCGATGCCGTTGCTGACGCACCCTATATGTAAGTTGGATCCCGCAGGTGGCATCAGGGCTGCGTCTCGGTGCGTTGCTCCTCGCGCTGTAATGAGGGTGTCGTCGTGACACGTTACGCACGGAACACGTTACGCCGACACCTCTGAGCAACATACCACGCAGCACCCAATCCTAACCGATGTTCCACAGAAGCGGTCCTAAGACCGATCCCTATGGAACACCGAACGACACATCTCGCGGACCCAGCCCTAGCCAGTTTGGGTAAGTTATGGCTCTTTTTTTTTATACTACTTAGGTGGCAGACAAGCTTACGGCCCACCAGAAGGTTGGTAACCATTGACAAGTTAGTGACAGAGATGAAAAAGGGCACATACAAGCCCTTACCCCGACTTTGCATTTTACAAAATGTTAAAAGTATTTTTGACAAGGACGATATAAAAGTTATTATAAACGACTTTCATCTATTACCCACCAGTGGCCACGCGGGTATTAGGCGAATGCTAGACGTTTGCAACACCAGAGATGCTACACACGCGCTGCCGACCCGGGCGCAGGTTGTTGGTGAAGGTGAAGGTGAAGGCCCTCTCGGAAACGGAAAGATAGGCCCCGACAATTCGACGAAGTTATAGAGGAGGATAGGAGGCCTCCCAAACGCAGCCCCAGGGCAAGAGACTCTGCCACCACCACCCCACCCTTGTTTTGATGCCGATAACAAAAAATACCTACTAAAATCAGAAAAAAGCATCAACACAACAACCTTAATTTTTGTGCCCAATTTTTGTAACGAAGCCCTCTGTGCGGAATCCGACTCGCACTTAACTGGTTTTTTTTCTTTCAATATGAACACTTGAGTTTCGGTTTCGGTTTCGGCCGAAACTGACCCTGGGGCCGAAAGTTCGGTTTCGGTTTCGGTTTCGGCCGGAAATCCAGTTTCGGTCGGACACTACTTTTCAATATTGAATTGTGCGCGAGTGTGTGTAGCAGAGGGTAGGAGTAAAAAAAAAGTACATACATGAGTTTTCCATCTGTACTTAGTTACTATCTTCACCGCACCGTTCTTCACAGACAGTTATTTGCGCTCGCTCCGGTCAGAAAGCACACTATCTGACCGGAGCGCAAATAGATTGGGAGCTCATTGCACAATCTTTTTCGCGGACTTCTACAATACAGGGTTGTACCAAAGATAATAGTTGTACAGAGAACGGCATCTTACTTGGCATGGTTTTGGAGTAGTGGGGGTAAGTTCGAGCATCGTACACTAAGAAGCATAAAAAAGTGCTCCACTCCCTCCAAAAAGTGCTCCGCTCACTAAAAACCTTGCCATGTTACATGCCGTGCACTATATTGTTGCAAATCTCTGTGGCGCAGTCGGCAGTGATACCACCTGCCGTGCTGGAGGTCCTGGGTTCGATTCCCGGGTCGGTCCAAATATTTGTGTGATCCACAAATGTTTGTTTCGGAGTTTGGGTGTTTTCTATGTATAATATGGATGTATTTAGAAATAATATAAGTATGTGTATCAGTCGTCTAGATCCCATAGCACAAGCTTTAGCTTAATTTGAGCTAGATGACGTTGTGTGAGATCTAAATATATATAACTCATAGGTGACTGACTGACTGATATAGTGATCTATCAACGCGCACAGCCCAAACCACTGGACGGATCGAGCTGAAATTTGGCATGCAGGTAGATGTTATGACGTAGGTATCCGCTAAGAAAGGATTTTGATAAATTCTACCTCCAAGGGGATAAAATACGGGAAACGGGAACTGGAACAAATTATACGCTAGCGATGCTGCGGGCATCAGTTAGTTGACCATAAATATTTATTTATTTATTAAATGTCCATTTAAACTACAATGACTACTTTCGATAAAGTAGGCCGTATTCTACGCCACCTAGCCGCCATTTTAGTGGTACAAAAAAGTACTAGCAAGGCCCTGTAAGTTGGGAATCCTGGAGTATCCTTCCGAGGGCTTACCCGGGGCTCTCAACCGTAGGTTGTTAGGTAGGATACGTGTGGTTTTTTAGTCTGTAGGAGACCAGCATAACATCCATGAAAAAAAAACTTCTCTCATGCAAAAAGGGCTTACTTAAAGCCTTACCAAAGATTCATTCTTGACACAGTAGTTCGGCGAGTCCTCTAGGTACACGAGGTCTTGAGCAGTAGGCAGCGTGTACCGAGGATTGGTGAGTCGGAGCTTCCCTCGGCGAGATACCTTCACTTCTGTGGCGCCCTCGTACTTATCTTTTAAATAATCTCCTGGGAAATAAGTAAGATTATGTAATATATATTTTTATTTTATGGTGTCAGCTCAGCAAAATATAAATGATGGAAAGAGGATGTATAGTAGGTATGCTTCTGCCTACGCCTTTGAGTATAAAGGCGTGACTTTATGTGTTCGAAGTGTAATTATGATCTAAATAAGGAAATAGTCTTTGAGAAGGCCGAAAGGCGAAACCGGTTAGGTATTACAATAATAAATGTTGTGGAACAGTACAACTGAAGTATTTCAATATGTGTAGCAAGTTACATCAAGTGCCATCAATCAACGGTATTAATAATGTAAAAATAGTAGATAGGTTTAGTGACATCTCTATTTCAAAATTGGTCCAGTTGTAAGCAAAAGAAGCGTGCACTGGCACTCACAGTTGGTCGTATGGAGTATCCTATTTTCTGTGTGCATCTGGATTGAGGGCCCAAAAATTAAATCTTCGCAAAACAAAATAAGATTTACAGAGACGTTAGTTAAAAGTTTCTTAAACTTAGGGCACTATGCCAAAAATTTCTTAAACACGAAATAAAGCTTTTATGATGAAATAACTTGGGCCCTCAATCCAGATGCCTGCATTAAGTGGCATAGTCTGATTCTCAGAAAGTACTACCTCTGGGCTGATAATTTTTATTTAAGGAGTTAATTAAGAATTTCTTAGAACTTTTAAAAAATTCCCAAATATGTAGAATATGATATTACCGAGTTATTGCGGTATATCTTGGGCCCTCAGTTCATTAATGTTTGTACTGAGGAATCATCAAAATATGGGTTTGTCTAAAGAGATACTTAAATACGACTGTAATATATTTTACTTAACCGCGTCTATAAATTCCTTAAAAAGAAATAATGACAAAAAAGTAAATAGTTAAAATTTAAATTGGTAATTGAATTTTCCTAAAATGTCTGAACTGAGGGCCCAATATTTTCGGCAGTATTGACTAGGATAAGGCTTTTCTTCTACACTACCGCACATCAGGGTAAGTACTTTAAGAAATTTTTAATTAAAATCTAACAAAGCGTTTATTCTTCTAAATGTCATACTTTTAGAGAAAATTGATATTTCAATTTTTTGTAGGAGAAAATACTGTAGGGTAGATATGATTTTGTTACTTTTTGAGACTAATCAGCATGGTCCCCTAATACAAGGTCGGCGGCGCCCAGGCCGCCGACTGCGGAACTCGGGTGGGAGAGTTCTCTCCCGTACCCGCCCCGCCGGCCGCCTCTTTCACGAGCATGACCTGCTCGCAGAAAGAGGCGGCGCAGTCCCACTTACTCCCGCTGGAGAGCATGGCTCGCACCATGGTCTCGAGCGAGAGAGTGTCCACGTCCAGACCCACTACAACGACCTGGCGCTGTTGCGCCCATGCTGTGCACTCCACCAGCGTATGGAGCGCTGAGGGTCACTAGCTATGGAAACAAAATAATAAGGAACAGAACGTAATCTCATGTATGTAGGTACTTTTTTTTCAAAGCTACCCTCGGAAGCATACTCGCGCACAAACCAGAATACTTTTGAATAGGTAATGAAAAAAATACCAAATTGATTTTTTTGATTGACTGCCTCTGTGGCGCAGTCGGTAGTGATACCGCCTGCGGCGCTGAAGGTCGTGGGTTCGATTCCCACCGGAGACAAATCTTTGTGTGACCTATAAATGTTTGTCTAAAGAGTCTGGGTGTTTCTATGTATAATATGTATGTATTAAAAAATAAGTATATAAGTATTAGTATCCGTGGTCTGATACCCATAACACAAGCAGGTTAGGTTAGGTTAGGTTCCTAGCTTACTTTGGGATCAGATAGCGTTGTGTGTAATGTCCGTGAATATTTATCTATTTATTTACGGACGTCACGCGGTTTCACCCGCGTAGTTCCCGTTCCCGTGGGAACTACTACAATATTTTTTCTTCCATAAGAACCTTCTCCTGACAATACCTTACACAACAAAAAAAGAATTAGTGAAATCGGTCCACCCGTTCTGATTATTGATTACATAGAGAGTAATATTAATTTCTTTATTAGTTATTTATTATAGAAATAGCTACATAATAAACTCATAAAGAATTTTTTGACATTGTACTTCATCCATGTTCGCTGTATCATGGTATATCTGTAATCTGGGGCAATGTTACCACAGATTATATAATAGATATATTCTAAAATGTTACGCGAACAAATTTATTTTTCATCAAACCTATACGTATGGGGTATCTATAGATCGGTCTTGAAAAATGCTATTGAGGTTCCTAACATCATTTTTTTCTAAAGTGAATAGTTTGCGCAAGAGACACTTCCAAAGTGGAAAAATGTGTGACTCTTTAACTTCTAAACTAAGAGAATGATAAATATAAAAAAAATATTAATAAATATTCTCACTGTAGCATCGCAATAGGTATACCTATTTTGAAAATCTTTATAAAAAAATATCTAGTTTCGTTAAGTTAAGCGATATAAATAATATAAATATCAGACATAAAAATAGCCTTGCTGGTCATCTATGTAGACTGAGTCACTCAGTCAGTAATTCTTCCAACCTGTATACTCTAACTGTATTCGTTTTTTTACAACTGGCTTCTAAATGCAATAAAAAGTATGCCTTTAACTAAGTTCAAAAAGTGTATAAAAAGTAAACTATACTGCAAGGGCTACTATACAATTGACGCTTATTTGCTTGACAAGGAAGCCTGTAAATAATCTGCTTGCTCTACAGCATTCATGCAACAATAGTTTGTGATTTTTAGTTTAATTATTGTAAATAGAGAATAAAAAGAAATGCCCGCCGAGTTTCTTGCCAGTTCTTCTTAAGCGGGCCAGCTTCTGAACTGGTACTTACTGGATACTTTGATTTATATTCGTGGACGTGTCCACCTGCGCTTTACAAAATACTACAAGAAAACATCGAATACTTTTGTATACTTACATGGAAATTATGGTCACCCTACAGAATATTCTCCTACAAAAAATTAAAAATTCAAATTTCTCTTAAAGTATGACATTTAGAAGAATAAACGCTTTGTTAAATTTTAATTAAAAATTTCTTAAAGTACTTACCCTGATGTGCGGTAGTGTAGAAGCCTTATCCTAGTCAATACTGCCGAAAATATTGGGCCCTCAGTTCAGACATTTTAGGAAAATTCAATTACCAATTTAAATTTTAACTATTTACTTTTTTGTCATTTTTTCTTTTTAAGGAATTTATAGACGCGGTTAAGTAATAGTAGTTTATGACACTGTTGCATAATAAGGGTTCTTATAACACGAGTGTGTTTTAAAAAAACGAGCCGGCAGGCGAGTTTTTTTATAGTATCACACGAGTGTTATAAGACCAAGTTATGTACAGTGTCATACACTACTTTATCTACTCTCATACTATAATACCTGATTTCATTTTCTGATATATAGTTGCTCCTTGATTTCACCGGTAACAGGTTCATGGTCATGTTTGACGCAGTTTCCAGAATGTCTGGTGGTGTACAATTACCACCACCCTCGCTTTAAGACATGTTTTTACACAAAAACTAATTTATTTTACAAACAAAACCAAACTTTGTTTAATTTAAATGTAAAATGTTGGCGCCAAGGCGCAAACATCGATTGCGCATGCGAGTTTTTTTTTTCGAGCTGCCGAGGCACTACTTTTTTTTTTAAAGTAGAGGTTCAAACTCCTTTTTCCAGTTGGAGGTTGTTTATGGTGTATCGTAATGATTAAAAAGTTATATTATGATATAGGTGTCCATACAAGACCTGTATCGTAATAAAACTTTTTTTTTGGCCTGTGCGTAATGTTTGTCATAAGAGTATTGATTTCAATTTTATAATCTTTGTATTATAGTATCAGAGTAGATAAAATATATTACAGTCGTATTTAAGTATCTCTTTAGACAAACCCATATTTTGATGGTTCCTCAGTACAAACATTAATGAACTGAGGGCCCAAGATATACCGCAATAACTCGGTAATATCGTATTCTACATATTTGGGAATTTCTTACAAGTTCTAAGAAATTCTTAATTAACTCCTTAAAGAAAAATTATCAGCCCAGAGGTAGTACTTTCTGAGAATCAGACTATGCCACTTAATGCAGGCATCTGGATTGAGGGCCCAAGTTATTTCATCATAAAAGCTTTATTTCGTGTTTAAGAAATTTTTGGCATAGTGCCCTAAGTTTAAGAAACTTTTAACTAACGTCCCTGTAAATCTTATTTTGTTTTGCGAAGATTTAATTTTTGGGCCCTCAATCCAGATGCACACCTATTTTCTTACTGCTTTCCATTCACAAACGTCTGGTTTCTTGTATATCGTGGTACCTCGCGACCCCATCATGCCCCCCTTCTCCTACCTATATACAAAAGAACACCTCAACGTATAGTCTTGTGCAACCTGCATCTAGAAGTTACTCTCTCAGTTCGTTATTACAGCCGTTTCCTGACCAGGAGTGAGCGCCGTCGCGCCCCCTATTTGGCGAGACTTCAACCACCACCCTGACGCCAGTGGTTCGCCAGAAAATTGAGAAAATCTCAATCTCTCTATCTATCAATCTCTCAATCAAAATTTAGGGTGGGTGGGCATTCGCCCACCCACCCTAAATTTGTAATATTTAAATCCGAAAAAGGACTCAGGTGTCGACATGGCCCAATGAGCAAGGCACATTGCCTGCCCATAGAACCGATAACCAAATGATGATACTCGCTTAATATCAATCGATACCAAGCGAGTATGATTGGTAAAGAAAAGCATAAAAATTCCAGAGTGTTACATAACAACACCACAATCGGCAATATTTCACCCAGGTGCAGCATCGAGCATGAATCACTTCCTACTCTCACTGAAAACTCCTTAATAAATCATATTAATTGCATTTTAAATAGTGTCCGACCGAAACTGGTTTTCCGGCCGAAACCGAAACCGAAACCGAACTTTCGGCCCCAGGGTCAGTTTCGGCCGAAACCGAAACCGAAACCGAAACTCACGTGTCCATATTGAAAAAAAAAAAAAAACCAGCCAAGTGCCAGTCGGGTTCCGCACAGAGGATTCCGTTACAAAAAATGGGCACAGAAATTACATTTGTTGTATGTATTATTTTTTCTGATTTTAGTAGGTATTTTTTGTTATCGGCATCAGAACAGGATTAGGTGGTGGTGGCAGTGTATCTTGACATCGCCAACACTTTCAGCACCTTGCCCTGGAGCTGCGTTTGGGAGGCGCTTATTTACCATGGAATGACTCCATACCTCCGTCGAATTGTCGGGGCCTATCTTTCCGAGAGCGCCATTACTTACCCGAGCTGTCGTTCGGTGTTTCATAGGGATCGGTCTTAGGACCGCTTCTGTGGATCATCGGTTACGATTGGGTGCTGCGTGGTCCGTTGCTCAGAGGTGTTGTAACGTGTTACGACGACACCCTCATTACGGCGCGAGGAGCAACGCACCGAGAAGCAGCCCTGAGGCCACCTGCGGGATCCAGCTTACATATAGGGGGCGTCAGCATCGGCATCGAGCTCTCGATGACGTATTTGGGGCTCGTACTCGATAGTCGGAGGAACTTCGGATACCACTTCCGAAGTTAGGTCCCATGGCTGAGGGAGGGGGCATCAGCCGCACTCTCGCGTTTGTTGCCCCATATCAGGAGACCCAACGGTCCCTGCAGGAGACTGTACCTTGGGATCGTGCGGAGCATGGCCCTATACGGGGCCCTCGTACGGGCGGAGATCCTGATGGGCAGCAATGTGGCTAGATTGCTTAGCCCGCAGAAGGCGACGGCTGTCAGGGTGATAAAGAGATACCGCACGATCTCAGTTGAGGCGGCATGTCTTATAGCCGGGACCCCTCTATCGGACCTAGAAGCTAGGGCCCTTGCGTCATTGTGACGCTGGAGCGGGCCATAGGCCTCTTCCTGTGAGCAGGTCATGCTCGTAAAAGAGACGGTGGGGACTACGCGGGAGAGAACTCTGTCACCCGAGTTCCACAGTTTGCGGCGGCGCCCCATACTATCAGCCTCCATGACCGGGGGCATGAGGACGGTGACGGGGCTGCTTACCGTCTTTACAGAAGCAGGCCTTAGACGATAGCATGACGTGAGAGACTCATCCACGCCCTGCTCAAGAAGCGGGATAACAACTGAACAACCCCCCAAAGACGCGGCCGCAGTATGCATCATTCCGAGGGCATACTCGGGGCTCCCAACCGTAGGCTGTTAGGTAGGATACGCTTGGTTTTTAGTCGGTAGGACTACTGTACAGTGAAAATTTGATATCTGGCACGGTTCCAGCGATACAACCTCGTGACTAATAGACAGACGGACGGCTAGACCTCATGTTTCGTTAATAGGGTCCCGCTTTAACCCCTCCGTGTGTTAGTTAGACTCGCACTTGGCCGGTTATTTTTTTCAATAGGTGCTGCAAGTTTTACAAAGTGCCATCAATCAACGGTATAAATCTTCTCAAGTGTTCATTTTAGAAATATCTCCACTTAAAGATGAGTTTCTTTCTTTTACGTGTGGAATTACTCATAGATGCTATTGCGAACACGGTAGCCTGCTACTAGCTTTTGGCTGGTTTTGGTTACATTCTAGAAGTATATAACTAAAACTGGACAACAGTGATCCGGACTAGCGCACGTAGGGTTCCGTACAAGAAAATCAGCAAAAAAATCACGTATGTTGTTTGGGAGGCCCCCTTTAATATTATTAATTTGTCTATTTTTTTCATTTGTAGCTATAGCGGCAACAGAAATACATCATCTGTAAAAAAATTAACTGTCTATTACTGTGCATGAGTTACAGCCTGCTGACAGACAGACAGACGACCAACGATGTTAACGGAACCGACAAGAAAGGAGTAGGGTTATGTAATGTCCTAGATCACATTTTTACGATTCCGTAAAAATGTATTATAACTATTGATTGGAAGCCCTTTGTAAGTCTGTAAATCTTCAGTTAGTAACATATTAACTGGTTGGGCTGACCCTAACCACGTCACAAGCAGAGCTAGGCACTCAAAATTCATGAACACGTGAGTTTCGGCCCGGCCGAAAGTTTCGGCCCATTTTGGCCGAAACCGAAACTGCGGCCGAAACTCGATTTTTTGGCCGAAACTGGCCGAAACCGAAACCGAAACCGAAAGTTCGGTCGGTCACTAATTTTAAATATCCACAATCAAGAATCATTAGCATATTATGACTATAAATTCTCTGTGGCTGTATTCGCTTCGCTCCTTCGCTCATTTGCGTTTTGGCGCCAGTGGGCGAATGATTTACGCGCCCGCCCGCAAGATGGCGGCCTAATATGCGTTTAGCTGTCACTAATTACAGATTATGTCAATAAAAACGGTATAAATTCTGGTTACGTAGCTCTAGCTGTTAATGTCAGTATTACTTTTATTGCATAACTTGCTAACTACATAATATGTAGCGCTCGTGGCCCTACGGACTGAAGCGCTCGTGGCCCCGCGGACTCTGTGTTTTATAAACGATCACTGCAGTAAGCAGCTTTCACCATGTCCGGTTCTTTGATGGTTGACCACCACCTGACCTCTTTGTAACATTTACACTCGAGAGCAATGAATCCGGGTCACTTAAAGAATCCTAAAAATCTCGGAAACTAAAAATGCTAGGTTAATGCAATAAATTGTATTTAATAGACAATGTAATACTCCTTAAATGAAGGTATTAAAACTTCTTAGTTATTGTAAAGTTATATCATAAAAAAATCAAATTTGAAAAAGGGCCACTTTCGAAGATGGAACTACGAAATTACAGCATTTGGTGTTGCTTTTGTTTGTAATCTGTCATTTATGTGGGTACATAAACCATGTTGATAGTGCTCTATATTCATTAATCAAGCTGAAATTATGTCGCTTACGCCTGAAGAATGCACCAGAATACTTACAATGCTGGAAACCGGCCGGAGTCAGCGCGATACAGCCAGGACTGTCGGTGTGTCGCTGTCAACAGTACAAAGAGTTCTCCGACGTTACGAAGAAACTGGTTCTAACCTACGCAGACCAGGAACGGGCAGAACCAGGTGTACCACAGCACGAGAAGACCGATACTTGGTGAACACCATGCTTCGAAATCGCTTTCTCACAGGAACTGAACTCACCAATCAGTTTCGACGCCTCGGAGGAAGTAACCCAAGTGCATGGACAGTAAGACGTCGGCTTGCTGAATCTAACTTAAAACCCCTTAGACCTGCAAACGGCCCTAAACTGGAGCGTGGGCATCGTATTTCGAGACTAAGGTATGCCCAGAGCCACGTAAATTGGAGTATTGAAGATTGGTCAAAAGTTATGTTCTCCGACGAATCAAAATTTATGCTCTACAAGCACGATGGAAGACACAGAGTGTATCGAAGACCAGGGGAAAGATTCAAGCAAGCATGCATCGAAGAAAAAGTAGCCTACGGTGGTGGGTCTGTACTTGTGTGGGCCGGAATTTCTTCTGAAAGTCGCACAGAGCTGGTGATTATAGAAAACGGCTTTTTAACTAGCGTAAGATATGTTGAAGAAATCCTCAATGATCACGTTGGTCCATTTATGGTCAATTTAGGTGAGGATGCTATATTTATGCATGACAATGCCCGACCTCATACAGGTAGGATTGTGAATGACTACCTTCAAGAGATGAACATTACTCGTATGGAGTGGCCAGCGCGCAGCCCGGATATCAACCCGATCGAGCATGCTTGGGACGAGCTAGGCAGATGCGTAAAACAACGAAACCCTCCCCCAATCACGCTTCGTGAGCTCAAAATTGCTCTCACAGAGGAATGGGAGAATATTCCCCAAAATCGTATAAGGAACTTGGTGTACAGCATGCCAAACCGCGTAAACGCAGTAATGGAAGCACGAGGAGGCAATACGAAGTATTAAAATTCAAGAAAATCGTAATAAAGTTCAAAAATTTCATGTTTCCTATTTTTGTTTTAAGGAGAGATCAGCAGTTTTTTCTTTATGTAATTTTGTGTTAATAAAATGTATGGTGACTCATATTTTTTTTACTTTCATTTAAGGAGTATTACATTGTCTATTAAATACAATTTATTGCATTAACCTATCATTTTTAGTTTCCGAGATTTTTAACATTCTTTAAGTGACCCGGATTCATTGCTCTCGAGTGTATTTGAGAGCGTTTCTGTGCTTCGAAAGGCCCGCCAAGCCGTTGGTCCCAGACTGTCCCGGTCGCCAGTAAAATGGCAGTCGTTAAGCCAATTGAAAGCCTTTATGGGCGGGTTGAAATGAATTCGAACAGCAGGTAGTCACAACCTGCGCCTGTCTATTTCCACACGGCAATACGGCTCACCACTACTTACGCGGGATAAATTCTATGGTCATGTAATATGCCTCTGCCTACCCCTTCGGGGACAAAGGCGTGACCATGTGTATGTATAACTAGCTACAGCTGTGACATAATAGAAACTCCGTATCTTCCGAGTGCAGACTCGTCCAATAAACGTAATGTAAAACTCTAAACGCTTGCAAGGAGCAGTCCTTGCAAGCGTTTTGAGTTCTTTTCGAATCTTCCGAGTCTTTTAATTCTTTTAAGTTCTGAGGACAGAGTTGTAAACATAAGTTGCTTTATCGACTGCCTCGGTGGCGCATTTGGTACCTAGTGTAACCGCTTCTCGCTCTGAGGTACTGGGTTTGATTCCTGGGTCTGTCCAAATATTTGTGTGATCCACAAATGTTTGTTTCACAGTATGAGTGTCAACAAATGTTTGTTTCGAGTATGGATGTCCACAAATGTTTGTTTCGGAGTATGGGTGTTTTCTATGTATAATCTTAGATACTAATATTATAAATGCGAAACTTTGTGAATGTAGATGTGTGGATTTTTGTTAGTCTATCACACAATTTGGTACAGGGATACATTATACTTTTATCCCTGGAATAAGTTCCTATGGGAAGCGGGAATGGGAACAAATTTTACGCGGGCGAAGCTGCGGGCATCAGCTAGTTTATATATATTTACAAACAGGTATATTGTCTATCTGTTGTCTAGAACCTATAGCACAAGCTTTAATATGCCTAATTTGGGCTAGATGACCAGGTCACCTTACCATATCTGTGTGCTATCTTTTTCTTGCTCTCTTTTCTTTCATCCAGCGATTTGTTACAAAATTAAGGTCGACTCTATTAAGTTGCGGTCGGCGTTAAACATAAACCATGTTTTATGACCATTTAAAAGAGATTATTAGACACAAGAAGATTCAATTCTATGTTTACGAGGTACGAAGCACTGTAATAAACAATTCTAAGACATTAATTATGGTTATATTTCGTTATTTATTGGGCGTTTTTAATTATTACTGCGTTGAAACGTTATTGTTTTCGATAAACTTGTTTTTACGTGGTTTGGGTGGTCTGGTAGTGAGATGTTTTATCATTTAATGGTAAATTAATGATTAATATTTTGTTGTAAATTGTGATGTGATAGAAATTTGAATTGCTCTCTCTCTATAAAAGTCACAGGTAAAGTAGCATGATACATCTTGTTAATAGAAACAGACCTTACTTCTTGGTAATAAGTGTTCAAAATTAAAAATAAGTTTATGTGTATTTTCAGTAATTACTGCGTTGGTCCTGTACACAAGCATCACAAGTATCCTTCTGAGGGCTTACCCGGGGCTCCCAACCGTAGGCTGCTGGGCGTTACGTGAGAGTTTTAGGTCGGTAGGAGTCCGGCATAACATCCATGAAGAATTTTCCCTCACTTTAAAACAAAAGCATCACAAGCAAGCAGTCACAAATAATTTTATATTTGGCTTTGAAGAACATAGGAGAAGTCCTATTGGCATAAAATTATATAATAATCAATGTGCATTTATAGATTTTATTTTGCCTACTTATGCGTATCCATGCAGGCAGCATATGACCGAAGGTTGTGGCGATCCTTAGGAACGCCTTTGCCGATTTAGCGACCACTGAGCTGGCTCAGTGGTCGCTAAATCGGCTGAGATTGTGATAATGATATTCATTCCAGCTGTAAGTCAACGCGGTATTAACAATACACACAATAGAACCCTTCTAAATTTGCTCCATGATGGAACCTCAGTAAATTATGCTTTTTCCCATAACAAATCAAGTAGCCAAAAGTCAGCATTTTGAATTCAAACAATGGCACCTAATTAAGCAAGATCATTAGAACAATTAAAACTATCAAGTTAATATCGATAGTATTAATTTGGTACCAGGCTGTCAGAAACATAGCCGAGGTTACAAAAGTAATGGTCACTCATTATCAATGTCCGGTGTCTATTACAGAACTATTGGGTTACAAATCGGGCTGTTTAATTGCGTGGTACTGAATATGTTAAATGGTAGAAATGCTAGGATTGCTTTGTGACTTTAATTAAGGCGAGTCACTGATAGAGAAGCAGGAAGATAACTGTTTTATAAATCAATTTTTAGACGTTTGTTCTTATGAAACAGGCTGAAAATCATACGAGGTAGGTAGGTACTTTGGTTTATTTTACTTCCTATATCCAGCTGATGCCCGGGTCTAAGATTACATAAGACGTAGCATGTTGTATAGGTGTTAATCCAGTATGTCTATCTGTATACCAAAGTGGTCCATTTATTTAAAATACCTAAATAAGGCCCATTTGTAGTCCAGATGTAATTGGTCCCGCGTAATACGTGGTGAGCATATTACCATGTCGAAACCGCCAAGCACAGATTGTTGCTAGCTGATTTTAAAGTTCTCCAACTAGGCTTCATGACTACCTTGTTACTGGCAACGTGCCTTTTGAAGCACGGAAACTCTCACATCAACTGATCATATATATAAAACATTAATCACTAATATCTTCGGAAGGTCAAACAAAAAAACACCGTTGGATGACCATCAAAAGTGTCTAAAAATACTCAAGAATAACAAAAGCGCTCTAAAATGTAACACGTTACGTCCAAATGGGGGCATTACAGTGTTAATTACAAGATCATTTTGGTGTTATCCCTTCCGGGACGCTTGCTTTGTTCAGGTAAGGGCACTTGGGACGGTCGTATATAATTATTATACCCGGATGGGAGTTATTACATGATTTGGTTACAATGGAAAGGCACTTTTGGGTTAAAAACAGTTTAACTAAAAAAAATGACAACGTTAGCTACTTTTTTTTTTCGGGGCTCCCGACCGTGTAGGCATAAACCGTGTGCTTTTAGTCAGTAACAAACATACATACATATAGTCACACCTTTATTCCCGAAGGTGTAGGCAGAGTCATAGTAGGTATACGCCCACATTTCACCTTATAGTTTTATGTCCCACGTAATAGGTGGTGAGCCTATTGCCATGTTGAAATGGACAAGCGAAGGACGCCGCGCAAGCATAAAGCTTTCAACTTGGCTTAACGATTGTCATTTTACTGACAACCGTGTTTAATTTCGAGTTTTCCTTCTCTACGCAATGGGTCTTTTTTGGAAATGTTCCCTTAGTCGCATCTTACGACACCCTCGGGATGTATTGGGGTGGCGACATTTTGTACACTTACCCGTCACGATACGCGACACCGTCGCCACACTTTAGTCAGTAAGAGTCAGGCATAGTGCCCATATAGGATTATCACACGTAAAAAATACAATAAGTACCCGGCATATATTAAAATATGCTTATATTGCTCATGTCATCATTCTAGAAGGCATACTGTACCTACGCCCACATGTCAACAACTACGACCTGTTTAATAAAGCTGACAATTCGACAAGTCCGACATAGCAATATGTCAAAAAGTTACAATTCGACAATAATTCTGTTTAATAAAACTTACAGGCGACAAAATTGTCATGGTGGAAAATTTAAAAATATGTCGGGTTGTCACTACTAGATTTAATCCCACGTTATAGGTGGTAAGCCTATTGCCGTGTTGAAATGGACAGGTATATGAAAGATGCTGTTAAAATTTCAAGTCACCCTTAGGCAGCTTCAGGCAGTGATCGTTTACAGAACGCTAGAGCTACGACCGTCATTAATCACTCTTCATTTCAGCGCAAGTTTAACAAAAGTTCACAGGCGTTGGTGTTCACTAGCAAAAGTACACAGGACCGCTTATGAGCTGTGGATATGTTGGTCTGCCATCTTAGTGATAATACAAAAATTCAAATCTAATTTCTTCATAGTTAATGGGAATTCTCACCGATTTCCCGAAATGTAGCCAGTTGTTGCCAACAGGTGATGAGGCTGCAAGACCCGGAGACGCCATGACACTTGCAAGTCACGCGGGATTTCACGATCACTGCCTATAGAAGAATGGTAGGATGTTTAAGGCTCTTATTTCATTAAAATATTGCTTACTGAGTGCTCGAGCACGGTAAGATCCGATAGGGGCTTTCTTCCGCGCACGCTTAGGTTGTGGAATGATCTCCCTGCCTCGGTTTTCCCAAACGCCTACAGCATGGGGTTCTTCAAAAGGGGTCTTAGAAGGTTTTTACAGGGTCGGCAGCGCGAGTGTAGCGCCTCTGGTGTTGCAAACGTCCATAGGCTACAGAGATCACCAGTACGTGGACCGTATGCTTGTCTACTACCTAAGTGGTACAAAAAAAAACACATTTACGTCGTGTGGTTAAGAATCGGTGTCCTGTTTAGTAAATTATTATTACTAGCAGTCTTAGATCAGGAATAACTAGATGTAATATCGACGCGAGAAATCCGGCACCTATATATAGAAGACGGCTCTACTGGACGGCTCACTACTGACGGCTCACTACATCCTTGTTTGAACTGGCGACAATGGACCGACATTGAATAATACAAACGTATGGAACAAAACGACTCAACTGATATATCAGTGGCATGGTATTTTATGCTTACGTATAATAACTTTAAGGTACATTTTACGTTAAATGTGATACAGTCTTGAATTATTTATTTACGATTGCTAATAAATAGAATATAGGTTTAACTACGTATCGACTTGGGACATTATTTAACTTTCATTTTGTTCGCGACCCGTAATCTATGTTATTCCTGATCTAAGCTAGTAGTATTTTTACTGTTAGAGAGTAGAACTCGAGGAAAGTTACCTACCAGTAGTTTAAATGCAATAAGATAAATTTGTTACCAGCATTCTTAAGTAATAATAAATCTAAGTAGAAAGAAAACGCCATTGTAATTAATAATGAAGAGGAGTTATCACGCCCTGACAATTAAAACCAAGTAATAAATAACAATATTAGATCAGATAAATAGATACCTACCTAATTAATAATTGATAATTATAATGAATAGTTGCCTATTAATTAATAGCTAATAATTTACATAATCGCGGTGTGGAGAGTGGAGAGGTGAGGTGGAGTCACTTTAAAAATCTTTAGATTGGATTGATTTAAGTGATTAGGAATTTGTGTTTCATCTGGCAACCTTATCTATACATATAATCAAATGATAAAAAATTCTAAACTGTACATTGGAAATAGAAAAGTATTTTAAAAAAAAAGTGTGTGCGTGTAACCTTTACGCGCGATTGAAGTAAAACTTCTTTGCCATTGACGGCATCAAATGTTATATTATTATCATTCATTCGAATTATTCAAAATTCTAATAGCGTTACTTCCGTCAGAAAAAAAATCTGAGTTACTGCCTAGTCGCGCTTAAAGTTTTATTTCGTAAACTCTTGCTGGGTGTTCAACATAAGATACCGAAGTCGAAAATATATAGTTTGAAAAACTGTTGTTTGTTTGTCTGTTTGCTTTGCTTTGTGCGAAAGGATCTCGAAAAGTACTTAATAAGCACCAAATATATTAACTAGGGATGGGTTCTTCAAATAGACTATATATATTATCACGCTACATATCCTAGGGGCTAGGCAGAGAGCAATGAAATTGGCATTGTAACATAATTTTCACGCGTACGAAGTCGCGGGCAACAGCTAGTGTTTAATATTTTTAAGTGACATATTCCACCCAGGCTGACCAAGTGTCCCCACTTAAACTGGAATAGGTAATAATAATTTTCGGGTTCAATTTTGCCCAGTAATTCACTAGGCTTGGCAACATTCAATTTGCCAAGCCAATTTTATTTTGTTCTTACTAGTAATAGGTAAGTAGGTGGACTTAACTGTTGTGAGAATAATTTTGACACAGAAAAAAGAAACCAACATTAGGTCGTTTCTTTCTTCTACTGCTTCTTCTTAACGACTTCCCAACTTCGTCTTTTTTAAAGTGAGGAAAACCTTACAGATATGCTATGCCGGACTCCTACCGACTAAAAACCACATGAATCCCACCTAACAGCCTACGGTTGGGAGCCCCGGGTAAGTCCTCTGAATGAGTCCCCAGTACTGGGAGTACTGCACCTTTTACGTATTTGAAGTGTCAGCTTTAATTAGTTCTGATTCTAAAGCTCTTAACCGTTTCTGATACCCTGGTACTATAGTAACAGTAAAATAGTTACCCGTCTGCCAGCTTCGTTGTTGTGTCTGTTCATCAGCTGCCGACCCTGCTCCCGACTGCCTCTCTTCACCTTGCGTTCTCGCTCTCTGATGTCCACGAATACCTCCGTGAATCTAGACAAAATTATTTAAAGATAAATGTTTACAGAAAGGGGGGAGAGGTTCGAGGGGTTACACTAGGTATACTGCGGTATACAGGACTCTCGAAATTCTGTTTAGGTTTCCAAGGATTGCTTATTCCTTCCCATCGAAGACGACAGGTATCGTCCACATTAGGGTGACCGCATTGATTATTCGGTAAATGAAGTTGAAGGAGTATTACCGTTCACGGGACATCCTTCCTGAGGGCTTACCCGGGGCTCTCAACCATAGGCTGTTGGGCGTTACGTGAGGTTTTTTAGTCGGTAAGAGTCCGGCATAGCATCCTACGAGGATTTTCCCTCACGTTAAAAAAAAAAAAAAAAAAAAAAAAAAAAAAAAAAAAAAAAAAGGAGTATTACCGTTCATAAAGAGTGTAAAAATTAGTGTCCGACCGAAACTGGTTTTCCAGCCGAAACCGAAACCGAAACCGAACTTTCGGCCCCAGGGTCAGTTTCGGCCGAAACCGAAACCGAAACCGAAACTCACGTGTTCATATTGAAAAAAAAAAAAACCAGCCAAGTGCGAGTCAGATTCCCGCACAGAGGGTTCCGTTACAAAAATTTGGCACATAAAAATACGTTCGTTGTGTGGATGCTTTTTTCTAATTTGAGTAGGTAATTTTTGTTAGCGTGGTGTTTGGTGATGGCAGTGTCTCTTGACATCGCCAACGCTTTCAAAACCTTGCGCTGGAGCTGCGTTTAGGAGGCGCTTATTTACCATAGAATGCCTCCATACCTCCGACGAATTGTCGGGGCCTATGTTTCCGAGAGGGCGATAACTTTCCCGAGCTGGCTAAAAAAGGGTCGGCGAGATGTTGTGTCGTTCGGTGTTCCACGGGGATCGGCCTTAGGACCGCTTCTGTGGAACATCGTTTACGATTGGGTGCTGCGTTGTCCGTTGCTCCGCGGTGTCGGCGTAATGTGTTACGAGCGTAACGGTGTTACGAGGACACCGTAATTACAGCGCGAGGAGCAACGCGCCCAGGTGCAGCCCTAAAAGCCACCTGCGGGATCCAGCTTATATATAGGGGGCGTCGGCATCCTGCATCGGCATCGGGCTCTCGATGACGTATCTGGGGCTCGTACTCAATAGCCGATGGAACTTCGTATACCACTTACGATGATTGGTCCCAAATCTGAGGGTGGGGGGCATCAGCCGCACTCTCGCGCTTGTTGCCCAATATCAGGTGCCCCAATGCTCCCTGCAGGAGACTGTACCTTGGGATCGTGCGGAGCGTAGCCCTATACGGGGCCCCGTATGGGCGGAAATCCTGATGGCTAGCAATGCGGCTAGATTGCTTTCAGGGTGATAAGGGGATACCGCACGATCTCAGTTGAGGCGGCATGTCTTCTAGCCGGGACCCCTCTCTGATGGGATCTGGAAGCGAAGGCCCCTGCGTCATTATTTAAATGGCGCAAAGAGGCGCTGGAGCGGGGCCATAGGCCTTTTCCTGTGAGCAAGCCATGCTCGTGAAAGAGACGACGGGGATGAAGCGGGAGAGAACTCTCCCACCCTAGTTCCACAGTCTGCGGCGGCGCGCCCCATACTATCAGCCTCCATGAGCGGGGACCTGAGGACGGTGACGGGGCTGTTCACTGTCCTTACAGAAGCAGGCCCTAGACGATAGCGTGACGTGAAAGATTCATGCACTCCACCCTCAAGAAGCGGGATAACAACTGAACAAAGACGCAGCCGCAGTATGCATCATTCCGAGGGTATACTCGGGGCTCCTAACGCGTGGTTTTTAGTCGATAGGACTCCGCCATGGACTCCCTGTAGGATTTTCCTCACGTTAAAAAAAATTGCGGCAACACAAATTCTGAAAATTTTAGGCCTCTATTTGGCACGGTTCCAGCGATACAACCTCGTGACTAATAGACAGACGGACGGCTAGGCCTCATGTTTCGTTAATAGGGTCCCGCTTCAACCCCTCCGTGCGAGAGTCCGATTCGCACTTCGCCGGTTATTTTTTTAAATGAGTGCCAGCAAGTTCCACCCCACTAAGTGCCATCAATCAATGGTATAAATCTTCTCAAGTGTTCATTTTAGAAATATCTCCACCTAAAGATGAGTTTCTTTCCTAAAGTTAAAGTTGACTGCCTCTGTGGCGCAGTCGGTAGTGATACCGCCTGCGGCGCTGGAGGTCGTGGGTTCGATTCCCACCGGAGACAAATATTTGTGTGACCCATAAATATTTGTTTCAAGAGTCTGGGTGTTTCTATGTATAATATGTATGTATTTAAAAAGTATATAAGTATTAACATACGTGGTCTGATACCCATAACACAAGCAGGTTAGCTTACTTTGGGATCAGATAGCATTGTGTGAAATGTTCGTGAATATCGTGAATATTTTAAGTGTGGAATTACACATAGATGTTATTGCGAACTCCTTCCAACTAAAACCACACGGTGCCCTGCTTATTGCTCTTGGCCGGTTTTGGTTACATTCTAGAAGTGTATAATTAAAACTGGACAAGAGTGAGCCGGACTCGCGCACGTAGGGTTCCGTACAAGAAAAGCGGCAAAAAATCACGTATGTTAATGGGAGGCCCCCTTTAATATTATTATTTTATATATTTTTATTATTTGTTGCTATAGCGGCAACAGAAATCATCGTCTGTAAAAAAAAATACTGTCTAACTATCACGGAGCGTGAGTTACAGCCTGCTGACAGACAGACAGACGACCAACGAAGTTAACGGAACCGACAACAAAGGGGTAGTGTTATGTAATGTCCTAGATCTTTAGGATTCCGTAACGGTAACTAAGAGTAAAAACGGGACCCTTCAAAGGTAGTCTAAGGACATAACACAGGGGTAACTGTCTAATACTTCTCAATGATTGTAATTGCTTGTGGTTTCAATAAAGTTGTATTATTATTATAACTATTGACTGGAAGTTCTTTGTAAATCTCTAAATCTTCGGTTAGTAACATGTTAACTGGTTGGGCTGACCCTAACCACGTCACAAGCAGAGCCAGGCACTCAAAATTCATGAACACGTGAGTTTCGGCCCGACCGAAAGTTTCGGCCCGTTTTGGCCGAAACCGAAACTGCGGCCGAAACTCGATTTTTTGGCCGAAACTGGCCGAAACCGAAACCGAAACCGAAACTTCGGTCGGTCACTAGTAAAAATACGTGGCACTTCGATAATATTACTGTGATTTTCTCTTTCGCAGACGTTCCCTTAGAGAAGGATCGTAGAAAGATTTTCCTTTTTTTATCGGTATGAAAGTCCTACAAGGATGCTCTGCCGAACTCCTACCGACTAAAACACACGATGCCTTAAAACTGTCAACGGCCGGGAGTCCAGTACATAGATTATTTGAAGGATCGCTTGTGGTGAGGTAGGTGTACTACGCCTCCTCTTTCTGAGGGTATCGGGAGGAACTCGTACCCTTCAAAAGAGGAGGCGTAGGTTGTTCACAGTTTATCATACACTTGAGACTTATTTTACGCGTAGAAACTGTGGAAATCCCTCATGGAAGCTGTGCTGGAATCTTACCGACAAAACCACACTGGGAGCCCTCGGAAGAACATCCCAAGAACACACTTGGGTCTGTCTTTATTGTGGTGACAATAAGACCCATCCGTTGCATAATTACGACAATAATCTGTCACTTAATGGTGTCGGTTCTAGGCGACATGTCGCCCGCACGTAATTTTGCCTGTGGGCAAGTTGTACCCTTCGTTCAGATGTTGGGGCCACACTCGCCCAGATATATTTTTCGACTGGGCCAGTTGTACTTCGGAAAAACTACTAGTAGTGAAGTCGCCCACTGAAGTAGATTCTTATATCCATCTGGTAGTTGTGAAAATTTTCATTGTTTAAAATCATTAGGAGTCAAAATAACTTAGATCATTTTCACAATAATCTAGGAAATATGAGAGGATTATTTAGTACTAGCGGATGTCACGCGGTTTCACCTGCGTTATTCCCGTTCCTGTGTGAATACGGGAATAAAATATAGCCTATGTTCACTGCAAAGCGTGTAGCTTCCCAACAGTGGAAGTATTTTTCGAATCGGTCCAGTAGTTCCGGAGCCTATTCGATGGAAACAAACAAACAATCATAATATGTTTCCTCTTTATAATATTAGTATAGATGATACGAATTTTTATAATGTAGATAAGTACATTTGTTAGAATAACTTAGTCCAGAATCAAAGTTTCTTCCAAAACTACTTATCACTGTAGATAGTCACATGAAATTTGAAACAGTAATTATAATCTTTTGTGACATAGAAATGCACTAAGAGAATGAATACATGTTGTAGGATTAAGTATTCGAAATTCAAACTTAAAAATACAATTTTAATTTTAAGAGTTCAAAATAAATAAAAATAAAACTCCCAAAACATATTAAGTACAAGCCTGCCGATTAACTGCACCAAATTAGACAATTATATTTTTTGTGTTGATTATTGTCAGGATCAAGCGCAGGCGATTTAATGACTTCCAAGTTGGCCACTGGAGATGATGACCAGGCGGCAGGTTTTCTTTTGGTCTGATGAAACCTGCTGGGACAGGGTGTTTGGCTGCCCAGGTCTGCTCTCTTGCCCGCCGTGGGGGGCTGTCTATGGCAGGAGTGGTTCTTATGAAGCTCCGGCGGCTTTTTAAACGGACGGGAGGAGTCACGTAGTTGTACAGTGGGTGGCGGGGGGGAATATTATAATAATTAATACTAAGTAATATATTAAGGTCTATGGTCCCTTGAAACTGAAAAATCAAACTGCTATAATTTTTTTTTGTTGACGCGGGGAACGCATTTACGCGCCTTCATTCCAGCTGCGGGGGCAGCTGGGATGGTGTGTGGGACTCCCGGCCCGGTCCGGAATGGACCGTCCTACCCACTAAACCCCGCGGTGTTCCTCCTCACCCTTTAGCCGGGCCGAGGGATATCAAAAGATTATTCACGTCGACCCGGCTAGGGGCGCCCCGTTTATTCGGGGCTCTCCTCGGGGGAGCCAGATGGGCAGCTCCCCAAAGCTCCCTAAGGAGCTGAAGTCCACGCCTGCACCGCTCTCGAGCGCCCCTCTGTAATAGAGGAGACAGAGAGCGGCTGGCGCAGGCGTGCGCTAATGGGCACCCCCGGAACACGGGGAAGGTGCCCACCGCCATGTGACCGTTGGTGGGCGGGGTCCCCCGACCTTACGCCCACGGTCAAGAAACAATCGGGGGCGCGCAGTAACTCCTCACCGCGGCGCCCCCGAACTGCACGGCAGAGCGGGAGCATTATCGGTTACTCCCGCTCCCCCGCACAGTGCACCTCCCGCTTTGCCGCCATCACCTCGTCAACTGGCGAGGTGACAGCGGCCCAGCACTGTTGCCGCCGGTCGCGCCGTTATTCACGGCCGGCAGCCCGAACTGCATGGCAGGGCGGGAGCATCTACCCAAACTCCCGCCCCCCACGCAGTGCCTCTCCCACTTTGCCGCCATCGTCTCGCCAGCAAAGGAGGCGAAGCGACGGCGACCCATCATTGCTGCTGCCGGCCGTGAATAACGGCACGGCCGGCAGCAACACACACCACCGAGCAACCCACAGGTGGGTTACTCCCGCCTCGGCCGGAATTAGCCAGAGTAGCACAACTCCCCCACAGAGGAAGGGGAGTGGTCGCTACTCCGTTGCCCAGGATGCACCACGAGGAGGATCCGACCCATTGGGGTCCTTAAGATGTTAGTAGGACCCCGCATCCCAACTGCTAGTAGGTTAATGCAGATAAAACAAAAAAGGTATCGATTTAAAATTATAATAATAAAAATAAACATAAGCCGCCGTAAGTTTAAATTTTGGATTATTAATCCTACAACACATATTCATCCTCTTAGTGCATCTCCATGTCACAAAAAAATTATAATTAGGTACTGTTTCAAATTTCATGCGTCTATCTACAGAGTGAGAAGTAGTTTTGGAAGAAACCTTGAGTCTGGGCTAAGTTAGTCTAACAAATGTATCTACATTATAAAAATTCGTATCATACTAAATAATCGTCTCATATTTCCTAGGTTATTGTGAAAATAATCTAAGTTATTTTGACTCCTAATGATTTGAAACAATGAAAATTTTCACAACTACCAGATGGATATAAGAATCTACTTCAGTGGGCGACTTCACTACTAGTAGTTTTTCCGGAGTACAACTGGCCCAGTCGAAAAATACATCCGGGCGAGTGTGGCCCCAACATCTGAACGAAGGGTACAACTCGCCCACAGGCAAGATTTCGTGCGGGCGACATGTCGCCTATGTATGTATGTAGGTATAAATTAGATCCCGTGTGGAAACGTATTCCAGAATTAAAGTGCGTTATTCCAGACTATAGTTTAATCTTATTCCAATTTTTTGCCGAATTTGCTTAGTCGTAGAGCTTAAAAGAGAATATGAATAAACAGGGTTCCGCACCCAAAGGGCAAAAACGGGAACCTCTGAGATTACACTGTCTGTCGGTTCACATATATGTCACCAGTGGTATTTTATGAATCGTGAAAGCTAGCTATAACAACAAATACAAAAAAAAACGTTTTGATACGGGACGTGCTACGTGCTCGAATCCGACTCACACTTGATCCAATTTTTGAGAGTTACCGTGGAATTTCAATAATAAACGGGTTTATAGGGTTCCGTAGCAAAATGGCTAAAACGGAACCCTTATAGATTCGTCATGTCTGTCCGTCTGTCTGTCCGTCCGTATGTCACAGCCACTTTTCTCCGAAACTATAAGGGCTATGCTATTGAAACTTGGTAAGTAGATGTATTCTGTGAACCGCATTAAGATTTTAATATAAAACTAGAAAAAAAAGCACAAAATTTGGGGGCCTCTAACTTCTAATCTAAGAGAATGATAAGTCTAAAAAAATACATGATGTACATTGCCATAAAAACTGCCGAGGGAAATTGGTTTAAACGAGATCGAAATTTTATTTTTTTTAATTCGCCATAAACCGCAATTTTCGCCTAGAATAATCACTACCACTGCGAACGTGTTAAACATCAATCAAAGTTACAATGAACTACAGGAACTTTTATATTATACTAGCTGACCCGCGCAACTTCGTTTGCGTGATAAATGAAGAACCGCTCGACCGATTTTGTGCAAACTTCACATAAACCATCTACTAAATAGTCCGAACAAAGCCTAAACATTTGGTTTGGATAGGTGAGCTCGTTCTTGAGTTATAAAATTACAACGAAAAGTGGCATTGATTTTTATATATATATATATATATATATAGAATATAGAATATATAGATTACTTGCTGCTACGGAACGAACCATTCATGGGCGTGTCCAACTCGTACTTGACCGGTTTTAAACATTATAACAAGACAAAAAATTTACAGAGGTAGGGCGAAATAATTTCAAAAACCTAGTCGAAGTGTTTGAAATTATTTCGCCCTACCTCTGTAAATTTTTTGTTTTAGAGGTAGGGCGAAATAATTTCAAACACTTCGACTAGGTTTTTGAAATTATTGACTGATTGACGTCAGAATAGAAACTATTCTGACGTCACAGTAAAGCTCTTATCTGTTTGAAGGCTTTTCTTACTCCTGGTACAATCAAAATAAGAGACAACTTTGAATGAAAGGGATGCAAGTATTACCGCTACATTTCAGAGCTACGCCGCGGTGGGCGTAGCAGTCTACGAAATTGATCGATTCTGTCGCCACAGAAAAAGCAACCTTAAGAGATATAAATTCAGTTCATTTTAGATTGCATTTATTAAAATGTAGGGATATTAAATTTCGAAGGGTAGATTAATCGTGGTATAAGAGTTAGGAAATTTTGTCATAGTTAGAGCTAAACTTTTCCTAGATTTTTGGTAAAATTGTTATTTATTTAGAACTAACCTTCTGAAATAGTATATTTTACGATTTGTATGTGATAAAATAGTCTTATAATAAATAGATATCAGTATAATGTACAAGTTCATACTTTTCTTAGTTCACCCGGTTAAGAGGACCGGATTAACTGCCTCCTAGCGGTTATGCTTGCCTAGTAAAAGTTATCGGGTTTAAGCGTTCGTTGCAAGCTAAACCCGGTTTATCCGGGTTATCCCTATGCCCTACACACACTACAACTGGTTTAATAGTATAAGTAACTTCTAACATACGTGATTTTTACGTAGTAACAGCACTTTAAGTATTACCAAAATTAATTAGTGCTACATAGTATTATTTTAGGTAAAATATGATTAACATTTAAGGTTTATTTTTTTTGGGACCAATTCTGGTATTTAAAAGTACAAAAATTCACATTATTATTTAATACCTATTTACTTACCTACTTATTATTTTTAATTATTTTCCAAAGATTTTCAAATATGAGACAAATATTTAAAGCTTTAGATGAAAATTAAAGGATATTTAAGTCTAGTATAATAATTTTGTACTTACATTTTTGTTCCTGAGAGCTATTTCAGAAATTCAGCGCGTCTTCTACAAGATTTTCCGACATACCAAACATTGATGAAATTCTTCGAAACTTTCACCGTCCTATGCTTACCTGGTAAGAAAAATACTCGAATGCGGGAAAATCTCCTTTATGAAACCAACAGTTCCTTTGGCTAGAGACATTTTCACTATTCTCGGTGGCATACCAAGCATTCTTTAACTACTGGATAATATGCTGGCCTGGTAGAGAAAATTCAAACAGACAAATCGGAAAAGCTTTTTTAAAGTATTCCTATAAAAAAACTTAAAAAGCTCCATCGCTACAGAAAACAACCCTCAGAGTATTTTTTGTTCGTTACTATGTGTGAGTGAGTGAGAGTGTGTATATGAATGTACACAGCAATCGGAAAACTCCTCCCCATTTTAGCATGTGTGTGTGTACTAAACTCACACCACTAGAATAGAATTAGGGGTAGTTTAAGCTTGCTTTGATGCTATGATTTCCTGGTAATTTGGCCCCGGATTTTTACAAATCTTAATTCTAAGCAACATTGCCTCTGCTTCACTATACTTTTCCTCCTTTCTTTTAGGATTCTAATTTAACCTACATAAAAAGGAAATTGTCCTCATTTTGAATATTGTATTAACCGTCAAGTCGTGTGCACGATTTTATATTTTATGCAATGGATGTGCACATGATGAGGGAGAGAGAGAGAGACATTTTTAAATTTTCTTAGTGGCAAAGTAAAACCTTCTGGGAGTGCTTATTTGACTGTGGTGACCGTTTTTCGACCAGTTGGGTCGTTTCACCATCACCTGTCTGCTGTCACCCTGATCTCTCTTGTACTGTTGAATTCAGTCTTGTTTTTTTTATACTACTGAATAAAACAAGACGCTGAATCCAAGGGCCGAAGGAGTACTTTTCTTTTCACTCTACATGAAAAAAAAAGACGTGTGGCACTCGGGGACTGCCGCGGTAAAGCTATTACATAGCATTTTTTACCAACTATGCTAGTATAATTATTTCTATATAAGAATACTAGCTGATGCCCGCAGCTTCGCCCGCGTAAAATTTGTTACCGCGGGAAGTTATTCCCGGGATAAAAGGTAGCCTATGTGTTATTCCAGACTATAATGTATCTCTGTACCAAATTTCAGCCCGATCCGTTCAGCGGTTTGAGCGTGAAACAGTAACAAACATCCACACTCACAAATTTTCGCATTTATAATATTAGTAAGAAGTAAGATTTTAAGGCCTGTGTTCAACAAAGTAAAGTACCAAGTACCTACTTGACTGTGGACATTTGGGCTTTTGGAATTTTGGCTAAATTCCAAAAGTCTAAGTCCAAAAGCCCAAAAGACCAAAAGTCCAAAAGTACAAAAGTACAAAAGTCCAAAAGTCCTAAAGTCCAAAAGGCCAAAAGTCCAAAAGTCCCAAAGGCCAAAGTCCAAAAGGCCAAAATTCCGCTCCACCTAACCTCACCCCACCCACCTCACACCAATTCACCTCACCACACCCCACTTCACTTCACCCCACCCCACTTCACCCTACTTCACTTCATATACATAGGTACATGTTATGCAAACGCTCACGTGTACACGTTGGTATATGAAGTGCGAGATACACGAACGTGGCCGAGCGTGGCCGAAGGTAGCCGAGAGTGTGATTTATTTTCGTGACACAATTTCTGGATTCGGTCTCCACGCAAGGCCCGCGATAGAAGCTATGCAATAGCTTAATAGGTATTTTGTTTTAGAACTTTTTAAGAAGAACAATTATTTTGTAATAAATTATTTTTATGTAACTTCAACCATTTACGCAGAGGCGCAACGGATACTCTTATAACGATTAAATGTTTTCCGTTTTCAAAACATTCCTTATTGCTGCACCGCTCCTATCAATCTTAACATTATGTTATGTAGCCTATAGCCACTATCAATAAATGTACCTACTTACTATCGAACAGTTTTTGAAACCCTACCAGTAGTTTCAGTAAGGCTTGCCTTGGTATGATGTGATCATGGTCCCTTTGCAGCGTGTGTCCAATCCAGCGCAGCAGCTACACTTCCGACGTTTGATCTGTTGGTGGATAGGGGTCTCACTGCAGCGTTCCAATAGTCTTACGTTCGTGATGTTCTCGGGCCCGTATGTACCGAGGATCCATTGGAGGCAGCGTTTGACGAAGACTTATAGCTGCTAGCTGGTGCGAAATGTCTTTACTTTAGTGACCTTCCATGTCTCGCATTCGTATAGCAGTTAGCAGTACAGTTTTAACGTTTACTTTGTTTTGAGTTTCATTCTTCGTGTCTATTTTCGCAACTGCCTACGGGGCGCAGCTGTGTAAAGGTTGTTCTGGCCTTGGCGAGACTCGAAATAATGTAGGGTACTCTTCTATCCCATCAGTTTCTGACACGACACTCCCGAGGTACGTGAATTAGTGCCTACACCACATCTCCTGCGTCTGTCGATTTTATTTTCAGTCCAGTCATTCGCTGCCTCATCCTGCACGTTGTCCTGCAGACATGCATGACGGCGTGTGTGTGCCTCAGCAGGCACAGTTCATCGGCGTCTTTTAAATCCTCCAGGATATCAGTATAGGCCCCATTCTATGCCGCGCCGATTGTTCTTTGCGGTATTCAGCATTATACCATCTATTTTCTATGGATGGTTGTTAACTATCCTGTTATCTTTATAACGATCCTCTAAGGTAGGTACAGTATGTATTTTCAAAAGAGTTTGTGAACTCTATTTTTAATTTCTTTTTCAGAATATTGATGACATTTGATTGATGTCATTTTATCACGTTACGTCTACTACATTGATACATGTAATAAAATTCTAACACGCCGGTGTTTGTATGTAAATTGTTTATACCTACTGAGGAAAATTCTATACTGAGGAATAGCTTTAACCATTAAGCTCTATTTTGATTAGGCAAACAGGGCAGATTCACACGCTACTTGATGAGCATGATTAATAAATACCTCTAATTCCATAGACCTTGTGTGACGTAAACAAAGTTGCGAGGGTCAGCTAGTTAAAAGATAAAACAATAGGTTTCTTCTTATCTACTTAAAAACTATTTTTACAAATTTTATGGTAATAATAGACATTCTTTGAAATATGCATTTATGGTATTGTTGTGACTTTTATGACACGTTTAAAGTTACATAGGTATGGGATAGATGGCGCTCGCGGCTACGTCAGCGAGAAATTTTCTTCCCGATTCCCATGGGAACGTACTCCCGGGTTTGGTTATCTTTATAGCAGTATTATATATAAATTAACAAAACAAAAAATAATACTGCATTGGTGATAATAATAATAAAATGTATGTATACAGAGTACTCACTCATTTTCTTTCACTATTTTTCGTGACTTTCTTCAATAATAAATGCACTTTGTTTATTCATATTTAAAACACTTTTTACACAAATTATACGAGTACAGTTCACTGTTGTACATAGATGATGAATACCTATACACGATTTTTTATTTAGACGAAGTAAATATTGACAGCAACTAATGTAATTGACAGCATCGAAATTGTCATTTCACATTAAGAACTCTAAATTCGACTAGCTCTCTTAATTCAACTTTGGTCGAGTGGTTAAGACGCGGATCGGTACGCAGAAGGCGCAAGATCGATTCTGGGTACAAGCATCAATTTTTGGATTATTTGAAATAATTTAGAACGACTGCAGAGTTCATAATTTGACGTAAACAAAAAAATTATGAATTAGGTACGAGATACACGAATGTGGCCGAAGGTAGCCGAGAGTGTGATTCGTTTTCGTGACACAATTTCTGGATTCGGTCTCCACGCAAGGCCCGCGATAGAAGCTATGCAATAGCTTAAAAAAAAATTGCAATTGTAGAAAAAATACCGATCGTAAATTATGTGGATGTGATCAGTGATTATGGTCCGAGAGATGACAGGAATTTTTGAGTAGGTGTTGAGGCAAGCTAAAGGCTGCGGTTAAACTGAGGTGGAGCGGAGCAGAGCGGAGATGAGCTGTGCCGCGATTCACCAATCACATGGTTAATATTTTTATTTTTATAAAAAGCCACCAATCACATGGTTAGAAATACACATCTCTTCTCCACTCCGCTTCAAAGGAAACAGTATTGGCGGAGAGGAGCGGAATCGTTTGAAAATAACGGGAAATCATGCTAGATTAGACTAGCGACGCGGAGAGGAGCAGGGCGGGGTGGGGGCAGTGCGGAGCGGAGCGGCTCACTCACGCGTATTCTTATTCATTTTAGGGTCTTGGGTCTTTATTAGTGTCGTGGGCTTTGCGAATGGGCAAAGCAGCTCCGCTCTACTCAGCTCTACGTGCCGCGCCGCTCAGCTTCAGTGGAAACACCTACTTCTTTTCTCGGCCCCGCTCTGCACCGCTCCACTCCGCCTCAATGGAACCGCAGCCAAAAGCTTGTCCCATATTATGGGACATAGGAGAGATATTATCTCTCCTATCTTATCTCAACATGGAACTGCAGACCTGGATGGTGAGTAGGGGAACAGAATCAGCCCCTGAATTTTACTACGGTACTATTCACGTAAGCAGAGTAACCGCTGCGCACCCCTCCCTACCCGTATCAAACCACGATCCATAGCAGCCTTGATTTATACGCCCCCCGCAGGTGATAGCTCTATTATGACATCATTGGTCGCGCCCTCAGTGGAATAATGACGTCATTCACTGTTTTCTTCACCTTCTGAAACTTCTGGTGTCCCAGTAACTTGCCTCGAATCCGTGACGTAACTTTGGCCGTAAAGTGAGCGCGAGACAAACGAAGAATATCAAACACGACTTCGCGTTTTATACGTACGTTTGAGTTTCTGCTACCCTAGTAATGTCGACAGAAAATATGCAGAAAATTTCATGTTTTTCTAAAAACTGTAATAAAAACAACGATCTGTCAGGGAAGCCGATTCCATTTATTTTCATGTAAACCTGAAATTACAGGAGAGAGGTACACTTGCATTTATTTAAGTCGACTTCTTAACCATTTATTTAGTCCTGGTGTAATTTTATGAAACAAAAAAAAAACTGTTTCGCGAAACAATTACGGACGGTAATTTATATTTACGAGCTTCAAACGAATTTCTGTCACGCCAGAATTTCATTCTACTCTCAAAAATGTCTTGATAAGTCTTCCTTCAAAAGAGAATTCTTTCACGTTTTACGTAATCCTTTCGATTTTCAGAAGCGTTAACCCTTTCAGTACGTGAAAATGTATTAGGGGCGCATGCCTACGAAAGAGGTAGTTTACAGTGCTACGCTTTGCTACGTAGATTTTCGTAGAACCGGGGCTGTCGGCCGTAGGCAGTGGTAGGTACGCGCGTACTACGCGTGGTTTTACTTTACTCGGTAAACTCACAAACATGAAAATAGAACTTGTCTCAAAAAATTGGAAGCTTGAAACGACTATGAAGTTTTGGGAAAAATTTTAAATTTAAACTACTCGTAGTTATACTTGTAAAATAAGAAATACAAAAAGATAGAGACAGATAAGTACTTACAATACCTTCAAGTTGCAATGGGGTGGGCATTTAGATTTACTAATATGAAATTTTGTATAATTATGTAAGTACATGTTGTTCATCGAGAAATCGTGTATTTAATCTATAGAAGTGAAAAATATGTTCCTAAACAATAAATAAAGCGTTTTATACTAAACTGGCTGTGCCCTACGCCTTAGACACACTGCCAAATCCTTTAGCACTCATTCAACGCATACATTACCCGTATGAATATATATTGTATGAAATATGCCATATTTTTTGAAATTTATGGAGTATTCCCGTTCGTCCCCTTGACTTCGTCCCCCTAGGGGGACGAACGGGAATTCGTTATTTTATTTTCCCGATGGTCCCCTTAATTTTTTGGGGGGACGAACGGGAATATTTTTTCTTTCTTTATTTAGTTCTGTTGCTCCCAACAAATAATATAAGACAGGTAAAAAAAACAAATTTGAAATTCTATTTATATTTACAAATGAAGATCAACAAAACAAATGAAGATCGTCAAAACAAATGAAGATCGTCAAAGCAAATGAAGATCGACAAAACAAAGGAAGATCGACGAAACAAATGAAGATCGACGAAACAAATGAAGATCGACAAAACAAATGAAGATCGACAAAACAAATGAGGATCGACGAAACAAATAAAGATCGGCGAAACAAATGAAGATCGACAAAACAAATGAGGATCGGCAAAACAAATGACGGTCGGATAAACAAATGACGATCAAAAATCGGCGAAACACGCCGATCTTTATTTGTTTTGCCGATCTAGACCTATTATAATACAGACAAGCTCTAATGTGCACATTCTGCGTTGTGTACATTTGGCGAGTTGTGTACATTTTGCGTTTTGTACATTTTGCGTGTGGTGCTCATTTTAATTTTTGTACATTCTGCTCTGAAGGGGATTTATTTATATATATATATATTTATTTATTTTTTCAAATGTCTATTCGACTGTACCTCAATTCTTAGTCATTTTATAATTCCGGCATTAAGAAAATTTGTCATTTTGGTTTTCAGGCATTTTGGGACTAAGTCAAACTGAGATTCAGACATATGTAGGAAAATGAAGTAATGGAATTTAGTCTATACGAACCGGAAGGTTTTATTTTATCGATCTTCATTTGTTTTCGATCGTCATTTGTTTATCCGACGGTCATTTGTTTTGTCGATCTTCATTTGTTTATCATCATTTGTTTTATTTTTAATTTGTTTTGGATCGAGGGGGACGAACGGGGGACGAATGGCACTTAATCGAAGAACATATTCCCATTCGTCCCCTCTTGAATTAGCAGGGGGACGATCGGGAACTGATTAAATATTATTTTTGTGAATTCCCATTTGACGAACGGGAATACTCCAAATTTATTTAACCCTTAGATAGTAGCGTTATAAGTAGCCGAATAGTCTATGCCTTGAGAATAATTTGGCTTTCCAATAAATAAAATAATACAAAATAAAACAAATAAATAAATAATAATTTCCTATAATTAAAGCAATAATATAATTTTTAAATCGGTTCAGTCGTTTTTAAGTTTTAATAAACTTAAAAACGACTGAATCGATTTAAACTCCGATTTAAATACCGATTTAACAAACAAATAAATCCTTCCTATTAAAATAAATAATCTAAATTTAAATTATTAGTAACTTCGTTGAACATAAAATAAATATGTAGTTTCAGCCACGGAACAGAAATATTCAGTACTGTCGTTTCAGCAATGAATGTTGCCCCACAACTCAACACGCTCCTCATAAATCCTATTCGCCTGGTACCCAACCTGTCTACAGCGGTCGTTTGACATACGTGAGGACCAAGTGACAGCTGAATTAATGAGATTTTCACGATCCTTTCCTTTCATCTTTGTGTGGATAATTTTATGAGAAAAGTTTCTAGGTACTGTCAACAACATAAATACATTATGCGAATCGCGATTTTTTTAGTTTGACAATTTATTATGTTTAGTAATGAAGAACAATTCTTTTTTATTTACAGTAACTATAGAAAAGGCCTAAAATACTTAAAATATTAGTAATTATTATAACTAATTATTGTTGTGTAACTGTCAGATTGTAAAAGCCTTAGCGACAGGTATAAATTAATAGTAGTTTATGACACTGTTGCATAATGAGGGTTCTTATAACACGAGTGTAGGCGAGTTTTTTTATAGTATCACACGAGTGTTATAAGACCAAGTTATGTACAGTGTCATACACTACTTTATCTACTCTCATACTATAATACCTGATTTCATTTTGTTGTGATATATAGTTGCTCCTTGATTTCGCCGGTAACAGGTTCATGGTCATGTTTGACGCAGTTTCCAGAATGTCTGGTGGTGTACAATTACCACCATCCTCGCTTTAAGACATGTTTTTACACAAAAACTAATTTATTTTACAAACAAAACCAAACTTTGTTTAATTTAAATGTAAAATGTTGGCGCCAAGGCGCAAACATCGATTGCGCATGCGTGTTTCTTTTTTTTTTTAGGCTGCGGAGACCATAGATTTAGGATTTTTCGCTACTCTGGAGACATAATTTTTTTTTAAAGTAGAGGTTCAAACTTATTTTTCAGCTGGAGATTGTTTATGGTGTATCGTAATGATTAAAAAGTTTTATTATGATATAGGTGTCCATACAAGACCTGTATCGTAATAAAACTTTTTTTTTGGCCTGTGCGTAATGTTTGTCATAATAGTATTGATTTCAATTTTATAATCTTTGTATTATAGTATCAGAGTAGATAAAGTTTATTTACAGTACAACTTTAATACCATAAAATTAATAATAATTATGTCTAACTCCACAGTATCCCATTGATTAAAATAAAAATTCACAAAAATCTGTCTGAATAGTAAGTGGTCTAAGGTCCGAAACGTTAAAAAGAATATTTAAAATAGCGAAGCGACAACCATACATACAAACAAAGTAACCACTATAATCCTAATTTCAACCCTCCTTTATTTGAAAATCGTGTACAGGTGAGCGTCACTTTCAGGAGATTAAGAAAAAGAACGCACCTGAAAGTACATTTTTCACCTGTCTTACCTCTCACCTGCGTACTAAGGCATCATAATGCTGCTGGAGTTAAAATTACCTTAGAAATTTTCAGGTATACACACACACAACGAAAGATGCACTTTCACCTTCATTGCGCCTGTATTTCATTCAGGATCAGCAAGTAGGAAAAAGACAGGAAGAGTTTTTCTTTTCTAACATGCTGAATTCAGGAAAACTGGTGGCTATGAACCATCTATGAACACACACATAGCTATTGTATGTGTGAGACCCTTGTCTTGTAGAGTAAAAGAGATAACATCACTTCGTCTCTTTTTAGCAGGGTTCTAATAATGTATGTTGAGACAGAGAGAAAGTTCTCTTTCCCACCCAGCAGTAATCATAGCTGTCGTGAAAATTGTTCACACAGATGCAATACAGTTTCAGGTGAAGAATACCTTTAGAATGTGTATGGAGGCAGGTAATAGACCTTCACCTGAGTGATGCGATCCTAGTTTACAGGTGACTTCCGTACAGGTGAGCTCTAACAGAAACGTTTTCAGGTACGCTTCTCGATGAAAATTTCAAGGGATCAACATTTCACCTCGCAGTTTACATAATAATATGAATCGTTCCTTCATTTAACAGTTTAACGTGGTTGTATATTTAAATATTGACCTAACGAAGGCCAAATTAAGGAAGGAATTCGATTATTGTTCGAAAATCGAGTTTTCAGCGGGGAAAATTTCGATAAAGTGGGGGAAATCTACCAGGCAATCATAACATGAAACAGTTCTAAATAAAGCGACACCGTAATACTGGGCGCGGAACGTATTTAAATAAAATAATAATCTACTCACAGGACAGCATACTTGTTAGACGGTTGTATAGTATTTTGAGTTTCTACAACATTGTACAACTAGAATTTCAAGAGTAGTAGTAGAACATAGTAGTACGTACAGGGAGTACATGAGTTATTGGATGTAGACCTTGTAGAAATCTAGAATTCTTCATCAAGTACATTATTGTATAACTACGTAATGTTTGAACATCGGCTAAATGCTTCGTTGTTCAGCCTTGTAAGTAAATTTGAAATCATTCAATAGGACCATATAATATCGATATCAAACTGAAGATATGATTACCATTTTGGAGGTAAATACGAATTCTATAGTAATTGGATTTGAAGGCTGTGACCACGGCAGGGCCCGAACGAAGCTCAGACCACGATTGAAAAATGGAACTAATTAAGGATAGTTTTTTCGCATAGATTTAGAATTACACTACACTTATATATAGGTATATCATAGAAAAAGAATAAAAGCACGTCCATTCCATTACCATTAAGTCAATTTATTACCAGACTAGCGGACGTCACGCGGTTTCACCTGCGTAGCTCCCGTTCCAGTGGGAATATGGTTATAAAAAATAGCCCATGTTCACCGGGGATAGTGCAGCTTCCCAACAGTGAAAGAATTTTTCAAATCGGTTAAGTAGTTTCGGAGCCTTTTCGATGCAAACAAACAAACAATCAAATGTTTCCTCTTTATAATATTAGCATAGATGTTACTCAGGGTAAATGTAGTTTTCCAGTGGTGAATGAATTTTTCAAATCAGCACAGTAGTTTTTTCGTTTAGTCAAAAATATTTTTTGAAGTGAAACTTCTTTATCGGCGTTGGAAAAAAAATTGCGTCACGTCACGTCACGATTTTTGGTTACGCGCCATCTTTGTTCTGTTCCTCACCACGGTGGATTCGAATTAAGAGTACTTTATCCAGGGATAGCATGTCATTTAAGGGTTTTTGGACTTTTTGACTTTTGGGCTTTTGGACTTTTGGACTTTTGGATGGGACATTGGTACTTTGGGTCTTTGGGACTTTGGGACTTTGGGACTTTGGGACTTTGGGACTTTGGGACTTTGGGACTTTGGGACTTTGGGACTTTGGGACTTTTGGACTTTTAGGCTTTTGGACTTTTGGATGGGACCTTGGTACTTTGGGTCTTTGGGACTTTTGGATGGGACCTTGGTACTTTGGGTCTTTGGGACTTTTGGACTTTTGAACTTTGGGACTTCGGGACTTTGGGACTTTGGGACTTTGGGACTTTGGGACTTTCGGACTTTGGGACTTTGGGATTTTGGGACCTTGAGACCTTGGGACTTTGGGACTTTTGGACTTTTGGCCTTTTGGACTTTTGGACTTTGGACTTTGGACTTTTGGACTTTTGGACTTTTGGACTTTTGGACTTTTGGACTTTTGGACTTTTGGACTTTTGGACTTTTGGACTTTTGGACTTTTGGACTTTTGGACTTTTGGACTTTTGGACTTTTGGACTTTTGGACTTTTGGCCTTTGGGACTTTGGGACTTTTGGACTTTTGGATGGGATCTTGGTACTTTGGGTCTTTGGGACTTTGGAACTTTGGAACTTTGGGACTTTGGGACTTTGGGACTTTGGGACTTTGGGACTTTGGGACTTTGGGACTTTGGGACTTTGGGACTTTGGGACTTTGGGACTTTGGGACTTTGGGACTTTGGGACTTTGGGACTTTGGGACTTTGGGACTTTGGGACTTTGGGACTTTGGGACTTTGGGACTTTGGGACTTTGGGACTTTGGGACTTTGGGACTTTGGGACTTTGGGACTTTGGGACTTTGGGACTTTGGGACTTTGGGACTTTGGGACTTTGGGACTTTTGGACTTTTAGGCTTTTGGACTTTTGGATGGGACCTTGGTACTTTGGGTCTTTGGGACTTTTGGATGGGACCTTGGTACTTTGGGTCTTTGGGACTTTTGGACTTTTGAACTTTGGGACTTCGGGACTTTGGGACTTTGGGACTTTGGGACTTTGGGACTTTCGGACTTTGGGACTTTGGGATTTTGGGACCTTGAGACCTTGGGACTTTGGGACTTTTGGACTTTTGGCCTTTTGGACTTTTGGACTTTGGACTTTGGACTTTTGGACTTTTGGACTTTTGGACTTTTGGACTTTTGGACTTTTGGACTTTTGGACTTTTGGACTTTTGGACTTTTGGACTTTTGGACTTTTGGACTTTTGGACTTTTGTACTTTTGTACTTTTTGACTTAATTTAAGGTGAGGTGAAAATTAAGTTTATGAAGAAGTTTCACTTCTTACGTGTGTACACTAGGTACACGCAATTTTTTTTTTCTGTTTATTATGTAGATTACGTATATATATATACATAATACTCACTTGTACCCATACTCCAAGTTATCACCACATCCACCCCACACCCAATCATTGTGCAAGTTCCTTGGACGACCTGCCCTACTGCAGCTGCAACTCGCCAGTCGTCCATCACGGCAGGCTCTTGACACCGATAGTGATACTCCGGCAGCGGTGATGGCGTGTGTGAACGCTGTTTCTCGAGAAGCTGTTGGTAGATATTGGTTTTCATTAGTTACACCTCTTTGCGTTTGATGCGGTCCTGGTACATAGGTACCTTTTACGGTTCTACTTCTTCTACTCTATTCACGCCGGTTTTACTTAAATTAATTATATTCATGTCTTGGGGTAGACAGAAGCATACATGTCCACTTTTCACCATTAAATTTTGTCTCACTTTATAGGTGGTGAGCCTATTGCCATTTGGGTTTTAACGACTATTAATAGCTGAGAGTGTCCTACGGCTTGACAATTGACCTGTACCTATGTACAATTTTAAATTATTAGTATTGATCTGTTCGCTTGATAAGTATTTGTGGAATTTTCTACCCGATAAATAATATTTACGTAAATGGAAACAGACAAGTAGGTAGATCCAAGCCTCCTTTTCTTTTGTAATATCAACGTTCTTACAAAAACCTTCAACAAAATAGGACACATTTATAGTAGAAATATATTTTTCTAGCATTATATCAAGATAAATATATAGAGAAATTCCATTAAAGCAAGAATAACAACATCAAGTCAAATAAAAATATCGTAAAGACGCTCGCGACAGAGGCTTGGATGAAATAAGCGATAGTTATGGAGAAAATGCTCGCGAATTACTTTGGAAATGAAACAATCACATATAAAATAAGTCTGTATGTTATTAGATTCGTAATGTTTCTTGTTTTGATACTTGTATCAGATTGGCGGCAAGTTCTTATCTAACAAAATTTAGAGCGAACCATGTCCATGATCAATATTACTTTTAGTAATTTACTAAGTGATCAAAATTACTGAAAGTAATTTTAAGGCAAAATTACTTAAAAATTACTGAAAGTAATTTTAGTAAGTTTGTAATTTAAGTAATTTTGCCTTAAAATTAATTTTATTTTAAGGCAAAATTACTTTTAGTAATTTAATAATTTTAGTAAATTACTAAAAGTAATTTGCCTTAAAATGAAATTAATTAATAAATTACTAAAAGTAATTTTGCCTTAAAATGAAATTAATTTTAAGGCAAAATTACTTTCAATAATTTTGATCACTTAGTAAATTACTAAAAGTAATTTTGATCACAAGAATAACAACAATAAATTACTTTTAGTAATTTTGATTCGATTTATTAGAATACTTTTTTTATATATCACTATCACCAAGGCAGGCAAGCATACGGCCCACCAGTTGTTCTGGTGGTCATCGTAGCTTAAAGTCGTTTGCAATACTAAAGAGTTAGGCGTTCCCGAATCCGATGGAAACGTAATCCAGGCATAATAAAAAAACCGGCCAAGTGCGAGTTGGACTCGCCCATGAAGGGTTTCGTAGCAGCAATTAACATAACTTATAGTTCATTGATACTGTTGATTGATGGCACTTGATGGAACTTGCTACACATATTGAAAAACTTCACTTGTACTGTTCCACAACATTTATTATTGTAATACCTAACCGGTTTCGCCTTTCGGCATTCTCAAAGGCTATTTACTTATTTAGATCATAATTACACTCCGAACGCATTAACAATGACAATTGTTTCCATGTAGGTATACCAACAGACAATGTTGTCAGTTTTCAAATTTACCCCAAAAATTAGGGAGAATGCAAAGTATTAAAATACTTGCAAATCAAATCATTTCCAATCATATTACAATATTTAACTAATTTTAAGGGTTGCCAGTTTACAATTTGTCCAGAAAAAAAAATAAAAAAAAATTTTTGACTTCTGAAATCAAATAATTACAATTCAAATTTAAAACTTATTAGTATTGTTGAAGTGTCAATAGTGTTAATTAATATATTAAATGTGAATAACTCAAAATGTCCAAGCGATTAAATGTCATACACTGCACCAATTTGATTTGTCATATCGAACCATGTCAAGTAAAACTAATACAAATAAATTAAATGTCAAAATATCTAGGTACTCAATTAAATGTCAAATTAACTAATCAAATTAATGTCAGAAAATCCTATTAATTAAATGTCAAAATATTCAATCTTATACATATGTAGATGTCATCATCATATCACTGTTTATAATAATGCAGCAAAGGTGAACGGTTCAGGTCTAATTGTTGGTTTAGGATAATGTTCGGGTCAGTATTTAAGAGTCTACCTATTTCGAGTGTCTCAAGAGCGTTCATTTTTCTGCCTTTATCACAGGAATGTAAAGCTTTAAAATTAGTTTTTCGATCAAAACTGTGTCCTTCAGTAAGGAGGTGCTCTGCGAAGTTGGATTCCGTTTTCTTGAGCCTCCAGCCACTACTATGTTCCGAAACTCTGATTTTAAACGATCTCCCAGTTTGACCGACATATTTTTTATTACAATCGGCACACGTCAGCTCGTAAACCCCACTTTTTTGATCTATGGGAGTTGTGTCCTTGTTGTTACAGATCAAATTGTGTAGGCTGTGAGTGGTATAAAATGCTGGCTTACATTCGGAAAGACTCCTAGCGCACCTATATGAGATACTACCGATGTACGGTATGCGAGCCCATCTCTTTCCGTCGGTATTATAACTTATAGTTCGTTGTAACTTTGATTGATGTTTTAACACGTTCGCAGTGGTAGTGATTCTTCTAACCGAAAATTGCGGTATATGACGTATTAAAAAAAAAACTACCAGCTCTATCTCGTTCAAACCAATTTTCGTTGGTAGATTTTATGGCAATGTACATCATATATTTTTTTTAGTTTTATCGTTCTCTTAGTTTAGAAGTTAGAGGGGGGGGGGGGGGGGACACATTTTTTCACTTTGGAAGTGTCTCTTGCGCAGACTATTGATTTTAGAAAAAAAATGATGTTAAGAACCTCAATAGCATTTTTGAAGACCTATCTATAGATACCCCACACGCATGGACACACGGACGGACAGACAGACGGACAGACAGACAGACATGACGAATCTATAAGGGTTCTGTTTTTGCCAATTGGCTACGAAACCCTAAAAAGTAGCCTATGTGTAAGCAGATTATAATTTACTAGCGGACGTCACGCGGTTTCACGCACGTAGTTCCCGTTCCCGTGGGAATACGGGAATAAAATATAACCTATGTTCACCGCAAAGAGTGTAGCTTCCCGACAGTGAAAAAATATTCAAATCGGTCCAGTAGTTCCGGAGCCTATTCGTTACAAACAAACAAATAAACAAATCTTTCCTCTTTATAATATTAGTATAGATTTAAAAGAATTGTGGACAATCTTACACAACATCATCTAGCCCAAATTAAGCTAATATAAGCTTGTGCTATGGGATCTGGATGGCTGATAGACATACATATATATTTGTAAATACATACATATTATATTATACATAGAAAACACCCAAACTTCGAAACAAACATTTGTGGATCACACAAATATTTGTTCCGACCCAGGAATCGAAACCAGGACCTCAGCGCCGCAGGCGGTATTACTACCGACCGCGCCACAGAGGCAGTCGAAAATCCCAAGTCAATATATGTCTATAGTCTGTAGTTCTGTAGGTACCTACCAGTATGTACCAGTCAGATGCCTGATTCCTGTGGCTGTTAGAGTGTGATTGAGTAACAAACATCCAAATATCCAAACATCTTCACAAACCTCAACCACAGCAACACTAAATCAGTGAATACAAAATAGAAGTAGGTAGGTATACTTCAGTTCTACTGACAATATTTCCAAAGATAAAGCTAAAGACTTTTCTATTATAGAAATCCCATGATACACTAGGCTATGGTCTGACCGCAGCGGTATTGGCGTAAGAGCAAGCGGGTAGGTGATCTCTGTTACAACAACTGGGAAAACTACCGAGTTAGTTAACTTTTTCAACTTTGACTCGTCACTATGACGTCACCCGACTACATTATACAGACAGGACACAGAATTATTGAGGCTTGCTGGGAAACGTTTTATTTGAAGAAAGGAATGTTCTACGAGAGGGAAACACATGGCTAAGCGCTTTAAATAGTGAGATAGTTTCCCACAATCAGAAAAAGTAGGAAATTTGGTAGAGGTCGAGTCTACCTATTTGTAGGTACGATGTGAATCTATTTATTTACTACACAGAAATCTACACATATAATAGATTGATAGAAAAGTCAAAACTGTACATCCTACTTCCTACTATCCTACTAATCCTACTAATATTATAAATGTGAAAGTTTGTGAAGATGTTTGGATGTTTGTTACTCAATCACGCTCTAACGGCTGAATGGATCTGCCTGAAATTTGGTAAAGGGATAGAGTATAGTCTGGAACAACACATAGGCTACTTTTTATCCCGGGAAAATGTTCCCACGGGAAGCGGGAACGGGAACCAAATTTTACGCGGGCGAAGCCGCACTCATCAGCTAGTTGGAAATATTAAAAAAAAATACTCGCTGCGTGTTCAACATAAGATACCGAAGCCGAAAAAATAGTTAGAAATATTTTTGTCTGTGTGTCGATTTGTCTGTTTGTCTGGTTGCTTTGTTTTGTCCGGAAGGATCTCGTAAAGTACTCAAAGGATTTCATTTAAATTTTGCACAAGTATTAACTAGAGGTAGTGTCTTCAAATAGGCTATATAGTATCACGCTACATATCCTGGGGGCTAAGCAGAGAGCAAACAAATTAGCATTATAACATACTTTTCACGCGTATGAAGTCGCGGGCAACAACTAGTAAATAATATATCTTTAATCTACACGCTTCTTCTTCTTCTTCATCATAGCATATTTCCAGTTGGCACCAATACTATCGTTATTGTAAGATTTCATGTCTAGAGGTCCCTTTTATCAACCAACAAGAGCACTTTTCAAATTTTAGTTTATCGAAAATGCTTATCCAACGCACCTTAAACGCAATGTAAAAATTATCAAATTAACATTGTTTTCTCCGCTATCTCTCACGCTCAACCGCTAGCACTATTACCGTAGCCTATACGCTAAGAGTGTAGCTAAAACTGAAGCTCTAAATCTTCCTCGAAAGTCTGACAACGGAGCTGGACAGTTAGTGATTTACAATGTGATTCTCGTGCATTTGAACTGGTTTGCTAGAAAGAAATTTGTCGAGGATGTCTGGCTAGAACATTTGTTACTGGGATATTTAGCTATGAGAATTGTTTGGAGATTATTCTTGTAAGAGACACTATTTCTTGTTGCGATGATACCTATGAGTTCGATGAAAGCGTGTGAGAATTTGGCACGAATTTGGTAGGTATAGATATTATGGATTTTGTTTGCAATTTAGGCATAGGAGTTCTAAAGTCTAAGTTAAGTCAGAACTTGTTTTAGACTAAGTTTAACTTGTACTTAAGTTTATTTCAAGTTATACTAGGTACTAACTTTTAGTTCTGTAAATGATCAGTGTGCATCTTACGCTCTGATTGGTCCCAAGATGGAGGAGGACCGTTTGCTGGTATTTTCATTTAAAATCGTTTTCGTACTTTGAAAGACACGAGCAGTAACAACTTGCGCCTGTTTATTTCAACACGGCAATAGGCTTACTGCCTGATAACATACATACATACATATGGTCACGCCTTTTATCCCCGAAGGGGTAGGCAGAGGCATATTATATGCGCACATTTCACCTTTTTGTATAATTTGCCCCACGTGATAGGTGGTGAGCCGTATTGCCGTGTTTAAATGGACAGGTTGTGACTACCTGCTGTTGAAATAAAGCCTTCAACTTAGCTTAACGACTGCCATTTTACTGGCAACCGGGACCAACGGCTTAACGTGCCTTCCGAAGCACTGAAACGCTCAAATAAATGTCACAAAGTGATCACATGGATGGTCACCCATCCATGGACCGGCCATAGTGAAAGTTGCTTACTGCAGTGATTGTTTACAGAACACTGAGTCCGCGGGGCCACGAGCGCTTCCGAGCCTGATAAGTAGGACAATATACAGATAGTGAAATATGGGCGTATAGAATACATATGAGTACCTACATTTCTTTACCTATACGTGTAGAAATCCTCATGAATCCCATGCCGTATTTTTTTTTCTGTTTTCTTTTTTTCGTGTGGAAAATCCTACAGGGGTGCTATGCCGGACTCTTGCCGACTAAAAATCACACATTTCCTACCTAATGCTAACAGTTAGGAGCCCCCAGGACTTCCAACAGATCTACAGCTACCACTGCGGCCTCGCCTAGGGGATGCCGGTTTCCTACCGGCTAAAACAACACTTCGTCATACTACTTCCTACGGCTGGGAGTCGCGGGCTCCCCGGTAGCTATGCTTACCTCTTGGAATAAATACATTACTATGACTATAAAAACCGGCCCAGTGTGAGTCGGATTCGCGTTAAAAAAATCCCGATTGTTGTATGGGAGCACCCCCTTATATATTATTACCAGCTGACCCGCGCAACTTCGTTTGCGTCACATAAGAGAGAGTAAATCACCCGTTCCCGTCGCATTTACTCCCATCAGAATAATTTCGTTAGCGAGATATGTTTCCAGTCGCATTATTGCAGAAATTGGTCATATTCATGCATATGACGTTGACTGAAAAAAAAGCGAAAAAAAAGCGAGGTCAAACGGGATATAAAGTATCCTATGTCCGTCTCCTGGTTCTAAGCTACCTCCCCATCAATTTTCAGCCGAATCGGTACGGTCGTTCTTGAGTTATAAATATTGTAACTAACACGACTTTCTTTTATATATTTAGATTATTTTTTTGATTTTAGTATTTGTTGTGATAGCGGCAACAGAAATACATCATGTCTAAAAATTTCAACTCTCTAGCCATCGCCGTTCATGAGATACAGTCTCGTGATGGACAGACGTTGCGACGTCTGTCTATTGTATAATATGCAAATGCTATTTGGCATATCTTGCGGGGATATAGGGACAAGTGTCCCAGTCTCCCCGGCACATATGGCTACCCCTTGGGATAAAGATTATACTGGGTGTTTCTTTTAGGGTGTCAAGCCGCCACTAGCTGGTAGCAGGGTTCCATACCTATCGATTTAACCCCCATGTATGTTCTACGATTTTTTGTAGTTTTCGAGATATAATGTTCTGCATAATTCCCAATTTTTTTTTATTATCGATTAAAATTTTTACATCTTGTATCAAAGTTAGGAAGGAGATTATTTTGTCCATAATACTGCAATCAATAGGCATTATAATAATAAAAAAATATCCAAGAAAAGTCGAACCAAAAAGAAGAAAGCCACGTGGAGACGTACCTAATTATAAAAAATAACGAAAAAAAATTATATCTCGAAAACTACAAAAAATCGTAGAACATACATGGGGGTTAAATCGATAGGTATGGAACCCTGCTACCAGCTAGTGGCGGCTTGACACCCTAAAAGAAACACCCAGTATATGTTATGTAAAAAGCATAATTATCTCAAACTCACCTATCAACGTCAAAGGTCCAAACACAGTCTCATCTTTCGTCACAGTACAATTCCATCGCCTCCCTTCAAATTGATGCTGACATTCATTAATCCCATTCTTGACTCCTGCACTGACCACAGGCATGTGATCCTTATGTCGGCGACACACTCGTCTCTGACCCGGAGTCAGGCCATGAAGTCGGGCGCACACTCGCGACTTCTCGGAGAAAAGGTTGGGTTGGTTTGACCATTTTTCGAATTCTAGGAGGCCCATGTTGCTGAAACAAGAAAGGGTGGTATTGAAGTTTGAAATATAATAAGTACAAAAAAAATAATCTTTTTTTTAGGGGCTGTTTGCAACACCAGAGGGTCTAACATTCGCGCTGTCGACCCTGTAAAAACCTTCTAAGACCCCTTTTGAAAAACCCCATACTGTAGGCGTTTAGTGACTCTTCATCTGCGAGTAGTGCACCTCCTGACTAACGGTTGAGCTTCTGGTGAAGAGTCAACTTCCGACCCGAAGTGATAACCTTTATGTATTACTAGCTGTTCCCCGCGACTTCATCTGCGTAGAAGTCGTTATCGTTCAAAATCATAACCCACCTTTTGGGCAGTCATTTAAAAAGTAGCCTATGTCCTTCCCTTGGACTCAAACAATCTCTATACCAAATTTTATCAAAATCGGTTCAGCGGTTTAGGCGTGAAAACGTAACAGACAGACATATAGTTTCTTTCGCATTTATAATATTAGTAAAGGAAGTAGGAATTTCTGTATTACTTCTTGTTAGGATACTAGGGTCTTATAAAGATGACTTTAGTGTTTGAATTTTTAAACTGCGGCTGTGGCACGGCCAAGTATCATCCTGAATACTTAATCACGAATACTTAACACTCTCTTATTAGAACACTCGTAAGAAACCTTTGTCCTACAACTCATTATTGTCTCATTAAAGAATGAACTCTGTTAATATTCAACTCAGATCAATGATAAACTTTGTGTGATTCAATTCAACTGTAATAAATGAAGGATTAAAATTCAAATGCTTAGTAATTTGAATTTCTATCGACTAATACCTAAATTTGTGTAAACAAGTTTCTGAAAGCTTGTCTTTTGAGATCTGTAAAACCTCTCGATAAACACTCCTGTGTATTAGTAAAACACGTAATTCACCTTCAAATATATTGTATATAGAATAACAAGTGGTTTCAGTGAGTATAATGTTTACACAAAAAGGTATGTGGCATCAAATATATAATAGATAACCTTGCCTTATGTAAATGCCTGAGCATTTATTTCAATTGTGTTATGTATGTTTTTTGTTCTTTATTGAGGTACCTCATTTGTTATATTTGTATATGGCAGTTGTACTGCAAACATTCGGGCTTGGGTTTCTATAAGAGTTTGTGGGACTCTTATTATGCGTAATCGCATATAGGCCAGGTCTGATTAGAAATGAAATTACTCAAAAATGGTATGAGGATTTGATTCGACAGATTAGCTTCTATATCTCTGATAAGGAAACGTATCTGAGTATGATCAAGTCCATAGTAAGAGAAATAAAGGAAACATACACAGAATATTCACATTTGTCTTGTATATATATTTCCTCTCAGAATATAATAGTTGAAATAAAACCTCCTCTGTGACATTTCCATTTTCAGAAGTATGTCGAATAAGTCTCTGTCTTTGGGCCCATGTCATTTGTCTTAGGAACATTTGGAAGAAAAGAAATACGTCACAGAGAATATTTACCTCGACTAGTGAAAAGATTCAGTATATAAATTTCCAATATAGCCCTTCAGTAACCATAAGTGAATTCAAAGAAAGACTAAAAAAATACTAAATTCATTGATCTGAGTTATTTCCCTAAGACTTCCCTAAACTTCTACTATTGAACCTACAAGTAAATCGAGAATATAGCAGTCACTAATTTAAATCTGATCGAGCAACGTTGTATTAATTGCTACTTTAGCGAATTCAATTACTCGATGGCTCTTCTAATTTCTGTCGGCCGTGTATAATCTTTTATTCTGTGACGTAAATGTATATTCTAAGAAAACTGACACACACACTGTCTTGTAAACATAACGTTATCTTTATACAAATATCGTGACATTATTTTCTATCGGTATTTATGTAAATTGTTTCATCATATTGTGAACTCATTGTGTGATTGGACTCTTTGTCTACTAATATGGTGGTTATATACCTAGTGGTTTGAGTACAGTCAACTGAAATGAAATTCGGTGGATTCTATGTTTGTCACAATCTTTGGTTAGTTCATGGTGGCACTCGCAGGGATACATCATTTTGTAAGATTAAACTAAGTAGTAAGTACATTTCATTGTAGTTGGCTGTATGTACCTAGGTACCTACCAGGCTGCAAGTTACGGTTCGACAGAGAAACAGAGAGAGAAGTGCTCGCTCCGCTGACTCTTTGTTGTACTGTAAACGACTGCAGTAACCAACTTTCATTATGACTGGACTTTGGACGGGTGACCACTTTGTGACATTTATTTGCTAGCGTTGCCGTCCTTTGGAAGGCACATTAAGCACGTTCCGGTTGTCGGTAACAGGGCAGTCGTTAATTTGAAGGCCTTATTTAGGCGGCTTGAAAAATTTTAACAGAGGATATCCACAGATACCTATTTACCGAAGCTCCCGTGACCGATAAGCATCTGTGACAACCGGTAAGAGAGAGCACCGTGTCTCCTCTCCAGCCACTCGTCCATGACCGGTCTGAGCACCCAGATTGTGGCGTATCCTCCTTTGAAAGCTCAAGTTGTTCCTTCCAGGTCTCCACTGTTTCATAGAGGAGCTGAGCGTCGATTTCTGGAGACGCAGGCCTATGGCGCCGATCCAGCGCCTCCTTGCGCTATTTAAACAATGACGCAAGGATAGTCACAAACTGCGCCTGGGTCAGCAGCGCGTATCGTAGCGCCTCTGGTGTTACAAACGTGTGCCCAACACACGTTGTTCTAAATCGAAAAGGAGAGATTGGTATTAATCGTTCTAACAGGTGTCGTCATATCAGGAAAGATGCAGCAAAGAAGACCAGCTTGATATGAAGGGCTATGTCATCGTTTATGAACTCCTTGTAGAAAATAAACTAGATACCGTGGAGACTAGTGTTTTATTTTATTTATTTTTAATATAGATTGTTTTAACAATAATCTGCTAACAATTCTTGATATAAAATACTTTATTAATAAATAATAATATTCTATTTCTAATCCTTTCCATTATTATTACCTATATTATAATGTTATTCATTGCAATCATTCGAAAGAGAACCAGCCGTGTACTTTGTATATTTTTAACCGACTTCAAAAAAGGAGGAGGTTCTCAATTCGTCTGTATGTTTTCTTTTTATGTATGTTCACCGATATTTCCGTTAATTATAAACGAATTTAATTTTCTTTTTCTTTTGTTGAATAGGGTTTGCTTCTGAGGTGGTTCCATTTTCACCAGGTCAGGATCTGATGATGGAATCCAGGAGAAATCGAGGGCAACCACCAAAAATTGTAGTGACAACTAGTGCGTTTGTTAACTTTTTGATTAAGTGCTTTAATTTACTGCAATTTAATGAAGGTTTGGAGTCGATCTGATGATGTGACCAAAGACAGTCGAGGGAATTCCTTAACGATTTACAGTAGTTACTTACCTTGTGTTTGAGCTTGATTGATTTGTATTGACTTTACACCTAGATACATATATTTTTCGGTTTTCCCGTCACTTAAAATAATAAAAATGTTTTTAAATAAAAAATTGAACTTTGGTATAGTTCGCACGTAGCCTAGAAATTTTATTTTTCAAGATTTATTTAAAGTCGGTTCTATTTTTATATTTTTATTATACTGGAGACAGTTTAGCGTTGCTTGGCAGACTGTCTGTCTTATTGAGAGTAATACAAGACTCTAGTGTGCTCAAGCAAAGAAGCGTAAGGTCAGTGAATAACATTATTGCAAGTAAGTGTCGAGTCAGAAATTGAGGTTCAATTCCGTGCAATAATCCCAGCACCATTAGGCTGCTACGGTTAAGTAGAGTAGGCAGTAAAGTGTGGGTAATGTTTTATTAGAAGACTAGCGGACGTCGCGCGGTTTTATCCACGTAATTCCCGTTCCGTGGGAATACGGGAATAATATGTAGCCTTTGTTCACCGCAAAGAGTGTAGATCCCAACAGTAAAAGAATTTTTCAAATCGGTCCAGTAGTTTCGGAGCCAATTCGATGCAAACAAACAAACAACCAAATCTTTCATCTTTATAATATTAGTATAGAAAAGAAGTTAAAGAACTGTCTCCGTAGAAATTTGTGCCGTTTGAAGTAGTTCCTCCACATGTGCAGTGCTTTCGAAAAATACAATTTTTAACTGATTTTAAATTTTACATTAAATGAAGTCGTAAATAGAATACGTTCATATTTACCATATTGTCAACTAATATTATAATTAGAACTATGATTTTAATGCCTCCTTTACACATAACATTATCCATACCAACTCATTATAAAAGCATAGAGCTATTACAATACCTTCAGTATTAAAAAAACAGTACAATGCGATCATTGATCTTCTCCACACTTCTCTGCATAGCAGTGTCCAGTGCAGAGATGCTGAGTGAAAAATATAACAAAACTTACAGCATAAAACAACGAAACGCACGTTTAGACGATGACCTCATGTTTAAGATTGATATTTATAAAAAGGGGTTACCTTTGATTATGAGGCAAAGTCTTATAGAATACCCTGAGAGGGGGATGACCAGAAATTGTTTGATATTAGCCATGGATATACGCTACAATGTGGAAGATGGAGGTTATGCTACAATCGCAGCTGGAGGAACTGGTCAAAGTTTCGTGATAATTAAGCTGTTCAGTGCTGTAGGATATGATCTCAATTTTTCGATTAAAATTTATGGAATTTTTGTGTGATTGGATGAAAAGTAAAGATTCATGAACAATAAATAGTGATTATTTATGATAATTGATGGCACTTAGTGGAACAGGCTACATACCCCTTACTAATAAGAAGCGCTCGTGGCCCCGCGGACTCAGTGTTCTGTAAACGATCACTGCAGTAAGCAACTTTCCAACATCCATGTGTCCACTTTGAGACATTTATTTGAGCGTTTCCGTGCTTCGGAAGGCACGTTAAGCCGTTGGTCCCGGTTGCCAGTAAAATGGCAGTTGTTAAGCCAAGTTGAAGGCCTTTTTAGGCGACTTGAAACAAATCAACAGCAGGCAGTCACAACCTGCGCCTATCCATATCAGCACGGCAATACAGCTCACAACCTATTACGTGGGACAAATTCTAAAAAGGTGAAGTGTGGGTATATAATATGCCTTTGCTTACCCCTTTTGGTATAAAAGGCGTGACCATATGTATGTATGTACCCCTTACTAAATAAATGCAAAAATAACTCTATCGGTCACTATTTCAAGTCTATCCCACTGAACTGATTCTGATTTAAACCCCCTAATCCGGATAAGTGTCCAGATTTTTATGCAATCAGATCTGACAACATTTGTCCACATACGTTTGAAGATTTACTTTTTGTGTTAATAATTTTTCAATACACAAACATGGTTAACGCAAAGACTTCTATATAAACTGAGGTAGACGCGCCGTACTCTAACAAACGAGATTTCAAAAGCAATCCTCAAATACACACATTATTAAGACTACACTCACTTATAAATATTTTTTACGTAATTGTCACCACACACTATAGCAATATACGAATAGAAAAAGAGTAAAAGAGAAGGCGTATGGACTCCGATTGCAAGTCGAGCACCTACTCTCGAAATTTTGACTCACAACAGTGCGATCAACGCTGCTAATTAGCTCAGTTCATAGGTTTCAAAAATCGGTGCGTAGGGCATGTCTACCTCAGTTTATATAGAAGTCTTTGGGTTAATGCAGCTCCTACGCGGCTTGCAGTGCCAGAAACATAAGAAGGCGCAAGGGTGTCACATCTGTGGTATCACATACAAACGGCCTTCCCATCTTCTATGATTATCAATGACTGCCATCGGGATCCTTTCTATCGTCTCGAGTCAAGCTCTCGGGCTTAAGGATTGCTAGTGCGCGGCAGCCTAGCCACGTGTTTCCCTCATCTTACAATCCCGGGTTCTTTAAGAGGAGCGTGAAGAGGCACATCAAAGGGCCGCCAACTTAAGGACCACTATCAAAAGTGGCCCCCAATCGCTAGATGCGTCACGGCTTTCCATCAGGCTGGTAGCCACGTCAATTTGGCGAGCTGAATATAAATAAAACCGGCCAAGTGCGAGTTGGACTCGCCCATGAAGGGTTTCGTAGCAGCAAGTAACATAATATAAAAGTTCTTATAGTTCGTTGTAACTTTGACTGATGTTTTAACACGTTCGCAGTGGTAGTGATTTCACTAACCGGAAATTACGGTTTATGACTTCACGCGAAATACTATTTACTTACATTCTACCGACGTTTCGAGCACGTTGCAGCGCCCGTGGTCGCGGTTGGACTGAGGCGAGGATCGACAAAAACCACGAAGTTATTTCTTGTCGAACTACCCTCCGCTGCGCGTTGTTATTACAACGAAGGATAAGGCCGGCGACACACTACACTCACTACGTCAGTTTTAATTGGCACAGTTTTACGTTCAAGTTTATTAATCACTGAATTCCACATCCCGGAGAGCTTGTATCCATCATCCCTATTGAATTTTTTGTGTTTTCTGATTTCAATGGCTTCACGCACCATACGTGGATAATAATGGCGATCAGTGGAGAGGACTTTCGGTTGGTGAAGTTCGATCCAGTGATTAATGCCCGAATCAAGGTGTTCTGCTATTGCCGATTTGTTCAACTGACGATTTTTTACAGCTGCAATATGTTCTTTGACCCTTTCCGCGATGGTCCGCTTGGTTTGGCCTATGTAGGAACTACCGCAGCTGCAATCTACTTTGTAGACACCTGGTGTTTGCAGAGGAATGATGTCCTTTGGTGTTCGCACGTACCTAGCCACTTTGGTTAATGGTTTAAAGATCGCCCGAATGGAGAACCGCCGTAAACACGACCCGATCTTGTCCGTTATTCCCTTTATATATGGCAGATAAGCTGGTTGGCGTTCCACCTCCAGTCTCACTCTCCTCGGTGCACGTCGTGCCTTTCTACTACTCGCTCCATACCCATTCATCTTCAGTATCTCCTGAACATAGTCTAACTCCTGCTGTAAATGCTCAGGGTCGCAGAGGTCATTGGCTCGCTTGATGAGCGTGGAGCTGACTGATTTCAAATGAAGTGGGTGATGATGCGAGGAGGCGTGCAGGTATCTGTTTGTGTGAGTGGGTTTGCGATACACAGTGTGGGCCAAGGAACCGTCTATTCTCACCATCAATTTGACGTCAAGGAAAGGCAATGACCTGTTGTTCTCAATTTCATACGTAAACCGTGTTTTCACATGTAATGAGTTGAGATACTCGTTAAAACAAACCACCTGCTCCCTGCTGCCTTTAAATATGCAGAATATATCATCTACATACCTTTTCCACAACCTGATCTGACCTTGGACATCCTGGAATACCATGTCTTCTATATGCTCCATCCAAATATTCGTTTAAACTAATTTTCGCTGGTAGTTTTTATGGCAATGTACATCATATATTTTTTTAGATTTATCATTCTCTTAGTTTAGAAGTTAGAGGGGGGGGGGGGGGGGGGAGACACATTTTACTATTCACTTTAGAAAAAAATTATGTTAGAAACTATACTATATCTATAGATACCCTCACGTATGGGTTTGATGAAAAAAAAATTTTGAGTTTTAGTTCTGAGTATGGGGACCCCCAAAATTTATTGCTTTTTTTCTAGTTTTATATAAGAATCTTAATGCGGTTTATAGAATACATCTAGCTACAGACATGACGAATCTATAAGGGTTCCGTTTTTGCCATTTGGCTACGAAACCCTAAAAAGCCTTGGTGATGTGCACTTTTATAGCAGGACAGTCGAGGGTTTTAACGATGTAAGGTTAAGAATAAGAAGTATCTAAGTTTAGACAAGCAGCAATGCGGAAAATGTCATTATCTAACAATGTGCTTATCTTCACAAACTTTCTTAGTAACATTAGTAGGGTTCACGGCCATTATATCGTTACTCAACAAGAGTTTTCGTAGGTACAAAAAACCTTTATGGTTGATGGCAGCGAATGAAGGTGAAGACCAGATATTCACTCTTCTCAGCCGCAGCAGCAGCAGAACACAGAAATAATACACAGACGTATGACCATCACATTATAATAAGCAGGTTTTTCGTCGTTATTCACACCATTCATTTCACACAGTAGTGCTCTTCATTCGCCTGAAGTCTCATCAGATCTCTTCCACAATTAATTGCTCCAGCCATCAATACGTTTTCCATATATTTTTATCGAATAAAAAAGGCTGAATCCCAATCGACTCTTCAGTTTAATCTTGACGTATCTTTGCCCAACACCTCCTTCAGCTATTTTGACATAACCTCTAGTACCTTCTTGCATCATATCTTGAATATCAATCGCTTTAATCAAGAAGTAGGAATCAAGTCTTGGTTCTGGGTATTCGATGGTAGCAGTTCTAATCATTGAAGGAATTTCTCGTTTGTAAATTTCCATTTTTAATAACAACTCCTCTTCGTAAGCGACGTTTCCTAACATTATGTTATGGCTTTTATGGTACTGAATATCTGAACTGATAGTAGTGGTCACTGCTAGGCAGAGAAATGCAGGAAAACCCAGTAGGCACATGTTTTTTTCGTATACTGAAGAGAAATTTTATTGGTCTACTGTTATATGTATAGATTAGTACTGAAAGGGATGGTGTTATTCGTGAATGAAACATTATTTGAAATAAATTAAATTTAATGTTTGACGCGCCAAAAATTGTTCTGCGTAAGGACGGGATAGAGCCAAATAATAATATTTGCCATATAGTAGTAGGTAGGTATTAAATTACAGAGCCAAGGCAACTAAGGAAATATTTTTGCAAACATAGGTACCCTATGCGTAGAGAAACTCATTTTTTTAATGTGGGGGAAAATTGATCATGGATGCTGTGCCGGACTACTACCGACTAAAAAAAACCTCACGTAACGCCCAACAGCCTATAGTCGGGAGCCCCGGGTAAGCCCTCGGAAGGATGTACCAGGACTCCCAACAGACCTTTGGCTACCACTGCGGCCTCGCCTAGGGGGTGGTTCGGGTGCTATCCCGCGTCTTTGGGGGGTTTCAGGTGTGATCGCGCTTCACGCTGCTGTCACGGGCCTTAGAGAAACCCATTAAAATGTCTAACACAACACAACAAAAACTCATGGCCACTCTTAATATCTTATAGAAAAACAGTAATTACATCAGTTATCTATTATACGATTTTTGTAAACCGACCAACCCGTCTAGACACTGTTATTCCAAATGCGGAAATTCATTGGTTGAAGTAATATATACCTACTTAGTACTATTATTATACACCAAAAAAATATAATTCTGAAATATTTTCTTGCCAAAATTTAAAACTCAATAAAAGTTTAGGTACTATATGGTTGGTTTTATCTCGTATAAACTGTGTGTGGAAAATTTATGAATGATCTATTTAGTACATTTTTCCGCAATGATATGAATAGAGCCATTTAAAGAATTCGCTCTGATTCGGAATTTTCATTGTATCAAAAGGTATGAGCATTCCTACCACTCCCTACTATCCCTCTAGCCTGAACAATGGCTAAATGACGACGGACACCGAAGGCTAGGACACTTTGTCCGAAGAGTCAATTTAAATTTTCGGGGTGACTGCTCATCAGCTTTTATCATTAGTGTCCGAATTGTCACCCCGAAAATGTATAAAAATTTAAATTGACTCTTTGCGCCATCTAAGTGGCAGTGGTACTGAAAAGTGTTGTGCGTAGCTCCTCCGTAGCGGACGTTCTTTTTCTATATTTTAGCTCGTCAAAATGACGCCACTCGCCTGATAGAAAGCGATGGTGACACTTAGTGATTGGGGGTCACTTCACGCTCCGTTTGAAGAACTCGGAGTTGTAAAGGGAGGAAAGCACACAATGCACTGGCATGTCAAGTTTCAAGATGTTTGTGAGAAATTCTGGATGCGGCGGCGAAGAATTCATGTTTTGGAGGGTTTTCGAGGAGGTTAATGTACAGCTGTCAATCGGTTGTGACGAAAGTACTTAGGTATGTGTTTGTTTATGTATATTTCAATGTTCAAGTAGGAGTAGGCAGTGTTGTAGCATAAAATAGATAGTAATTGTATAACTTTATATTTGTTTTACATGGACGAGATGAAATTTGTAAATTTAAGCATACCTAAGCTCTGACTTGTCAAAACAGTAACTTTTCAAAATAGTGTCGGTACAATTTTTTTAAAGTTTTAAATGTTTATACAGCAATAATTTATGAAATGATTAAAATATTCAATTATATTGTTAGAAATGTATTTATGGTGAAAGAATACCCTGGGATATCCTTCCGAGGGCTTACCCGGGACTCCCGGTCCTAGACAGTTGTAGGGCATCGTGTGGTTTTAGTCGGTAGGAGTCCGGCATAGCATCCATGTAGGATTTACACACGTAAAAAAAAGTTGAAAGAATACAACTTGATTTGAATTTGCAATAAGCTCCGCCTCTCCCCTACGTACCTAGGTACTATGTCGTAAAGAGATTGGTACTGTTGGGCATTTGTTGCTAGGCTGCAAAATTCTACTAGACCAGGTCATCGTCACACCCGTCGCGTGCTGTCACAACATGGTACCAGAGAGATTATCGCCGAAGCTACGACCCACATAGCTAACGTACAATAAATACAATTTTCACAAAGGAAGAATTAATCAAGACGATGGCGAGTCGAGAGAGTTTCACGCTCGTCTCACTCGCCAAGAACAGAGAAGCACTCGAACGAACCAAAAATGAGCGGAATAACACCTGAAACAACCCCACTAGTGGTGGTGGTGGTAGCTAAAGTCTGTCAAGAATCCTGAGATATCCTTACGAGGACAGGCAGAGACCGTGGTTTTAGTCGGTTCAAGACCGTCGTGACATCTATGAGGATTTTCAGGCATAAAGAAAAAAAAACAGTTATGCATCAATTTATTAGCTTTGATCAATACATTGCTTGGACTCGACTTCGCTAAAGCCTTCGATAGAGTATGGTTGGCGTCGCTTCTTTCTAAGCTGCCATTATTATGGTCTACTGCCTCAGTTATGCCGCTGGATGGCCAGCTTCCTGCATGGGTGACGTGTACGGGTCCTCTGTGGCGATCAGGTTACCTGCTTTTTGCAGGTTAATGCGGGAGTACCACAAGGATCTTTGTTGTTCCCAACTCTTTCTCTTCTGCCTAACAATGACATGCTGTCCCTTGGGTGCATTCATTGTTATGTAGATGATAGCAATCTGCATGGGAGTTACTCTGGCCGTTCAATGGAGGGGTGACGCGACGTAAGGGAAAAGAGATGGCAATTTTTAATGGACCTCGGCCGGGAACTAAATTCCCAATGGGGTTTAGACAAACCGGTCAATTTCAACGCTACATAAATACCGAAGCACAGAAATGTTCTTAAATAGAAATACCGCTAAAGTTCACCTAAAGTACCTAGGACAAAACGTGTAGTAAAATTATTTATATAGTGATCGTTTACAAAACACTGGGCTAGGAAAATTGAAAACTTATTTACTACCCGTTCGCTCTAAGTTTGTCTCTCACCTCCATACTACGCCTCTTAACTTGCCTATACGCCAGCGGCAAACTTAGAGCGTACGGGCTATACGTAGTTTATTTTAATAACTACGACTATATAAACTTACTGTCACTCAAGAATTTGATTTAATACTAATGGCACAGTATAAAGAGAACTACTATGATCTGTCGGCTGGCCTAATGGAAAGGATTTGATTTAATACTAATGGCATTTATTCCATTAGTATTAAATCAAATCTTTGAGTGACAGTAAGTTATACGACGTTGGGCTTGTTATCAATACGTTTTGTCCGCTTGACCCCTCAGCACAGGCCAAGATCAAGACCTTAACACAATTAATATATTATCATTGTATTTTATGTAAATAACGTTATTCTCACAACTGTTCTTGATTGTATATACTTGGTCATTCGAGATGAAAAAAAAAAATTTCTAGGAAATTTATATGACTACTGCTCAGTTGTTTTGGATGTAGCAAATTTACCTATCGCCTATAAATTTCGATATATTATTTTCTAGACTAATGAGGTATCCAACGGTATAAAAGCTAATAGTTCCTGAGGAACAAAACAAACTCATTAGCTGTGTAATCATTTCTACTATGTGATCAGCGTTTTCAGTAGTGTGATACCAGTTTGATATGAACTTGAGTCAAGAATCATGACATAAATATAAAAACTTCTTTATTGTTAAGACACTCATTTAAAACATAATCACATCAAAAAAACAAAAGAATCAGAACGAAAATCTTAGTCATTTAATAAATATCTCTTTTATTTAAAGTAATGAATTACAATAATTATTCAGGTTAGTGCTTATTATCTATTCTTTGGTGCTATTTAGTAACTTGTACAGTACATGGCGGCTTCTACCAGACAAAGAGTGGTCAGACGGTCAAGAGTTCAAAAGGTCAATTTTGCGATCGCTCTCTTTATAAGATTACATACATGGTCACACGGAAGACATTCGCGCGTGCAATACTTGAACTACTGCAGGAGCGAACGCAGCATTTGAATTCCTGACCGTTCTCTGTATAGAGCGGTCAAGGCGTCCAAGAGATCAGTTCTGCGTTCTTTGTTCTAATTACATTACATAGATGTTTACACCGTAGACGTTCAATTGTGCAATACGGAACGAGCGAACGCAGAATGCGAACACGAAGCATTTGAATTCCTGACCGCTCTCTGTATAGAGCGGTCAAGGCGTTCAAGCGTTCAAGAGATCAGTTCTGCGTTCTTTGTTCTCGTTACTTTACATAGATAATTATGTTTCCACAGGAGGCATTCAATCATGCAATACGATACGGGCGAACGCAGAATAAATTCCACCGTTCCACCAAACTTGAATTCCTGAGTTCCTGACCGCTCTCTGTATAGAGCGGTCAAGCCGTTCAAGCGTTCAAGAGATCAGTTCTGCGTTCTTTGTTCTAATTACATTACATGGAAAATTTTGTTTACACAGGAGGCGTTCAATCGTGTACCTAATACGGAACGAGCGAACGCAGAATGGAAACACGAAGCACTTAAATTCCTGAGTTCCTGACCACTCTCTGTCTAGAGACCTATCAGACAGAGCGGTCAAGAGGTCAGTTTGGTGATCTTTGTGTTGTATTGCGTTGTATAAATATGTTAACAAAGTAGGTGTTCTGACCGCATCGGTCAATCTATGTAACGCAATACAACAAAACTGACCGTTTGAACGCTGACTACTCTCTGTCTGATATCCCTCCGGATCATCAAAAATGGTACATAAAAAATAGAATAATGGTCAGTATATTTTGGCACTTTTATCACTTACTACTTCACAAAACATTCTCACATAAACCCGTTTATTTACTGGATGTCCATAAACCGACCAAATATAATCACAGTAAAGTTGTATCCGTAGCCGCGCTGACTCTTCAATCTGATCTGCACAAACTTTTGTCCAACTCCTCCTCCATATATGTATGGATAACCTCCCGTGCCGTCTTCTGCATTATCTTGGATATCAATAGAAGTAATAAATGCTATATTTGTCGACCCTGGTAGAGGGTACTCAATCTCAGTACTTCTCACAGTCCATAAAATAGAATATTTGCACTCATCAAATCTATACAGGATTACGTCTCCATAGCTTGGCTGTCCCACCACTAGATCATGACTTTGGCAGTAACATAACACTGCAAGACAGAGAAATACTAAGAGACTTATTATCCGCATTTTAAAATTTGTATTAACGAAAGTGTAAGCGTATTAAAACTGAAGTGTTGATTGTGGTGTGACGATTTATATATATAAAGGAACGGCTGTATGCAGAACTGGGACAGTTTTCTATTTATTGCTAGTTTTGACGCGGTTTCATTCGCGTATCTCTGAAATATGGGAGTAAAATATAGCCTATGTTACTCAAGATAAATGTAGCATTCCGATGGTTTGAGTTTATTCAATACAAACATATAGACACAGACAAAATACAAATTTTTCCTCTTTATAATATTAGTGTAGATGACCCAATCATTTGATTTGTGATGAAAAGGAGGTTTCTCAATACCTTTTATTTGACTTCTTGTTTTCAGCATTGACGAGTGTCCAAGGTTTAACGATTTCATTCTTCCAGACAAGAGAAAATCTTGGTAATAGCCCAGTGCCACAGATACTTGCCGTGCACGTAGCTTCGGTAAGTATCTGTGGCGAAGACACCGGGAAACCACGGCCGAGTGTTAGCACTGTGAGGACCGCAGCGATGACACCGCGCTCCACACGCTGGTGGAGTGCACGGCGTAGGCTCAACAGCGCCAGGTCCTCGTGGTGGGTCTGGACGTGGACACTCTCTCGCTCGAGACCATGGTGCCAGCCATGATCTCCAGCGGAAGTAAGTGGGACTACGCCGCCTCTTTCTGCAAGCAGGTCATGCTCGTGAAAGAGGGGGCGAGGCGGGAACGGGAGATATCTCTCCCACCCGAGTTCCGCAGTCGGTGACTTGGGCGCCGCCGACGTGTCTTCGCCGAGGACTATCGGCCTCCATGACCGGAGGCCTGAGGACGGTGACAGGGTCGCTCACCGTCCTTTCAGAAGCAGGCCCATGACGGCAGCGTGACGTGAGGGTCTCACGCACGCCCCCCCTTAGAAGTGGGAACACAAGTGGGATCCTTTCGAGAGCTAACCCGGGGCTCCCAATCATAGGCTGTTGGGCGTAACGTGAGGTTTTTTAGTCGGTAGGAGTCCGGCATAACATCCATGAGAATTTTCTCTCACGTTAAAATAAAATACCCCAGTGCACATGAAGAACATTTTTTTTGTGTTTATATACTGCTGATAAAGTTACTTGGGACTTAAAACAGCAATGTTTTACTTACAATGAAATATCTATTTTCTATTTTATCACTTTCGTTTTGAAATTCTAAAGAATTCAGAGAACTGTATTGCGAGTGTAACTGGAAATTTAAAAAGGTATGTGGTGAATTTGAATTGATAAGACATTGTTACCTATTTTACACTCTTCTAAGAGATAAAATTCACCCAATATCGCGTCCTTGTCTCTAGTAAGTACTTAATTATTCTAAGATCTTGACTTGTTCTGGAATGCATAATGCCGTCCTCGTTTTATAGATATGGCGACCTTTGACTATTGGGATGTGCGCACAGATCAGTTAATTTATTGTGATTGCAAGTTTTCATTATTTCATATATTTTTTAAAGTTTTGTAACTTCTTTTAAATTGGTAAGCCACTCTCAAAGTTGCCAAGGTACTCGTAGATACTGAGTCGAATTTGGAAGCAAATATAAAAAAGGCCTTCGAACCTATAGGTATTGAAAAAGATAACTTATGTACCTATCTGGCTAAGAGTGAGTGTAAGATTGCATAGATATCTACTTAATTTGGGTTTCATATATAATAAGACTGCACTATAGGATTTTTAGATAGGAATTCGCCCTTCAAAATGACGCCCCTCGCCTGACGGACAGCGTAAAAGTAGTTATTAATTTTGCTAATTTACGGTAAATGGATTTAAATTTGTTCAAATGTATTCACATCTTTTATTCCTATGACGCCGCTTTATTTCAAATCACTTGACGGAACAGTGTCATCGTTTATATCAATTAAAATACTTGTGTAAACATTGACTTATCGAGAAATAGTATGTTTACAAAGTTTAGTACAAAATCTGGGTGTGATAAAGGTCAGAATGTGATAGACAGTTTTGATCATACGGATCTGCTGTCTAATTACAAAGTAGGTAAGAACTTGGTACCACTGATTATAACCAGAATAAAAGTGGCCAAGAAAGCAAATACAACGAAACCGTAGTACCTACTGAGTAGACGCTAGAGAAGTTAATACTATATTTTTACCGTGATAATGCCGTATTAATAGGGTATTATCCCTTTTTTCTTTTTTTAACGTGAGGGAAAATCCTTCATGGATGCTATGCCGTACTCCTACCGACTAAAAAACCTCACGTAACGCCCAACAGCCTATGGTGGTCTTCTCTCGTTTCCCATAAATTTATTTGCACTAATATTGCTTGCCATAATCATCCCCGATCATAATATTTATTTGCATTATTATCATTTTATACTAATAACGTTTGCCTTAACAACTCAACAGTCATAACTTTTATTTGCCATAAAATGACTTTCTATAACAACATATATCATAATAATTAGTTTCCATAAGTAACACATCTCATAATCGACTCTTGACATAATTAAAATTTGATATAATTATGAAAATAATACATAATATTGTTAGGTCGAAATAAATTATCGTTAACACCCCGACTCAGTGCAATCCGACTCGTATAGGTTAGGTGAGAAGACTAACGAACCACGAAGACTTAAGGCGGGAGCTCCGCTTCGCTTCGCTCCCGCCTTAAGTCTTCGTGGTTTTTTTTAAACCACCCAGAAGGAGGAGCCCCGCGAAGCGGGTCTCCGTCGAGCTTAGTTATAGACGCCATATGAGGTTTAGTTTTAGGGTTAATTGTGAATAAATTATCTGTGTCGTATAAATTATCTTTATTTATGTGTCGCCCCACCGAGAATTACTAATTAAAATCTATTTGATTATAAATAGATTTAAACCATTACAACGAGCAACTTTACTGATACCTTACTATATTGTGATATTAGGGTTCGAATGGTATTTCCATTGTAGAATTTGTTAGCACTGATTTGTATAACCTGATGTAGTGTTGAACTAATTAAGTTACCTAAGTAACTATTGTTAAATTCTTAATGACAATTAACACGAACATTGTCTTCATTTAAAATGTTTTTAATCACAAATAGGATTTCTTGTTACTCATATTGTTTCGACAGGGTTCATTTTACTGTAAATTAAGAACGTTTGACGATTTCTTTCACGTAAGCCGTTTGTTAAAGTTATTGAATTAATTAATTGATTTATCAAAAACAAATTGAAGCGCAAATCTTTGATTTATTAAGAAAACATTAAATTTTTTTTTATTTATTAAGAAGCCACGTGTTTTGTGACAGCAATTTGAGTGGCGGGGATTAATAAATAGACAGCGATCTGGGCCGGAGACTCACTTTGCTGGTGGATTTTGAAGAAAAAACATTGTGAGTAGATTCTATGTTGGTTTTAATCTTCTTATATATAAAAATGAATCGCAAAATGTGTTGGTAAGCGCATAACTTCAGAACGGGTGGACCGATTTTACTAATATTTTTTTTGTTGTGTAAGGTATTGTCACGAGAAGGTTCTTATGGGAGAAAAAAATATTGTATTACCACGGGAACGGGAACTACGCGGGTGAAACCGCGTGACGTCCTCTAGTTCAGAATAAAAATTATTGGTGTTCCATTTACTTGTTTTTATTGCTGTGCGTCTGAAATAAATATCCCAGTGTTCTGCTGCCTTATTAATGCTTAAGTAGTTACTGTTATTTAACTAGATAGCCATCTCTAAGTGTAATAAAGCGTAAGCAGATCCGATGACCTACTCCAGGTCAGCGGGCCTGCGCTCATTAAAAACAGCTGGCGCGTGTCTACTCCGACATATATTATATTATGGTGAATAAAAGTTATGGAAAATGGCATTATTGAAAACGAAAATTATGGCAAATACATTTATGGATTTAAATTATTATGACACTTGATCGATTATGACCAATGAAATTAGTGAAAGTCATTTTACGTCATTTCACGATTATGGCAACTGAAGCGTTATGTCTAATGAAATTATGACAAATAAAAGTATGGCATATGAAGTTATGGCATTTTAAATTATGGCAAACATTAGTAAACCGCCTATGGTTGGTAGTCCCGGTAAAATGTCCCAGGACTCCCAACAGAGCCACGGCTACCACTGTGGCCTCGCTTAGTGGGCATTATCCCTACTGATATTATTAATGCGAAAGTAACTCTGTCTGTCTGTCTGTTAGTTTTCACGCCTAAACCGCTGAACCGATTTTGATGAAATTTGGCATAGAGATAGTTTGAGTCCAAGGGAAGGACATAGGCTACTTTTTAACTGACTGCCCAAAATGATGATAATGATTTTACGCTATAACGACTTCTACGCGGACGAAGCCGTGGGGAATATATTTGGGTGTAAGGGGCCCCACCACCACCTAATTTTGGGGGCCCAAGCGACCTCACCTGCACGTGGTGCACCTGCCGAAAAACTAACGAGGCTCCGCGATTTTCAGGTACCCCCATGGTGGCCTAGGCTCCCATGTGGGTGCCAGGTGGTACAAAGTGTTGGTCCGGGGGGGTACCACCGTGCAGCTGTGAAAAGCCCCCCAAGTAACCCAGCCTCGGTTGGGTTGCGTTCGGGGTTCAGCAGCTGCACAGCCGGGCCCGGGGCGATGTTTGATGCAGCAGGGGGGGACCAGTAGGCGCTAAGCGAATTCTAGTGTGGCTGACTGGGGTCGACCCGCCGGCCAGGGAGACCCGTAGAAACGGTAGGCGCTAAGCGAATTCTAGTGTGGCTGACTGGGGTCGACCCGCCGGCCAGGGAGACCCGTAGAAACGGTTTTACCGCTGGCCGCCCGCGGCATAGTACAGGGGCCCAACTGGGACAAACCACCCTGGGAGGCTGCCCCACCAGGCCGCGCATAATCCCGATGTGGTTCGTCGTGCCGGATGGTGACCGGACCGGGTCCCGGCGACCACACTCGGGGGGGTACGTGGGCCCTTCCGTCCGGCGGGTCGGCCTCAGTCTCACCACACGGTCATAGATGAAGCTAGCCCCTACGCCTTGTCACTCACTGCTGTAGCAAATGTCGCTCCGTCTTCACGTCTTCCCTCCAATTCCCAAATATGGCAGCGCACATAAGAGAAAGTAGTGTCACAGCGGCCGCTGCAACCAATCCCGGAAACGTTCCGTTTGAGGTGGAGTTCGCTAACATCCGCGGACTCCATGCCAACCTCAACGTCGTCCATCACCATCTGGAGACGGCACGGCCAGCTGTGATGTTCCTAACGGAGACGCAAATACTCCGCCCTGCCGATCAGTCGTACCTTAGTTACCCCGGCTATATCATCAAGGAACTATTTCGAGAAAAAGCTGGGGTGTGCGCGTTTGTTAGGGCGGATGTTTGCTGTCGCCGGCTGCGCTGCCTTGAGGACCCTTCCCTCTCCGTCCTTTGGCTGCACGTAGATCACGGCTCCATGAGTCAGATCTACGTGTGTGTCTATCGATCCCACTCAGGGACAGCTGGGATAAAAAGGCTGTTTCAGCACCTCAGCGAGGGGGCTGACGACGCGCAGGTGCGGTTCCCGAACGCTGAATTGGTTTTTCTGGGGGACTTCAACGGTCACCACACTGAGTGGCTGGGGTCCCGCGTGACCGATCCAGCGGGACGGGCCGCCCACGCGTTTGCTCTCTCACATGGTCTGACCCAAGTGGTGCGCGGGATTACGCGCATACCGGACAGGTCAGACCATAAACCCTCCCTGCTGGACTTACTGCTGACGAGTTACCCAGCACAGTACAGTGTGTCGGTTAGCGCCCCACTGGGTACATCCGACAACTGTGTTGTGCGTGCCAGCCTGCAGGTGTCATCTCCTGCAAGGGCAGTAGAGGTGACGCGGCGACTGTGGCACTACTCGTCAGCAGACTGGGACGGACTACGAGAATACTTTGCAGCCGTCCCGTGGAGTCAGCGCTGCTTTGCAGGGAGGGCTTCATCGGAAAGCGCCTCTGCGGTTGCTGGTGAGATAGCTTTAGGTTTGGAATACTATATTCCATACACTGATGTTGCCAGCCTCCGCAAAGCCCGCCCCTGGTTCGGGCGTGAGTGCGCCGTAGCTGTTCAACAAAAACAGACGGCTTACCGCGCCTGGATCAGGGCTCGGGCTGTGCGCGACCCGAATGTGGCCCAACTCAAGGCAGCGTACAACAGAGCCACTAGGTCCAGTAAGAGGGCCTTCAAGAGAGCGGACGCCCAGCGCGTCACGCGGCTTGGTCAGGAGCTCACGTCTCATCCGACGGGCAGCCGTGGATACTGGCAACTGGCCAAAGCCGTGCAGGCCAACTTTTGCAAGCCCTCACTGCCGCCGCTACGCTATCCTGACGGATCACTGGCTCACAAGGCCCAAGAGAAAGCGTAAATGCTGGCCAATCTCTTTGCGGCTAATTCCCGGGTTGATGACTGTGGCAAGCAACCTCCCACTATCGCCAACTGTGGAACCACGATGCCGGATATTAAAATCCGGCAGTGCGATGTGCGAGCGGTGCTACAGTCACTCGACACGCGGAAAGTGGTCCTGATGGCATTCCGGCAGTGGTGCTGAAGAATTGTACAGCTGAATTATCTCCAACGCTAACACGCCTGTACCGCCTTTCCTATTCCTCGGGAGAAGTGCCGGAGGCTTGGAAGGAGGCGAACGTCCAGCCGATCCCCAAGAAAGGGGATCGGTCCGATCCGGCCAACTATCGACCCATAGCCGTAACCACCGTCATCTGCAAGGTGTTCGAGCTAATCATCAACAAACAGCTCATGCGCTATCTGGAGGATCACTCGTTAATTAACGATCGCCAATATGGCTTTAGGCCGAAACGATCAACGGGTGACCTCCTAGCGTACGTAACGCACACCTGGGGTGAGGCTATGGAGAGGCACGGCGAATCTCTGGCTATTGGCCTAGACATCGCTAAAGCCTTTGATAGGGTATGGCATGCGTCGCTTCTTTCCAAGCTGCCGGCATATGGTTTATCGCCTCAGTTATGCCGCTGGTTGGCCAGCTTCCTGCACGGGCGACGTATGCGGGTCCTCTGTGATGGTCAGGCTTCCTGCTTTTTGCAGGTAAATGCCGGGGTACCACAGGGATCGGTATTGTCCCCAACTCTCTTTCTTCTGCATATCAATGACATGCTGTCCCTTGGGTGCATTCATTGTTAGGCGGATGACAGTACTCTGCATGGGAGCTATTCTGGCCGCCCAGCGGAGGGGCGTTGTGACGTGGACGAAAAGAGACGGCAACTCGTGGCGGATCTCGACCGGGACCTGGGTCGCATTGCCCAATGGGGTTCAGACAACCTGGTCGAGTTCAATGCCAGAAAAACGCAGGCGTGTGCGTTTACAGCTAAGAAGTCCCCATTCCTACCCCTACCCTCTCTTCAGAACATTACGGTTCCACTAAAGGACAACCTGGAGATTCTCGGTATAGACGTCCTGCGTGAGCTCAATCACAAAAACTACATAGAGAGTTGTATTGGGCTGGCCTCGCGGAAACTCGGAGTCCTAAATAAGGTGAGACGGTACTTCACGCCACATCAGAGATGTTTGCTGTACAAGACGCAGATTCGTCCCTGCGTCGAGTACTGTTCTCACCTCTGGGATGACTCCGCGAGGTACTTGTTGGACGCACTTGACGCTATACAGAGACGTGCTGTCCGAATAATTGGTTGTCCTGAGATGACGGGAGGCCTCGAACCGTTGGCGCAGCGAAGAACCGTAGCGTCCTTGGCTGCCTTCTACCGAATGTATCACGGCGAATGTTCTGAAGAGCTCTTCAATCTGAACCCACCATCACCTTTCCGATCCCGAACAACGCGTGCCGGGCAGAGATGCCACTCATACACAGTGGAGAGAATCTTCGCCAGAACCGAGCGTTTCAAAAGATCGTTCCTCTGTCGAACTATAAAAACTTGGAACGACCTGCCTGCACACGTGTTTCCCTCATCTTACAACCCCGGGTTCTTTAAGAGGAGCGTGAAGAGGCACATCACAGGGCCGCCAACTTGAGGACCGCTGTAAGAAGTGGTCCCCAATCGCAAGATGCGCCACGGCTATCCATCGTGGCGACGTCAATTTGGCGAGCTGAATATAAAAAAAAAAAAAAAAAAAAAAATACTATAAATGTACACCATAAATCACTTGTTACTAATTACGCATTACAATTCTCATTTCTGGGTTTAGTATTTGCTTTAAGATTATTTTTAAAAAGCAATTAGTATGCTAGCTGATCATAATTTTTTCAATATGGGAAACGAAATGGTTTCGAGCAGGATTCGAACCTGCGTCTTTTCGCAAACCGTGCAGACGCCTTAACCACACGGCCACCGAAACCTACTCGGAACCAACCAAGCCCAAAGACCTCTATATAAACTGAGGTAGACATGCCCTACGCACCGATTTTTGAAACCTATAAACTGAGCTAATTAGCAGCGTTGCTCGCTCTGTACTGAGTCAAAACTTCGAGAGTACTCGGCTTGCAATCGGAGTCCATACGCTTTCTCTTTCACTCTTGTTCTTTTCGTATATTGCTATTGTGGTGACAATTACGTAAATATTATTATAAGTGAGTGTAGTCTTAGCAATGTGTGTGTTTGAGGATTACTTTTGAAATCTCGTTTGTTAGAGTACGGCATGTCTACCTCAGTTTATATAGAAGTCTTTGACTAAGCCAGGCCGAGTGCATGTTGGAGTGCAATTCTATACATTCGTGCCGTGTAACTTTCTAAAAAGTGCCGGCAGATGGTGGTGGAAATTTGGTTGGTTCCGAGTAGGTTTCGGTGGCTGAGTGGTTAAGGCGTCTGCATGGTTTGCAAGAAGACGCAGCGCATGCTCGAAACCAATTCTTTTTCCATATTTAAAAATTTTGTGTTTGCTTTCTTGGCCTCGCTTCCTTGTTGACTGAACGTCATCTGACTTTATTTCTATAATCTGTGCTTGGTGCAGTTGTTACCAAGTCGCTACCGGGACTTCTATAGCATAATCGGTTATTCATATCAGGACTGAATCCTACGTCCTACTATCCTATTAATGTTTTAAACTAGTTAGAGCGTGAAAAAGTACTTAGCATATTATTGATACTGTTTTTGTATTGTTGTTGTGTGTGTGTTTGTGTATTGTATTATTGATTGATGGCACTTGATGGAACTTGCTACACATGGATGTTGTGGAACAGTAAAAGTGAAGTTTTTCAATACTTAGTATATGACGGTCTCTGTGGCGTAGTCGGTAAAGATACCGCCTACGGCGCTGGAGTACCTGGGTCGGTCCAAATATTTGTGTGATCCACAAATGTTTGTTTCGGAGTTTTGGTGTTTTCTATGTATAATATATATGTATTTAGAAATAACGTTAACACTTAACGTTAACGTTTAACGTTGACACTTTGGGGCATCATGGTCTTTCATGTTTAAAGAGCGCAGGCCGCTTCTCACGCCACGCTGCGCTGAATGACATCATCCGCCGTGCTCTTGCCACCGCCAATGTGCCTGCGCTCTTAGAGCCAAACGGCGTTTTCAGGGACGATGGCAAGAGACCGGATGGTATAACTTTGATACCGTGGGAGATGGGTCGGGTCCTGGTGTGGGATGCAACTTGTGTTGACACTCTAGCCCCGTCCCATCTTCCTAAAACAAAATTAAAAGCCAGTGCAGCAGCGGAAGCGGCTGAAAATATTAAAATTAATAAATATAAGGGTCTCGACTCATCGTATCGTTTTTGTCCAGTCGGTGTCGAGACCCTAGGTCCATGGGGTCCCAATGCGCAAAAATTTTTCAAGAATTTGAAAAAGCGCCTTGTGGAGTCAACTGGTGAGTTTTCTCGCTCAACGAATAGGTATTGCTATTCAAAGGGGGAATGCTGCTAGTCTTTTGGGCACAATGCCACGGGGGCCTTATTTAGGTTTAGTTTAGATAGTAATAGTGTAAATATAGATATGTAATATTTATGTTTCTCTGTAATTTTTAACAATAAATGTATAACCTATTTAGAAATATATGTATAAGTATGTATATCAGTCGTCTAGATCTCATAGCACAAGTTAATAATAGCTTAATTTGGGCTAGATGATGTTGTGTGTGAATGTCCACAAATATTTGTTTATATATAATTACTAGCTGATGCCCGCAGCTTCGCCCGCGATGGCGTTGTATGTTAAATTTTGCTGAATTTTCTTTGTTATAAACCTCACGGAGCCCGAGACCTTTCCAACGAATGCAAAACCGTGGAAATCGGTTCGTGCGTTCTGGAGTTATAGCGTCAGGAAGGAAAACCCGACTTATTTTTATATAATAGATAAATGTCCAGATATCCACACCCATAAACTTTCGCAATTTTAATATTAGTAAATTATGAAAGCTTGTGAAGACGTTTGAACATTTGTATGTTTGTTACTCAATCACCCTGTAACAATTGAACGGATCTGGCTATAAAATGTCCAATATAATATTCAAGCGACAGCGATTTGAAAAGATAATTTCATAGATTATTGCTAAAATGACTAAGTCTAGATTAGGTTGTAAAGAATACAATAGGATATTCTAGGTATTAACTGTTTATGTATGTACATCAGAAATAATAATATCACATATAATTTTTTTCAAGCATTAAACATTCTAATAATACTGATAATAAGTAATAAATCGTCCTTTAAAATTAAATAACAATAATAATGTACTTTTGTAAAATAATATCTATTCATTATGCTTTCGTATTCTTTTTGATTATTGGATATAATAATTGACTTTTTTTAAATATAATGTAGAGTCTACTCGTGAAGCGTTAAAAACTGAGCAAAATTTTACATGTTTACGCTAAAAAGACTGGAAATCTAATAACGTAATAGAATTTTGGATATCCGTGAATTTAAAAAAATATAAAAACTTCGCTGACAGATTAATTTACCTGAAATTTATACACATTTTACATTACGAGAATTTTTAAAGATAAAAATATTTAAAGCCCGTTCATTATAAAATAGCGTCACGAAAAAATTTAAAAAAGTCTTCTTCTTGTCCTTTTACACCATCTAACTAAATAAGCCTTTGTGTAAATAAATTTTGGCCAATTTCCTACTACGAACATAAATTACTAAAACATAATCACTAGAACCAATCAACTAACAAAAATCCAATACATTTTACACATATCTGCCGTAAATCGTCACAGTAAAGTTGAAACCGCTTGATCGCTGACTCTTCAACTTGATCTTCACAAACCTCTGCCCAAGACCTCCAGCAGAAATTGATGGATAACCTCCACTACCATCTTTCGTATTATCCTTCACGTAAATAGCTTTAATATACGCGTAATTTGAAAGACCTGGCTCAGGGTATTCGATAATACTTGTTCTAACAAACCATGGGAGCCCGTATTTGTACTCGTCAACTTTGTAAACGATGACGTCACCGTACGTTGCCTGTCCTAGTACCAAATCATGGCTTTGACAGGAGCAGGCAACTGCCAGGCAGAGGATCACGGCAAGACTTAGTGTTCGCATTTTGTCGTTCGTTTAGCACTGAAGTGTTAATTGCGACGCGGGCGCAGCGTGTTATATAGAAATGGAGAGGTTTATGCAGTAACAAGTCAGTCATGGAACAATTTTATTTAATTTTGATGCAATTTTTTGGTAAGAGATTCTTAAAACGTGTAACGTTAAAAAAAATCTAAGTTGATCAGTATTGGTCCATCAGAGGCAATTTCCATGTTATGAATGTATGTCAGACATGTCATCGCGGTACCTCTATGAATATCATAATATGAGCTCTTATAAATATATATTTTATTGACGACAAAATAAAATACAAATACCACACAATAGGTGCCAAAAATTTGTGAGAGAAATAAAAATCTGTATGCATTTGGTTACCATGTTTTAATTTTTAAAATGTGTTTCTTTGCACGTTTAACACTCCAGTGCTAAACGAACGACAAAACCTTCATGAGCAGTCAACACTTGTCTAAGAAGACCGGGATGGCTGTGCATAGGGGTGTGCTTATTCCTACACTTATGTTTGGTAGAGAGAGTTGGGTGGAGCAGAAGAAGCATGAAAGTAAAATTAATGCAGGGGAAATGAGAAATCTGCTATAAGGGAAAAATGTAGTATAACTGAAGATGTAGTGAACATGTGGTTCGGCTTCGGACATGTGGAGAAGATGGATGAAAATAGGCTGAATAAACAGATTTATAAGGCGAGAATAAATGGGCAAACTAGTAGGGGTCGACCTCGGCGTACACACATACCACACAAATGACCAGATCAAAGACCTGTAAAAAAATATAAAAAAATATAGAAAAGGCCAGGTCAAGAGTACCCTTAACCGGCGAGCGTGTATGAAAGCACTTAAAAGTAGAAGAAGCAAACTGGTATGCCAGGATCGTAGCAAGTGGAAAGCCGTAGTCTCTGCCTACCCCGATAGGAGACAGGCATGATGATATGTATGTATGTATGATTCCTTGATATTTACCTGATACTGGTTGATTAAATATTGTAACTAGATCGTGCCTGCGACTTCACACGCGTGGTAACTGTTCCTTTCCATCATTCCATGGGAATGAGAAACTAACTACATATTTTATAAAAAAAGTAGTCTACGTGTCGTTGCAGAATATAATCTACTAGCTGATGCGCGCGGCTTCGCCCGCGTGAAATTTGGTTCCCGTCCCCTCTTACCGTGGGAACATTTACCCGAGATAAAAAGTTATTCCAGACTATACTCTATCCCTGTACTAAATTTCAGCCAGATCTATTCAGCGGTTAGAGCGTGATTGAGTAACAAACATCCAAACATCTTCACAAACTTTTACATTTATAATATTAGTAGGATAGTAGGAAGTAGGATTCAGGCAACAAATTTAAGGCAGAATACATTCAGCCGTTAGATCGTGATTGAATATCATCACAACGATTATTTCGAAAACTCAATAACAGACGTAGAAGACGTATTAGCAATGTAAACTTTTCTTTTCTGAAATTATTTTTTTATGTGCTACTAAATAAATCTTGACGCTCTCTCGAAAACACCGTCCTAGACAGAACAAACAGTAGATACCGAATGTAAGGCATATCCATCATACGGAACATGTGATATGACGCAGGTTTACCCAATGTTATGGTGAAATACAAACAAACTACATTATCTACAGGAAATTTCTCGGAAGTTTATTTGTAAAATATTGTTGAAACATGAAAAATATTGACTTAAAGCAGTGGTTTTCAAAATTGAATGAGCTCGAACCCGTGTTACAAAATTTTCTCCCGATTGTTTTGGAGGAACGATTTTCTTGTTCGCAGTAGTGGAAAAACTTATTACAATTTATTAGATATTGTTAGTATTTTCACACTACGTATATCATCTGACATTATTCTTGTCACGAGAGATAATGGGGTTTTGATAGACAAACGGACGGACGGAGAATAAATTGATTCTGGGGTTCCGTGTTTTTTCTATTAAGTTACGGTACCCTAAGAATAGGTTCCCGTCAATAGATCAGACATAGAGTTTGCTGATTCCTTAATTAGGCTTTTACCTATATCTTGAAAGGCAGCTAATTTTATAAAAAAATGTTTATACTTACCAGTGTTTAATAATTTAAACACACACAGATCACAATGCCTCTGTGGCGCAGTCGGTAGTGATCCCGCCTGCGGCGCTGGAGGTCGTGGGTTCGATTCCCACCGGAGACAAATATTTGTGTGACCCATAAATGTTTGTCTCAAGAGTCTGGGTGTTTCTATGTATAATATGTATGTATTTAAAAGTATATAAGTATTAATATCCGTGGTCTGATACCCATAACACAAGCAGGTTATTCCTAGCTTACTTTGGGATCAGATAGTGTTGTGTGAAATGTCCGTGAAAATTTAAAAAAAAAAAAAAAAAAAAAAAAAAGAAATGCGCTTACATTGCCCACTGGTTGTCTATAACCCTACAGCTTTTGGCTAGGTCTGGTTGCAATCGATGTACCGTCCAATATTTCACAGACCACTCAATATTTGCTTGCACCCACCCATGGACATATATTTTTCCGATAGACAGGAACGTCCACACACTGAATATGTTCAAGAGCGAGACTAATGGACTCGCCCAACGGGTGCTTTAGAACATACGGTCTAAACGTTGTATAATGATATTACTTAACATTAACTTTAATATCACTTTGTGACATTTATTTGAGAGTTTCCGTGCTTCGGATGGCACGTTAAGCCGTTGGTCCCGGTTGCCAGTAAAATGGCAGTCGTTAAGCTAAGTTGAAGGCTTTATTTCAATAGCAGGCGGTCACAACCTGCGCCTGTCCATTTAAACACGGCAATACGGCTCACCACCTGTTACGTGGTACAAATTATACAAAAGGTGAAATGTGGGCATATAATATGCCTCTGCCTACCCCTTCGGGGTAAAGGCGTGACCATATGTATATGTAACTTTAATATTTTTTCCTCTGTGCATTGAAAGAAAGAAAGAAAATATTTTTATTTTGGATCACAACGTACATACCCACACCAAATAATAGTAACATAACATAATATGTAATAAAAAATAAAAGAACAGAGAAAACAAAAAACAGACTTAAAAAAGATAAAAAAAAGAGTAGATACATACAAAAACAACAACGCAAGAAAGGCACACAGACAGGGAGGTAAAACGTTCGAAAACTAAACGGCAAATTTCCATTCATCTGTGGCCGCCATTGCGTTTACAATACTTTCTTTGATAATTCTACCACAATAAATTAAAATATTTCCATCACGTTCAAAAGATGAGTACATGTCGGTACATGTACTCATCCTTTGAACCAGCGTTGTGTACAACTGGTCGGTTGAGTTGTACACAACGCTTGTTCTGATCGCCGCATCTAGTACGTAGTACATATAGATCGATGCGCCCACCACAGTTTGAGAAATCCTGACATAGAGGAGATTTTACACGTGAATGATAAAACGGAGTACACTACCGGGTTACGAAGATGAATATCAGAGTAATATGCTGCAAAATTTAATATAACAATCCTTAAGGCTTTGTATGCTGCTAACGACCTTGACAATACGCGACACGCGTCCTTTAAACAAAGAAATGTAGTTTTTATAGGTTACTAGCAGACCTTACGCAGTTTCACCCGCGTAGCTCCCATTCCCGTGGGAATAAGGGATTAAAATAAAGCCCATGTCACCAGCAATAAAGCACATGTCAAATAGGTTTAATATTCCGGAGCCTAAACGATGCAAACAAACAAACAATCAAATCTCTCCATTTTATAATAATTAAGTATACCTAGATTTTAGTGGTAATAAGTAAAAACTAAAATTTATTCAAAACCGAAGAAACCTTATTAATGGTGTATATTTTCTTCAGAATTTTTTTTTACCATTTGATAAAAAATTAACTTTAAAATTACTTATATAATAGATATATTTAAACAATTTGGAGCTGATTCTCTGATCCATTTTACGCATTATGTAGAACCAATACACAATTTATAGGTACAATTAATTTATATATTTTAATACATACCTTGTAGATTATTAGAGAAGCGCTCGTGGCCCCGCGGACTCAGTGTTCTGTAAACGATCACTGCAGTAAGCAACTTTCACTATGGCCGGTCCATGGATGGGTGACCATCCATGTGATCACTTTGTGACATTTATTTGAGCGTTTCCGTGCTTCGGAAGGCACGTTAAGCCGTTGGTCCCGGTTGCCAGTAAAATGGCAGTCGTTAAGCTAAGTTGAAGGCTTTATTTCAACAGCAGGTAGTCACAACCTGCGCCTGTCCATTTAAACACGGCAATACGGCTCACCACCTATTACGTGGGACAAATTATACAAAAAGGTGAAATGTGGGCATATAATATGCCTCTGCCTACCCCTTCGGGGATAAAGGCGTGACCATATGTATGTATGTATCTTGTAGATTAAATATGTGTTTTTGGCTATCATTTTTATCTATAATACCTACAAGAAATTATTTCATTCGCATCTAGTACACGAGTAAGTAATTTTTTGAGACAGGTCCTTCAATGTGTCGATGTGCATTTAGCACGATTTTCTCAATGCACAATCTTATCCGAATGAATCACGATAACACGGCATCTTTCAATATGACGAAGACAACATGAAACATACAATAAACATTAATATAAAATAGGTATAAGTATACCTACTAATAATAATGTTGATTTAGTAGCAATAATACTCAGACGCTCAATACCTAGGTGATATCATCGAGCATTTTCATGCAAACGATGCTTCTATACTTAAATAGGTATAATTCGATATAGTTGCATGACAGAATGATTCTTAAATGGATGCATAAAATATGGAAATATGCCGGAAATATAATTGAAAATTGATTCGTTTCTTTAATGTGAGGGAAAATCCTCATGGATGCTATGACTCCTACCTACTACAAAACCTCACGTTACGCCCAACAGCCTATGGTTGGGAGTCCCGGGTAAGCCCTCGGAAGGATGTCCCGGGACTCACAACAGACCCACGGCCGCCACTGCGGCCTCGCCCAGGGGGCTGTTTAGGTGCCATCCCGCGTGTTTGGGAGGTTTCGGGTGTGATCTCACTTCTTCATGGGCCTGCTTCTGTAAGGACGGTGAGCGACCCTCTCACCGTCCTCAGGTCCCTTTGATTTAACGACTACCGTGTTATATATTATATAAAAATGTCCCATATAGTGACGTATTTTTCAGGACCAGCAGTGATCGTTTACAGAACACTGAGTCATTGGAACTACGCATGGATCTTATTATTTATCACACTTAAAACAAATAATAAAGTCGTATACTAATATCTGTGACAGTGTTTTAATGACTTAGTGGCATCATGCAGTGCTGTTTATCGTTTGAAATGCTATACTACCCGTTCTCTCTAAGTTTGTTGGTCGCCTACGCATCTACACCAGCCTCTACGCCCGGCGCCCCAGCGACAATCTTAGCGCGAACGGGCTATACTTGCATATTTATTTGAACCCTACTTGTTACATTAAGGCCGTTGGTAGGCCTAACGACCTTGACCATACAAAACACGCGTCCTTCAGGCTAGGGAATTTAGCATTTAATAGCTTATTTTAGTTGTAAAAAGTTAATACTCATAGGTACTTATTCAAAATCGAAGAAAACTAATTTATAGGTGTATATTTTCTTCATATGTTGGTATATTTTTAGGGTTCCGTAGCCAAATGGCAAAAACGGAACCCTTATAGATTCGTCATGTCTGTCTGTCTGTCCGTCCGTATGTCACAGCCACTTTTCTTCGAAAATATAAGGTCTATGCTATTGAAACTTGGTAAGTAGATGTATTCTGTGAACCGCAGAACCGCATTAAGATTTTCATATAAAATTGGAAAAAAAGCAGTTAATTTTTAGGGTCCCCATACTCAGAACTGAAATTGAATTTTTTTTTTCATCAAACCCATACGTGGGGCGTATCTATAGATAGGTCTTTAAAAATGCTTGTGAGGCTTCTAACATTATTTTTTTGTAAAGTGAATAGTTTGCGCAAGAGACACTTCCAAAGAGGAGAAATGAGTGTCCTAATAATCCTACATGGATGCTATGCTGGACTCTCTAAGCCCCGGGTAGCACTCGGAAGGATAACCCAGTCCTCAGTACAATCTTCTTATCTTTCACAAGCATATACTTAAAAGGATATTGATACTCTGTAAATCCAGGTTTTGCGTGTCAATAAATTTTTATTATTATAAAAAAAAATCTACTATCTCAAGTTAGTTTAAATGCTATAATATTATAATAGAAAATACTTTACAATACATATTATCTTCCAATAAGCAACACAGTAAAGTTATAACCACGTGATTGCTGACTTATAAACCCGATCTTCACAAATTTCTGCTCAACACCTCCAGAGACAATTTTCGCGTAACCTCCTTTGCCATTTGTGTAATGGTCCTTGACAATAACAGCATCAATAGTAGCATTACTTGAAACACCTTTTTTAGGGAACTGCATCTCACCTTTTCTTATGAAAAGCGGTAACCCCAATTTATGCTCAGTAACAGTGTACAGAACCACGTCATCACTTGTCAGTTTTCCCAATACAATGTCATGACTTTGACAGGAGCAAGTTGCTGCCAGGCAGAGAATTACAACAAAGCTTAGTATTCTCATTCCGTAGTTCGATTAGCACTGAAGTGTTTTAATTGGCTGGAGAGGTTTAATAGAAGCAAAATGTCATTGTGTAACACGCAATACCTACGAAAAACAATAACATACATTAGAAACGAGTTACGGACATATTATCGAAAGAAATTTTTGCGAAGCACATGTTTACAACGACAAAATCATAGAGCTATGTAACTTATGGTTTTGATCTTCGACAACGTGATTTTCGATGTAATATCGCTTCGGTAAAATAATCTAGTAGTTAAATAGCTCTTTTATGATTTTCTCTGGTAGTAAAATGAACTTCACAAAAAATATCTTATCTTGAAATTCGTCAAGTCAAACTTACATAGAAAAAAAAGCAAATGATGGAAAATTCTAAAATCCCATCTTTAAGGGTATCAAATAAAGGAATGAAAGTTAGTACAAAAAGATTTAAAACTGATTAAGAGGAATAGGGTTACAGATGTGGCGTAAAATGGGTGCAAAAAAATGATATTCGCAAATAATGCCAACTCACACTTTGCTTATAGATTTGTTGTTTATATGTAATAGGAGGCAAGCATATTGCCGTAAACGAGCACTGATACAGGAGAATATCAACCAATAACCAACCTGTAATTCGAACAAAAATTCTAACAGTCAGTACGTATAGGTAGGTACTTTATGTAAATCCACACATACAATTTCTACTCTCAAAATCAATGTATTTTCAACGACAGAATATAAATCTTTTAAATTAAATTATACAATGTCTTTTTTATACTTTGTTGTAGTACTATGTTGTCAGCGTTATGTTTGGTACCTTATTGGCCAAATTATCATGACAATTCTTTGGTGAAATGGTACTATTAAATATTTATTGACATCACACTTCCAAAAGACATTAATACAATTAATGTTGATAAGGGGCTTGTTTTTGGTAACTGGTTCTATACACGCGTAACTATGGATAGGTTGGCGAAGGTATACTATAAGCTTAAATTTTCACGGCGAACAAGTTGCCTGAAAGGCGTAGGTATAAGTTGCCCAGGTCTTGGGTAGAGGCTACAGATTTAAGGCTCTGTGTTTCCACGGGTCTTTTTTTTTTTTTGTTTATCGTGAGGGAAAATCCTCATAGGATGTTATGCCGGACTCTTACCGACTAAAAAACATCACGCCACGCACAACAACCTATGGTTGAGAGCCCCGGGTAAGCCCTCAGGAAGGATGTCCCGTGACTCCCAACAGACCTACGGCAGCCAATGCGGCCTCGCCCAGGGGGTGGTTCGGGTGCAATCCCGCGTCTTTGGGGGGTTTCGGGTGTGACCCCGCTTCTAAGGGGGGGGGCGTGCGTGAGTTACTCACGTCACGCTGCCGTCATGGGCCTGCTTCCGCCTCACTGGAGATCGTGCGGTATCCTCTTATCACTCTGACGGCCATCACTCTCTGCGGGCTCAGCAGTCTAGCCTCATTGCTGGCCGTCAGGGTCGCCGCCCATACGGGAGCCCCGTACAAGGCCATGCTTCGCACGATCCCCAGGTACAGTCTCCTGTAGGAAGCGTTGGGTCCCCTGATGTTGGGCATCAGCCGCGCGAGTGCGGCCGATGCTCCCCTCAGTTTTGGGACCAAACTTCGGAAGTGATGTCCGAAGTTCCACCGGCCATCGAGTACGAGCCCCAGATATTTCATCGAGGGCTCGATGCCGATGCTGACGCCCCCTACCTGTAGGCTGGATCCCGCAGGTGGCCCCATCCGAGGTCCGTGGAAGCACAGAGCCTCGGATTTGTGAAGGGCGACCTCGAGACCCAGCCGCCGAATCCGACCCACGACCTGAGCAACCCCTGCCGTGGCCTTAGGTGCTGCGGCACGGTGCGTTGCTCCCCGCGCCGTAACGAGGGTGTCGTCGGCGTAACACGTTACGCCGACCCCTCTGAGCATCGGACCACGCAGCACCCAGTCGTAACCGGGTTTCCACGGGTCTTGGAAGCGACAGCCCCTTGGATCCAGCATAACAGTGGGAACGTTAGCATCGGCATCGAGCCCACGGGACTAAACGCTCCCTGCAGGAGACTGTACCTACTTAAAATTGTGTGGAGCTGGTCGGTGAGTCTGACGGTCCACATCGCGGCTATGTTACATAGCTCTCTGAAGGCCGTGGCAATCCAAATTACAAGAGGGTATGACTCCTTACCAGGATACCTCTATGGCATCTAAAAGCGAAACGAGCTCGCGACATTAATGCCGGCCGCCTTATGGAAAACCATGGAGAGATCTACCGACTGGGGACCACTCCCGAGACTTGTGTGACGAGTGCTTATTAAGTTAACGTAAAAAAGTAACCTTATGATGTGCAGCTCATGCTCTCCTTGAAGAACCCGTACCTGTAAGAGTTGTGACACGTGTTGTCGTGGTTTGAAGGAGAAACGATCTTTTGAATCACTCAGTTTTGGCAAAGATTCTCTCCATTCTGTGTAAGAGTGGCACCTCAACCCAGCACACGTTTTTAGGAGCGAAAGGAGAGGGAGAGAGAACAGCCTCAAGCGCGTCTATAGTCCTCGGAAGTACTTCGCGGAGTCATCCAAAACGCGAGTCTTGTAAAGCAAACAGCCGTGGTGTGGACACCTACACCTAAGGGACAGCTTGTTATTGATATAGAGAAGAAAGAGAGTTGGAAACAACACTGATCCCTGTAGTACCTGCAGAATGTGGCATGAACACCTTTACCTAAGGGACAGCTTGTTATTGATATAGAGAAGAAAGAGAGTTGGGAACAACACTGATCCCTGTAGTACCTGCAGAAACCCTACATCACACGTATACGTCGCCCGTGCAGGAAGCTGGCCATCCAGCTGAACAACTGAAGCCTACTGCTTCCCATACCATAATATAATAAAATAATAAAATTACTTTTGTATATCATTAAATCACTTTATAAAAATCTAAAAAATGTAAGTATACTTTACGATATAATATTACGAGTATTTCCCGTAAATACTGATAGCAAAATTGTACCCGCGTGATCGTTGACTCTTCAGCTTGATGTCTACGAACTTCTTACCAACACCTCCAGCAACGATAGACGCGTATCCTCCTGTGTCATCATCTAAATTGTCTTCCACGTTGATGTAATGTATAGTGGCGTTATTTGAAGTACCTCGTTTAGGGAACTGAAATATTTTTCTCTTTACAGCCAATGACGTAGCTGATTTGTACTCTATACCGATGTACAAAACATCGTCATCACTATTTATTGTTCCTATTACCAAGTTATGGCTTTTACAGGAACAAGTTGCTGCCAGGCAGAGAATTAGAGCAAGTCTTAGTACTCTCATTGTAGTTCGATTAGCACTAACATGTTTTATTGATTGGTGAGGTTTATATAAACGAAATGTCATTATCTAACACGCGAAAGTTTTATTTATTTACAGTAGGTAACTATAGTAATAATAAAAAGCTGGAGATTTTATTTTGTTTGTTTCAACGCTATGATTTCAGGAACTATGAATAAAGCATTAGCTTAAAAATGTTTTAGAATTCAATAGTCCATTTATTCATGAAGGCTGTCATAGTCACCGACGATGCCGTGGGACACTGCTAGTCCATCATAATACATACTTACCTGCATCACACCTATATCCCGGAGAGGTAAATTGCACGGTTTACCCTTGTTTGGTATAACAACGTTTGGTCGAATGTTACTAATTCGAACAACGTTTGAGAAAATAAATAAATAATAAAATAAATAAATATTCACGGACATTTCACACAACGCTATCTGATCCCAAAGTAAGCTAGGAATAACCTGCTTGTGTTATGGGTATCAGACCGCGGATATTAATACTTATACTTATAATGGCTTTGCATAATATCGATTCACATACTTTTCATTTCATCGAATATTTATTTGCGATAACAACATTTGCGATATTGATCAAAAAGTACAATGCTCATTTCATGTAATGTTCAGTTGGTATATAATATGTATTTCATCGAATATTCAATTGGTACAATGTAATGTTGTGTAGAAACAAACATTATAAATATTTGCAGGTTTCTTATTATAAAGTTATTTATCTGGCACTCGGCGGCCGCTGCCACGGCACGCTTGCTTCGCTCGCTCACCTCACGCTTGTTGTGGTCACAGTTTTAACTAAACCTAACCCTGTCGATTTCAGTGATGTAAAAAAACACTAAGAGTTTGTTTCATGAAAAACAATACAAGTAAAATTGAAAAACCCTCAGTGCGATCGGCAGGGTTAGGTTAGGTTAGGACTGTGACCACAACAAGCACGAGGAGAGCGAGCGAAGCGAGCGTGCCGCGGCAGCGGCCGCCGAGTGCCAGACAAAATACAAAATATGAAAAAAAAAACCACTGTCAGTTTATTGACAATGAAAAGAAACTAATTATTACTAAACCGAAATATCGATATGGTCTCTCGACTAAATCATTATTAGTCTAATGAAGCATTAGTTTAAATAAAATTAGTGCAAATGAAAATTCGGTGAAATGACATTATTCCAAATAAATGACCTACCAATTAAATATTCGGTCAAATGAATAATTATTCGAAATGACTTTATTGTAACTGAAATTAGTCGAAGTGATTTTCGCCCAAACGTTGTTATACAAAACAAGGGTAACCAAATTGCACACCTACCGTTAAATATTAATGATACTGCACTTCCAAAAGACATTTAGAACTGTGCATTATTGATAACAAACTAGTTTTGGTAATTTTTGCTGTACATACACATTTCACTACGAGAACTGTTACCATCTTTGAACTAAGTGAGAATCAGAAAAATAATCCCCATTTGCTCCATAAGAAAGTTCAGGTGTTGCCCAGATCGTAAGTTGCATTCAGTAGCTGGTACTGAAGGTAGCTCTTCACAAATTCTAGGGTTTGTGTTTCAACGTGAAGGGGTTGTTCCCGGGATTAAGCATAACAGTTATTTTTACGTGTGGGCATACCATATGAGTATGACACTCCACAATAACGTAGCTTTCTATTGGTAAAATAAAGTTTTGAAGCGCTCGTGACCCCGCGGACTCAGTGTTCTGTAAACGATCACTGCAGTAAGCAACATTTACTATAGCCGGATATGGATGGGTGACCACCACGTGGACCACTTTGTGACATTTATTTACGAGCGTTTCCGTGCTTCGGAAGGCACGATAAGCCGTTGGTCCCGGTTGTCAGTAAAATGACAGTCGTTAAGCCAAGTTGAAGGCCTTACGGGCGGCTTGAAAACTTTCAACTGTGGGTCGTCACAACCTGCGCCCGGGTCGGCAGCGCGTGTGTAGCGCCTCTGGTGTTGCAAACGTCTATAGGCTACGGTTACCAACCTTCCGGTGGGCCGTAAGCTTGTCTGCCACCCAAGTAGTATAAAAAAATAAAAAAATGAGTGCTATGCCGGACTCCTACCGACTAAAACCACAAGTTGCCTTACAGCTGTCCTGAGCCTAGGCTCCCTATTGCTCATAAAATCACTAAGGGAGTAATCAATTGAAGAATAACGGTAGAAACCGTATGAGACAGTCGAAGATCTTCATCAAAGGAATGGACCCGAAGCGCATTAGCCAACTGTGTAGCATTTATTTTCTATAGATGCAGTATTTAGGATGTGAAAGCAGCCTTATTGAGTTATCTTTTTTTAATCGGTTGTCAGTGGTGACATTTCTGCTGTCAGAATGACAGGATGTCATAAGTTCGGTGACGAAGCGTTTCGCATTTAAAGGAACAGGTTTTGTTAAGATTTTTGGCGAAAGACGGGACTTTGACCGAGACCGGCTTTGGGGTAGTTGGAGGTCCTTTGGCTTTTGGCTCTGAGACTGTGCCGCGAATCAGTTTTTCGCTCAAGCGCGATTATTTGTTGCCTCGCATGGCCTAGCGGGCTGTGATTGGGTTGCTGCATTGCATCTTACTACATTTTACCCAGAAAACTGGTGAGTCACTTCTTCTTTTGCAAAGCGGGTCGATTGTCGTCTGTCGCGCAGCCAAGATCTTAATTTGTCGTTTCTTTCATGACAGGGTTTTTTACTACGGGGCTAGTTGCCGGATGAGATATTTGGTGCCGCACCTATAAGTTAGTGGGCTGCACGTGGTACGACAACGTGGAAGTGCGGACTACACGAGCTTCTCATGTGAGAGGTATCTGCCGTCATCACCTGGCAGTAACAACAGGCAGTCACTCTCACTCAGCTCACTCTGCAGGCCAGTAAATCCACTACTTATGTGTAGCTTAGTAGCATAAGTACCTAAGCACTGACTATACTTCTGTGTACCTGTGATATTTGTGTCTATCAGTGAATAAGCTCTCTGTGTGTCTCTGTGTATCTCTGTGTTATATAAATATATGTGTGTACACCCTACCTGACTGTTTTCGTCAGAGCCCTGGCCTACCCTTGCACGCACACTGGAATCTCTGTAGTAAGGCGCCCTGGGAAAGAGTTCTCTGCATAGCTACCTCGCGCTAGTTGGTGAGTAACACTGATCATCACTGTGTTATAACTGGTCAAACTAACCAGAAGAAACATGAGGCTATAACTATTATAGTCATAGGGATTATTACAGGACACTGTCGCCTAAACAGGTATCTGGTGAACTTTCTTCTTACTCTGGGGTCTCAGGTGAAGGATGACCCAATGTGCCTAGAGTTTCAGGAAGAAGAGGAGACCAACATCCAAATATTAGCCGAGTGCCCAATGTATTCGCTGAGCAGATGGGAAATCATGGGAACAAACAGAATTGAACAAGAAGATCTGAAGATGGATCAGATAGTACACTTTGCAAGGTAACTGGAATATTGAAAGTGGTGCCGTTAAGTTGCAGGGATACCCAAAAACATAGCTTGAAGATGTCCCGGGAAAATGGATGAAATAGGCAGCGGAAAGGCGGGTCGGATCGTCCGCCCGGCGCCCGGCGGTGCCGGCGTCCCCACAAGAGAATATTAATACAACTGTCTACGGCCGGGATTTCCGTGTAAGCCCTCGGAAGGATGTCCCTGGGCTTTCAGCTAACAGTAGAGGGTGTTATAAAACAATAACAATAATCTACCAAACGCACGCTCGCTCCCAACCACGCCCACACAAAAACACGCACATCCACCCACTTCTACATACACACACAAACGTACACACACACACACACACACACACACACACACACACACACACACACACAACACACACACACACACACACACACACACACTTATTATATTAAATAGGTATACACACATTTCCTTACATGTAGCAACGGGTCACACTTTTCTTTCTCAACGAATCACAGTGTAAGTCGTTTTAGGGTAACTAGTTGAGAATAAAGGGTATTATGTCGAGGCAGTTGCACACCAGCCGTACAAAAATGTGATACTGTGTACCAAGAGTGTCCATGACTGAGTACTGTCTCCTGAGATACAGGTTCTCACCTACTTTAGGAGATAGATTAAACGAAAACCAAGCACAATATTAACCACCACAACATTACCTGGTCACAACTGTCATATTTAGATTGATGTACCTACCTAGGTACCTAATAAAATGAAGCTTAACCGTAAGCAATTATTGTATTGTAAAATGGTGAGATATAATATCGTTAATGATATGATGATATAAAGTCGTTAATGTTTATGTTTTATTAGCTGACCCCACAACTTCGTTTACGTCACATAAGGTGTATTTAAGAAGAGGTATTACTTCATCAGACTCATCAAGCAGCGTGTGAAACTGCCCTGTTTGTATTTATAACTAGCTGACCCGCGCAACTTCGTTTGCGTCACATAAGAGAGAGTAAATCACCCGTTCCCGTTACATTTACTTTTTTTTTTTTTTTTTTTTTATACTACTTAGGTGGCAGACAAGCTTACGGCCCACCGGAAGGTTGGTAACCGTAGCCTATAGACGTTTGCAACACCAGAGGCGCTACACACGCGCTGCCGACCCGGGCGCAGGTTGTGACGACCCACAGTTGAAATTTTTCAAGCCGCCCGTAAGGCCTTCAACTTGGCTTAACGACTGTCATTTTACTGACAACCGGGACCAACGGCTTATCGTGCCTTCCGAAGCACGGAAACGCTCGTAAATAAATGTCACAAAGTGGTCCACGTGGTGGTCACCCATCCATGTCCGGCCATAGTAAATGTTGCTTACTGCAGTGATCGTTTACAGAACACTGAGTCCGCGGGGCCACGAGCGCTTCAAAACTCTGAGTGACTCAAAAAAGCACATAAAAAAGCGAGCTGAAACGGGATAAAAAGTATCCTATGTCCGCCTCCTGGTTCTAAGCTACCTCCACACAAATTTTTAGCCAAATCGGTACTGCCGTTCTTGAGTTATAAATAGTGTTACAAATACGACTTTCTTTTATATATATATAGATCTTTGGTGTCCAATAAAGCATATATTTTATTATTAAGTACCTAGGTACTAAATTTTATTCAATATCGAAAAAGACAAATTTTAGGTGTATTTTTTCCCGTAGATAAAAATTGAAGTCAAAACATGCATTCAATTTTGACTTCAATATTTATCGACGGATTTTATCAAAAAAATTGGGACTGATCGTTTTACACATCTATACTTACCTATAATAAATCTGTAGAAGTGAAAATTCTGTACATTCTAAATATCAAAAAAATAAATAGCAGAGGTGTTTCTAGACCGACACCGAAACCAAAAATGTGATTAAAAAATTGTTGTCTGTCTGTCTGTTTGTTCAGGCATCACGCAAAAACTACCGGTTCGATTACGATGAAACTTGGTATAATTATTCTTTAATAGCCTGGGCACCACACTGGGTACTTTTTATCCCCGAAAAGTAAATAGAATTCAAACCAAACTTAATTTTGCGGTTCGATCCCTAGACCCAAAGTTATTATCAATTATTGCTTAAACGGTTAATGGTACGATGATGAAACTAAGCATGAGCGTTGTTTCTTACAATTTGAAAAAAGTGATTTTAACATTTTTGCAAATTCCACCTCCAAAGGTATAAAAAAGGAGGGTAAAGTTTGTATGGGACAACGTGATTCCTGTCCGATCTACTTAAAATTTGGCATATATACCTAGCATTATTAACATAATTGATGGAAGACGTGTTTCGTATTTTATTGAAATTTATACTATAACGAGCCAAAAAGGGAATGTACATTATTTTGGGGCTGATTTTCTCCGGAGTTGATATCAAAACTCCTTAAATCCTCTTATTTTAAACTTAAATTTCTTTTTATTTTGACACATAAATTGTGAAAGTTCAATACCATTGACGTTTTCATTTAGGTATTTCAAACTTCAAACAGATGATTTTACTACATAGCCATAAAGTTAAATAAAAAGCGTTATTTTGATATAATATTAACCAAATATGCTTTATGGAACTATGTAATTTATTCAAATTTTGTGTGACAAAAATACATTTGTGAAAAGAAGAAAATTCTAAGATGGCTAGCCAGAAAAAATGAAAGACCACGCGTCAGGTAGTATCCACTGGTCAATAAAATAACACCGTATGTTACCATCTACGCTCAATCCTTACGACAAAGATTGTCAGCAGCCCTAAGCGACTGGTCATGGAAGGCATGAACTTTATTCTACATATAGTGCCGACTGCATTCTGTCAAGAAACAGACTTACTAAGTCTTTGTAAAAGACGGGAATAGCCTCTAAGTAGACTACATTCGACAGGACTGAAAAAGCCATTACAATGAACACGAACGCTCAACTGATGTTTACATTGTTATTACGTTACCAGGTCTTGGTTGGACCATCTGTATTAGGAGGACAAAGCCTACAGTAGTTCGGTTTGTTTAAACGTCGTCAGGCTGGGACTACCGGAAGAAGGAACTAAGTTACGATGTCAATTGCTTAGAAGTGAAGTTGTGTTAAGTAGTAGTTTAGCCATTAAATTAAGAAATGTATTTAATAAATAAATTTACTTAGCTCATATTATTATGCATTATGAATTTGTTAATCAGAAATATATCTAACTAGGTATTATTATAAATACGAATGTTTGTGAGTGTGTGTGTTTGTTACTATCTCACGCTGTAATGGTTGAACGGATCTGGCTCAAATTTGGTGCCTACAGAGATATGTTATAGTCTAGGAACAAAATTTCACGCAGGCGAAGCTGCAGGCATCAGCTAGTTATGAATAATTAAATTAGGTAATATACAATTTATAACAAAACCATTTTGCAACACATCTTGTGGATTAAAAATCGTTTAACTAAAATTTTTCGTCTATTTAATCCGACAAAAAATGATTTTATCTGAACCTTCCTTTCGTCATTTTACAAAAGAAGTTCAGCGGGCCTAAAAAGGCAACATTGTACCTATGTTTCATAAACACTTATCATTTAGGTACGGTACCCTTAAAAGACAGTATCGGAACTGCTAATACAAGGTTTACCTTCGATACTAGAAATTTGATATTGTAGGGAACCAATATGTACACATCATGGCTTGCAAGCCCTTACTGTCAATCATATTTCTAATTAATTAAGTATACCTAGTGCATCAAATATTTGACCAGCTCTGAACTCCGTCACACATGGGGTAACTCTAGCTAAAACTAATTACTATAGACAAAAGAATCTTTGGGTTGCTCCAATAAGGTGTACATTCGAATGAACGCTTTAACTGTTTCACAATGTGTGATTTGCTCTTCAGCTGAAGTGACTAAAGTGGACAATGTTATCAAAGTTATGGAGTTATAGTGACTTTGAACTTATAAACTCTTTGACTTGGTACAAATAAACATGAAAGCTAGTAGTACTGATTGTTTAGTGAGAAATGTATGTTGCTGCCGGAGGAACCAAGGAAAACAAATATAGGTACTTTTAACTAAATTTAATGAATTGAAAAAAATTACCGATGAATTATATCTAAAATATAAAAGCGAGTTGTCCCGACCGATGTTAGGATTAGAATGTCCTCCAATCCTCTCTACACTGGCATTCGGCCACCAGGGTTTCGTATGACGAACATCGCCTCATCGAGTCAACAGTTCGAGTAAGTGTAGGCTGCAATCACACGGACTGCATCGCAACGACTGCGCGCAGTCGATATATTCAACTGCATGCAGTTATATGTTCGACTGCATACAGTTAAGATAACAACTGCACGCAGTCGGCTGCAGTCGTGTGAAGTCAATATCAACTGCATGCAGTCGTACCGTCAACTTCGCGCAGTTCGACACGACTGTAGCGAACTGCAGTCGGAAGTCGTTACCAAGTACTATATTGAAGTCGCTGCACAGTTGCGATGTCAGCAGATTGCTCTCCATGAGTAACTCTATTACCAGGTACTGAAATGAGATCGCTGCACAATGGCGGTTTGTTTCTATACTTCGAAATACCAAGTATCTACTATTACAAGTGTTCCATAAACGATCGCTGCGGTAAACATCTTTCGTCAGTCCTGAGATAGGTTGGTAAACGTTTATGGCACTGTCATGTGAAATCAGTTGTTCAGGTTGCCATGAAGATAATATGTATAGGTAACACAGAATGATAACATAATATGAATGATTTTCGAAGTAAGTTGAAGCTGTTCTGGGCGGTTCAAAAAAAATAAAACAGCTGGTGACCATTGGCTACTCTTGATCACACAGGCCTGCCTATAGGGAATAAAATAAGATAAAGAAAATGATACAGGATCCCATCGCACCCATATTATATCACCTCACACACGCAGTTTATAACCTTACTTAATTAATTCCTAAAGCAGATATGGATATAAAAAAAAATTCAATGCGCCATCACGCTTTGCAAATAAATATCTTACTAAACTCTTGAATTATTGTGAACAACACTTCTATGAATGGGTACTAAAACGGAAACACAATGAAAAAAATTAACGTTAGTTATCATAAATCTTACGCTATATTTAGTTTCATGATCTTACTAATCGAATTGCCTTTACCATGCGTCAGATATTCACATGTTAGTGACAATTAAGTACTAGGAACGCATGACATCATAGAAGGTAGCATCAACTACGACGGTATATAAAATCGAATAAACACTACCAATACTTCATTACCTCCCAGTCACAGAAACCTTAACAAACAAAATGTATTCCAAACTCTTTTTGACTGTGCTAGTAATTTATTTTAGTGTAGTGGATTCTAATGATATTCGTATTGGAGTAGCAACGGAAAGATCAAGAAAAATATACGATGCTGTCAAAGAAGCCAACCCAGCCATTTGGACGAGGTCTGAAGATGTTGCCATCAGTACATCAGGCAATGAAATTATCGACGCTATTTACGTAACAGATTTGAGAGAATATAAGGATGGTGAATCAGTCATTCAAAATGGAGGAGTTGGAACAAGGAGTGTGACTATTAGTCTGAAGAGTCCTAGTGTTTTTCGAGGTTATAAATTCAGGATTGAAGTTTATGCCAACGATCTTGCCCAATCATACCACGCCAAAGGTTTTTCAAGCCCGTATTATGGTGAATCACAATTCGGAAGGAAATATTAAGTGATACTAGTTAATTTTGTGACGATTAAAGGATTTATATTTTCTTATTATTATTATTTTTCTTATTGTTTGTTTATCTGTTAAGTTCGATAGGGGTTTCGTCACACTTAGATTGAGAATGAGCTCCCTGCCTTGATGTTTCGGAAAGTCTACAGACTCTACAGTATGGGGGTTTTTAAAGGGTACCAAAAAGGTTCTTATATGGTTAAGAGCGCAATGTTACGCCCCTTTTTATCGAGTGGAAATTCTCATGAATGTCCTGAATATGAACTGATTAAAACCTTATCATTACCCATCCGTCTACATCAGGTGGTTCTGTCCCTGGGACATCCTTCCGAGGGCTTACCCGGGACTCTCAGCCATAGACAGTACTCGTAGTAAGGCATCGTGTGATTTTAGTCGGTAACCGGCATAGCATCCATGTAGGATTTCCACACGTAAAAATTAAATCTGATGGTTCAGGTGTTACCCCAATTCTTTGGGAGTTGCTTTGGGTGTTACCCCGCTTCCCTCGACCTGCTTGCTCGATTTGCAGGGTTTGTGTTTGTGGATGTGTAATATTTGTCTGGGCTGTTAATTTTATTTTGGTTCAAGGAGCCAAAGCCTTGGAGGAAGCCTGTTTATTCTACCTGCTTGTAATAATAAGTAAATTTCGTTAATCTTCTTAGAAGCGTTCGTAGCCCGCTTAAAGATAATATTCAGATGACAAACCAAAAATATTCTCCATTCTGAATCAAATTCTAACAGCTAGGACAAAATTTGACATCCTCTCATCTACTACAATCTCTGTAATTCGGGCAATCAGGTCGAAAAAGCGAGATAACACCCAAATCAACCCACAAAGAAGCGGGGTAACACCTGAACCACCTGATCTAGACGGATGGGTAAGTATAAAGTTTTAGTCAATTCGTGTTCAAGACATACATACATATAGTCACGCCTTTATCCCCGAAGGGGTAGGCAGAGGCATAGTATACGCCCAAATATCACCTAATAGTTTTATGTCCCACGTAATAGGTGGTGAGCCTATTGCCGTGTTGAAATATTTCAAGCCTGCTGTTGAAATTTTTCAAGTCGCCCAATAAAGGCCTTCAACTTGACTTAATGACTGCCATTCTATTGGCAACCGGGACCATCGGCTTAACGTGCCTTTCGAAGCACGGAAACGTGGGGAAATAAATGTCACAAAGTGGTCACATGGATGGTCACCCATCCAAGGACCAGTCATGGTGAAAGTTGCTTACTGCAGTGATCATTTACAGAACACTGAGTCCGTGGGGCCACGAGCGCTTCGTGTTCAAGACATTCATGGCAATTTTCACACGATGAAAAAGGGATGTTACATTGCGCTCTTAAGCCTGCAAGAATCATTTAAGACCCCTTAACAAATCCCCATACTGTAGAGAGCCTGTAGCGCTGTATGTCGAGGACATCAAGGCAGGGAGGTTATGTCACAAACAAAATTTAAAGAAGCTCCTAGAAGCTAGAGAACATCTATAATAATATTATAAAGAGGAAAAATTTGTTTTTTTGTTTGTTTTTTTTGTTTGTTTGTAACGAATAGGCTCCGGAACTACTGGACCGATTTGAAAAAATCTTTCACTGTTGGAAAGCTACACTCTTTGCGGTGAACATAGGCTATATTTTATTCCCGTATTCCCACGGGAACGGGAACTACGCGGGTGAAACCGCGTGACGTCCGCTAGTAAGAGATAAATATACAGTAAGAAATATCTTTATTCTGCACAAAATATATACATAACCAAAGATAATATAATAGTAGATATTACATAACGTAAATTTACATATAATAGAACTGTTATGTCGAAAATCTGTACATAAAAATCAATTTAATTTATACATATATACAACTTATATTTACTATACACTTTTAAATAAGAAAAGGAACTAAGAATACGTAAAAGTTCAAACAAAAAAAAAAAACAAAAAAAGAATCCGATTTAGGCATCGAAAAATTTTTCCACATCGCTGTCGACCACAACCGTGCCCGAAACGCTGGCGGTTTGCGTACATAAATAAATATAAATATTTGTGGACATTTTTACACAACATCAACAGCCTTAATAACATAATCTTGTGCTATGGTATCTAGACAACTGATAGACATACATAAAGCTATATTTAATTTATAAAAAATAGATACATATTATCTGTAAAATGTAGTACATAAAATGTAGTATAACAGTACATATTATTAACACCCAAACAACGAAACAAACATTTGTGGATCACACAAATATTTGAACTGACCCGGGAATCATACCCAGGACCGCAAGCGCGTCAGGCCATCACAACCAACTGCGCCACCGAGAAAATTTTAATTGTAGAGCATTTTCAAATCAATACTGAAGCTGAAAATGTTATTTTAAAAGGGATTTGTCTTTTAGTCTGAATACCGATGAAGTATCACGCCGAAACTACCAGAATCAATTTAAATGTCAATTGGAAAAATTAGGCTAAGTGCAAAAATTTTTGTATCCGATATTCCGCGCGGTTCGTTTGGGAGAGGTGATTTTTTTTTATTTCGCTTGCAATTTCTCAACGCCTGGTCTGATTTTCATCTTTATTTTTCTTAAATTAAAGATTATTCCACTCTAATTTCAATATTGTGGTTTTTTTATAGTTCAGAAATTGCAAACATTTCAATCTTCGTTAAACCTAGAATTCAAGGGTTTCTTTGAATGTAGGGATCATTCTAAACGGGTGTGCTTGCTAAATCATAGAATAGCTTAATGATTAAGGTCATTATTGTAAAATAATTCACTGATTGAATTTATTTTAGAATAGACTTAATCTTTAAGCTCTTTTATGATAAAGTAAACATGAGAGTTTTCACTCGCTACTATGAAAGTATTACCTTGCCTTTTTTAATTTTTCTCGCTCTGTCTCTTAGGTGAAGTAAACGAAGTTGCGAGGTTCAGCTAGTCACTTAATATTTTTTTCCGAATTGCGAATCATCATAATACGGGTATGAATTACCATTTTCGTTGGCATACACTTCAATCCTGTATTTATATCCTTGAAGAAGGCTTGGACTGTCCAGACCAATAGTCACACTTTTTGTTCCCACTCCTCCATCTTTAATGACCGCTTTTCCATCCTTATGTTTTCTCAAATCTGTTACATAAATAGCATCGATGATTTCATTGCCTGATGTATTAATAACAACATTTTCAGACGTATCCCATGTTAATTCATTGGCATCTTTTATGACATCGTATATTTTTCTTGATCTTCTTGTTACATCTCCAATACGAATATCATTAGAATCTACTACACTAAAATAAATTACTAGCACAGTCAAAAAGAGTTTGGAATACATTTTGTTTGTTCTGGTTTCTCTGACTGGGAGGTAATGAGTATTGGTAGTGTGTATTCCTTTTATATACCTTCGAAGTCGATACTACCTTCTATGATGTCATGCGTTCCTAGTACTAAATTTTGATATGTTAGTGCCACTAACATGTCAAAATATCAATATGTTTGTTATTGTAATGGCAATTCGATCACAAAGATCATGAAACTTAATATAGTGTCAAATTTATGATATGTTAGTATAATGAACGCTAATTGTGTTGCCGTTTTAGTACCCATTCATAGAAGTGTCGTTCACAATAATTTAAGAGTTAGTAAGATATTTAGTTGTATAGCGCGATGGCGCATTGATGTTTTTTTTTTCTGTTTTAAACTATAACTAAACTTACATACTGCGCGTGTTAAGTGATGGGTTCCTGTATTGTTTTCTTTATCTTATTGTATTCCCAACAAAAAAAAAAGTATTCTTGGACATTGTCACACAACATCATCTAGCCCAAATTAAGCTAATATAAACTAGTGCTATGGGATCTAGACGACTGATAGGCAGGCCCGTGTGACTTATGCCGAGTGGAAGTTGCTAAGAGGGGGCTAGCTAGCACCATCGGTATATTTTTTTGAAAACTATCTATTACCCTTTTAATGAAAAACCTTGAATCTTTATGATAATTGGTGTTAACGACTACAATTCGTCTTCTTAGTAACACAAAATGTAACTCGATTTTGCTTACTTTTGGGAAACGGCAAAAAACCGAGTGACAAGATGTATTAATAAGAATATGTATATACTTATATATTTCTAAATACATACATATTATACATAGAAAACACCCAAACTCCGAAACAAACATTTGTGGTTCTCACAAATATTTGGACCGACCCGGGAATCGAACCCAGGAGCAGGCGGTATTACTACTGACTACGCCACAGAGGCAGTCAATATGGTTCCAGATACGCTATGACATGTGTGACAAACTATTTCACATAAAAATGATTTTTTAGATGACATACTTCGTGTTGTATTCTATTCATTTAGTAGTAGTAATTGTGTTGAATTCAATTAAACATAATAAACGAGAATATAAGTTGGGATTATATTGCATACCCTGAAGTTATTTGAGGAAGAAAAAGACCCTTTCAAAGGGTCGCTGGTGTGGCTCCTCTGGTGTTGCAAAAGTCCATAAGCTACGGTGACCACCAGTACAACTGGTGGGCCGTATGCTGTCTGCCACCTTAGTGGTATAAAAAAGAAGAGTAGAGACGGCGGCAGAAGAATTATTATCCCGAACGTGCATACGTTATGAATGATATGAACCTACTCAAATGGGTCGCAAGTCCCAGACGCCGTCGTGGTGTTCCCCCCTCTGCGACGCTATGGACCCGGCGCCCGCACGGAGAATCCATGGAATGCTAAGAATAAGTTCTCTGCAGTTGCCCAGTACCTTGAAGACAGGGACACTGTCTAACTTATGGGTACATGAGGATCACGAGGGGCACACCCGAAACTACTGGTGTATCAACAGAACTCACAGTGGTAACGCGAACACAGTTCGCCTCTTTAACTGACAAAGTAATTTCGAGCACTATCCTTAGGCAGACAGTGATTGTCGATTTAGACGGATTTTACGGTCTCTATGTTGACTGATTGTGTTTCCTCCGCACTGAATTTTCAGGAAGGGCTGCTCGTGAATTTGCCTTGACTTATGAGTTTTCCAAACGGTTAAATACCATATTAAATAACATATTGAATAACAGCACTTGTACTGTTCTACAAGATTTATTTATTTTACACCTGACCAGTTTCGCCTTTCGTTGGTTCGGTTAAATACCACACCAAGGTACCAGAAAAGCAGAACGAGTAGAGTTCATTACTGAACCGGATAGATACACCGTTTTAGGGGATGCACCACTTGGTAGATTGGAACACTTTCGTTCGGTTGTGCGTGCCTCTCGCAAGGCGTGGACCGCCCGGGCTCAGGAAATAGCGGCATGTGATAGTGTATGTGTTCTTTTCTGTGTGTTCTTTTCTCGTACCCGTGGGGCGGCTTTGTCTCACGTTAGAAGGTCTGGGCAGGCATGAAATTTACACTGTTTATTGATAGATCCCTGCAGGAGTAAAAAAGCGACAGTGTTTTAATTGGCTCTGTGGAGAACCTAGAATGCAGAAAGAGTATAATAATATGCCAACGGAGCGAAATGCAAACAAAATTCAGGTATCAGAATCAGCAACCGGTTAGCACCCTTCTGGGACTCGTGAATTCTGGTCTCATGACAAAGCTGCCAAGGGATTCTTTTGTCAGCCTAGTTTACATAATAAACCCGACGCAGTTTGGCCCACAGCTCCAAGGAGAAAGCTGACCTATTGAGTTCTCTCTTTGCTCAATTATGAACGACGGAGGCGCTTTATCGTTCGGGATCCCAGTGTGTGGATTGTCCATGCCACGTCGATAATCTAAAAGAAAGTACACACAGCGGGAGGTCCTGTGTTACAATTCCTTGACGTTCATAAAAGTTGCCTAACGGTCTACTCATGATAGTACTCAAGCAATGTGGTCAGAAGTTTGTTGTGTCAGGTGCTAATACGCCTTTTCACGCTTTTATATTCCATGAAATAAATACTGGTTTCATGGAAGACCACAGATGTACATCCTGCTGTCTCACAAATTCTCAGCGCTGTCTGCCTGCACTACACACGAGCGGCATTATGCTTTGAGGCGGCCCTTATTTTACACCGTGTGCAGCATTAAACATATATTTTTTTAAGTTTTTCTTGATTAATTTGGAAAAATAAGTGTTTTGTTTCTTTCAAGAAGTTTGACAGGTACAACCCGTCCGAATAAAGGTCTATAACCATCACATCCCTTTTATCAAATGTTATTTTCTGATTTCTGTGGTTATAGTGCGCGTAATTAATACACAGTTGTTAGGGTAACTTGAAAAAAACTACCTTCTCAGTGAACGGTAGTACTGTTTTCATCACTGGCGCTCGACTTGCGATCTTAATCGGAGTTTTCTCAAGAAGTTGCCCTCCTATAGACTGCCCAGGGGTTATGGGTACCTATCCAACTTACTGTATTTCAATGACATGTTATTTATTGACGACGCTCCTATATCCCGTCATGCAATCGTATTATCGATTTCAGGCAAAGTTTGTACACAACTTGTGTCTGAATTCTTTATTGGAACTCGTTTCTGTTTGTCATTATGTTTGTTCGCGACGCGATAGACTGAACATAAACTACTGAACGAATTTTGACGGTAATTCTTAGAAATATGTGATCAGATTTAAAATTCTACGTTAGGTTCATCGCGATCGGTTAAGTAGAAGCAGAGGTATGAACAAAAACTTGAATAATCAAGTTTGAGTTTCAGTACAATAACTGTTACACACACACTGTCACAACAATCGCGATAATTGTCATCCACGCGAGCAGAACCGCGGCATTGGCTAGTGGGTTATATAAATACGCTTGGATAATGGTTAAAAATTATAGAGGGTGTCTTTTATACGCTATGATCATTTTGTGTTCAATTATAGTAGTGTAAAACGATAAAAGTACTATAACACACAAACGTATCTTTATAAGTGTTTTGGTTTTAAGTATGCCTAGTTAACACACAAAAACCTATCTGAAGATAAGTTTGTGTATTGGTTTCTGTTTTACGTATTTTACAGATACAGCGGTAGCTATTTCGGAAATAAAGAGTCCTAGAGATAAAGAGTCTTTGTGACAACTCGGAACACACTATTTCCTGACTGATGGCATACTTAACTCAGAATCGATAAAAATCGAGTTACATTTTTGTGTTACTAAGGGGACGAATCAAGATTCTCATTATGCCTATCTAAAACTGAAATTATATGGAACACTGAACAATCAGTATTCTACATGTTAGTACCAAGTTACAGGGTTTAAGAGTTCAAAGTCACTGTACCTCCATGATTTTGATAACATTGCCCGCTGTAGGCAATCTGGTAAGAGCAAATCACACACCAATACAGAACACCTGCTTAGCCCTTAAGATATGTAGCATGATAATATATAGCCTATTTAAAGACCCTAGTTAATATTTGTGCAAAATTTGAATCAAATATATTGAGTACTTTTTGAGATCCTTCCGGATAAAGCAAAGCAAACAAACAAACAGACAAAAAAATTCTAACTATATTTTCGGCTTCGGTATCTTATGTTGAACACCCTGCGAGTATTTTTTTTTAATATTTCCAATGTATAGTTTTGACCTTTCTATTATTTTATTATTCGTGAATATTATAAAAGAGAGACTTTTTTTAAAAGATTTTCAACGTAAAAAAACAATGTTGCCAGTCGCAGCACTTTTTACCAGAACACGATAAGATCTGATAGGGGGCTTTCTTCCGAATGATCTTCCTGCCTCAATATTTCTAAATGTCTACAGTATGGGGTTCTTCAAAAGGGATCTTAGAAGGTTAATACAGGTTTGGCAGCACGAGTGTAGCGTTCATCTAGTGGGCCATATGCTTGTCTGCCACCTTCGTAATATAATATAAAATTAAAAATACTTAGTTCAAGGAAGCTCCTATCGAACTCAACAGATAAACAAACAGTTAGAAAACAAAAATTCTTTATTTTCCACAAAATATTACTTAATAATAAAACTGCAGAGGGTCGAATATGCAAGAAATTTCAGAAATAATGCTGATAGTTTCAGCATGATTTGCTTGATGAAAAAAACAATTTAATTGATAATTGGCAAAATCTGAGCTTATGACGAGGAAGACTTAGGATAATTTTGACATTACGGGGGTCCTTTGGAGAGGGGTTAAAAGATGAAATGATTTTTCGGTTGCCATTTGTCAACAGCTGGTCCAATTTTAATTATTTTAATACATTTGATAGTCAATATTTTAAGGATTATTCTACACAAATTTCAATATTGTGGGTTCTGTAGTTCAGAAATAAGAGCATTTCAACATATCTGCTCAACCTAGAATTCAAGGGTTTCTTTTAATGTAAGAGTAATTTTAAATGGCACGTTTTCTTAATCACAAAAGAGCTTAATTAAGGCAATTGTAAAATAATTCTGACGACTGTAATATTTTAGAAAAGGCTTAATCATCAAGCTCTTTTATGATACAGCAAACAGGGCAGTTTCAGACGCTCCTATGATAGTATTACCCGTGCCTTTTTTTTTATTTTTCTCGCTCTGTCTCTTACGTGACGTAAACAAAGTTGCGAGATTCAGCTAGGTTGTCACTTAATATTTCCTTCCGAATTGCGAATGACCATTATACGGGTATGGATAACCATTTTCGTTGGCATACACTTCAATCCTGAATTTATATCCTCGAAGCACACTAGGACTCTTCAGCGCAATAGTCACACTACTTGTTCCAACTCCTCCATATTTAATTACGGCTTTTCCATCCTTATCTTCTCTCAAATCTGTTACGTAAATAGCGTCAATGATTTCATTGCCTGATGTATTGATCACAACATGTTCAGACCTCTTCCAAAGAGCTGGATTGGCTTTTTTGACTTCATCGTATATTTTTCTTGATCTTCCTGTTGCTGCTCCAATACGAATATCATTAGAGTCTACTACACTAAAATAAATTACCAGCACAGTCAAAAAGAGTTTGTAATACATTTTGTTTGTTCTGGTTTCTCTGACTGGGAGATAATGAGTCTCGGTGGTGTGTATTCTTTTTATATACCTTTGAAGTTGATACTACCTTATATGATGTCATGCGTTCCTAGTACTAAATTTTGACATTTTATTAAGCATGTCAACATGACAATATGTTTGTTATTGTAATGGCAATTCGATCACTATAAATCATGAAACTAAATCTAGTGTCAGATTTATGTTATGTTAGTATAATTAACGCTAATTAGTTCATTGTGTTGCCGCTTTAGTATCCATTCATAGAAGTGTAATTTACAATCATTAAATAAATAAAAAAACCGGCCAAGTGCGAGTTGGACTCGCCCATGAAGGGTTTCGTAGCAGCAAGTAACATAATATAAAAGTTCTCATAGTTCGTTGTAACTTTGATTGATGTTTTTTAACACGTTCGCAGTGGTAGTGATTTTTCTAACCGAAAATTGCGGTTTATGACGTATTAAAAAAAAACTACCAGCTCTATCTCGTTCAAACCAATTTTCGTTGGTAGTTTTTATGGCAATGTACATCATATATTTTTTTTAGATTTATCATTCTCTTAGTTTAGAAGTAAGAGGGGAGAGGGGGGGGGGGTACACACATTTTTCCTCTTTGGAAGTGTCTCTTGCGCAAACTATTCACTTAAGGAAAAATTGATTTTAGGAAGCTCAATAGCATTTTTGAAGACCTATCTATACCCTATCTAGATTATCTAGAACTATCTATACCCCACACGTATGGGCTTGATGAAAAAAAAAATTGAGTTTCAGTTCTGAGTATGGGGACCCCCAAAATTTACTATTTTAGGGGTCCCCATACTCAGAACTGAAACTCAAAATTTTTTTTTCATCATTAAACCCATACGTGTGGGGTATCTATAGATAGGTCTTCAAAAATGCTATTGAGGTTCGTAACATCATTTTTTTTCTAAAGTGAATAGTTTACGCAAGAGACACTTCCAAAGTGGAAAAATGTGTCCCCCCCCCCCCCCACCCCCCTAACTTCTAAACTAAGAAAATGATAAATCTAAAAAGAATATATAATGAACGTTGCCATAAAATCTACCAACGAAAATTGGTTTGAACGAGATAGAGCTGGTAGTTTTTTTTTAAGACATCGTAAACCGCAATTTTCGGTTAGAAAAATCACTACCACTGCGAACGTGTTAAAACATCAATCAAAGTTACAACGAATGACAAGAACTTTGATATTGTGTTACTTGCTGCTACGAAACCCGGTTGTGCACGCTAATCTCAGTAACCGCTCAACCGATTGCAATGCGGTTTTTTTTATTATGTTGAGGTTTGCTCCAGTTAACATTTAGCGTTTGTTTTATGTAAATCGGTTTAGAAATAAAAGAGTTATAACACTTTTAAGAATCAGATATTTTGAAAATTTTAATTGTAGGGGTTTCTTTGAATGTGAGTGAACCTAAACTGGCGTGTTGGCTTAATCATAAAAGAGCTTAATGATTAAGACTATTTTTAAACAATTCAGTCCGCGCCTTTGGGCGAGTTCAACTCGCACTTGGCCGGTTTTTTCAAATATTCTTAAGGTTGGTATGATGATGATGCCTCCGACCGATTTCGGCCATGGCGATCACTTCGACTCCTAGTCGGCTCGGCGCTGATGCGCTCGAAGATGACTAACATAGCCGATCTTCGCAGTGAACTCTCGTGTGCACTGAGGGCACGTGAGAACACCACCTACGTAATGATAATAAATGACAGCTGGTGGGCGGACTTTCAGCTCATCGCGTTTAGCGTCGAGGTCAGCCTTTCGCTGTTCCTCGAAATCGCTTACTTGTCTTTGCACCAACCTGCGCCATTCTGGACGTTGTGCTGCCAAACCTTCCCATTGAGACGGCTCAATGTTGCATCTTCTCATATGACGTTTCTGAACGTCTTTAAACCTGAGGAGTTGGCCGCCATGTTTCCGCTTGCCCTCCTCTAGTTCAGAGTAGAAGATGCGTTTCGCCACTCTCTTCTCCGCCATACGTGACACGTGACCGCACCACCGAAGCTGCCGACGCATTAAGTAGGCCTCAATGCCACCGACATTGACTCGTCGCAAAACTTCGGTGTTACGCACTCGGTCGGACCATCGGATCTTCATGATGAAACGTAGGCACTTGAGGTGGAACCGATACACACACCACGTCTCAGAGGAATATAAGAGGTTTGGCAGCACAATTGCCATGTATACAGATACTTTGGTGGCCAGCTTAAGGTCATGTGAGCAGAAAACCATGGAACGCAGCTTCCCAAATGCCGCAGCTGCGGCACAGATCCTGCTGCTGATCTCATCATCAAGGTCACATTTAGATGTTATAGTGCTCCCCAGGTAGCGAAACTTATCAACCTGCTTCAGCATGTCCTCACCCAGCTGTATAGACAGTGTCTCGTGCCCATTTGTTTCCAAAGACATCACCTCCGTCTTCTTGACACTAATTTTTAGGCCGAACCTGCAGCAAGCTTGGTGAAAACTGGACATTAGCCGTTGCAGGCCATCAGGGGATTCTGCCATAAAGCATAAGTCGTCAGCATACATGATTTCTGTAATCATTGTATGGGAGACCCTAGTGCGCGCCTTAAGTCTGGCCAAATTGAACAGATTACCATCTGTGCGGAAGCGGATGCGGACTCCCTCAGAGAGAGTCTGTAAAACTTCCCCGACTACTACTGCCAAGTACATGGCGAACAGTGTGGGCGCTAGAACACACCCTTGTTTCACCCCACAGGTAACGGGGAAGAAATTTGACTGTTCGCCATCGACACCGACGCAGCACTGCATGTCGTCATGCAGGAGTCTAAGAAGTCTCACAAACTTTTCCGTGCATCCTAGCTTCCTTAGCACCATCCAGAGAGCTTCACGAGGCACACTGTCGAATGCCTTTTCCAGGTCAACAAAGCAGAGATATAGCGGACGACCTTGTTCTCTGCTTTTTTCTTGCAGTTGACGCACAGAAAAGATTGCTTCACAGGTGCCTCGTTCAGGTCGGAAGCCAAACTGGGTTTCTGGCAGTATCCTTTCAGACAGAGCCTTTAAACGGTTTAAAAGGACTCTGGCAAAGGCCTTTCCAGGGGCTGACAAAAGCGAAATACCGCGGTAAGAGCCGCAGTCGGAACGGTCACCCTTGCTCTTGTAGAGGGTACAGATGCGAGACACTTTAAAGTCATCCGGGACTCGCTCTTCCTCCCACATACGAGCAAAAAGTTTCCAAACCAACATGTACAACTCCTCGCCGCCGTATTTTAACAGCTCTCCCGGTATAAGGTCAATACCAACCGCTCGCTTATTCTGTTGCTGCCTGATGGCAGAGACAACCTCATCACATGACAGGGGCTCATCCAGCTCAATAGAAAGAGGGAGTTGAGGTATTAGACTCACACTTTGTAAATCAGGTGATCGATCTACATTGAGCAAGCTGTCAAAGTGTTGGGCCCAACGATTTAGTACATCCTCCTTGTTTGTCAATAGGTGCATACCGTCTAACGATTTCAACGGCACCTTCGCCCGGTAGGATGTACCAGTCAGCCTACGTACCTCGGAGTAAAACTCCCCGAGCTGGTTAGTATCAGCAAGCCACTGCATGTGGAGAGCCTTGTCTCGCCACCATTTATCTTTTACTTGACGAGACAGCTTCCGCAATTCAAGTTCACTCGCTTTGACCACCGCAACGCTTAAACCTTGCCTACCATGCTGTCGCAAGAGGTCTCGATGTTTGTTGAATGCTGTTCTTAGAACCCCATCATTCTCATCAAACCAGTCCTCACTACGACGACTTTTTTTACCTAAAGTAGCTGAGGCTGCTTCAATAAGATGAGAAGAAAACGTTCCCCAGACCGCACCAATATCACCTGTCTCATTCACTGGCAACAGCTTTTCAGACACAGCTTCAGCATATTTCTCCCTCACCTCGAGATTCTTAAGCCTATCCACGTTTAAAAACGCAGGCTTTGTAAGTGTGGATCTACGAGGTCTACGGAGGCGGAGCCGTAGCTTTGTGACAACAAGTTGGTGGTCAGTCCAACAGTGAGCACCACGCATGACGCGAGTGACTTGGACTTGACTAGTATCTCTCTGCCTGACAATAGCATAATCGATCAAATGCCAGTGTTTGGATCGAGGGTGCATCCACGTTGTCTTGTGCTTAGCGGCAAGTCTGAACATAGTGTTCGATATTGAAAGCTCATATTGAGCACAGAGACTGAGTAGCAACTGACCATTGCTGTTCATGTTGCCGACCCCGTGTCTACCCAGGACTCCAGGCCAAGCCTCATAGTCCCGTCCAACTCTGGCATTGAAATCGCCTAGCAATATAACCTGCTCTCTGGCGTTTATGCTGTCAAGGCATCGAGATAGTTCCTCATAGAATTTATCCTTGATGTCATCAGCCTTGTCTAGCATAGGGGCATAGACACTGATGACATTAAGGTAATTGTCTTTGTCCAGGTGAAGGCGCAGTGTGGTAACGCGGTCTGAAATATGCACAGGGTGCTCCTCAAGTCGCTTAGATATGTGAGTCTTGATGGCAAACCCTACACCTGAACGTCGCGGTTCGGAGGCTGCGGTACCTTTCCAAAAGAAAGTATAGCCGCCACCTTCTTCTACCAGCTCTCCTTCATCGGCAAGATGAGTTTCGCTAAGAGCAGCCACATCCACGTTATAGCGATGTAGTTCCCGAGCTACTATGGCAGTTTTGCGTTCAGGGCACGCGTTGCCATCGCGATCAATAAGCGTTCCCACGTTCCACGCGCCGAATGTCATGATAGATGTTTTCATGGTATGATTTTTGTTCCTTCGACCACGTTGATGATTTCGTATGATGCAGTAACAGCCGCGGTTACTATCACCTTCCGAGTAGGAACGAGCATTTTTTTAGGGCACCTTTTCTAGCCCCCTCCCCGGCTGAGCGAGGAGAGCAGTGCCTCCCTAAATAGGGCTGCTCTGTCATCCCGGGTGCTGCCGAATCCGCACTGTCGTTCCTAATTTGCATTGCGAAAGCGACCACGGTGTGTACTCACACCCCCAGGACCGCCTATGTGCAGGAATCAGACAAAGACTAGCTTACATCAAACTAGACCTCTCTACCTCATCCTGTCGCCATAGGACTTTAACGGATTCGGAGTCCAAGATACGGAAGCGGTCAAGTGCGCAGGATATTTGTAGGTGCGCAAGCGTTCGCGCAAACGCAGGCGCACATACTCGTCTTCCCCCTCCTGAACCCAGTGGAACGGGAGACCGCTACGACTGGAGGAGAGGTCGGATGATGTGTCTGACCGACGGTAACTGTACGCCCTCTACCGCCGCCCTAGGCCATCCACCTTGCCTTGCTGAATCGCCGAGTCCGCCAAACCCTTTTGTATATCTACGGTGGGTTGCCTTTCTCGCCGAATCAGACTTTATGCGCTATGCGGGAGGGATCCGCATTAAGCTTGCCACCGAGGTGACAAGTCCCCTCAACCAGGTTTAGCCCGCGAGCCGACGCGGTTTACCAGGGTGTGGCCGCTGCGCGCATCACAACTGCTTGGAGCCACTGGTGAGAGTTTATGAGCTAACAACGAAATTATCACATCTCTGCCACTTCTATAATAAAAGTCAGCTGGCAGAAATAGGCGCTATTACCCCACTACACCCCAAGGTTTTATATATACCTCGTGTTTGAAGGTTGGTATATATACCTCGTGAGTCCTGGGACATCCTTCCATGTGCTTACCCGGGGCTCCCAACCGTAGGCCTTTTAGCGTCACGTGAGGTTTTTTTTTTAGTCGGTAGGAGTCCGGCATAGCATACACGATGGATTTTCCCTCACGTTAAATAAAAGGTATATACCTCGTATGTGAAGTGGTGAGTATGATGGGATCCTGCACCTACCTCTAACTATTTTCTTCATCTTATTTTATTCCCAATAGGCAGGCCAGTGTCTAATGCCGTGTGAAAATAAACATACTGTTGTCACCAGTAATTGCTGTAATTTTCTTCAAACCCCCCACAACAGTTTCAACTTACTTCGACTAACGTTGTTATTCATACCATCTTTTTAGAACCGGGACTAAAGGGGTCACATGACAGTGCCACAAACGGTTACCTACCTATCTCAGGGACTGACGAAAGATGCTTACCGCAGTGATTGAACATTGAGCAATCAGTACTACTAGCAAAGATAATATAATGGTATTACATACAGATCGGCAACTCCCTGCCTCCCACTGAGTAAGTTTCCCCAACCCCCCTCCAAAGTTGATGTGTCTATTGCCGTGTCAGTACTTGAGAGAGTATCACTGCGTTGCATTACGTATTACTACCTACGTACTTTGTGCTATTGCTTTGGTTTAATTTGTGCTTAGCCGAGGGTAGATTTGAAAAAAAAAGTAGGTACCTAATACATATAGTCCGTTCACAGTTTATTTACCTCTGACAGATCGTTTTCTGTAAGTTGGTATTGCAGTAAAGTCCCCCTATGAGTACCAGCTTCAGGCAGTTTACCGCATATTAGGGGAGATTATAAGATGGAACCGTTAAGCCTGAGAGTTTTTTTTATGTAAATATCCATTAGTCAGTATAATTAACATTACTAAAGACGTAGTTCTGTTACTAAAAGATTCTTCTTAAGTTTCATTTTTATTTACATAAAATGGATACGTAATTCAAAAAAGACACTCATCATCGTCATCAAGGACGGCAAAGGTGCTGCTTCCACATCTCAAATAATTTCCACGCCCGAAAAAACGGCAGCAAAAGAAGAAAATAAGTTTCGACTTAAGGCCAACCTTACGTACATGGGAGAAAAAAATCTTAGTGTGGTAACACGAAAATCGGGGAAGCCAACCTCACAGCTAGAGGTAAATTAACTATGAACGGACTATACATGAGATTGCGTTCTGTTCCTTATTATTTTGTTTCCATAGCTAGTGTCCCTTGTATACTCACACACACATTCAAGCTTGATTCAAGCATTTACATTACGTGTATATTAATGGCGTTAAAACGAACATTTTTGTATGGAGCCCTGTGCTGATAGCTTACCTACTATATAGCTTGCATGTTAGTATAGGGTTTATGGGTTCAAAGATACTAAACCTTCATGACTTTGATAACATTGCTCACTTTAGTCACGTCAGCTGAAGAGCAAATCAGACATTGTGAAACAGTTAAACCTTCATTCGAATATACACCTTATTAGGACGACCCAAGGACTATTTTGCTTAAAGTAATTAGTTTTGGCTGAAGTTACCCCATGTGTGACGAAGTTCAGAGCTGGTCAAATATTTGATGCACTAGGTATAATTAATTAGAAATATACTTGTTTGCTAGCCATGCCTCGCTTCCATTCAACTTAGTTCAAAAAAATTATATTAATATTTTGATTATTTCGCCTTTGGAAAGCCAAATTGTTCTAAGCTATCAACATGTTACTTCCTTCTCAAGCGAAGCAGTATTATTTATCCTCGAATGGGTGACCACTTTGTCACATTTCTGTTTGCGACGGTTTCCGTGCTTTGGAAGGCACGTTAAGACGTTGGTTCCGGTTGCCAGTAAAATAGCAGTCGTTAATCCAAGTTGCAAAATTTCAATAGCGGACAGTCACAACCAGCGCCTGTAGATTTCAACACGGCAATACGTCAACTATTACGCGGAACAAAAACAAAAAGTAAAACAAAGGCGTATAGTGTGTGTGTATGATCACGCCTTTATCTCCGAAGGGGTAGACAGAAGCGTGACCATACACATCAGCGTATGTACCTATGTAATTATTGTAATAACCGAACCATATTTTAATCCGTAGCATATTACTAATTGATCAATCGTTCTTTATTTAGCGAATAATTGCAAATGCGCCCATTATAATCCAAGATGGCATCATTGTCGTTCAATGCAGTTCTATTATTTATTTGTATTATTTTTAACAATATCTGGTGTTATAACAACAAGCAATTATTCCGGGTAACATAAATTTCGAAACCATATTATATATCATGAAATACATGAGAAATATGCAATACCTTTGGTTAAAAGGCAAGAAATAAATAAATAAATATTCACGGACATTTCACACAACGCTATCTGATCCCAAAGTAAGCTAGGAATAACCTGCTTGTGTTATGGGTATCACTACTACACTGTGAATACTATTGGTATTGAAGTTATAAAAGCTGTGATAGTCAGTGACTTACAAGGTGGGGGGTAGAGCTATATCCTTAAGGGGGGATTTGGATGGCAAAGTGTTACTATAAAGTTGGAAAGCGAGCGTGGTAGTGGTTTTAAGTTCTTGGTACAGGTGTATGCTGGTGAAATATATTTTAAAAAGCGTGGTTTTGTGTTTTTATTTCTGAATTCATCAATTGTGTATTTAAAATTCTTCCTCTTACTACGTACTCTATTTTTTATATTCATTTCTCTAAAATGACGTCTTCCGCTTGATGGAAAGCCAAGGTCATAATATTCTACTGATTGGATTTATATTATAGGACCGGATTATTCGTCACCCTGTTCTGTTGAGTAGTTCTGATAGGCGCCCCCAGGATTATTTTCAGGGGAGTGAATCTGCATGCATCCAGTATTATTTTTAAGAGGGTGCATCTGCTGCTAAACATACTAAAATATATTATATAAATAATTTTATGCCAAATAATGTGCTTCTTCAAGCGGAGTCTCTTCAAAAGCGGAAGCGTCTAGGGCCCTCAAGTTGGCAGCTCAATGATGAGTCTGTCCGCTTGAAGGACCGGGGGGGGGGGGCATATGGAAGGATCCACGAGATCTGGCAGAGTGTAGTTCGACAGAGAAACGATCTTTTGAATCACTGGGTTCTAGCCAAAATTCTCTTCAGTGAGATTGGCACCTCTGGCGGGTATGCATGTTGCGGAAAGGCTTTAGTCAGTTCCAGCATCTATACTAATATTATAAAGAGGAAAGATTTGTTTTTTTTTGTTTTTTTGTTTGTTTGTTTGTAACGCCTATTCGTTCCTCCGGAACTACTGGACCGATTTGAAAAATTCTTTCACTGTTGGAAAGCTACACTCTTTGCGGTGAACATAGGCTATTTTTTATTCCCATATTCCCATGGGAACTGGTGAAACCGCGTGACGTCCGCTAGTGTTATAAACAGAGACAAAAGATACGTACGTAAAAGGGAAAAAATAAAAAAGACACATCAAAAAAGTATTTAACCACTTTATTTACAACGCATACACTTCAACCAAAAACTTATAACCACTGCCACGTTCACTCTTGAGCCTTATTGTAACATTCTTCCTGCCAACACCTCCTTCGGTAATGTAACTTCTCGAACCTCCTTGCAGATCGCTCACCACCACTCCTGTAATAACCTCGTTGTCAAGGGTTTTCACTGTCACATCTTCATCCCTGACCACCAAAGGAAACGCGTATTTCTCATGAGTATCATGATATATCAATCTGGATGCATATTTATTACCAACTTCTATATTTCCTCTGTATATTTGTGAAGCTAAACCAACGACTACAAGTGACAGTAGGACTAGTTTGATCGCCATCTTGAATCGGTCTGTGGCTGTTAGGTAATTAGACTCAGGTTATAAATGATTGATAAGTTATTTGTTTAATGACGTTTTATGGTTTTGGTATTGGATTCTAAATGCTTTTTAATGATACACGTTAAGTAATACTGGGATTTAATGTCGCAGTTATTGATATTAAAAGTGCATAGTACTGAACATAGATTATTGAGAGTAGCGAAAAATTCGAAATCTATGGATCTGAATGTTATCCGCATGCATTGTCTAAAGATTTTTATACCATTTTGACGTGACAACGTATTATTATTCGATGGAGCCGGCTGCACGCACGAAAAAACATGACGTATGCGGCGTTACCTCGCTCTGAGGCGTTCCATTTAAGGCTGAGATGTCACGTTCAACTATCGTCAGTAAACCGACTTTACACACTACCGGTTTCTTTTTTAACGTGAGGGAAAATCCTTCATGGATGCACGGTCTCCTACCGACTAAAAAACCTCACGTAGCGCCCTACAGCCTACGGTTGGGAGCCCCGGGTTAGCCCTCGGGAGTATTTCCCGGGACTTTTTATACCATTAAGTCACAACTAAGGGCTCTCCGTAGCCTATAGTCGATTGCAACTTCAGACGTGCTCTGTGCTAGTGTATGCCGACTTAAAAAGACCATTGAGACACTGTTTGAAGAAACATCTACTGTAAGAAAATAAACTAGGTGCTCATTCCACAATTTAGGCGTACGCACAAGGAGGTATGTATCGGATCCCATAAAGTTTGAGCATGAACATTGTCACATTTTAGGTCTTTGCATTTTAGTCGCAACCTAAAATAATTTTGAAAAAACAATTCGTAATTTCGCTCCCGCGCAGGCAGCAGGGTGACTTGGAGAGGGAATTATTTTTTTAATAAGTCAATCAACACCTCTTATCTATTTTAAATATTTTTATTCATAAATTAACCAGCATAAACTTGCACAAAGAACTTATATCCACTGCCGCGTTCACTCTCTAGTTTGACAGTTACATACTTTTGACCAAGTCCGCCATCTTTGATCAAACTCCTTCCATTTCCGTCCAGATCATTGATGAAAATACCTCTGATTACCTCTTCACCAACCGTATTTACTGTAATATAATCATCTCGTACCAATAAAGGAATCCCAATTTTTTTATGTGTTTCTTCATGAATGACATGTGAACCAAACTTATCACCTATTTCAATATTACGTAAAGACCTTTGTGCTATAACCACAGACAATATACACAGCAACAATACAAGTTTGACCGACATTTTAAATGAGTGTTCTATTTTTGATTGTATAGATACCTACTCTTTTATAAGAAGTTGTTAAGAGCGCTAATTTTGTTTTCAAATTACATACGATCGTAAGAAATCAGACCGCACGTCACACACAACCGTATAGTGCATAACTTTAGGAACAAAGAAGTTTGATACTTTTGTAATTACGTGTTGTAATTAGTGAACGGGTTTTAATAATGCTATTTATATAAGTTTATGATCAAGACAAACTTATTACCACGTATTACACTGTTCCTTAAACAGATAGAATACCTATATTATATAATCTGTGTTAATAGATTAGGCAGAATTAAGTAGTAAGTAGGCTTTAGTACCTAAGGCTTTCTCAATTTTAGCCAAAACACACGGTCTTCCGACTTTCGTATCTAAAAGAAAGTTATTGAGAAAGTGGACCCCAGGTCCAAGACCTACATTCGGAGACGGGACTAGAATAGCGATAAGATGATAAAAATCATTTGCAAAAAAAAGTTTTATAACAGCGCCTGCCAGCTGCGCTTAGCAAATTCTTCGTTGTGAAAATGTTGGGTCTTTAGTCGTTTCGCACCGTGAGCGGTTCGAACCGCGGTATGAATTGCCCAAGAGCTCTTTTTAAATGAGTCGTTTCGCACCGCGGTTCGAATCGCCCAAGAACTTTTGGTAATGGGTTGATTCGGACCACAGTATACGGAATATTTATCTTTTTGGATAGGTGAAGTAGGACAGAAAAGATAATTAGTTTTTATTGGCCTTACATTACATCCAAGTACACACAACTTAATTATATTGATCAAACTGACTGCACCTATATGAAACATGATTTATACATCGCAATTTTTGTTTATTTTTACACTATACACCTTTCTCATCGTCTGTAAAAATAAATCATCAGAAATCTTTAATTATTTCTATAAGTTTATATCAGATTGTATAATATGAGTCGTCTCATCTCATAATGTCCTTTTCTCGAAATGTCCTTTCTCATAATGTCCTTTTCTCGAAATGTCCATTCTCATAATGTCCTTTCGCAGATTGTCCTTTTCTCGAAATGTCCTTTTCTCGAAATGTTCTTTTCTCAAAATGTCCTTTTCTCGAAATGTTCTTTTCTCAAAATGTCCTTTTCTCAAAATGTCCCTTTCTCAAAATATGTACACTACAGGATTAATCCCGCTCAATCCGACTTGGATAGGTTAGGTTAGAAGGCTAAGGCGGGAGCGGAGCGCAGCGGAGCTTCCGTATTAGCCTTCGTGGTTATTTTTTTTATAACCACCAAGTTACCACCAGTCACTTGGTAAGTTTGGTGTTATTTTTTATAACCACCTAAACAAAACTTAGGTGGTTATAAAAAAAATAACCCCGAAGGCTAATGCGGAAGCTCCGCTGCGCTCCGCTCCCGCCTTAGCCTTCTAACCTAACCTATCCAAGTCGGATTGAGCGGGGTTAATCCTGTAGTGTACACATTTCGAGAAAAAGACATTTTGAGAAAAGAACATTTCGAGAAAAGAACATTTTGAGAAGAGAATATTTCGAGAAAAGGACATTTCGAGAAAAGGACAATCTGCGAAAGGACATTATGAGAATGGACATTTCGAGAAAAGGACATTATGAGAAAGGACATTTTGAGTACAGGACATTATGAGATGAGACCATATGAGCCGTCTTATGAGCATCTATTGAGTACCCTCGCTCAGTGCTCCGAATCGACCCATTCCGAAAGATACCTTGGACTATTCGCCCCGCCATAACCACTGCGGTGTGAATGGTCCTATTCAGAAATAGTACTTGGGCGATTCGAACCGCGGTTCGAATAACTCGTGGTGCGAAACGACTAAAGACCCAAAATGGGGTTTAAGCCCCTGTAACATTCATTTGATAAGAATTTATTTTAGTCTTTTACATTCACAGTAAGCTTCTAGACCTTCACTTAAGCCACAATTAGAGAACTATTGGGAACTATGATGAACAAAACGGCCAAACTATAATAGGCTTTTTTTTAACGTGAGCGAAAATCCATCATGGATGCTATCCCGGACTCCTACCGACTAAAAAACTTCACGTAACGCCCAACAGCTTAGGGTTGGGAGCCCCGGGTAAGCCCTCTGAAGGACTCCCAACAAGACTATAATAGGCTAACCACCTATTATGTGGGATAAAGTCACTGACCTGTAATAATAATCGCTGGACTGGCTATTCCATACAAAATGACAGCTACTTTTTTGGGCCGATTCAAAGCGCCTCTGCCGAGTGCACTGAGAACTAAATTAGTTTGCAAATGGCCGGTGTTTGTTTATTTCAGAAGGAGTTTATGTGTGAAATTTCGAATATTTTTAAGTTATTACTGTGATTGGTATAAATTTGAAGTGTTTTGATGTATAAATTTAGTTCATAGTGTAATTAAGTAGATATTTAGCATGAGATCGTGTGTATATTGTAAAACAAGATACGATAAGGGCTGTGGCGTCTCTTTTCACAAGTAAGTAAATCTAAGAATCTAATTCTTAAACAATTATTATAAAACCATAATTTAGGTTTTTTTTTACTATCATAAGCGAATACCCTTCGAGTTTCGGGGATTTTACGAATATTTTTATAACCTATAATGATTAATAGGGATGTCAAAATGTATATCGATAATTTTCTGTCCAATGCCAAAATTCGTAGTTTAAAAAACAAGAGGCATGGTAAAAGTTCTTTAATAATTTAATGAACATATTAAAATTATTAATAAACACTTAAAATTGTAGTTGATAATCGAAACAGTAACTAACTAGCTTGTGAAATATATGGTCCAGGAGCCACCGCCTGTGTTTTTCATTGATTAATAACAGGCTGAATCTTTGTGAGTAGTTTCCGTTCGACGAGACGCCCAAGTTTTTCCTCTGTGAAAATTCTCGATAGAGGTAGCTAATAAAGTGCGCAGCTATAAAACATGTCGATTTGATGGAGTGTTGAAATTGTCTGACTAACCGTTTATTTTTTATTACAATGTTTAAATAATTGTATTATAAACTGGGAGAAATAATTGTCCTACAAAACGGATGATTTGTTTGAGAGTGTCCTCCACTACTATTATCTTCTGTGTAGTTTCTTTGTGATCAGTCCTGTAATTGTGTCTGTCGTAGGTACATGTTTGTACACCTTAAGTAATAACTGGTACTAGCTTCAAGCTTACTTAATTAATGTTCAATATTTCCACCACATTCAAACCACGAGAGGGGCCTGGTGACATGTAACACAGATTTATTTCTAAATCTACCACATGCACCAGTCTCTCACAAAGTTTGTCATGTACCGTACCTCATTTAGTTGGTTTATTAAGGACTTTGTGAAGAGAAAATAAAAGTTTTATTATTATTATTATTAATTTGTGTACCAATTTATATTACTTTTTGTTATTTATATATTGGACATAGTCGTTAGAAACACACATCAATCAGATTTATTCTTAGTGGACACAAGCCTATTTTAAGAGAATCTACTTTGTTTTTCAATCTTTTTAAAATATGTGATATATTTATATAGATAATTTCCTTTTAAAAATTATACAGATGTGCATTTAAAAATATACCGTAATAAATGTGTGATTTCTTATTTTTTTTAAATACCTACCCTCCTCTGTACTTACCTACTGCAAACAAACAAAACTACAATAAATCCTAATCCTAATTAACCTGTCACTTAACAAAATTCCTCTCTGGGCACGGCTGCTTCGGGAAGTAAATGGGAAATAGTTGCCATTGAGGCGGAATAGCAAGTTGGCATTGGCTGCTTCGGGGAGCACGCTCGCACGGCTCACGTTAAGCGAGGCGTCCACCAGGCGGACCGGGCCGCAGCGCAGAGCAAAAATTCGCGTGCCGTACGTTTCATATGAAATTGTGTAGCATCTGCCTTTACTAGAGGCGGGCCGCAACGAAACGCAGTTTCATAAAAAACGTATGGCATGCGGATTTTTGCGTTGCGGCCCGGCCCGGCCCATCCGCCTATTGGACGCCTAGCTTTAAGTTCTAACATGACCCAATTATGATTAAAGACAACCAATGACTGTGTGGGCTGTGTCCGGTGTCATTTTTCAGCCGATTTACAATAGTAACACTACTTTGGCAACATACCTGCGACCACTGTTTAAGCAAACACTTTTTTTTTTATATTAAGCTCGCCAAACTGAATTCGCGAGCCTGATGGTTAGCCTACTTAGGTACTTTAAAGTAGTCATTCATATTATGTAAACATCATTGGTACAAAAATAAAATTAACATTGTAGTCGATATCTGGTAAAGTTTTTATCGACACCAAGACATCACTAGTATTAGTTCCAAGTACATTCGCTAGCTGCCGTCAGCGCCAAATGGCGATTTTCAATTAGGCACACTTTTATGAAACCGATCACCAGTCCAGATACTATTACAGGTCAGTGGATAAAGTCTAAGTTTTACTATTTGTATTTAGTAGGGCTGCGCCATTCGGGATTAAAGCGTGACTATAACGTCCATATCTATGTATGTAGTAACTAGCTGATGCCCGCAGCTTCGCGCGCGTAAAATTTGTTCCCGTTCTGACTTCCCGTGGGAACTTATTTCCGGGATAGCCTATGTGTTATTACAGACTATAATCTATCCCTGTACCAAATTCCAGAAAGATCCGTTCAGCCAATAAAGCGTGAAAGAGTAACAAACATCCACACATCCACACTCACAAACTTTCGCATTTATAATATTAGTAAGATTTCATCGTGACACAGCGCTGTGGCTGTGGCCAAGTATTGGGCCGACAAAATCTAACATGAAGCCAGAGTATCTACTATTAGCCATTGAAACGAAGAAGAAGAATCGTGACACAAGATACGTACTTACGAAATAAAAACCGTTCCTCACACTCTCATGTAGAAAAACTACTAAATTACAGCCGAACTTCCCCTGTGCCACAAAATTATTAATAGTGCACCATCTTTGAACGACTGTTACGAGTATTTTGACATATTAAACAAAGCTCACTTTACCGCTGGATTAAGCGTAAAATATGCGTTATCACCTCCAGTAAATCTTGAGCTTTCCACATCTGTTAGGCTGTGTTCTCATTAGTCGTAAAGTTTGTGGAAAATCGTTTGCTAACTAATAGCACAGTATAATGAGAAAACCTATTATGTAGACTGTGCTAATAGTCAATGATTTAAACAAAACATATAGGTTCTTATGGAGAATACAGCCTTTACTTATAATCATGATATTGATTATCAAATTTATGTAGTGAACTTGTTCAGCATCTTCGATGAAAAAGAGCAACACCGCTGAAAATCAAAGGTGGCGATTTCTAGTCGAAATTTTGTTGACTTTTCATAAAAAATTGAAATAATATTTATCTACTCTGATACTATAATACAAAGATTATAAAATTGAAATCAATACTATTATGACTAACATTACGCACAGGCCAAAAAAAAAGTTTTATTACGATACAGGTCTTGTATGGACACCTATATCATAATAAAACTTTTTAATCATTACGATACACCATAAACAATCTCCAGCTGAAAAAGAAGTTTGAACCTCTACTTTAAAAAAAAATTGTGTCTCCAGAGTAGCGAAAAATCCTAAATCTATGGTCTCCGCAGCCTAAAAAAAAAAAGAAACACGCATGCGCAATCGATGTTTGCGCCTTGGCGCCAACATTTTACATTTAAATTAAACAAAGTTTGGTTTTGTTTGTAAAATAAATTAGTTTTTGTGTAAAAACATGTCTTAAAGCGAGGATGGTGGTAATTGTACACCACCAGACATTCTGGAAACTGCGTCAAACATGACCATGAACCTGTTACCGGCGAAATCAAGGAGCAACTATATATCACAACAAAATGAAATCAGGTATTATAGTATGAGAGTAGATAAAGTAGTGTATGACACTGTACATAACTTGGTCTTATAACACTCGTGTGATACTATAAAAAAACTCGCCTACGGCTCGTTTTTTTAAAACACACTCGTGTTATAAGAACCCTCATTATGCAACAGTGTCATAATAGTAGTTTATGACACTGTTGCATAATAAGGGTTCTTATAACACGAGTGTGTTTTAAAAAAACGAGCCGTAGGCGAGTTTTTTTATAGTATCACACGAGTGTTATAAGACCAAGTTATGTACAGTGTCATACACTACTTTATCTACTCTCATACTATAATACCTGATTTCATTTTGTTGTGATATATAGTTGCTCCTTGATTTCGCCGGTAACAGGTTCATGGTCATGTTTGACGCAGTTTCCAGAATGTCTGGTGGTGTACAATTACCACCATCCTCGCTTTAAGACATGTTTTTACACAAAAACTAATTTATTTTACAAACAAAACCAAACTTTGTTTAATTTAAATGTAAAATGTTGGCGCCAAGGCGCAAACATCGATTGCGCATGCGTGTTTCTTTTTTTTTTTAGGCTGCGGAGACCATAGATTTAGGATTTTTCGCTACTCTGGAGACACAATTTTTTTTTAAAGTAGAGGTTCAAACTTCTTTTTCAGCTGGAGATTGTTTATGGTGTATCGTAATGATTAAAAAGTTTTATTATGATATAGGTGTCCATACAAGACCTGTATCGTAATAAAACTTTTTTTTTGGCCTGTGCGTAATGTTTGTCATAATAGTATTGATTTCAATTTTATAATCTTTGTATTATAGTATCAGAGTAGATAAACTACTATTATCTTACTTGCGAAAGGATATTTCAAACTGTATGGTGAAGTCAATATTCTCTACTAAATTTTCGTTCGACAAACGACGGAAAGCAGTTTTTTGTTGTTTACCGAGATGTATTTCAAACTATAACATAGTATTGTATTATGATCGGGGATATTGTTTTCGACGACATTTTTGTTACAGTACCACTTAGCGCTCATTAAATTAATATAAGCTGGTGTTAGGAATCTAACAACTTAAAAATATAGTTATGTATTCTTAAATACATACGTTCGGTACATATTATAAATAGATATCACACAAAATAAAAAAAAAAAATTGTGACGAGATTGGAACTTGTAACCTCAGTACGACCATCGCTTAAACTTACCACTGCGCCACCGAGACTGTCTTTATAAGTAGTTGTAATCGTAAGGCGGATATATATTTAGTTGAAACAGCATTAGTCATGCATATAAAATACCAGGCTAGCATAAATAATGAGTGCATTAAGCTAAACACGATTTCTTCCACTTAACCACATTGACTCGTTTAGTAACTATCTCAGTACGTTTATGAATATTCAAATATTATAAATAGTTAAGTGTACTAATAATTTCTATCCTTTTATCAATGACGAGCTATAGTGCAGGGGTAATAGTGAAGATTTTCCGTATCCGGAATTCCCATGGGAAATATTCCTCGGGAAGTATTAGATTAGCCTATGGGTTAATTCAGGTACTCGACTATGTGTATAAGTCAGTCAAATTGGTTCATATGTTAGCGTGCTTGAATAACAAATATCTTCACAAACTACAACATCTATACATATAATAAAATGATAAATAACCAAAACTGTACATTTGAAATATTAAAAAAAAAACTTCAACATAAGATACCGAAGTCGAAAACATAGTTAGAATTTTTTTTGTCTGTTTGTCTGTTTGCTATGCTTTGTCCGGTTGGATCTTGAAAAGTACTCAATAGATTTAGGGTCTTTAAATAGGCATTAAATGATCAAGCTACTTATCCTAGTTCGGTTTTACCTCGTAAGAAACTAGGTAAAACCGAACTAGTTTGCTCAGACTTATTCAACGTAAGGCGATTCGTAAATTAGTTTCCGCATAACCAATTTTGATGAAATACGCTTCAGTATTTAACCTTTAACTGTGGACGTGCGGCCTCACAGGCCGCAAGCAGTTTGTGAATCACGTGCCCCTCTCTTTCCGCGTAACCCGCACGTCTGTCCGTCTCAGTAGCTTCGGTTTAAGTGGCAAAACGACTGTAGAGGAAGAAGGTTGCGTCGCTGGATGCATATTTCGTAAGTAATTACGCTTTAAGTTTTAGAAACGGTCCGTAAGACCGCACGTCCACGATTGTGTGATAATTTGAGCTGATGGTGATTTTTTTGTGCTACATTTTTTAATATAAAATGTCAGATATCGATTGCCTTAGTACATCTACATCCAAACGAACTTAGACATCATCAATTCCACCTAGTACGAGTAAAATATTACGATTAATTAGATGAACTATTTTTTGAAGACTAGCTCCAGCGATTGCTTTTAGGATCAGCTCAGTGCGACAACAATGGGGATGTGGATAATTGTTTATTTTATAAAAGATTGTCTCAAGAGTCTTGGTATTTCTATATATAATATGTATGTATTTAAAAATATATAAGTATTAATATCCGTGGTCTGATACCCATAACACCAGCAAGTTATTCCGAGCTTTATTATAGATGATAGATAGCGTTGTGTGAAATGTCCGAGAATATTTATTTATTTATGAAGATGACAATAAAGGAAAAAAGTGGTAGTACTAGCAGAGTTGGCGGTGATTTAGACACGGAAGGTTCAGATTACGAAACATACCTATTTCACAGTTATGGTCCTAGAAGTATTACTATGGTAAAAATCGCTATATGTGAACTGCAGAACTACCTTCCAGGCAAATACGCACTTCACAACATAATAATTTTTGAGCACATCTATTCAGCTTCTTACTCAGGATGAAAAGAAAGATCCTATCGGTTGATATTTGGAATAACTTTTCGATGAAAAAATGCAATGCTCCAAGACATTGTGCAAAAACTGGCAATAAATATGCACAAGTTGAGGGGTTGTCAAAATTTTTATGTTTTGTTATAAGAAGTGATTTAAAAGTTTTTTACATTATTTATTCTTTATATTTTTTTATAAAAGTAGTCAAACTGAGTAAAAATGTAATTTTCCTTAGATAATCTTTTCATAAAGTGATCGCTTATAAATAAGTCAGAAAAGTGCCTTCAATTGTTACATGGTTATATTTAGTTCAAAATAAATACATACTGTTTTAAATTATAACTTTTATTTGCACTAAGTAACTCCTTAAAGTATTAAAAATAAGAACTGGTACAATACCTTCTTAACTACATAGAATACAGCCTTTAAATGTAGCGGTCCATGAGACCGCACGTCCACATTTGTGTAACAAAAATTTCACGTCCATAGTTAAAGGTTAAGCTAATCCAAAGTTTTTTTTAAAAAATTGGTAAGTATGGCAATAGAAACGTTCAATCATTTAGCTGGTTTTAGTGTCAATCATGAAAAAACAGACACGAATATAAAAACATGTTTCAGACATTGAATTCGATTCATACTATTGACTAGTCAGATTTTTTATTATTTTTGATATAAACTGACATAGCTCGTATTACATAAGTTATTTATTTATTTATTTATGTACACCCAAGAAATATAACAAAAACAATATACAGAGATATAGGTACAATTGTACTGCTTATTTCTAGAAGAAATATCTACCAGCAGACCAGCGATTTTTATAATGTTACCATTATGAGAAGAAAGATTTTGTACTCAACCACTCACTTATCAATTGCAACAAACTGTTGACCTAATGTGTACGAGCCCTTATAATCTATGGGTCGCACCATAGATAATGCATAAAATATATGGCCCAAACGTGATTATTATGGCCCATTATAGCCCATAATATTGTTTAAGTAGCGTTAATGAGTATTCGAGATCAATAGGGCGTATTAGTTTCAAACAAGTTTTTAAACATCTATTTATTATGCTGTATATTCAGATAGTTTAAGAGGATCCGTTTAGTAGTAAAAAAAGTGAATAGGTAGACGTTGCTTTATTTTTTAGAATAGTTACTGAATCTAAATGAAAGAATTGAACTTTTTAGAGGATTTTCACATTTTATTAATCGGTGTGATGGAACCTTTAGAAATTAACGGTCAATCGAAGTACGAAAACGCTCGTAAAATCAAAATTACGTAGACAGTAACCCATCTTAAGAGCAACTGTACATACATACATACATACATACATATCATCACGCCTGTCTCCCATCGGGGTAGGCAGAGACTATGGCTTTCCACTTGCTACGATCCTGGCATACCACTTTCGCTTCTTCTACTTTCAAAAGTGCTTTCATACACGCTCGTCGGTTAAGGGTACTCTTGATCTGGCCTTTTTCCAACAGGTCTTTGATCTGGTCATCATGTGTACGCCGAGGTCGACCCCTACCAGTTTGCGCATTCATTGCCCATTCATTCATTCATACATACATACAGTCTCGCCTTTATCCCCGAACTATAATATGCCCATATTTGACCTTTTTAGAATTTGTCCCATGTAATAGATAGTGAGCCGTATTGCCGTGTTGAGATGGACAGGCGCAGGTTGTGACCGCCTGCTGTTGATTTTTCAAGCAGCCTAAAAAGGCTGTACTAATCCGTCTTGTCAGTGAAGTATAATAATGTCAATCACCGTTGCAAAATTTCAACAAATTTTCCACGCTACGCCGCAGACGCCGACAGGATTGTGCTACTTTATGATAAAGAAAACAGGACAGTTTCACACTCTCTTATAGACCTGATGATGAAGAAGAAATACCTCTCCTTTCATACACCTTTCTCTCGCTTTCTCACTTATGAGACGTAAACAATGTTGCGAGGGTCAGCTAGTGATATATCGGCGTATTGTATGCTCCGTGTGGCGACGGGGTCCCATGTTACGACGGGTAAGAGTACAAAATGTCGCTGCCCCTGTAGTGTACATACCGAGGGTGTCGTAAGAGGCGACTAAGCCTCTAACTACTTAACTGATAACTGATGACTGACTGACTAACGGGAACACTTTCGCAAAAAGATCCATTGCGTAGAGAAAGAAAACTCGAAATGAAACCCGCTTGACAGTAGGTAAATTGACAATCGTTAAGCCAAGTTGAAGGCCAAAAGGGTGGTTTGAAAGATTTCAACTGCGGGTCGCGAGGACCTGCGCCTGTTCATTCAGCTCGCTGCACGGCAATGGACCACCGCCTATTACGTGGGACATAAAATTATAAGGTGAAATGTGGACGTATACTATGCCTCTACCTACCCCTTCGGGGATAAAGGCGTGATTATATGTATGTATGTATGTAAGCCACTGCCCAAATGTTAATCGATTAAGTTATTGTGCTAAATAAGTATCGTTAATTACTACAACCTACAACCTAACAATGTGTATTAATTACTAAATGATGTTAACGGCCTTTTGATAACAACCAAGAATTTGTTAGAGATTATTATTTTATGAGTTAAGTACTTAATCTATACTTAATATTATAAGCTGGCGAGTTTGTTTGTCTGAACTCTAGGATCTCAGGAACTACAGATTGAATTTCAAATAATGAATCCTTCGATAGTCCATTTACTAAGTAAGGTTAGCGTAGGCTATTTAACATCATGCTAAGATAAATAGGAGCGGAGCAGCAATGAACAATGTTTCAAAAATGAAAAAAAAAAATACTTTTAACCCCTCTATTTAAATAGAGTGCAGAGGGGCTTATGTCGAGGTTTTGTCTGTAGTCTGTGACTCTGTCGCATTAAACTACGTCACTAGGTCACGTGGATCATCTGTTCAAAGTTTAAAATAAAGCAAAAATGACAACGTCAATCGGATTGAACTTTCACAATAAACGTGTTAGAGAGGGGCAGGCGGGTGAGAACGAACTCACGGCTTCTTGTTCAGAGTTGTGTTCGCGACGAAGGTACCTTTAACTCTACTTCCGCGTACACCTTATATCATAAACGACTATCATTGTTGATTCTAAAGTGTTAAACAAAACCATAAATAAAAAAATAATCACATATTTATTAATATCTTATCTTACTCCTTATCGTACAGACATAGATAGTAGACCATTTATTCAACTTTTTATCGTATCAATGTCGCTAAAATAGTCATACAACTAATTACTTAACATGTAATTAGTTAAAAACAGTGCTAATTATGCCTTTAAATGAGTTAATCGTTCCGGCATTACTAAAACTTCCATGAAACGAATATTCGTATTATTTTTTGTAATTTTACACGTGTTGGATGTGATATGTGTCGCCTTAACGCCAGTAACGGTGCCGGAAATGCAGAGAAGGCTGTCCACGGGAAAAATGGAAACTATAGTTTACAGGACTGTTAATAAATACTATTGTTCCGCTGCTAATGTTCCCGGTGAGTTATTTTTTGAGCTTCATCTACAATAATTATTAAAAAGTCTTTCGATTGTTGAATCATTTTAAGCTTACGGTTGAGCTGAAATTTGCATGTAAGTTTAGTTTGAACGACATTGAAAGGTTGAAAATATATGCAGTCGAATTGAAAAACCTTCTTCTTTTTTTTAAATCGGTTAAAAGGTGAGAGCATTCCAAATTGAATACAGCAAGATCGACAGTCTGCAAATAGGTTACAGTGAACATACTGAATTATAAATACTATAGAAATTTTAGTAGGTAATGCTTTAGACTTGACAATTTATGAGAGCACAAGGATTGAAGCTAATATGATACCTCTGGTATTCTATAGATGGTTGGTTATGACAATCTTACTAATATTATAAAGGCGAAAGTTTGTGAGTGTGAATGTGTTTACTCTTTCACGCTCTAACGGCTGGACGGATATGGCTGAAATTTGGTACAGGGATAGATAGATGATGATGATAGATAGATGATGATCGGTAAAAATAAATGAGGATCTGTAAAAACAAATGAAGATCCGTAAAAATAAATGAAGATCAGTGAAAAAAAATGAAGATCGGTGATAAAAATTAAGATTTCACTTGTTTTTCCCGATCCTTACTTGTTTTTCACGACTTTCAATTGTTTATACCGATCTTCATTTGTTTTTACCGATCTTCATTTATTTTTACCGATTTTCATTTGTTTTCACCGAACTTCATTTGTTTTTACCGATCTTCATTTGTTTTTACCGATTTTCATTCGTTTTTACCGATTTTCATTTATTTTTATCCAGTAATACCACGGGTAAAATTGAATTACCATTGGTACTACTGGGACCGGTTGGTAGTACCACAGGTTATTTTTTTTACTTGTGGTACTACCAGTACTAGCACTGGTAGTACCACGGCACGGGCAAGAAAGGAAAATTAATATAAGTAAATATAGAAACTTTTTTTATGAAGACTAGAAAGATCTAGACTAAAGTATACAAAAGCAACCGTATCAACTGCCAACAGGAAAATATTGTTATTGAATAATATTTGTCTGAATCGTAATATCGTATGACATCACCGAATTCATATCAATTAGATTAGTTTTTGACGACAACTTTTTAATTTATAGCCATTGATGATAACAAATTGTGATATAGTAGAAAACATACATTGACCTGTAAAACCATGTAACATTGTATTGGTAATTGACAAGTTATTTTACCTTCTTAAAAACGGAAATATATGAACAAAATTCTTAATTTGTCTAAGTATTGGGTACTTAAGTAGGTTCAATTGTATTTAAAAACCACTTTAGCAGTTCAATACACAACCAATTTGAAATGTTTATTTAATTTATATGTTAACTATATCAATTTTTAACCCCCGACGGAAACCCGGAAGGGGTGTTTTAAGTTTGACGTGTGTGTGGGTGTGTGTGTGTGTGTGTAAGTCTGTCTGTGGCATCGTAGCTCCCAAACGGATGAACCGATTTTGATTCTGTTTCTTTTGTTTGAAAGATGGGTTAGGGGAGAGTGTTCTTAGCTATGTTTTATAAAAATCGGTTTAGCCATTTCAAAGCTATGAGGGGTGAAAGTGGTGATGAAAAATTTAATGTGTTCAAATATACCCGTGTTGGGTATCAAATGAAAGGTCATATCTTATACATCACGATATCGACAGTTTGTCTCGTCGGGGACCGCTCACCGAATCATAACCTAACCGTACGTCAACTCTGGTACGTCTGTCTCTGTTTAGGTATAGAGCGGTCCCCCCGACGAGACCAACTGTTAGTTAAAAATATGAATAGGTAAATAATATAGCTACCTATAATAATAATACAGGTTCAATACTTAGGGTAGATAGGTCATAATATAATCGTTATTTTTTTACTTTTTACAGGTTTTATATTGTACTTTTTTTGTGAGTCGGGGTTTTTTAAATTTTTAATTAAATTTTTTTGCAATGAATGATTGTCTGATCAAAGTTAAATGCCAATAAATACAAAATTCAATTTATTTGTCACTTGGTATGGTACCTACCCCACTCTCAAATTAACAAATTGTAAGTTTGAAAAATTGGAATTTTAACAGAATATTTTTATCGGCAGAAAAATCCTACAGGGATGTTACCGACTAACCATACGTTGGGAGCCCTGGGTAAGCCCTCGGAAGGATGACCCCAAGAGTTATACGGTACCAACCGATAGCAATACGGCAATACTGAAAAACTTAGCTACGTGCTTCTATTGGCATAACTTAATGCCGGCCGTAGGCCGTGGGGATAACTACATGTCCATACTGATGATACGAGTACCTTATGAGTTTCTTTGTTTTTTGTTATTCTTGAATGAATTAAAATGCAACCTTTATTCTCAACGATTTACCCTAAAACGGGTCACACTGTGACTCGTTGAGAAAAAAACTCGCAACGAGTAACGGTGTGACCCGTTGTTGAAATTTTATTCTAATCTAGTACCACTGGGTCATGTAGTTAGGAGAGTTTAGAGTGTTTTACGTATGGAGAGCTTTCGTAGCTAAATGGTCTAAGATAGAGAGTGACACCGGAAAAATCATCTTGTTTTTATATTACTAAGGACGCATACAAGCTTACGGCCTACCCGATGGAAAATGGTCACAGTGTTACACAATGTTTGCAACACCACAGACGCTATTTTCATTCATTTGTGAAAAGATCAAATTTTATGCTGTCTCATGACGTTCTTGAATTCAGTCTCCTCTAAAGCTACGAGTCCAAAAAAATAATTTCCATGATTCTCTTAGATTTTTTCCTTCAACTCACGAATTTATTGTTTTTCCAACAGTAACAGAAAATATGCCACAGTACGTGAATCTATCTTAGGTTGTCTTTTACAGTATGAATTGATCAACAGGGGCCAGCTTGCTCATGTACGGTATGGATGCCTGGTCGTTTCCCGAACAAGATGTAAACCTCACGCTGCGGTACCCAAGTTCTAACGTGAGTACGTGAAGCCAATATCTTTTTACTTACTCTAGGTATAGGTACCTCCCTGACAGGAACCCTGGAACATCCTTCCGAGGGCTTACCCGGGACTCTCGACCGTAGACAGATTACCCCGACAGCAATCGTGCGTGCGGTATAGTATGAATGGACTGAAGGATAAGGTAGGAAGGACGTCCACCCGCCAAAGACGGACTGGAAAAGGAAGAAAGGAAGGCGCAGGAAGCCTGCAAGCTAGTCCAAATACTTGATCTACAAAGCTAACAAATCGAATACGGTAGTCTAGACTACAACTCTCTCTTTACTTCAACATTTTATTTTAAAACTTTTTTTATACCTACCTGAACCAGAAAGTGGTCACCTTAGTAAATTTCATTTTTTACGTGTGGAAATCCGTCACGGATGCTATGCCAGACTATTACTGACTAAAAACCACACGTGCCCTACCACTACCTACGGTCGAGAGCCCCGGGTAAGCCCTTGGAAGGTTGTCCCAGGATTCTCAGCAGACTTTGGCTATCACTGCAGCCAAAGCCAAATCACTTAGGGGGTGTAGGTGCTTTCCCGCGTCATTGGTGGCTTTCGGGTGTTATCCCGCTTCTTAGAGCGTATGGCGTGAGTGAAATTTTTACGTCACTGCTTCTTTAAGGACGGTGAGCCTCCTCACCGTCCTCAGGCTCCCGGTCATGGAGGCCGTTAGTCTTGGGCAAAACAAGCCTACGGAGCCTTCGGAACTCGGGTGGAACCTAGGAACCCCCTTACTGTAGTTATGTTGTGGATGATCAAATGTTTTAAGTAAATTAGCAATGTTTATTTGTCATTTCAGACACCCCCTGAAGACAAGGAGTACATCATCACAGGATTCAAAGTTATATTACACATGGACAGTCCCGGCAGTGCCGGCTTCATCACTGACGGTGGCATTTTAGACGTAAGACATTTATCATAACACTTCAGAACTGTTTGCCGGTTTATGATTTTATTCCTGGTTAGTAAAGGGTACGTAGGTAGTAAAAGAAGGCCGTGCTTCGAAAGGCACGTTAAGTCATTGGTCCCGGCTGCCAGTAAATTGGCAGTCGTTAAGCCAGGTTAAAGGCTTTAATGGGCGGCTTGATGATTTTCAAAAGCAGACAGTCACAAATTGAGCTTGTTGATTTCAACAAAGCAATAGGTACGGCTGACCACCTCTTACGTGGGACAGATACCCAGTGACATCTAATCTGAATTTACCGTGTGTATAGGATCTACACAACGGATAAACTTTATAATTATGTAGACATATTGTGCGGAAACACCCTGACACAATACAAAGCAATGTTTCCATCACAAAAGGAGAAATATTTTAAGTAGAGACCCAGAGACCAGCAATGATTGTATTTTTGATTGTTCCAGGACTCGATAACACTATCTTTCACGAGCAGCACGGCCAGCATGATGCAGTACCAGTTCTGGGTGTACGGCGTCAGCAGGAACGTCAGTTACCTGAGCTCTACATACTTCAGACTTTGTACATAAATAAAGACATTCGCTGAAGTTTAGCTTCTTTTCTACGTGTGTAAATCCTTCATGGATGGTGCGACCGTCGTAGAAGAAAACAAATGAAGTTCGACATTCAAACAGTTCTGAATCACTATATTGAACAATGCGCCCGCCAATGGACCAACATGGAGGGTAACTCATCAATCAGCGTGTGAAACTGCCCTGTTTGCTTAATCATAAAAGAGCTTAAAGATTCAGTCTATTTTAAAGCCTTTCAGTCCAAGCCTTCGGCGCGGACTAAATAGATTTACAATAGCCTTAATCATTAAGCTCTTTTATGATTAAGTAAACAGGGCAGTTTAGATTATCTCACATTTAAAGGAACCCCAGAATTCTAGGTCTTGCGAAAGTTGAGATGTCTCTAATTCCTGAACTACAAAACCCTCAACATTGGGACTTGTGTTAACCAATCCTTAAAGTATTCCCTTTCCAACACTAAAAAAATATTTGAAATCGGATCACGCGTTGAGTAATTACAACTGAAAAACCATTATATCTTTCATCCCCTCTCCCGCAGGAACCGCACAAAATATCGGGATCAAAAGTATCCTAGAACCTTATTCGGACTATAAACTCGGAACGTACCAAGTATCATTCATATTGCTTCAGTAGTTACGGCGTGATACTTATTCGGGATACAGATAGACAGACAGACAGACATGACAATTTTAAATTACATTTTCGGCTTCAGTATCGATTATAGAACGCCCTGCAAATAATATTTTGAAATGAGGATGACTCAAAAAGCAAATCTACTATAAGATAATCATTGCTTCGTACGTCACCTTATCCAAGATTAATATTTCAAAGCAGTCTAAAGTATTTGAAAGGCGTAAATTTCGCCGTTATTACTCGTAGCAGGCACCTGAGCTCACGTCTAGACGAAACATAAACCATATAGGTAACTACACGATCAATAAATACATACTTTAAGGACATGCTACCCGATTCCGAACTTTTTTTCATTTTACGTGAGGGAAAATCCTCATGTATGTTAAGTCGGACTCCTACCGACTGAAAAACCTTACGAGTCCTGCTAACAGCCGACGATTGGGAGCTGCGGGTAAGCTCTCGGAAGGATACCCCAGGATTCCCAACAGACCTACGGCTACCATTGCAGCCTCACCTATGGGGGGTTTGGGTGCCATCCCGCGACTTTCGGAGGTTTTTCGGGTCTTATCCGCTTCTTAGGGGGGGCGTGCTTGAATTCCTCACAGCACGCTGTCATCTAGGGCCTAGGATTTAAGGACGCGCTACCCAATTTTGAATTTACTTCAGCGATAAATATAAAAAGGTATGTACTACCTACTCAATGTCGTTTTCCATACGATAATCTCCACAAGAAGGAAGGGAGACGCGCCGCTAGGTAAGGCGGCAGTGTTAGCCGTAGGTCTGTTGGGAGTCCTGGGGTATCCTTCCGAGGGCATACCTGGGTCTTCCAACCGTAGGCTGTTAGGTAGGATACGTGTGGTTTTTAGTCGGTAGGAGTACGGCATAGCATTCATGTCGGATTTTCCTCACGTTAAAAACAAGGAAGGGAGACATGGGACATTTTGCTCTTTCACCTATTTGTTGCCTGATATTATTATAAGCAGTCCAAATTACTAGGAAAGTCTTGAAAATACTGCTCGTTCGCTCTAACTTTGCCGCTCGGCTCCATACTAAAGTCGAATTTTTAATTAGACGAAGTAAATTGACAGCAACTAATGTCACTTCTTCATACAATGTTGCGTATTTTCTATGACGAAGTGACATTAGCTACTGTCAATTTACTTCGTCTAATTAACAATTTGGGTATACGCCTCTACGCCAGCGGCAAAGTTAGAGCGAACGGGTGGTACTGTTATGAGGGTCTAACTAATAATTGCTGGGAGTGTAAAGCATGTCTGCATATAATGATGAATCACCTTCTTACCCAGAATATAACATCTCAAAGCTAATTTTCCCGCCACACATGGCAGAAGTTGACTCATTCAAAAGTGATAGAAAAACAATCTAAAGTGGAAGAACACAAAGAAACTGAAACAGGTGGTACCTATCACCATCAGTTCACAACGCGGCCAGAATCTGTAGTCAGAGCGGTCAGAAAGTCAAATACTGGCAAGAAACAAAACTAATTTAGTATAGGTAAATAACAACTTCTTTGAGAATCCAGTAAGGCAAGCACATCATTTCCTTGCCCAGCAAATAGATAATATTCCTTGTGTAGGTACTGAAATCTTGTAGGACCGCAGAGCAACGCGCATCTCTTTATACAGTTCGCATAGCTCTATGAGTATGTGTAGAACACTCTAGAAGTTAAAACATAATTTAAAAAAATATACTTACAACCAGCTTCCATTATTCCAAGGGTATTTGCTAGTTTCATTCTTGTCATCAGCCAGGATCCACACGAGAGCAGCAAGCAGTATCAGAAAGCGGAAGACACCGCTCGACGCCATCTTGTCGTGTCACACTACATAAGATGGCCGCCGTCACATTATCACAATGCTTAAGTGTATGGGAAGTGTGTAAAAGAAAATTCTATAAAAAAAGATTACTTAAATGAAAAAAAAATTTGGAGGTGTATGAAGTTTTCGAATATTTTCAAAGACAAATTGCTTGCGGCCTGCAAACCCTACCGTTGGATAGATATGTTACAAGTTCAAAACGAATTTGCCGGCTGCAATTGACTGTATCAACTATTTTTTCATGATTTAGATGGCATAAATTTTTCATTCGATATTTTTGCATTTTTTTAGTTTTGTTTTTTTTTTTTATATATATTCAGCTCGCCAAATTGACGTCGCCACGATGGATAGCCGTGGCGCATCTTGCGATTGGGGGCCACTTCTTACAGCGGTCCTCAAGTTGGCGGCCCTGTGATGTGCCTCTTCACGCTCCTCTTAAAGAACCCGGGGTTGTAACATGAGGGAAACACGTGTGCGGGCAGGTCGTTCCAAGTTTTTATAGTTCGACAGAGGAACGATCTTTTGAAACGCTCGGTTCTGGCGAAGATTCTCTCCACTGTGTATGAGTGGCATCTCTGCCCGGCACGCGTTGTTCGGGATCGGAAAGGTGATGGTGGGATCAGATTGAAGAGCTCTTCAGAACATTCGCCGTGATACATTCGGTAGAAGGCAGCCAAGGACGCTACGGTTCTTCGCTGCGCCAACGGTTCGAGGCCTCCCGTCACCTCAGGACAACCAATTATTCGGACAGCACGTCTCTGCATAGCGTCAAGTGCGTCCAACAAGTACCTCGCGGAGTCATCCCAGAGGTGAGAACAGTACTCGACGCAGGGACGAATCTGCGTCTTGTACAGCAAACATCTCTGATGTGGCGTGAATCACACCACTGCGAATATCACATACAAAAATATACAATTTAAGCATTTTTATTACTGAGTATAATTTTTAGGGTTCCGTAGCCAAATGACAAAAACGGAACCCTTATAGATTCTTCATGTCTGTCTGTCTGTCTGTCCGTGTGTCACAGCCACTTTTCTCCGAAACTATAAGCCCTATGCTGTTGAAACTTGGTAAGTAGATATATTCCATGAACCGCATTAAGATTTTTGTATAAAACTAGAAAAAAGGCAGTTAATTTTGGGGGTCCCCATACTCAGAACTGAAACTCAAAAATTTTTTTTTCATCAAACTCATACCTGTGGGACATTTATAGATAGGTCTTCAAAAAGGCTATTGAGGTTTTTAACATCATTTTTTTCTAAAGTGAATAGTTTGCGCAAGAGACACTTCCAAAGTCGAAAAATGTGTGCCCCCCCCCCCCCCCCTCTAACTTCTAAACTAAGTGAATGATAGATCTAAAAAAAATATATAATGTACACAGCTATAAAATCTACCAACAAAAATTGGTTTGAACGAGATCGAGTGAGTAGTTTTTTTTTAAAACACATATGAAAAATCATTATCACTGCGAACGTGTTAAAACATCAATGAAAGTTACAACGAACTATAAGAACTTTTATATTATGTTTCTTGCTGCAACGGAACCCTTCATGGGCGACTTCAACTCGCACTTGGCCGGTTTTTTTCACTTGCGACAACCAATCTCTACCTACCTCTCTTTTGACATAATTAATCCCTATAAAATCCAGTTACGTACAATTTTTAAGGTCCGAGTTCAAATCTTGTACCTCCGTAATTAATTAATCTTTTATTAATTAAAGCGGCGAAGTAAATCCTTTTTAATTACACTTCGATAAATCTAATACCAATGTTAATGCCATTAGGCGTATCAAGGTTCTTTAACGTACTTTGGAAAAATACGGTTAAATGTGAGTCGTGCTCACGCACAGAAGGTTCCGTATCAAAAAACAACAAAAAATACGTTTTCTTACTACCCCCCTTAAGGGGACTGGTATAAAAAATGACGAAATAGAGGTGCAAATGAAAGCGTTTTTGTCTGCATTAATAGACGGAAAATTATAGCCAAAAATAGCTTTTCCATACACAAGATGTGCGTAATTTTTTTTTTTTTGTAAATTGTATACTAATTATACATAACGTGTATAACGATTTTAGAGTCAGCCCCAAATTTTTAGATGAATGCATTTTATGGCTTCAATTTTTATCGACGCGAAAGAAAAGGTGTGCCAACATATGAAGAAAACATACACCTATAAATTGGTTTTCTTCGATTTTAAATAAGTATGCGTATTAGCTTATTAAAACTAAAATCTATACTAATATTATAAAGAGGAAAGGTTTGTGTTTTGTTTGTAACGAATAGGCTCCAAAACTACTGGACCGATTTGAAAAATTCTTTCACTATTGGAAAGCTACAATCTTTGCGGTGAACATATAATAATAATAAGCTATACTTTATTCCCATATTCCCACGGGAACGGGAACTACGCGGGTGAAACCCGTGAGGTCCGCCAGTAAGCTATAAAATACTACATTTCCTAGCTTGAAGGACGCGCGTTTTGTATGGTCAAGGTTGTTAGCCCTAATCCGAGCTTAATCCGAGATCCAACCCTTTTTGTTCTGATTTGTCGTTATAGCAGCAACAGAAATACATCATCTATGAAAATTTTTGCTCTCTAGCTATCACGGTTCCTGAGATACATTCTCGTGATGGACAGACAGACAGACAGACGGACGGCGAAGTCTCATGAATAGAGTCCCGTTTTAGCCCCTTTCTATAAAATAGATTGCAGACGGGCTTATGTCGTGACTTTGTCTGTGTAGTCTGTTACTCTGTCGCATTAAACTACGTCGTCACTAGGTCACGTGGATCATCTGTCCGAAGTTTGAAATAAAACTAATTTCAAACTTACAAACGAAATTGACTTAAAAAAGAAAATGACAACGTCAATCGGATTGAACTTTCACTTTCACAATAAACGTTAGAGGGGCAGTCGGGTGAGACCGTCTCACGGCTTCTTGTTATCCTCTGGGCACGGAAACCTAAAAACTACTGACACGAGCTCAAAACATTTTTTTCCGTTATATATAGATATATCATTAGCAGGTAACATAAACTTACATACGTCATACATAGGTATAGTCACGCCTTAATCCCGGAAGGGGTAGGCAGAGACATAATGTAGGCACAAATTTTACATCTTATAATTTTTTGTCCCTTGTAACAGGAGTGGTGAGGCTATATTTTTGTTCCCATATTCCCACGGGAACGGGAAACACGAGGATGAAACCGCGTGTCCTCCAGTAGATATATTCATATAATATACCATTCAATAATACCGTTCAGGCGCCAGTATCTTTAACAAAGTAAGAGCATTTTAATAAGCGGTTGTAACACGCCCCGTGCGTTAGATAAAGGGACAATTTATTGAGCGCCAAGATTAAGATAAGATTAGATAAGATATAAGCTATAGAGAAATTATTTAGGTATTCCTTTTAGTCTACATTGTCATATAAATTCCAAAACGTGTATGTACATACTGTCATGTCTTTAAATACCTCGAGAAGTCGAGAATGAAATTCAATTCAATTTTTTTATTGCGGAACACTGGTCAAACAAACTCGACTATTATGCCAAATGACATGCGATTTTTTTTAATATTTAGGACGCCCTAAAATACTTACAAATGAATCAAAAATCGTATACCGATCCGTTCTTTTATAATAATTAGATCCGTGCAAAATTTTAGTGGATCTCTAGAATAAGGTTCACATTATTAAAGGGATATTTTTAAATGCACATCTGGTTAATTTTTCTGCACACTAGGTAACTCCACTAATTTACTGAATGCAAACCAGAAAATTAAAGGCTGTGCAAAAAAAAACAATTCATTAACTAAACATGTCCTACTTAAAAAACTTATATGATACTCAGAACGAGATGACCTTTTTAATCGAATTCACACCAAAAATGTGGTTCGTACATCGATTATATGATTTGTATAACAGAAATACGAATTGTATATCAAAAATACTAACTTGCACTCTAAATTGTACAATCTTCTACCGCAATAGGTCATCAGTCAAATTCAATTTTGAAGAGGTGACTGATTAAATAGGGGTTTTACTTAGAATAAACGTAAAGGTTTTCCTTAAAAAAGTTTTAACATTTTTGTTGAACTAAGGAATTATTAGATATCTATACTATTTTGATATTAGTTATTCGTTCAGTAAATCAGTTATGCAAGTACCATTATTCAGTATAATGAATTTGATTTATTTAGTGTGCATAATTAGTGTGCAAGTCAGTATTTTTGGTTTAACTTTGAAATATTTAATTTGGATAATGTTCTCCCCAATACAAATTAATCAAGCCTGCTTTCTGAATTCCCTCGATTCGAGGGATTTCTTCGATTTCTCCAGGATCCCAGCATCAGATTCTGACTTCCTGTATATGGGACCACATGGCAAGCACCAACTTTCAAATAAAAAAAGAATCATCAAAATCGGATAACTCTTTCAAGCGATTTGCCGGTAACAAACATAAAAAAAATACAGACGAATTGAGAACCTCCTCCTTTTTTGGAAGTCGGTTAAAAAAGGGAATATACAGATATCGCTTTAAATACATGCCTTATTTTATACATGTTTATGACACCCTAAAATACTTACAAATTAATCAAAAATCGCATACCGATTCGTTCTTTTATAATAATTAGATCCGTGCGAAGTTTTAGTGGATCTCTAGAATAAGGTTCACATTAGAATAGGTACGTTTTTGCAAATAATGAACGTTTTGGGTTTAGGAGTAGGTATTCTGTTCTTCTAATTATTTTTTGATATAATTTGTATAATTATTATATTCTTTGCCGTAATAATAGCATTCACCAATTATCTACGCTTTTTTAAAATATCAGGTATAATTTGTATGGGAGCGTCCCATAGACAAATTAGTTACGCCTAAGACCATTCCATTGTGTTTTTAAAATTAAAATTATTAGGGGCGGCCGTGGCCACATTCCAAGTTCCATAGATTAATTCTATAGAATATAATTTGGAAACAATAATTGGATGCAGAAAAAGCTTTCATTATTGATCAAAGAAAGCTTCCAACTAAATTTTAAGACTTCGTTTTCTTCGCTTTCGATTTGTTGACTTAAGAATTTTGCAAGGTCAATTCTTTTAATTAGAATAAGCTAGCAATGAGACCCAACTTAACTAAGTTACGCAAAATTTTGGCCCTAAGTAATTAAGCAAATTAAATATATTAACTAGATTTATATTTAAATAAATAAATAAAAATGTTAAGAATTTAAAAAAAAGAAAAAATTAACTTGAGGAAAATCCTACATGGATGCTATGACTCCTACCGATTAAAAACATCACGTATCCTACCTACCAGCCTACGGTTGGGAGCCCCGGGTAAGCCCTCGGAAGGATACCCCAGGGCTCTACTTGACATCATCTTCTACAGAAACGAAAGAACTCGAAAATTTTTCATAGATTTTACTCAACTTTTCGTTTTAGGCAGTCTCGCTCGGTTTGAGGATTTTACTGGAGTCAATTAATTTCCCAAATGCTAAAAATGTCCCATTTTTATATCTACACTTTTTAGAGTTTTTAGTATCACTATACTGAGACTTCGCTGTCCGTTTATCTGTCTGTCTGTCATGAGGCTGTACCTACTACCTATCTCAGGAACGGTGATGAAATTTTCATAGTTCACGTATTTCTGTTTCGTTTGTTAATTAAGCAGACTGATATAAATTTCGCAAAGTAGTCTCTTTTTTATGAGGTATGTAAAGTAGGTACGGGACTGACTGACTCATCATCGTAGAGACGAAATCCCTGGACCTAGAATGATGAAATTTGAACAGAAGATACCTTTTATTAATTAGGTAAGTAATAAAAAAGGATTTTTGATAGCAGCATATTCCTGTCCAAGTTTCGTCAAAGTTCTACTCCAGAAAAGCGGTAAATATTTGACTGGAATAATTTGAGTTGTAACAAAAAAGAAAATAAACACGTTACGAACTCCTTATTTCATTCAAATTGATGAATTCTTACCACTTTTACACATAAACATTAAATTTTGAAAAAAAAAACAACTCGGTGGGTTCAGCATTTTCTCGTTCCCGCCAATACCCTCCAGGTTATTTTTAGAACACATTGGCTACATAACTCTATATACAAAGTCTAGTCTATGATTACTGTCAGTGGGAATCAGGCCCCGGGAAAAAAAGATAGCATCATTCTTTTGTGCTGTCAAATAGAACAATCGTAATAGATTGCGCTCATTCGATAAAAGCCGGAATTAGTACCAGAGGAACAATAAGAAATTTGAAATGAGGAACGATATTCTAGTGTTCCAAATATGAATATCAATTCATATTTGGAATACTAAGATTACGATGGTCAGATTTTTTTTTTCTAGGAGAAAAGAACTTCGTTGCTAAGAATTCAATGGAAATTATACTTTATTGTTGACTAATTTTTACACCTATGATTATGAATGCAAAGGGCTACTCAGGTCTTTGGACCTCAAATCAGCATGCTGACGAATGGATGAGGTGATGGCGCGGAGAAGAAAAACTCGAAAAGAACTGTAGCCTCTCCTAAAATGATAAGGACAGGCCTACTTCCAGCTTGAACAACCATAGGCTGATTTAATTAATCGTTTGATTCGAGGAATAGGACAGTAATATTCCCACCAAGGCGCTTATGAAGACTTTATACGATTCAACACAAAATAGTAGGAGGATCCCTTTACTCCATAATGCTCATAGCACTTCATCATCTTCAATCTAAATAAAATATTAAGCTTTCGTTGAACTGTGGTTTTAAAGATTATTTTCTGAACTCTAGAAAGGTAATTTAATTTCATCTCACTGTGAAATGGCTATTTCAAAGCTGTCTAAACCAGCTCGAGTAATTTTATTGATAAACCTCATACACCTTCAAAAATTGTAATAAATCAACCATAAATATTAAGACACATGACGTGCAATCAAAATAAGAATAATACTAACGAACATAATACGTACATTACAAACATAATTCAAAAAACAAATAAAGACTAGTTCCATTACACTAATCCCATACACAGATATATTTACCTATATGCACTATAAACATGTTCAAATTAAACATTCCACAACCATATCAACACAAAAAAAAACATAAACAAAAAGTTCGCACTCGCTAACTTAAGTTCGTAACTCGAAACTTAACTTACACTTTTACACCAAACTTATAACACACATATTACTGTAAACTTATGATTATTGACACTTATTCTTTATTTAGAAAACTTCGAATTAAGTTACGATTAAGTTATATTCAAGTTAGGTTAAGTCCGAACGTGTGGTTCTCCCGGCGTTTAAAGGCAGACTGTCCGTTCGCAGGCTTAAGTCTGAGTAGCTCAAGTTACGATAAAAAAGGGGCATTCACTGCCCAGATTATCTTTTGACCTTTACAATTCTATAAAGACTTGATTTAATCTGAGTAATTTCATAAAGCACTGTACAGGTATTCATAACAGAAATTAGATTATAACTGGGCAGATAAAAAGCTTTCTAAAGATATGTCACTGCGCTTGGTGACTCGGACGTTTTTCTTTTTTTTTCGTCTGTATCTAACCTTCTTTGATGGTAAGGTTTTCTTTTTAAAGATATGGCTTACGATATAGTTCGTTACAAAAGTAATATCGTTTTTCATCGTTTTTTTTTATTCTTTCGTCTGTATCTAAACTTCTTTGATGGTAAGGTTTTCTTTTTAAAGATATGGCTTACGAAATAGTTCGTTACAAAAGTAATATCGTTTTTCATCTAACCTTCTTTGACAGTAAGGTTTTCTTTTTAAAAACGTTCCATGAAATAGTTCGTTAGAAAAGTATAAAGGTTTTTGGCGGATTACTGAAAGAGGCGCGAATATCACTCAGTTGCATAATTTGTCCAAACTAGTGTATTTTCGAGTGTTTACGAGTAAAAATGGAGGATTTTCAAACAAAAAAAGGATTGACATTTAAATGCCATGAAACCAATGATATAAAAACTATAGATACGTTATAGACACTGGAAAACGGCAACACGTAAAGAAGGTAATTACCTGAAAAGTCAGTGACGCGACATCAGGCTTAGCGGAAGTACTATTAGCACTGTTTTAAATTCTTTTAATAAAGAAAACTTTTAAAAAACATGCATTCATGTATATTCAGAGGATGTACAAACTACACAGCAACTGTTGAATATAAAAACGTGTCGTTTCATTCGTAAGTACGACAGAAATAATAAAATTATTTTATTTTCTCGCGCCTAAAATGGCGCCTATCATAATTATTAATGCACAAGGAAAATATACTCTGTAGTCTGTGGTTTGGCGCGACGCATAAGGGGATGTAGGGGAGTATTTATTTGTACTAATTTTTATTTTGCCATTAGATTTTTTTTATTTATGTAATTATATTTATTAAATAAATTGGTTATTGACTTAAATTGCGATAATATTAACTAATTCGATAAACTACATTAATATCTTGTAAATTAAAATATTAGGTACCTACCTACTTACTTTACCCTTCTGATAGTGACTTCATGCATGATACCACAGAGAATTTATGAAATTCTTTTTTCAAATTTGTAAAAGTTTAGCTGTTTTTAAAAGCCGTAATGTTCGAGTATAACGTGTCTATATAATGATACGTCTTTGCATGAAACGTGATTTTCTTGTTACTCTCCAAACTCTACGATAGCTTCAGTAGTTTTTACCGCTTTAGTACCTACTTGAGGAAAACTTTGAACAAATCTGGACATGAATACTCTTTTTATGAATACCTAATTACATATTATAGTTAGGAGGAACATTCAAATTATTTGACTGCAGCAAAATTCTTTAGGCAAGAAATTAAAAAATAAAACCGGTCAAGTGCGAGTCGGACTCGCCCATGAAGGGTTCCTTCGCAGCAAGTACCATAGCATAAAAGTTCTTGGAGTTCGTTGTAACTTTGATTGATGTTTTAACACGTTCGCTGTGGTAGTGATTTTTCTAACCGAAAATTGCGGTTTATGACGTATTAAAAAAAAACTACCCGCTCTATCTCGTTCAAACCAATTTTCGTTGGCAGTTTTTATGGCAATGTACATCATATATTCTTTTTAGATTAATCATTCTCTTAATTTAGAAGTCAGAGGGGGGGACACGCATTTTTCCACTTTGGAAGTGTCTTTTGCGCAAACTATTCACTTAAGAAAAAAATTATGTTAGAAACCTCAATAGCATTTTTGAAGACCTATCTATGCATACCCCACACGTATGGGTTTCATGAAAAAAAAATTTTGAGTATCAGTTCTGAGTATGGGGACCCCCAAAATTTACTGCTTTTTTTCTAATTTTATATAAGAATCTTAATGCGGTTCACAGAATACATCTACTTACTAAGTTTCAATAGCATAGGCTTTATAGTTTCGGAGAAAAGTGGCTGTGACACACGGACGGACAGACAGACAGACAGACAGACATGACGAATCTATAAGGGTTCCGTTTTTGCCATTTGGCTACGAAACCCTAAAAATGGGTCCACCGATGTCTTTATTCTAATCCTACTAATATTATAAATGTGAAAGTGTGTGAAGATGTTTGGATGTTTGTTACTCAATCACGCTTTAACGGCTGAACGAATTAGCACCCGAAACCCCCCCCCCCCCTAGGTGAGGCCGCAGTGGTAGCCGAAATCTGTTGAGAGTCCTGGGGTATCCTTCCGAGGGCTTACCCGGGGCTCCCAACCGTAGGCTGTAGCAGGACACGTAAGGTTTTGTAGTCGGTAGGAGTCCAGCATAACATCCAAGAGGATATTCCCTTACGTAGAACAAAAAAAAACCATTGGTCTTCTAATCCGCCACGCGATTGGCTGGTTTTAAATTGAACCACACATTAACCAATAGTATGATTGGACTATGCAATAAGTGCATACTACAGTAGACCCACACTAATCGAATAAACGTTTTGCAGGACAGTGTCGGAATATCCAATTTGTCGGATTACAGAGTGCTGCCCAAAACCCCCTATAGTTTTGAGTTTTTTACAAAAGAGCACCTTGTTGTTGTGTTGAGCACCAATCCGACAAATTACAGATCCAAAAAAGATTCCATGTGTTATTACTTACTATCTCTGAAGTACCTACAAATCATACTGATGACGAATTTAGTTAAATAAACAACACTAAAATATTTAATAACTTTTACATTATGAAATAATTGTCATTGAAGCGATCATAAATATTTTTTTAGTTGTAGCCCGCTCAATATTGCATATTTCCATTAGCGACAACGTGACGATCGTCAATAAATTGGTAGGTACCTACTATTATTTCCTGTCGGATTACAGGGTGTGCCGGATTAGCCGAGGGTCGGATTACCGCGGGTCTACCGTATTATAATACTATTTTACTTAGGTTGGACACTAGAGGTAGAGTCATTTGAACATGGCAATAGGCTCACCCCCCACCTATTACCTGGTACATAAACTATAAGGTGAAATGTGGGCGTATATATTACTATGCCTCTGCCTACGCCTTCGAGGATAAAGTCGTGATTATATGTATGTATGTATGGACGCTAGATTAGTGACTTCATAACCCGCAAGATTTTCTCTTAAATTGTTGCGGATCACCTGTGGATCGTTTGGCGCCCCAGAAATCAAAAAAGAGAAATCTATTTTCTGATTTCTGTGTTTGGAGCGCATGTTTTTGAAAACTGGACGGAATGGAAATCTTACTTACTAGCAGACGTCACGCGGTATCACCCGCGTAGTTCCCGTTCCCGTAGGAATACGGGAATAAAATATAGCCTATGTTCACCGCAAAGAGTGTAGCTTCGCAACAGTAAAAGAATTTTTCAAATCGGCCCAGTAGTTCCGGAGCCTATTCGTTACAAACAAACAAACAAAAAACAAATCTTTCCTCTTTATAATATTAGTATAGATTAGTATAGATAATGTTATCTGTGCTAATACGATCTAGATCCACGCACCACAATCGTGAATTTCGGATCATCGGATAATCAGGGCTCGATCGTCGATCTCTTAACGTTGACAAATAATTCAGTACTTGTCTGAAATGTACGCCGTGTAATGTCCGTGTAATGTTCGGGCCACACTAAGGGGAAATGCCATTAATTATCGCGTTGATGGACGTTAAACGTTAGTGTAGCCACCGAATTATCGCGATAATTCGACAACGGCATTCACATTGCCGTTTGACGTTAGGCGATAGCTCAAGTGGCGGCACATCAAAGAGAATTATTACGTTGAAGCGGCCACACTACGTGTGTCAGTGCGCACCGTGAGAGTGTGACCGTTTTCAGTATTTTAATACTTTTTCGGTATATTTTATTGACTTTTTGATATCAGTATATTAATGGGTATATTGGTAAAAGTCAGTATTTTTGGGTATATTTTGAATAAAAGGTTAGGGTAAAGGTGCTCCCTCACCGGGAGCATTCGCCTGTAATGTAACAAATTAGATTCGACTTTGAGCATTACGTTACGGCCTGCCTCCCTGACCGACGAGCGTTCGCATGTAATGTAACATTTATAGATTTGACTCTATCATTACGTTACGATGCTACCTCCCTGACTGACTCGAGCATTCGCGTGTAATGTAACATTTATAGATTCGACTCGAGCATTACGTTACGATGCTACCTCCCTGACCGACACGAGCATTCGCGTGTAATGTAACATTTATTATAGACTAGCTGATGCCCGCAGCTTCGCCTGCGTGAAATTTTGTTCTCTTTTCCGCGTCTCATGGAAACTTATTCCCGGGATAAAACTTGTATCATTTCAGACTATAATCTATCTCTGTAGGTGATTACATGATAATTTTGCAATCCAATATGGCCGCCGCGCCGAAATCACAAAATTTCATGATGGGTATCGTTTAAGGGGGTTTTTGGTATGCTGAGTACGAATTTCGGGTTAATTTAGAGATCCAATATGGTCGCCGCGCCGAAGTCACAAAATTTCATGATGGGTATCGTTTAAGGGGTTTTTTGGTATGCTGAGTACGAATTTCGGGTTAATTTAGAGATCCAATATGGCCGCCGCCCCAAAATCACAAAATTTCTGATAATTTTGCAATCCAAAATGGCCGCCGCGCCACTATCACAAAATTTCATGATGGGTATCTTTTAAGGGGTTTTTTGGTATGCTGAGTACGAATTTCGGGTTAATTTAGAGATCCAATATGGCCGCCGCCCCAAAATCACAAAATTTCATGATGGGTATCGTTTAACGGGTTTTTTGGTATGCTGCGTACGAATTTCGGGTTAATTTAGAGATCCAATATGGCCGCCGCCCCAAAATCACAAAATTTCTGATAATTTTGCAATCCAAAATGGCCGCCGCGCCACTATCACAAAATTTCATGATGGGTATCGTTTAAGGGGTTTTTTGGTATGCTGAGTACGAATTTCGGGTTAATTTAGAGATCCAATATGGCCGCCGCGCCGAAATCACAAAATTTCATGATGGGTATCGTTTAAGGGGTTTTTTGGTATGCTGAGTACGAATTTCGGGTTAATTTAGAGATCCAATATGGCCGCCGCGCCGTTATCACAAAATTTCATGATAGGTATCGTTTTAGGGGTTTTTTGATATGCTGAGTACGAATTTCGGGTCAATTTAGAGATCCAACATGGCCGCCGCGCCATTATCACAAAATTTCATGATGGGTACCGTTAAGGGGTTTTTTGGTATGCTGAGTACGAATTTTAGGTCAATTTTGCAATCCAAGATGGCCGCCGCGCCACCGTTGTAAAATTTCATGTTGGATACTGTACAAGGGGTTTTTTGGTATGCTGAGTACGAATTTCGGGTTAATTTAGAGATCCAATATGGCCGCCGCGCCGATATGACAAATTTTCATGATGGGTATCGTTTAAGGGGTTTTTGGTATGCTGAGTACGAATTTCAGGTTAATTCAGAGATTCGAATATGGCCGCCGCGCCGTTATCACAAAATTTCATGATGGGTATCGTTTAAGGGGTTTTTTGGTATGCTGAGTACGAATTTTAGGTCAATTCGGCAATCCAAGATGGCCGCCGCGCCACCGTTGTAAAATTATATTGTATGAGGGGGTTTTTTGGTATGCTGAGTACGAATTTTATGATAATTGTGAAATCCGAAATGGCCGCCGCGCCATTAACACAAAATTTAATGATGGGTATCGTTTAAAGGGTTTTTCGGTATGCTGCGTACGAATTCTATGATAATTTTTGCAATCCAATATGGCCGCCGAGCCGAAATCACAAAATTTCATGATGGGTATCGTTTAAGGGGTTTTTTGCTATGCTGAGTACGAATTTCAAGATAATTTTGCAAAATTAACCCTAAATTCGTACTCAGCATATCAAAATTCCATTTATAGGATATGCTACATGAAATTTTACAACGGTGGCGAGGCAGCCATATTGGATTGCAAAATTTACCTGAAATTCGTATTTGGCATACCAAAAAATCCCATAAACGATATACAACATGAAATTTCACAACAGTGGCACCGCGGCCATTTTGGATGGCAAACGTTAACCTGAAATTCGTACTCAGCATACCAAAAAACCCCTCATACGATATACAGCATGAAATTATACAACGGTGTAAGGCGGCCATCTTGGATTGCAAAATTGACCTAAGATTCGTACTCAGCATACCAAAAATCCCCTTAAACGATACCCATTACGAAATTTTATGATAACAGCGCGGCGGCCATATTCGAATCTTAAAATTAACCTGAAATTCGTACTCAGCATACCAAAACACCCCTTAAACGATAACCATCATGAAATTTTGTGATAACGGCGCGGCGGCCATATTGGATCTTTAAATTGACCCGAAATTCGTACTCAGCATATCAAAAAACCCCTTAAACGATACCCATCATGAAATTTTGTGATAACGGCGCGGCGGCCATATTGGATCTCTAAATTAACCCGAAATTCGTACGCAGCATACCAAAAAACCCCTTATACGGTATCAACATGAAATTTTACAACGGTGGCGCGGCGGCCATCTTGTATTGCAAAATTGACCTTAAATTCGTACTCAGCCTACCAAAAAACCCCTTAAACGATACCCATCATGAAATTTTGTGATAACGGCGCGGCGGCCATATTGGATCTCTAAATTAACCCGAAATTCGTACTCGGCATACCAAAAAACCCCTTAAACGATACCCATCATGAAATTTTGTGATAACGGCGCGGCGGCCATAATGGATCTCTAAATTAACCCGAAATTCGTACTCAGCATACCAAAAAACCCCTTATACGGTATCCAACATGAAATTTTACGACGGTCTAGCGGCGGCCATCTTGGATTGCAAAATTATCCTTAAATTCGTACTCAGCCTACCAAAAAACCCCTTAAACGATACCCATCGTGAAATTTTGTGATAACGGCGCGGTGGCCATATTGGATCTCTAATTTGACCCGAAATTCGTACTCAGCATATCAAAAAACCCCTTAAACGATACCCATCATGAAATTTTGTGATAACGGCGCGGCGGCCATATTGTATCTCTAAATTAACCCGAAATTCGTATTCAGCATACTAAAAAACCCCTTAAACGATACCCATCATGAAATTTTGTGATAACGGCGCGGCGGCTATATTGGTTCTCTAAATTAACCCGAAATTTGTACTCGGCATACCAAAAAACCCCTTAAACGATACCCATCATGAAATTTTGTGATAACGGCGCGGCGGCCATATTGTATCTCTAAATTAACCCGAAATTCGTATTCAGCATACTAAAAAACCCCTTAAACGATACCCATCATGAAATTTTGTGATAACGGCGCGGCGGTTATATTGGTTCTCTAAATTAACCCGAAATTTGTACTCGGCATACCAAAAAACCCCTTAAACGATACCCATCATGAAATTTTGTGATAACGGCGCGGCGGCCATATTGTATCTCTAAATTAACCCGAAATTCGTATTCAGCATACTAAAAAACCCCACCCTTAGAGCTCCTCGCGGCGACCGGTCGCCGCGCATAATAATCAAACTTTTCCGTAAAGCCCCGCGCGGCGACCGGTCGCCGCACCTACCCAGACGACTTTAAACTTAAATTTAGCCTTCTTACGTTCTACTTTTCTATGAACAGGTTTATTGCATGTGTAGTTTATAACATTTTCTTGTTTTTGGAATCTTATAAAATGACGTCAATGGGCCAGAATTTTTTACAAAAATCGAACAGTTGAAGTTGAGAGTCGATTGCGCATGGATGGCGTGCGTTTGTGTAGTACGTGTGTGTTTCGTGTTTTTATTATAAATAATGTGTTTGCATTATTATTTATTATTATACACAGTAAAATAAACAATATATCAATAATCCGGTTGGTGTTTACAGGATCGTAAAATATGGTGTGGTGCTAGAGTAATCAATGTTTTTTTTGTTGAGTGCGTGTGTACCAAGTGCGAGTGTGCGTGTGTGTTTTGTTTTTTTATTATATATAATGTGTTTTCATTATTGTTTATTATTATACACAGTAAAATAAACAATTTATCAATGATCTGGTCTGGTAAGTGAGAAAAAAATTTTTTTTTGGGAAATGGGAAATCTTTTTTCATTTTTAGGGTGGTGGAGCTAGGTCCGTGCGATTACCGATTTTCGATATATTTTTTTAGTGTGTTGAAGGGTTAAACGATACCCATCATGAAATTTTGTGTAACGGCGCGGCGGCTATATTGGTTCTCTAAATTAACCCGAAATTTGTACTCGGCATACCAAAAAACCCCTTAAACGAACGATACCCATCATGAAATTTTGTGATAACGGCGCGGCGGCCATATTGGATGTCTAAATTAACCCGAAATTCGTACTCAGCATACCAAAAAACCCCTTATACGGTATCCAACATGAAATTTTACAACGGTCTCGCGGCGGCCATCTTGGACTGCAAAATTGACCTTAAATTCGTACTCAGCCTACCAAAAAAACCCCTTAAACGATACCCATCGTGAAATTTTGTGATAACGGCGCGGTGGCCATATTGGATCTCTAAATTAACCCGAAATTCGTACTCAGCATATCAAAAAACCCCTTAAACGATACCCATCATGAAATTTTGTGATAACGGCGCGGCGGCCATATTGGATCTCTAAATTAATCCGAAATTCGTATTCAGCATACCAAAAAACCCCTTAAACGATACCCATCATGAAATTTTGTGATTTTGGCGCGGCGGCCATATTGGATCTCTAAATTAACCCGAAATTCGTACTCAGCATACCAAAAACCCCCTTAAACGATCCCCCATCATGAAATTTTGTGATTTCGGCGCGGCGGCCATATTGGATTGCAAAATTGTCATGTAAAACAGCTGGGTGTGGGGCTCCCGGTCCCGGAACGGGGCCGTCCTATCCATTAAACCTGGTGGTATTCCTCCTCCCTATAGCCGGGAATCCGGAAAGCTGGGAAAATTCTTTGGCTTTCGGCCGAAAGCCAAAGAATTTCCAAAGATTATTCCCGTCGAGAACCGTTCGGCGGCTCTCCTCGGGGGAGCAAGATGGGAGGTTCCCCCGGAGCTCGCTAAGGACCTGAAAAAATAAAAACCCAATTCCTCATCGCAATGATTTTTTTCTTTGTAGGGTTTGTTGCAATAACATTCGGTAATTTTTTTTTACGAAGCGTGTTGCAGGTGAAGGACGTTGAATTCATCCTTCAAATAAAATGTTAAATGTAAATTCTAGGTTCTTCTTTTATAAAAATATGGTAGTAATTAAAGAATAAACACGTTTTGATAATCGGTATTTTTATCGGTATATTTTCTCTGTGCCAGTATTATATATAGATAAATTTCAGTATATTTTTAAGGAGCTAAGGTATTTTTGTAAAATTTAATTCGGTCACACTTAACGTCAATTTTAACGCCAAGAATGGGCATTCACGCGAGAATTATTACGTTGAAGCGGCCACACTACTCAAATGGTGACGTTAAGAATTAACGCCATAATTAGCGCAATATTTATCGCGATGATGGGCATTGACGTTTTCTTTAATGTGGCCCCGGCATAATGTCTAAAATGTCCCGTGTTGCGACGGGTAAGCGTACAAAATGTTGCCACCCCAATACATCCCCAGGGTGTCGTAAGAGGCGACTAAGGGAACACTTTCGCAAAGATCCATTGCGTAGAGAAGGAAAACTCAAAATGAAACCCGGTTGTCAGTAAAATGACAATCGTTAAGCCAAGTTGAGGGCTCTATGGGCGGCTTGAAAATATCAACTGCGTGTCGCGGCGACCTGCGCTGGTCAATTTCAACACGGCAATAGGCTCACCTCCTATTACGTGGAATATAAAACTATAAGGTGAAATGTGGACGTATACTACCGTAAGTCGCAAGTGCGGCCGCACATGGAGTACTGCTGTCACCTCTGGGCGGGGGCACCTGAATATCAGCTTCGTCCATTTGGCTCGGTGCAAAGACGTGCTGTAAGAGTTGTCAATGATCCTATACTTACAAGTGGTGTGGAACCTCTTCGCGACAGGAGAGACTTTGCCTCCTTATGCGTGTTCTACCGACTGTACAATGGTGTGTGCTCTGAGGAATTGTTTGATATGATGCCCACGGGTACGTTCTATCACCGCACCGCTCGCCACAGACAGGGAGTTCATCCTCACACTTTGCGTCCGGAGCGTTCCAGCACGGTTAGATCTGATAGGGGTTTTCTGCCGCGCACGCTTAGGTTGTGGAATGATCTCCCTGCCTCGGTTTTCCCAAACGCCTACAGTATGGGGTTCTTCAAAAGGGGTCTTAGAAGGTTTTTACAGGGTCGGCAGCGCGAGTGTGGCGCCTCTGGTGTTTCAAACGTTCATAGGCTGCGGTGACCACCGGTCCTTCTGGTGGGTCGTATGCTTGTCTGCCACCTTAGTGGTATAAAAAAAAACTACCTATGTCTCTGCCTACCCCTTCGGGGATAAAGGCGTGACTATATATGTATGTATATTAATTATCGTTGGGACCAAGTTTTCACTTCTATCAGCACTCCTGGATTGCTACTGTTTTCTTTTTCATGAGTAGGCAGGACTTACATACTTTTTACTTTAAAGTTCAAAGAAATTTACATATATTATGTCTCTCCAAACCTTTATATTTTTACGCTAGCATAGTAAAAGTTGTGACGCTAGTCTTATTTGTTAGAAGGTGCACTAGTTTGCAGATGTAACTTGGAAACTTTTGCACTTCGGACCTTAGCTAGAAAATGTGCGTGGAACTTTGTCGCATCTGCATTTGATGCCTGTGTATGACTGATATCTTGGTCTAGGGTTTAGGAAACCAGACTACGTATTCAGAGTTCGGGGATTCTATTCCAACTTTGGACACATTTCATTGTGTATAGGGCATGTTGTAAATTAATTAGGGTAACCTCACTACAATTAAGTGGCCACCATTGATATTATTCTACCAATAGACAGGACCGTCCATACATTGAATATGTTCCAGATTTGTACGCGCTTGAGCAAAAGCGATACTAATAGACTCGCCCAACAGGTGCTATAAAACACATATTTTAATATGAATAATACGGTCTAAACGTTCTATAATTAGTATATTACTTATAACTTTAATATTACTGATCATTGCTTTTACAACACTCATCTTTTGATAATTCTACCACAATAAATTAAAATATCTCCGTCACGTGCGTGTCATTCGTACTAAGGCACAAACCGAACTAACCAAGAGATGAGTGCATTAGCCGCAGTTGAGTGGAACACGATGCCTGTTTTGATCGCCGCATCTAGTACGTAGTACATATAGATCGATGGTACCCACTTTAAGTATGACAAAATTAAGAAATTCACACAACGCTACGCAAATTTTAAACACCTATTTTAGACAGAAGCGCTCGTGGCCCCGCGGACTCAGTGTTCTGTAAACGATCACTGCAGTAAGCAACTTTCACGGTGACCGTCCATGTGATCACTTTGTGACATTTATTTGTGCGTTTCCGTGCTTCGGAAGGCACGGTAAGCCGTTGGTCCCGGTTGCCAGTAAAATGGCAGTCGTAAAGCTAAGTTAAAGGCTATATTTCAACAGCAGGCAGTCACAACCTGCGCCTGTCTATTTAAACACGGCAATACGGCTCACCGCCTATTACGTGGGACAAATTAAACAAAGGTGAAATGTGGGCATATAATATGCCTCTGCCTACCCCTTCGGGGATAAAGGCGTGACCATATGTATGTATGTATGTATTTGAGACAGAGTAAAGCAGTAGACGATTTAGTTAGGAGATTTATCGGGAAAGAGAATGAAAGGTACCTATAGGTGCGTGATTTTTTAATAGATAGAGAATGGAAAAAGCTTTTGGCCGTGGAGGGTCTTCTTTACGGAAAAGGAACATTCCTTTATTTATTTCTTTTACCAATTGCTTCACTTTAGTAGAAATTCTCAAATCGAAAAGCCCAATAAAGAAATAAAAAGTTTTTATACCAATTGGTATAAAAACTTTTTATTTCTTTTATTTTTTGTAACGAGACTCTCATTATAACGAGACTCTCTATAAGCATAAGGCCGAGCCCGCACTTGCGGTTATCGCGGCGGTTTCTAACCTCAAAATGTCAAAACATTGACTTGATTTCATTGATTTTGACAGTTTGATGACATTTTGAGGTTAGAAACCGCCGCGGAAAAACGCAAATGCGGCCTCGCACTAACGGGAATTCCTTTCCACAGATGATCAAACTTTATTATCAAGTTCATCAATAGCTCGTCTAAACTTGGAATGAGTAAATAGCTAAGTATGTAAGTATCGCGTGTGTAGGATATGCTTATATATAGGTAAGTTACTTGGTAGACCGTACTGTTCATATGGCAACACGATATAAGGAACCATTATTTATTGTTTGATAAACATTTTAATATTTTGTGGTTGGTACTGTTGGCAGCACTTTGTAACAATTTAGCCAACATCAATATACATATAATAAAATCGTAACAGGTCGCTGTCTGTACATGGAAGATAAATAAGAAAAAAAAATATAGGGGGGCTTTATGAACGCAATAGAACCCAAAACAATGATTTTTAGAATTTTTGTCTGTTTGTCTGTTTGTCTGTTTGTCTGTATGTCTGTATGTCTGTATATCTGTTTGTCTGTACGGTTGTGCACGCTAATCTCAGTAACCGCTCAACCGATTGCAATGCGGTTTTTGCTCCAGTTAACATTTAGCGTTTGTTTTATGTAAATCGGTTTAGAAATAAAAGAGTTATAACACTTTTAAGAATCAGATATTTTGAAAATTTTAATTGTAGGGGTTTCTTTGAATGTGAGTGAACCTAAACTGGCGTTTAAAACAATTCAGTCCACGCCTTCGGCGCGGACTGAATTGTTTAAAAATAGACTTAATCATTAAGCTCTTTTATGATTAAGCCAACAGGGCAGTTTCAGACGCTGCTTGATGACTCTGATGAAGAAATACCTTTCCTTTCATACACCTTATGTGACGTAAACGAAGTTGCGGGCTCAGCTAGTGTAAAATATAAGTTCCGTTTCAAAAGAGTTTTTGAGAAACTGTATAGTATTAATTATTAATATTGTTTCATAGCATATAGAAATTTAATTGTTGAACAATTGTATAATAACTACGATCAGGTTCAGTAATCTTAGTTTGGGGTTTATTTGATTGAATGATTTGAATGTTGTCATCGTTTCTGGTAAATTGTCAGTAGTCATTACATGGAGTAATATAAGTAAAATGTAATAATTGAATAGATACTATCATGTTTCACATTACAAATAGGTAAATTAATTATTTTAGACGATACTTTGTTTGTATATGTCATAGCATCATTTAAATTAATCTTAGATAGATATATATAAAATTCTCGTGTCACAGTTTTCGTTTCCGTACTCCTCCAAAACGGCTTGACCGATTCTCATGAAATTTTGTGAGCATATTGAGTAGGTCTGAGAATCGGCCAACATCTATTTTTCATACCCCTAAGAGACCGGGAATAACATTCCACGCGGGCGGAGCCGCGGGCATCAGCTAGTATAATATAATAATCAGTTTAGATTTGACCCTTGTGAACAGTGTAATGCTGTTTAGGCGCCAAAATTATAGGACAGAGGCACAATGTTAGACAGAACAGCTCACTTTAGCTCAGCTCAGTCGCGGGTACGTTCCTCATTAATTACTTATGTAATATTTCAGATCTGATGTGATGTGTAATATATATGTGTTGAAATTAGCAGAGGTCTACGTCCAGCAGTGCTGGACTGCCATAGACTGATTTGATTGATTGTATTCAAGGTTATTTTATACTGCCCATGGCTTGGTTTAAGAGATAAGTACTATTCCTGAACTATTTGTAAAGATATGACCCGTGTTGCTATTAATTGTAATGACGTGTACCAACTATTGATGGAATTAGATTATAGTAGAAATAGATGTATAGCAATATTTGTAAAGAATGTGACTTTAAAAAGAGTGGCCGTGAGTTTTATTGCCAGGTTCTTTCTTATAGGTTCTACCTATTGCGAATCTGGCGGTAAATGTAGAATCGGAAATCTTGACGAGAATAAAGATATTTTTATCTCATTTGTATTGATATACCCACCCTCTACGAGACGAATCTTACACGTGCATTGGAAACATTTATCTGGTTTGTTAGACATGTTGCTTTCTATGGGCACCTAGTACATACGATTAGATGTGTGAGAGCATAGAACATAGGTTTTAATACAAATATGAATAAAGTAAGGGGCAAAACTATGATCTGAATGCTATGTTCTCTAAAACTGGTATCAATCTAATGAATCAAAGTAATCAATCAAATTAACCTATGACTGTCCACTGTCCACTGTTGGACGTAGGCCTCTCCCAATTTCCGCCACCCGGGACCTCTTCCAGGTCGAATCGAACGTTCACCTTACATTTGCAGAACCGTGGTCTTCCCTCCAGAACTTGCTTGCTGCATCGGCCATCGGTTCTTCTATAGTCCGTTCACAGTTAGTTTACCTCTGACAGATCGTTTTCTGTAAGTTGGTATTGCAGTAAAGTCCCCCTATGAGTGCCAGCTTCAGACAGTTTACCGCATATTAGGGGAGATTATAAGATGGAACCAACCAGACTGAGAGTTTTTTTATTGTAAATATCCATTAGTCAGTATAATTAACATTACTAAAGACGTAGTTCTGTTACTATAAGATTTTTCTTAAGTTTAATTTTTATTTACATAAAATGGATATGTAATTCAAAAAAGACACATCACCATCACCAAGGAGGGCAAAGGTGCTGCTTCCACATCTCAAATAATTTCCACGCCCGAAAAAACGGCAGCAAAAGAAGAAAATAAGTTTTGACTTAAGGTTGGAGTACATGGGAGAAAAAAATCAGGGAAGCCAACCTGACAACCAGAGGTAAATTAACTATGAACGGACTATACAGACGTGGCTACAAATTTGTAGCCACGTCTATCTGTATACTGTATTTCAATAGCTTTGCGCAAAAATGTAAACAAACACATTTGATCCTATACATCCATAGTTACTTGCAACTGAGTATTCACCCTGATTATATTCCAGTATCCAGGAACCATACAGTGTTCTTACAATCTTTTCGATACCAAATACCTTCTTTATGATAGTTTATTTTCATTTAAAATACCTACTCAGGATATTAAAAAATTCAATGATTTGTCATACTATATTTTTCTACTCATCTGTCTTAGACAACGATTGTCAAAACATGACATGTTTACATCATTGCCAGATCGGGCAGGATTGAACTATAGAAGAACCGTATCTAATGTACTAGGTGCCCATAGAAAGCAAGATGTCTAACAAACCAGATAAATGTTTCCAATACACGCGACATAGCTATTTACTCATTCCAAGTTTAGACGAGCTATTGATGAACTTGATAATAAAGTTTGATCATCTCAGGAATGAAATTCCCGATATAATGCTTCATAAAGGATCTAGTCTAGAGACCAGAGGGGCTAAAAAGGCAAAAGAGCGCGTTTCATTTTTAATCTGATGCATTTGCAGATTCGTATAATAATGCTATAGAGACCGTAAAATGTTAACATTATTAAATGAATCATCTGCAATTCATTTTATAATCCATTCATATTTAATATTGATGTTATCACTCATGTTGCTGCATCGAAATAAAGTAAAACATTAACAAATGCAGTGAAATAAATGGGTTTTCTTCCGCGCACGCTTAGGTTGTGGAATGATCTCCCTGCCTCAGTTTTCCCAAACGCCTACACTGTGGGGTTCTTCAAGGGGTCTTGGAAGGTTTTTACAGGGTCGGCAGCGCGAGTGTGGCGCGTCTGGTGTTGCAAACGTTCATAGGCTGCGGTGACGACCGGTCCTTCTGGTGGGCCGTATGCTTGTCTGCCCTGCCACCTTAGTGGTATAAAAAATGAATCATTTCATGATCAAGTTAAGAATCATACAATGTTGCCTTTTTAGGTCCGCTGGGGTAAGCAGGAATCTTGACCGGATGCTGTAGAAATATTTTAAAGGTCTAGAAAAAAGTAAATCATTTAATGCTTTCAATAAATGAGAAAGTTTCTGAAGATGTTTGGATGTTTGTAACTCATTCACGCTCTAACGACTGAATGTACATACCTACATATACTCACGCCTTTATTCCCGAAGGGGTAGGCAGAGGCATAGTATACGCCCCAATTTCACCTTATAGTTTATGTCCCACGTTATAGGTGGTGAGCCTACAGCCGTGTTGAAATGGACAGGCGCAAGCCGTTGAAATTTTTAAGCCGCCCTCAAAGCCTTCAACTTGGCTTAACGATTGTCATTTTGCTGACAACCGGGTTTCACTTCGAGTTTTCCTTCTCTACGCAATGGATCTTTTTGCGAAGGTGTAGTCGCCTCTTACGACACCCTCGGGATTTATTAGGGTGGCGACATTTTGTACTCTTACCCGTCGCAACACAGGACCCCGTCTCGCCATACGGGGCGAACTGAATTGTTACGGCACAGATTATATAATCTATACTATCTATACTAATATTATAAAGAAGTAAAGTTTGTGTGTTTGTTAAATTGTAAGGGGTAATCTCGGGATCTACTGAACCGATTTTAAAAATTCTTTCACCACTAAAAAGCTACGTTATTGTGGAGTGTCATAGGCTATATAGCATCACGCTACAACGAATAGGAGCAGAGCAGTAATAGTAAATGTTTCAGAAACGGGGGAAAAGATATTCCTTTTGAGAGCTTCGTTGCGTGTGCTGCGTAAATATTTATAGTTATGTAAAAAATATGTACTACAAAATTGTTTCTCTTAAAAAAGTTCTAAAAAATTGCGCGATAGTGTACTGTATCAGATATACCTAAGCATGTATGTATAGTAAGTTATTATACGGAGATGTAAGACGTGAGCTCAGTTCGCAATAAATAGCCGTTACGTACACCTGTGTGTTGATTTGTCCCGCGCCCCGCCGACATTATACTGGCGACGAGGATTTCACAAGTTAACGTGCGCACGCGGGTCACAAGTGAACAAAACAAAAAATATTAATAAAATAAAAATAAAAAATGTCCATCGGGAAACTTAATGAATACAATTTTCGGAGTGGAAAGTGGAGTGTATATATTGAAAGAGTGGAAATGTACATTAAAGTTAATAAAATAACCAACGACCTTTGGCTACCTACCCTCATTGCTGCAATGGGTGACGAAGCGTATGAGTTATTGAGCAACCTGACGAGCCCACAAAAACCAAGTGACAAATCTTATGAAGAGGTCGTGACACTTATGAGGGACCATTTGGAACCAAGACCATCCCTCATGGCTGAGAGGTTTCGCTTTCGACAGAGACGACAGATGACGGGCGAGACGGTAAATCAATATATTTCCGAATTAAAAAAATTATCTCGACATTGTGAGTTTGCGACGGCATTACAAGAAAATTTAAGAGATCAGTTGATCAGTGAGCAATGAAACCATTAGACAACGGGTATTTGCGGAGGAACAACCGACATATGCAACAGTTTTAAAGATTGCTTGTGCGATGGAAGCGGCGGAGCGAGATGCGTCGGCGGTTGAGCGGACTGGCACCGACGCGGGCGGCGTACCAGCGTCGGGCAGTACGGAGGTGCACTACTCCGGATCTATACAACGCAAACCTGGCAGTAATAGTGCCCGACGGGAATTAAGGTCACAGGCACCCTCGGTCAATAGCGGCATACGTTCCTGCAAGAGTTGTGGGGCGTCGGAACATCGTAGTGAGGATTGTCGTTACAAAAAATTCGTCTGTGGCAAATGCAAACAACGAGGTCACTTGCGACGGGTGTGCCCTGGCCCCAGGCGCGAGGTGCGCGTGGAGCACGTCCACGCCGGCGCTGGTGCGGGCGCCGCGGCGCTGTCCTCGGAGGACGACGAGCCGGCGACGTCGGGCGACGACTGGAAGGTGCATGACATTCAGCAACTCGCCTTGAACGGCTACAAGCCGGTAAGATTATCAATATCAATTGAGGGAGTCACATTACCGATGGAAATTGACACGGGTTCTATGGTGTCATGTATTAGTCAAACTACTTATGATAAATATTATTCTAAGATGTCTTTAGAAAGTACTAATTTAGTGTTTAGATTTTATAATGGTGTTGAACGGCTACAAGCCGGTAAGATTATCAATATCAATTGAGGGAGTCACATTACCGATGGAAATTGACACGGGTTCTATGGTGTCATGTATTAGTCAAACTACTTATGATAAATATTATTCTAAGATGTCTTTAGAAAGTACTAATTTAGTGTTTAGATTTTATAATGGTGTTAAAATTAGACCGTTGGGAATGATCAAACCGTTAGTTAAATATGGGGGTTTATCAAAAAACTTAGAATTGTTTGTAGTCAAGGGAGGTACCACTTCTTTACTGGGTAGACAATGGATTTCGGAATTAAGTATCCAAATACCTACAGTGTATAACAATAATTGTGTTATTCAAGAGGACATTTTCGAGTGTAATAACAATTTAAAATCCTTGCTTTCTAGGTATAAGGATTTGTTTACGGCGGAACTGGGTCGGTTCACGGGTAGCAAAGCTAGACTGCGGGTACGCGAGGGGGCCACGCCGGTATTCTGCCGTGCGCGCCCCGTCCCCTACGCGCTTCGAGACCGCGTCAATGAGGAATTGGACGCGATGCGGCGCGCCGGAGTCATCGAGCCCGTGGAGAGCTCGGACTGGGCAACACCACTGGTGCCGGTGCGTAAGGCCGATGGTGGACTCCGCATATGTGCCGACTATAAGGTGACGCTTAATCCTGTACTTAAAATTGATAGATATCCCTTGCCTCGTATCGACGACCTGTTAGTCAAATTAAATGGTGCTAAAATACTTTCAAAAATTGACCTTTCTCAAGCTTATAACCAAATTGAGTTGGACGACCCGGATAACCTAACGGTAGTGAACACGGAACAGGGACTTTTCCGCTATAAACGCCTTGTCTATGGGTTAAGTTCAAGTCCCGGAATTTTCCAAAGAATCATGGCCACCCTACTGAATGATATACCGAATGTACAAGTATTTTTAGACGACATTATAATTGGTACGGAAACAATGGCTCAGCACTTAGATGTTTTAGAAAGGCTTTTTCATAGGTTATATAGCCATGGTATGAAATTAAAAGCGAGTAAATGCTTTTTTATGACGAAAGAAGTTAAGTATTTAGGATACATTATATCGGCAGATGGAATTAAAGTTGATCCGGAAAAGGTAGACGGTATTTTGAATGTTCCGCGTCCGTGTAATATTACAGAGCTGAGGTCTTTCTTAGGTACTGTTAACTTTTATGCCAAATTCGTAAAAAATTTGAGCACTATTTTGGCCCCCCTGTATGGCTTATTAAACATTAACAACGCCGGTGTTTCCCCTGTCGTACAATGTTCGGTATTTCTATATTGCAAAAGAAAGTTATTTAAAAACAACGATATATGTACATTTTCTCTAATAGCTTTTTTAATTACTCTTTTTACAGTCCTCACTGCATTTTCTGCCGCCCCATTTGAGGCTGGATGATAAGGTGCCGAAAATAGGTGACGTACTCCGTTCGAATGCAAATAATGTGAAAACTCGCTGCTTGTGAAAGGGGGCCCGTTATCAGAAACGAGCTGTTTCGGTAAACCGAAACGGGCGAAAATCTCACTTAGTCTACTGATGGTGTGATGGGCTGCGGTACTCGGCACTTGACTAACCTCGATCCACTTAGTTCTTGCATCGACCAATACAAAAAATAATTTACCTTGTATGGGTCCCAAGAAATCTACGTGAACTCTTGCCCATGGCTTATTGGGCCAGGGCCACGGGCAGGTTGTATGGCGAGGCGGCGAGTCCGCTTCTGCGGTGCAGGTCGAACACGCCCGACACATAGCCTCGATCGCCTCATCCATCCCTGGCCACCATACGTAGCTCCGTGCAAACGACTTAGTTTTGACCATACCCATATGAGCCTCATGTAACTCGGCTAAAACCCTAGATCTACAAGCCTCCGGCACTACTACTCTTTGGCCCCACATAACACAGCCCAGTTCCTCATACAAGTCTTTTTTTCTATTAACATATGGTTTGAGCGTTACTATTATATTATCTGACGGCCACTCATTACGAATAAAAGACAAAACTCGCCCCAACAGTATGTCTCGACTAGTTTGTCTTTTAATTTCGGCATAGTCCATAAGCCTGGCATTTTGAGCAAAATGTAAGAAAGTTTGTTCTGGTATTTGATTACTGTGTTTATTTTTAATTACACCCCCCATTGAAGTTGCTGGCAACCGCGACAACCCATCCGCCGCGTTATCTTTTGAAGCCACATACTCAATATTATACGTATAGGCTGTCAATTTGATGGCCCAACGTTGTAACCGACTGGCGGCCATAGATGGAATTCCCTGTTTAGGTCCGAAGATGGTTACAAGTGGCTTGTGGTCCGTTCGTAACGTGAACTGCCTACCGTATAAATACTGATGCAATTTCTCTAAGCTATAAACAATGGCTAATGCTTCCCGCTCAATTTGCGAGTAGTTTTTCTCCGCACTAGTGAGCGCTCGCGACACGTAGACTACCGGTCTTTCGGCCACGCCGTTCCCCGCATTGCACCGCTGACTCAGTACTCCCCCAACTCCACGCGAGCTCGCGTCACAAGTTAAGAACAATGGTTGGTTTGGGTCATAATGTGTCAACACTTCCACGCTAGTTAAAATATATTTTATCTTTTTGAAGGCCCTCTCACAGTCGCTGTCCCATTTCCATACAGTTCCCTTTTTTAATAGAAGGCTCCGAACTAAATTAGATTCTTTATTACCGGATAGGGACGCTAAAGTTAGAAACGCTCAGGATCAACAGGTCAAAAGTGCACCAAGCGGTTCGCGGGAGTTAAACGTGAACGACGAAGTCTGGCTACGCCAATTTAGAGGCGCAGATAAATGGGTACAGGGAAGGGTGACTGATAGGTTAGGGGTTACAAACTACAAGGTTGTCGATACTTTAGGCAGAGAATCCCATAAACATATTGACCAGTTAAAGCACAGGAAGCGGAGTTCACTCATGGGTCCTTCTATTTCAAGGGGTCATGAGGACCTCGGGAACGAATTGGCATCCGGTGAAGAGGTGTCTAGTCCATCTAAACTACAGAAAAATGCTACTACGGTCGATATCACGGAAAGCGAGTATGCTTTGGAATGCTTTAAAGACTGTGAAGAACCCACAGAGTCCCCGTCTATTGAATCACCGGCTTTGCTTACCCGTGAGCCGCCCCCGAGCCGCTCCTTGCGTCAGTGTCGTATAAATAAGTTGCCTAACTATAAGATTTAGAGTAAGCCTTATTAATTGTAAGTATAATTCTTAAGATCTATTGTTATTAATGTATACTCTCATAAAGAAGGGGTTCTAAGTTAAGGGTTGTAACGTAACGGGGGTCAAGGGTGTCGGTGTGGACTTCCCAAGTCCCGTGTTACAATAGTTTGATTTGTAAAAGAAGATTACCTGGATAACAGCAGCCGGAGATACAGTGGACCTTTTAGGTTAAGGGCCGTGTTGTCTGGCTAGTAAACCCCTGTTGCAGTGAGTTCGTGAAAGAAAAACCAGTGTATATTATTATCACCACGTTTAATGGTCTACAATACAAAAACCATAGGCCTTGTGGTATATCAAACGCACTACTTAGCCTATATATATATATGGCAGGATGTACCAGTATTACTCCAGTTAGAATACTTATATCTACACACACTTTACTTACTTGCTATAAACTTATATCAGATCTATTGACCTGGCCGGCTCTTGCGCCGATGCGATGAAATTATTTCATTTGACACAATTAATTAAACATCACCTTGTGACGTGGCTAACAAAATATACTTTAATCTAGCGACCTAGAGATGGATCCATTCTGGTTAACATTATTATAATCTATGATTTAAAGGCTAAATAAATCTAGTTACATTCTCGGATCGTTATGCAGCCTCCTGAAGGTGAACTACGTTGTTAAACTGTCGGTGGACTATCGCGTAGGCACCGCTAACCAACGAGATGCAGTAATCAACCTCGCGTATGGATGTATAAGAAGAATCCTGGTGGCCCTCCTTGGTGCCAAGTAGTGAAAAAGAAATGCACGTGGCGTAAAAAAGAGAATAAAAAAATGCCGGTGCGAGAACCGGTTACCGCTACAAAGCCGGGCTCGTCAGCGGCGCGCAGTCCCGTCTGTGGATCACGCGTCCCACGCTGATGGGTTCACGGGGAAGAATTCCTCCGTGTTGGGATTCCGCCAAGGGACGGGCAGGTATTCCCAGCAATAATAGGTAGGTACTCCAAAGACCCGCTACAACAAAAGTTACGCGTCATTAGCAATCAGCACGCACTTCACAGACCGCGATTATTACAAGGTCTATCTAGCTTATAAATACCTTTTTGCGGGTCCTGTGATGGTACGAATTGCTCTTGAAGAGACACCTTACGGGTCTTCTCGCTCGAGAGAAAAAAAAATGCCGACTGCCTCCATCTTTGCTTTTCGTCTCTTCCCCTTCCCACCAAGCCAAACCCGCTTGGTCAGTTACATCTACGGTCCGTTTCATTTCACTCATCCCTCACGTTCCGTTCGTGACTTTTATTCCTCCACCTCTCATACGCCATACACGATTAGGGCTTTATCGCATTAACGCCATGTCATTAACTGAAGCTAAAACTATCCTGTACATTAACCATCCTATCCTCTTAAGCGAATATTTTATCCACTATTTGACATAATGTTCTACGTTACGCGGAACGTGAATTCTGGTGTGACCACTCCGAAATTGATCCGCTCGTAAACTATATATAAATTATCATTAGTTCCAAATCTGTTTACTAATTTAATATACCTATTATTTATTCTAATCTAGATTTATTGTACACTAAATAAAACTATTTTTTTTTTATGTTCTTTTTTTTTATTCCTAAACTATTTCGTTGACAAGGATCAGTCATTGTCACTGTCAAAATGACAATGTCAGATTCACGACGTCTAACCTATGTGTATGTGTAGTATTGTGACTGGATGTAAACACGGAATAAAACGACAGAAAGATATCGAGTTTAATATCTTTGTGTTAATGTGCTTAATGTATGAAATCCTCGTTATCACGAGACAAAAAGAGAGTATTATACTAGAACGTATGGATAATGTGTTGGTGAGTATTGCAGAGTGTTACAATACCCCCTTTCTCGGGAAAAGAGGTAAACCGACAGGTTTACCGAAAGAAACAGCCGGGGTAACCGGGAAAAAGTGGTTACTTAACCGACTCCAAAAAGGATTAAAAAAATACCGAGAAATAAAAGAACAAAACTTCAGAACGCTGCTAGCAATAGTTATTCTTCTGACTGCCCTTTAGAATGATCACAGCTGGATAGGTATTCCTTTCAAAACGCGTACTTCACTCTTCCATACCTCACACAGTATTTCATATTTATCTATGTACATTCATTCGTCATCCTTTCCATATTAATAATAATTATAATAATACATATAATAATATTTAAAGCTTATTTTCCACCTATCATTCAGTCATGCACTTATCCTTCCCTTTCTTATTTGCTCCTATCATTCCATAATTATTTACATGCTGTCATTCATCAGTCTTATATTCTGTAAGAGTTTTTCATACTTTGGCCAATCGTACTGTCGGTCAATCATTTGACTGTCAAGAAAAACAACTTTTTTGCTCATGCGTTGTTAAGTATCATATCATATAAACATTAACTGTAAGAATAAGAACACAATGTAAAAACACAAACGGCAAAGCAATTATTAATTGCATACATTAGTTTCGATAAATGCTTGCCTAGCCCTACGATCAAAAAAAAAAATCTTGGGTTCGGAGTAAATACCACTAGACAAGCAACAATATCGGACAGGGTGTGTAAATAATTTAATCTACACGCAAGATGTCCTTTACATGAAATTTACCAACAGATCCTGACGATAACTCGCGTAGCTCATACACTACATCTGACAACCTCCTTTCAACCGTGCACTTCACAAATTTCGGCGCCAGCTTGGCGGAGAAATACTTCGCTGCGTTAGATTGTACGAAGTTCCTTCGCCAGACCACATCGCCTATTTTCGCTGTGAAGTGTCGTCGTCTTAGGTTATAATGTTGTGAATTTTTCTGGTACGCCTGAGTTAATGCATCTACTACCTTGTCAAAAATTTTTCCCATTTTCAACAACGATGATGCCGCTGCGCTTCTATCGCCTATGGTCAGATCATCAGCTGATGTTGGTAAATCCCTAAGAATTGAATGGAATTGACCGTCAGTGACTATTTCACGACCGGTGGCTAAGAAGTACGGTGTGTATCCCGTTGCTAGGTTCACCGTGCTATTCAGTGATAGCTGAATTTGCTGAAGGTATTTGGACCAATTACGTTGATCTTGTTCAACTAGTATGGATAAACAGACTTCAGCGGTTTTGTTATACCGTTCGACTGTATTCGCTTGCGGTGCATAATGCGCCGTATAGAAAATTCGAGGGATAGAATATCCATCGCAAAATGATTTAAACGATTTGCTTTTAAATATGGTAGCGTTGTCACAAATAAGAATCGCGGGGGTTCCCCATTTCAAGATCAATTCCTTTTCCAAAAATGAAGTGACCGTTTGAGTGGTTGCAGTACGGAGGGGGTGAAGCCATACAAATTTTGAGAAAACGTCTACAACTGACAGAATGTATATATGACCCGAATATGCTTTAGGTAATGGGCCTATAATATCTATTGACAACGTGTGCATCGGAACGTCCACCTCCTTTTGATTTGTCATGAGTCCGTGAGGTGGTGAATTTGAGTGTTTATATGCTTTACACTTGTCACACCGTGTGACAAATTCCTTAACATTTTCAAACATATTTGGCCAATAATAATGTTCCCTAATTTTCAAATACGTTTTTTGAACTCCTGGGTGTACACTACAGAAGGAGTCATGGTTTTCCTTGATGCATTCATCGACCAGCTCTTTAGGAATTACTAACCTCCAATTGTTTTTTGAAGTACAAGAGCCACCTTTGCAAAATCTAAACAAATTGTTGCCTAGGATCTGAAAATTTTTGAAACGAGTAGGCTTAGTTTTACAGCCGTTATACATCTTCTTATACCACTCATCAGAAGTTGAAGAAAGTTCTTGATTGAAAGTAATAGCATCGACCGAAATTCGGGATAGTGCATCTGGTACGACATTAAGCTTACCTGCCTTATGGCAAATGTCAAAATTAAAAGTGGATATCTGCATTGCCCATCTGGCCAACCTGCCTGAGGGGTTATTTAAAGACTTAAGCCACTTTAAACTCATATGGTCAGTGATGACCGTGAACTTAGTACCTTCTATGTAAGCACGAAAATGATTTATGGAATCCACTACCGCGAGCAGTTCACGCTCTGTTGTACTGTAATTTCTCTCAGGTTTTGCCAGTAAACGTGAAAAGAAAGCCACAGGACGCTCGATTCCATCTATGTCCTGCGTCAAAACACTACCAATGCCTACGGATGATGCGTCGCAATGAAGCACGAAAGGTTTCGAAAATTCTGGCGACGCCAAAACTGGAGCTGTTATTAAAGCATTTTTAAGGGTATTGAAAGAATCCTCAGCTGCTTCGGACCATTGGATGCCGTCACTGCCTTTCTTCTTACCTACCAACGCTGTCATAGGTGCTATGATGGTGGAAAAATCCTTAACAAACCTACGATAGTATGAACATAGACCTATAAATCCTCGTAGCTGCTTGGCAGTTTTAGGCTGTGGGAAATTCTGAATGCTGCTCAGCTTCTCTGGGTCAGTGCGCAAACCTTGTGTATTGATGATGTATCCCAAGTATCTAAGCTCTCCTTTGCAAAATTCGCACTTTTTTAAGTTGATAGTGAGACCAGCGTCACTAAGCGACTTCTTTACAGCAGCAAGTATCTCCATATGTTCAGAAAATGACTCTGTGGCAATCAGAAGATCGTCCAGATAACAAAAAACTTTTCCGTCAAATTTGTGCAGAAATAGCGAATCAACTAGCCTTTGCATTTCAGCTCCCGCATTGGATAATCCGAATGGCATTCTTTTAAAATGAAAAAGACCTCTATTAGGGACTACGAAAGCTGTTTTCTCACAAGAAGTACCTTTGCCGTCTATTCCATCCTGACTTGACAAACTGACCTGCCAAAAACTCGATGATAAATCAATTGAACTAAGATAATGTGCTCCTCGCAGATTGTCCAAAATCGAATTTATATAAGGAAGTGGGTACGAGTCTTTAACCGTGACATCATTGAGCTTACGCGCGTCGAGGCAGAATCTCCATGATCCATCTTTCTTTGGGATCATGACAACCGGGTTGGACCATGGTGACCTCGACGGTTCGATGACATCGAGCCTCAACATCTCGTCCACCTCCCTATTCAATGCTGTCAACTTAGCAGGCGATAAAGGGTAATATCTTTGTTTAATAGGCTCTCCCTGTGTAATAATTTTATGTGTAACGATATGCGTTTTCCCTAAACCTTTTTTTTCTGATGAAATTGACTCAAAGTCATTCATTACTTTTTGTAGATGTTTGGCTTGTTGAGATGTTAGATCATCTCTGGGTATTAAAGCTTTCACCTCACACAACGCACTGCAAGCACTATAACTTGTGGAGTTGCCTCTCTTCACGACATCTCCAAACTTAAAAATGTCCACTAGACCAAATGCATCAGCGAAATCCATACCGCACAAGATTTCGTGATGTATGTCAGGGCAAACTAAAAAATTAAAGTGGGCAGTTATCCCATTACAAGTTATTGGCAAAGACATTATGCCAATGACTTTAATTTGTGATAAATCCGCTAAAAATACTGCTGGCACGACTGAAGCATCCCTAGCATGTAATGTCCATCCAAGTCTTTGAAAATATCGATGCTTATTCGCACCTAAAACTAATAAATGTGCCCCAGGATCGAGCAATGCTTCGAAATTACGGTCCTTTATTGTGAATTTAACAAACAACCGATTATCCCCTACGAATGACGATATTTCAGGCGAAGAGACTGTTTGTGTGTGTAACGACTTGCTCGGGGGCCCCATCAGTTTTTTTTATTAAGTGTCTGTGTAGTAGACTGCGAGCGCAAGCCTGTGTTACATTGGGTGCAGTTCCTAATCGTCACCCTCTTAGCACCGCACTTGAAACATATTATGCCTGGTATTGACCTACACACCTTATAACTATGGCCGACTTTTTTACATTTAAGGCAAGTAATAGGTGAGCCGCGCCTGTCAGGTAATTTGCCGACGCTGACTGCATTGAGTTCGCGCTTGCCAACCGGTTTAGATTGACATAAAACACCAGAATAAGCCTCATAATTCTTGGACACGTTGACCAATTGGTCAAAGGTAGTAATATCATTGATGGCTAATAGTTGGGCGTATGTAGGTAGCAAATTGTGTTTTATAATTTCAAGTAGGTTGTCGCTTGTAATAGGATATGTTAGTCTATTGTTTAAATCCTGGATATCTAAAATAAAGAATGATACAGACTGACCTAGCTTCTGCTTTTTTTCACGAATTTGTCTCTCTATGTTGTAGTTGTAATCCTTTGATTGAAAGAATTTTCGAAATTCAACGCAAATATCAAACCAAGAGTTAATTTTATGTTGGATTGTTCTATGAAACTTGAGTGCGGTGTCAGATAACAGTTCTGAAAAACCTCTTACTAATGTTGTATCGTCAATCTGTCGTGCGATACGTGTTTCATTAACCCTAAGGAGGAAGTCGTCAATATCTGACTCTCCGTTATACTTGAGTTTAAGGGAAGCTAAATTCAATGATTTGTAGTACACATGCGCACTGGGGGGCGGTGCAACTACTTGTGTTATACCATTACCTTGGTTCATGTTGTCAAAAATTTCGCTAGTTTTAATGGGGAATGTCTTATGTGCGTGTGCTATCGGTTCTTGTGCCACGTATGTCTCTTGTGTGTTGCTGTGAGAGGCAGCATAATGGGTGGTCGTATTAGAGACTATGGATGTCGTAAACGTTTCGGGAGCCAAAGATGAAGTCCGGTTCACGTTGACTCGGGGACGTGTATTTACGGTATCCATAGGTATGTGTACCTCTAAAGGTCGTGTATACGGGCTAGAAGTTACCTGCATAACGTTCCGACTATGCACCGGTGAAGCAAATTCACTTGCATCAGTATCTGGAGTTTTTGACATTTTTTATAAATAAGTTCTTAATATCTAGTTTGTATTTAGCCTAAAATGCTCTAGTAGTAGTAGTAGTAATGGTATAATCACTGTAGCAATGCCACAGACACAATAACAACAAAGTTATGTTTCAAAAGTATGTTCGTAAAAATTACTATGAAAAAATTCAATTTTGTTAATAAAAACAAAACCTGCAACTATTTAGTCCTGATCCTTGTGTATTTAAGCTCTAAAGGGTGTACAAGATCAGATAAAACTATAAAAACAACCAATATGTTGATATTTAAAAAGTTGATTTTTGTCGGGAGAACGATAAGACAAAAAAACTCAAATTTGCTCACAAAACCGAAAATTGACACAAGACTTTATCTGGTCCTAGTGTTTATCAATGCAGAATGGTGCACCGAATCAGATAGAAGTTTAAAAATCACCAATCTGTTAATACTTAAAAAGTTGATTTTTGCCGGGATGAGAACGACAACTCATAAAACACAAATTTGTTCACAAAAACAAAATTTGCACATATTTTGGTTTGGTTTCTTACTGTCATTAACTCTAAGCAGTGTAAGCAATTATATTAAACACTTAAACTATCCAGATGTCAATATTTAAAAAATGTTGTTAGTTCTGGATGAAACTTTTGTTAAAGAAAAAAAACTTAAATTTGCATAAAAAAGTCAAAATTTACACATTTTGTGGTCTGGTCTTCACGGATATGAATTCTTAATAGGGTGAGTGACCGGATTCAATATCTATAAACCATCAATATGTCAATATTTAAAATTTTGACATATTCCTGAGGGAACGGTGAAGTATGAACTATTAATTTTCTTAAAGTAAAGCTACTGCTTTCAAGCCTAGATACAACAATAAAAATTGTATCCCTCAAAAGATAAACACAAAGGAAATTCCCCCCCGAAGCTCAATTGCAACAATGGTTACCAACTAATTTCAATTGAATTCAGGCGCTGTACATGCAGCACGTTAATAGGTAATCACAAAAAAATAAAGTTCGGGCGCCATGTAACGTAACGGGGGTCAAGGGTGTCGGTGTGGACTTCCCAAGTCCCGTGTTACAATAGTTTGATTTGTAAAAGAAGATTACCTGGATAACAGCAGCCGGAGATACAGTGGACCTTTTAGGTTAAGGGCCGTGTTGTCTGGCTAGTAAACCCCTGTTGCAGTGAGTTCGTGAAAGAAAAACCAGTGTATATTATTATCACCACGTTTAATGGTCTACAATACAAAAACCATAGGCCTTGTGGTATATCAAACGCACTACTTAGCCTATATATATATATGGCAGGATGTACCAGTATTACTCCAGTTAGAATACTTATATCTACACACACTTTACTTACTTGCTATAAACTTATATCAGATCTATTGACCTGGCCGGCTCTTGCGCCGATGCGATGAAATTATTTCATTTGACACAATTAATTAAACATCACCTTGTGACGTGGCTAACAAAATATACTTTAATCTAGCGACCTAGAGATGGATCCATTCTGGTTAACATTATTATAATCTATGATTTAAAGGCTAAATAAATCTAGTTACATTCTCGGATCGTTATGCAGCCTCCTGAAGGTGAACTACGTTGTTAAACTGTCGGTGGACTATCGCGTAGGCACCGCTAACCAACGAGATGCAGTAATCAACCTCGCGTATGGATGTATAAGAAGAATCCTGGTGGCCCTCCTTGGTGCCAAGTAGTGAAAAAGAAATGCACGTGGCGTAAAAAAGAGAATAAAAAAATGCCGGTGCGAGAACCGGTTACCGCTACAAAGCCGGGCTCGTCAGCGGCGCGCAGTCCCGTCTGTGGATCACGCGTCCCACGCTGATGGGTTCACGGGGAAGAATTCCTCCGTGTTGGGATTCCGCCAAGGGACGGGCAGGTATTCCCAGCAATAATAGGTAGGTACTCCAAAGACCCGCTACAACAAAAGTTACGCGTCATTAGCAATCAGCACGCACTTCACAGACCGCGATTATTACAAGGTCTATCTAGCTTATAAATACCTTTTTGCGGGTCCTGTGATGGTACGAATTGCTCTTGAAGAGACACCTTACGGGTCTTCTCGCTCGAGAGAAAAAAAAATGCCGACTGCCTCCATCTTTGCTTTTCGTCTCTTCCCCTTCCCACCAAGCCAAACCCGCTTGGTCAGTTACATCTACGGTCCGTTTCATTTCACTCATCCCTCACGTTCCGTTCGTGACTTTTATTCCTCCACCTCTCATACGCCATACACGATTAGGGCTTTATCGCATTAACGCCATGTCATTAACTGAAGCTAAAACTATCCTGTACATTAACCATCCTATCCTCTTAAGCGAATATTTTATCCACTATTTGACATAATGTTCTACGTTACGCGGAACGTGAATTCTGGTGTGACCACTCCGAAATTGATCCGCTCGTAAACTATATATAAATTATCATTAGTTCCAAATCTGTTTACTAATTTAATATACCTATTATTTATTCTAATCTAGATTTATTGTACACTAAATAAAACTATTTTTTTTTTATGTTCTTTTTTTTTATTCCTAAACTATTTCGTTGACAAGGATCAGTCATTGTCACTGTCAAAATGACAATGTCAGATTCACGACGTCTAACCTATGTGTATGTGTAGTATTGTGACTGGATGTAAACACGGAATAAAACGACAGAAAGATATCGAGTTTAATATCTTTGTGTTAATGTGCTTAATGTATGAAATCCTCGTTATCACGAGACAAAAAGAGAGTATTATACTAGAACGTATGGATAATGTGTTGGTGAGTATTGCAGAGTGTTACAGGGTGGAGGATTGTACTGTATCAGATATACCTAAGCATGTATGTAGCTATAGTAAGTTATTATACGGAGATGTAAGACGTGAGCTCAGTTCGCAATAAACAGCCGTTACGTACACCTGTGTGTTGATTTGTCCCGCGCCCCGCCGACATTATAGATAGCATGTGTCTATCTTTGGGTTGGTGCACAATAACCATTTTAATGGCAATCATTTTTTTTCTACAATAATGCCACGGGATACATCTTTCATAAACGAAATTGTACTTAAAAATAAAGCGACGGGAATACACGCGACGAGAAACCTTTCTCTCTCTCTCTCTCTCTCTCTCTCTCTCTCTCTCACGTAGTATTGAATATTAACGACGAGACGCTACGGGAGTACACGCAACGCGCCGGGAGTAAATGCGACGGAAATAGTTAATACTTTCTCTTATGTGGCGCAAACGAAGTTGCGCGGGTCAGCTAGTATATTTTATAGTTAAGGTAATGGTCTGGAAAAACGTATAGGCTAATTTGATAGCGGGAATATGTTCCCACGGGGAGCGGGAACAGGAAACGATATCTAGTCAAGTTAATAATAACGTTCATATGATAGTGTATGACACTTACTTTACCTATATATTTGTATTATAATTTTTAACCTTTTTTCTAAGCTCTCACACATCTAATCGCATGTACTAGGCGCTCATAGAAAGCAAGATGTCTAACAAACCCGATATACGTTTTCAATACACGCGATACTTACATAGCTATTTCACTCCGTCCAAGTTTAGACGAGCTATTGATGAACAAGGTAATAAATAATTATGATCATCGGTAGAATGAAATTCCCGTTTTAATATTTCCTAGAGAGTTTATAGACACAACTTTCGAAAGTAATGAATTGAATACTGTGAAACATTTTTTACACAGTCTTTTTACCCCAACTACAGCCTTTTTTTGAGTCAAAATCCCGGAAAACACACGTGCCCTACCACTGCCTATGGTCAGGCAGGAGCCCCAGGTAAGCCCCCGGAAGAATGCCCCAGGATCCGGCTGAAGCTAATAATTATTCATTATTTATTTAGACCACAATATACTTTTGAAAACCTTATGTATGTACAAAGAAATTTTAATTAGTTCCGCTAAGTTAAGCGATGGACACTGTCAACACTAGAAATAAAAACATTGCAGATTGCACAAAATCAGCTATTCTTTCATGGGTAACTGTAGGTATACGCTTTTACAACCATACGAAATTAAGAGTTTGCCCCTAAATAAGTTCAAAAAGTTTATAAAAGGTAAATTATACTGCAAGGGCTACTATACCATCAGTAATTATTTGTTGTATAAGGAAGCCTGGAAATTATCTGCCATGACGGATTCACAAAGAAATTTTTAAAATGCATAGTTTTCAGATTCTTTAAAATTGTAAATAGAGCTCTAAAAGAATAACCCGCCGAGTTTCTTGTCAGTTCTTCTTAGGTGGGTCGCGTTGTGAACTGGTGGTAGAGTTTTTGTTTTATATTCTGGACGTTTTACAAGCGCATCTGTATAACTAGTGCCTTAGTGAAATAAATATATGTTTTATTTATTTAAGACAAAAAATAACAGCTAGATATTTATGACCTTACCTTACAGGTTGCCTGAAAGAAATTGCTTTGAGCGATAAGGCCGCCATTTGTACATTTGCATGTTATTTTTGGTTTGTGTAATCTTATTGGTGTACAATAAAGTTTAATTAGGTACTTATTTACTTACTTACTTACCTACGTACCTACTGAGAAACGAAAAGTGCGAGTCGAATACTTGCACGAAGGATTCCACACCCTTCGTTACGAAACCCTAAAAATAATATCTGTGTTACGTGTCACCAGGCCCCTCTCGCGGTTTGAATGTGGTGTAAATATTGAACATGAATTAAGTAATTCTATCTTGAAGCTAGTACCAGATATTACAAAAGGTGTACAAACATGGACCTACGACAGAAAATGATATGTTGATACATCAAAAGCAATAGCAGTAGGTACCTAAGTACCTACCAATCTAGTAAGTAGTTGGGAAAATTGACAATCACTGCAACAAGATTTGCTTTCAGGGCGATCAACTAAGTTTATCAGTTTGCCGCTTTTTTATGACATAGCCAGCCCGTATAACCAACTATTTTGTACAACTATTATATTTTAGGTCTCCGTACACGATCTCAGTTCGTGCATTTCATGCAGGGAAGTTTTCAACAGCGCCAGCTGTTAATTAGAGAACCAAACATTTCAAACCTTAATAGTCTTCACAACGAATTCCTATTGGCCGTTAGATGTCGCTAAAACTACTTACTGACTGCAAGACTATGTCATCTACTGGCCACTAGATGGCATTAGTAGTAGTATTTTCATACTGTGTAAGCACCTTTTGAATGGCTTTAACATGTCTACAGCTTCTAGCTCAGAATTTAGTCCTAGACACTGTTGAATGCCTTTTAATACTTTAATTCCTATGTACAGTGGGTGTCTGTAAAACCTATTGCGTTAGTCAGCAGATAGGCCAGTTACCAGGCTAGATTAGCTATGGCTGAGAAACTCATAGTGGAATGAAATGGACAGTAAAAGAAAGTTTTTTTTTCTTTTTTATACCACTAAGGTGGCAGGCAAGCATACAGCCCACCAGAGGCGCCACACTCGCGCTGCCAACCCTGTAAAGACCTTCTAAGATCCCTTTTGAAGAACCCCATACTGAAGGCGTTTGGGAAAACCGAGGCAAGGAGATCATTCCACAACCTAAGTGTGCGCGGAAGAAAACCCCTATCGGATCTAACCGTGCTGGAACGCTCCGGACGTAGAGTGTGAGGATGAACTCCCTGTCTGTGGCGAGCGGTGCGATGATAGAACGTAGCCGTGGGCAACTGCTGTTAGTGCTCTGATAGTTAAATAGAAGAAAGAAAGAAATCAGTGAGATGAATTTAATCAACTGGTCACATTAACTAACTACTGTAGATTGATGACACTTGGTAGAACTTGCTACACAACTTGAAATTTGTAGATTTGTGTCTTGTAAATGCCGTGCGAGGATTAATTTAACATAATTCCCGTGCTGATCTCAATGGTCATACCCTAAATCAGTAAAAAAAAAACCTAGACCCGAGATCTTCAGTAGAAGACGAAGCTGCATTCAGGAAACATCTCTAAAATGAAGATGATGTATTTGTATAAAATATTGTAATGTTATCATCAATCAATCAATACATATAATAAAATCGTAACAGGTCGCTGTCTGTACATGGAAGATGAATAAGAAAAAATATTATAGGGGGCTTTATGAACGCAATAGAACCCAAAACAATGATTTTTAGAATTTTTGTCTGTTTGTCTGTATGTCTGTATATCTGTTTGTCTGTACGGTTGTGCACGCTAATCTCAGTAACCGCTCTACCGATTGCAATGCGGTTTTTTTATTGTGTTGAGGTTTGCTCCAGTTAACATTTAACGTTTGTTTTATGTAAATCGGTTTAGAAATAAAAGAGTTATAACACTTTTAAGAATCAGATATTTTGAAAATTTTAATTGTAGGGGTTTCTTTGAATGTGAGTGAACCTAAACTGGCGTGTTGGCTTAATCATAAAAGAGCTTAATGATTAAGACTATTTCTAAACAATAAACAAACAGTTTTAAAATAGACTTAATTATTAAGCTCTTTTATGATTAAGCAAACAGGGCAGTTTCAGACGCTGCTTGATGACTCTGATGAAGACATACCTTTACTTTCATACACCTTATGTGACGTAAACGAAGTTGCGGGCTTAGCTAGTTAAATAATAATTATATACAAAATGGGGTTTTTAGTTGTAACATCTCAATGCATAGTCCCATTTCAAAAATTATTTCAGTGTCGTAAAGGGATTATTTTAAGGATTGTTTCACACCAGTTTCAATGTTGAGGGTTTTGTGGTTCAGGAATTAGAGATCTCAATTCTTTTGAATGTGAGGGTAAATCTAAACTGGCGTGTTGGCTTAATCATAAGAGAGCTTAATGATTAAGGCTTTTCTATACTTATAATAAAATTGTTGAGGGTCCGAGAGTCTGTACATGGAAGATATTTTGAAAATTTCAATTGTAGGGCGTTCTATATTCGATTCTGAAGCCGAATATGTAATTTAAAATGTTCATGTCTGTCTGTCTGTCTGCATCCCGAATAAGTATCACGCCGAAACTACTGAACCGATTTGAATGATACTTGGTACATTCCGAGCTTATAGTCCGATGAAGGTTCTTGGATACTTTTGATCCCGATATTTTGCGCGGTTCCTGCGGGAGAGGGGATGAAAGATAAAATGGTTTTTCAGCTGTAAGTTCTCACCGCGTGGTCCGATTTCAAATATTTTTTTAGTGGGAGAAAGGAAATGTTTTAACATTGTTCCACACAAGTTTCATTATTGAGAGTTTCGTAGTTCAGAAATTAGAGGCATCTCAACTTTTCGAATTCATGGGTTTCTTTGAATGTGAGGGTAAATCTAAACTGGCGTGTTGGCTTAATCATAAAAGAGCTTAATGATTGAGACTGTTGTAAAATAATTCATCAAGATTAAGGCTATTCTAAAACAATTATTTTAGAATAGCCTTAATCTTTAAGCTCTTTGAATTGTTTTAGAATAGCCTTAATCTTTAAGCTCTTTTATGATTAAGCCAACAGGGCCGTTTCACACGGTGCTTTACGAGTCTGATGAAGAATTACCTCTCCTTTCGTGCACATTATGTGACGTAAACGAAGTTGCGAGGGTCAGCTAGTTATAAAATAAATACGTACATAAGTATAATACTGAAAAATTATTCAAAATCACTCCATAAAACATTAGCTATCTGCCATACCAATGAAAGTTTGTAAAAATCAATCTAGCCGTTTTAGATTTTAGCCCGAAACTGCCCGAAACCAACAACCCTGGGACATACTTCCGAGGGCTAGCCCGGGACTTCCGGTTTTAGTCGTTAGGACATATTTGTAGGTAGAATATTCAGACATTAAAATAAAAGAAAAAGCCGAAACCAACAGATAGAGAATAAGTCCAAGGAGATGTATTGTATTGCAATTGTATTGCGCTTTTAAGAGCATTTACAAGCGTTTGTTGTAGAAAGCGCGGTATGCTTTCTTTTTTTTAATGTGAGGGAAAATCCATCATGGATGCTATGCCGAACTCCTACCGACTAAAAAACCTCACGACACGCCCTACAACCTGTGGTTGGGAGCCCCGGGGAAGCTCTCGGAAGGATGTCCCAGAACTCCCAACAGACCCACGGCCGCCCCTGCGGCCTCACCCAGGGGGTGGTTCGGGTGCTATCCCGCGTCTTTGGGGGGTTTCGGGTGTGATCCCGCTTCTAAGGGGGGGGCGTGCGTGAATTGCTCACGTCACGCTGCCGTCATGGGCCTGCTTCTGTAAGGACGGTGAGCCGCCCTCTCACCGTCCTCAGGCCCCCGGTCATGAAGGCCGATAGTCTCATGGAGGCCGATAGTCAAGCGCGTTATGGTGTCAGTCTCAGTTAAGTGACTCACATAACAAGGCTTTTTTATCGTGTGGAAATCCTACATGGATGCTATGCCGGACTCCTACCTACAAAAACCACACGATGTCTTACAACAGTCTATGGCCGGGAGTCCAGGTAAGCCCTCGGAAAGATGTCCCAGGGTTTCCCGCAGACTTTGGCTACCGCCGCAGCCACGCTACAATACAAGTAGCCATTAGTCTTAACGATCCTGTAGTCCATTTTAACAAGGCAATAGGCTCGCCACCTATTACGTGGGACAAAATACCAATGCTGAAATGTGTTTTTCTTTTAAATATCTACATAGTACAACCACATCAAATATTCGTATAGAATTGTTCTTGCTATTACGGAAATAGGCGTAACTATGTAAAAAAACCCTTTCAAGAAAAGTAAGTAATTAATGACTAAACTGCAAAGGAGAGGGAGGGATCTTCAACTTGATCCCTCCCTCTCCTTTCCGATCCCGAACAACGCGTGCCGGGCAAAGATGCCACTCATACACAGTGGAGAGAATCTTCGCCAGAACTGAGCGTTTCAAAAGATCGTTCCTCTATCGAACTGTAAAAACTTGGAACGACCTGCCCGCACACGTTTTTCCCTCATCTTACAATCCCGGGTTCTTTAAGAGGAGCGTGAAGAGAAACATCACAGGGCCGCCAACTTGAGGACCACTGTCAAAAGTGGCCCCCAATCGCTAGATGCGTCACGGCTTTCCATCAGGCTGGTGGCGACGTCAATTTGGCGTGCTGACTGCTGAATATAAAAAAAAAGAACAAGGTTAGATGGAGACTACCTACAGCAAGTTGGACGAAACTTACTTACTTACTTAAGTTCTAGTTCGTGAGTTTGCTGAGAAAAAGTATGACGCAACAGAACTTCTCACGCTTGAGTTGCGATAAATGAACTTACTTAGCGAGACGGTGCCAGTATGTAGGTACATAAATTACGAATTTAAGTACTAAATTGGCATTTTTTGTTAGAAGGGTTTAGACTAGCTGCACTCCAAGGCTTGACCTATGACGTCACAACTATGAACTCCACAGAAAACCTTTTATGACCGTATTTACAATAATGTAGGTAGGTACCTATGCAAATTTTTAAAATATTTTTTACTGCTACGTATCTTGGGTGGAATACATAATGTTGCTTCTGAATATCTAGGCTTTCTCAAACATTTTAAGCTTAAAATTGCCACGGTGTAAAACTGTCCCAATATATTTTTCTGATAGTATAATTTAAGGAAGTGTGTTAATGCCTTTTAAACATAAAATGGCAACATGTAAAATAATCGAATTTGACATTCTTTATTTAAATTAGACCTACGTTGGTACAACCCGTTAATTTTCTAAACGGTCCCGCGCTCGCCATCGCCAACTCGCTCGCGTTCCATTCTGGAACACGCTACACGTTTCAATTCGAAATTCATATTTGGAACGCTCGCAACCGGTCGCCCTTGTAATAGTTGGCTGGTGTTATCATAAAGCCAGTTTTACTTGATCCAAGTCATGACAAGACAAACTTCTTATTTTCATGAGTTAGAGAATGTCGCGCCAGATGACAGGGCTCTTCGTAAAGTGGGCACAAGTCGTCGGCAAGTGCAGCGCGAACGAAAATATACGTCGCGTCGAGTTGTTTTGCTGCCTTATCACTGGGTCCAAAGATTTATTTAATGTTGTAGGTTGGTTTTTGCCTACAGCTCCGGATTTTATCTGAGGACAAAAATAAAATTTATTGTTGCCCATCATACTATTTACATTTACCAGCTAGTATAATATACTAGCTGATGCCCGCAGCTTCGCCCGCGTAAAATTTGTTTCCGTGGGAACTTATTCCCGGGATTTAAAGTATCCTATGTGTTATTCCAGACTATAATGTATCTCTGTACCAAATTGTAGTCCGATCCTTTCAGCGGTTTGAGCGTGAAAGAGTAACAAATATCCACACTCACAAACTTTCGCTTTTATAATATTAGTAAGATTATCAGGGGTAATAGATCTTACCCGTCTTGCCATTGCTAGTAACATAATATACTATGCAATAAACATTGTCCATGTGATAACGAACCAGTGTTAAAATGATTAACTTATTATATTGGTAAGGACAGAGCGTTGAAGGTGTTTTTACCTTGATATTCTAACAAGACTTGCCCTTCTGGTTAAAATAATCCACAGCTTTTTTTTCATTGAAAAGGCTGTTAAACGAAATTACGTCATATCATAAGTGAATATGAAGTGTAAATAATATTTTTTACTTAGTTAGAAATATTTTAAATTTTCAATGGTTATTTATAGCCCACGGTACGTTAAGGATTTCTCTATCGCACGCGGCGCGTGGTCTAATCGTAGAACGGCTTAAATTTATCGTATTTTTGTGATCTAATCTAAAAAGCTCCCAGTGAGCCAAAGTGAAATTCTGAACTTATGGACAGAGGATGCACTGATCGAATGTATAAAGGTAGATTATCAGTGTATTGATGAGGCCTACATGAATATCCTCATTTATGACGCTTCGCAATAAAAATATTGTTGGACTGTCTGCGCGTTATCTAGTATACATCGCGGGTGTACGGGGCCGCGCGGGACGAAGGCGGTCTCTCGGCCCGCCAACTTAAAAATGCCGCCGCAGAGCCTCCGAATCGATACGACGCGCGTCACGTGCCGCCGATCGCGACCAATCGCCGCGCTCGGGCGGACGCGAAGTGCGGGCGGGGGCCGAGCTCGCTCTCCGCTCCCCTCCGATCGGCAGTGCACGAGGATCAGCCGCGCGGGTCGGTCGTTTGTCGCGCTCGCTCAACAACACGACGAGTTTCACCGAAAACCGGTCCGATGCATCGTACCAAGTTATAGTGTGTGGTTCTTCATAATGAGTGCGTGGACGGAGGATGTGATGTCCTGGCGGGACGACCGTCTCGGCCTTACGGAACTGAGGGAGTCGACTACAAATAGAAGAAAACAACGCAGCGCGCCCTACAGATTACATCGGCCGCATTTACCGGTGCCCCATGTACCCGAACTACCTGAGCCTCAAGGAACGCACATTTCAAGGTTGTATCCGGAGTTGTTAGCGCTAATATTTGAGAGGCTGCCAGTGAGGGACCGAGGCCATGCGGCTCAAGTTTGCCGCGCTTGGCGAGACGCAGCTGATCGAAGGTCAGTGTGGCGCGGAGTGGAAGCCGCTCTTCACCTTAGGAGGCCGGCGCCCGTGTTGTTTGCGTCGTTAGCGAGAAGAGGAGTGCGGAAATTACAAGTTTTATCGCTACGGAGAGGCTTGCGAGATGCGGTCACAGCTTTGCCAGGCCTCGAAGCATTATCACTGAGTGGATGTTATAGTGTAACGGACGCAGCTCTAGCGAGTGCATTCGCTGCAGAATTACCAGCTTTAAAAAGACTAGATTTATCATTATGCAAACAAGTTACTGACTCATCGCTCGGCCGTATAGCGCAATCTCTCAAGAACTTAGAGGAGTTGGAACTGGGTGGATGTTGCAACATCACAGATACCGGATTGTTGCTTATCGCTTGGGGTCTGAAGAAATTGCGTCGGTTAAATTTAAGGTCATGCTGGCACGTGAGCGACGCAGGCATTGCACATTTGTGCGGTGGCGGAGGAGAAGCGAGAGGTACTCCAGAATTGGAACACTTGGGTTTGCAAGACTGCCAAAGGTTATCGGACGAAGCGTTGCGACACGTAGCTACAGGTCTTCCTCAATTAAAATCTGTAAATCTTTCCTTCTGTGTGGCTGTGACGGATGCAGGATTGAAGCATCTAGCACGACTTCCTCATTTAGAAGATATAAATTTAAGGGCGTGTGATGGCGTATCCGATACGGGAGTTGCGCACCTTGCAGAGAGCGGTAGACTGAGAGCGTTGGATGTGTCGTTTTGCGACAAGGTGGGCGATGAAGCCTTATCCCACGCAACATCGGGCCTATCCGGCCTACACTCGTTATCACTTAGTGCATGTCGTTTGACGGATGAAGGTCTGGAGCGGGTCGCCAGGCTAACACAGCTAGAAACGCTAAATATAGGACAGTGTAATATGGTTACAGACCGAGGTCTCCGTGCCTTAGGAGATGGCCTACGTAATCTAAAAGCGATAGACTTGTACGGTTGTACGTGTATCACTCCACAAGGCTTGGACCATATCGTGAAGTTGCCGCGACTTAGTGTACTTAACCTCGGATTGTGGCATGTGCGGTGACCACACACACACTAGTTTGTTCGTACGTTTGCATGTGTGAGTGCGACGGCCATATTGAAGTGAAGGAGCGCCAAGGTTGTAGGTATACTCTGGACAGTGAATAAATGAATTAACCAATTTTAAGATATTAAACTAACGAACTATTATTTAGGAAAGGGGGTTGCTTTCTATGTTTTCTTTTTCTGTTTGTGTTGGTTGAGTTTCATGTTTTGTATCGTTGAGTTCAGTTTGAGTCATTAAAAGACATTTTTGTGGTTAAGTATGAAGAAAGTTGCCCCTATTACCTAGTCGCAATGTTGAACTAGACCTTTTTGAGTATTTTCTGTTCCCTTTACATTATCTTATTGATATTTTGTTATTTGAGCTCGTCTCAGGCTATACGATACAAACTTACGTATTTTGAAAAGGTCTGGTTTATCAAAATGAATTGCTCCATTAGTTAGGTAGATATTTAGTCATTATTCAAATTATGAATGTTTTGATTCGATCTTGTGCGAAAACTAGGATACTATTCAAATGTTGTAGTTAGGTTTTTAAAATTACTGCATAATGTGATGATGATAGTTTGATTCATAACTAAGATCAAAAACGCAATACTTTAAAAGCCTTAATTATAAATTAGGGTTGGGCGATACAGATTTTGATAAAAACCATAGATTTCGAGTTGGAACAAAGATCAAGAAACTGCCTAATCCGCATCTGATATATGTTGGATTTACTTACTCAATTTTGATAGACAGATACTCAAATATCAAGTTAACAAAACTAAAAGCCTTGTTTAAAAAAAAACTACCTAATGTGAACGAACGTTAAAACTGAATTCTGAGAAAATATCTTCATTGAAATTATAATTAGTAATGTTCGTTTTTGTTATTTCATTAGCATGGGCTGCTTAAGTCTCTGGACAATACAGCCTAGTTCTACGTTGATTTTTCTTAATTTTAATACTAAGTTGCAACCATTTTGAACTTTGAGCCAATATCAATGATACACAAACTGTTAGACGCAGTATCTGTTGACTGAGATGAATTCCAATCATTTATCATTTAGATGAGCGTTGTTGTCGAAACGTCATACATACCACAGGCAATAAGAGCTCTTTAACTGGACTGTAATGCAAAACAGAATGAAGTAAAAAATTTAAAAAACAAAAAACATTCTGAAACATTGTCCTTTAATTACAAAACTGCTATAACAAAGAGACGTTTTTTAAATTGCTTGTTATTCTTAAAATTTGTAGTATTTACCTATACTCAAGGCATTGCAAAAGTGCAACACTTAAATAGCATTTATTTGCTTCACACAGTCAACTTAAAAGATGAGAGAAAAAAATCTTGGTAGCCCTGTATTTCTTTTTTATATAAATATAGAAATTCATATCAAGTAAAACCTTCGATGCAAAATGAACTTAATAAGATTTCCAGGGCTAAATGAACCTTGTGGTTCAGATGCAGGTGCCCGTAAAAATGTTTCCGAAAATGTCTAAAGTGCTATAAAACGCCTAGCTAGAGACGAAAGTGGCTCTCAATCAATGCAGACTAGAAAAAATAAACTTTGAAATTACGAAATGCACTTAGTCTAAATTTAGTTAGATGGCCATCAAAATTCAGTAAGAAACTGCCAAAATAAGTAATTATGTTTGTAGGTTTTGTTCATTAATTGTTATTTTCTAATTGTTTGTTATGATTATCTGTCTAAATTGGTTCAGTATCTAGCTATAAATGCTGTTAGGATATAAAAAAAAAATTGTCATACCTATTTGCAAAATTTATTTTAAACTTCTGCCAAAATGAAAATGTGCAAAAAATTTAGGTATTTTGACATGCAATTTAGCGATTTTATTACAAAATAAAAGTGGTAAATAAAACTCTGTAGAAGTGTAGAATGCTCAAAAATTCTACCATCTTCTCAGAAAGTTCTAGTAAAGTCTCAACAGGGGCAAAACATTGTCACAAACTTGAATACCACACTAATGAAAATAAGATAAGAAAATACCCACCCTTTATCATTGCGTTAGTTATGCAAATAAGAAAATATTTTTTTAGAACAACAACATGGATTGATTACGTAATTTTGTCTATTTAATTGGGGCAAAATCCTATCCAGACAGCCAAAAAAGAACAATTGTACACTATCTACTAAGAAGAAGGAAATATTTGTTTCTCTGTAACCACTTGTAATTTTTGTTTGTTTGTTTTACCAAATATCTTGGCGTTTTTGTTAAGTTTTATCTCCCAATGTACGAAGATCTCCTTTAATACGTAATTTTTGATATTATTATTAGCTTTTTAATTATTTTAGCATCATTATTATTGACGCATGAGATCGAATTAAAGTGGAATACGTTGTATACTTGAAAAATCGTTGTTTTTGTACAAAACAAATGTAATATAGGACAAAAAAGTATATTAAAAGTCATCGTTTAATTTACAACATAATATTGAAATTTTATTTTTAACCCTAAATGTCACCCTATTAAGAACTTACTACCGCATTGAAGCAAAATATAATGGGGATGCCACTGTGTAGGTTTTATAGCAACCCGTTAAGAAGAACTACTACTTATTATCTGACATAATTTTATTATATTATGTCAAATTATTGACAGCATTTTGACTATGTATCCAGCATGGATAGTATAAGTTCTGTTTCTATGCTTTTGCCAAGTTGTAAGTACATGAATATTTAATCAAAGCAAATTATTATGCCTCAAAAATAAAGACGATCTTTTGCATATTTTGCCCAGGTGTTTTGTGATATTATTATTTACCTAATCTATTTTACTGACAATTATATTATTCTTTAATAATTCCTTAGTAGACTGGGTAAACAAACGCTACAAATTATAATCGCAAGTTTGTGATTGCTCTATTACAAAAACAGTTATCAAAATAGCGTCAAAATTGGTCAAAATGTCGCCCACACATCTATTTTAGCAGAAATTCTCACAGTTTTGGATCACAGGAAAACTGAGATAACAAATTGTTCCATGTTCTTGCTAGAGATTAGATGAATACTCGGCAACTATCTAGTATCTGGCCGGATATCAAATAATGAACAAGTATCCGATCGATTGCCGGATTATAAAAAAATACTACTTATGAAAAACACATAATTTGGCATTAACATCACATTTTTTATCCAGACAATACCTAGCATTACTGGTGCAAAAAAAATATGGCAAGTTTACCATATTTTTCGCAGTAGCAAATAATATTTGTAATATAAGTACCTAGGTATTACACATTATAATTACTAAATACAGGACAACTTACAAGCATACTTTGTACATAAATAAATTGCTTAAATAAAATACTTGTTAAAGGTTAAAAAAGTAAAAGGGGATGTCTTATAAAGACGAGAATATATCATACACTGCTTTTGGTTGATACACACACACATACTTTAATACATTCGTGTCTTTTCCGACCGGATACTCGGCATCCGGCGAAATAGTTACCTACCTATCCGTTTTATCTGCAGTTCTTACACAATTGAATTATCTGTTTCCGCCTCCAAAAATAAACATTATTTAATATTCTGATACCGATTTTGAACTTAATTTTGCTCAACTACGAGTAAATTCCTTTAGTAGTTTATTTCTTTTTCTTAAATTTTCATAACATTGACAGCAATTGAAAAGTAAATTCAGCAAATATTATTTTTCTTAATTATTGAGACGTCGAGGTTTTTTGGGCGACATCAAACAATGTGTACCGTTATTAAAATAGGTCAAAAAGAGAAAAGTTGAGTAGGGTGAAACTTTTAGTTTATTTGTTTCATTCCTAATAACTTTGGTAATAACTGTCTATTTATGCTGTAAAAGCGAATAGGTACTAAGGTAGCAAACAAGACCCTAATGCGTGCTGAAACTGACAAAATCAAGATGGCTACCTACTGTGGATTTTTTTTCGAACTTACCATAAGACCTTCAGCTGCCTTTATTGTGTTGCAAAAAGGTTAAGGTTATACCTTTGTATTTAATTAACAGCTCAAATAATTAAACCGTATGTATCTATTACTTATAACAATAGAAATTATTCGAACGTAATAATTATGTAGTTACATAAATACATTTGTAAGAACTGTCCAACGTGTAAAGAAAAATGGTGGCTCGATGAATTGAAGAGCTCAAATAATGATTACAATACGAGGCAGGTAGTTTCTGAGCAAGGCATCATAGAAAAAATATTCAATTGTAAAATGGTATAATGGTATGAACGTATAACGTATTCGATTGAAAAGGGAATACGCGTCAAACATGAAATGGATTCCTTTTCTATTGTTACTTTACTGCTCCAAAAAGGTAGCTGGAAAGGTTTGTTTGTTAGTTACTAACTCACGAATAAACCTTCCTAGCTTCTAACTAAAGCATAACAAAAAAGCATAGAGCAACGCAAACTGTACCTAGTGAACGTCATAGATCGTGTTGCTCTATGCAAAAAAACTCTAGAAACTGAACTCGGTTAATAAATGATATACCTACTACAATTTGTATTATCCATTTTACGGTATATCTACTATCTACTCTATGATCTCCAACTCGCTATATATTATGAACAACACAGTGCGTGGCGCCTCTATATTATTTCCTACTCATTGTTGCCAAGCACTCTTTGTTGACAATTTGGAAATACATTTTACCGTTAAATAAATATGGATCTATATTTTACGGTATATCTACTACCTACCTACTCTATGGTCGCCAACTCGCCATATATGAACAACACAGTGCGTTGCGCCTCTAATTATTTCTTACTCTTAGTTGCCAAGCTGTACGGGAGCAGAGTCCTAAATAATGAAATTGGGTGCTTGTATAGTAGATACTTTTTTTAGCGGGAGGAAAATCCTACATAGATGCTATGCCGGACTCCTACCGACTAAAAACCACACGTATCCTACCTAACAGCTTACAGTTGGGAGCCCTTGGTATGCTCTAGGAAGGATACCCCAGGAGTACAGTAGGTAGGTACTTATTGCAATTTGGTGCATCAAAGACGTTCGATCTTTGTATTGTCCGATTATAGGTCCAATGAAATACAGGTTTTTGATTATGGAACCATTCGACGTAGCGGCGACTCGACGTAAAGTCGAATTTTTAATTAGACGAAGTAAAGTGACAGCAACTAATGTCACTTCTTCATAGAAATTAATCAACATTGTATGAAGAAGTGACATTAGTTGCTGTCACTTTACTTCGTCTAATTAAAAATTCGACTAAAGAGGCGACTACGCTTTATTTCACCGACCGAAGGAACGAGTCGACGTAGCGGAGACTCGACGTAACGGGACTCGACATAGTGGGACTACTGCTCGTTCGCTCTAACTTTGCCGCTCGGCTCCATACTAAAGTCGAATTTTTAATTAGACGAAGTAAATTGACAGCAACTAACTTCACTTCTTCATACAATGTTGTGTATTTTCTATGACGAAGTGACATTAGCAACTGTCAATTTACTTCGTCTAATTAACAATTAGGGTAAACGCCTCTACGCCAGCGGCAAAGTTAGAGCGAACGGATAGTACATACAGTGGGATGAGTGCGGTCGCGGCATTGCTGCAACCGCAGTGCTGCTTGGGGTTGAGTTCGGACGCATACCTTAATACCCATCTAACCCCCTTCTTTTTACAAGGAGAGCTCCGCTTACGGACTACCCATGCTGGCGAGGCATGGGCTCGTGTGAGGGTCGCCCAGCACCTGATCGCGATAGCACTGGGAATACTCACTAAAACTCCTTGACACCGATCTGCCCCTGTGGGGGTGTTCTGAGATCTGACTAATTCACCAGAACCCCGAGGTTCTTGACTTGAGTCACATACATAGTCCAGATGCTCTTCTGGGAAGGGCCTAATCTTTGTAATTTCTGAAAAAAAAACGATTAAATGTCCTATTGGAGCCGTAATGGTGTTTACATTGACACTAAGTTATGATTGGCCTAAATAGTATTCATTTCAAGGTCTTCATTTACTTCTAAGTACAAGTAAGCAGACATTTGGAGCGTTGATAACACCCAAACAAATAAACTGATAAAATATAATGTCAGCTGTCCTGTCGGTAACTGTAAGTAAAAGATAAGTTGGTATATTTTGGTAATAAAAAAATAATATTTATCATGTACGTGAGTACGATGGAGTACGGAACATCGATATCGCCAATTGGTTCTGGATTCTGGAGGTCAGATGGATGTCGCTTAATGGATAATATTGAAGTTCAAATGTATCGCAGTCAGACTGGAACAAAGACACCAGGGTTGGGAAAAGGCTTGGTGGATGATGTGGATGCGATAGAGTCCTACCGATCGGTTGAGGATCCAGTGGATTTAAAGAATACGCAGTGGACTGTAGATTGCTGGTTTATGCGCCAAAAATTATCTCGTACATCGAACAAGAATAATAAAATAATTGAAATATAATTTAGGAGATTCATCTAACGGTGATGTCATGATGTCCCAAACCAAGTATGTTGGTAGTGTCCAATGTAATAATGCTAGTTATCGAACGTCGGACCGCCGATGGGAGGCCGACCCCACGCACCGCTGCGCCGCAATGGGTTTTCTTGCGCCGCAAGTCCGCAAACGACCTCTTGAGGTTCAATCAAATCTCCCCTACAAGTGGTGCATCTACTGCCTTAATGGGCGAGATCTCAGTGAAGAGATGGAAAGTTCCAAATAAAACCCAGTGCCAACCCGTCTGGACAACGCAGCACGATAAGGCCGATTACCATTCCAATATGGAGAATTGTCTGCTTATGTCTAGCAGTGGATTGTGACACGCTGTCGGCAACAAATTCAGACGTAGGTACAAAGGAGTAGTGAAGAGATGGAGAGCTTCAAATAAAACCCAGTGCCAACCCGTCTGGACAACGCAGCACGATAAGGCCGATTACCATTCCAATATGGAGAATTGTCTGCTTATGTCTAGCAGTGGATTGTGACACGCTGTCGGCAACAAATTCAGACGTAGGTACAAAGGAGTAGTGAAGAGATGGAGAGCTTCAAATAAAACCCAGTGCCAACCCGTCTGGACAACGCAGCACGATAAGGCCGATTACCATTCCAATATGGAGAATTGTCTGCTTATGTCTAGCAGTGGATTGTGACACGCTGTCGGCAACAAATTCAGACGTAGGTACAAAGGAGTAGTGAAGAGATGGAGAGCTCCAAATAAAGCCGAGTGCCAACCCGTCTGGACAACGCAGCACGATAAGGCCGATTACCATTCCAATATGGAGAATTGTCTGCTTATGTCCAGCAGTGGATTGTGACACGCTGTCGGCAACAAATTCAGACGTAGGTACAAAGGAGTAGTGAAGAGATGGAGAGCTTCAAATAAAACCCAGTGCCAACCCGTCTGGACAACGCAGCACGATAAGGCCGATTACCATTCCAATATGGAGAATTGTTTGCTTATGTCCAGCAGTGGATTGTGACACGCTGTCGGCAACAAATTCAGACGTAGGTACAAAGGAGTAGTGAAGAGATGGAGAGCTTCAAATAAAACCCAGTGCCAACCCGTCTGGACAACGCAGCACGATAAGGCCGATTACCATTCCAATATGGAGAATTGTTTGCTTATGTCCAGCAGTGGATTGTGACACGCTGTCGGCAACAAATTCAGACGTAGGTACAAAGGAGTAGTGAAGAGATGGAGAGCTTCAAATAAAACCCAGTGCCAACCCGTCTGGACAACGCAGCACGATAAGGCCGATTACCATTCCAATATGGAGAATTGTTTGCTTATGTCCAGCAGTGGATTGTGACACGCTGTCGGCAACAAATTCAGACGTAGGTACAAAGGAGGACAGTTCATATAGTCGCTCTGAAGCCAACTTTCGCCTGCCTACATGGCAGTGTCAATGTGGCAGCTTCTCTCTGGCACAGTGAAAGAAAGAGCGGGGGACGTTTCTCCAATAAAATTGGCACAAAAATCCTCTGTTTGTCCTTTTTGTGTCGGATATTATAAAACGATGTACTTATCACTAATTCACAACAATTAAGGCAATTGAGAACCTGGTTAGTGATACTAAAAGCAAAGATTTCATGAAATTTCTAATTCCAAATATAATCCATCACACAATCAATCAGATCAACCTATGGCAGTCCACTGCTGAACGTATGCGTCAGTTTCTTTATTTGCTATTCTACAGTGTTTAACATAGGCACATAGATGGTATATGCCTCTTCCAAATTATGCCACAACACACGGCCCTGCGCTTTTCGCATCCAATGAACCCCTGCTACTTTCTTCAGGTCGTCGATCCATCTGGCGGGGGTCGTTCTACCCCACGTGTATCAAGTCGTGGTCTCCACTCCAGAACTCGTTTACTCCATCGGCCATCAGGCCAGCCAATGTGGCCAGCCCACTTCAAAACGCATACTCTGCGAGCTATGTATGTCTACCAATAGTTCTCTGACGGATCACACATAAAAGGAATAAATAATCTTCTAGTACCTATTATTTAATGAATTTTAGTGGACATAGGGTTAAAAACATACACGAACGCCATCTTGAAGATAATACAGAAGCGATAATCGAGTAAGATAGTTGAGGTGACTCGATAACCCGAAGCAAAACATGTTTGTCAAGGAAAATCAACGTTTACCGCAGATAACACGTAAATAAACGTGACGTCACGCAGTTTCACCCATGCAGTTCCCGTGGGAATAAGTGACTAAAATATAGCCTATAACACCCGGGGATAATGTAGCTTTCTAATAGTGAAAGAATTTTTTAAATCGGTTCAGTAGTTTCGGAGCCTATTCGATTGCAAACAAACAATCACATCTTTCCAGTCTATAATATTAGTATAGATGAAAAGAGTAGCTCTGTATGCAAAGAGTATTTGGACTTGGAACGTTTTGCACTCGACCAGCATAGATAATGTATGGTTTCATGCGTGTGAGAATTCTGAGACTGTTGTACCTATGTATTTAAAATGCATGAAGTAGGTACTAGTTTTATGACATTAAAGTTGAAGGGAAATACCCACATTTCTTAGAAACATGTTCCTAATATTTTATAGAGGAAAGATTTAATTATATTTTTGCTCGTCGGTTTGAAAACGTCTTTGGTTTTTGGTAAGTGTGTACTATAATTTTGCACTCATATTCCCTTGGGAACAGGAATGTCGTGTTTATAATAGAATCAGTGTATTGGCAATAGATGACATTTTGTTAGTCGTGATCGTGAACTGTATCAAACATCGGTTGTCTGTAAAGTCAGTTTACTGACGATGGTTGAACGTGACAACTAGGGAATGCAATCCCGCAACAACATTGTAATCCCGGTATTTGCGGGACTGAGGGATCTCAGTCCCGCGGGATCCCGCATATTTCTGAAAGTCATTGAGAAAAGAATAGAATTTCTGTATCACACATACATCTAGAACTGAAAAATAGTCACGCCTTAATCCCCGAAGGTTAGGCAGAGGCATATTATATGCCCACATTTGACCTTTTAAGGTAAGACCGCACTGAGCGGAACTGCACTGCAGCGCAACTGCGCGACACGTCGCGTCATTTTTGGTATACCGCACTACAACTGCGCTACAACTGCAGGGGAACTACAAAAACGTATGCAGTAGGTAGGGAACCTCTGAGCAAGATGGACGTCGAAATGGATGACGGCCGCTATGAAACTTTGAATAGGGATGCAATATCGTTTATAAAAAATATCGATATTGAAAACATCGATGTTTATATACGATATATGGATAATTACGAACGATATATTGATATATCGATTTGTTTGCCGCTCTTATTGTTTTTTTTTAACAATAATGATCACATGGAAACACAACCTTGATTATTCTACTTTTGTTCATAACTCCGCTTTTTTCAACCGATTGCCATGAAACTAAGCTCAGATTTTAAGCTTAACAAGATCTCTCTAATAAAAACAACATAAACATCAACATTATATCGTTTATAAACATCAATGTTTTCAATATTGATATTTTATTTTGATAAATATCGATATTCCAAAATCGATATTTTTAATAAACGATATTGCATCTCTACTGACTATGAAAAAGAAGTTGGCCTAAACCGCACTGAGCGGCATCTGAACTGCACTGCAACTACAATGCGCGACAGGTCGCGACACTTTTGGTGAGTTGATCAACTTTGTCGCGCAGTTCCGCTGCAGTCGGCTGAAGTGTAGTTCAGTTGCCGCTTAGTGCGTGTTGCCTCATACAATTTCATATAAAGAATATTTTGTCGCATCGTGTCGCGCAGTTGCGCTGCAGTGCAGTTCCGCTCAGTGCGGTCTTACCTTTAAGATTTCATACCACGTAATATGTGGTGAGCCGTGCCTTCAACTTGGCTTAACTGTCATTTTACCGGCAAACGGGACCTACGGCTTAACGTGCCTTCCGAAGCACGGCAACGCTCAAATAAATGTCACAAAGTGGTCACCCATCTAAGGACCGGCCATAGTTAAATGTGACTTACTGCAGTGATCTTTTACAGAACACTGAGTACGCTGGGTCACAAGGAAAAATAAATTATTCAATATTACTTATGTACTGAGATTATTAAACGGATATACATATAAGTAATAAAATATCAACTGCAAATTATTAGAAGCAGATAAAATGGGTAGTTTTGGCATTATTTTAAAAGTGCGCAAAAACAGAGCATCTCAAAATTCTTGTCTGCCAAACGACTCCTAACTTTATATGTCAGATAGCCAGCAAACAATGTACGAGATAATTGAATACTTTTCTAACTGTTTATAGTACAAGAAAAGTCAAATCTCCCTGATTAAATCACTAAAAGCAAATAAGTACGTTATTAGGTTATATTATTACGTCACAATTACAAAAAACTTTCTCAAACCGAATTAGTTTGCGCGCTTCCGCTTACAGAAAACACATGGCGTTTACCTGTGCACAGTCCCGCAAATCCCGCGGGATCCCGCACGTAAATTGTGCGACACTGGTCGCGCAATAATGCTGCGGGATCCCGGTATCCCGGTTTTGCATTCCCTAGTGACAACGTCATAAGAAAATAAAAATAAAATGAACATTACAAAACAAAAATAAATATAAAAACACATCAATTGATTATAGTGCCATCTGTTGAAAACATTACTAAAATAAATGGAACGCCTCAGAGCGAGGTAACGACGTATTGCGTCATCATTTTTCGTTCGTGCAGCCGGCTCCATCGAAATATAAGACGTTGTCACGTCAAAAACATCTTCTCCTATCTTGTCCTAATATTGAGAGTGAGACTCCACTGTGCATCTTTCACCAGAATATAATTATATGACACGTAGTCACGTACCTACCTTGCCTGAAAGAAATTGCTTTGAGCGATAAGGCCGCTATTTGCACATTCTTTTTATGTTAATTCTTTTTGATTGTTGAATTCTTTTCGTGTACAATAAAGTTTTACTTACTTACTTAAAATAAGGAGGGTTCCCAGACAGTATACGTGATATTTTGCGGTTTTTTTGTACAGAACCTTTCGTTCACAAATCCGAGTCATACTTGGCCAGTTTTTAATGAATTACAGATTAATTTCTATGACTAAAACAGGCCTCTACATACATACATAATAATCACCTCCCATCCCCGAAGGGATAGGCAGAGGCATAGTATACGCCCACATTTCACCTTATAGTTTTATGTCCCACGTAATAGGTGGTGAGCCTATTGCCGTGTTGAATTGGACAGGCGCAGGTCGCCCCGACCGACAGTTGAAATTTTTCAAGCCGCCCATACGGCCTTCAACTAGGCTTAACGAATGTCATTTTACTGACAACCGGGTTTCATTTCGAGTTTTCCTTCGCTACGCAATTGATCTATTTGCGAAAGTGGCCTCTTACGACACCCTCGGGATGTATTGGGGTGGCGACATTTTGCACTCTTACCCATCGCAACACGGGACCCCATCGCCACACGGGTCTCTAGTTTTAGTAAAAAATCGAATCGTGAATGTATTTAATAAACCGTTCGACAATACTCGTTTCACGCCAACAAACCTATCATTAGAAACAAATCAACTAGTTTAGAATATGTATTATGATGTCGTTTAACCAGGAAAGTGTTAGTAATTATTATTATACAATAATAATACATTATTATTACGAACTATACTCGTCATTTCTATTTCTTGTTTGTGGCTTTTTGTTTGTGATCAATATGACATGTTCAATTTTGTTGATGTTGCTATAATTTTAATTATCAGTGGTTTTACTACTCGTATCTAACCTACTCCAGTTCATTGTCTTAGGCCTTAGGGGAGGAACTTTGAAAACCCCCTTTTTTATACTACTAAGGTGGCAAACAAGCATACGGCCCACCCTTACATCATCTAACCACAGGATGCGCCTTACTTAAGCATTGTTTTCTGCCATTGCACATGACCATTTGGTCTTTTGGCTTTATGAAAAGCCTGTACATCAGTACATCATTTTATATGATTAAACTAGTACATTACATTGTAGTTGACTGTACAATAACAATTAACACACAACAGCCATTACGCGTTTGTCGATTAATACATTTTTAAATGCAATGAAATTTTATCTGTCTTTGTGTTTCCCCCTTCACTTGTATGAAAACTGGCAGAATATTTTTGTATGCGGTGGTTCGCAAAGGCTAGTCCCGTGTTATATGGTCTAAGGGCCCACCAGATGTACCGGTGGTCACAGCAGCCTATGGACGTTTGCAACACCAGAGACGCCACACTCGCGCTGCCGACCCTGTAAAAACCTTCTAAGACCCCTCTTGAAGAACCCCATACTGTAGGCGTTTGGGAAAACCGAGGCAGGGAGATCATTCCACAACCTAAGCGTGCGCGGTAGAAAGCCCCTATAGGATCTAACCGTGCTCGAGCGCTCCGGATGCAACATGTGAGGATGAACACCCTGTCTGTGGCGAGCGGTGCGGTGATAGAATGTAGCCGTAGGCAAGAAGGCCCCTTTCGGAATGGGCGCCAATAAAGGTAGATAGCTTAGCCGTCAGTCGGAAATTCTGGAACATTCTTTTGAGGGCTTACCCGGTGTTCCCGGCCGTAGGTAGTGGTGAACTTACGAATCTATTTTTTTTTTCAGTTTCCTAGCGTTAGGGACGTATGATAGTGGTTGGGCGTTTTGAGATGAGTGAATCAAGCAATGCTAGTAGTACCTATTATATCTCGGTAGGGCATCTTTGCGTGCGTAGCCCTATAGAGATCTCAAGAGATGAGATAGAGGAGATAAATCATTAGATAGAAATATGGAACGATCTTACAGCGCACGTGATTTCCTCCTCTTACAGCCCCAAGTCTCTCAAGCAGAGCGTGAAGAGGCACATCAATGGGCTGCCAACTTGAGGGTATCTGTCAATTTATTGTAGACTAGCTGAGCCCGCAACTTCGTTTACGTCACATAAGGTGTATGAAAGGAAAGATATTTCTTCATCAGAGTCATCAAGCAGCGTCTGAAACTGCCCTGTTTGCTTAATCATAAAAGAGCTTAATGATTAAGTCTATTTTAAAACAATTCAGTCCACGCCTTCGCGAAGGCGTGGACTGAATTGTTTAAAAATAGTCTTAATCATTAAGCTCTTTTATGATTAAGCCAACACGCCAGTTTAGGTTTACTCACATTCAAAGAAACCCCTACAATTAAAATTTTCATAATATCTGATTCTTAAAAGTGTTATAACTCTTTTATTTCTAAACCGATTTACATAAAACAAACGCTAAATGTTAACTGGAGCAAACCTCAACACAATAAAAAAAACCGCATTGCAATCGGTTGAGCGGTTACTGAGATTAGCGTGCACAACCGTACAGACAAACAGATATACAGACAAACAGACAAAAATTCTAAAAATCATTGTTTTGGGTTCTATTGCGTTCATAAAGCCCCCCTATAATATTTTTTCTTATTTATCTTCCATGTACAGACAGCGACCTGTTACGATTTTATTATATGTATTGATTGATTGATGATGTGAGTATTGTGACAGTGTAGATGTTGCCATGTTTTTCCCTTTGACCAAGTATTATTATAATTATACAGGCCCACGTCATACATTACGAACTCAAAAAGTTAAACTAGTTCACACACATAGATATTGCAGCAACAACACGACATGCACACATAGGTACATTCTTTTTCCGAATTTAGGGTTGTGTTTTTATACTTTGGGAACGCACTGGAAGACTTCTTGCGTAAAATGTCTTACCTTTTTTTTTACGTGGGGGAAAATCCTCATGGATGTTATGCCGGACTCCTACCGACTAAAAAACCTCACGTAACGCCCAACAGCCTATGGTTGTGAGCACCGGGTAAGCCCTCGGAAGGATGTCCCAGGCGCCCAACAGACCTACGGCCGCCTCTGCGGCCGCGCCCAGGTGGTGGTTCGGGTGCTATCCCGCGTCTTTGGGGGCAATGTCTTACCTTACCACACGTGTTTCACATTCGAAACAATAACACCGATTTTGTCGAGTGTGCGCATGGCCTATCTTTAACATCTTCAAAACTAATGTATGGATGGGCCCGGCTACTACTTGGTCATCAATCAAATCAGCCTATGGCAGTCCAAGTAGGCCTCTCCCAAATTTCGCCACAATACACGGTCCTGCGCCTTGCTCATCCAGTCACCCCCTGCGAAGTTCTTCAGGTCGTCGGTCCATCTGGCGGGTGGTCGTCATACCCCACGTGTACCAAGTCACAGTCTCCACTCCAGAACTTGTTTGCTGCATCAAAGATAATATAATAGTAGGTATTACATACAGATCGGCAACTCCCTGCCTCCCACTGAGTAAGCTTTCCCATCCCCCCACCAAAATTTAAGTGTCTATTGCCGTGTCAGTACTTGAGTGTCACTGCGTTGCATTACGTATTACTACCTACGTACTTTGTGCTATTGCTTTGGTTTAATTTGTGCGTAGCCGAGGGTAGATTTGAAAAATAAGTACCTACATACATGAGATTGCGCTCTGTTCCTTATTATTTTGTTTCCATAGCTAGTGACCCTAGTAAACTCACACACACATTCAAGCTTGATTCAAGCATTCACATTACGTGTATATTAGTGTAGGTGAAAACCAACATTTTCGTATGGAGTTTCCGCCCTGTGCTGCATTGACCATCGGTTTTCCATCATTTTAGCGACTAACATACTAAAAATAAAGCAAATAGGTCAAATGGCGAACCAAGCTATATATTCTTCAATAAGGAAATATCAATTCAAATAGGTAGTTAAGACAGAATTACGGAAATAAGTCATTTTTGATACTTGGGATTTTCCATAAAGGAACTGAGCTTAGGATAATAAAAATATATTGACCTTTAAACGACCTTCTACTAATGACGGTTGTTTTTTTTTGTTTTATGAGCAGCATAAGGTCAGAGATCATGGTGCCTAGTCATTGACGTGTATTAAATCCTGTGTCCCAGCTCCAAGACAACGGCGAAACCTTTACTGAAGGTTGTATTTTAATTTGGGAGTAACCAGAAAATCACACCACCTTTTACATAGTGAATCTACCATTATTACACCCAAAACACAAAATATTTACTTAATTTGGAAAACAAACCGTAAACCAAGCGCCATTTTTCAGGTTCGTGCCCAACCCAAAATCTTATTGACAGTTCCTTGATTGAACTGATTTTTTTTAAAATTGCTCGTATATGTCAAAGTACCTATTGCATTCAGCCTGATGTTATGTTGGCAAGAAGTCTGACAAATGAAATGAATGAAACTAGATTGAATAGAAAGAATAGAAATGAAACTAGATTAGTTGATAATCTTGAGATCTTCGCAGTCTATACTTTGTTGACAGGTAAATCTAATCCTAGTAGAGGAAACGGGATATTGACCAGATGTTAATGAGTGTTTCCGATATTTCGATACTATTGCAAGTGCCAAGTTCCTTCGTGTTATGGCGCTTGCAACAGTTCCGAAATATCGGAAACATTCTTTTTTTTTTCACGTGTGGAGATCCCTCACACTCACCGCTGTAGTCTTGGGCCTGCTTCTGGGACGGTGCGCATTTTTTTTCTTTATTTGTTGAACATAGTTTGGTATAAAAGACATGCATGATGTTATTACATAAATGGTATCTTATTCCCGTATTCCCAAGGGGACGGGAACTACGTGGGTGAAACTGCGAGACGTCGGCTATAGTCTGGCCATAACCTGTGCCATAACAGCTGTGCACTCTCTGAGGTATGCGCGGCGAGGTGGAACTAAGCCGGGGAAAAAAGAGCATGAGTACACATGCGATTAATACACGTCGGACAAATCTTACGATATCAGATTACATTTTAAAAACTGATGATTTTTTCTTCTGATAACTCCAAGATCAAAATCATCAACAACATGGAGTGCACAGCAGTTATGGCCAGACTATAGTCTAGTACTAATATTATAAAGAGGAAAGATTTGATTGTTTGCTTGCATCGAATAGGCTCCGAAACTACTGGACCGATTTGAAAAATTCTTTCACTGTTGGGAAGCGAAGAGTGTAGCTACACTATTCGAGGTGAACATAGACTATATTTTGTTCCCGTATTCCCACGGGAACGGGAACTACGTGGATGAAACTGAGAGGCCATCGCTAGTCTATACTTATATTATAAAGAGGAAAGATTTGATTGTTTGTTTGTTTGCATCGAATAGGCTCCGAAACTACTGGAACGTATATAAAATTCTTTCACTGTTGGTAAGCTACACTCTTTGCGGTAAATATAGGCTATATTTTAATACCGTATTCCCACGGGAACGGGAACTACGTGGGTGAAACTGCGAGACCGCTAGTCTCTCATAAAGACGATCACAACAACAAACAATATGACCAGTGGTACATCTAATTATCAATTTATTGCATTTAAAATAACTTAAAGTACAAAGGAAACAATACACAATTCAATTAACTAAAGTGGGCAATAAGTAATTATTTACTAACTTTAAACATACAAAGCCAGTAGATATCTATACTAATTTATAATACACTTTTTTTAACGTGCGGAAAATCCTACATGGAATCCTTTGCCGGACTCCTACCGACTAAAAACCACACGTATCCTAGCCCCTCAGTGCCTGTTGGGAGTCCTGGGATATCCTTCCGAGGGCTTACCCGGGGCTCCTAACCGTAGGCTGTTGGACGTTACTTGAGGTTTTTTAGTCGGTAGGCTTCGATCAACAGTATATTGTTGATCGAAGTCGGTAGGAGTCCGGCATAGCATCCATCAAGGATTTTCCCTCACGTTAAAAAAAAGCCCGTCAGTTTTGGGACCAAACTTCGGAAGTGGTATCCGAAATTCCACCGGCTATCGAGTACAAGCCCCAGATACTTCATCGAGGGCTCGATGCCGTTTTGACGCCCCCTAATTGTAAGCTGGATTTAAAACACTAGCAGACGTGATGCGGTTTCACCCGCATAGCTCCCGTTCCTGTATGGAATAAAATGCCTATGTTCACCGCGAAGAGTGTAGCTTCCCAACAGTGAAAGAATTTTTCAAATCGGTCTAGTAGTTTCGGAGTCTATTCGATGCAAACAAAAAAAACAAATCTTTCCTCTTTATAATGGGTGTCTCAGTAAGAGTGCACTTTTTCATTTTAATAATAAAAAACATATTTTTTTGAGAGAGTTGTAATTTTTTTATTGAATTGTCAAAAAGACATGTTCCGATTAAGTATGGAACAAAATATCCGTCAAATGGCCTCCACGGCTCTGATGGCAGGCCATTACTCTATTCATGAAAATTTTCATGAATTTTTCACAGAGATAAGGCTGTATCGCACCGATGACTCGTTGGATCTCGGATTTGAGCTTAGGCATTGTTTCTGGTTTATTCGCTTAAACCTGCGATTAGAGAAAACCCCAAAGAAAAAAATCGCACGGCGTTAAATCTTGGTGGCCAGTTCACATCAGAATTTATTGAATTTTTTCCGGCAATCGTTGCTGCAATAAATGGATTGTTTCATGTGCGCTGTAGCAGGTGGCGCCGCGCCGGTTTGCTGGAACCACATGCCGTACGCACACAACGGAAGCACAGGAGTCTTACTGTCCATTACCGATCCAGTTTCTTCATTTTTTTGACAACTCTTCGAATGGTTCACACGTAAGGTGCACTTTCTCGACTGAAAATTGTTCGTAGTTTGCGAGCGGTCTCAGCATAACTTTCCAAATTTTTGTAATAAGTTTTCACAATTATTACGCGTTGTTCTTTCGAAAAGCGTTCCATTTTTATTAATCGGAACTAATAAATGTGTAAGCTGTCAAATCTCAGAGTCGCCACTTGCACAAAAAAAAAATAGCACTAAATTTAAAAAGTGCGCTCTTATTGAGACACCCTATAATATTAGTTATATATAATAATATAATCTGCTGATTTTCTTGCCAGTTCTACGAATACGGCTGTGCAGTTTTAACATGTTAACAAACAATGTAGCCAGCTTACAAAAATTTTAGTTCCAATGCCAGAATTTTGTAAGCTGTAGCATGCCCATTATTTCCTAAGCTACACATCGATGACGTCATGGGCTTACTACTAAAAATTATAAAAAAAAACATTCCCATTACACGTCGACAGCAAATTGGTTTCTTTTTATGAAAATCATTTGACAATTTAGGTGACAGCAGGTAGCCCAAGTATGTTCTATTTTGACAACGCTGGTTTCACAATCAAAGGTTTTGAACATGAAAAACAGCTGGAGCTGGGCGTATTTCAAATAATAATGCACTTTAAATTCCGATCTTAAATAGGTAACAAAAGAAATTACGAAATTTAACCGTGACAGCAACCGCAAGCCCCAGACAAAAAGCAATAAGTAGGCATGCAATAGAAACGAAACCATGAAGGCGTAGGCCTTGACATGGCGACGGCCGAATCTCGTCAGCATCAATGTCAGATATAATGTTTGAATTATTTAAATGGTCCTACTTGCGACAAGATCTGACCTCATTTATACACTTTTTAGCGACGTACCGTTACGTAATTATTTAGTAAAAAAAGTTTGTCAATGCGTTGTTTTTGAATAGAAGTAAAGCAGGTTGGACTGTTTTCCATAAACACATTTTTTTTTAATTTTAACGAGACCATGGTCATTTCACATAGAATTCGAAAGAGTTGTCATGAATTCATTCAGGATCTTATTCGTATTTAAAAATATAACAGTAGGTCGGTGCCTAGTCCTGGTGTTTGCTTCCGAGGGCTTACCCGGGGCTTCCACCCGTAGGCTGTTAGGCAGGACACGTGAGGTTTTATAGTCCATGAGAATTTTCCTTCACGTAAAACACCTCCAAGATGAAGTCAACATTGTCTTCTCACGACCCCTGGAGACGAGACCAGTGCTCTATCACCGAGCTACAGAGGCTTGCGACTATGGATGCCTACCTACCTACAAAAACAACAAAACTTGTATTACAATAATTATTCTGTTTTTCAGTGTACAAAGCATAGAAGTGCGAATAATAGCGAGGTCAATGGCCGGTGTCACATTACTTAGTCAATTGTGCATCACACAGTAGTCATAATATGATGTCACTGTTGCCAGCTAAGTGCGAGGCCGCATTTGCGTTTTTCCGCGGCGGTTTCTAACCTCAAAAAGTCAATGTTTTGACATTTTTAGGTTAGAAACCGCCGCGATAACCGCAAGTGCGGCCTCGCCCTAACTATTATACCAATTATTTCTTTATTTACACGAATTCTATTTTTGAATTTAGTAGAACGCGTTTTAAATCTTAACTTTTTTACAAGGCCCCGAGATATCCTTCCGAGGGCTTTAAAGGGACTGATTTAGAAAATGACGAAAAAGAGGTGCCAATGAAAGCGTTTTTGTCTGCATATGTAGACGGAAAATTATAGCCAAAAAGAGATTGTTAATCTACAAGATGTGTGTCAAAATATGGTTTTGTTGTAAATTGTATATTAATTATACATAATGTGTAAAACAATCGTAGAGTAACCTCCAAATTTTTAGATGAATACATTTTAGGACTTCAATTTTATCGAAGCGAAAGAAAAAAATATGCCAACATATGAAGAAAATATACACCTTTAAATTCGTTTTCTTCGATTTTGAATAAGTATAAGTATTAGCTTGTAACAACTAAAATAAGCTATAAAATACTACATTTCCTAGCCTGAAGGACGCGTGTTTTGTATGGTCAAGGTCGTCAGGCCTATCCCCGGCCTTAAGTCAATTCTATCAATGGCCTTCTAGTCCTTAGCATCACCTCGCCAATGTCCCGTATCTATAGCTAATAGCGAAGGAGGTTTAGTGTCTTGGAATTTGATCGGTAGACTTGAGTGTGACGTCAATTCAGGCAGAATCTAAACACAAGGACAACACAGTTATTGGTTAGTATAGACTTAAGACTACTAATATTCTTGTAAGGTATAGACTACATATAGGTACCTACATTATATTCTAATAAGTATAAATAATAAAGTATTAGGATATAAAATTTTACAGTTATTTATTAGTATGTCGTTGGTAAGGATTTTTATAAAGTGAGTATAAACCAAGGAGAGGAGACATTTGAAAGAAGTAGGACGGGGGATTCCGAGGGCTTACCCGAAGCTCCCGGCCAACAAAATGACGCAACTATCACGTTGTCGTATCATAATTATTAGGATCAGACCACTCCACATGACGCAAAATAGATTATTACTTTGATCTAGATCTCAGGACTCGTGAGGTCTGCTAAATTAAAATTTGAACACAGACAACTTCAGTTCATGAACTAAAAACGCTCTAGACTCGAAACACGATTACTGATAAAATCCTGATAGATTTTTGTGTTGAAAATACCTTGATTTCGTGAAATTTTAAACTAGATCTCGTATGTTATAAGTTGTTTTTATAATATAAAATATTAATAAGAAAGCATTTTTTTCATAATGAAATTCATTTGCACTAGAGCATTTTTTTCATATTGGTTGTAGTTTTTTTAGAATTAATTTATTTCGTTAAAAGCGCACAAAAACTGATCGCATCTCTCTCTTTCTTGCACGCTAAAATGTATGTCTTCTATCTTCTTTTATCAATTTGGCGTCTGGTAGGCTCGGTGGTTACAAAATAATCAGTAAATCATTATCCGGCTCGAAGGACCAAGAGTATGGTCCTTCGAACCAAAAGTTTAATAAAACCGATTTGGGTTGTCTTTATTAAAATAACGCTGAATTATGATCACTTTTTATCAGGTCAATGACTTTAGTAGATAGGGAAATGTGACATTAATTTTTTTTTAAAATTATGAATTGACCACGGATACAAAGTCCTTTAGTCGAAATCTCCAATGTGACATTAGTAAATACTTATTCAGACTGTTGCTACTTTTAAACATCTACTTAAAATCTATAAATTCTCTACCAGCACAGAACAACGGCAATGTTTAATATAGAAAAGTCACGCGGTTTCACCCGCGTAGCTCCGGTTCCCGTGGGAATATGGGAATAAAATATAGCCTATGTTCACCGGGGATGGTGTAGCTTCCGAACATCGAAAGAATTTTCTAAAGCAGTTCAGTAGTTTCGGAGTCTATTCGATTCAAATAAAAAAAAAACAATCAAATCTTTCCTCTTTACAATATTTTAGTAGGTAATTATAGATTGAACAACAGTCGTCTAACAATGTAACTAAATAAAGAACACCTGAATAATATAATATATTTGTAGTCTACTGAACACATGTTTGTGGGTCATATCCTCATATCATAGGAATAATAAGTTGTTTATTTGATCCGAGGTCAACACTGAGATGCGACGCAATGATGTGTGATGGAAAATAGAACGTATGTGGAGAACATATGGTTCAAATTGTAGTGACAGGGTAAGTGAGGACTTGTTGCAAGATTATAACGACCCCTACTTGACGTACGATTGCGGTACCTATGAACATAAATATACTGCTCGTTTGCTCTAACTTTGCCGCTCGGCTCCATACTAGAGTCGAATTTTTAATTAGACGAAGTAAATTGACAGCAACTAATGTCACTTCTTCATACAATGTTGCTTATTTTCTATGACGAAGTGACATTAGCTACTGTCAATTTACTTCGTCTAATTAACAATTCGGGTATATGCCTCTACGCCAGCGGAAAACTTAGAGCGAACGGGTAGTACTTATCGTCCATTCAGTTGCAAGTTGCAGGCTCAGGGCTTCTTGCTTTAGGTTGAATGGTTGAATTGTTTATGAAAAAATTGTCTTTGAAGGTCATCATATAATTTTAAAAATACCACTAATACAGCATGGTACTGAATCCGTTAAAAATAACAATAAGTATATACATATTTATTTAATTTATGATAAAATATATTAGACGATTCATTGTAGTAAATACTTCATTTATAAATTGAAATGTGTTCTGGGGTATCCTTCCGAGGGCTTACCCGGGGCTCCCAACCGTAGGCTGTTAGGCGGCATACGTGAGGTTTTTTCTTTTGTCGGTAGGAGTCCCGGGCGGCATAGCATCCACGCAGGATTTTCTTTAAAGTAAAAAAAAAATAACTGACACATGTGACGTATTTGACAGCAGTTTTACAATGTTGCCAACATGCAAAATATTAAGTTCCGTTTCTAAATTCTTTTGCCAAGGCGTAGGGGAAAGGCCTTGGGCTACGGCCGCCATGGAAACTATGTATCGTAACCAGTTGTGATCTAAGAAATATTTTTTACTTGATCTATTCCTACTTCTTCACGTTCTCCTCCCAACAAGCAAAATAGTCTCAGAACACATATGATAAAGGAATAAGACACTTATAAGATTCTTATATTGATTTTGGCGTTCGCAATTACTCTTATATGCGTCTCAGAAAATGCTATTTGGTTTTTGATCACGATTATTCTGATAATTAGCCTTTTAAGGGCTTATAATACTATGTATACAGATCACTATAAGCCGCACCCTCTTGTAAAAGCTTTTAGTAAGAGCAATCAGACTTAAGAATGAAGGTTCTTATAACCAGCACTTGTAAGCGCTTTTAAGATTGCTTATTAGGCTACTATAGACCCGAATCTCCTATTAAAGCTGCCCATAAGTGTAAATACACTTGATTCCATTTACACTTGTTACTTAGTTTTATAAGCGCTAATAAGTACAATATTTGAATCCGTTACAAATAAAGTAGTTTTATAAAACCATTTGTAAGTCGTAATTGAATCTAGTTTAATGCGAGCTTATAATGATACTACTTTTACTAATAACATACTTGCCACATGCTATTATAAGTGTTATGATTTTATACGAGCTAAGTTCAATACTGTTATTGTCAAAGAAACACTTGTTGATTAGTTGGTAAAGTCATTTTAAGATTATTTACCCTTGCAATAGGTGGTTGGGGCCAAAATAGTTCTTTTGACGCGCAGTACGACCTTGTGAACTTCAAGTCACAAAACCTGGCAAGGGTTCCGTATATTGGACTATGACTCAAATACAGAAGAAGTAACACCAAACCACTTAGATGGTGATTATGCTAATGAATAAATATGACAAACTTGTACTGTTAGTATTAGAGCAAAAGCGCATTAACTCAAAAGAATATTAATTACTTACACAAATCGTCAATAAATACAGGAGTATTCCCGTTCGTCCCCTTGACTTCGTCCCCCTAGGGGGACGAACGGGAATAATACCTGCTTATATTCATGAACACAAATACCACCTACAGGTTTTATTTCAATATTAGGTTGTATATTTAGCGTTTTTAGGGTTTCGTAACCATATGGCAAAAACGGAACCCTTATAGATTCGTCATGTCTGTCTGTCTGTCTGTTTTTCTCCGAAACTATAAGGACTATGCTATTGAAACTTGGTAACTAGGTGTATTCTGTGAACCGCATTAAGATTCTTATATAAAACTAGAAAAAAAGAAGTAAATTTTGGGGGTCCCCATACTCAGAACTGAAAATTATTATTTTTTTAATCAAACCCATACGTGTAGGGTATCTATAGATAGGTCTTTAAAAATGCTATTGAGGTTTCTAACATTTTTTTTATCTAAAATGAATAATTTACGCAAGAGACACTTCCAAAGTAGAAAAATGTGTGTCCCCCCCCCCTCTAACTTCTAAACTAAGAGAATGATAAATCTAAAAAAAGTATATGTTGTACATTGCCATAAAAACTACCAATGAAAATTGGTTTGAACGAGATAGAGCTGGTAGTTTTATTTTAATACGTCATAAACCGCAATTTTCGGTTAGAAAAATCACTACCATTGCGAACGTGTTAAAACATTAATCAAAGTTACAACGAACTATAAGAGCTTTTATATTATGTTACTTGCTGCTACGAAACCCTTCATGGGCGAGTCCATCTCGCACTTGGCCGGTTTTTCTTATTTCACCACGGATCCCCAAAAGATAAAAACATGGCGAGTGAATGCAGCGACTATGAGACATTATAGAACCAAGTTTGTCTATAGAGGTATAGTAGAACACTTCCAAATGCATAACTAAAAATGGCTACCGAAAATGACTAATGGGGAACATTTTGTTATTTTAAAATAATGAATACGAATGTATAATTACTTATTTTAAGAGGGGCTTTAAAATTTTCACCAGAAACTTGGTATGTTGCACGAGAAATACGAGTTCCCAGTACGTTTTTGATTAACATCATGAAATACGAGGACTCTGAAAAATTATCATATAACTGGCCTTATTAATGTCCAAAATATTATTAGTAAGTATTTTAATAAAGTTTTTAGTATTATGTACACGGAGTGTGTAAAACTCCCAATATTGATAACTGAAAAATTTAAACCGACTCAATTAGGGTTTGGTACCAAAGGTGGGTGTGAGGCGGCGGTCCACGCCTTACTGAGTGTGAGGTTTTGCTGAAAATTGATGTCAAAAATGCTTTTAATTCGGTAAACCGTGACATCCTGCTGTCAGAAATTAGAAGCAATGTTCCTGAAATTTATAACTATTTACTTAACTGTTATCACGAACCTTCCAAATTAATTTATAAATGCAACGAACTTTCTTCTGAAGTCGGTTGCCAGCAGGGTGATCCCCTCGGACCAGCCATTTTCAGCCTAGCCATTAACCCCATCATTCAAAATTTAAAGTCAAAATTTAACGTCTGGTATTTAGATGACGGGACTCTTGGAGGTGATGCAGTTTCTGTTCTGTCAGATCTTATAGAAATTAAAAATAAATTTCATTTAATTGGTTTGGAATTAAATTTTAATAAGTGTGAATTATATATTCATAATAATCACATTAATTCGGAACTCGTTGAAAAATTCAATTCCCTATGTCCGAATATTAAAATTGTTAGCAGAGAGAATCTTTACCTCCTAGGGTCCCCTATATTTGAAGATGCTATTCCCGAGTTAATAGCACAAAAAAAATCAAAATTTGAATCCAATGTAGATGGGCTACATTCTATTAGTTCACATTACGCAATCACAATTCTGAAATTTTGTATGTTTGTTCCCAAATCTATTTATTTGCTTCGCTGTTGTCCTTTTTGGAAACATCAAAGTCATTTATTTTCTATTGATTCGCTAATCAAATCTTTTTTGGAATCAATTCTCAATATACAACTGAGCGAACAATCTTGGTCCCAGGCATCTCTTCCCATTAAATATAGTGGGCTAGGGATCCGCAAAATTTCTAGTGTGGCTTTGCCAGCCTTTTTGTCATCTGTACATGCCACGTCGAGTCTCGTAGGTAAAATTCTGACGAATTGTCTTTACAGACTATGAGACGACTGGCCTTACAGATGCCAAGAATGCTTGGCTAATGACTTGTCCGGGACAAAATTTACCCACCCATCCAAATTTACAACGGAGCTGGGACGACGCTATGTCAAAATTAACCTTTGACTCCTTTTTAAATGCTAGCTTAGGCCCGGATCGGGCCAGATTATTAGCGCTCAGTAGAAAGGAATCCGGTGATTGGTTGAAAGCTTTCCCTACAGCCAACACCGGAACTTTTTTGGAACCGGACATCCTAAGAATTTCAGTTGCTTTGAGACTTGGCGTCACGCTTTGCGCTCTACATCGATGCCCCTGCGGTTTTAACTTTGACACTTTGGGGCATCATGGTCTTTCATGTTTAAAGAGCGCAGGCCGCTTCTCACGCCACGCTGCGCTGAATGACATCATCCGCCGTGCTCTTGCCACCGCCAATGTGCCTGCGCTCTTAGAGCCAAACGGCGTTTTCAGGGACGATGGCAAGAGACCGGATGGTATAACTTTGATACCGTGGGAGATGGGTCGGGTCCTGGTGTGGGATGCAACTTGTGTTGACACTCTAGCCCCGTCCCATCTTCCTAAAACAAAATTAAAAGCCAGTGCAGCAGCGGAAGCGGCTGAAAATATTAAAATTAATAAATATAAGGGTCTCGACTCATCGTATCGTTTTTGTCCAGTCGGTGTCGAGACCCTAGGTCCATGGGGTCCCAATGCGCAAAAATTTTTCAAGAATTTAAAAAAGCGCCTTGTGGAGTCAACTGGTAACCCAAGGGCTGGCAGTTTTCTCGCTCAACGAATAGGCATTGCTATTCAGAGGGGGAATGCTGCTAGTCTTTTGGGCACAATGCCACGGGGGCCTTATTTAGGTTTAGTTTAGATAGTAATAATTATGTTTCTCTGTAATTTTTAACAATAAATGTATAACTGAATGATTGACTGAACGAAATGAACGAAATAAGAACTTGTAGAACAGTTGTAAAGTGCATAACAATCTAGGTTAGTTTTATAAGAGACTATTAATAGATTTGGTAGGATTGTATGGTTTTACAAAATGCCGCTACACGGCTGTTACAGTCGTTAGTTGAATTCCATGAGGGTACTATTAGACTGTTAAAAAACTGAATACACTAATAAAGTGGGCCCTTTTCCGGGCTTGTAAGTTCTTATGAGTTCGTTTTAAGTCTATTGAAAATTGGTCTTAGAATAATTATAAAACCGCTTTTTGCTCGTTGGGCTCTCACCGGTCTGCGGGTAGATATTTCTCATGGAAATAAGCAGTACCATTGTACCTCATTTTCTTTCTATTATTGTTATTATTACTGTCCTGGTGTGTACATAAATAAATAAATAAGTAGGTATTCGTCGAGCAAGTGTCTAACTTAAAAGTCGTAGCTTTATGTGGTTGGGAAGAACAAACAATCATGCAAACTTTTGACCTCATTGTAATGCATTAGCGATAGGTTAAAGTCAAAGGATATAGGATAAAGCAATGATATTTAAAAAAAAAAAATAGTTAGGTACGTTGCCAACACCGAAAAATGGCGACAGAAAAGTCAGGCAAACTTTTCATACATTCTACCATAGATAATTTCATAGAAATTCTTTTTTTAAATGTAGAAAAGATCTGCTGTTTTTGAAAGCCGTGATGTTCGTGCATGACGTGTCTAATTATAGGTAATACGTCGTTAGGATAAAGTCGATGTCTGCTTCGGCTTTTTCGGTCTTCAGCATTACTTACAGAGAGACGGATAGGTATTATACATAGATAGATAAAAATTGGAAGAATCTCAATTGGTACCTAATTACTACTTCGCAACTGGAATTAGCGATAGGATAAAGTCGATATCTGCTTCAGACCTCACTGTAATGTATTAGCGATAGGTTAAAGTAAAAGAATATGGGATAAAGTCGATGTCTGTTTCAGCTTTTTCGGTCTTCAGCATTACTTACAGAGACACAGATAGGTATTCATAGATACTTGGATAAAAATTGGAAGAATCTCAATTGGTACCCAATTACCTATTCCTACTTCGCAAATGGGATTAGCAATAGGATAAAGTCGATGTCTGCTTCGGCTTTTTCGGTCTTCAGCATTACTTACAGAGAGACAGATAGGTATACATAGATAGATAAAAAATGGAAGAATCTCAATTGGTACCTAATTACCTATTTCTACTTCGCAACTGGAATTAGCGATAGGATAAAGTCGATGTCTGCTTCGGCTTTTTCGGTCTTCAGCATTACTTACAGAGAGACAGATCGGTATACATTATTACATTGATAGATAAAAATTGGAAGAATCTCAATTGGTACCTAATTGGGTTCGATTCCCACCGGAGACAAATATCTGTGTGACCCATAAATCTTTGTCTCAAGAGTCTGGGTGTTTCTATGTATATTATGTACTAGCTGAGCCCGCAACTTCGTTTACGTCACATAAGGTGTATGAAAGGAAAGGTATTTCTTCATCAGAGTCATCAAGCAGAATCTGAAACTGCCCTGTTTGCTTAATCATAAAAGAGCTTAATGATTGGGTGTCTCCCATTAGTTCTATAGAAATGTGACGTCATAGAACTGTTGAAACATTTTTGTCCCTGTTTTTCTATGATAGATCAGATGCAACTAAATTTGTCCCATTTGTTCCATAGAACTACGATAGAACTGTTAAAACATTTTGTCCTATTTGTTCTATTTTGTGATGAGTCGTTATAGTCGTTACAGTCTTGACTGCTGATATTTTCTTTGCCGATGAAATTTAGAAAAATAAATTTCTTAAGATTTACACCAGTATCGTGAATACACTAAATTAGAGAGCTATAGACCCTCGTTAATTTTTATTGAGTGAATTAATATATTTGTTATTTACCAATAAGTTTGGTTTATTTTAATTATGGTTAATAAAACTAATTGCTTTAAATGATTTAGCTTGTTTTATTGCAACATTCAACTGTAATATTCTATAATTCCTTTTATAAAGTTGTTCCGATATAGGACACTAAGGTCCAGTGTGTATTGTGGGTACCTCATAATATGTAATGTAAGTATGTATGTAAGTAAAACTGGTTATGGAAATAGGAGTTGGAATAAAAAATGTGTGAGAGGCATTTAGGAACATGTAAAAAGAGAACTTGTAGAACATGGAGATCGAGGTTTCCAATTAGGCAAAGGTATTATTTTTTCTATGGAACAAATGGGACAAATTTAATTGCATCTGATCTATCATAGAAAAACAGGGAGAAAAACGTTTTAACAGTTCTATGACGTCACAGTTCTATAGAACTAATGGGAATCACCGTAATGATTAAGTCTATTTTAATTTTAAAAAAATTTAAAATGAATTGTTTAAAAATAGTCTTAATCATTCAGCTCTTTTATGATTAAGCCAACACGCCAGTTTAGGTTCACTCACATTCAAAGAAACCCCTACAATTAAAATTTTCAAAATATCTGATTCTTAAAAGTGTTATAACTCTTTTATATCTAAACCGATTTACATAAAACAAACGCTAAATGTTAAATGGAGCAAACCTCACTACAATAAAAAAACCGCATTGCAATCGGTTGAGCGGTTACTGAGATTAGCGTGCACAACCGTACAGACAAACAGATATACAGACATACAGACAAACAGACAAAAATTCTAAAAATCATTGTTTTGGGTTCTATTGCGTTCATAAAGCCCCCCTATAATATTTTTTCTTATTTATCTTCCATGTACAGACAGCGACCTGTTACGATTTTATTATATGTATTGATGTATTTAAAAGTATATAAGTATTAATATCCGTGGTCTGATACCCATAACACAAGCAGATTATTCCTAGCTTACTTTGGGATCAGATAGCGTTGTGTGCAATGTCCATGAGTATTTATTTATTTAATTAGAATTTCCTAATTCTGTTTCGCAACTTGGATTAGCGATAGAATAAAGTCGATTTCTGCTTCAGCTTTTTTGGTCTTCAACATTACTTATAGAGAGACATACCTTCATAGATAAAAATTGTAAGAATCTTAATTGGGACCTAATTACCTATACCTACTTATCTACATCATAACACAGCCCAGTCGACGGCGACGACGTTTTGAAAAAATGTACGGAATTCATAGCAGCTTTATTATAATTCAACTAAGAATACAAGCTGTTTCTACAAGATTAAAATTTATGAGGCTTCTAGTGGCAACATAAAAAAGTTGTGATTTTGACATTTGAATATTTTTGCATAAAAATGTAAACTAATTAAATTATGACTACTTATGTCATCAACATACTCGTTCTGCAGCTTTCAAGTAATATCGCTATATCTTTGCAAGTAAAATGTGCATTTGCACATGTTCCACGCCAAAAATCAAATTCTAAGAAAAAAAAAAAGTAATGCTTATCGTGAATCTAAAGTGTGCAAATTAAGAAAAAAAAAGTAAGTATTCGAAAGTATGGAATTTCGTGGAAATTTATTGTCAAGATAAATCTACAAGTCTGGTTTTAAATAAAACAGCCGAACGAAATTCTGAATTCGAAATTTGTTTTTTAAATTTCAATAACATTGTCTCACAGAAACAAATTTAAATTTGCCGTTAGTGTTCGATTCGCATCAAGGAGTTACCTTTGCTTATAATTAATACGTCTGCTATTAAAAAGTTGCGTTTCTGCCCAGTGGCCGTATCGACTGGTTTCGCCTGCTTGTGATAATAATCTTAGTTCTGCTCAGTTGGGTGCTTATTTTGCAACAAGTAACGCTGTTATTCCGTCTATCTTACAGATAATAGGATGTATTTGGGTCTACTTACAGACCCTTTTAAGTTCTATTAAAAAAAAAGCATTTTCATTATGACGCGTAAAATGTCTGATTGAGTTAATTTTTTTTTAATCTCTTCTTGTTGGGCTTGCTCCTTTCTCTCGCTCCTGCTCTGAGTGAGAGTATGTCAAATTCAAGTAATTTTCAAATCCATGTTTACGAAACTCTAGTGAATAGCATGAAATACGCATTCATGTATAAATGTCCAATAATTGATAAGTTCTACATAAGTGAAGCGGTGGGACTTTACTAGAAGTGTCGTTGGAGTTTTTCGAAAAACGAGAGTCACGTTTCACTGCGTTTTAACACCTCCCAACACCTGTGCACGTTGTTGAACTTATATCAGGGGTTCCCAACCTGTGCGCCGCGGCGCCCCTCTGCCCGTAAAAAAGATAGTAAAAAGTATCATTAACATGCAATCAATCAAATCAATCAAATCGGCCTATGACAGTCCACTGCTGACGCAGGCCTCTCCCAACTACCGCCACACGGTCGCCAAGAGAGAGGAGTGCTAAGAGACAAATCCCGCCGTCTAGTTCGGGGGCGCCGCAAGGCAGCCTTCGTGCGCGCCCCCGACTAGCGTTGTACCGGTGGGTGGAGGTTGGGGGACCCCGTACACCGATGATCATTTGGCGGAAGACACCTCTCCGTGTTCCAGCCGTGCCTTCAGTGCCCGCCCACTCAACCGCTCTCTACCGTCTCTGCTTCCAGAAAAGCGCTCAAGAGCGGTGCGATGTGCGGACTTGGGTTTTTGTGAGCTCATTAAGGAGCTTAGGGGGAGCCACCCATCTTGCTCCCCCGAGGAGAGCTAAACAATCTTTGGATATCCTTCGGCCCGGCTATGAGGTGAGAGGGAACACCACGTGGTTCAGTGGGTAGGACGGTCTCTTTCCGGGACCGGGAGTCCCACACACCGTTCCAGCTGTCCCCGCGGCTGGAATGACGGTCTACCTGGCGGGTGGACGTCCTACTCGTCGTTTGCCAAGTTTCGCGGTCTCCACTCTAAAACTCGTTTGTAAAAAAAGGTCTGTCTGTCAAGTTCCCTATTTTTTTTAAACTGGTCTACTGTGTGTCTGAGTCATCACCGCGTTAATCGCCTTAAAGTGTCTTAGTTGAGATAGGGGTTAATATAGGCGGCGACATGGTCACAGACTGCTTCCCTGGCTCAGTGGTCCGAGTTGCTCAGCGGTCCTAGCTCCACTAGGAAATCATAGAGACTTGAAAAGTGCGACTTGAGCAACCAAGGTGGGATAACGCCACAATCGGGGCGATAAGACCGATTATAAACGAGTGGCTGTAGAGGAACCATCTCTTTTATTGGTTGGTATGGTATAAATAACGGGCACGGGTGCATCGGTAAGTATCTGTGGCGAATGCACCGGCAGAACACGGCCGAGTGCCAGCACTGCAAGGAACGCAGCGAAGACACAGCGCTCCATGCATTGGTGGAGTGCGCAGCAAGGGCGCTATAGCGCTGGGTCCTAGTAGCAGGTCTAGATGTGGACAATATCTCGCTGGAGACCACGGTGCGAGCCATGATCCATCCAGTGAGAGGAAGTGAGACGCCGCCGCGTTTTTCTGCGAGCAGGTCTCATGCTCGTGAAAGAGACGGCGGGCAGGGAGCGGGAGATTACTCTCCAACCCTTGTTTCGCAGTCTGCGGCGAGGGCGCCATATACTTGTCTTCGCCCAAGATTATCGGCTTCCATGCCGTGGGCCTAAAGACGGGACGGGGGCTGCTCACGGTCCTTAGAGAAGCAGGCCGAAGACGACAGCTTAACGTGAAAGTTTCTCGCACGCCACACGACCCAAAAAGCGGAGTAACCCCAAAGACGCCGTAAGAACCCGGACCCACAAAGTGGCGGAGTGTACCATTGAATAGCTACGTCCATGACGCGATTGCCAGCGGAAAACTACGGCGGGGGGGGGGGGGGTGACATTTCACGAGGCATGTGAGGGCGCCGCGAACATTTTTAAACGTTATAGGGGCGCCGTGGCCTGAAAAAGGTTGGGAAGGCCTGACTTATATGTTGAAACATCCACCACTTTTTGCTCATAAAAAACTTATTTTGGATTTTTTTCCAACGGAGTAGTATCCGTTTGTTCGCGCCAAAACTCCAGCTGAAATTTTGCAAAAGTATTTAGTTTAGAAGATCGTGCAGAGCTATGCATTATCATCGTTGACTCGCTTGTGGCAGTAAAATCTTCCCGTATGCCATTATGGCAAATGGACAGTCTCTCATGTTATTCATCGATTTTAGTAGATCCTTTGGTCATTCTGTCAAAGATCTATTAAACGTGAGGAAAATAATAATAATAATAGGATAGGTATAATTTATTTAATATCTGACTTGATTAACTTAAAGTCAGATTTGAAATAAATTATTAATTTATTGAATTTAAAAGTAATATAACGTGAGGTAACTATTTTGAAGGGGGTTATGCGCACATCAGTAGGTATAAACTTTTGTAGCTATCATAAACACAAAGTTTGCTATTTATCCCCTAGGTAGGGACCACGAGGGAAAATTATTTCTCACGATATACGGCTGTAAAAAAAATCAACCTGTATACCAAATCCGTTTTTATTCAACGACGTATTATAATATAGACACGTCATGCACGAACATAATGGCTTTCAAAAACAGCAAATATTTTTTACATTCAAAAAAAGAATTTCTATGAAATTATCTATGGTAGCATGTATGAAAAGTAAGGCAATTGCCTGACTTTTTTGTTGCCATTTTTCAGTGTTGGTAACGTATCTATAGTTTTTTATATATCATTGTTTTTATTAGCTTTGTCAATTTTTAGGGTCCCGTACCCAAAAGGTAAAAACGGGACCCTATTCATGAGACTTCGCTGTCCGTCTGTTCGTCTGTCTGTCCGTCGCGAGGCTGTATCTCAGGAATTGTGATAGCTGAAGCGCTCGTGGCCCCGCGGACTCAGTGTTCTGTAAACGATCACTGCAGTAAGCAACATTTACTATGGCCGGATATAGATGGGTGACCACCACGTGGACCACTTTGTGACATTTATTTACGAGCGTTTCCGTGCTTCGGAAGGCACGATAAGCCGTTGGTCCCGGTTGTCAGTAAAATGACAGTCGTTAAGCCAAGTTGAAGGCCTTATGGGCGGCTTGAAAAATTTCAACTGTAGGTCGTCACAACCTGCGCCCGGGTCGGCAGCGCGTTGTAGCGCCTCTGGTGTTGCAAACGTCTATAGGCTACGGTTACCAACCTTCCGGTGGGCCGTAAGCTTGTCTGCCACCTAAGTAGTATAAAAAAAAAAAAAAAAAGCTAGAGAGCTGAAATTTTCACAGATGATGTAGGTATTTCTGGTGCCGCTATTTCAAATATAAAATAAGCAATACAGGGGGGATTAAGGGGTGCTCCCACTCCCATACAACAAACGTGATTATTTGCCGTTTTTTTGGTACGAAACGCCAGTCCGACTTGCACTTGGTCAGTATTTTTAGGGTTTCGTAGCCAAATGGCAAAAACGGAACCCTTACAGATTCGTCATGTCTGTCTGTCTGTCCGTCCGTGTGTCACAGCCACTTTTCTCCGAAACTATAAGGCCTATGCTATTGAAACTTGGTAACTAGATGTATTCTTTGAACCGCATTAAGATTCTTATATAAAACTAGATAAAACGCAGTAAATTTTGGGGGTCCCCATACTCAGAACTGAAACTCAAATTTTTTTTTTCATCAAATCCATACTTGTGGGAAATTTATTGATAGGTCTTCAAAAATGCTATTGAGGTTCCTAAAATCATTTTTTTTCTAAAGTGAATAGTTTGCGCAAGAGACATTTCCAAAGTGGAAAAATGTGTGTCCCCCCCCCCCCCCCCCCTCTAACTTCTAGACTAAGAGAATGATAAATCTAAAAAATATATATGATATATATTGCTATAAAAACTACCAGCGAAAATTGGTTTGAACGAGATAGAGCTAGTAGTTTTTTTTTAATACGTCACAAACCGCAGTTTTCGGTTAGAAAAATCACTACCACTGCGAACGTGTTAAAACATCAATCAAAGTTACAACGAACTATAAGAACTTTTATATTATGTTACTTGCTGCTACGAAACCCTTCATGGGCGAGTCCAACTCGCACTTGGCCAGTTTTTTTTTTTAATATATACTCAACGAAGTCGTATAATATTTACAGACTGCAAATATTATATTATACAGTAGTGAGGGGCCTCCAGTAACTAAAATGACGTCATGGGTCGCAGTTACCCGCCCAATGACACGTTCTTGCATTAATATCTTGCTTTGTATGCACAACTTGTATAGAGAATAAAATATTAGGTATAGACTAGCAGACTTTGCGCGGTTTCATCCGCGTTGTTCCCGTTCCCGTGGGAATAAGGGAATTAAATATAGCCTATTTTCACCGGAGATAGTGTAGCTTCCCGACAGCGAAAAAATTGTTCGAATCGGTTCAGTAGTTTCGGAGCTTATTCGATGCAAACAAATAAACACTGAAATCTTTCCACGCTATAATATTAGTACTTATATTATAGACTAGCTGACCCGGCAACTTCGTTTACATCACACAAGGTGTATGAAGGGAGAGGTATTTCTTGATCAGACTCATCAAGCAGCGTGTGAAACTGCCCTGTTTGCTTAATCATAAAAGAGCTTAAAGATTAAGCAAACACGCCAGTTTAGATTTACCCATTTTTAGATTCATATGTCTATGCATGATTCTTTAAAGTGATATAACTGTTTTATTTATAAACCGATTGACATGAAATAAACACTAAATGCTAAGTGGAGCAAACCTCAACACAATAAAGAAAACCGTGGTTTCTGAGATTAGCGTGCACAAACGTACAGACAAACAGATATACAGACATACAGACAAACAGACAAAAAATCTGAAAATCATTGTTTTGGGTTCTATTGCGTTCATAAAGCCCCCCTATAATATTTTTCTTATTTATCTTCCATGTACAGACAGCGACCTGTTACGATTTTATTATATTATGTATTGATTGATTGATATTGATTGATTGATGATATTCTTTTCGTAGAACTTGCACACCTTACGTGGAAGTTAGGTAAACATGGTTTGTATCTATGTACTGGCTGAGCACCTCGACTTCACCCGTGGTTCAAACTTCTGAACTTTCACCCCTTGGAATTTTGTTTAGGATAAATCATTGTAGTTATAGATTTTCTCCGGTAACGTCAATAAGCTTGTCGTCAATATGGGTGTCTAATTCTTCACTTCTGCTTATCCTCTGCAAGAAAGACGTGATTATAAAGCACCGTTGCTCGCGTTCTTTTTATAAAGAACCACGAATAAAAAAACAAGATAAAATATGATCCAAGTGCGTAACTGAAACAATGAGTTTGCATATTTCGTAGATCTTCTGAGGATGCCGAAATAAAAAAAAAGTAGTAACACTTTGCCCGCCTACTTGGTGAAAATGTGAAGACAATTGTTATCATACCATTATATCTATAAAGACATAACTTTTATAATGTGTGTAATCATAATCAGCGAATAATATAAGTACTAGAGCGAGTTTTTTATATTACCTATTTGAATGATAGTTATTTTTAGTATCCGACCGAAACTGGTTTTCCAGCCGAAACCGAAACCGAAACCGAACTTTCGGCCCCAGGGTCAGTTTCGGCCGAAACCGAAACTCACGTGTTTATATTAAAAATAAAAAAAAACAGCCAAGTGCGAGTCGGATTCCCGCACAGAGGGTTCCGTTACAAAAATTGGGCATCAAATTTATGTTTGTTGTGTGGATGGATGCTTTTTTCTGATTTTAGTAGGTATTTTTATTATAGCGGCAACAGAACAGGGTGAGGTGGTGGTGGCAGTGTCTCTTGACATCGCCAACGCTTTCAACACCTTGCCCTGGAGCTGCGTTTGGGAGGCGCTTATTTACCATGGATTGCCTCCAAACCTCCGTCGAATTGTCGGGGTCTATCTTTCCGAGAGGGCCATAGCTTACCCGAGCTGGCTAGGGCTGGGTCGGCAAGATGTGTCGTTCGGTGTTCCATAGGGATCGGTCTTAGGACCGCTTCTGTAGAACATCGGTTACGATTGGGTGCTGCGTGGTCCGTTGCTCAGAGGTGTCGGCGTAACGTGTAACGACGACACCCTCTTTACAGCACAGGGAGCAACGCATCGAGACGCAGCCCTAAAGGCCACCTGCGGGATCAAGCATCGGCATCGAGCTCTCGATGACGTAGATTCCAGGTTTCTAGGTTCTAGGTTTACACGGGCTGGTTTCCGCAACTCGACGTCATTTAATGCGCCTATTTTGCGTGAGGGGTTGTGGTATGGCTATTGCCATCCCAGTTCCTCCAGGAAGTCTAGCAGACTCTTCACGTTGCTGACGACTTCCTGGAGCGACCTCGGTGTGCCGAGGTGTGTAGCCCTGTATCTTGCCAGTTTCGGGCATTCCATAAGAATGTAACTGGCAGTTTCGTCCGTCTCCATGCAGGCTCTGCAAAGGGGGCTGTCTGTGACTCCTAAATTAAAGAGATGTTTGTTAAGTGGACTGTGACCTCTAACTATACCTGTTATTATACTTATCTTAGTCCTGTTTAGCTGCAGAATTTTGCGAGAGAATCTGGTGTTGATTGTCGGCAATGCCTCTCTCGCCTGTCTGCATGTATCAAGGCCGGTCCAGTAGTCCTGGTGCTGGCTCCTTGTCTGCTGTTTTAACAGGTTTCGTACCCATCCAGATGGGAGGGGCAGAATAGGTTCCGGGCCCATTGCTGTCAGCGATGAGCTTCTTCTTGCCAGCTCGTCCGCTGCGTCATTACCTCGTGAGCCACTGTGTCCTTTTATCCATTGTAGAGTAACATTGTTCTTTACGCATATATCCATCAGACCTTTGTGGCACTCCCTGATAAGGCCTGACGTTATTGTATGGCTTTGTAACGCCTGTAGGACCGATCTACTATCAGTTAGTATCCTGATGCACTGATTCTGTACAGTCCTGGCTTTGATGGCCTCAGTCGCCTTGATTATGCCCATGCCATCGATGACGTATTTGTAGGTCGTCCTCGATAGCCGGTAGAACTTCGTATACCACTTCCGAAGTTTGGTCCCATAGCTGAGGGAGGGGGGCATCAGCTGCCGGTTGTTGCCCAATATCAGGAGACCCAACGCTCCCTGCAGGAGACTGTACCTTCGGATCGTGCGGAGCATGGCCCTATACGAGGCCCCCCGTATAGGCGGAGATCCTGATGGTCAGCAATGCGGCTAGATTGCTTAGCCCGCAGAAGGCGACGGCTGTCAGGGTGATAAGGGGATACCGCACGATCTCAGTTGAGGCAGCATGTCTTCTAGCCGGGACCCGTCTATGGGACCGGGAAGCGAGGACCCTTGTATCGATGTTTAAATGGTGCAAGGAGACGCTGGAGCGGGGCTATAGGCCTCTTCGTGTAAGCAGGTCGTGCTCTTGAAGAAAACGGTGGGGAGGAAGTGGGAGAGAACTCTTCCACCCGAGTTCCACAGGGTGTATGCGGCGATACGGCCCATACTATCAGCCTCATGAACGAGGGCCTGAGGACGGTAACGAGGTTGCTCACCGTCCTTACAGAAGCAGGCCTTAGACGATAGCGTGACGTGAGCTATTCATGCACGCCCCCATCAAGAAGCGGGATGACAACTGAACAACCCCCAAAGACGCGGCCACAGTATGCATCATTCCGAGGGGATACTCGGGGCTCCCAACCATACGCTGTTAGGTAGGATACGCGTGGTTTTTAGACGGTAGGACTACTGTACAGTGAAAATTTTAGGCCTCTATCTAGCATGGTTCCAGCGATACAACCTCGTTACTAATAGACAGACGGACTGCTAGGCCTCATGTCTCGTTAATAGGGTCCCGCAGCCGCTTTAACCCCTCCGTGCGAGAGTTCCACTCACACTTGACCGGTTATTTTTTCAATAGGTACAACAAGTTCCACCAAGTGCCATCAATCAACAGTATAAATCTTCTTAAGTGTTCATTTCAAAAGTATCTCCAATCTCCACCTAAAGATGACTTTCTTTCTTTTACGTGTGGAATTACTCATAGATGTTATTGCGAACTTCTACAGACTAAAACCACACGGTGCCCTGTTTGCTGGTTCTGTAAGCCACTCTTGGCTGGTTTTGGTTACATTGTAGAAGTAAATAACTAAAACTGGACAACAGTGAGCCGGACTAGCTCACGCAAGGTCCCGTACAAGAAAAGCGGCAGAAAATCACGTATGTTGTATGGGAGGCCAACTTTAATATTATTAATTTGTTTATTTTTATTATTTGTTGCTATAGCGGCAACAGAAATACATCATCTGTAAAAAAACAATAACGGTCTAACTATCACGGTGCATGAGTTACAGCCTGCTGACAGACAGACGACCAACGAAGTCAACGGAACCGACAACAAAGGGGTAGGGTTATGTAATGTTAGATTACGTTTTTAGGATTCCGTAATAATTAAATTATTATAACTATTGATTGGAAGTCCTTCGTAAATCTGTAAATCTTCGGTTAGTAACAAATAAACCGGTTGGGCTAACCCCAACCACGTCACAAGCAGAGTCAGGCACCCAAAATTCATAAACACGTGAGTTTCGGCCCGGCCGAAAGTTTCGGCCCATTTTGGCCGAAACCGAAACTGCGGCCGAAACTCGATTTTTTGGCCGAAACTGGCCGAAACCGAAACCGAAACCGAAACCGAAACTTCGGTCGGTCACTAGTTATTTTACGTATAGACTTGTAAAGTAGATAAGTACCTACCTAAAAAACTTAGCTAGTAAGTGAGCGAAAAAAGGCATTATAATAAAGAACTTTCATACTACTAATTAGTGCCCTTCGACCAAGCCATAATACAGACGGACCCGCGTCATACATTACGAACACAAAAATGAGTCTAGTTCACACACAAAGATATTGCAGCAACGACACGCCATGCACACATACATTCTTTTTTTCGAATTTAGGGCAGTGTTTTTACACTTCGGGAACGCACATGAAGGCATCTTGCGTAAAATGTCTTATCTTGCCACGTGTGAACGCATGCGCTTACTTTATCGTCTTCAAAACTAATGTATGGATGGGCACGTCTGTACTATTATTTGGTCGAAGTTAATGAATGACAAACTACCCTCCATTTAACTATTATAACTTAATAAGTACGTATTTTAAAGAAAAAAGCAACCGGCTAAACCCTGTAATTAAATTTTTATTAATTAGGTATTCTATTCAAAAAAAGGAAGAAAGATAATTAAACAGTTGCTGTGTAAATAATTTTCAGTATTTTAAAATTAAAGAGCAGGTTAATGAGTATTTAACTTCAAAGTGTTAGTTTTCTTTTTGTTTGTTCAAAGAGCATGTATTTTAAAGTTTAAGTAGACAAAATATTTTATAAGTCAAGTTTCGTTCAAAAATTTTGTCAGTATTCTTTTAAAATGTATGAATGACACTCCAAAATTGAAATACACAAAAAAACTTTTTCAAAATGGCGAATAAATTCTTCGAAAATCAATTTGAAAACAGTTTAAAATATACAAAATTTTGGCTTATAATAGCTGGGGTCAAAGTAACGAAAAATACTTTTAAAAAATCCATAGAAAATTTCTTAAGATACCAATTATTTTATTACAATACTTTTATCTTGCATTCGGTTATTGTGGGCGAGTTTCACTATATCATAGACTGCATAGAAACTGGTAAACCTATCGCAGTTTTGGCTTTTAATATACCTTGTATTACAATAAGTGTTTTAGCCACATCAAAAGCTATTTTTTTATTTTTCAATAAATCTACTTTCTACGATTTATTTTTGAAAATTAAAGCAATACATTCAGAATATGACAACGAAGAAACCAATGTTACAGATAAAGAATTGAATGTTATTATGGACGCTGTGAAATTGTTAAGATCTTTTGTAATACTAATGTGTGTTATTATTGGTATAGTAGTACCAATGTTTACCATACTTCCTGGATTACTGATGGCTTATGATTACGCAAGAACAGGAGAACTGACGATTACATATCCTTATTTGATAAAATATAGTTTCTTTGAATCGTACAACACGTCCTGGTGGCCATTGATATATTTTCATCATTTTTATGCAAGTACGTATTAATTAAAATGAGATATTTTATCATCATCATCTCATCACTAATGCGCATTGTCATGGTTACCATTATAGTCTAAATCGTTTCATATTATTATATAACAAGCTGCATTCGCCCTTGACATTATTTCGAATTCCCTTGCACCCTACACGTCCAACACATTCTCTTTATGTACTTTGTTACTAATATTTTCATACAAATTTTCATCCCTTATTTACCCCCCTAAGGGTTGACATTTTAAAAAATCCTACAAATGTCATGTTCTTTTAATTTGAATGGAGACTAAGGACTTAAGTATGCTAAATTGGAAGACAATAGCAACATTTTTGTTTATTCTGACATTTAAGCAAATCATTCTGATTATGACATCGAAGAAACCAATATGACAGATGACGAATTGAATGTTATAATGGACGCTGTGAAATTGTTAAGATATTTTGTAACCCTAATGTGTGTTATAACTGGGATAGAAGATAATAGCAACATTTTTATTTATTTTGATAAACAAAAATGTTGCTATTGTATTCCAATTTAATATACTTATATTCTTAGTCTCCATTAAAAATAAAAGAACAAGAATTGCGTGGTATTTCCTAAATTTCAATACATAATTCAAAAATCAAAAATAATATGTGTTCACTTCGTTTTATCTAGCTTAAAACAATTATTAATGTATACAGATTTTGGAACAAATCTCAGGTTCTCTTTTTAGCCCCTCTCTATAAAATAGAGTGCAGAGGGGCTTATGGCGAGACTTTGTCTGTAATCTGTGACTCTGTTGCATAAACTACTTCACTAGGTCACGTGGATCATCTATTCAAAGTTTGAAATAAAACAAAAATGACAATGTCAATCAGATTAACTTTCACTTCCACAATAAACGTGTTAGAGAGGGGCAGTCTAGTAAGAACGATCTCAGGGCTTTCTTGTTTACGTATGGAAATCCCCATAGATGGATGGTAATGCCAGCCGGACTCCAACCGATTAAAATCACACGGTACCTAATCTATATACCTATGAAATATTGCTTTCAGCTTTCGAATGAGTCTGTAGTAAGTTTGTTTTTTTTTTGTTTGTTGACGTTCTCCATTTAGGTTGTATTATAAAGATCATTCACAAAAAAACTATTATTGAGCAAATTTTGTCAACTTTCTATCAGTCATTTGACGAGTCAAAATACTCGCACAACTTACTTACTAATAGACATAGACATAATAACAGCGTTATGATTTTAAGCTAATAGATTTTAAAAAAGCAACAGGGGAGTAAATGAATTCTACAATGTACGATGTTTTATGATTTTCGGAAAGAGATATAGACAGACACCCAATGGCGAGGCGACGGCGTTTAAAAGTTCCCGACAAAATTAATAAAAACGATAAAAAGACCCTGAAATTATAGTTTTTTTTTAATAGACAGACCCGGACGGGCGTTTGTTTTTCACATGTAGGTGTATTACTGTCAGTTTGTATGTCCCTATCAATGTGTGATTTACAACAGCTCATTCCCTTTAATTTTATACTTTTATGATTTTACAAGCTGTTATCGCGTAAAATCTTGCCCCTCCTTTTGCGCAGTCAGTTAAAAAGTAGCCTATGTCCTTTTCTTGGACTCAAATATCTATACCAAAATTTCATTATAACCGGTTTAGCGGCTTAAGCGTGAAAACTTAACAGACAGACAGACAGAGTTACTTTCGCATCTATGATATTAACTAGGGATAGGTCTGCTTCAATTTTATACTTTTTTATTTTATTTCTTCAACACAGAATAGGTTAAGGGTCAGACACCTTGCTTGCTGCCTAGTCAATGTCAAACCACAGATTAAATAATATATTCTATGTCAAACTTAAACTAATCAAGTAGATATTAATATTTGCTTGGTATTCGTCAAGTTTAGTCCCAAGGTCAAAACCAACCGAGTCCTAGTGAAACTGTGTAAGCTGTTTATGAAAATTCGGAATTACATATTAAGTTTTTTTTTTCAAATTGTGCTATGTCATTCATGACGTTTAATTGTCCTCCAGGTGTGAAGATGTTTAGTATAATTCCCCTTATTTTGAATACGTCCCAAATGATTTAGGTATAGAAAAATAGCGTAAAGAATTCAGTAAGTGGTTTAGCCGGCGTTAATTAGATAATTTACATAATAAGACTTATAATGAGAGATTACTTAAACATTATAATAATTTAAGGCAACAGTTCTCAAACTATTTTGAAGTGTCAATTTATATCTAGTTTTCAAATGTAATGAGTGCCAAAAGCAGGCTATTCTTTGTTCAATTGCTAGTCGCAAATGTTGAGTGGGTCCAGAAATATTGGCCAATAGGTACATCGACCTTCCACGACTTTTTTATTTTTTTTTAACGTGAGGGAAAATTCTCATGGATGCTATGCCGGACTCCTACCGACTAAAAAACATCACGTTACGCCCAACAGGGCTCGCAATAGACCCACGGCCGCCACCGCGGCCTCGCCTAGGGGGTGGTTCGTGTGCTATTCCCCGTCTTTGTGGAGTTTAGGGTATGATCCCGCTTCTAAGGGGGGGCGTGCGTGAATTTCTCAAATCCCGCTGCCGTCATGGGCCTGCTTCTGTAAAGACGGTGAGCCACCCTCTCACCGTCCTCAGGCCCCCGGTCATGGAGGCCGATAGTCCTCGGCGAAGAGACACGTCGGCGGCGCCCAAGCCGCAGACTGCGGAGCTCGGGTGGCAGAGTTCTCTCCCGTTCCCGCCTCGCCGTCTCCTTCACGAGCATGAAATGCTCGCAGAAAGAGGCGGCGCAGTCCCACTTACTCCCGCTGGAGAGCATGGCTCGCACCATGGTCTCGAGTGAGAGTGTGTCCACGTCCAGACCAACTACGAGGACCTGGCGCTGTTGCGCCCATGACCTTCCACGACTTTTGAAAAACTTTCCTCTACCTAATTATTTTTACCCCACCCACACATGTTGCTACCATAAGATTCAGAGTTAGATTTTTTTGTTAAATGGATCGGGTAATGAATGGCCCAGGGTTACCCTTCCGAGTATCTCGGCTATCGGCAGGTGGATGGGCACCGATTTTTTTTTAGCGGGAAGGAGTCCGGCATGACATCCATCAGGATTTCGACACGTAGGTAATAAAAAGTTTCGTCGGATCCCAGTCAACTTTGGGAACCACTGAAGTAAGTAAAAGAAAAAGGAATTAAAATTCATTTAATTAGTACTTATCCATACGTTTCTATAATGAAAAACAATTAGGGTAAATGACCAGTGGTTTTTAAATGTTTTTTCTTTGGAATGAGACTAATGCTTAGAATATTATTTAACTTTCTGTTAAATAAAACTGGCCAAGTGCGAGTTGGACTCGCCCATGAAGGGTTTCGTAGCAGCAAGTAACATAGTATAAAAGTTCGTTGTAACTTTGATGTTTTAACACGTTCGCAATGGAAGTGATTTTGCTAACCGAAAATTGCGGTATACGACGTATTAAAAAAAAACTACCAGCTCTATCTCGTTCAAACTAATTTTCGTTGGTAGTTTTTATGGCAATGTACAACATATATTTTTTTTAGATTTATCAGTCTCTTAGTTTAGAAGATAGAGGGGGGGGGACACACATTTTTACACTTTGGAAGTGTCTCTTGCGCAAACTATTCATTTTAGAAAAAAATTATGTTACGAACCTCAATAACATTTTTGAAGACCTATCTATAGATACCCCACACGTATGGGTTTGATGAAAAAAAAATTATTGAGTTTCAGTTCTGAGTATGGGGACCCCCAAAATTTACTACTTTTTTTCTAGTTTTACATAAGAATCTTAATGCGGTTCACAGAATACATCTAGTTACCAAGCTTCAATAGCATAGGCCTTATAGTTTCGGAGAAAAATGGCTGTGACACACGGACGGACAGACAGACGGACAGACAGACAGACAGACATGACGAATCTATAAGGGTTCCGTTTTTGCCATTTGGCTACGAAACCCTAAAAATGGCTTTCGGAGGACCGGTTGCTACGTAATTTTACATTTTTTTTTCATTATTTTGCACTATCTGAGCACAACTGTATGCAAGATATTAAAGTTTTAAATTAGGCATTTTGTCTTTTTTCTACAATTTATAGCTACCAACCACACATTTTAAAACAGTAAGTACAAAAGAAGAATTAGGTATTTACAAAAAAAATACCCTAATTAGGTAGGTAAGAGATTTAGACAACGCATTAAATTAAAAAATAAATTTTATAAAATTTAAGCTCCTGTCTAATAACTGGACTAATATAATTATAATTACTGTTATAATAAATATTATGAAGAGGAAAGATTTGTCTTTTGTTGTTTTGTTTTTTTGTTTGTAACGAATAGGCTCCGGAACTACTGGACAAACTTAAAAAAATATTTCACTGTTGGAAAGCTACACTCTTTGCGGTGAACATAGGCTATATTTTATTCCCGTATATCTACGGGTACGGGAACTACGCGGGTGAAACCGCGTGACGTCTGCTAGTTCCTTATATGCTTTAGACTTTGGACATCCATACTAATATTATAAAGCTGAAGAGTTTCTTTGTTTGTTTGTTTGTTTGAACGCTTTATTGCAGGGTCGGCAGCGCGAGTGTGGCGCCTCTGGTGTTGCAAACGTTCATAGGCTGCGGTGACCACCGGTCCTTCTGGTGGGCCGTATGCTTGTCTGCCACCTTAGTGGTATAAAAAAAAAAAAAAAAAAAAAAAAAACGCTAGGATCTCAGGAATCACTTATTGGAATTCAAACATTCTTTCACAGTTCGATAGTTCATTTATCTGGCTATAGTTTGTATAGCATCACGCTACAACGAATAGGAGCGGAGCATTAGTGATAAATGTTTCAAAAACGGGGGAAAATTTATACCTGTTGAAAGCTTCCGTTGCGTACGCTGCGTAAATGGTTAAAGTTATCTAAAAATGGTGTACTACAGAATTGTTTCCCTTAAAAAGTTCTAAAGAAAAGTCCGCATCAGCATGTATCTTTCTTTTAAGGTTGGTTTACAATAATCATTTTAATGGAAACAATTTTTTTATACAATAATGCTATGGAAAAGCTATCTCGCAAACGAAATTGTTCTTAGGTATAATCCGACGGGAATATACCCGACGGTAATACACGCGACGCGAAAACCTCTCTCTTTCCCTTTCTCTCTCTCTCACTGCGCTACGGTAGTAAACGCAACGCGATGGGAGTAAATGCGACGGGAACGGGTGATATACCCTCAGTGGCGGGGCAAGACCTAAATTTGGTGTGGGCAAGACAGATTTCGCGAGGCCCTGTTCTTTGGCGCCAATATTAATAGTATCGCCATAAGGAAAAAAAGTTTAAACCACAGAGGTTTACGTCAAATGTGGTTAGTGGGGTCACTCGTCCCAAAAAATCCAGGATAAAACATATATATGTTGGTTCCACTACCTAAATGGGTCCAGGAGTATTTGTAAATCCTGTTGGACCCCTTAGTGGAACTCAGCAGTGGTACCAACAGTCCGGAAGGAATAAAACAAGGGATTCTCCGCACTGATAAATCAAAATACATATTACTATGTGCTAAGTAAATTTTATTTTGACTGCCTCTGTGGCGCAGTCGGTCGTGATACCGCCTGCGGCGCTGGAGGTCGTGGGTTCGATTCCCACCGGAGACAAATATTTGTGTGTCCCATAAATGTTTGTCTCAAGAGTCTGGGTGTTTCTATGTATAATATGTATGTATTTAAAAGTATATAAGTATTAATATAAGTGGTCTGATACCCATAACACAAGCAGGTTATTCCTAGCTTACTTTGGGATCAGATAGCGTTGTGTGAGATATCCGTGAATATTTATTTTTATTTTTAATATTTATTTTTAAGGATTTGTATGAAGTCAGTTCTATTTTTATTTAAAAAAAATTATTACCACTTTTGTTTTTATAAGTAAATTTTTGTATTTATATAACTATGATATATGTATATGTTTTATAAAACGTGTTATTGTTTTATTTGATTAGTACATTATTTTCTTAAAATCTTAATGATAAAATCACTATACAATACAAAAATGTTGCTAAAAAAGTAGGAAAAAATTATAGTCGTCTGCTTACAAGTATCTCTCAAAAACTCCCGATCCCGTATGCTAGTCATATTATTTTTGATGTGGGTAGTACAGTACTCAGCTAAAATGTAGTTTATTAACAATTATAACTGTAAGAAACGAATTAGACATAATTTTCTTAAAGAAAATAAGAAAAATGATATTTTGTCATTATAGCTCCCAGAGCGGTGCCTAGGGATACCTAAAACGTTTGGCAGATATTTTGCTAACAACCCATTAAAAGTCACTCTAAGCGTTAAAATAAGAAAACACGAGAAAATCGCAAGCTATCCCTTTTTTAATGTACTTTTCCATACATTGAAATCAGTTTTTGTTGAATATTTTTTTAAATGGAATCTAATCAAAAGTGTGTCTCTATGATTTCGACCACAATTATAATACAATTATAAACACATTGGCATCATTAGTTTTTGTAAAATCAGTAAAAAGTTTTTCAAGATTCCTTTGTCCGCCGATTTGTATGAATCGATACATAATTTTCACGGGTACACTACATTAATACGAAAAACTTAATTCCGAAAGTCACAATCACGAATTTCAAAATTCCGAATTTCATAAGTCCGAATGATTCGAAATCCCGAAAGTCAAAAATCCGATGTTTCATAAATCCTTTTTATTAAAAGTCATAATTTTAAAATTCCGAATGTTTACAATTCCGACTGTCAGAATGCCGAATTTCAAGAAACCGAACCGTTGAATTCCGAATCATTAAAAATCCGCCATATTATAAATACGAACTCCGATTATCAAAAATCCGAAATATCATAAATACGAAGGGTGAATGTCGTTTCCACCCTGTTTTGACCCGAGACTTATCATTAAAGACGATTACTTATGTTCCCGATTCCACCCGTTTTTCTAATAAAGTATAGTCAAGTCTAACTACCGAAAATATTATTTCCAAGTGAGTGGAAGGCAAACGACAAAACAAAAAAAAATAACCACGAAGGCTAAGGCGGGAGCTCCGCTCCGCTTCGCTCCCACCTTAGCCTTCTAACCTAACCTATCCGAGTCGGGGTACTCTGAGTCGGGGTGTTAACCATTCACTTATTATGGTTAACACCTCGACTCGGATAGGTTAGGTTAGAAGGCTAAGGCGAAAGCGAAGCGGAGCGGAGCTCCGGCATTCGTGGTTAATTTTTTTTTGTTTTGTCGTTTGCCTTCCACTCACTTGGAAATAATATCTTCGGTAGTAAGACTTGACCGTACTTTATTAAAAAAACTTAAACAGTGAATTTTCGGATATTAGAAATTCTGAATAATGTTTTTCGGGAAAATAACAGTCCGGTCTTTTGATTATTCGTACTAATGAAATTAGGAAACATAAAAATTCGTACTTATGACTTTCGGATAAATGAATATCGTCCTTTTGAATATTCGGAGCTTTGTTTCTTAGGAATTATAATCTTCGGAATTTTGAACATCGGAATATTGAAATTCGGAAAAACATATTTCGGAATTTTTGGGTGTTCCCAATTTTCACAGCAAAATTATTTTATATCATTTTTTATTTTATTCTCGCTTTGAAGCAATGCATAAAAATTTTTGAGGCGCGAGGCCCCTTGTACCGCGAGGCCATGGGCGGTGGCCCACGTCGCCCACGCCTTACGCCGCTACTGTATACCTTCTCTTATGTGACGCAAACGAAGTTACGCGAGTCAGCCAGTGATATTATAAATTACTAGCTGTTGCCCGCGACTTCGTACGCGTGGAAATTATGTTATAATTCCAATTTGATTGCTCTCTGCTTAGCCCCTAGGATATGTATTTGTGCAAAATTTGAATCAAATCTATTGAGTACTTTTCGAGATCCTTCCGGACAAATAAGCAAACAGACAAAAAAAATTCTAACTATATTTTCGGCTTCTGTATCTTATGTTGAACGCCCAGCGAGTATTTTTTTTAAATATTTCCAATGTACAGTTTTGACTTTTCTATGATTTTATTATATATATTAACAATCTCATAATTTAGAACTTTAGGCCTAAGTATGAAATAATGCGTACAGAAAAGAAATGTAAAAAAACCGGCCAAGGGCGAGTTGGACTCGCCCATGAAGGGTTTCGTAGCAGCAAGTAACATAATATAAAAGTTCTTATAGTTCGTTGTAACTTTGATTGATGTTTTAACACGTTCGCAGTGGTAGTGACTTTTCTAACCGAAAATTGCGGTTTATGACGTATTAAAAAAAATCTACCAGCTCTATCTCGTTTGAACTAATTTTCGTTGGTAGTTTTTATGGCAATGTACATCATATATTTTTTTTAGATTTATCATTCTCTTAGTTTAGAAGTTAGAGGGGGGGGGACACACATTTTTCCACTTTGGAAGTGTCTCTTGCGCAAACTATTCTTTTTAGAAAAAAATGATGTTAGGAACCTCAATAGCATTTTTGAAGACCTATCTATAGATACCCCACACGTATGGGTTTGATGAAAAAAAAAATTTCGAGTTTCAATTCTGAGTATGGGGACCCCCGAAATTTACTACTTTTTTTCTAGTTTTATATAAGAATCTTAATGCGGTTCACAGAATACATCTAGTTACCAAGTTTCAATGGCATAGGCCTTATAGTTTCAGAGAAAAATGGCTGTGACACACGGACGGACAGACAGACAGACAGACAGACAGACAGACAGACAGACAGACATGACGAATCTATAAGGGTTCCGTTTTTGCCATTTGGCTACGAAACCCTAAAAATGAAGAATATTATAATTATCATGTTGAAACTCATAATTAGAGTTATACTTCAAATTAGCCAAAAGCCAAAATGATTTTGTACATAATAACTGTTATTTTATAAATTTAACCCCCGAGACAGTCAAAAATTAATCAATTCAAAACAGAAAGTAAAATTATGCTGTTGTACTTGTAAATAATTTTAGGTATATTGACATTAAAGAACAGTTAATTACTATTTGACATACAAGGGGTTGAAATTAAAAGGATTTTATTATTTTATAGTTCAAGGAACAAGACAAGTATTTTAAAATTACATTCTTATACAGTTTTTAATACTGGGATTTCCTTCTGAGGGCCTACCCGGGGCTCTCAACCGTAGGAAGTTAGGCAGGATACGTGTGTTTTTTTTAAGTCGGTAGGAGTCCGACATAGCAGCCATGATTATTTCCCCGCATAAAAAAATGGCTTTGAATTGGAAGTCGTTCAATACTACACTACAATACACTAAAATGAGTAGTGTGACCACATGAATCAGAAACAGAGAGACCATCCAATTTGCGTCAGTATAGAAATTAAAATCTCAATTTCCATACTCACGCAAACTAGACAGACATTCCTTACTAAGAAGTGATCACCATGCACCATACGTATTCATGAAGGACCATCGATAAATAAATCAAACTTTTTTCAAAAACATCCCAAGTAAATATAAGGTACGCAACAATAGGTCATTTTCTAAAAGGCCGTCGCAAGCGGCTTGTCAAAGTTAGCCGACTTAACACAACTTATGTCAAAGAAGCCGAAATTATAGTTGTAAATCTAAACTTGGTTCTCATAAAAGTTCGAAATTTCTTAAAAATCCTTGCTCTTCGCTGATTAATCATCACATAAAGTAGATACTATTTTTGAAACAAGTTCTAGTTTTAGTTTCTTAGTTGAACTGCTTGATTAACAATTTGTATTACATAAGTCGGCTTCCACCTCGAGGTGAGTGGGTCTATATAAGAAGTCCCTATATTCACACACAACATTGAATGAAAACAAGTACAGCTCGCGCCGAATAACTTTGCATCTACGAAGTTCGTTCGATTGCGCCGCAATTGGGCATTAATAGGTTTCACAGGTGAAACTACTGCGCAGCTGTGGTGGGTGAGGTGACTTTCCCTCGTCGGCAATAATTTTAGAAATTACTTTATGTTGCACAATTGCGGCCCAAACGAACGAACTTCATAGACGGAAAGTTATTTGGCGCAAGTTGTATGCAGTTTATGGACCCGCTCAGCTGCATGCCGGTGGAAACCGGGCATTATCTGTTGTACTTGTGCATGTATTGTATAGTGTACTATACCTATCCACACATTTCGATGTCCCCAACTCCCCACGCACTGGTCAAATCATTTGCCCAACCTGTATTATAATAATTATAATACAGGTTGGGCAAATGATTTGACCAGTGCAAAAGCAAAGCCTGTCAATTATTGACAGGCTTTTGGGTCGTTCCAAGGTGATATTTATTTTCAGGCCCTTATATTTTTAAGTACAAAATAAAAAGACAACTGTTTATTTTTCCTATGCCTGTTCATTTTTTTCAAGCCAGTCGGTTTCCGATTTGCCTAAACGGTTTCCATGTTTGTAGCCGCCAGGACTACCAATTTTACTTACTTCCTTCCGAAGCATGAAAACTTTCGGAAAATGCCACATACCATCACCCATCTTAGGATTGAAATGTCTGAGTTAGCGGGGATACGAGTGCCTTTTCTCCAAAACCTTACCAATAATATTATTCGGCTTCATTCGCTCAAAATGTTGCTCTTGCATCGCAATACCCTAAATTCTCTGAACAATAAAGTAACCCTCTATAAAATAATAAATATGTCCAAAGAAGTAATTATTATATTCATTGAAACTTTAATTGGTTTATTACTGAAAAATAAAAAGCAAATTTGACAGTTTTTTGATTTTTTCCTGAAGCGCTCCAGGGAGTATTTTTGTCGGCAAACCTTTTAACTCAAAATTGCATAGCACTCGTACTTTCTACGAGCATATAAATGTTAAAAAAAAAGAGTTCCTGCCGTGAGTCATCTTTAGGATATTTTTCCAAAAAAAAAAAGTAGGTACTTTCGATTTATAAATAAATCATTGTTGCAAAATATTATGTGCTGTAATATAATGTAATGTAATATCTATACATATAATAAAATGATAGAAAAGTCAAAACTGTACATTGGCAATATTTAAAAAAAAAATACTAGCTGTTTTTTTTCCATAAGATACCAAAGCCGAAATATAGTAAGAATTTTTTTTGTCTGTTTGTCGGTTTGTCTGTTTGTCTGTTTGCTTTGCTTTGTCCGGAAGGATCTCGAAAAGTACTCAATAAATTTCATTCAAATTTTGCACAAATATTAACTAGGGTCTTCAATAGGCTATATATTATCACGCTACATATCCTAAGGGCTAAGCAGAGAGCAATCAAATTGGCATTTTAACATAATTTTCACGCGTACGAAGTCGCGGGCAACAGCTAGTAATGTAATATAATGGAATTATTTAAATATATGTCTATAATGTATGTATTGTACCTATCTATTGCTTCAGATTACTGCACCGAAAACTACCCATCTGACTTACAATCAACATCTTTTCTGTCCATCCCAAGGTTGCCTGTCAGATATTGCTTTATAGCGATAAGGCCGGCCTTTGTACAACATTTTGTAAAAAAATATTGTAAAATTAGTTTTAACATGGTGTACAAATATTATTTACTAGCTGATGCCCGCAGCTTCGCCCGCGTAAAATTTACCCGCTTCCCGTTTGAACTTATTCCCGGGATACAATGTAGTCTATGTGTTATTCCAGACTATATTGTATCCCTGTACCAAATTTCAGCTCGATCCGTTCAGCCATTTAAGCGTGAAAGAGTAACAAACATCCACACTCACAAACATTCGCATTTATAATATTAGTAAGATTCTATTCTATTCTAAAGAAAACCGCTTTGCAATCGGTTTAGCGGTTGCTGAGATTAGCGTGCACAAACGTACAGACATACAGACAGTTACGATTTTATTATATGTATTGATGATTGATATTGATGATATTGATTATTATTATTGTTTGATTATATTTCAGCTGTCATTTCGTGCTCCAGCATACTCAGCTGCGAAACATTCCTTTTCGCGATGTGTTCCTTCATAGTGATGCATTTTCGCTTACTGGGTCTCCAATTTGAAAATGTCGTTTCACAGTCTATAGAAGAGACGAAGAAGAAATTGACAAAGGCAATAAAAAGACATCAGGAGTTAATAAAGTATGTATTTCCTTTCGTTGAGGCAAAGCAGAAATATATATTTATAAAACGTATAAGTACTTTTTTTTTTAATAATAAATATTCACGGACATTTCACACAACGCTATCTGATCCCAAAGAAAGATAGGAAATTAAACTCTGGTTGAGGTCTCGGGGAGGAAAAAATAATTGTGTGATCCAAAAGTGCTTGTTTCGAAGTCCGGTTATTTTCTCTGTTTAATATACTACCTACCTACATATCGGCCTATATCAGTCAGTCATCTAGGTGCTCTTTTAGTCAAGGCCTTTGAGACTGTGAACTCTGTCTTGATTAGGTTAGTATGTATATGGATAGTACCGAAAGTTTTTAACCCCCGACGGAAACCCGGAAGGGGTGTTATAAGTTTGACGTGTGTGTGTGTGTGTGTGTGTGTGTGTGTGTGTGTGTGTGTGTGTGTGTGTGTGTGTGTGTGTGTGTGTGTGTGTGTGTGTGTGTGTGTGTGTGTGTGTGTGTGTATGTGTGTGTGTGTGTGTGTGTGTGTGTGTGTGTGTGTGTGTGTGTGTGTGTGTGTGTGTGTGTGTGTGTGTGTGTGTGTGTGTGTGTGTAAGTCTGTCTGTGGCATCGTAGCTCCCAAACGGATGAACCGATTTTGATTCTGTTTCTTTTGTTTGAAAGATGGGTTAAGGGAGAGTGTTCTTAGCTATGTTTTATAAAAATTGGTTCAGCCATTTCAAAGCTATGGGGGGTGAAAGTGGTGATGAAAAAGTTAATGTGTTCAAATATATCCGTGTTGGGTATCAAATGAAAGGTCATATCTTATACATCACGATACAAGTTTTATGAAAATCGGTTAAGCCATTCGAAAGATATGAGGAGTGGAATGTATTGCTAATTCTTTAACCACACTCCGCGCAGTTCGCATTAGCTCTGAATAATTGTTGATAGACTATTCGTCACTGTTGACATTAAAAACCCCTTTAAAAAGCCAAAAATAAAAAATTAAATTTAAAATTTAAAAAACCCCCGACTCACAAAAAAAGAACAATAAAAAACCTGTAAAAATTAAAAAATAACTATTATGTTATGACCTATCTACCCTAAGTATTGAACCTGTATTATTATTATAGGTAGTTAACTGTTAGTTAAAAATATGAATAGGTAAATAATATATATTTACCTATTCATATTTTTAACTAACAGTTTGTCTCGTCGGGGACCGCTCAGCGCTCACCTAATCATAACCTAACCGTACGTCTGTCTCTGTTTAGGTATAGAGCGGTCCCCCCGACGAGACCAACTGTTAGTTAAAAATATGAATAGGTAAATAATATAGCTACCTATAATAATAATACAGGTTCAATACTTAGGGTAGATAGGTCATAACATAATAGTTATTTTTTAATTTTTACAGGTTTTTTATTGTTCTATTTTTGTGAGTCGGGGGTTTTTTAAATTTTAAATTTAATTTTTTATTGAAGATTAATAAAGCGTTCATGTGGTATTTCACAAGGCGTATTACTTTGACCAGCCCTATTGAGTCTCAATTTTAACGATTAATGATTACGTGTATGTTCCTATTCCAGTTTTGTAAGAGCCATGTGATGATGTTTTAACTAATATTCCTATTCATAAATACATTTCTAGTACTTATCTTTTAAAGTTGATTGTACATTAGAACTCCAACAGAGTTTGGTATATCAATAATCGACATATTTTTTATACCATAAGGTGGCATATAAGCACATTTCGGTTAGTAGTTCCTGAACTGAGATTACCTAAAAACTCTCAATTTTTTTTTTATTCAGCACGCCAAATTGACGTTGCCACCAGCCTGATGGAAGGCCGTGGCGCATCTAGCGATTGAGTGCCATTTCTGACAGTGGTCCTCAAGTTGGCGGCCCTGTGATGTGCCTCTTCACGCTCCTCTTAAAGAACCCGGGATTGTAAGATGAGGGAAAGACGTGTGCGGGCAGGTCGTTCCAAGTTTTTATAGTTCGACAGAGGAACGATCTTTTGAAACGCTCAGTTCTGGCGACGATTCTCTCCACTGTGTATGAGTGGCATCTCTGCCCGGCACGCGTTGTTCGGGATCGGAAAGGAGAGGGAGGGATCAGGTTGAAGAGCTCTTCAGAACATTCGCCGTGATATTACATTCGGTAGAAAGCAGCCAAGGACATTATGGTTCTTCGCTGCGCTAACGGTTCGAGGCCTCGCGTCACCTCAGGACAAGCAATTATTCGGATAGCAAGTCTCTGCATGGCGTGAAGCGCGTCTAGCAAGTACCTCGCAGAGTCATCCCAAAGGTGAGAACAGTACTCGACGCAGGGACGAATCTGCGTCATGTAGAGTAAACATCTCTGATGAGGCGTGAAGTACCGCCTCACCTTATTTAGGACTCCAAGTTTACGCGAGGCCAGCCCAATACAACTCTCTATGTAGTTTTTGTGATTGAGCTCACGCTGGACGTCTATACCGAGGATCTCCAGGTTGTCCTTTAGTGGAACCGTAATGCTCTGAAGAGAGGTTAGAGGAAGGAATTGAACTCGACCAGGTTGTCTGAACCCCATTGGGCAATGTGACCCAGGTCCCGGTCGAGATCCGCCACGAGTTGCCGTCTCTTCTCCTACACGTCACCACGCCCTTCCGCTGGACGGCCAGAATAGCTCCCATGTAGCGTACTATCATCCGCATAACAATGAATGCACCCAAGGGACAGCATGTCAAATTTAACCTCTTTAAAATATTTGTATAGATAATTCACACAAGAGTTGCGGAATGCCATTCATACGATACAACATCTAAAATGAATAATTCTTTAGTCATAAACTAAGTTTATTTTTATTTTACTATGCAATATTGAATTCACTGGCCGGTAGGCTGTTTGGCTTAGAACAATGCGTATGCTAAATGGCCCTTAAGCTAAAAGACTGAATGGATTATGCCGAGAAAGGACTCGTAAAATTCCTCATTAAGTTTTATGACAGTTTTAGCAATTCACGAAGCAATTTTCTTACATATGTAATATTGTAATTGGTTTTGCGCTACTGGTAAGAATTATAAAGCATTATTATAGGATTTCTTGGTACGAGTACATTAATTAGAGTACATGCCTAAATACAAACCCAGATATCGTGGATCTAAATTCCCCAAAGTCAAAAAATATCTTTGATTGATTAGGTTTCTGGAACGTTTTCTACGCTTAATTTATTTGAATGTAAATTGAAGTAAGTAAAAATAATGTACTTATAAATACTACTTGTCTAGATCTAACATAAGCTAATGTTTTGATGTCAACGTGATGTTAATAAGTTAAACTAGTAGCAGTAAATGAATTTTATTCATAATCATCGGACCTAGGTAGACTAAATATATTAATTTTAATAGTACTACATACCTCTGCAATGACAATCAAATGGCATATTCTAATACTAAGTACCACTGGGTCACAACGGCATACAAAAATATCCTGTAACATCTATAGCTTAGAGTGCATTTTAGTGTGTTATATCGGAGTTACATCTTGTTCCAGGCTTGTGGAGATGACTGAAGTATTATTCTCTAAGTCTAGTTTGATCCACATGATTGCTGCCTCATTCTTGATCTGTCTGAGCGCTTTCATTATTTCGGTAAGCATTTTAATATCATTACTTTTGATGAATGGGCCGTGAATCTAGACGCACCTTCGGTTTGTCGACGACATCGTCACACCATGTAGCGAAAACACTGGAACAGTTAAGTGGGATGCTGCACAGTTACACTCGGCAGGAACTTGAATAAAACCAAGGTCATGTTAAAGCAGCATGTCATGTCGGGCCCAATCTTTGTCGAAGGACCAAGGTTTGAGGATGTCTAGGAAGTAGGAATACACCTATCTTGGGCAGGTAAACACAGTTTATAAGAATAAACTTGCAAAGGAAATAGCCAAAAGGATCCACTTGAGCTGGGCAGCATTCTGAAAACTGCAGCCGTGCGTTTTCTATTCTCCTATACCGCAATGCCTGAAGTCGAAAGTTTATAACCAGTGCATTCTACAAATTATGACCTACAGTGTCGAGACGGTGACACTCACCGTTAATAAAAAACTGATGAAACAGGCCATGCTAGGAGTGTTTCTAAGAGGTAAAATTCAAAACTATGTTATCCGTCAGAGAACCAGAATTTTTGACATAGCTTTCACACAGAGTACCTACTCGTATGCGTTCTGAAGTGGCAGTGGGCTGACCACACCTGTAGAAAAACAGATGGATGCTCCATTGGCGGTTTAGACCGTGTCGCGCGTCGCGGCGTCGCCGCGTCGCGTCGGCCGTTCAGTTCGTTGGTGTGCCAATTATTTTGATTAGCGATGGATCTCGGTTGGACCACATAGCACCCAAAATCCCACGAATATTTTATAATATTTGGTTTAGATTACAGATGAAATGAACGTAATGGGTGCATTCATCACTTTCCTAATGATGTCCTTGATGCAGATATCGCTCATTTGTTACTTCGGCGATATGCTTATGGTCTCGGTAAGTTCTTCTTACATCTCACTAATATTATAAATACGAAAGTTTGTAAGTGTAGTGAATGTCAGGATGATTGTAACGTTTCCACACTCTAACGTCTGAACGGATCTGGATGAAATTCAGTACAGGGATAGCTTAAAGTCTGGAATGACATAGAGGCTACTTTCTTGAATAATTTATTTCCCATGGGATGAGGGGACGAAATAGTAGTTTTCGATACAAGTGTGGGATTTCTGTTATTACGACGAGTTTCGACAGATGTTGACCCGAGCCGAATTCGAGGGTGGACAGTCGGAACGAGTTGAAATAACAATCCCACACGTTGTATTGAACAACTATTTTTAATACAGTTGCGAAAAAATTAAGCAATTTAATCAAATAATAAAAACACAATAAACCTGAATTGTCCAAAATGGCGGCAACCGTAAAAAAATATATACCTACCTAAGCAGAGACTATGGCAGTGCACTTCATACAGCCAACTTTTTTTATATTTATAAATTTAATTTGGCCGATACTTATATTAATTTATGTTTAAATTTTAATTAATATTACTTTTAATCTCATATTAAAACAAGTTAGTACTTACCTTTTTTTGAAATATTTGCATGAATCACAGACATTATTTTGACATTTGGGAAAGGAAACGCGCACTAGTGCGGGAAAGGTAAAGAAAAAGCACGAGTGTGTAATAGCCCACATCCCGAACGCTAAACGTCCCTGTAATACGCCACTTTTTGAGCAACTGTATTAAAAAGATTATTCCACGCAGGCGGTGCTGGCACCATCAAAACAGTTTATAATGGCAAAATACAATTTGCCGGGTCAGCTAGTTTCGTATGTATGTATGTAATTAAATGCCCTAAAAACTTGATAATATCTGCGTATACGTCTCGCTCCAATCCGCCTGATAAATAGGCTTGATAATAATGATATTTTTTTGTGTAATTAATGGGTTATAATTATATGGGTCATAATTGTATCGCTCGTAGCTCCGCTTACTCTGTTCTGTTAAATATTACTGTGAAGCATGTTTCGCTATAAATGGTCCCTTGATGGGTGACCACCAAAGAAATCAGAAATCAAAAAACATCACTCTTTTCTGATATCTGTGGTGACCACTTAGCATTGTCACTTCTATTTACAAGTGTTTACGTGCTTCGAAAAGCATGTTATGTCGTTGGTCCTGGTTGTAAGATGCTAAGTTAAAACTTTTTTTTTTTTTTAATTTGATACACGAATGACCACAACCTACGTACCAATCCAGCATGACAATATGCTCACCACATATTGTTTAGGGCAAAAGCTAATGCTGAAATGAACGTATTTTTTTTATATGTAAGTTTTGTACACACAAATGGGAAACGATAACAATAACAAGGAACATTGTACAAGGCACTACTTATTTCCACAGAAATCTCTTCCAGTAGGCCTGAGAGAGGAGATGTGAAGGGGAATAAAGTGAATAAGTGTGTGCAGGTTAATAAACATACATCAAGATAATTGTTTACCTCTGTCTATTCCCTCAGGGATAAAAGCGTGACTTTATATTTATGAATGTAAATTATATGGGTCATATTATTGTCTTTCAGAGTACAGATATAAGTGAATCTGTTTATAAGTCCGCGTGGTACGAGGCAGATGCAGACGCCAGGAAGATATTGCTACTTGTTATCATCAGGTCAGTCACTGATTGAAGTACCTGCCGCTATATGTCTGCAGAAGAACTGACAGCCGATGGAGCAAACAGGTTCTAGAATGGAGACCGTGACTTGGTAAACGTGGGGTAGGACGTCCACCCGCCAGATGGACCGAACGTCGACCTGAATCCGAAACCGAGGTCGCAAGCTGGGACTGGATGCGTTTGGAGCAGGATCGTGTGTTGTGGCGTGGATTGGGAGAGGTGTCCGTCCAGCAGTGGACTGCCATTTATGCTGATGTGATTGATTGATATGTATTTTTATCTCTGTAAGGCCTGACCGCAACACACTTGAAGGATCAAGTCTTGAGGTTGTCCAGGAATATAGGAATATAAGATACCTACCTTGGGCAAGAAATCACACTAGCCAATAACCTGGATAAGGAAATAGCGAAAAGGATCCGCTAAGGTTGGGCAGCGTTTCGCAAGCTGCGTCGGGTTTTCGATTCGCCTATTCCGTAATGCTTAAAGACAAGAGTCTATAACCAGTGCATTCTACCAGTTATGACCTACGGTGCCTAGACGTGGACACTCACAGTTAAGCTAGTTCATGCCCTGTAGCGCAGCGAGCAATGGAACGAGCTATGCTTGGGGTGTCTCTGAGGGATAAAATCCAGGACGATGTTATCCGTCAGAGAACCAAAGAGGTCGACATGACTCGACATACTCGCAGAGTATGCACTTTGAAGTGGCAGTGGGCTCGCCACATCTGTAAGAGAACCGATGTTCGGTGGAGCAAACGAGTTCTGGAGTGGAGACCGCGACTTGGTACACGTGGGGTAGGACGACCTCACGCCAGATGGACGGACGACCTGAAGAAGGTCGCAGGGACTGACTGGATGCGGTACGCGCAGGACCGTGTGTTGTGGCGTAATTTGGGAGAAGCCTACGTCCAGCAGTGAACTGCTATAGGCTGATTTGATTGATTGATTATGTTTGTTAAAACATGGCATCGTCTATAAACACGATACGTCCATTTTGACGTCGTCGGACCGTGGTGTTGTGGACAAGACCAATCTCTTATGAACTAAAAAATGTGGTTAAATATATTATTTCTTGGTTAACAGGGCTCAGACAGAATGCAAGCTGACTGCGTGGAATTTCGTGGACCTCAACTTAAAGGCATTCACGAGAGTATGTTTATATTATTTCTTACCTTGGGAAACCCTCAATGAATACTAAGTATTGCCAGACGGGTGGGAACTGGGAACCCATTGATCAATTCAACGCAAACATTTTACAGTTGAAATTTTAATAGCTCTGAAATGATAAGTCTGATTACTTTTCTGAATGGCTTGGCTATAAGTACCCGGTTGACCACTGTTGACCGAAATTCATTTGATCATTTGACGTGTGACCGATAAAACATTAGGCCATTCCACTACTGATCGAATGTACAATTGATCAAAAGAGTTTTTATCGAACAAACATTTGGTATTTTGACTACTGATCGAATGAACGTTTGGTCAAAAACAGTTTACTAAAGAATATTTTAACAAACAAAAGCGAATAACCTAACCCAGCCATTTTGATTCAGCCCCTGTTAAAATATTAATACCGAATGTTTGTTCGATAAGAACTCTTTTGGTCAATTGTTCATTCGATCAGTAGCAGAATGACTAAAATTTTTTTACTGAGCGTTTTATGAAGTCAGTTTTTCTGAGCTCACTCTTAGATTTTACTACATTTTTTGCAACTTCTTTTTCAGATCTTGAGCTCATCTTGGTCTTACTTCGCTCTTTTGAAGACAATGTATAACTAACTAATTAGAAGTTAAAGCTGTAGTTCAATTATACTTATGTTTTAATTATGTTTTAAGCTTCTATTGACATTAAAACATTAGCGCTATATCATTATTTTTTGATATCATCAAAGTGTGAGGATAAACACCCTGTCTGTGGAGAGCGGTGCGGTAATAAAACAGCCGTGGGGATCATATCCAACAATCCTCAGAGCACAACCATTGTACAGGCCAGTGGTGGGCAAACTTTTTTAACGGGGGGTCAGAAAAATTAAGAAATATCAGGTGAGGGCCAGAATTATAGAAAACCGGCCAAGTGCGAGTCGGACTCTTGCTCAGAGAATTTCGTACAAAAAAAACGAAGAAAAGAATCACATTTTTTGTATGGGACCCCCTTAATTTCCTCCTTTTTTTCTGATTTTGGTATTTGTTGTTATAGCGGCAACAAAAATACATCATCTGTAAAAATGTCAGCACTCTATCTATCACGGTTCTTGAGAAACAGCCTCGTGACGGACACACGAACAGATAGATGGATGGCGAAGTCTTATGAATAGGGTCATTCTTACCCTTCGAGTACCGGACCCTAAAAATGTATTTTGTGCTGAACTTTTAATCATAGATATTTAAAAAATACAGTAAACTTACACACTTGCACAATCGTTAAAAAATAGAATTTAACTGGTATTTGCACGTGTAGGACGTAGGAAATTGCTTCTTATGTGCCATATTATTTCAAATGCAAGTTCGTATTGTGACGAAGTAACTTTAGCAGCGCTAAAAGGTGTTCAACAGTAAGTCGGTTTGCGATTGAGTTGTTCAGCAATTTGATGGTCAAAAAAGTGTGTTCACTTCACCGTCTTCACCTATGTGTTTATTGCTCTACAAAGTAGAATCTACATAATACTTCTGGACCGTCAAAATATAATTATCGCGGGCCATATACCAGGTCTCGGCGGGCCGGATTCGGCTCGCGGAAGTATTTATACTTCCGCGAGCCGGAGCCGGCCCGCGGGCCGTACTTTGCCCATCACTGGTACAGGCGGTAGAACACGCATAAGGAGGCAAAGTCTCTTCTGTCGCGAAGAGGTTCCACACCACCTGTACTTAAAGGAGCACCTTCGTCATATCCTGAGTCAACAGGTTCACCACTTATGTGTGAGGTTCTGATGACTTCCGGAGATATTATATTTTTACCACACACATAAGCAAGTTTACCACAAATATTCTTAAAATAAAAAAATAAACTAATAAAAAAAACCTCTATCTTCTGGTTTGCCGGACCAGACCTTACCGTTCGACTCTCGACCGGTCCGAGACCTGCTCGAGACTAAAATTTTTTTACACTATATTTGTGATTGAGTAAGCATACTAATTGCTTTTCAAATTATGTCTAATGTTAGGGAAGGTATCATCGCAAATCGATGTAATTCTACACATTCGTGCCGTGCAACTGCCGGTAGATGGTGCCTACGTCGCCCCAAGACGTGATGTGGTGAAGGAACGCTCCAGACGTACCGATTTGGTTGGATGGTTGGCTTGTCGGATGCGTCGGCGATCCAACCACGTCCGACCGATATTAATAATAATTATGTCGGGCCGACCGCCTTACACACGTTCCGATTTGGTTGGATCCAACTACCCGACACCAACCAAATCGGTACGTCTGGAGCGTTCCTTCACCACATCACGTCTTGGGGCGACGTAGGCACCATCTACCGGTAGTCAATACTTAGATTTGACTGTCGAGAGTAGTGTCTCGGTGGTTCAACGGTTAGGGCCTCTGGTCCGGCAAACCAGAAGACGCAGATTCGAGTCCTGCTCGAGACCAAAAATTATTCACATTTTTGTACTCGAGTCAGCATGCTAATTGCTTTTCAAAATTATCTCTTTATTGCACAGACTTACAATAAGTAGCAGACGAAACATTAATTATGTTTGTGTGCGTTGGTCTTTCCATTCCGCTCGCTCTAAGGGGTTAGTGAATGCTGCTATCTCGTTTCTACACGTATATCAACACTATACATGACATTTAAAAAAAAATGACGTACGCCTGGTTTTTGAAAGATATAAGCTGCCGATGCTGCAGTTTGACGTATTAGATACCTCTAATTAATGTAGGGGCCAAACTCAGGCACTTCTTTTCAAGATTAAATTTAATGCTAACATAAAAATAAGTGTGGCAAACTGTGATTCAGCATTTAATTAGTTCAGAATTGCATTTTAATATAATGCCTGTAATCTTCGATGATATTGAGTATACAATATATAAAAATGAAGCCCGATTTCCGTGGTCACGGCATCACGCGTGAAATGCTGGACCGATTTCGCTAATTCTTTTTTGTTGTGTTTGTTTCTGTCAAGAGAAGGTTTTAAAAAAATTGGTGCAAAACTATTAGCAGAAATGGTTTTTATTGCGATTTTGAATCGGATCATAGAACTGGAAACTCCGAAATGGAAACCGGGATCAGAAAAACTAAGAGATAATTTTGCAATCCAATATAGCCGCCGCGTCGAAATCACAAAATTTCATGATGGGTATCGTTTAAGGGGGATTTTGGTACACTGAGTACGAATCTCATGATACTTTTGCAATCCGATATGGCCGCCGCCCTGAAATCACAAAATTTCATGATGGGTATCGTTAAAGGGGGTTTTTGGTATGCTGAGTACGAATCACATGATAATTTTGCAATCAAATATGGCCGCCGCGCCGAAATCACAAAATTTCATGATGGGTATCGTTTAAGGGGAAATTTGGTACGCTGAGTACGAATCTCATGATAATTTTGCAATCCAATATGGCCGCCGCGCCGAAATCACAAAATTTCATGATGGGTAATTTGGTACGCTGAGTACGAATCTCATGATAATTTTGCAATCCAATATGGCCGCCGCGCCGAAATCACAAAATTTTCGTGATGGGTATCGTTTAAGGGGTTTTTTGGTATGCTTAGTACGAATCACATGATAATTTTGCAATCCAATATGGCGGCCGCGCCGAAATCACAAAATTTCATGATGGGTATCGTCTAAGGGGTTTTTTGGTATGCTGAGATCGAATCACATGATAATTTTGCAATACAATATGGCCGCCACGCCGAAATCACAAAATTTCATGATGGGTATCGCTTAAAGGGGCTTTTGGTACGCTGAGTACGAATCTCATGATACTTTTGCAATCCAATATGGCAGCCGCCCTGAAATCACAAAATTTCATGATGGGTATCGTTAAAGGAGGTTTTTGGTATGCTGAGTACGAATCACGTGATAATTTTGCAATCCAATATGGGCGCCGCGCCGAAATCACAAAATTTTCGTGATGGGTATCGTTTAAGGGGTTTTTTGGTATGGTGAGTACGAATCACTTGATAATTTTGCAATCCAATATGGCGGCCGCGCCGAAATCACAAAATTTCATGATGGGTATCGTCTAAGGGGTTTTTTGTATGCTGAGATCGAATCACATGATAATTTTGCAATCCAATATGGCCGCCACGCCGAAATCACAAAATTTCATGATGGGTATCGTTTAAGGGGTTTTTTGGTATGCTGAGTACGAAACACATGATAATTTTGCAATCCAATTTGGCCGCCGCGCCGAAATCACAAAATTTCATGATGGGTATCGTCTAAGGGGTTTTTTGGTATGCTGAGTACGAATCACATGATAATTTTGTAATCAATTATGGCCGCTGCGCCGAAATCACAAAATTTCATGATGGGTATTGTTTAAAGGGGATTTTGGTACGCTGAGTACGAATCTCATGATAATTTTGCAATCCAATATGGCCGCCGCGCTGAAATCACAAAATTTCATGATGGGTATCGTTTAAGGGGAAATTTGGTACGCTGAGTACGAATCTCATGATAATTTTGCAATCCAATATGGCTGCCGCGCCGAAATCACAAAATTTCATGATGGGTAATTTGGTACGCTGAGTACGAATCTCATGATAATTTTGCAATCCAATATGGCCGCCGCGCCGAAATCACAAAATTTTCGTGATGGGTATCGTTTAAGGGGTTTTTTGGTATGCTGAGTACGAATCACATGATAATTTTGCAATCCAATATGGCGGCCGCGCCGAAATCACAAAATTTCATGATGGGTATCGTCTAAGGGGTTTTTTGGTATGCTGAGATCGAATCACATGATAATTTTGCAATCCAATATGGCCGCCACGCCGAAATCACAAAATTTCATGATGGGTATCGTTTAAGGGGTTTTTTGGTATGCTGAGTACGAAACACATGATAATTTTGCAATCCAATATGGCCGCCGCGCCACCGTTGTTAAAATTTCATGATGGGTATCGTTTAAGGGGTTTTTTGGTATGCTGAGTACGAAACACATGATAATTTTGCAATCCAATATGGCCACCGCGCCACTGTTGCGAGATGATTATAATAAAGGTTTTTGAACGTTTTGCCGCCTGTCTGTATGATCGTTGTGTTGTTTATGTACATATTATTTTTATATCTATGTTTGTTTTTCTCTGTTTTTATTATTATTTTTTATAAAAGGTTACTGTTGTTTGGTCTATGTGCGCTGTGATCTAAAATAAAAAATATTTTCTTTCTTTCTTTCTTTCTATTTCTGTCAGTATGCTGAGATACCAAAAAACCCCTTTCACGATATCCAATATGAAATTTTTCAACGGTGGTTCGGCGGTCATCTTAGATTGCAAAATTGACCTAAAATTCGTATTCAGCATACCAAAAAACCCCTTCTACGATATGCCAGCCATCTTGGATTGCTAAATTAACCCAAAGTTCGTACTCGGCATACCAAAAAACCCCTTAAACGATACCCATCACTAAAATTTTGTGATTTCGGCGCGGCGGCCATATTGGATTGCAAAATTATCATGAGATTCGTACTCAGCATACCAAAAAACCCCTTAGACGATACCCATCATGAAACTTTGTGATTTCGGCGCGGCGGCCATTTTGGATTGCAAAATTATCATGTGATTCGTACTCAGCATACCAAAAAACCTCTTAGACGATACCCATCATGAAATTTTGTGATTTCGGCGCGGCGGCCATATTGGATTGCAAAATTATCATGAGATTCGTACTCAGCGTACCAAAATCCTCCTTAAACGATACCCATCATGAAATTTTGTGAATTCGGCGCGGCGGCCATATTGGATTGCAAAATTAACCCAAAATTCGTACTCAGCATACCAAAAAACCCCTTATATGATATGCAACATGAAATTTTACAACGGTGGCGCGGTGGCCATATTGGATTGCAAAATTAACCTGAAATTCGTACTCAGCATACCAAAAAACACCATAAACGATATCCAACATGAAATTTTACAATGGTGGCGCGGCGGCCATTCTGGATTGCAAAATTAACCTGGAATTCGTACTCGTACTACTATTTTTTTCCCAAAAGCGTTTGACATCTTAGATCGTATGTCCACTTATTTATAATCCGGACCAGTGTGCGGCCGGCCAGCCGCAACAAAAAAAAGCGCATTGTACTACGAGTTGAATCAAAACTTTACACATTGTATCATTACAAGGCGCGCATTGCAATGCTCGGATCACCTGCTTCACTGCTGTAACCTCGTCTTGTATCATTACAAGGTGCGCATTGCAATGCTCGGTTCACCTCCCACACTGGCTGTAATTCTCGACTCGTAACATTACATTAAGCGCGAATGCTCCCGGTGAGGGAGCACCTTTAGAAAAAAATGATGTTTTGTAACATCATTTTTTTCTAAAGGTGCTTTAGCCTCAATAGCATTTTTGAAGACCTATCTATGGATACCCCACACGTATGGGTTTGATGAAAAAAAATCATTTCGTTTCAGTTCTGAGTATGGGGACCCCCAAAATTTACTGCTTTTTTTTAGTTATATTTTAAAATCTTAATGCGGTTCACAGAATACATCTACTTACCAAGTTTCAAGTACATCGGTCTTATAGTTTCGGAGAAAAGTGGTTGTGACATTCGGACGGACAGACAGACAGACATGACGAATCTATAAGGGTTCCGTTTTTTGCCATTTGGCTACGGAACCTTAAAAGAGGTATTTTAAGATACTCTTATTTCATTAAAATAAATCTTATTGAACTAGGCGGCTAACTCCTTCCCTGTAGTTGCGTTAGTGTGTGTGGTTTTTATATGTGTTAGTTTTGGCGTACTTTTCGATCTCTAATGCTTTGTCTGCTACTTATTGTAAGTCTGTGCTTTATTGAGTGTTTTTTTAGAGAATACCATCTCATCAAAACGAAGCTGTTTTAGGCTTGTACTATGGTGGACCTAGATAACTCGTAATCAGATAACTAGATAACTCGTAATTTTTGTTCTTATGTTTGTTTGTGACATTGACATTATGAATTCTGTTATTAGATATATATTTTTTTGTTTTCATGTAAATACTATGAATGTTACTATGATGTGTTGGTATTTTGTTGAAATTATGCTGATGAATTGTATAGCATAAGTATAGTTTAAATGAATCATCATCATATTACCTGTATCAGTCACAATTTATGTTGTTAATGATTAAATACTTAAATAAAATAAAAATAATCATACTTTATCCTAGAGCAATAAGAAAACGCCCCAAACTTCGAAACATACATTTATGGATCATACAAATATTTGTCCTACCTGGAATTTGAATCCGAGACCACAGCAAAACATTTGCATACATTACCCCTGCGCCCCAGTGGCACTCAAGCTACCTTCTTATAAGGGGTAGGCAGAGGCATACTATACGCCCACATTTCACCTCATAGTTTTATGTCCCACGTAATAGGTGGTGAGCCCATCGCCGTATTGAAATGGACAGGCGCAGGTCCCCGCGACCCGCAGGTGAAATTTTTCAAGCCGCCTATAAGGCCTTTAACTTGGCTTAACGATTGTCATTTTGCTGTCAACCGGGTTTCATTTCGAGTTTTCCTTCTCAACGCAATGGATCTTCTTGCGAAAGTGTTCCCTTAGTCACCTCTTACGACACCCTCGGTATATATAGGGTGGCGATATTTTTTACTCTTAAACGTCGTAACACAGGACCCCGTCGCCACACGGGGCACTTCCTTAGACCATATAACACGGGACTAGCCTTTGCGAACCACCGCATACAAAAATATTCTGCCAGTTTTCATACAAGTGAAGGGGGAAACACAAAGACATATAAAATTTCATTGCATTTAAAATGTATTAATCGACAAACGCGTAATGGCTGTTGTGTGTTAATTGTTATTGTACAGTCAACTACAATGAAATGTACTAGTTTAATCATATAAAATGATGTACTGATGTACAGGGTTTTTATAAAGCCAAAAGACCAAATGGTCATGTGCAATGGCAGAAAACAATGCTTAAGTAAGGCGCATCCTGTGGTTAGATGATCTAAGGGCACTTCACTACTAATACATAATTATACAAAAATTTACTGTTAAACCACACTATCGGTCCTGGGACATTCTTCCGAGGGCTTACCCGGGGCTCCCGACCATAGGCTGTTGGGCGTTACGTGAGGTTTTTTAGTCTGTAGGAGTCCGACCTAACATCCATGAGGATGTTCCCTCACGATAAAAAAAACCACTATTGGTTATTGGTAGGGCTCTTTACGCCAATATTGTAACTATATCAACTTAAATAGCACACCATTATAAATAGAGCCGCTGAGCAGGTGGGTAATATCTCTCGCCGACGTCCATTTAATTGAGGGCACTTTCCGTAACACCATACTTTGGTATACAGTTTAGTTTTAGTTTTGTTACGCGTAAATAGCGTAATAAGCGTGAAATTGGTTGATGGTGTAAAATATTTTATATTTTTTGCACATTTTAACTCAATGTCGACTAGCCCATATAAAATTAACATAAGCTGGTGCTTTTCTATAAATAAACTAGCGGTACCCTGCCACGCTTCGCTGTGACTGTGTTTTTTTATGGTGGTTTTATGTACCTATGAGAAATAAATAAGAAACTAAATGATAGGTAATTAGGTACATTTAAAAAAAAATGTGTGCGTGTACACACGTAAGAAGTGAAACTTCTTCATGACCTTATTTTTCGAAAGAAATATCATGAAATATACATAGGAGTTAGTAGTCCAAAAGTCCAAAAGTTCAAAAGTCCAAAGTCAAAAAGTCAAATAGTCAAAAAGTCAAAAAGTCAAAAAGTCAAAAAGTCAAAAAGTCAAAAAGTCAAAAAGTCAAAAAGTCAAAAAGTCAAAAAGTCAAAAAGTCAAAAAGTCAAAAAGTCAAAAAGTCAAAAAGTCCAATAGTCCAATAGTCCAATAGTCCAATAGTCCAATAGTCCAATAGTCCAATAGTCCAATAGTCCAATAGTCCAATAGTCCAAAAGTCCAAAGGTCCAAAACTACAAAGTCTAAAAGTCTAAAATTCTAAAAGTCCAACGCCCAAAAGTCCTAAACTCCTTGAACTCCAAAACTCCAAAATTCCAAAAGTCAAAAACTCCAAAAGTATAAAAGTCCAAAAGTCCAAAAGTTCAAACTCCAAAGTCCAAAACTCCAAAACTCCACAACTCCAAAACTCCAAAACTCCAAAACTCCAAAACTCCAAAACTCCAAAACTCCAAAACTTCAAAACTCCAAAACTCCAAAACTCCAAAACTCCAAAACTCCACAACTCCACAACTCCACAACTCCACAACTCCACAACTCCACAACTCCAGAACTCCACAACTCCACAACTCCACAACTCCACAACTCCACAACTCCACAACTCCACAACTCCACAACTCCACAACTCCAAAAGTCCAAAAGGTCAAAAGCCCAAAACTCTAAAAGTCCAAAAGTCCAAAAGTCCAAAAGTCCAAAAGTCCAAAAGCCCAAAAGTCCAAAAGTCTGAAAGTCCAAAGTCCAATAGTCCAAAAGTTTAAAACTCCATAGTCTGAAAGCCCAAAACTCTAAAAGTCCAAAAGTCCAAAAGTCCAAAAGCCCAAAAGCCCAAAAGCCCAAAAGCCCAAAAGTCCAAAAGCCCAAAAGCCCAAAAGTCCAAAAGTCTGAAAGTCCAAAGTCCAATAGTCCAAAAGTTTAAAACTCCATAGTCTGAAAGCCCAAAACTCTAAAAGTCCAAAAGTCCAAAAGTCCAAAAGCCCAAAAGCCCAAAAGCCCAAAAGCCCAAAAGCCCAAAAGCCCAAAAGTCCAAAAGTCTGAAAGTCCAAAGTTTAAAACTCCATAGTCTGAAAGTCTGAAAGTCTAAAATTCTAAAATTCTAAAATTCTAAAAGTCCAAAAGTACAAAAGTCCAATAGTCCAAAACTCCAAAGTCTAAAATTCTAAAAGTTCAAAAGTCCAAACTCCATAACTCCAAAATTCCAAAACTCCAAAATTTCGAATGTCCAAAAAGTTCAAAAATAACATGCAAAACATATCTGACCTCTTTATTAGGTAAGTACACTCTCTTTTATTATTCTAAATGCAAGGAGGCCGCAATCAAACTTCTCTTAAAAAACATCAATCTGGTAGGTACCTTCTAAATAGGTTGTTTAGAATATTTTGTTCTGAAGCTGGCAGAATATAATTAAAAACTACGAAACTCTAAAAAACGACCAGCGCCATCTATTGGTAAAATCACTTTTTATAGCTATTTTATTCTTATTGCTGTTATGATAAAAGGGTATAAAGTAGCCTAAAACCATCTCTGAATTCTATTATAAATCGTGTCCAATTTTGAGCTCAGTCGATTCAGTAAATTTTGAGTTTTTAATAGATACTTAAACGCACACAACATTTTTATATATATAGATAGGTATAATGTAGGTTGGAAACGAAACCTGCTCCAAATTAAAAAGAAACCTAGAGACGGTCTCACCCGACTGCCCCTCTAACGTTTAATGTGAAAATGAAAGTTATATATCCGATTGACGTTGTCATTTTTTTTTTATTTCAAGCTTTGAACAGATGATCCACGTGACCTAGTGACGTAGTTTAATGCAACAGAGTCACGGACTACAGACACAAGTCTCGCCATAAGCCCCTCTGCACTCTATTTTATAGAGAGGGGTAAAACCAGACTCCAAATACAGAACTAAAAATAAAAACGTAAAAAAAAAAAATTAAAAAATTTAAAAGCCTCACGTAAAAGAAATTAAAAAGCCCACTTACCTTTATTTTTTCGGTTTTACAGCGGTAACAGAACATAGATCTTTTGTGAAATTTTCAACTAGATATATGAAATTAGACGGCATCATGCATGACTGTAGCTAGAAAAATAGCATTAAATTTTGGGGACCCCATACATAGAACTGAAACTAAAAAAAAAAAAATTTCATCAAACCCATACGTGTATAGATAGGTCTTCAATAATGCTATTGAGGTTTCTAACATCATTTTTTTCTCAACTGAATAGTTTGCATAAGAGACACTTCCAAACTTGAAAAATGTGTGCCCCCCCCCCCCCCCCTAACTTCTAAACTAAGTGAATGATAAATCTAAAAAAATATATGATGTACATTGCCATAAAACTGCCAATGAAAATTGGTTTGAACGAGATAGAACGGGTAGTTTTTTTTAATACGACATAAACCGCAATTTTCGGTTAGAAAAATCACTACCAATGCGAACGTGTTAAAACATCAATCAAAGTTACAACAAACTATAAGAACTTTTATATTATGTTACTTGCTGCTACGGAACCCTTCATGGGCGATTCCGACTCGCACTTGGCCGGTTTTTACTCTTTGGGTTCGAAACCTGTATTTACCAGTAGAACAATTTGCTACCACCATCCTGCCTACGACACAATGTATTGATGAAGAAATGATACTCCAATGATGTACATAGCCATTTATTCTTCTGCTCTTCGTATAATAGATACTACTCGTATATTTCCACTTAATGGTTTGATAAAATAAATAACAATCCAATGATTGTAGATTCGTTACATTTTTATTTTCACAATTTATCTAATACTTGCACAACTAACTATTAATTAATACAAATATTCTACTTTAACTAATTAGCACTTTACTGAACTCGATCTGGAAACAGAATGTGTTCTTTTTCCAGAATATTCACTTTTTATCGCCTCTCAACAAATCCCACCTCATACTGAACATTTATGTCAAATCAACTACCCACTATTTTCGAATAATCAATAAATGTTTTATGTACAGGCTAATCATTCTGCTATGAGGCGGTGTTGACATCACAAAAATAACTTATTACTACTTAAAACTGAATGGTTTTAGCAAAATCACAACATTCGGCCATCAGACAGCGTGCTATCTCCGGAGCACGCAGTAATCACAACATTCGGACCTGTATATTGAACTAATCACATATTTTTATCCATAACGTACATAACAATAATACCTTTATGCGGCTTTTTATAATATGCTAAATCAAAATCTTAAAGTTTAATTAAACCTAAACCTTCTCTATATCTTCTATCTACTCTGTCTATAGTCTATAGGCTTATAATATTAACTCAATCATTATTTATTTTGTAAAACTATAAGTGAGAACTTGAGTCTGGCGAAACGTCAAGAATACAAAACAAAGGCAACAAGTAACCAGTTCACAGAGCAGACCGCCTGCTGAAACTATTTACAAATGTAAAATCTAAAAAGAGATCTCTTTTTTAAAACCCAGCAGAGTCTGCAGATCACTTCCAGGTTTCATTTTCCAGCAAAAGAAATCATTACATGTGTCAGCAATTAGTGTAAAATATATTAAATAGTGGAATACAACTAGTACAAGCGAGTGATTTTTCATAAAAAAAATCATTAGGTATCTAATATTACCATCATAATAATATTACTTAAATAATATTTGTAAATTAAATTGTTAATCTCATTTTAAGCGAACTTATATTGTCCTTATGAGAAATAAAGTTCTTTTAACCTTAATAATCGTCTAGTTTCAGGCAACGTGATGAAGCCACAATATACCTATACCTTAACCCTAAGGACACATATAAATATAGTATTTAAGGCAGCTCTTGTGTGTTATATCAACATCTATCCTTACAGGTTTCCCTAATTCGATAGTGTTACAATGTGTTTATTATAGGTGACAATTTTAATCAATGAATTGTAACTTAGGTCATAAATACATCAATAGATTAAATTCCGATACTGTAAACTAACTTTAATAAATTGTCATGCAAATAATAATGACTTTAGATAATCATTTTAAATATTAATAAAAATCTCAGATGATAATAACAAAAATATTGGTGTCTTATAATGTAATATTAGTTTCATTCGTGTAATAATGTCAATAATTAATAATTTCATATCATACTATAATAAATTGTGTCAAACGTTTGCAAACATAAATCTGAAATAGATATGAATTATGTCAAATAATAATAATAATATAAAGTAATCATGGTATGCGCATAAAATGTGTCAATGCAAAATGTAGGTATAAGTATTCTTAAGTCAATCACTGAGATACTCTGATTAATCTAACCATACCAATACCTTCAAATTCGGTTGGTAGCCTGTCGCAAGAGCGTATACCTACCACTGTTCAACTGGGTAACTACCCATAAAGTGTCATTGACCTTATGCAGTCTACTATGATAACCAGAAAGACTTTCTTTTATGGTTGATGTACATGTTATAAATTCGCAAGATTTATTGGGAACTTTTTGGTAAGTAAAACCATCCTATTTCACAAATACAGGATAAAAAACTAGACATATAATTATTAGACTACTACTTACTTAGAAATAGTATGGTATTACTTTAGAAATTGTATTTGAATAAAAGAAACTGCAAGGTACGATACCTATATTTCTTGTGAGGTGCAGCAACAAGATTCTGATGAATTTTTTTATTCTCATAATGTTATGTACCTACCTACTCTTTTTGCAGAGAGACTCTTGGGCGTAATCTAAATTATAGAATATCGCTATTATGGACATTTTGTAAGATACAAGATTACTCCGCAGAAGGATACAGGTTAAATTTGAATACACTGTTAAAGTAACTCAAATTTACAATTCCATTTACATCTGTTAATGCCTCATCTTTTGCACAGCAAAAGCTGGTGAACTTAACCTTTAGCTAGTTTTAAATTGAATCAAATTAACTAAAATAAACTACTAGGAGCGGCTAACCCCACAAGTTCCAACTCTCGACCATTTAGTTAAGCATTGGTTTCTATGTGTTACAATAGTCACGGTAAATTTAAGACTTTAGAAGGTTTTGCTTTTTAATTTTTATCAGAATAAGAATATTAACGATATTTGTTAAAAATTATGAAAAAGAAAACTCCTAGTAGAGTCGACTGGCAGACTGCAGTCATCTCTCTAAACCAATGGGTATAACTATTTAAAGGGAAAATGCTGCCAGTCTTTGGGTACAATGTCATTATTTAGATTTAGGTTAGTTTAGATAGTTATAATGTAAATAGATAATGTTAAATTGGGATTATTTTGGTAAATAAATATGTAACAAGTCTCATTCTGTCAGATGCTACAATACTTTCTAGGCAGCAGTCCCACGATACGATAAGATTCTACAAGGAACTCTGATAACGTAAGCTGTTCAGGGTTCTTTTTTTTTCATTTTGCGAACCAGTCAACTTTTGTTAGAATATAGGATATACATTTAATTCTAGCCTTTATCTCTAACGAAATGGCCCTAAGTGGTCTAAGTGCATATAAACTGTTAAAAGGCAGTTTTACCTTCTCTTCAGTCTTAGTGGAATTATAAATATTGCATAAGTAAACCAGTAAGACTGAATCTGTTCTAGCGTAACCAAAATGACCATATTAAGCATCAGAATTATACTTAGTTTATTTGGTCTTAAATTATCCCTATAGGGCATTATGTCTTAGTATACTCATTTGACTGGACACTAGTCCATGTTGAAGCGGGCTTAAAAGAAATCAACAACCTGACGCTATTTGTGGTACTAAATCCCTCTTTGTCATAGTGGTACTACAGTATTAGGACTGCTGGTACGAAGTATGTTACAGCCGGTGTACAGCGTAAAATTAAGGCCAAATAGACACCTATGTACCCCTTTTTTTTTTTGCTAACAGTTTACAGGGCGTTCTTGTAGTGTAGTTTGTCGACTGAAATACGCAACTTGAATAATCTGATAAACTAAACTAGTCAGAGAATACCACCTAACCCTGGTGAACAGCAACCGTATGCACTTCGGTCAGGCTTCTGAAACTCGCCTACACCTACAGCAATAATTAACGCCCGAACGGAGACTTCTAAACCGCGTATGGCGGCACGCAAAACATTGGGTCGACTGACCGTTTCGGAGCCAGTTTCTAAATGTTTCGATCTTTACTTAAATTTCTCTGTATATAGATATTTTTTTTGCGATTTGTAGGTATGTTTAGAAATACCTATAAGATAGCACAAAATAGTTATTACTCTCTAGCACTGGCTTTAATCAAGATCAAGGAAGTAAAACTTGTGTACGTACTACTAAAAGTTATTCCGTGCCTCAGTGTTTCAATCAGGATTATATATATTAATATTATAAGAAGGAAAGATTCGATTGCCTGTATGGTTGTTTCCTTGCGTTGAATAGTCTCCAAAACCACTGAATCAATTTGAAAAACTCTTCCACTACTGCGAAGGCACACCCTCCCCGAGGAACGTTCCCGTATCTCCAGGGGAATGGGACTACGCAGGGAAAACCATGCGGCAACCGCTAGTATTGTCTTCGACCAGTAGAGGTCGTTCAACTAGGTCTTTTTACAAGGATCCAAGTGTAATATTTAGCTTAACTCGTACAGTCCACTGCCGTTGTATAGCTCTTTCAATTAAAAAAAGGTCTTTATAATAGATATTGCTAGCTGTCTCACAAAATCTTTCCACAAAACGTCGAAATTAGATAAGAAATCCTAAAATTGTCTACCCATGTACATTGCACGGTATCTACCGAGATATTTTGAACACCTGATATGATATGATACGATTTGGTACAATTGGTCAAAAAGGTCCTATTACAATTAGAAATTATATTATATTCCCCAATAATACGAGTCCATGCCTAAAATGGTCGCGGGATTTTTAATGTGCGCGACACACTAAAAACACGACGCGACTATGTGTAGATAGAATGTACTGCGTATGGTGGCGCATTGGATGTTGATAGTGTGACTCTGGTCATAGAAAACAACACAAATTGATTCTACTCAACACGCGTTGCGTCGCGTTTTAACAATGTGTTTCCGCCTCAAACTTCCGACATGTATTTGACACGGATAACTCTTGAGGAAACCCACACTATAACACATATAGATTGTTATGAAGCCAAAAAGCAGCAAATCCTCAGGCATTTCACATTTTTAAAACGTGATACATTATATCTATATATAATTATAATTCCATAAATAATGCACTAGGAGTTCTTATCAATAAGGTACAACTAAAATAAGTTATAAAAGACCACAATTCCTTGTCTGGAGGACTCGTGTCGCGGTTGCTCAAGGTTAGCAATTATCCGAATAAAAGTCTTAATTTCACCTGTCGCTCGGCCCGATCCTCACCGTTGCCGTCAGTATCGCCGCCACTGGTTAGATTCCGCCTTCTGGCGGTCACACCGCGCCGCACTGTATTCCGACACGACAGTTCACCCGTCTTTCTGCTTGGGCGTGAATCTTTCACTTCAGTCACCTGGAATTGTCATTTTAAACGCAGTTACTGCTCTTTCAAGCTAACGATTTCCCATCTATCATCTCATCTAAGGCGTTTATTACGTCCAAGGCGCTTATATCTCGCCTGCTTGGCGTCCCCAAAAAAAAAATGTCTATGCCTTACTATGCATACGGCTAGTTATGAAAAGGGTACAGTTTGTGCCGTAATCTTTCTTGAGCGATTCCGTGATTGGGAAAGTTCACTAAGCCGCTGGTATGGAATCTAAATAACACTATAGGCATAAACAAGGCTGGAGGCGTTAAGTAAATCGAAAAATATCAATACTGTTTCACATACGCTTCATTTACTATTGGGCAACAAAATTTGTTATGCATTCATGTGTGTGTAATCTAAACGCTCCACACATACCAATCCAAGTAAGCCTAATGTCAGCCTAAATCATTGAAAAAAACTTCTATATTGTTATGATCGCCACCATAATAGCAGCACAACAATATGACTGCATAAAGCACAGATGATAATGTGAAGCATTCTCACTATACTCGCCTGGTTGAAATTGACAGCACACCTATACGGTTGCATACTGGCTGCACACTAACACGGCTGCATGTAGCATCGCTTCATGACTAAACAGATCAATCTCAACATACTTACCTACATGGTTGTGCACTGGCAGTCTACTTACATAGCTTATAGAAATCATTTGCCGCACCTACATGATTGCACTTCAGCAGCACACCTATATGGCTATGAAACTAACTCTCAACATACCTGCATGGTTGCGCTTTTACAGCTCACCTACATGACTGCAGACAGCACACCTGCACGGCTATTTAAATAACTCACATCATACCTGCATGGTTGCACTTCTACAGCGCACCTACATGACTGTAGACAGCACACCTGCACGGCTATGGAAATAACTCACATCATACCTGCATGGTTGCGCTTCTACAGCACACCTACACGACTGTAGACAGCACACCTGCACGGCTATGGAAATAACTCACATCATACCTGCATGGTTGCGCTTCTACAGCACACCTACACGACTGTAGACAGCACACCTGCACGGCTATGGAAATAACTCACATCATACCTGCATGGTTGCGCTTCTACAGCACGCCTACACGGCTGTAAACAGCACACCTGCACGGCTATGGAAATAACTCACATCATACCTGCATGGTTGCGCTTCTACAGCACACCTACACGACTGTAGACAGCACACCTGCACGGCTATGGAAATAACTCACATCATACCTGCATGGTTGCGCTTCTACAGCACACCTACATGACTGTAGACAGCACACCTGCACGGCTATGGAAATAACTCACATCATACCTGCATGGTTGCGCTTCTACAGCACACCTACACGACTGTAGACAGCACACCTGCACGGCTATGGAAATAACTCACATCATACCTGCATGGTTGCGCTTCCACAGCACACCTACACGACTGTAGACAGCACACCTGCACGGCTATGGAAATAACTCACATCATACCTGCATGGTTGCGCTTCTACAGCACACCTACATGGCAGTAAACAGCACACCTGCACGGCTATGGAAATAACTCACATCATACCTGCATGGTTGCGCTTCTACAGCGCACTTACATGGCTGCAGACAGCACACCTGCACGGCTATGGCACTAACTTACATCATACCTGCATGGTTGCCCTTTCACAGCGCACCTACATGACTGCAAGCAGCACACCTGCACGGCTATGGAAACAACTCACATCATATCTGCATGGTTGTGCTTCTACAGCGCAGCCACATGGCGGCAAACAGCACACCTGCACGACTAATGGAACTGAGTCTCAACATACCTGCATGGTTTCACATAACAGCTCGCCTGAATGGCTGCAAACAACACACCTTGCACGGCTATGGGACTAACACAGATAATACCTGCATGGTTATACAATCACTTGCAACGCTCAGGGTTGCACAGCAGCATTCATACTTAAATTAATAAAATAATGTCTAAATTTGTCATAGTACGTCTCGTTGATTGGAGATCCACGCACTAAGTCTTAACCACATACTTTTAAAAATAAATAGCAAAGACTGCAAGTCTAGTCGGTCTAAACACAAAATATTATATTACACATAATTGATCTATGTAACTGCAATAAGAACGGTGCGTACCTATCATATTTGGTCACATTTATTTGTCCTATGTAAAAATAAATTTATTCACCGTACCGGTAGAGGGTATTCACAAAATAAATTAAAATAACTAACTGTAGTTATGTCCAAAATGTCTAATAGGACGTCTTATTAACTGAGGATCCACGAATTAAAATGAAGTCCTAGCCCTTGAGAAGTGGCTATGTAACTTAAATATGTACCTACTTTTGTTTCAAGGTAACTAATAGGTACATATGGGCATAATAGTGGGTATTACCACAATAAAAATATAGCTCTATGCAACTACAATAAAACGATAAGGACCTTTTTGTCACATTTCTGTGTTCAATCTAAAACAAATGTATTCACTGTTCCGGTAGAGAATATTTCCTAAAACCCTTACCGGTGTTAAAAAAAAAAAACTTCGTTAGATGGACACCGCAGTCATTAGAGTTATGTAACCCCAGTTTGCAGCAATTCGTTAAAGTCAAATACCTTCTTGACTACAGTAGAAAATGCTACGAATATAATACACGCTAATAGGAATAATCACGAACCATGATTAGAATTCGAATAAACTTTTACTTACAGTTTTAACTTGTCACGGCTTGGCTCGCAGGTTATCACACTTCTGAATTGATGAAGAAATGATACTCCAATGATGTACATAGCCATTTATTCTTCTGCTCTTCGTATAATAGATACTACTCGTATATTTCCACTTAATGGTTTGATAAAATAAATAACAATCCAATGATTGTAGATTCGTTACATTTTTATTTTCACAATTTATCTAATACTTGCACAACTAACTATTAATTAATACAAATATTCTACTTTAACTAATTAGCACTTTACTGAACTCGATCTGGAAACAGAATGTGTTCTTTTTCCAGAATATTCACTTTTTATCGCCTCTCAACAAATCCCACCTCATACTGAACATTTATGTCAAATCAACTACCCACTATTTTCGAATAATCAATAAATGTTTTATGTACAGGCTAATCATTCTGCTATGAGGCGGTGTTGACATCACAAAAATAACTTATTACTACTTAAAACTGAATGGTTTTAGCAAAATCACAACAGTAGGTATAGAATTAGTATTCATCCTTTACAACGGTGTGTCATGCATGGCTATTGAATTATGAATGCAAGGTACGTGGGACGGTAGAATTTATATGCTAAGACGTGCTAGGTACACTTGGTGATAGGTTCTGTATAATAAATAGGATAGTAGACATTTTATGTTGGACTACTGTGAATCACGGCTCTGCCTGTGATAATACCACAGATTATAATATATTCTATTATATTACGAACCCCTTTAAGCCTGCTGTATTCGACCTTGACAAATCCTAAGGCAATTCGAGGGATTGCAGCGTACGCTTTTGACGAATTTCATTCGATTCTAATACATTATATTACTGTTATAAAATCTGAGGGGTTTTAAGAAAAAATCTAGCCGTAAAATATTGTTCTAGAGTCCTATCTATTTTATGACAAGTTTTTATGAGGATTAAACTAATTAAACATTTTTGCAATATTTCTCATTTTTCGATAGCGATTTCGATCGAACAAAGTGTTCAAACCTAATCCAGTTGAACTGTTAAAAAAGCAAGAGTATCTGTTCTAATAAATTACGATAATATAGTTTTATCAGATCAAATCAAAGAATATTTACTAGTATTAAGTTCACCCCAAGATGAGCCTCTTTCGAATATTTAAGCCTTAAATGTTAATAAGTAGATAAATAGTCTACGACATTTCAAACAACACCATCTAGTCCTATAAAGGATCTAGGTTAGGTACTGTGGGCCTAAAAAGGCCACATTGTACGTTTCTTTTATGGATCTTATAGTGTTTCTCTTCACTAAATTGTCATTCACTAAATTGTCTTGAAGAATCTCATTGTAAATCATCTGAATTGACAGTTTTGTATGGAAATTCGTAAAATGGCCACATCCATGAATAATTATTTATTAATAATGTCAAATTCTATGTTCAAATTGGTGAATTATTAGATCGGTAAGTAGTCCAGTCATTATATACATTTGGAAATGCAAATGAACCGAGAAAGCCAAATTTTGGATATTACGTGTGGAGGGGCTAGAAAAGCCTAAGTTCAAATTGTCGACCAAAATAACCTGGTGGGTTTTCCGCCATCTTGAAAAAAGGGTTATATTCAGTTTTTTCATCATAACTCGGTTCCCCGTTGAGATACGAAAATTTTTATAGAAAGTTTTTTGTTGCTCTTTGTACGATCTACAATTAGGTTTACACATTTTTCACGTATCGATCACCGTTATCAAAATATCGATCCAAAAAGCCGCAATTTGGGGAGAAAAAAATGTTTTTAGCTATTTCCTTCTTTCTCGTGAAATATATCGAAAAATGTCCATAAAGAAAATTGTTGAGCGTGTTCAGACCTACAAATTAGTTTTTTTATTTTTTATTATTGACAAGAATTACGACCTCTATGGCGCCACAAAGTCGGCCCCAGCGCGTCTCGAGTCTTTTGAAGCGAGCGTACACGTGTTTGAAAATTTTGTGAAAATGGGTGATTGTTTCATTTGCAAAAACCCTCTGATTGACGATATTTATGCGGCTAAAAAGAGAGCTGTTCAGACTCTCTTAGCGGCGAGCGTGAAAAGAGGACGTGTGGAGCAGCAGTTACAAAATATTTACTCAGTGAGTGTTCATAGTTCGTGCTACTATAAAAAATGGAAACCAACGGCTAGCGTCAATTGCTTCTCGACGAAAAGAGTCTCCATCGCAAGAACCTGAACCCAAAGAACAACAGAAGGTCATTCCCACTTTTGATTTTAAAAATCGATGTTTATTTTGTGGGGAAATATTTTACGACGAATCAAGATTGTCAGTGCATAAACGGAAAGAAATTAATTCCGTGGTAGAAATATCAATGAATGAAAAAGTTATGGGATACCTGTCTGGACGTGACGATGAATTTGCCACTTCAATCATCGAGCGTATTCGTGGTATACCTGATCTCGTCGCAGTAGGAGCTCGATACCATCGAACATGTATTTATCATGTATATCATGCGCTACCTGTGGAGGGGAATAAGAAAGAACGACCTACAGGGGACAAAGTAGACGAGGCAATGGAGGCAATTTACTCCTTTCTGGAAGAAAATTACGACGAATGTCAATTTTCTATTAGTGAGTTGATGAACCAAATAAATGAAGACTTTGCTCCTGACATCAGAACGGTTAAAAACATTTGCAAAAGAAGTATGGAGACGACATCCCATAATCGAAAAACAAGGACGTGATTGCGTGGTGTGCTTTCGAAATACCGGTTTCAAAATATTCTCGGAAAAATGGTACGGAGAAAGAAAAAATGATTATCAAGAAGAAAGATTAAGAGTTATTCGCGAAGCTGCTGCGATAATCCGTGAGGACATTAGAGGTGTCATTTACGATAAAAACAGTTACCCTCCATCGGATGAATTCGTGAAAGATGTCGAAGCCGCTGTTCCTGAATCTTGGCAAGTTTTTCTTGCTACAGTGAAAACAAAAGATAAACGTGGTGCATTAGAAGAATGGAAAAAAAATGTACAGCGATAGCTCACTCCATAATAACAGCCGTACGTCCTCGTTCGTTTTTCTCTCCGCTGCAGTTAGGTGTCGGGACTTTCCTTTATAATTCCTTTATATTTCCCAATTTGCACCACAGCCGCACCCGCTCCACCTGAACTTTTAAAACTCATTTCGTGCAAATGTAAAGGAAATTGTGGGGCTGCTTGTGGGTGCAGGAAAGCAGGAATTAGTTGCTCCGTTATTTGCCTGCACTGTAGTGGACAGACATGCAACAATGTCGCCAGAGTCGAGATTTTATTCAACCACGATCACGATGATGATGATAATGTTTTTTCAACCGTCCCAGCATCATTTACTGCGATTCAAGAGTTTTCACGACTCGAAGAGTCTACCGAGGAAGAACTTCTACAGCCAGGATCATCGAAACGGCGAAAAACATGTGAAAAAAATTACCACCTGTAATATTATTGTTTTTTGCTGATAAAAATTATTTGATCAATAATTATCATGTGTTGATTTATAATTTGGCTGGTTTATTAATTTATTTTGTATTGCAATAATTGCTTGAGCAACCATTCATCCATTTTGACATATGGATACAACCGTGCGAGCGGCTAAATCAAAACCGGGCACAGTCTTACTGACTTTGCGCCGCGCTAGTGGTCGTAATTCTGATCGAATATAAAAAATAAAAAAACGAATTTGTAGGTCTGAACACGCTCACCAATTTTCATTATCGGACATTTGTCGATATCTTTCACGAGAAAGAAGGAAATAGCTAAAAACATTTTTTTCTACCCAAATTTATGGCTTTTTGGATCGATATTTCGATAACGGTGATCGATACGTGAAAAATGTGTAGTCCTTAATTGAAGATCGTACAAAGAGCAACAAAAAACTTTCCATAAAAATTTTCGTATCTCAACGGGGAACCGAATTATGATGAAAAAACTGAATATAACCCTTTTTTCAAGATGGCGGAAAACCCACCAGGTTATTTTGGTCGACAATTTGAACTTAAGCTTTTCTAGCCCCTCCCCACGTAATATCCAAGATTTGGCTTTCTCGGTTCATTTGCATTTCTAACCCGATTTTTTCGACGTAATGACTGGACTAAAGGGGGGGACTAAGATTTCACGTTTAAATTTAGCATTTTTATTGTCATTTGTGTGTTTTTAAGTTCTTTTGGACAAAATTGCAGACTTGGGACTCTATAGAAACTTTTTAAAGCGTACACGTCAAGATAAACTAGTATTTTCATTAATGAACAGTGTAACCTTTATACTTTTGATTGTTGGCACTTGATGGAACTTGTTATACATTATGGCATATTATAGCATTCTCAAAGATCTCAAAGGACCTTTGAGAATGCTATAATAGCGAAACCGGTTAGGTATTATAAAAATTATAATAAAAGTTGTGGAATAGTACAAGTGAGTGAGTTTTCATACCAGTGTAACCGTAGGTAGGTAACCCAGGTAGTTGAAAACGTTTTCAACACAAGTGTAAGGTTTCGTGATTTTTGCCTGAATTTTTGCAATATGGCAATGAAGGTAGTTTGAGAATTCAACTGGTGGGGATTGTCAATAAAAAGCAACAACGCCATTTTGTGGCTCTCAGTCGTAAACTACACGTCGCTAGATAGAAACGTAAAAGTGTAATTGGGCAATGGGGAGCATTGTTGACGGTGGAAGGTGATCGTTTATGCATAGTAAGGTGGCCACCCTAAGCCCTAAACCTGCTGTATGGGTCGCAAGCCCCAGACACTGTTGCAATGTTCTTCCTTGTGCCACGTGGTGTATAAGTATTCCTAGTTGTGTTTGTTATGTAAAAAAATAAAGAAGGAGTGATGATATCTCTGTGTTTTCTTCTGAGGTTTTACATCTCAGAAGTGGCACTGTGATCCACGCCATGTAAGTACACGCATCATTTTGTATGAAATGGTTACTTTGGTTAGTAGGATAAACTATGTATCTGCCTTGCCATAACATGGGTTTGGTAAGAAGGATGGATATTGCTGGTTAAGATTTAATAATGAAGGATAGATAATGCTGGTTAAGGTTTAGTAAGGCGATAGATATTGCTGGTTAATTCAATTAGTACTTTTCATCTAACTGAGTTTTGCTAAGTGATGGTAAAATGGGCCAAAGGTTAAAATGGTTTTACCTACATGGTAGCACAGATTTCATGGACATGAGATCAAAGGATTTTCAAAGTTATTTCGATACTGGTTTGTGCGCGAGTGCGCGTAGGCGAGGGTAGGTTTGAAAAAGGAAGTAAACGGTAGATACATGAGTTTGCGTTTTGTACCTTGTTGTTTTATGCTAGTAGTTTAAAAAAAAAAAAAAGGTGTTGCGATTCTGTTAATAAAAGAAAAGTGGAATAAGTGGGTAGAAAAGAAATCTTGCAAGTTTAGTGGTTAGGTACACTGTGTTTGTGTAGATTCGGTATTTGAAGTTGAATACATTATCAAGTCATTTTATTGTGAATATTCAGATCGTTAATTGGTTCATGGATGGAGTTTCGTGTAGGTGTACCTACTTGTTTGGTGTTTCGTGCAAAAGTTAGGTTCTACAATGGATTTCGCAATTAACATTATCTCATTGCAATGCGCTGGTCGCGTTAGTACCTAGGTACTCGGTTTAAGATTAGGTCTACGAATATCAAGCGCCTAGTGTCGAGGATGAGTGTGAAAAAACTTGGGTACTGCTTTGAGAGGCTAACAAATACGTCTATTAATGATATTGTGATTGATAAGAGTAGGCATCCATCCTATTAAGGCGGCCAAGTGCAGCTTTGCTTATCTAGGTGAAAAGTCGTACCAAGGTCTAGGGAGGCAGCCAGCCTCGTTATGTGACCACATTGAGAGACTTTTCTTGTACAGTACGGTACGGGGTACATCGGTGAATCTGGTTAGCTAGCGCCGTGTCATTGGATGGTCGTATAGTGAGGAAGGCAACGGCGGCCGAGGGTTTACTACTTCGTTATATTCGGCTTCTATTGTAGCTAATGTTTCTAGTGTGACTGTTAAGGTGAGCACCCACGTGTTTATAGTTTTCATTGTGGTGTTTCTTTGGACCGTTAGTTTGGATGGTTGACAAGATGTGGCTATGACAATATAAATAGTTGAGATGACATGATAAGATATCCTTATGAGATTTTTCTAGTTGCACTAAATATAATGACTTTGTCACACCTATTGGAATACTGTTGGTAGTGGTGGTTTGGAAAGATTTGCAATATATAAGAAGGTTTCCTAATTGGTATGAATGCTTATAAGGGAAAGTGCAACAAACATTGGAAGCTCTATTAGAGGTTATTTATATCTATGTGATAAGCAGATCACCTTACCACAGGGTTTTTTTTAGTGGTTTCGATACTATACCTAGCCATTTAGGCCCTTGATTTCTTTTTGAATTGTTTTTGTTGTTTAACGAATATTGTGGAAAAGTAAGTGAAGTTTTTCAATATCTCGGTTACAGATGTTAACCATGAACTAAGTTTTTATAAGTTTGATAATCGTATTTAATCGAAAATAGTTAGAATTAGAATGATCTTGCAAGAGTGTTCTCGAACGGGTGCATTCAAGTCGGTGTTTTAATAAAACTTGTAGTTTTGTAAAAGGTTTAGAGATCCGCACGTCTGGATCTATGGTTCGGTTAATGGTTTTGGTTAAGAGAATATATATATCTATCTACGTATCTTAGGTTGGGGACATGAAAAGGTCCGTTAGTTACCTTGTACACTGATGTGAAAGTGGTTTTGGTTGTGTCCGCTTAAACGTTTTCAGGTTCAAACGATCAGCAGGTAATTCGATGCGATAACTTAACTCGGCTGTGATGAGTGTTTGTGTGTGTGATCATATTTTGTGAGAGCTGTTGAATTTCAGTTAAGTTGGAAGTAAAAGTGAATTTTTAATGTAACTACCGACGGAATATTCGTCGATACATTTACGTTGGGTGGCGCCTTCGATGGTTAGAATCAGTCTCAGCCCGGCGGATGGTGCTGCAGTCTGTATTTAGATTGTTTATTAATGTAGACGAGGTTGACCAGGTCAACTAGAGTTTTCTAATTTTTCAAGCAAAGAGCCAAAATTATGATTTGTGGGTTACATTTTTATTGACCGAACGTGATTGGGATGGACTCCAGAATGCAATCCTGGAATGACTGATGTTATCTGATCGTATTTCCTTAGAAAGTTATAATGTAATTCATTTGGTTAGAAGATATCAGACTAAGTAGTGATTCGAGTTGTAACGTCATTGGACGTTAGCGGCTACAGGATGGTTAAATGGTTGCCCAAGGGGGGGGTTTTGTTGACCAGGAGTGATACAAAATGTTGGGTATAGATGTGAAATGTGGGTATGAGCCACCGTCACTTATTTCATGGACGGGATTAATCTGTTCAGGGAATGGTGTGGCCACTGCCATGCCATTCCCCATAATGTTTTTTGGAAGACATGTACAGTAACTGGCTACCGGTGTACTTTAACTCTAAATTTTGTTAATTTTCATGTGACGAGTTCTGAAAAAACAAATGAACCGGAGAGCGCCGTAGCCTCGAGAACCTTTACGATGATCGGTTGCGCTCTGGGTACCCGGAGTCGTCGGCGCAGTGGAGAGTCCGCAGTCAGGGGTCACCAGCAGCGTGTGTACCAGCGTGCGTACAAGCAGCGAGCATGCAAGCGGCGTGCGTATGAGCAGCATGCGCGCGAGCAGTGACCACAATCGGCTCGCATTGTACCGAGCGGAAATACGAGAGGCGCGTAGTTATGAAGATCAAAGTGCATAAGTCGGCGTTTATGAGTTCTGAAAGCCTATATAAGTTACCGTTTATGAGTTTTGAAAGCCTATAAGTTAGCGTTTATAAGTTTTGATTTTCTATAAGTTTTGAAAGCCTATAAGTTGGCGTTTCTAAGTTTTGAAAGCCTATAAGTTGGCGTTTATAAGTTTTGAAAGCCTATATAAGTTACCGTTTATGAGTTTTGAAAGCCTAAAAGTTGGCGTTTATAAGTTTTGATTTTCTATAAGTTTTGAAAGCCTATAAGTTGGCGTTTCTAAGTTTTGAAAGCCTATAAGTTGGCGTTTATAAGTTTTGAAAGCCTATATAAGTTACCGTTTATGAGTTTTGAAAGCCTATAAGTTGGCGTTTATAAGTTTTGATTTTCTATAAGTTTTGAAAGCCTCTAAGTTGGCGTTTTTAAGTTTTGAAAGCCTATAAGTTGGCGTTTATAAATTTTGAAGCCTATAGGTTGGCGTTTATAAGTTTTGAAAGCCTATAAGTTGGCGTTTATAGGTTTTGGAAGCCTATAAGTTGGCGTTTATGAGTTTTGAAGGCCTATAAGTTGGCATTTATAAGTTTTGAAATCCTATAAGTTGGCGTCTATAAGTTTTGAGCTATACGTGTCGTTCCTGAGGAGTTCTATGTATATATATGTAACCTGAGCTGAGCCATAAATAAGTTTGAAAAGTCTACCGCGTTACCTTCCGTCTGAGATAACCTATAAATTGATACTATAAAGTTATATGTTTAGTATGTGTAATAGTGTTAATGTGTTATAATGTTGAGTGGTTCAGCAGTACAGTTAGTTATTGATCATATTATAAACCCTATTAAAAAAAAGTATGTGCCATCTGGAAAAGAAAAACAATCACATGTCTGTACTATTTGAATAAAGTTGAAAGATTTTCCATTGCTTAGACACGAGCAGACCTAGTTTGTTACTATTTATGCGAGATTCACAAGTTTCCAATGTTAAGATTCTAACTGGTTACTATTTTGAAGGGCAAAAAAAAATTAAGATTTCCCATTATTTAGAATGATTGCTGATTACGATAAAAGAGGAAGTTGAAAGATTTTCCATTGTTGAATGATTGCTGGTTACTATAAAAAGAGTAAGTTGAAAGATTTTCCATTGTTAAGAATGATTGCTGGTTACTATGAAAAGAATAAGTTGAAAGATTATTCATTGTTCAGATACATAGTTAGTTACTATTTAAGCTAATGTCAAAATGGTTTTCCATTATTTCAATTAATAGCTTGTTACTGTTTAAACAAAAGTCAAAAGGTTTTCCATTGTTCAGATAGATAGTTTATTGTTTAAGCGAAGGTTAAAAGTTTTGCAACTGTTCAAATACAGTTTGTTATTGTATTAACTAAAGCTTTAAGGTTTTCCAGTGTTCAGATAGTTTGTTATTGTTTAAGCGAAAGTTAAAGAATTTTCCACTGTTCATATAGATTGTTACTGTTTAGATGAAAGTCAAAAGGTTTTCCATTGTTCAGACAGATAGTTTATTGTTTAAGCGAAAGTTAAAAGATTTTTCAAATACAGTGTGTTATTGTACCAACTAAAGCTATAAGATTTTCCGGTGTTCAGATAGTTTGTTATTGTTTAAGCGAAAGTTAAAAGATTTTCCATTATTCAGGTATACCGTTGGTTACTATTCAAGTAAAAGTTAAAAGACTTGTTCAGGTATAAGCCACTACTAGTAAGCGAAACTTGAAAGGACTTCCTATTGTTGAGATTGATGGCGGTGACTTTTGACGATTGAAAGTGGAGAAAGTTCATTTCTTTATTGATGAAGTTAGTTGAACATAGAAATTCTTGAAGAGAAAATATTTAAATCGTGATGGGTTATCTTTCACTACAGACTAACTGATGTTCTAATTTGTAAATGTATTAGATATTATAAAGTATCAGATAAATGAAAGTTTCTGAAATTATGTAAAATTGTGTCAAACACGACACATGGAAAACTAGAACATGGTAAAAATGTTTTTATATGTCATTGATAGATTGTATTGAGTTACATTGGATTGGTTAAATTGATCTAATTTATTTAGAAGGTTATCACCAGCTCAGTTGAATGTTAAATTTGTTTATCGATTTGCCATTGCATTAAATGGGTAGGGTCAAGTGTTCAACAATGAAACACTAAAAGTTCATAACCTCGTACATCTCATGTTTTTGCTGATAGAAGTCTATAATTTTACAGGCATGTAGTCAATATGATTGGGTATCGAATGTCATTTATAGATTTTTTTAAATAAAGTGATTTGAATCGACAAAGAAATAAAAACTAAGAAATGGGATTTGTGTCATTGTGTCCATATAGGCGTACACAATGAAACACCATATATTCAACAATGAAACACCATAAATAAACTGTGCCTAATTCAAATTTTGTTTAATGTAGGTAGTTATTAAAGAAAGAGCAGTCCGTTTCTACGTTAAATGCAGTGGCACGACGTGCCATGCTGCATGCTTCAGGCTTTTTTAATGACAGTTATGCATGCCCTGATTTATAAGACCGTAAACATTCGATTCCAGCCATTTTCCCAGCTAACAGAATATCGAATATTATGAATTTTTGCCATTTGGTAAGCAATACACCCCTCGTCCTTTTTACAGCTTTGTTACGCGCCATCTTAAAATTAAAACAAATTTTAATAGATAAGGTTTCACAATATCAACCAATAAAAATCCATAAAACAGTGTTTCATTGTGTCCATTGTTAAACTGTTTCATTGTTGACTACCTAGGGTTTAATTAACTAACTTTTAATTTATGTTCACAAAATTGTAACTTTGAAACAAATGAAATATGCCAAAATAATCTACAAAACATGTAGAATGCAGGATAATCATAAAAAATATAATATTCCTAACCATTAAATAATGAAAAATCTTTAAAGATAGCCAGAAATACTTCAATTTTTGACGAAAATAGTAAAAATGAGCCGCAGACGCGTCTTTTCTCACGCGGTGCCGCCGCAAACTGGGATACGCCGGTGGTATCTATTGAGTGTCCTTACGCGATATATTGCACTAACTGCCAACGTCGCGTTTTGGAAATATTACTATGTTTTATTGTGTACCACTGTTTCATTGTTGAACACTTGACCCTATTCTGTAACAATAATTTTGACGGGCAGAGTGTAAGGTTTCACCAGATGCGTGTATGAGGACATACACGTCGTCAGGATGGTCGAGTGTAAGGTTTCGTGATTTTTGCCTGAATTTTTGCAATATGGCAATGAAGGTAGTTTGAGAATTCAACTGGTGGGGATTGTCAATAAAAAGCAACAACGCCATTTTGTGGCTCTCAGTCGTAAACTACACGTCGCTAGATAGAAACGTAAAAGTGTAATTGGGCAATGGGGAGCATTGTTGACGGTGGAAGGTGATCGTTTATGCATAGTAAGGTGGCCACCCTAAGCCCTAAACCTGCTGTATGGGTCGCAAGCCCCAGACACTGTTGCAATGTTCTTCCTTGTGCCACGTGGTGTATAAGTATTCCTAGTTGTGTTTGTTATGTAAAAAAATAAAGAAGGAGTGATGATATCTCTGTGTTTTCTTCTGAGGTTTTACACAAGTGATACAGTCGCTCTGCCGACCCTGGAAAATGTCTAAAAGACATAACATAGAGTTAAGGAACTTTGAGAAGTCTGTCCCTGAGTTTATTGGTTGTTTTCATTAATTACCTTAGCCTTTGATTAAAATCAAAAGGCTAAGGTGACATTAGGTATATAATTATATACCTAAACCTAATAAATACTCTAAGATACTTATAATGTCACCTTAGCCTTTTAACATGATATAGTGGTCATCAAGTTATAACAACCTTACCTTTGAGAATGCCGAAAGGCGAAACCAGTCAGTTGTAAAGTACCTAAATAAATGTTGTAGAACAGTATAAGTGGTTTTATTCAATATGAGCAGCAGGTTCCACCAAGTGTTATCAATCAACAGTATAAATAACCTTTTTGGGCTACCTACATGTCACAATGTTTCGGGGAGTGCCACGGGTCCTTCTAAGTTCACATGGCATCCGCAGCGGTAGCTTATGGGATGTGCTATGGGTCCGGAATGCATTAATTGTTGGATAAGCCCTTTTGGGCCAGCAAAGAAGACCTACATATCGAGACAGATATATTATTTGCCATTATTCCGGATTGACCAATCCTAAGGGAGCCACAAATCTTTCTCCAATATTTACATGGCACCCACAATGGTACCTCATGGGGTTGTGGCATGGGTTCGGAATCCTAGGGGTACCATGGACCCTCCTCCAAAGATTATATGACACCCCCAGGGATATCTTTTGGAGGGTACCATGAGTCCGGAATGTATTATTCCTGGATGTGGCACAATCCTTCTCATAAGTTAACATGGCACCCCCGGGGTATCCTATGGGTCCAGAATGCATTTCCAACAGTGTTAAAAGCACAAGCCAACCTGTCCAAGCCAAACTCACCTGTCAACTAGTACATCTGCTAATCTGCTCTCATTCCTGTAGACCTGAGGCTTCGATGCGAAAGGATTTTTTAGATACATTGATGGTAAAGGTGAAATTAGAGATCTAAAAATGATATAGAAACTTTGTACACTTAAGTATTGCTTAATTTATTTATTCATTCATAATAACAGTGCTCTAGCCATGGTAAAAAAATTGTACAATTCGCATACACAAAATCTTCAACATTCTATTGGTGTCGGTTAAATCTTTTTCTTTTGTATATGTCCTTCCAAACCGGTCATAATTAACATTGTGCATGTATATTCACATTCATTAATTGCTGCAACACATTGTTGACGTTAATGCAAGCCATGATGAAACTAGTCATGACTCCTCGAGAGCTCATCCAATAAATACTATTTGGAAAATTATCTTGTATCTGAAAATGAAACAGTTTTCAATTAGGTAAATGTGCATTTATGTTGCATAAAAGAACTTCTTTTATTATTTGAAGATTATTTATCAAGTTTTTATGTGATTCAGGCTCCTTCCTCTAGTTTAATGATTGCTATTTTGAAAACGGAACCCAATATCCTTTATTGATAATGATAACTTAGCAATTTGCACTAGGAGTTAGGAATTTGTTGCAAGATGCATTCGGTGGCATCGGTCATGAAGGCCCTGTCTTTTAGCCTGATGATCTGTAGAAGTGACCCGTTGCGTAACAAATGCTTATGTAATACCAAGCCATTGTCAATGGTGTTAGATTACTGTCATGGAGCTCTCTCAACAATAGGAAATACCAAAGCATGTATGCAGGTATTATAACAGATAATGCAAAACTAAACCCGGCCCTGATTCCCTGGTAGTAGCCGATTGACTGCAGAATAAAGGACACATCACATGCTCAAGCAAAAGCTTTGGTAAGCACGACCTAATTATAAGATAATTTGCAATCTAGTAATTAAGAACTATGAAATAAATATGTAACTAATTATTGAATTATAATTTTGTTTACCTTTTATTGATTTTTATTTTGATACAATAAGTACATGTAATAAAGTTGAGCTTTGGGTCTTGCAAAGGACTTGAATGTGACGAATTTATCTTGTTTATAAATCTTGATTGCCTCAGAGTGTAGGATAGCACGTTAGTAATCATTTTAATTCAATCACAGAAAGAGAAAGACATCTTTTTTCATATATTGGTGCCGTCGTTATCGTTGAAGTAGATTTACTATATTCTTTGATACAATTTCTTGTTTTCTTTTTGGTGTTGAATTCAAGCTTGAAACTGATGCCTAGGTCACAGAAACCAACAATAATATCTCTTAGAAACAATACATAATTTATGTAGTAGGAATGTTCTTTTTTTCTAGCTACAATTATTGATCAAATTGACAATGACATGACACCTATGACAGATGCAATAATGTCTGGCGTAAATTACGAGCGACCACAATAAAAAATAAAGTGCATTAATTATGTAATTTAATGCTTCATTTTTACTTATTTTATATTCTATAGATCAGGGGTTCCCAACCTGTGCGCCGCGGCGCCCCGGGGCGCCGTAGAAAGTCCAGAGGGGCGCCGCGAGGCGCCTCGCGGCGCCCCTCTGTCAAAAAATAGAAAGAGCACAAAAAGCCCGACAAAATTTTTGCCAATTCTGCTTAAGCGGGCCGCGTTCCGAACTGGTGGTGGTACTAACTTTGATTTGTAATCATGAACGTGTCGCAAGTGCCTATGTAGTAGGACTATGCGATATAAATGTTTTTGAGTTTGAGTTTGACCCGTCGCCGTCGTTTCCCGAGTCGCGGACTCCACTCTAAAACTCCTTTGCAAAAAAGGGTCTGTCTGTCAAGACAACTATTTCGATTTTTTAAAACGCGGTGTCTGACAATAGTTAGAGGCGAAAGTTGCCAACTTCCGCCCAAGGAAATCGGCCAAGTTGAAGAGTCTTAGTGGATCTTTCAACTTAGGTGGTGATCAGATCGATAATAAACGAGTGGCTGGAGAGGAGCCATGGCAATCTCTTCTACCGGTTGTCACCGATATTAAGGGCACGGATGCTTCGATAAGTATCTGTGGCGATTACGCCGGAAGACCACGGATCAGTGTCAGCACTGCGAAGTAAGCAGCGAGGACACAGCGCTCCATACAGAGCACAGCGTGGGCGCCATGTCCTAGTGGCAGGTCTTGACCTGAACATTATTTCGCTGGAGACTACGATGCGAGCAATGATTTCCAACGGGAGTACGTGGGACGCCGCCGCGTCTTTTTGCGAGCAGGTCATTCTCGTGAAAGAGATGGCGGGGATGGAGCAGGGAGATAACTCTCCAGCCCGAGATTTCCAGTCTGCGTCGAGGGTGCCATACACTCGATTTTGCCCAGACTATCGGACTCTATGACCGGGGGCCTAAGGTCGGGGCGGGGGCTGTTCACCGTCCTAACAGAAGCAGGCCCAAGACGACAGAGTGACGTTAAAGTTTTTCGCACGACACACGACCCAGGAAGCGAGAGTGACACCCGAAAGCTCCCAAAGACGCGGGGAAGTACTCGAACCAAACGAAGTAAAGTAGATGACGTCGCAGTGGTAGCCAAGGTCTGTCGGGAATCCTGGGACATCTTTCCCGAGGCTCCCGACCGTAGGTAGTGGTAGAGCACTGTATGGTTTCAGTCGGTAAGATTTCGGCACACAGATTTCACAAGTAAAAAAGAAGACAGTTTCCCTAGATAACACCGGCTTCACATGTTTTCCCGGATTTGGTCTGCATAATGACTTGGCCGAGGCTCCGTGGCACAGGAAAGTGGCTTGTGCGGAGGATTGCTAGTCGAGGAGGGGGGGGGGGGGGTGATTAACACGTGATATGATGGGGAGCCGTGAAAAATTTCAAGACTTATAAGGGCGCCGCGGCCTGCAAAAGGTTGGGAACCCCTGTTATAGATGAAAATCACGATATATAGTTAAACTATATATAAAAACTATCGTTTTACGTAGTAATATTGGCAAAATACTTTTACAATTCGGCGGTTCCCTGTATTTTTTTAGAGCAGCAACATCGATTTCAAATATGTTGGGAGAATTGCAAAGATTCATTTTTTAATGTTATCTCTAAAGCATTTCTTGTGCAACTCTGCAAATGAATCTGTTATGAATGAAACGCGCTATGTTGCCTTTTTAGGCCCGCTGATCTGTTTTATTAATCTAGGTAGGTAGACCATTTTTCTCTTTTTTCTTCGTGTGAAAAATCGCAGGAATACTATGCCGGACTCCTTTCAACTAAAACCACAAGTGCCCTATTTACAAATAGTAGATTAACTCTGAACCTATTAAACTGATTTTAAAAATGCTTTCGCTATTGGAAAGTAAAATCTGAATTAACTTATGCTATGTATTATCAAGCTACTATGCAAGGGAGTGGAGCAGTAATGACAAAATGTCTACAAATCAGGCTGCTGATGTCCATACATTATTGCAAACACGAAAATGCATGAATCTAATAGGTGCTACGGAATTCGTAGTAGTTTTTTTTATTTGTTTTTGAACGTGAGGGAAAATCCTCATGGATGCTATGCCGGACTCCTACCGACTAAAAAACCTCTCGTTACGCCCAACAGCCTACGGTTGTTAGTCCCGGGTAAGCCCTCGGAACGGTGTCCCAGGACTCCCAACAGACCCACCCACGACCTCGCCCAGGGGGAATTCGTAGTAGGTATTTCAAGCCGTGGGATACAGCCAGAATTGTAAAACGAAACGATTTGTATTGTTTTATGTATGTTTGTTACGAATAAACTCACCAATTACAAGACGAATTTTGATAATTCTTTATAATCATTACAATGTTACGTTATCCCTGAGTAACACAGGCTATAATTATTTTACTCCCGTACTAGCTGTTCCCGCGTCTTCGTCCGTGTAGAAGTCGTTATCGCGTAAAATCATAACCCTACTTTTGCGCAGTCGGTTTAAAAGTAGCCCATGTCCTTCCCTTGGACTCAAACTATCTCTCATACTTATAGAACTCGGGACTTCACGCAAAATAAATTTACTTACATACACCGACGTTTCGAGCACGTTGCAACGCCCGTGATCGCAGTTTGACTGAGGCGTACTTAGGGTTTTTTTTTTTTTTTTTTTTTTTACGTGAGGGAAAATCCTCATGGATGTTATGCCGGACTCCTACCGACTAAAAAACCTCACGTAACGCCCAACAGCCTATGGTTGAGAGCCCCGGGTAAGCCCTCGGGAGGATGTCCCAGGACTCCCAACAGACCTACGCCGCCACTGCGGCCTCGCCCAGGGGGAGGTTCGGGTACTAGCCGCGTCTTTGGGGGGTTTCGGGTGTGATCCCGCTTCTAAGGGGGGGAGGGGGGAGCGTGCGTGAGTTTCTCACGTCACGCTGCCGTCATGGGCCTGCTTCTGTAAGGACGGTGAGCGACCCTCTCACCGTCCCCAGACCCCCGGTCATGGAGGCCGATAGTCCTCGGCGAAGACACGTCGGCGGCGCCCAGGCCGCCGACTGCGGAACTCGGGTGGGAGAGTTCTCTCCCGTACCCGCCCCGCCGCCTCCTTCACGAGCATGATCTGCTCGCAGAAAGAGGCGGCGCAGTCCCACTTACTCCCGCTGGAGAGCATGGCTTGCACCATGGTCTCGAGCGAGAGAGTGTCCACGTCCAGACCCACTACGAGGACCTGGCGCTGTTGCGCCCACGCCATGCACTCCACTAGTGTATGAAGCGCTGTGTCATCGCTGCGGTCCTCGCAGTGCTGACATTCAGCCGTGGTTTCCCGGTGTCTTCGCCACAGATACCTACCGAAGCTACCGTGCCCGGTAAGTATCTGCGACAACCGGTAGGAGAGAGCACCGTGTCTTCTCTCCAGCCACTCGTCCATGACCGGTCTGACGGCCGCGATTGTGGCGAATCCCCCCTTTGGTTGCTCAAGTCGCACCTTCCATGTCTCCACGGTTTCCTGGTGGAGCAAGGACCGCTGGGCCTCGATTTCTCGAGACGCAGGCCTTTGACCCCGCTCCAGCGCCTCCTTGCGCCATCTGAACAGTGACGCAAGGGCTCTCGCTTCCAGGTCCCATGGAGGGGTTCCGGCTAGGAGACATGCCGCCTCACCGGAGACCGTGCGGTATCCTCTTATCACCCTGATGGCCATCGCTCTCTGCGGGCTCAGCAATTTAGCCACATTGCTGGCCGTCAGGGTCTCTGCCCAAACGGGTGCCCCGTATAGGGCCATGCTTCGCACGATCCCCAGGTACAGTCTCCTGTAGGGAGCGTTGGGTCCCCTTATGTTGGGCATCAGCCGCGCGAGTGCGGCTGATGCTCCCCTAAGTTTTGGGACCAAACTTCGGAAGTGATGTCCAAAGTTCCACCGGCCATCGAGTACGAGCCCTAGATACTTCATTGAGGGCTCGATGCCGATGCTGACGCCCCCCACCTGTAGGCTGGATCCCGCAGGTGGCCCCATCCGAGGTCTGTGGAAGCACAGAGCCTCAGATTTATAAAGTGCGACCTCGAGACCCAGCCGCCGAATCCGACCCACGACTTGAGCAACCCCTGCCGTGGCCTTTAGTGCTGCGTCACGGTGCGTTGCTCCCCGCGCCGTAACGAGGGTGTCGTCGGCGTAACACGTTACGCTGACCCCTCTAAGCAACGGACCCCGCAGCACCCAATCGTAACCGATGTTCCACAGGAGTGGTCCTAATACCGATCCCTGTGGAACACCGCACGACACATCACGCCGACCCGGCCCTAGCCAGCTCGGGTAAGTAATGGCCCTCTCGGAGAGATAGGCCCCGACAATTCGACGGAGGTAGGGAGGCACTCCATGGTAAATAAGCGCCTCCCTAACGCAGCTCCAGGGCAAGGTGTTGAAGGCGTTGGCGATGTCAAGAGACACCGCCATAACCACCTCACCCCGTGAGACTGCTTCCTCCGTCAGGCCTCTAATGCGCATGATCGCGTCCACAGTGGAGCGCCCCTGACGGAAGCCAAACTGGCTATCCGCCAGATCAGGCCCCACACGTGTTAGGTGCCCGACGAGGCGTTGTGCAATAATGCGCTCAAAGAGCTTGCACACCTCGTCGAGCAACACGATCGGCCGGTACCCTGATGGGGAGTTTGCCGGCCGCCCCGCCTTTCGAATCAAGACCAGTTTCCCTGTCTTCCAGGCTTTGGGAAACTGGCCTTTTTCGAGGCATGCGCTGAAAAGACCTATAAGTCGAGGCCCAAGCTCCTCGAGAGCCAGGACCCACGCTCGGCCTGGAATGCCGTCGGGTCCAGGGGCGGTGTTTCTGCGGGATTTAAGCCGCAGGACAGCCGCCCCTAACTCACCCTCGGTGACTGCGGGCACGTCGTTCTCGCTGCCTTCCGCGTTGGGCGCCTGAGAGGGCGTACTTAGGGTAAGTTAAGTGTAAATAAATAAATGGTTTAAAAAACCCTGCAAAAATACGCTTTTATAATGCACGAAAAAAACAAAAATAAATTATGGATCGTTCAAGTTGCCTCTACTTCTAGGCTGAAGTGTAAACTATGTGCTTTTAGTTATAATATTTGATTGCAAAAGCGTGTGGCGCTGGGACAGGAAAGACTTTCCTGGCGGAAGCTGCATGATGTCTTGTCAGATTAAGGATAAGGTCACATTTATAAAAGCGTGTTTTTCTCGTGTTTTTAAACTATTAATTTACACTGTCACGCTTTTATATATCTATTGTGACTTTTACTATTATTAATATCATTTTATATTTCGGAAATGTATTAACGATGATAAGCTTTAATTGACATGCATAACACACTTACTTGAAAAGTAAAGTAGTTAATCACGCCTACGCATTTTCAACACCCACTTTTGCCAGTTTTTCGTGACGCCCGCGTAATAGGAGCAAACCTATTACCGTTACGGATCTCTATTAGATAATTCATAGGTAGATCTATAAAGTTTCGGCATTCCGATATATTTAGTACAATATGTAGTAACCATGTAATAAGAATACAAACGCATATATCCCCAAGCGGGTTATCAAAGGTAACCAAAGATATCTCGTTCTCGAACAAAAACTCTACATTTTGCCACTGTTAACGTATTCCCCTCATGTATCTACTTAATTGCCTGAAAGAAGAGGCGTTTCCTTTGGCAGCATAAACGTTATGCTCTTGTGCGACCTCATGCAGCATTTGCCAGGATTTTTATTAGGGTTTCGTAGCCAAATGGCAAAAACGGAACCCTTATAGATTCGTCATGTCTGTCTGTCTGTCTGTCTGTCCGTCCGTGTGTCACAGCCATTTTTCTCCGAAACTATAAGGCCTGTGCCATTGAAACTTGGTAACTATATGTATTCTGTGAACCGCATTAAGATTCTTATATAAAACTAGAAAAAAAGTAGTAAATTTTGGGGGTCCCCATACTCAGAACTGAAACTCAAAATTTTTTTTTTCATCAAACCCATACGTGTGGGATATCTATAGATAGGTCTTCAAAAATGCTATTGAGGTTCCTAACTTCATATTTTTCTAAAGTGAATAGTTTGCGCAAGAGACACTTCCAAAGTGGAAAAATGTGTGTCCCCCCCCCCCCCTCTAACTTCTAAACTAAGAGTATGATAAATCTAAAAAAAATATATGATGTACATTGCCATAAAAACTACCAACGAAAATTGGTTCGAACGAGATAGAGCTGGTAGTTTTTTTTTAATACGTCATAAACCGCAATTTTCGGTTAGAAAAATCACTACCACTGCGAACGTGTTAAAACATCAATCAAAGTTACAACGAACTATAAGAACTTTTATATTATGTTACTTGCTGCTACGAAACCCTTCATGGGCGAGTCCAACTCGCACTTGGTCGGTTTATTATAAAAGGATTAGTATTAATAGGAATTTGCTTACAAAAAAGTCTTTCTTGTTCCAGCGCCCCACGCTTTTAGAGTCAAATATTACAACTACAAAAAAGCACATAGTTTACACTTCAGTCTAGAAATAGAAGCAACTTGAACGATCCATAATTTATTTTTGTTTTTTTCGTGCATTATAAAAGCGTATTTTTGCAGGGTTTTTTAAACCATTTATTTATTTTATACTTTTAGTCACAACATTTATACCTTTACTAGCTGTTCCCTGCGGCTTCATCCGCGTAGAAGTTGTTATCGCATAAAATCATTATCCTTCTTTTGCACAGTCTGTTAAAAAGTAGCCTATGTCCTTCCCTTAAACTTAAACTATCTTTATAAGAAATATCATCATAATTGGTTCAGTGGTTTAGGTGTGAAAACGTAACAGACAGACAGACAGAGTTACTTTCGCATTTATAATATTAGTAGGGATTTCTGTATTACATGGTGTTTTGTCTGAGTTCGACTAATGTGAAAATATTTCATTATTACTCTAATACATATACATATTATGCAGGTACCTATGTCAATATTTACAGTCAATATTAACTTTAATATATAACAGGTTTGTTATAACCTTAAACCCTAATCGTGGTCAAAGTTCATTATAAGACTTTTCTAACAAATCCAAACACAGCTATGATACGATGCTCAATCATGAAGTTACAGTTCATATCTTACGACTCCATCTTCAGATCATTTTAACAGCACCATATTATTGTATTGTTATCAGAACTACAAACATCTGCCAATTTTCATGACGCTACGATCCTTGGAAGATGGTTAAATTAGTTACCTGAGATTCCATTGCATAGTTTTACAAGTCAATTAAAAAAAGGTTTGTTATAACCCTGAAACCTAAGCCTGGTCAAAGTTCATTACAAGACCTTTCCGACGAATCCAAAAACAGATATAATACGATATTCCATCATGAAGTTCTAGTGAATATCTTCCGGCTCCATCATCAGATCAGTTTGACAGTACCATATTATTGTATTGTCATCAGAACTACATACATCTGCAAATTTTCATGACGCTACGATCCTTGGAAGCTGGTTAAATTAGCTACCTTTGATTCCACTTTTTCCATCGAAGTTTCAGTGCCTATCTTCCGGCTCCATCATCATATCAGTTTGACAGAACCATATTATTGTATTGTCATCAGAACTACATACAGCTGCCAATTTTCATGATCCTACGATCCTTGGAAGCTGGTTAAATTAGCTACCTTAGATTCCACTTGTTTTCATTACCTATCTTCCGGCTCCATCATCATATCAGTTTGACAGCACTATATTATTGTATTGTCATCAGAACTACATACATCTGCCAATTTTCATGACGCTACAATCCTTGGAAGATGGTTAAATTAGTTTCCTTAGATTCCATTACATTGTTAGTTACATACACGACGACCTAATAAAAGCGTATTAAAAACCGCGATAGCTTAAAAATAACATTATCAAACTATGTATCTCTATACCAAATTTCATCAAAATCGGTTCAGCGTTTTAGGCGTGAAAACGTAACAGACAGACAGACAGAACGGCTTTCGCATTTATAATATTAGTAGGGATTCGCATGGAAACGGGATCAACGCGGGTAAAACCGCTTGACATCGGCTACTCGCTTATAATCTTGCATTGTTTTAGAAAAACTTTTATCTTTAAATCTAAATAACATGCAATAAGGTCTGGTGCCGTTATTTTTGTAATATGACCTAAAAACCTAAATAATATGTTTTATATGTAAAATAACTGTTGCAGCTTTGTACGTAGTTACGTGATGAATATGAAATTTCAACATCACTGTTTTTCTTCTCCATACTAGCGTAAAAGCCCGATCCTAATAATTAACCTTGGAGTACATATCGACGGCAGCAAAGAGCAAACGGACATCTGCAAAATCACTAGTTTTCAGGAGAGCGTTTTTAACGCAAAAACGTTATAACTTTTACAATTACAAAGCTAGCTCCTTGAAATTTGGAATACTTAATTAAAATAGCATTTCAAAAAAAGTAATGGCGGTCAGTCAACTGTAATATTTATATTTTAAAAAATACGGCAGATGTCTTTTTATACTTCGTACAACATAAATTACTAAATGAGTCAACTGCCATATGTTTGCTTCTACTTCGGACTTTCTAAATCATTATCCCTAATTAATTTCATTAAGAAAATTCAATAATTGTTTTCCTTTTTATAATCTATATCCAACTACGACAACAAATAAAGGACACGTATGATTGATAGCAAAATAATGTAGTTGTCTTAATTTACTGCGTATCATAAAGGTCCTGTTACTGATTCTGCAGTTGTCTTTTTAATTATGATGAGCTTTTTCAGTACAATAAAAGAGTCCAGTGCAAGCTTCCGAAGTTTGGTGCCAAAATTGAGGGAAGCATGAGCCGCACTCGCGTGGCTGATGCTCCTGTACTGTACCTGGGGATCCAGCGAAGCATAGCCCTATTCGGTGCCCCCGTATGGGCGGAGACCCTGACGACCAGCAATGTGGCTAGATTGCCCCGCAGAGAGCGATGGCCGTCAGGGTGATAATGCATGCCTCCTAGCCGAGACCCCTCCATGCGACCCGGAAGCGAGAACCCTTGTGTCACTGTTCAGATGGTGCAAGGAGGCGCTGGAGTGGGGCCAATGGCCTGCGTCTCGAGAAATCGAAGCCCAGCGGTCCCTGCTCCACCAGGAAACCGTGGAGACATGGAAGGTGCGACTTGAGCAACCAAAGGGGGGATTCGCCATATACGCGGCCGTCAGACCGGTCATGGACGGGTGGCTGGAGAGAAGACACGGTGCTCTCTCCTACCGGTTGTCACAGACTTACCGGGCACGGTAGCTTCGGTAGGTATCTGTGGCGAAGACACCGGGAAACCACGGCTGAGTGTCAGGAATGCGAGGACCGTAGCGATGACACAGCGCTCCACACGCTAGTGGAGTGCACGGCGTGGGCGCAACGGCGCCAGGCCCTCGTAGTGGGTCTGGACGTGGACACTCTCTCGCTCGAGACCATGGAGCGAGCTATGATCTCCAGCGGGAGTAAGTGGGACTACGCCGCCTCTTTCTGCGAGAAGGTCATGCTCGTGAAAGAGACGGTGGAGCAGGAACGGGAGAGAACTCTCTCACCCAAGTTCCGCAGTCGGCGGCTTGGACGGCGCCAACGTGTCTTCGCCGAGGACTATCGGCCTCCATGACCGAGGGTCTGAGGACGGTGAGAGGGCTGCTCACCGTCCTTACAGAAGCAGGCCCATGACGGCAGCGTGACGTGAGGATCTCACGCACACCCCCCTTAGAAGCGGGATCACACCCGAAACCCCCTAAATACGCGGGATAGCACCCAAACCACCCCCTGGGCGAGGTCGCAGTGGCGGCCGTAGGTCTGTAGGGAGTCCTGGGACATCCTTTCGAGGGCTTACCCGGGGCTCCCAACCATAGGTTGCTGGGCGTTACGTAAGGTTTTTTAGTCGGCAGGAGTCCGGCATAACATCCTTGAGTAGAAGAGTCCTTGAGTAAAAAAAAAAGATCGCTCATGGGATTGTTCCATGATTCTATTTTCCATCAAATTTGTGAGATCGTCGCTGCTGTAAACATCACTTTGTTTTCTATTTTGTGCCAAATTTAACAATATTTTTTTCCTTCTGCTATACATGTTATTATAATTACTTACAGTGTATTATGAAATGTTGTTAAATAAATCACAGATTTTAGAATAATAATATTTAGTACGCAAGCTTAAATATGTCAACCTCCCGTGACGAAATGGTCAAGTAACTGATACCTTTGTTTATAAGAAGCGAGACGCGCCAAATTGCCCGACGCACACACGGACAAGTGTATATGCCCGTGTGTACTTCGTTGCATTCTAAAAAAAGGGTGTAGGTGTCTTTATACTGGTTGAATTTATAGTCGTTTTGGAACGGAAAGGTTTAGGCCCAGTTTCGATAACAGAACCGATCGGCACTGTCAATTTGAAAATCAACAATAAAAAATTACGAAAATGTCAAAATCTACATCGTTTGCCAAAATCAAAACGAGAACACGTGGTTATTCCTTTAAATTTCACGAAATACGTTTACTACGATTTTCTACTACAATTTTTCATTCAATGTCTAACGTTCCAATCAGTAACAAGAGTCACCGCGCCGGGAAAATTCGACCAATCACAACGCATGAACGCATCGGTCCACGTGGACTCGTTGCCAAGTAACGTCGGTAGGTACTCGACTAGTTACGTCTTGTAGGTAGGTAAATACGCTCGGCCGACCGCGCCGCCGCGCCGCCGGCCGGCGACCGCGGCGCGCAGTTCGACTTTAACTCGCGCGCAGTATTGTCGTCGCGATCGACTTTTATTTGTGGTCGGAAATAAAACGATTAGTTTACACTCGAGAGTACGAATCTCGTGATGAATTACGCAGTGCGATAGTGGACGCCTTTGAAATAGTGAAAAGTGACAGAGACACATTGAATAAACTAAAAGACAATAGCCTAAAACGTGCCCGTTTGTGTATCGAACGTTTTGGACTCCATTTTGAGCAGTTGCTAAGGTACAGGGAAGTGTAAATAAACTGTGAATGGTAGGTCTAGGTATTTAAGTTGATTATTTTGTAAATAGCTCCAATTTTTTAAATACGCCGGAAATACTCCCTATTTGTTCGTGTTTATTTTCATTATTATTACATAAACCTTATTAATTCACCGTAAAATAGAACAATATTAAAGTATTTCCGACGGTCCTAAGCCCGCGTAAAGTATGAAGGAGAAATTAGAGTCCTTTATTATTATATAAGTACCTATTATTATCGAAACGATGTATTCGGCCAATGAACTGATCACATGGAGACACGCGCCGCGGCGTAGGTACCTATGGGTTTCGGAGTTTCATTCATTGAAAAGTTCAATGAATAATCGAAGCGCTACTAATGTTTCAACTCGAACGAGTGATAAAGATTACATAGAAGTCATTTTTTTATTATAACCTGCACAGCTGTTTTGACACTCCGAAATGGTTCCATTATTGATTCCGAGTAACCCCCTCTCGGGTCCAGAACGACTATAAATTCAACCAGTATACGCTGCAAAATACCACTAAATATTTGATTCAAAAAAAATAAAAAAATATGTCCAAATGGAAGACAAAGTTCTTAATTCAATTATGTAAAAAAACGATTTTCGCAAAAATGCAGATGTCCGTTTGCTCTTCGCTGCCGTCGATATTATCAAAGATAATATAATAGTATTACATACAGATCGGCAACTCCCTGTCGCGCCACGGCTGTCAGTAGAGTTGACGTGCGCGTTGACGGATCGCGCCACAGCTGTCAGTAGAGTTGACGTGCGCGTTGACGGACAATTTGCTTACATTTTATTGATCACAGGCACATATTCAAGCTGGAGTTTCCGCCCTGTTTTACTATGCCTTTTTTATTTTTTTAACGTGGAAAGGAAAATCCTACAGGGATGCTATGCCGGACTCCTACTGACCAATAACCACACGTATCCTACCTTACAGCCTACGGTTGGGCCTAACAGCCTCGGAAGGATGTTCCAGGGATTACACTACGTCTTTTTTTTAACGTGACGGGAAATCCTCATGGATGCTATGTCGGACTCCTACCGACTAAAAAACCTCACGTAACGCCCGACAGCCTAAGGTTGGGAGCCCCGGGTAAGCCCTCAGAAGGATGTCCCAGGACTCCCAACAGACCCACAGCCGCCACTGCGGCCCCGCCCAGGAGCTGATTCGGGTGCTATCCCGCGTCTTTGGGGGGTTTCGGGTGTGATCCTGCTTCTAAGGGGGGGGCGTGCGTGAATCCCTCACGTCACGTTCCCATCATGGGCCTGCTTCTGTAAAGACGGCGAGCAACCCTCTCACCGTCCTCAGGCCCCAGGTCATGGAGGCCGATGGTCTTAGGCGAAGACACATCGGCGGCGCTCAAGCCGCCGACTGCGGAACTTAGGTGGGAGAGTTCTCTCCCATTCCCGCACCGCCGCGCCGTCTCTTTCACGAGCATGACCTGCTCGCAGAGAGACATGGCGGAGTCCCACTTACTCCCTCTGGAGATCATGGCTCGCACCGTGGTCTCAAACGAGAGAGAGTGTCCACGTCCAGACCCACTACGAGGACCTGGCGCTCTTGCGTCCACGCCGTGCACTCCACCAGAGTGTACTCAGCGCCTGCTATGATTGGTTGCATAGGTAATTTTGGCTATTATACTTGGCATTGTCGGATCTCCTAGCTACCTTTACCGATCATCATCATCCTACCTCCTGATTGTATCCAGTAGTCCTAACTATGGTCGGCTCCGAGAGGTACAAGTTTGATATTGACTTTATTTAGCAGCGTTTTAGGCAGCCTTTTGATACATACTCTTTAAAGGACTGTTGTCTCACAAGCAAAATGATTTCTATTTCTCTAAATCTTTGTAATAATCTGCTGGCAATGTAAAGGGCTTCTACAGAGGGACTGTCAAAAAGCTTTTTTTTTTGGTGACGCGGGGAATGCATTTGGGCACCGTCATCAAAGCCGCGGGGGCAACTGGGACGGTGTGTGGGGCTCCCGGTCCCGTAAAGGGACCGTCCTACCCACTGAACACCGCGGTGTTCCTCCTCACCCTATAGCCGGGCCAAAGGATATCTAAAAAAAGACTGTTAAAGAGTTACCTTCATGGCCACATCTTTGCGAGGCAATTGAATAATTTTACGGACGAGGAGTAGCTCGTCCGTATCCAGGCGAGTATTTGGCGACCGTGACAGTAGTCACGGTCGCCAAAAAATATTGGTCAAGGATTTTTTTACGCAGCTTGATGAAAAACTGTGGCGACATCTGGCGTATTGAAGGCCACTCACAGTCTTCAAGTCTAATGACAGGGGCCCTCAAGTTATGCCAAGGAAGTACCTTTTCACGCTCTGCTTAAATCAGTACTTCTGCGAAGAGTAGACCTGGCATGCACCCAGGAAAAATAACAAGTCAAATCTTTAAGATCCGTTCATAAATAAAGTGACAATAATCTTCATTTCCTAATTTTCTCCCCGATTTTCTCACCTATCAAAAAAAGCTCTAGACAAAAGTTGAATTTTAAATAAATCAAAGAACACGTGTGCCAAGTTTGGTGAAAATCGGTTAGCAATTGCGTCCGGAACTAACATAAACACAGACATACGGACGAAAGCAAAATCGTCCATATTTTCGAACTGGACCCTCTCTTTCGCTTCGCTCGCTCGGTCAAAGCCTCTCCTGCGCTTCGCTCGCTCTAACAAGGACTCTCGTTCGCTTCGCTCGCTCAGTCAAAAACCTGGGGTTGTAAGTTCCACGTGCATTGATATCAAATAAAACCTAAAAACCTATTTAATGTAAACGGAACTTCTAACACTTCACAAAATACAAAGCAAGCACTTGTTTTTCGCTTCATAGTTGCAGAAAATAAGTGTACTGACATTTTCCAATACTTTTTCTTCCTAATAAATGTTTGTCCTCAATAAACGCTACCTTGGTAGCTCACCCCTATACTTACTTATGCAAAACTATAATTTAGTAAATTATTGTATATATTATCGACACGCCACGCCATGAGACATGCATAAGAATGTTTCGAATAGACAATGCTCGGGCGTCTCGATAAAAACTCAGGTCGATGGCTATTCAAATAAAAGATCCAATTTTCAGCAAAAAATAACCTTATTAAAATATAACAGAACTCAAATTTCTATGCACTTAGATGTAAATACAGCTACTTTTTTCACGAGACGTTTTGAAGTAGCAGTTAGAGACAGTCTTATCACGTCGTAATAACGTTCATTTTTCAAGTATTAAAGATCAAATACTGCGACAATGACTACAAACTTAGTTCTAAATATAATCCTCAATCTTAAGCTTTTCTTCATAAAGGCTATTTTGCTTAGAAATTGCTGAACTATTAACTTGGCGGGACAGAGACAGTCTACAATATTTTAAAATGCTTTGAATAGTATTTTTATTGCAGTGGGATAGGGTATATTTTTGCCAAGCAGACTGGTGGTAGTAATTTTGTTTGGGGACATGACAGAGGGAACCCGTGTGCGTCGACATGCAACGATACCGGATTCTGTGCTACACAAGAGATTGTAACTCAAAGATTTAGTGCCTGTCTGGTCGCATTTAAAGTATGTTATACAATATACACTATTGCGTTATTTTACCTCAATACATCTGAGTAACTTGAGGTGTACAGATTGTAGAAGAACTGAAGCTTTAAAGATGAACCCAAACAGAGGTTCAGACAAGTTAGTTTTTTAAAAACGCCAAAATCCAAATCGTATCGGACTATTACTGATTTTACTATGATAGCGCTAAAGAGATATAGATTTAAATTAAACTAGCACAAAAGAGATGTAACTTTAATCTACCAATAAGCAAGATTCTAAGAAAAGAAGTAATTTAGAAGTTTCTAAGCAACAAATGATGACGTCATCTTGCGATTTGGTTGGGCTGTTTAGACTCCTAATTGGAAAAGGGAAATCACCCTGCACTACGAAGGTAAGGATCCTGGGAATAAAATTCTTACTGATTGTATTTTTATGAATTTCAATTTTAGTCATTTTACTCGTTAACCTCGCCGTACGTAAGTATTTGTTGCTATTGTTATGGTAGATAGGGCAATTAAGTATTACTGGAGGTTGAACTAGGATACCAGTCATTTTAATAAACCTTGAGGTACGTAATATAGTGTAAAATATAAAATGAAATACAAATATCTCGTGAAATTCATCTCGTCTGTAACCGTTCTGTCGCGACATGAGGCAGGCGGGGCGAATGCCGGCGGCGGCCCGACTTTTTTCCTCGAAGATTTTTTCAAACAATTTTTTCTTTGTGAAATCTGTATCGCACGATACACGAAGTCTTTTACGTGATTCGTCGAAAAAAGGTATTCGTGGTGTTACAAGGCGCGCCAGAAAAAAAATAGAATCAGAAAGTTTCGAATTTCAATCGATCTATTTTTTTTGTTGCCGCGTTCAAATTTCTTTGAAAGAGTATGAATTTACGTACCTACATGACTCAATGTTACTAGCGGTTTTATTGTCATGTTCGTGAAAATATTTTACACTGCCTATTCTAATGGCATTAATTCTCACAACACATTTGTCAGGCGAAAAGGTAAGGTATTGAACTCGATAGAACATGCCCAAGTCGTATGCATGCCTTGTGAGTCAGTATTTTTGTCTTGAATCGGCTTCATCTCGTTTCGAGGCCCAGTCGTTGCGCTCGTCTTTGGATGGCCTCTACGAGACCCTGGTCTGTATAAAGTTCTCAATTTTGACATTGAAAAAGCGCTTCTCTCAATGGCCGACTCTGGAATCAGTCGCTGAGTCCATTCAGCAAAGAGAATACAATACTACGTAAGACATTCAGTGGCGAAAATCTCATTTGTGATTTCGAGAATTAGCCAATAAATAAGAGTAGTTTTAAAGTCAAAACAATACATTATTACGAGTATAGTAAGAAGTTTGGTCTGAATACATTTAGCAATATTATGGTATTGGTATCCTTCTCCTAGCGGTGCCAGACCTTACAAGAATACTAATTATAGCAAGAGTGCATAATATAATCAAAGGCACTATCCTTGAAAATGACCAAATTTGCCATCAGATATAGAATTTTGTGTAATGTATGTGTGTGCAATGATGCTATAGTAAATAAAGATTCTGATATTGGAATATATATAATAGAAGTGTTCAGTATGTAACAGGAAAATACTCGCGATAACTGTGAGCTTACCTGCATGTAATGTACTCACTCTTCCGTAACAAAACATTACGCCTTTAAGGTTTCACAGCTTTTTATATACTTATTAAATTTTAATGTCTATCATGCACTAAATAACGCGCAAAATATTTTTATTTGCATTTTATACTGCGCCTACCGTCTGATCTTCCGGTCTCTTAACAAGCTGCTGCGTGAGCCTGGACAGTTAATAAATTAGACTAAAGTCGAATTTTTAATTAGACGAAGTAAAGTGACAGCAACTAATGTCACTTCTTCATAGAAATTAATCAACATTGTATGGAGAAGTGACATTAGTTGCTGTCACTTTACTTCGTCTAATTAAAAATTCGACTTTAGTAAAGCACCATGGCTGGCAGATGAGGTTGGGGCTCGCAGACCTTAATGTCAGACTTCGTTTAAGACACCATTTTAATGCTGGATGTCTTGGCCAAAAATCTGACGCTCTAGCTAAGTCTAAAGCGACGTCTAAACCAGCCTGACATGCAAACGATTTGTCTACGACTGGAGGCCCAGGATTCCCGGCAGTCTTTGGCTATCACTGCGGCCTCGCCTAAAGGTTCGGTTGTTATTTCGCTTCTTTGAAGGTTGTTTCGGGTATTTTCACTTCATTTTGCCGCTGCTTATACACTGATTTGATGTGACACCAAAAATAAGCTTGATAAAATGTGAGCTAACGTAGGTATGTACTTGCCGCGGCATATTTACTCAATGTACCGTAATTCTGCCCACAATTTCGTGACACACCATGGGTGGTATAAAAATAAGTACAAAAAAATGTATATTAAAGTAAACCAAGCCATTGTTATGAAACAACTGTGGCAATCACAATTATATGTAAATGTAGTGACGCTCGAACCAAGAACGGCTGAATAAATGAATATTCATAATCAGTTTATTAATTTGTTTTTGTTTTGGTGACGTAAGCTAAGTATGTCATAGATAGATAGTACGTATTTTACTTTTTGGTCTTTGCCTCTGTGCAAGCGAGAAGCACGTGAGAGGAAAGCTGCAAAATTTTAAAAACCGGTCAAGTGCGAGTCGGATTCGCGGACGGAGGGTCCTGTACCAGAAACTGCAAAAAATCACTTTAAATATCATTATTTTTCTGTTTTTAGATTTGTTGTTATAGTGGCAAGTGTGGCAAGTGTGGCAACAGAAATACCTATATCATCTGTGAAAATTTCAATTGTCTGGTGACGTACAGACGAACAGACAGATAGCAAAGAGTAATTCAAAGCCCTTATGTCTCCCAAAGTTACTCGGAGTCTTAAAGTCCAGCAGTGGACTTCGATAGCACGATAGTTACAGAGTTTAGTCTACTATAATAGTTTGATTGTGTTGAAAAATGTCGATTTCGTTTGACAAAGTATGTATAGGTATAGGTTTCTACTGTCAATGGTACATTATTTGTCTAATTTTCGTTCGCTAACTAATCGAACGACATTTTGACAACTTTTGATGTTTTCCTGTCCTTGCCTTTATTATCCTGATCCAGATTTCCGTCATTTATGGCCTAATTCCATAAGGTATTTCTACTGTATTATCTGTCAACGGTTGAAAAACAGAAGGTTTGTACATAGCGTCGCAATCACCTTAGTAATAAAAAGGCTTAGTGTTGAGATATTCAAAGCCAGTTTCCCACGAAAGAACATCAAAGAATCAAGATATAACTTCTCATCTTGACAAGTATCTGCTACTAAAATCACAGCACGAAGTCTTTCTTAGAAACCACTTCAATGAAACAAACTCTTGACCGTTTCTTGATAAAATGAAAAAAAAAATCGAATTTGATTTTTGTCGCATAAATCATAAGGTTTAAATTACTCGAATCTAAACCTAATCCTTACCTTTCTTTAATGCAATAAACAACAACTTTATTCATACGGAATAAGGTAGATATTTCCTTGTAAAGATATGTTATAATTTGGTGAGGATGAACTATAAATAAAATACGAAGTTTTAAGCGACAAAGAACTACCCTCGCAGAGCAGGTTCTTTTAATTTATGGGATGTCAATTATTATGTGTGAGTATGTGTGTGTATGTGTGCACACTTGCTAAACTCAGCAGGGGGCTATGACATGCAAGGGGTGTGATGAGCTAGTTTATCAGGGTTGTCCAATATAGTTTTTATTATATAGTTTTAATTTTGGTTTATAAAAAAACAAGAATTAATTTCAAGTACTGTCGCGTCCCAGATTTCTTTTAATAAACCTTTAAAATGATGATGATTGTGATAATTTTGTATTCTCTGGGAGTAGATAATCTTTAATATTTTCTTATTAAATTTTCTATTTCTTACGTACATGCTTTTTAGGGTTTCGTAGCCAAATGGCAAAAACGGAACCCTTATAGATTCGTCATGTCTGTCTGTCTGTCCGTCTGTCTGTCCGTCCGTGTGTCACAGCCACTTTTCTCCGAAACTATAAGGCCTATGCTATTGAAACTTGGTAACTAGATGTATTCTGTAAACCGCATTAAGATTCTTATATAAAACTAGAAAAAAAGCAGTAAATTTTGGGGGTCCCCATACTCAGAACTGAAACTCAAAATTTTTTTTTTCATCAAATCCATACGTGTGGGGTATCAATAGATAGGTTTTTAAAAATGCTATTGAGGTTCTTAAAATCATTTTTTTCTAAAGTGAATAGTTTGCGCAAGAGACACTTCCAAAGTGGAAAAATGAGTGTCCCCCCCCCTCTAACTTCTAAACTAAGAGAATGATAAATCTAAAAAAAATATATGATGTACATTGCCATAAAAACTACCAACGAAAATTAGTTCGAACGAGATAGAGCTGGTAGTTTTTTTTTAATACGTCATAAACCGCAAGTTACTTGCTGCTACGAAACCTTTCATGGGCGAGTCCAACTCGCACTTGGCCGGTTTTTAAAATCTATGGACGGAAATAATACCAAAAAATATTGAAAGAAGAACATCGTAGTATCACGCTGTGCTAATTTAGACGTTTTATTATGTAAAGTTTTGTATGACATGCCTAGTTTTGTTTGTGTATGAAAAAGATCACTTTCAACTTACAACAAGTTTCTGAAAGTGGCTTAAAAAGCATTATTTGATCATGAATGATAGTGCTCTACTTTAAGTACACATTAAGTACCTACTGTTATTACTAGCAAAATGTTGAAAAATGTTCTTTTACTGACAACCCTTCATTGGTCTCGCTACGGCAAGCACAGCAGGGGTTGTCGGCCCATACGTCACCGACGCACACCATTAAAAGTTTGCATGTATGTGTAAATACCGATGGCCAGCTGTGGACATCTGTGTGGCTGACAAGTGGACCCAACTCATTACTTTTTTTTAGGAATTTTGCATAGGGTATTGGCGAATTGACCAAGATCTACTATTTTTTTTTTCAAATTGCATATTAATCTTTTATGTTGGATTAGATCTTGTTCTTGCTGTGTGTGGTATATTGCTCATTACGATGCAATGAGGCTTCCGGACTCATGCTAGTCAAATTCATTGTCATGACTGCCTCTGTAGCGTAGTCGGTAGTGATACCGCCTGCGGCGCTGGAGGTCCTGGGTTCGATTCCTGGGTCGGTCCAAATCTTTGTGTGATTCACAAAATGTTTGTTTCGGAGTTTGGGTGTTTTCTATGTAAGTATAATATGTATGTATTTAGAAATATGTAAGTATGTAAATATCAGTTGTCTAATTCCCATAGCACAAGCTTATATTAGCTTAATTTGGGCTAGAATGCCGCTAGATGATGTTGTGTGTGAACGTCTACAAATATTTATTAATTAAATTATTTATTTATTCGCAAGTTTTGAAACTTACTACCAACGGATGAGCTCGAAGCGGATATAAGTAAAACTCGAAACAAAATCCAGACCCAACCTTGGTCAAATGTCAGGACCGTCATCCTCTTGTCTCGATGTGGCAAAAATTCGGAGAGGTCTACTGCATAGAATCTATACTAATATTATAAAGAGGAAAGATTTGTTTTTTGTTTGTTTGTTTATAACGAAAAGGCTCCGGAACTACAGGACCGATTTGAAAAATTGTTTCACTGTTGGGAAGCTATACTCCTTGCGGTGAACATAGGCTATATTTTATTCCCGTATTCCCACGGGAAAGGGAACTACGCGGGTGAAACCGCGTGACGTCCGCTAGTATTATATAATCTGTGCTACTATCAACAACGTAGACATGTCCATGGATTAACGAGCCACCTCTCCTTTTTAAATAAAACTCACTCTATAAATGTGTACACAATAAAAAAATAATGTAGGTCTGTCTATTTTTGAAATTTGTAGGCCAATAAATAAAAAGTTACGTCTATATCAAAGTGGCTCCTCAATCTAAACATTTAGATTCAGAAGTTTCTTAAATTTCTTAACGAAACTGATATATTTTATTGATTTTCTTTTTGTATCATTTAGTACGCATTATGTAGGGTACCAACTAACGATTCCCACCCTATCCTACCGGAATTCAAGAAGTCGGCGAAAAGCATTTTTCCACTTTGGAAGTGTCTCTTGCGCAAACTACCTATTCACTTTAGAAATAAATGATGTTTGAAACCTCAATAGCATTTTTGAAGACCTATCTATAAATACCCCACACGTAAGTACTGGGATTGATGAAAAAAAAATTTTGAGTTTCAGTTCTGAGTATAGGGAAGGGACCAGTGGCGGGGCAAGACCTAAATTTGGTGTGGGCAAGACAGATTTCGCGAGGCCCTGTTCTGTGACGCCTATAATAATAGGAATAATAATCAATAATCGCCTTATGGACAAAAAAATACTTTAAACCACAGAGGTTTACGTCAAATGAGGTTAGTGGGGTCACTCGTCCCAAAAAATCCAGGCAAAACATATACAGGTTGTATCCGCGGTCTCCTAAGAACGTTTTGCTGTAACTACAACGGATAAGGTACTTGCCCTTACTGCCCCGTTTCAAAAATACACCCTGTATTGTTGGTTCCACTACCTAAATGGGTCCATGAGTATTGTAAATCCTGGTGGACCCCTTAGTGGAACCAACAGTCCGGAAGGAGTAAAACAAGGGATTCCCCGCACTGGTCGGAGGTGCACAGTGGATCGATTCATACAAATCGGGGGACATAGGAATCTTAAAAAACATTTTCCTGTTTTCACAAAAACTAATGATGCCAATGTGTTTATCTTAATAATTGTAGTCGAAAACAAATGGACAATATTTTGATTAGACTTCAATTTTAACTGATTTCAATGTAAGCAAAAGTACATCAAAAAAGGGATAGCTTGCGATTTTCTCGTGTTTTCTTATTTTAACGCTTATTTTTTGTCTACATATTTCTAATGTTTGATTATTGAAAGTGCATAGATTTAATTTAATTGTCTGTCTTTTATATTTTTGTTTATTTTAAGCTACAATTTTTTTAAGTTTATGTTTTTCTAATTTGGTTTCATTATTTAATTTACTGTACATACATGTTAATTGAATCGTTTCTGTTCTGTATTTTTATTTATTTTAAGCTATTATTTATACCACTTTTGTTTTTATAAGTAAGTTTTTGTATTTTTATAACTATGATATATGTTTTATAAAACGCGTCATTGTTTTATTTGATTAATACATTATTTTCTTCAAATCTTAATGAAAAATCACTATACAATACAAAAATGTTGCTAAAATAGTAGAAAATAATGTAAGTCGTCTGCTTATAGGTATCTCTCAAAAACTCCCGATTCCGTATGCTAGTCATATTATTTTTGATGTGGGTAGGACAGTACTAAGCTAAAATGTAGTTAAGAAAAATGATATTTTGTCATATAGCTCCCAAAGCGGTGCCTAGGGGTACCTAAAATGTTTAGCAGATATTTTGCTTACTATACTATATTATACTATCTTCACGCCAAATCCCTTGCGGGGTAGGCAGAAAGAACCGAGCGCCACACGGCACGGTCCATACACACCTCACTTACTTCTTCAAATTTCATTTTCTTTTCATGCATGCACGTCGGTTCCATCGGCTCTTGACACCACCTTCAACTAGCACACGATCAATTTGGTCGTGTCCTTCCCCGACTCCTACATCCATCCATTTTTGCATTGTATATCTGTTGTCATTCTTTCATCTCCCATTCACTCCACATGCCCGAACCATCGTAGTATGCCCTTCCTTCCTTTAACATCGACACTCTCTTCCAGACCAACTCTCTTTCATACATCTTCATTCCGAACGCGATCTGCGAGCGTTATATTCAGCAGATTTTGCGTAGCGCGCGCATCTCGACCGCGTTTAATCTACTGTCATGCATTTCCTGCCATACCCAACTCTCGCTTCCATACGTTAGCGTAGGTATCAGCACCGCAGTGTACTGCGAGCTGGGCCTTTTGACTTAATAAAAGCTTTTGGCACCCAAAAGTTTACCTAACGCTCCATTCACACTATTGCCCGCAGTTACCCTCCTTTCTACATCAGCGGTGTACCGTCCATCCCTGCTAAATGCACATCCAAGATATACAAACTCATCCACCTGTTCCAGCACTACATCATTTACAGTTACCCTGGCATTCGTTCTGTCCTCTTCTCTTTCGAATACCATCAGTTTCGTTTTAGTCGCTATTTTGCTAACAACCCATTAAAAGTCACTATAAGCGTTAAATAACAAAACACGAGAAAATCGCAAGCTATCCCTTTTTTAATGTACTTTTCCATACATTGAAATCAGTTTTTGTCGAATATTTTTTAAAATTGAAGTCTAATCAAAATTGTGTCTCTATGTTTTCAACACTACAATAATTATTAAGATAAACACATTGGCATCATTAGTTTTTTGTGAAATCAGTAAAAAGTTTTATAAGATTTCTATGTCCGCCGATTTGTATGAATCGATCCACTGTGCGGTGGCAAGGATTACCTACTCGCGGTATAATAGTAACGCACGTAAGCAAATGTTGCCAGACTAAAAAACATAATGTTCACAACAAAATTAATTTATATATTTTTTATTTTATTCTCGCTTTGAAGCAATGCATAAAAATTTTCAAGGCGCGAGGCCCCCGTGTACCGCGAGGCCGTGGGCGGTGGCCCACGTCGCCCACGCCTTACGCCGCCACTGGAAGGGACCCCCAAAATTAACTGCTTTTTTCTAGTTTTCTATAAAAATCTTGATGCGGTTCACAGAATACATCTACTTACCAAGTTTCAACAGCATATGCCTTATAGATTCGTAGAAAACTGGCTGTGACATACGGACGGACAGACAGGACGAATCTATTAGGGTTCCGTTTTTGCCATTTGACTACGGAACCCTAAAAAGAGTGTCACATATAGGGTTGCCAACCGTCCCGCTATACGCGGGACGTCCCGTTTCTGAGACCCATAACAAGACGTCCCGCTCAGGGTGTGAGCGGGACGCGTAATATCCCGCTTTTCTTGATCTAGCAACAAACGCTTACTGTATTTTTAGCGATGCATCAAATCACGAAAATGTGAAGTTATTTCCTATAAATAGTTGTAAGATTCTACTGTCCAGAGGAGGGTATTCGCACATGTTTGCTTGATTTCTATGAAGACCCCAATGAGAAAGCGATAGATATTTACAATTACATTAGGGCAGTTCATAGGGCTAACGACCTTGACCATACAAAACACGCGCCTTCAAGCTAGGAAATGTTGTATTTCAGAGCTTATTTTTGTTGTAATAAGCCTTACTCTTACTTATTCAAAATCGAAGAAAACCAAATTATAGATGTATTTTCTTTTTAATTTGGCATATTTTTTTTCTATCGCGTCGATAAAAATTTAAGTTATAAAATGCATTCGTCTAAAAATTTGGGGCTGCCTTTATGATCGTTTTAGACATTATGTATAATTAATATATTATACAATATACAAAAAAAGCTAATTTTTTCACACACATCATGTAACTAGATTAAAAATATTTTTTGGCTATAATTTTCAGTCTACTTATCCAGACAAAAATGCTTTTATTTGCACCTCGTTTTCGTCATTTTTTAAAGCAGACCAGGACCCTTTTGATTTGCGAAACGCATGTGCGTATTCCACTAATAATGCTATTCTTGGAGAAAACTGTCCCAATCGCTTTGAAGAAATTTTTTGACGAGGATAAGGGTAAAAAGACGGAATGCTATCTTGGCTTTTTTGAAAGCTGTTTAAAAAAAATTCGGAGCAGTATCATGCGTTTTGAGAAAAGAAATGCGTTGTCGTGTTCTTGATGATGACTGAACGGATGGAGCTGAAATTTGGTACAGAGATAGCTTATAGTCTGGAATAACACATAGGCTACTTTTCATTCCGGGAATATGTTCCCACGGAAAGCAGGAACGGGTACCGAATTTCACGCAAGCATCATCTAGTTTAAACTAATATGTTCCCGGGATGAAAAGTAGCCTATCTGTTATTCCAGACTATAAGCTATCTAGTGCTATCTTTGTACCAATTTTCAGCCCAATCCATTCAGCCGTGAGAGCGTGATTAAGTAACAAACATCCAAACATCTTCACAAACTTTCACATTTAAAATATAATATTATAAAGAAGTAAAGTTTGTGTGTTTGTTAAATTGTAAGGGGTAATCTCGGGATCTACTGAACCGATTTTAAAAATTCTTTCACCAATAGAAAGCTACGTTATTGTGGAGTGTCATAGGCTATAATGCATCACGCTACAACTAATAGGAGCGGAGCAGTAATAGTAAATGTTTCAAAAACGGGGGACAACGGAAACAGGAAACTCTCTTATGTGGCGCAAACGAAGTTGCGCGGGTCAGCTAGTTTAAAATATGAGTAGGAAGTAAGATAGAAGGATTAGTAGGATAGGATAGGATTAAACGGTTTTTTAGTAAATGTTGACTATTATTTAACTAACAAGGCGTTAAATTTTACCTCTCATCCTAATTTGAAAGTAAAGTTCACGTTTTTTAGTATTTTAAACAAAATTCGTAAGATCCCGCTTTTTAAACCCTTGTCCCGCATTTGAAATCAACATTTCCCGCAAATTCGAATTTTGAAGTTGGCAAGCCTAGTCACATACCTCATCAGTTCTTGTAAGCTTTTTACATACTTATTTACATGTCATGAATATAGTCACGCCTTTACCTCCGAAGGAGTTAGCAGAGGCATACTATACGTCCACATTTCATCATTTGTTACTGTCCCGATATGCTAAGCTTTTAGCATCACTATTGATTAATTGATTACTAGCGGACGTCATGCGGTTTCACCCGCGTAGTTCCCGTTCCCGTGAGAATACGGGAATAAAATATAGTCTATGTTCACCGCAAAGAGTGTAGCTTCCCAACAGTGAAAGAATTTTTCAAATTGGTCCAGTAGTTCTGGAGCCTATTCGTTACAAACAAACAAACAAAAAACAAAAAAACAAATCTTTCCTCTTTATAATATTAGTATAGACTAGCTAATGTTTGCGGATCCGCCTGTGAGGTAGGTACACCATAGAAGCTTACTCTCTGTTTAAAAACTAGGTCATCAAGACTTTTCATAAACCCTATTCTATCCCCGTACCAAATTTCATAAGGATCGATTCAGTGTTTCAGACCTGAAAGCAAGCAGACATACAAGACTGTCTTACCCCAAAACGTTACTCTTTTTTTTAACGTGAGGAAAATCCTACATGGATGCTACGGACTTCCACCGACTAAAAACCACACGTAATCTACCTAATAGCCTGAGGTTGGGAGACCCGGGTAAACCCTCGAAAGTATACCCCAGGACTCCCTGCACACGTTACGTCACAGAAAACGTTATCTACATATACTAATATTATAAAGAGGAAAGATTTGTTTTTTTTGTTTGTTTGTTTGTGTAACGAATAGGCTCCGGAACTACTGTAGTGCTATTCTCTAAAAAAACAGCCTTGCGTACAGCGCTGACCACAGCAGCGAGTTATTCGGTTATATATTACAATACCAGAAGTCAGAATGGCTTTACTTAAAATGCATTAGCCCAAAATACCCGAAATCGAAATACTAATATTCAAAAGGGTACTATTAAAAAAAAATCAAATTATATTGTACATACTTGGCCTTTTGAATATTGGTATTTCGATTTTGGGTATTTTGGGCTAATGCATTTCAAGTAAAGACATTTTGATTTCTGATATTGTAATATATAACCGAATAACTCGCCGCTGTGGGCAGCGCTGTATGCAAGGCTGTTTTTTTAGAGAATAGCACTACTGGACTGATTTGAAAAATTCTTTCACTGTTGGAAAGCTACACTCTTTGCGGGGAACATAGGCTACTATATTTTATTGCCGTATTCCCACGGGAACGGGAACTTTGCGGGTAAACCGCGTGACGTCCGCTAGTACCTAATAAACGTTTTCTGTAACGTTACCATTATCTACATAAATTTATTAACCCTAAAAAGTTGTCTATATGTACATAAACTGTTTCACAAGTATTCCACAATCATAGACTCAATAACACGTAAACATTTTGCTTCGCAAATCGTCGAATTGTGTAGCAACCTGTTGCTTCGCAAAAATAACAAGAAAGAACGAATGGCATTCCGACCATTAATCATTCATTCGTTCGAGGTTTGTACGAAAAGGATAAGTTTTGTACTACTCGTCGGTTAGATGGGAGCTGAGCTAGTTTGTTTGGCAATCTTCGACCAAGTAATATTATAGAGGGGACCCATTACAAACTCAAAAAGAAGTCGTGAGACGGTCTCACCCAACTAGGGTTACCATTTAGGAATTTGAAAAGTCCTGACAAAAAGCCTGACACTTCGATAAAAGTCCGGACACTTATTCATTGATTAGTCTCGTCGCTCTGCTCGGTGTTTGTAACCAAGATATTATGTAAGTGCAGTGGCACGGTAGGCATGGTTTATAGATGCAGGCATCCCTGCCCCCCCCCCCCCACGCAAGAGGAAATTCGAGAAGACGTAAAAATTATGTACAGAACTTGTATACAGTATCTTGATAAATGGACGACACCGTTGTCTGACTTTAAGTCTTTGACTGGATTCAATTAAAAAAGAACGAACTGATTGAGTTTGAAAAGCTCGTGGATTCAGTTGTATATATGAAAGGCAAAGCAGTTGTTGTCGATGATGTAAAGCTGTTCGATGAAATAACTGCCGTCAATTCATTTTAATCCCAACAAAACGATGCGTTTTTCAGTATGATGCTCCATAAAAGATGGGTTATCATTTTTAAAAACTTCGGAATCGCCAGACTGCCTGTTTTATTGAGTATTTGCGAGTATATTTTTGCTATCCAGGCTCAAAACGCAAATGTGGAAAGAGTGTTTTCTCTAATTGGAGCACAATGGACCAAAGAAGCGCTCGTGGCCCCGCTGACTCAGTGTTCTGTAAACGATCACTGCAGTAAGCAACATTTACTATGGCCGGATATGGATGGGTGACCACCACGTGGACCACTTTGTGACATTTATTTACGAGCGTTTCCGTGCTTCGGAAGGCACGATAAGCCGTTGGTCCCGGTTGTCAGTAAAATGACAGTCGTTAAGCCAAGTTGAAGGCCTTACGGGCGGCTTGAAAAATTTCAACTGTGGGTCGTCACAACCTGCGCCCGGGTCGGCAGCGCGTGTGTAGCGCCTCTGGTGTTGCAAACGTCTATAGGCTACGGTTACCAACCTTCCGGTGGGCCGTAAGCTTGTCTGCCACCTAAGTAGTATAAAAAAAAAAAAAAAAAAAAAAAGAGCGAAACAGATTGTCTGTACCCTCGGTTAGATCATAGCTAATGATTCAATACAACCTTAAAAATATGAGTTGCGAAGAATTCTACAGAAAGCTTTGAATGAAAATGAGTTGCGTAGTAAAGTATCTAGTGTTGAAAAATATAAACATTAATATACTTACCGAAAACCTGCGTTAAGTTAGATTTTTTTTCAAGAAAGTATTTTATGTTTGCATGTTATTGCTTGATTTCTTAAGTTGATTGTTTTGTGTTTTGTTTATTGAAGTTAATAAAGATTAAAGTTTTATTTTATACTAGCTGATGCCCGCAGCTTCGCCCGCGTCCATTTTCACTTCCCGTGGGAACTTATTCCCGGGATAAAAAGTAGCCTATGTATTATTCCAGGCTATAATGTATCCCTGTACCAAATTTCAGCCAGATCCGATCAGCCGTTCGAGCGTGAAAGAGTAACAAACATCCACACTCACAAACATTCACATTTATAATATTAGTAAGATTACTTAGTATGTGGTTTTATTAGTCACTTTCCATCTTATTAAAAAAGCCGGACAAATTAAGGAACCGGACAAAGTCCGGACTAGTGTCTAAAAGTCCGGACATGTCCGGATTAATCCGGACGGATGGTAACCCTACACCCAACTGCCCCTCTGTGAAAGTGAAAGTTCAATTCGATTGACGTTGTCATTTTTGTTTTATTTCAAACTTTGAACAGATGATTCACGTGACCTATTGACGTAATATAGAGCAACAGAGTCACAGACTACATCGCCATAAGACCCTCTGCAATCTATTTTATAGAGAGGGGCTAAAAGTGAGACTAGTTCACACACAAAGATATTTGTAGCAACGACACGGCCGGCATGCACACATACATTCTTTTTTCAAATTTAGGGCATATATAAATAAATAAATAAATAAGTATTCACGGACATTTCACACAACGCTATCTGATCCCAAAGTAAGCTAGGAATAACCTGCTTGTGTTATGGGTATCAGACCACGGATATTAATACTTATATACTATTTAAATATATACATATTATACATAAAAACACCCAGACTCTTGAGACAAACATTTATGGGTCACACAAATATTTGTATCCGGTGGGAATCGAACCCACGACTTCCAGCGCCGCAGGCGGTATCTCTACCGACTGCGCCACAGACGCAATCCACAGAGGCCAAAAAGGGTAGTGTTTTTACACTTCGGGAACGCACAGGAAGGCATCTTGCGTAAAATGTCTTATGTTGACACGTGTTGCACCTTCGAAACAATAACACCGACTACGACAAAGTGATCGCATGCGCTCACATTAACATTGGTATGGATGTATGAATGGATGGGCCGGTCTATGCTATTACTTGTTTGAAGTTGTCAAGTTGGCAATACACATATTATCGCAAAACTTTACAACTTGGCTTTGCCTGTATTGTACTACTAACTGCTAACCCTGTAGCACACATTTAAGTTAAACCTACACGAATTTCAATAATGTAATAAAATAATTACTAATTCCCAAGAGAGTGGAGGCTTGACGTGAGGGATTCACGCACGCCCCCCCTAAGAAGCGGGATAACAACCGAACAACCTCCCAAAGACGCGAGATAGCACCTGAACCCCTGGTCTGCTGGGAGTTCTGGGGTAACCTTCCGAGAGCTTACCCGGGATCCCAACCGTAGGCTGTTTGGTAGGACGTGTGGTTATTAGTCGGTAGGAGAACGGGATTTTTCTTACGGCGGCTACGGATTTCATTTAACACTCATCAGCTTCATAATAAGTTAGCTTTCTAATGGTGAAATAATTTTTAATTTCGGTTCAGTAACTCCGAGTTTATCGATTACAAACAAAAAAAATCGTTCCTCGTTAGAACATTAGTTAGTGGTTTCGATTCATGAAACGTGGTTTTTTTTGTAGCCTTGAGGTAAACAAGCATACGGCAGTCCTGGGACATCCTTCCGAGGGCTTACCTGGGGCTCCCAATCAACCGTAGGCAGTGATAGAGCACGTCTGGTTTTAGTCGTTAACATCCGGCTTAACATCCAGGAGGGATTTCAACGCGTGTTAAACGTGTCTTCCGAAATACGTAAACCCTCGTACTTTTTTTTTTCATAAATATGTGTGGACATTCGGGATCTAGACGACTGATAGACATCTTACTAATATTATAGAGACCGTATACTTAGCATTCCATGGATTCTCCGTGCGGGCGCCGGGTCCATAGCGTGGCACAGGGGGGAACACCCCGACGGCGTCTGGGACTTGCGACCCATTCGAGTAGGCTTAGGGTGGCCACCTTACTATGCGCATAAACGATCACCTTCCACCGTCAACAATGTTCCCCCCCCCCCCCCTGCCCAACCAGATTTGGTAAGATCCTATCAATGCCGCTTTGGATAGGTACTCGTTTTAGTAAAGAGCTTACTGAAGCTCTTGGCAATCCAAGGTACTTAAATAAATTATACAGGGATTTAGCTGGAATTCCCCTTGCTCCTACTTCTACGGCATAGAGTTTAACCACATAGCCATTTTTGGTTAACTCATTGGTCAAGTCAAAGTATTTATTTGTCTTCATGGCGTGGTCCTTCGGTATGTTGGTCTCCCACGGCACCGTCAGCTCCACGAGCAGCGCACGCCTGTGTATCCTCGAAAAAACAATATATCGGGTCTGGATGACGAGGCACATACATCCTCCGGGATTTTGTAGTGTTTTTCATACGTGTCTGAGAGTATAGTCCAATCGGTGGCAGCCATCAAAATATTAATAACTATAAATACTAATATTATAAATGCGAAAGTTTGTGAGTGTAGATGTTTGTTACTCTTTCACGCTCTAACGGCTGAACGGATCTCGCTGAAATTCGATGCAGGGGTAGAAATGGATCTGGAATAACACATAGGCTACCTACTTTTTATCACGCAAACGAAGTTGCGCGGGTTAGCTAGTACTATATTTCTGAATACATACATACACTCGAGAGCAATGAATCCGGGTCACTTAAAGAATGTTAAAAATCTCGGAAACTAAAAATGATAGGTTAATGCAATAAATTGTATTTAATAGACAATGTAATACTCCTTAAATGAAAGTAAAAAAAATATGAGTCACCATACATTTTATTAACACAAAATTACATAAAGAAAAAACTGCTGATCTCTCCTTAAAACAAAAATAGGAAACATGAAATTTTTGAACTTCATTACGATTTTCTTGAATTTTAATACTTCGTATTGCCTCCTCGTGCTTCCATTACTGCGTTTACGCGGTTTGGCATGCTGTACACCAAGTTCCTTATACGATTTTGGGGAATATTCTCCCATTCCTCTGTGAGAGCAATTTTGAGCTCACGAAGCGTGATTGGGGGAGGGTTTCGTTGTTTTACGCATCTGCCTAGCTCGTCCCAAGCATGCTCGATCGGGTTGATATCCGGGCTGCGCGCTGGCCACTCCATACGAGTAATGTTCATCTCTTGAAGGTAGTCATTCACAATCCTACCTGTATGAGGTCGGGCATTGTCATGCATAATATAGCATCCTCACCTAAATTGACCATAAATGGACCAACGTGATCATTGAGGATTTCTTCCACATATCTTACGCTAGTTAAAGAGCCGTTTTCTATGATCACCAGCTCTGTGCGACTTTCAGAAGAAATTCCGGCCCACACAAGTACAGACCCACCACCGTAGGCTACTTTTTCTTCGATGCATGCTTGCTTGAATCTTTCCCCTGGTCTTCGATACACTCTGTGTCTTCCATCGTGCTTGTAGAGCATAAATTTTGATTCGTCGGAGAACATAACTTTTGACCAATCTTCAATACTCCAATTTACGTGGCTCTGGGCATACCTTAGTCTCGAAATACGATGCCCACGCTCCAGTTTAGGGCCGTTTGCAGGTCTAAGGGGTTTTAAGTTAGATTCAGCAAGCCGACGTCTTACTGTCCATGCACTTGGGTTACTTCCTCCGAGGCGTCGAAACTGATTGGTGAGTTCAGTTCCTGTGAGAAAGCGATTTCGAAGCATGGTGTTCACCAAGTATCGGTCTTCTCGTGCTGTGGTACACCTGGTTCTGCCCGTTCCTGGTCTGCGTAGGTTAGAACCAGTTTCTTCGTAACGTCGGAGAACTCTTTGTACTGTTGACAGCGACACACCGACAGTCCTGGCTGTATCGCGCTGACTCCGGCCGGTTTCCAGCATTGTAAGTATTCTGGTGCATTCTTCAGGCGTAAGCGACATAATTTCAGCTTGATTAATGAATATAGAGCACTATCAACATGGTTTATGTACCCACATAAATGACAGATTACAAACAAAAGCAACACCAAATGCTGTAATTTCGTAGTTCCATCTTCGAAAGTGGCCCTTTTTCAAATTTGATTTTTTTATGATATAACTTTACAATAACTAAGAAGTTTTAATACCTTCATTTAAGGAGTATTACATTGTCTATTAAATACAATTTATTGCATTAACCTAGCATTTTTAGTTTCCGAGATTTTTAGGATTCTTTAAGTGACCCGGATTCATTGCTCTCGAGTGTATTTAGGTAACTTACACCCAGACAAAGAACAAATCACTGTGCTCATCACCCAAAGAGATTTATCCTGGGTGGGAGTCGAACTCACGACCTCCAATTCCGCAGTCAGGCACACTAACCACTGAACCACGAGGCCAGTACTTAAGTGGAAATTGACATAAACGGCCCTTTAATTCCATTTACGGAACATCTATAGATAAACCGTCGTCGGCCGATGGACAGACTACTTCAGACTAGTTCTTTAGTAAAGTCCGCAACTCGCCAAACACCAGATGGACTTACGACATAAAAACGTTTGCAAGGAAGAGACTTTTTGCACAAGGAGCAGAATTATTGTTCGAAGGCTATCAGCCTCCATGACCTAAGGCCTGAGGACGGTGAGAAAGCTGCTCATCGTCCTTACAGAAGCAGGTCCATGACGGCAGCGTGACGTAAGAGATTCACGCACGTCCCCCCTAAGAAGCGGGATCACACCCAAAATACCCTAAAGACGCGGGATAGCACCCGAACAACCCCCTGGGCGAGGCCGCAGTGGTGGCCGTAGGTCTGTTGGGAGTCCTGGGATATCCTTCGGTGCTTACCCGGGGCTCCCGACATAGGCTGTTGGGCGTTACGTGAGGTTTTTTAGTCGGTAGGAGTCCGGCATAGCATCCATGATGGATTTTCCCCCACGTTAAAAAAAAAGGAGCATAGTTGTGCGTTATGGAGTCCAGCGGTGGACTGCCAAAGACTGAAAGATGGGCCATGAGGGTTATAATAATGATCTTGAAATGAAGGACAGACTTTGTCTCCTTATGCGTGTTTTGTCGGTTGTTACCATTGTGTTTGTTGAGGAATAAATTGTAGTGATGTCCAAGCTAGATACAGCTCGCGCCAAATAACTTAGCGTCTCTGAAGCTCGTTCGTTCGCGCCGCAATTTTGCAACAATAGATTTCAGAGGGAGAATTACTGCTATGTAGGCGGGAGAGGCACCCCTCCTGCCTCAGCTGTGCAGTAATTTCTCCAGTGAAACCTATTATTGCACAATTGCGGCGCGAACGAACGAACTTCCTAGACGCAAAGTTATTTGGCGCGTGCTATACTATATTATATGATAATGTTAAACTTACAGTTTGCCTCCAGAGTTCCAGACACCTATGTGTACGGTGAGGTGTGATGTGATAGAGGCTTCATTCTGTCTTAGAATACAAAATAAACATTTTAGATTGTAGAATGATTGCCCTGTCTCAATTTTTCGAAAACTTTTTATCATTGGGGTTTTCAAAGGAGGTTAGATGAGAAAGAGAAGAGTTTTGTGGAATTGGTAGCGTAAATATATGTGCCTAGGACCTTCCTCTGGTGTGATAAACTTTTTCTTTTTTTGACGTTGAAATAGCTGAAACATTTCAAGAAGTTTTCATAATATAAAGCGAAAAAGACACGCAAATGTAAATGAACGTAAGCATAATACTCATTGAAGTCGAAATGAAGAATACTTTGACAAACTATTCAAAGTAGTTTCAACTCGCACACAATACCGCCTCACCTTTATGTTCGGGCCACACTAAGGGGAAATGCCATTAATAATGGCGTTGATGAACGTTAAACGTTAGTGTAGCCACCGAATTATCGCGATAATTCGACAACGGCATTCACATTGCCGTTTGACGTTAGGCGATAGCTCAAGTGGCGGCACATCAAAGAGAATTATTACGTTGAAGCGGCCACACTACGCGGGTCAGTGCGCACCTTGAGAGTGTGACCGTTTTCAGTATTTTAATACCTTTTCGGTATATTTTATTGACTTTTTTCGATATCAGTATATTAATGGGTATATTGGTAAAAGTCAGTATTTTTGGGTATATTTTGAATAAAAGGTTAGGGTAAAGGTGCTCCCTCACCGGGAGCATTCGCCTGTAATGTAACAAATTAGATTCGACTTTGAGCATTACGTTACGGCCTGCCTCCCTGACCGACGAGCGTTCGCGTGTAATGTAACATTTATAGATTCGACTCGAGCATTACGTTACGATGCTACCTCCCTGACCGACACGAGCATTCGCGTGTAATGTTACATTTATTATAGACTAGCTGATGCCCGCAGCTTCGCCTGCGTGAAATTTTGTTCTCTTCTCCGCGTCTCATGGGAACTTATTCCCGGGATAAAACTTGTATCATTTCAGACTATAATCTATCTCTGTGTGACTACATGATAATTTTGCAATCCAATATGGCCGCCGCGCCGAAATCACAAAATTTCATGATGGGTATCGTTTAAGGGGGTTTTTGGTATGCTGAGTACGAATTTCGGGTTAATTTAGAGATCCAATATGGCCGCCGCGCCGAAATCACAAAATTTCATGATGGGTATCGTTTAAGGGGTTTTTTGGTATGCTGAGTACGAAATTTATGATAATTTTGCAATCCAAAATGGCCGCCGCGCCACTATTACAAAATTTCATGGAAGGTATCGTTTAAGGGGTTTTTTGGTATGCTGAGTACGAATTTCAGGTTAATTTAGAGATCCAATATGGCCGCCGCGCCGAATTCACAAAATTTCATGATGGGTATCGTTTAAGGGGTTTTTTAGTATGCTGAATACGAATTTCGGGTTAATTAAGGGATCCAATATGGCCGCCGCGCCGTTATCACAAAATTTCATGATGGGTATCGTTTAGGGGTTTTTTGATATGCTGAGTACGAATTTCGGGTCAATTTAGAGATCCATTATGGCCGCCGCGCCATTATAACAAAATTTCATGATGGGTATCGTTTAAGGGGTTCTTCGGTATGCTGAGTACGAATTTTATGATAATTTTTGCAATCAATATTGGCGCCGAGCCGAAATCACAAAATTTCATTATGGGTATCGTTTAAGGGGTTTTTTGATATGCTGAGTACGAATTTCGGGTCAATTTAGAGATCCAATATGGCCGCCGCGCCATTATAACAAAATTTCATGATGGGTATCGTTTAAGGGGTTTTTTGGTATGCTGAGTACGAATTTCAAGATAATTTTGCAAAATTAACCCTAAATTCGTACTCAGCATATCAAAATTCCATTTATACGATATGCTACATGAAATTTTACAACGGTGGCGAGGCAGCCATATTGGATAGCAAAATTTACCTAAAATTCGTATTTGGCATACCAAAAAACCCCATAAACTATATACAACATGAAATTTCACAACAGTGGCACGGCGGCCATTTTGGATGGCAAACGTTAACCTGAAATTCGTACTCAGCATACCAAAAAACCCCTCATACGATATACAGCATGAAATTTTACAAAGGTGTAAGGCGGCCATCTTGGATTGCAAAATTGACCTTAAATTCGTACTCAGCCTACCAAAAAACCCCTTAAACGATACCCATCATGAAATTTTGTGATAACGGCGTGGCGGCCATATTGGATCTCTAAATTGACCCGAAATTCGTACTCAGCATATCAAAAAACCCCTTAAACGGTATCCAACATGAAATTTTACAACGGTGGCGCGGCGGCCATCTTGGATTGCAAAATTGACCTTAAATTCGTACTCAGCCTACCAAAAAACCCCTTAAACGATACCCATCGTGAAATTTTGTGATAACGGCGCGGTGGCCATATTGGATCTCTAAATTGACCCGAAATTCGTACTCAGCATATCAAAAAACCCCTTAAACGATACCCATCATGAAATTTAGTGATAACGGCGCGGCGGCCATATTGGATCTCTAAATTAACCCGAAATTCGTATTCAGCATACCAAAAAACCCCTTAAACGATACCCATCATGAAATTTTGTGATTTCGGCGCGGCGGTTATATTGGATCTCTAAATTAACCCGAAATTCGTACTCAGCATACCAAAAACCCTCTTAAAAAATACCCATCATGAAATTTTGTGATTTTGGCGCGGCGGCCATCTTGGATTGCAAAATTGACCTTAAATTCGTACTCAGCCTACCAAAAAACCCCTTAAACGATACCCATCGTGAAATTTTGTGATAACGGCGCGGTGGCCATATTGGATCTCTAAATTGACCCGAAATTCGTACTCAGCATATCAAAAAACCCCTTAAACGATACCCATCATGAAATTTAGTGATAACGGCGCGGCGGCCATATTGGATCTCTAAATTAACCCGAAATTCGTATTCAGCATACTTACCAAAAAACCCCTTAAACGATACCCATCATGAAATTTTGTGATTTCGGCGCGGCGGTTATATTGGATCTCTAAATTAACCCGAAATTCGTACTCAGCATACCAAAAACCCTCTTAAACGATACCCATCATGAAATTTTGTGATTTCGGCGCGGCGGCCATATTGGATTGCAAAATTATCATGTAAAACAGCTGGGTGTGGGGCTCCCGGTTCCGGAACGGGGCCGTCCTACCCATTAAACCTGGTGGTATTCCTCCTCCCTATAGCCGGGAATCCGGAAAGCCGGGAAAATCTTTGGAAATTCTTTGGCTTTCGGCCGAAAGCCAAAGAATTTCCAAAGATTATTCCCGTCGAGAACCGTTCGGCGTCTCTCCTCGGGGGAGCAAGATGGGAGGTTCCCCCGGAGCTCGCTAAGGACCTGAAAAAATAAAAACCCAATTCCTCATCGCAATGATTTTTTTCTTTGTAGGGTTTGTTGCAATAACATTCGGTAATTTTTTTTTACGAAGCGTGTTGCAGGTGAAGGACGTTGAATTCAATCCTTCAAATAAAATGTTAAATGTAAATTCTAGGTTCTTCTTTTATAAAAATAAGGTAGTAATTAAAGAATAAACACGTTTTGATAATCGGTATTTTTATCGGTATATTTTCTCTGTGCCAGTATTATATATAGATACATTCAGTACATTTTTAAGGAGCTAAGGTATTTTTGTAAAATTTAATTCGGTCACACTTAACGTCAATTTTAACGCCAAGAATGGGCATTCACGCGAGAATTATTACGTTGAAGCGGCCACACTACTCAAATGGTGACGTTAAGAATTAACGCCATAATTAGCGCAATATTTATCGCGATGATGGGCATTGACGTTTTCTTTAATGTGGCCCCGGCTTTACAAAGAGAGCAGTCGGATAGAGCACAGTTATCTCGAGCAACAAGTGGGTAGGGGTGCGAGCTACGATCAATTGTGTCCCGCGAGTTTACGAGAGAATATTTTTCGGCTTTCGTTTACGGGGCAGCATTCCACGACGATTTGAGACTAGCCGTAACATTTGAGTTGGAATTTTCATGCTTTCTTTTTATCTATACTTCTATACTAATATTATAAAGAGGAAAGATTTGATTGTTTGTTTGTTAGTGTGTATGTTTGTTTGTTTGCATCGAATAGGCTCCGAAACTACTGGACCGATTTTAAAAACTCTTTCACTGTTGGGAAGCTACGCTCGCCCCGGTGAACATAGGCTATACTTTATTCCCGTATTCCCACGGGAAAGGGAGTTGCGCGGGTGAAACCGCGTGAGATTTTCTTCATTTTAGATAGGTAAGTACCTACCAATCACAAACCAAACAACCTGTGACAGTCCACTGCTGGACGTGGGCCTCTCCAAATTTTCGCCGCAACACAAGGTTCTGCACCTTCCGCATCCAGTTCCTGACTGCGAACTTCTCTAGGTCCTCGTTCCTTTGGGCGAGATGTTGCCGAGTGCCGAGTTGCGTGCTCCACTCTAGAAAATCATTAGCTCTATTAGTCGTTGGTTCTTTTGCATATTCCTACTGCCTCAAAATGATGTGCAAAAGTTGATCAGCCAAATCAGATGTAGATCAGTTATATGACGCGCACAATTCGTTTCGAAATACATTGACAAATTATTGTTTTTTAAATTGACGCAGTTACAATAAACAAACCCAGAAAAGGATGACAAAAGTGAAATAACGCAGTGAAACGCGACTTTGAAGATTCTAAGCAAATGGTGAGGCCGCAGTGGTAGCAAGGACTGTTGGGAATCCTGGTGATATCCTTCCGAGGGTATTCCCAGGGCTCCTAACCGTAGGCAGTAGGGAACGTGTTGGTTTTTAGTCGGTAAGAGTCCTGCATAGCATCCATGAAGGCTTTTCCACACGAAAATAAAAGGTTCTAAACAAATTCCAGACATAGTATTATGGCGTCAGTAAAGTGTTCATCGACTGGAGTAGAACTTTTATAAAACTTGATTCTGCAATCTCCAAGAATCTCGACCTACTTACTTACATGAAAGTTATTCAAATTTTCGACATGAATTTCGACTTCACTTTTACATAGTCTCAAGCCGGAAAAGTCGAAGTCGATAGAAAAAAAAAGGTCTTGTATCATAGCGTGCTTATTTTTTTTTAGGTAAGTGAGTGGGCAGTCTGTGTTTCGACATTCAATGATAAGGCTAAAGGCACATTGGAGACACGACTGTCTTAAGACTGACTCTTGCTCGATTATCCGACCGGACAAGTTTCACAGTTTCATAGATTTAGTAAAGCGGCAGTCTGTCTGTAGACTGTCTTGTCGCCAATGTGCGCTCAGCCTAAGACAGCGATTTTCCGGTCGTGTCGAAGTATTCGCTCTGGAAAATGTTTGTAATACAATAGTGTTGTGAAATGTTGACAAAGGCATCTTATTTGCGTTGACAATGGCGTTGGTATATACCTATCGTAGTAAATAGAATAGAAAGTTCTGTAGGTACAATAAAGCTGACAAATTCTCTCGTCTTATACCCGCCCGACCGACGAAGAAATTGTAAATATTTTCTCATTGGTCATGGGTATTACATCCTTTTTCTATTTCAAATATTGAAACTGAAACCCATAGGCTGTTTTTCAGTCACATTATACAGCCCGTGGCTATCAGATCTTTGTAATTTAATTATTAACCGACTTCAAAAAAGGAGGAAGTTTATTAAATCGAGCGTATAGGCATACGTGTAAAGACTAATAGTGAGTCAACTCCATTGTTAAATCGTAAAATACCTTCAACGCTATCTCGACATAAAATATGCTGGGGTTGTCACAAAAATACTTCCGTTGATGAACCAAGGGTTTGTGTAATTGTAGGTAAGTAAATAAAATAGTAGATAGGTACTCACACTATAATCTATCTATCTTTATTAGGTTTATTTCTATTGTGAGCTTAGGTTGCGTACGCTGCGTAAATGATTAACGTTATGTAAAAAATGTGTGGTAAGTACAAAATTGTTCCTCATATAAAGTTCGAAAATAAAGTCCTCAACAGCGTACCTATGTCTATCAAGGTTCGCTTACAATAACCTTTTAGTTACTAAAACTCTCACAACAACGCCTCTCTCTTTCTATTATATTTTGCGTCACTTAACAGAAAGAGGGGTGTTTTATAAAAACAAAGTTTCCTGGGTTAGATCTAACGAATATTAGCGCCGCGACGGCGGGAGTATATGCAGCGGGGAACATTATAATTACTTTACATCATACCACACCTCTCTCTTTCTCTCTCTTGTGACGCAAAAAAAACTTTTTTTTGCGTCACAAGAGTTTTTTTTGCGTCACAAGGTTCAACATGATACATAAATAAAGTACTAACTAGCTAGTTAGTAATTTATTTATGTATCATGTTGAACCTTACACAGTTCAAGTACCTAATGGTACCCACGCGACCACGTACCTATATCATATTATAAGATACCTACTAGCTGAGCAGACAGACGTTGTCCTGCCATAACTATGAATATGGAAATCGGTATCCCGAGTTCTAAGTTCCCGGTTTCGGGTACCGAGTTCCCGGTTCCTGGTCTTCATTACCCAGTTCGTTTTTCTGTTCCCGGTTCCCATTTCAGTGCTTCGAGTTCCAAGACCCGATCCAAAATCGCAATAGAAACCATTTCCTTGAACAGTACGAGCCTTTTATTAATATAAGCATTTTATTATTTTTTTCCATAAAAACCTTCTCCTGACAATAACAAACACAACTAAAAAAAATAAGCGATCTCGGTCCTGCCGTCCACGCCTCATGCCGTGACCAAGGAAATATGGATTCATTTTCATATTTATAGATATTTTATATGATTATGACGAACTAAATCGGACGAATTAACGAAATAAATCTAAGTTCACAATCAGCTACAGTGTTTGTCTGAACAACTTTTAAAAATACCTTTCGTAATGATTTCGTACCTACATTTTGATGTCGACTTGATTTTTTATTTCTTAAAATAATTAAAAATAACAATTCGGCGATGCGCGTATTAGTCTTTATTCATAAACATTGTGCAAATTGTGCAAATTGTTATACTTTTTAATCATTTAATCATTTAATCATTTGCGAACATGGGTATAAACAAAGGTCTTAAAAATATACAATAATAGTATACAAGTATCTCCATATTCCACCAAAAGGCATGCAAAATTATATTTACAATAATTAATATTTACAATTAATATAGGTGGTAACCTTACAAAAATATTAATCGTTAATGTAAAAATCAATACACACACATTCAAAACGATTTCTTAGTTACATAAATACGATTCATCGTGCTTTTATTGGTTATATATTAAAATACCTGAAATCAAAATGCCTTTACTTAAAATGCATTAGACCAAAATACCCGAATTCGAAATACCTTAACATTCAAAATACCTTATTTCAGTTCACCTTACCTTATAATGTCTAAACTTAAAATACAAATAATTATTATATCAGAATTCAAAATACAAATTTTCAAATATCCTTAATTTAAAATACCGAAAATAGAATACAATGTGAATATAAAAAAAACCATAACCTACCCAGTTTATCGCTATAATCTACTGGGTATTATTAGGTATATATTATGCTACACCAGTTCATTATAATAGCGCATAGTTAATAAATGAATGATTTAAGAAATAAAGATTTATTGCCACTCACACGTTTTGTTATTTGACTTTAACTTATTTTGCAGCCCCCCCCCCCCCCACCCCCCACCTAAGTGAAGCCGCAGTTGTAGCCGTAGGTCTGTTGGTCCTTGGGTATCCGTCTGAGGGCTTACCCGGGGCTCCCAACTGTAGGCTGTATTGTAGGATACGTGTGGTTTTTAGTCGGTAGGAGTCCGGCATAGTATCCATGTAGGATTTACCTCATGTTAAAACACTTTGATTCAGAGTTACAAAAGTACTACAGTGGGCTAACGAAAAATAAAAAAAAAATAACCACGAAGGCTAAGGCGGGAGCTCCGCTTCGCTTCGCTCCCGCCTTAGTCTTCTAACCTAACCTATCCGAGTCGGGATACTCTGAGTCGGGGTGTTAACCATTCATAGATATATAGCATCCATGTAGGATTTAAATCATGTTAAAAAAAGGTATTTTGTGTTTGAACATTTTAGGATAAGGTATTTGATAAATTTGTTTTTTGGGTTTCGGTTATTCGACCGTAAGGCATTTTAAATTATTTATATTATAAATATTTGCCTTTTGAATATTGATATTTTGATTTCGGGTATTTTGGGCTCAGGCATTTTAAGTAAAGGCATTATGATTTCTGGTATTATGACGGTATACCGCTTTTATTACCTACTCTGTATACAAAATGTCAAAACTGTCAATTGAAATAACTTTACGAATTGAATGTCAGAATAAAATAGTCATGTCAGAACATTATCATATTATTGTACAGATAGTTCAACTCATCAGTGCGCGCGGCGCTATGTGTGCGTGCGCTAGTAATTATACAGCTTTCATTTGTGTGGCAGTGACGCGGCCGTCTTCACAGAGTACATTTGTATATTATGAGATAGAGACGTAACTCGACTTATTGACGACACCAGCGGTGCCAAGCAGTCTTTACAGGAAACTCGCTGCGAGGCCGCGAAATAAAAATCATAATGAACAAAAAGCATACAGCGTCATCTACCACGTTTTGAAGGCAACTCTTACGTTATAATAAAACGAAATTAAATATCATGACAAGTCTCAATGTAACTACAACGTTGACATCCTGTGTAAGTTGGTTACATTATAATTCATTACACAGTGTTCTAAGTGATAATACCATGGGTACAGTCGTTAAAGAAAATGTCTAGTTCTTCACGGAGAAAATGTTTAAGAAGTCAGATAAATATTTTTGATGTGTCAATTCGATGTAATTAATATTTTTTATCACTACATAAATATTATTATAAAACAAAGTCCCCGCCGCGTCTGTCTGTTCACGATAAACTTTAAAACTACTGCATTGATTTTCATGCTGAGATCACCAATGATTCTTGAGAACGGTTTGCGTATATAATTTGTTGAGTTTGTTTGACATTGACTAAAATATAACGATAATAGTTGGAGATGTAGGAAAAAATTAGATGTCTGGGAGCTTATGACGAAAACGCTGCCTTAACCTTTCGAGGCATAACACAGTCCCGGATCTAGGGGGGGGGCAAGCCGGGGCCCGTGCCCCGGGCGGCACAATCAGGGGGGCGGCAAATCAGAGGGCGACAAATTCGAACTTTTCAGACAAATGCACAAATCATCAGTTAATAACCTTGACGATAGTTGATTACCTACCTAATAATAAATACTTCAACTTATTAAACTCTTTTCACAAGAAATAATTATGTTATTTGCTCAAATTATATCAGAAATTAACTATAGATATATGCTAGATGCTTGAAAGGAAACAAACAATTCTTTACAAACTTGCAGCATGTTGTGGGGGCGGCCACAGTATTTCATATTTTTGATTTTTTTTTGTGTTGTTCATAAAATATCTCTTGTTGCACCGGACGTCAACGGATAACGTTATAAAGTTTCCTTTGATTCTTTTCTTTTTGTCTCTTAAAAATGAAAAAATGCTAGGCCATTTTTGCATACGATTAAATTGAGAATTAGGCACTCTTGCGCTGATCGTCTCAATTGTGCCGCTGGATGGCCAGTTTCTTGCACGGGTGAGGATTCTCTACTAGTCCTCTGTGCTGGTCAGGTTCCCTGTTTTCTGCAGTTGAATCTTTGAGTCAAGTTGAATCAGTTGAATCAAGAGTACCACAGGGACCCTTTGTCCACTAAAATCCATTAAAAAGATCCAGATATGTGTTGTCCAACACTATTCTTCGGCATATTATCCCTTGGGTGCACTCATTGTTATGCAGACGACCAGTACTATACAGGAAAGTTAATCTGGCCGTCCAACGGAGGGGCGGCCCGAACTGAAGGAAAAGAGCCGGCAGCTCGTAGCGTATCTCGACCGGGTCTGGCCCGCATTTCAAAATGGGATTCAGAAAACCTGGTAGATTTAAATGCCAGGAAATAAAGGCGTGTGCGTTTACAGCTGAAAGATCTCCTTTCCGTCCTCTACCCTCTCTTCACAATGCGATAATACCTACTACTGAAGGACTATTTAGACATCCTCCGACAATTCAGAGGGGGGCGGTCCAACGTAGAAGAAAGGAGGCGGCATCTCGAGGCGGATTTCAATTGGACCTGACCGTATTTCCAAATTTTATTTAGAAAACCTGGTAGATTTAAATGCCAGGAAACACAGGAATGTGCGTTTACAGCTGCAAGATCCTCTTTACTTCACAACCCTCTCTTTAGAAAGAGTAGGAGCAACGGCAACCCATTCTACCGGTTGTCGCAGATGATTACTGTGCACGGGAGCTTCGGTGTAACAATTTTTTTTGGACAGTTCACACAACGCTGTCTGATCCCAAAGTAGGTAAGCTATGAATAACTTGCTTGTGTTATAGGTATCAGACCACGGATATTACTTCTTATACTTTTTAAATACATACATATTATACATAGAAACACCCAGACTCTTGAGAAAATCATTTATGGGTCACACAAATATTTGACTCCGGAATGAATCGAACCCACGCCCTCCAGCGCCACAGGCGGTATCACTACCGACTGCGCCACAGAGGCAGTCACCGGGATATCAATTGGGATATCAATACACCGGAAAATCATAGCTGAGTGACAGCACTGCGAGGAACGCAGCCAGGACACAGCGGTGCACACATTGGAGGAGTGCACAGCGTGAGCGCAACAGCACCAGGTCCTTTTTTTTACGTGTGGAAATCCTGATGGAAATCCGGAACATGAATGCTATGCTGGACTCCTACCGACTAAAACCACACGATTTCTTACAACTGTCTAAGGCCGGGAGACATTCCATGATCTCCAGTAGGAGTGAGTGGGATGTCGCCTCGACTTTCTGAGGGCAGTTCGTGCTCGTGAGTGGCGTGGTGTGAAGTATCGGGGAGGAAGCGGGAAACTGGAGATAACTGTGGCTCCCCCGCCGCAGACTTGTCTTCGCCCAAGACTCTCGGACTCCATGACCGGGGGCCTGAGGACGGCGAGGGCATGCTCATCTTCTTGACAGAAGCAGACCCAAGAAGACAGTGTGACGTGAACGTTTCACTAAACTCTGGTTTCACGCACACCACACGCCCCAAGAAACGGGATAACACCTGAACAACTTCCAAAGATGCGGGAGAGGACCCGAACCCCCAAGGTAAGGTCGCAATGGTAGTCAAAGTCTGTTAGGAATCCTGGGACATCCTTCCGAGGGCTTATCCGGGGCCCCAAACGGATTTTACGCCATCATGGAGGTGTCTGCTGTACCAGACGCAGATTTGTACCTTTGCTAATACTACCGACTCTCAACTTTGAACTAAGGAGCCTAAAAAAATAGGGGGGGGGGGGGTTAATGGGGCGGCATTTTCATATTTTGCCCCGCCTAAAAAAATCTCTAGATCCGGGGCTGGCATAACAAAATAATGTACGGTAGAATTGTGTAACTTTTAAAGGCCTACAGAATAGTCAGAAAATGATAGAGCCCAAATTCTAATGCAAAAAAAAAATAGACATGCAGAGATGGGCGACAGAAGAAAACATTGCTTTACAGCAAATATGACAAAAATTTTACTGTTAGACTTGATTTAAAAAGTAAAAAGACCATACTCTATACATCTAAAAAAAGCATGTGTGTGTAACCTTTACGCTTGATTGAAGTAAAACTTCTTTGCCATTGATGGCATCAAATGATATATTAATATCATTCATTCGAATTTTGAATAGCGGAAACTCTGTTTCCGCTATTCAAAATTCAAATGGCGTTACTTCCGTCAGAAAAAATATCTGAGTTACTCCCTAGGTCGCGCCTAAAGAAGTTTTACTTCAAAAAACTGTTGAGGGTCGAGAGTCTGTACATGGAAGATAATTTGAAAATTTTAATTGTAGGGCGTTCTCTAATCGATACTGAAGCCGAAAATGTAATTAAAAATTTTCATATCTGTCTATCTGTATTCTGAATAAGTATCACGCTAAAACTCCTGAATTGATTTAAATGCAACTTGGTACAATCTGGGCTTATGATCCGAAGAAGGTTCTGGGATACTTTTGATCCCGATATTTTGCGCGTTTCCTTTGTCAGATGGCAGGGCAGTTTTACACGCTGCTTGATGAGTCTGATGAAAAAATACCTCTCCTTTCGTACACCTTATGTGACGTAAACAAAGTTGCAAGCGTCAGCTAGTTTGTTATAAGATTTATGACATGCTTCAGCCATGTGGCTTAAAAGTTCTTCGGCTACCACCGTATCATCCTGAACTAAACCCAATCGAAAATGTAGGGGGAATTGAAAAAAAAATGCTTTGCATAACATCAAACAAAATGTGGTGGGAATAATGAAATTAATAAACGAACGTTTAGGTCAAATTGATGAAGAGATGCGGCGTAATACAAAGTAAGTAGAAGAATACTATGGACATTTTGATATGGAATCTGAATTTATAATTAACCTTGTAGAGAGCAGCAAATCCTAAAATTCCTAAATTTTATTCTTTTAGCAGCGATACATATTAATATGTTTAACATACATTTCACCCCTTAATATTTTATTTTAGTTAAACAAGTGTTTTTGTATTTTGTACTTCACTGTACCTCTTATCACGCACACGAAGTCACTGTGTTTGTACGAGGTTTACCCACACATAGGGCCGCGCGCACAGATGAGTTGAACTTACTATATTACATATTACATTATATGTACATTCTATTCAAATTTTGTATTTTCTATATTCGTCTCATAATTTGACACTCCGGAACGGACGTACCTCAACTGATGGCCATACATTGCCAGCGGGCGCACCTCAGGCATCGCGGGTAGGGGGGCGACCCCGCTCTCCGACATACCGCACCGCATCGTTGCTCCGCCAAACGGCCGAGTTGAACCACTATTAGTCTTTACACGTATGGTATCGGTTCATTTTTTTTTATATTTACCAAGTCATAGTGGTTCTTGCCGTTCGTTATTTTATCAACCAAATAAATAAAAACTTATTGTTTACACAGCCCCATCTAACATAAGGTATTTTAAGCTTGTGCTATGGATTCTAAATAACGATTTCTAAATACATACACCAAACCCTAAAACAAACACTGGTTCACACATACATACCTACATACAATTTGTCCAAGCCCGGATTCAAGCCATAGTCATGCCATACCATGGTTGCATACATTTTTTTGTAAGTATATCCCATTATTATCACAAAAAAAATCCGTTTTGACATTTGAAAAAGCGCCACTTTAATTGGCGGGTTACGGAATCCACCAATGAGATGCTCCCAATGAACCAACCCTTGTTATTATTATTATGTTTCTGTCTTTGTCGGGTACCTTCTTTTTTTTTATTAGGAAGGTACCCGGTCTTTTGGTAGGCTTACATGGGGACATATTGGTCCAACACGCAGAGGCCCTTTGAGACTTTTAATGTAAGGGGATATGGGACCCCCACTGCAGACGATTCACGCCCGCCTTATGTAGAAGAACGGTAATGAACCGCCCGCAATGGGAGCTAAACTATTGGAAAATATGCTAACTACAAAATGGGTTATTGTGTTGGGGGTTAAATGGAACTAAGTAACGTATGCTATGGATGATGACGGCGTCTGCCATTTCAATATATATTATTACCACAATATTATTAATATTATTTATTTATCAGGCAGGCGTTGAAACAACTGATGACGCCTGTATCCAGCCATTTCTTTCTTCAGTTTTCCTTCTGTGTATGGTAATACTTGTCCAATCTATTCTTAAACTGATTAGTATTTTGTACGAAGTTCTGTATATCATAATGACCATGGAAGATCTTGTTGGTTGATTTCGAAATCTTGACGCATCCCAAGTTTGGAACCCCTACTATGAGAAATACATAGAGAGAATCGAATCTGTACAGAGAAGATTCATAAAATATATCTGCTACCACCAAAGGATTCCGTATAGCTCCGATAACTACCTAAAGTTGTGTAAACGGTTCCATATTCTGCCACTTTCTGATCGCCGGGAGATCGCGGACTGTGTGTTTTTGCTTAAAATAATAAACCACGATGTCGATTGCTCGGATCTCCTCTCCAAATTCTCCTTCAATGTTCCATCCAGGGTACTTCGATATAATCCTCAAATGCATATACCATCTGCTTCCACAAACTACAGACAAAATTCATATGTTTTGCGAGCAAGCCGTAATTTCAATAGACTAGCTAAGCAGCATGATCTCGACGTCTTCTCCACCAAAGGGGCCAATATTAAACAGACGCTGGCCTTGAGGTTTTTTGGGCAAATTGAATCTAACCGTAACATAAGTGATTCTGTAATTTGTGTTTTTGTTTTCTATATTGTATTTTATTTTTTATTGTTTTTTTAAGTTGATGAGTGTTGCGCGCTTTTCTGTACGTATACCTAAAAAATAGCAAAATGTGAAAACTTGTTATTGGCTCTCTGTTGTTAACCTGTTGAATTGTAAGACATAATAGCTGTAAGTTTTCCAAACCATAAATAAATAAATCTGCCTATGAGAGTGGCGCTTTCTCAAATGTCAAAACGGACTTCTTATTTTGTAATAACTTTAAGGTGGCAGACAATCATATGGCTCACCAGATTTAGGTACTGGGGTCACCGTAGCCTATGAACGTTTGCAACACCAGAGGCGCCACACTCGCGCTGCCGACCCTGTAAAAACCTTCTAAGACCCCTTTTGAAGAACATACACGAGCACTACGTCACAGAGGCAGTCAAAAATATTTTACTGCTATTGAATTTTTTTTTAGAATAGGTGTAGGATATTGTATTGACTATTGTTTGGTTTCAATTTAGGAACGAAATGAAAAAATAACAAAATGTGGGTATCTCTAGTCAGTTTGCTGTCTTTTGGAGGGATGATCGCTGGCATAAAGAATTCATACATATTATATGGGGAAGTGTATTTGTTTGTTTGTCTTTTATGAACGTCGCAAGAATTAACATATTTTTCTGGTGATCGTTTTAGGTCTATGCAATGGGCTTCTTTGAATAAAAAAACCGGTCAAGTGAGAGTTGGGGAGAGTGTTCCGTAACAAAAAACCGGCCAAGTGCGAGTTGGACTCGCCCATGAAAGGTTTCGTAGCAGTGGTAGCAGCAAGTAACATACTATAAAAATTCTTATAGTTCGTTGTAACTTTGATTGATGTTTTAACACGTTCGCTGTGGTAGTGATTTTTCTAACCGAAAATTGCGGTTTATGACGTATTAAAAAAAACTACCAGCTCTATCTCGTTCAATCTAATTTTCGTTGGTAGTTTTTATGATTATGTACATCATATATTTTTTTTAGATTTATCATTCTCTTAGTTTAGAAGTTAGAGGGGGGGGGGGGGGGGCCACACATTTTTCCACTTTGGAAGTGTCTCTTGCGCAAACTATTCACTTGAGGAAAAAAATGATTTTAGGAACCTCAATAGCATTTTTAAAGACCTATCTATAAATAACCCACACGTATATGTTTGACGAAAAAAAAATGTTGAGTTTCAGTTCTGAGTATGGGGACCCCCAAAATTTACAGCTTTTTTTCTAGTTTTATATAAGAATCTTAATGCGGTTCACAGAATACATCTAGTAACCAAGTTTCAATAGCATAGGCCTTATAGTTTCGGAGAAAACTGGCTGTGACACACGAACGGACAGACAAACAGACAGACAGACAGACATGACGAATCTATAAGGGTTCCGTTTTTGCCATTTGGCTACGAAACCCTAAAAACGGCAAAAAATTACGTTTGTTTTAATGGTAACAAATTATTTTTCAGATTTTTTGTAATAGCAGCAACAGAAAACGTCATCATCTTTGAAAATTTGAGCTCTCTGGTTATCACGATTCCGATACAGCATCATGATAGACAGACGGACGGCGAAGTCTCAGGTATGTTTTCTCTTTGTACTGTGGTAGTAGGGTCCCTATCTTGGCTCTGTAACATACCTCCGACGGACGTTTCTCTGCCGGATAGTAACCTATCCGAGTCGGGGTGTTAACCATTCGTTTTGTCGGCGAAACGTTCGTAGTTGAAAGGTTCTGTCGGTGAACAACATATAATTGAAACGTTCTGTCAGCGGCTCATCCGGCAGAGAAACGTCCGTCGGAGGTATGTTACAGAGCCAAGATAGGAACCCTACTACCACAGTACAAAGAGAAAACATACCTGAGACTTCGCCGTCTGTCTATCATGATGCTGTATCGGAATCGTGATAACCAGAGAGCTCAAATTTTCAAAGATGATGACGTTTTCTGTTGCTGCTATTACAAAAAATCTGAAAAATAATTTGTTACCATTAAAACAAACGTAATTTTTTGCCGTTTTTAGGGTTTCGTAGCCAAATGGCAAAAACGGAACCCTTATAGATTCGTCATGTCTGTCTGTCTGTCTGTTTGTCTGTCCGTCCGTGTGTCACAGCCAGTTTTCTCCGAAACTATAAGGCCTATGCTATTGAAACTTGGTTACTAGATGTATTCTGTGAACCGCATTAAGATTCTTATATAAAACTAGAAAAAAAGCTGTAAATTTTGGGGGTCCCCATACTCAGAACTGAAACTCAACATTTTTTTTTCGTCAAACATATACGTGTGGGTTATTTATAGATAGGTCTTTAAAAATGCTATTGAGGTTCCTAAAATCATTTTTTCCTCAAGTGAATAGTTTGCGCAAGAGACACTTCCAAAGTGGAAAAATGTGTGTCCCCCCCCCCCCCCCTCTAACTTCTAAACTAAGAGAATGATAAATCTAAAAAAAATATATGATGTACATAATCATAAAAACTACCAACGAAAATTAGATTGAACGAGATAGAGCTGGTAGTTTTTTTTAATACGTCATAAACCGCAATTTTCGGTTAGAAAAATCACTACCACAGCGAACGTGTTAAAACATCAATCAAAGTTACAACGAACTATAAGAATTTTTATAGTATGTTACTTGCTGCTACCACTGCTACGAAACCTTTCATGGGCGAGTCCAACTCGCACTTGGCCGGTTTTTTGTTACGGAACACTCTCCCCAACTCTCACTTGACCGGTTTTTTTATTCAAAGAAGCCCATTGCATAGACCTAAAACGATCACCAGAAAAATATGTTAATTCTTGCGACGTTCATAAAAGACAAACAAACAAATACACTTCCCCATATAATATGTATGAATTCTTTATGCCAGCGATCATCCCTCCAAAAGACAGCAAACTGACTAGAGATACCCACATTTTGTTATTTTTTCATTTCGTTCCTAAATTGAAACCAAACAATAGTCAATACAATATCCTACACCTATTCTAAAAAAAAATTCAATAGCAGTAAAATATTTTTGACTGCCTCTGTGACGTAGTGCTCGTGTATGTTCTTCAAAAGGGGTCTTAGAAGGTTTTTACAGGGTCGGCAGCGCGAGTGTGGCGCCTCTGGTGTTGCAAACGTTCATAGGCTACGGTGACCCCAGTACCTAAATCTGGTGAGCCATATGATTGTCTGCCACCTTAAAGTTATTACAAAATAAGAAGTCCGTTTTGACATTTGAGAAAGCGCCACTCTCATAGGCAGATTTATTTATTTATGGTTTGGAAAACTTACAGCTATTATGTCTTACAATTCAACAGGTTAACAACAGAGAGCCAATAACAAGTTTTCACATTTTGCTATTTTTTAGGTATACGTACAGAAAAGCGCGCAACACTCATCAACTTAAAAAAACAATAAAAAATAAAATACAATATAGAAAACAAAAACACAAATTACAGAATCACTTATGTTACGGTTAGATTCAATTTGCCCAAAAAACCTCAAGGCCAGCGTCTGTTTAATATTGGCCCCTTTGGTGGAGAAGACGTCGAGATCATGCTGCTTAGCTAGTCTATTGAAATTACGGCTTGCTCGCAAAACATATGAATTTTGTCTGTAGTTTGTGGAAGCAGATGGTATATGCATTTGAGGATTATATCGAAGTACCCTGGATGGAACATTGAAGGAGAATTTGGAGAGGAGATCCGAGCAATCGACATCGTGGTTTATTATTTTAAGCAAAAACACACAGTCCGCGATCTCTCGGCGATCAGAAAGTGGCAGAATATGGAACCGTTTACACAACTTTAGGTAGTTATCGGAGCTATACGGAATCCTTTGGTGGTAGCAGATATATTTTATGAATCTTCTCTGTACAGATTCGATTCTCTCTATGTATTTCTCATAGCAGGGGTTCCAAACTTGGGATGCGTCAAGATTTCGAAATCAACCAACAAGATCTTCCATGGTCATTATGATATACAGAACTTCGTACAAAATACTAATCAGTTTAAGAATAGATTGGACAAGTATTACCATACACAGAAGGAAAACTGAAGAACGAAATGGCTGGATACAGGCGTCATCAGTTGTTTCAACGCCTGCCTGATAAATAAATAATATTAATAATATTGTGGTAATAATATATATTGAAATGGCAGACGCCGTCATCATCCATAGCATACGTTACTTAGTTCCATTTAACCCCCAACACAATAACCCATTTTGTAGTTAGCATATTTTCCAATAGTTTAGCTCCCATTGCGGGCGGTTCATTACCGTTCTTCTACATAAGGCGGGCGTGAATCGTCTGCAGTGGGGGTCCCATATCCCCTTACATTAAAAGTCTCAAAGGGCCTCTGCGTGTTGGACCAATATGTCCCCATGTAAGCCTACCAAAAGACCGGGTACCTTCCTAATAAAAAAAAAGAAGGTACCCGACAAAGACAGAAACATAATAATAATAACAAGAGTTGGTTCATTGGGAGCATCTCATTGGTGGATTCCGTAACCCGCCAATTAGAGTGGCGCTTTTTCAAATGTCAAAACGGATTTTTTTTGTGATAATAATGGGTTATACAAAAAAATGTATGCAACCATGGTATGGCATGACTATGGCTTGAATCCGGGCTTGGACAAATTATATGTTGTTCACCGACAGAACCTTTCAACTACGAACGTTTCGCCGACAAAACGAATGGTTAACACCCCGACTCGGATAGTAACCTATCCGAGTCGGGGTGTTAACCATTCGTTAGAAGGCTAAGGCGGGCCCCGCCTAGCCTTAGTGGTTTTTTTTGTTTTGCCGACAAATTCTTATTTGGTGAACGATTCTGTCGTCGAATTAATCGTTCTGTCGGCGAAACGTTCGTATTTAAAAGGTTCTGTCGGTGAACAACTCATAATCAAAACGTTCTGTCGGCGGCTCATCCGGCAGAGAAACGTCTGTCGGAGGTATGTTACAGAACCCCCTATTTTACCCTTTGAAAACGAAAACTTAAAAAGTGATTTTCCCCACGGGAAACAAGTTTGAAAATCTACACTAATAAGTATTATAAAGAGAAAAAAATGCATTTTGTGTGTGTGTGTGTGTGTGTGTGTGTTTGTAATGAATAAATAACTACTGTGCCGATGAAATTCTTTCAATTCTTCTAAATAATTCTTCCTGAGTCAAATATAATTTTATTAGTACTTACTACATACTGAAACTTCCCTAATAATTACTTACAAATAATTTTAATGACTATTTCTCCAACAAATCCTACAGCAATTATTATACTCACAGTAATCAAACTAATCACATACCTACCTAAATCTTTCTGATTTTCTACAAATTAGTAGTTATTACGATGGAGTATCAGTCAAATTATCCATTAAATTATTTAGATTGACAACAAAAACAGATAATTATCAGTAGACATTATAGGACTATTACCAACTGAAGTGTGTATTTTAATAGTGGACAGTGCTATGAAGAAAATAGAATAGGCAATTAAATACATTTACAACTTTTTATCAGTCACTTTTTTTTAAAGAATAAAAAATTCTTGTCTTTTAAATGTTTGAAAAGGGAAAGACTATAAAAATTTGAAAATTCAACTTGTACATAACTACATACATATAGTCACGCCTTTATCCCCGGAAGGGTAGGCAGAGGCATGGTATACGCCCACATTTCACCCTATAGCTTTATGTCCCAATAGGTGGTGAACCCATTGCCGTGTTGAAATGGACTGGTGCAGGTCGAAGCGACCCGCATTTGAAAATTTTCAAGCCGCCCATAAGGCCTTCAACTTGGCTTATTTTACTGACAACCGGGTTTAATTTCGAGTTTTCCTTCTCTACCCAATGATCTTTTTGCGAAAGTGTTCCTTAGTCGCCTCTTACGACACCCTCGGGATGTATTGGGGAGGCGACATTTTGTCCTCTTACCCGTCGCAACACGAGACCCCGTCGCCACACGGGGCAAAAAGAAAGATAGATAACTATATTTATTTCGTGAAAAATAAAAAGCATTCGATAATTTAAGTATTTTACTTAACTTTTTTTGCTCTGTCCAATATTTTTATCCGATGTAAACGTATTTAAGTTTACAAGTAGACTACTAATTTCGTGTCTAAAATATAATTTGTGGGTAAAAGAGGCAGATAATTAATCGAACGGAATAAAGTAGCAGTAGTAACAAAGTGTCACGACCATGAAGTAAATCTGTAACTAAGTAATTATCCTTGCAAGAATTATTGCACTCGCACTGTCAATCAAATATTGTCAGACACAGTAACCTTTTTTTAGTTGCACACATTCAAACTGGCCAGCGTTTTCATGCTTATAGCATATTAAACTGAGTTGATATCCCTTTTTTTTAGAGCCGTGCCTAAGAATTCAAATATAAATATTTATACCTCCACCAAACTATCGAAACAAGTCTGTTCAAGTCGTCGTTCTATGAGCTCACATTATTTACATCGAACAAATATTTTGCCACGCATATCTGTGAAGTTATCTAGAACCCCCACTGCTACGGGTAGTCTGTTAATAGCATTGGTAACGATTGCACCACCTACGGGAAATACAACTTAATTAAAAATTGTTTGTTTACAAAAATAAATCTGTAAAGTACGTCTCCACTTTGAGAACGACCACTTAAAGCCTCTTTCTTTTAAGAATATTAAAAAAAAATGTCGAAGCCATTACTTTTTGATGCGTCAATCAATAAATTGAACGTTTTATTTCGATATTCTGGCATGAACATTAAAAATAAAGTTATTTCACCAAAGGACGTAATCAAACATCGCTGGTTATATGTTATCAATTCTCTTTGGGTTTTTTCAGCTACAGTTGCATCGATATACTACATAATTGTAGGTATAGCACAAGGGAAAAACTTCATGGAACTTACTAGTGTTGCTCCATGTTTAACTTTCACGATTCTTGCAATGATCAAATCGCATTTTCACTTAATAAACGAAGATCAGGTCCAAGAGCTACTATATTCATTGAGTGAATTAGAGAAAAAAGAAAATTCGAAATTCAAAAACGTTGAGAAACAAGACATCATAGACAAAGAAACGAGTTTTTTAAACACAGTAATTAATATTTTATACGTTTTAAATTGTTCGATGATCGTCGTATTTAATGTGACTCCTCTAATTATGATGGCGGTGCAGTATTTTATGACGAATGAAATTGAGTTACTGTTGCCATATTTGGATGTATTTTCCTTCATACCGTATGAGCTGAAATATTGGCCATTTGCGTATATTCATCAGTTTTGGTCAGGTAAAGTACTTAGCATTACTTTTTAGGTTTCAGTACTCAAAGGGTAGGTATACGAGTATACGGGACCTCACTCATGAAACTTCGCCGTCCATCCGTGTGTCTGTCTGTCCATTACGAGACTGTATCTCAGGAACCGCGACAGCTGGAGAGCTGAAATTTTCATAGATGCTGTATTTCTATAGCCGCTATAACAGCAAATACTAAATCTAGAAAAAAAGGGGTGATTAAGGGGCAACCATACAACTAACGTGGCTTTTTGGTACGGAACCCTCTGTGCGCGAATCCGACTCGAACCATTTGGTTTTTACAGAACGTCATGCTTAGGCTTACAGGAGTTGATACTACCTTTCTTTTTTATTCCAGAATGCATAGTATTATTAGAAATGGGAGCAGCAGACTATCTATTCTTCACTTGCTGCACATACATTAGAGTTCAGTTCAAACTGCTCCAATACAACTTAGAAAGGCTGATTCCATATAAAAGTTCCAATTTAGAAAAAATGTACGAAAACATTGAAATCCAGAATGAATTTGTAGAACTGGTGAAGTGGCATCAAAACTTGATTAAGTATGTTAAAATAAATAGTACTGTGTAGATGGCGCCCGCGAGGTATTTTGTTCCCGTTCACGGTTCTCACTGGAATTTATTATCGGGATAAAAAGTATATTTATATGTAAAAAAATATTTTACTTAAGAAACTGTAATCTATCCCTGTGCCAAATTTCAGCCAGATCCGTTTAGCCGTTAGAGTGTGAAAGAGAAACAAACATCCAGACATCTATCTGCCATTATTATGCATTGTAATTATTTTTTGTGTTGTGGGGGTTCATACCTGAATAAAAATGATTATTATTATTATAATATTATTATTATAAGGAAATAATTTAGGAATTTTTACAATTTGTGAAAGAAATGTGAAAATTATTTCTTTTTGTTAATTTTGTCGTCTTGTCTATTAGTTTATATGCCTGTGATAACGCCATGTCATTGCAAATTCTTTAAAAGTTTGCAAATGGAGACACCAGTGGTACAAAATATTTTTGGGTTTCATTCACCGCGGATTTTTTCAACGAATTCTTGAAATCGGTTCAGTAGTTTCGGGGCCTATTTGATGCAAACAAACAACAAATAATCAAATCTTTCCTTTTTATAATATTAATATAAATATCTATAGATTCTGTATTTTACAGCACTACGAATATATTGGAAGTAATCTATTCGAAGTCAACACTGTTCAACTTCTTAGCCAGCTCTGTGGTGATTTGTCTCACGGGATTCAACGTTACGGTAAACAAAATTACCTACTTCTGGTTTGTTTTACAGTAGGTCTTAGTAGGACTAGTGATAGAAGTCGTAGGCTTGGACTAAGTAATAGCACAGGGCGGAAACTCCATACAAAAATGTTCGTTTTCACCCACACAAATAAATATACACGTCATGTGAATGCTTGAATCAAGCTTGAATGTGTGTGTGAGTATACTAGGGGCACTAGCTATAGAAACAAAATAATAAGGAACAGAACGCAATCTCATGTACCTATGTAGGTACTTTTTTTTTCCCAAATCTACCCTCGTCTTACGTAGTAACTATTTAGTAATCTGTGCCTCGGCTAAGCACAAATTAAACCAAAGCAATAGCACAAAGTACGTAGGTAGTAATACGTAGTGCAACGCAGTGACACTCTCTCAAGTACTGTCACGGCAATAGACACATCAACTTTGGTGGGGGGATGGGGAAGCTTACTCAGTGGGAGGCAGGGAGTTGCCGATCTGTATGTAATACTATTATATTTCTTTGGTAATAGTCATAGATATATTATAAGTCAAGATGGAGGGTCGCTCTACAATTGACATGAACAAAACGGCTTACGATTTCGCAATTGTGTGCGTGCGCCGTCGAGCGGCCAGTGTCTTTACACTGTGCGTCGGCTTTTCTGTGTGTGTAAATAATGATACCAGCTTCTCCCTAAAATTGCATTAAACTAAGTCTTATTATAGTTTATGTAATTAATTTAATATATAATGAAGGATGATGATATTAATTTAATATATTTACTATATCAATATTGTATACATATTTGTTTATTGGGTACGAGTATTAATACAAATAAATAAAATTGAAGAGTCTGCTTGTAATTTTTTTTTGTGTAAGTAATAAAATTGTTCACGCGTCTTGACGGCATAGTGATGTAGGTAAATTAATAACTTGAATACCTATAACCTGCCCGTTACACACTTTCTATTGTTTTTTTTTTGTTTCTTAACTTGGTAGATAAAAAGAATCTAATATAATGTATTGAACAAATCGCATATAATGCACTGAAAAACTCCTGAGTTGTGTGGCTTCATATCCTTCATTTATTTTAAGCAATTTTTCGAAACTATAATAAATGTGTATAAAACGGAATATTTCGTGTTTGTTTGTATATTACGGTTTATTTGTTTGAATGCTAGATTCTGAGGAACAACTTAAGTACTGGTTTGATTTTGAAAATTCTTTTACGGTTCGATATTCCCTTTAATGACGACGAAAAGTTTTAAAAACGGGGAACATTTATTACTTTTGAGAGCCGAACAAGTGACGGGAAAAATACTGATGCAAAACGAAGCTCTGCAGTTCAGCTTTTCACTAAATGGATAGGTATATGAAAGTACTAGCTGACCCCCGCAACTTCGTTTACGTCACATAAGGTGTTTACGTCACAAAAATCTAAATAATGTGTATAGGTAACTTCTTTTTAATAAAAAAAGGATTATAATAAACCGATTCCACAAGTATCAAGAGTAACATAACCCAGAAATAACTGTAACTATGAAATAATAAGTACCTACTAGGTATTATTTTATTACATAATTCTTTATTCAAAAACTATGTTAAATTAATAACACATGAACTTTCGAAATTGATTTATTAGATCCAATTCATTATAATAAATAATATATTAGTACGTAGTGTATTAAGAAATCAATATAAGTAATCATTTCCTAGACAAACTAGTTAGGTATACTTACCCCTTTCCCAATTGTTAAGTTGGGAGAATAAAACAATAAAGTGGCAACACTGATGAATATTGCGAGATTAATAATGAAGAAAAGAAAAATTAAAATAAGCTTTATTTTGGGTTCTTACCGATGATAGCTGACATGTTTAGAAGTTTTTAATCTCCTACTATAATTTCTACAAATTTAAATTGCACAAAACGACATTTTAGCTAGATTTTCGTACACTACTTAGCGCGCGTTTTACGTGGTGACGTTAAAGCGACACGATCGGCACTGAGCGGCGGGTTAGACCAATTCATGTAACAGTTGCATGAATTTTTTTGCGCCGTTTCTGCGCCTTGACCTTCCATCTAGACTTATAATATATCTATGGTAATAGTATAGGCGGGCCCACGTCATACATTACGAACTCAAAAAGTGAGACTAGTTCTCACACAAAGATATTGCAGCAACGACACGACATGCACACGTATTCTTTTTTTGAATTTACGGTAGTGTTATTACATTTCGGGAACGCACAGGACATGCATCTTGCGTAAAATGTTATCTTGTTCACATTCAGACCAATAACACTGTGTGCGTGTGAGTAAGCACATGCGCTTGCTTTAACGTCTTTAAAACTAATGTATGGATGGGCCGGTCTAGAATATTACCATAGATATATTATAAGTCTAGATGGAAGGTCAAGGCGCAGAAACGGCGCAAAAAAATTCATGCAACTGTTACATGAATTGGTCTAACCCGCCGCTCAGTGCCGATCGTGTCGCTTTAACGTCACCACGTAAAACGCGCGCTAAGTAGTGTACGAAAATCTAGCTAAAATGTCGTTTTGTGCAATTAAAATTTGTAGAAATTATAGTAGGAGATTAAAAACTTCTAAACATGTCAGCTATCATCGGTAAGAACCCAAAATAAAGCTTATTTTAATTTTTCTTTTCTTCATTATTATTCTCGCAATATTCATCAGTGTTGCCACTTTATTGTTTTATTCTCCCAACTTAACAATTGGGAAAGGGGTAAGTATACCTAACTAGTTTGTCTAGGAAATGATTACTTATATTGATTTCTTAATACACTATGTACCAGTGGCGGCTGTACCTTAAGTGCGCTCGTGCAGTGAACCACCAGCTCAAAGGATTTAAAAATAACAAAATTTATTAATGAATTACTTACAATTAGGTATTTACCTTACACTTATTCTATAAACATACAAAAATTCAAAATTAATAACATGTCTAATTATGACGAAACAATTTAAGCTCTTTGCTACACTACTAGGGCTTGAATATTGGACGCTTTTTCAGTTCCGGAATTGGGTTTCGATATTCAGTAATTCAATTCCGGAATTCCGGAATTCCGGAACTCAATCAAGTTTCGTTTTGTAGAAAATAGTGATATGTAAAAAAAACGGGTGGGGCTGTGTCGGGGCACACGGCCGTTGGTTTTAACGTGAATACGTCTCGTAACGAACCATTCCAGCCGTACCAGCTGCAGATGCACTGGCACCGTCGTTGTCGTTGATCCGCTCGGCCGCATTCATTACTTTACGTTGCCGGCACTGCTTGACTCGATCATATGGTGTTTTATTGGTACCATTCGATTGCTGTTGAGATGCCCTTTCCAACCGTATACGATCTCTGTATTTCGATTTGGCTTTTCGACGCGTATAGGCCGACATTATATATTTTGTGATATTATTTTTTTATTTAAACACCTTATTATATTCAATGTTACAATTTTACACTAATGTTATATATATAATCGATAGATTTTGACGAAAGCTGACGATTGAAACTTGAATGAACGTCGTAGCTTCACAGAGTCGAAAGTTATACTAAATGGAAATCTCGAGACGCAGCAAAATGACCTTCAAAATGGCGGGGCTGCCCCTCCCCCGCGCGCGATGTGTTACAGTCCTTACTTAACGTAATAAATTCTTTGATTCCTTAGCTATCCAGTGGTGTAACTGAAATTTGGATGGAGATGATAGATATGTAGCTACAACACTAAACTGTATCCCCCGATTTTATCATTCGTTTTTTTTGGATTGCGTCCCTATGGAAGTAATTTTAAAGACGTATTCACGTCAAAAGATACGGGAGCTGGCAGTCCTACGTGATTAGATTGATAAACTACTTTGATTCCCAGTAAAAGTACTTATTTTAACGTAACCAACTAAAAACCACACGTTTCCTAACTATTGCCTACGGTTGGCCCGGGTAAGCCCTCCGAAGGATGACCCCAGGATTCCCCATAGACCTTGACTATCACTGCGGCCTCACCTAGGAAGTTCGGGTGCTATCCCGCGTATTTGGGGCTTGTTCAGGTGTTATCCCGCATCTCAGGGCGTGTGGCGTGCGTGAAACTTTTACGTTACACTTTCGTCTTGGGCGTGCTTTTGTAAGGACGGCGATTAGCCCTCCCACCGTCTTCAGGCCCCCGATTATGGAGGCCGATAGTCTTGGGCAAAGACATGCGGAATTCGGGTGGGAGCTTTCTCTCTTGATCACTTTTCGCCGCATTAACTGATCACAGAAAGACGCAGTGGCGTCCCACTTACTCCCACTGGAGATCATAGCTCGCGCAATGGTCTCCAGCGAGAGAATGTCCACGTCCAGACCTACCACGAGGACCAGGCGCTGTTAAGCTCACGCTGTGCACTCCACTAATGTGTGAAGTACTGTGACCTCACTGCGTTCCTCGCAGTGCTGGCACTCAAGTGTGGTTTCCCAGTGTATTCTTCACAGATACTTACTGAAGCTCCCGTGCCCAGTAAGCATCTGTGACAACCGGTAGAACAGAGCACCCGCACCGTGGCTCCTCTCTAGTCACTCGCCCATGACAGGTCTGACCGCCTTGATTGTGGCGATTCGGCGATTCCCCCATTGTGTGATGTGATGTGGCGATTCGATTTGTTGCTCAAGTCTAGGTCTCCACAATTTCCTTGTGGAGCTGTAACTGCCGAACCTAGATTTCCGGAGACGTAGGCCTATGACCCCGCTCCAGCACCTCGTTGCACCACAAAATAATAAATTAGAAATATAATTAATTAATTTAAACAAGGACGCAAGTTGCTTCGCTGCCAGCAACGCTGAGCAACGTTCCACGCAGCACCCAATCGTAACCGATGTTCCATAGAAGCGGTCTTTAAGACTGATCTCTGCGGAACGCCGCACGACGTATCTCTGAGGGCCTAGCTTGGGTAAGTTAGGCCCTCTAAGAAAGATAAGCCCCGACAATTCGACGGAAGTAGGGAGGCACTCCATGATAAATAAGCGCCTCCCTAACGCAGCTCCATGGCAAGGTGTTGAAGGCGATGCCGGTGTCTCTTGACATCGCCATCGCTTTCAACACCACATCACTCAGCTATGTTACCGTCCTCCGTCAGTCTTCTAATGCGTATGATCGCATCCACGGTGGAGCGCCCTTGACGGAAACCAAGCTGGTTATCCGCCAGATCTGGCCCCACGCGTGTAAGGTGCCAGACTGTGCGCTGTGCAATGATACGCTCAAGGAGCTTGCATACCTAACTAGGTATGCAAGCTCCTTGAGCGTATCATTGTTGGGGATCGACCGATTGGGGATCGGCCAGAGTTGCTCAACGGAGCAACACGATCGGCCGATCCCCGGATGGGCAGACTGCCGACCCCCCTGTCTTTCGGATCAGAACCAGTTTCCCTGTCTTCCAGACCTTGGGAATCTGGCCTAAAGAGCCCCATCACTCGAGGCCTGAAATCCTCAAGGGCCAGGACCCACGCTCGGCCTGGAATGCTGTAGGGTCCAGGGGCACGGTGCGGAATCTAAGCCGCAGTACAGTCGCCCCTAACTCACCTTCAGTGACTTCAGGCACGTCGTTCTCGCTGTAATCAGCGTCGGGCGCCTGGGACGGAGCCATGTGCGAAGGAATATGTTCCTCCGCCTTGATGAGAACAGGGAACCCAGGACCCTCCTCACTCTGGGTCAGTGGAGCGCCTTGGGGCAAAGTTTGCCCCTAATAATAAGGTACGGGCCCCATGAGTTCCGTCCGAACTACTAGAACTATGCTGAGTGAGACCTCTGTCAAATTCCTACAGCGCCGTTTCTATCAAAGTTAAATTTAACTCGTAGCATAAGTCAGAGCTAAGACTAAATTCGCACTTATAAAAATTCAAAAACGTCATCAATAATATTATTATTATTTAAATAGTATGTTTGCTATCAAATACCATTAATTTTATGGATTAACTTTCTTTAGGTTTTAGAAATATCATAAAATAAAATGATTAATATCTAAGCACATAATCGAATTAATTTGTTAATAGAGAAATCCTAAATTATCATCATTGTAGTAATTAAAGGTAATTAAATTGCATAAGAAGCTTATAATCTACATTTTTGTTTGTAATGAAATTAAAGAAGATGCGAAAATATGGTATTTTTTTCAATATCGAAATACCGGTATTGATCTCGCTAATTCCGGAATTGAGAACGATATTAGATTTTATCGGAATTCCGGAATTATGTCAATTCCGGAATTCCGGAGTTCAAGCCCTATACACTACTAAAGCCCAGACTCCCTGTAACAAAAATCGGCGTGCGCTTTCCCGAGTGCACGAGGGCTGCTCATACAACTTGTACTAGATACGAGCTAATACGCCTGGCGCGTGAGACAAAACATCGTTCATAGAAAATGTACCGGGCAATGAGTCGCTTTTCGTGCGCCGCACGCGCTCGGGCAATCCGAAGATTACCGAGAGTCCTCGATGTTTTGTTGATGACGAAATGCGAATTCTCCCGGTATTGTTTCGCTGTATCTGTGACGCGTTAAATATGTATTGATAGTTCTGATTTTTAAATTGTTAGTTGTTTTATTTTGTTTTTAGTTCTATTCTATATTACGTGCAAAGTGTGTGGAGTGTGTGAAAATGAGCATAAACAATAACTAAGTAACTAAGTACTTAAAACTATACTATATAAAACTTTTCAATATAAAGTTGATAGGTATAAAATCAATATCATCAATACATATAATAAAATCGTAACAGGTCGCTGTCTGTACATGGAAGATAAATAAGAAAAAATATTATAGGGGGGCTTTATGAACGCAATAGAACCCAAAACAATGATTTTTAGAATTTTTGTCTGTTTGTCTGTATGTCTGTATGTCTGTATATCTGTATATCTGTTTGTCTGTACGGTTGTGCACGCTAATCTCAGTAACCGCTCAACCGATCGCAATGCGGTTTTTTTTATTGTGTTGAGGTTTGCTCCAGTTAACATTTAGCGTTTGTTTTATGTAAATCGGTTTAGAAATAAAAGAATTATAACACTTTTAAGAATCAGATATTTTGAAAATTTTAGTTGTAGGGGTTTCTTTGAATGTGAGTGAACCTAAACTGGCGTGTTGGCTTAATCATAAAAGAGCTTAATGATTAAGACTATTTTTAATCAATTCTGAATTGTTTTAAAATAGACTTAATCATTAAGATCTTTTATGATTAAGCAAACAGGGCAGTTTCAGACGCTGCTTGATGACTCTGATGAAGAAATACCTTTCCTTTCATACACCTTATGTGACGTAAACGAAGTTGCGGGCTCAGCTAGTTAACGCTTAATAAATTTAAAACAAGAAAGCAAACAAAGTGCACCCCCAGATCGAGGACCCACCAGCCGCCACTGCTATGTACTAATATATTATTTACTAGCTGAACCCGCAACTTCGTTTACGTCACATAAGGTGTATGAAAGGAAAGATATTTCTTCATCAGAGTCATCAAGCAGCGTCTGAAACTGCCCTGTTTGCTTAATCATAAAAGAAACCCCTACAATGAAATTTTCAAAATATCTGATTTTTAAAAGTGTTATAACTCTTTTATTTCTAAACCGATTTACATAAAACAAACGCTAAATGTTAACTGGAGCAAACCTCAACACAATAAAAAAAACCGCATTGCAATCGGTTGAGCGGTTACTGAGATTAGCGTGCACAACCGTACAGACAAACAGATATACAGACATACAGACAAACAGACAAAAATTCTAAAAATCATTGTTTTGGGTTCTATTGCGTTCATAAAGCCCCCCTATAATATTTTTTCTTATTTATCTTCCATGTACAGACAGCGACCTGTTACGATTTTATTATATGTATTGATTATAATAAATTGGATCTAATAAATCAATTTCGAAAGTTCATGTGTTATTAATTTAACATAGTTTTTGAATGAAGAATTATGTAATAAAATGATACCTAGCAGGTACTTATTATTTCGTAGTTACAGTTATTTCTGGGTTATGTTACTCTTGATACTTAACTTGTGTAATCGGTTTATTATAATCCTTTTTGTTTTAAAAAAAAGAAGTTACCTATACACATTATTTACATTTTTTTTATATCTTTAAATATGGTCACGCCTTTATCCCCGAAGGGGTAGGCAGAGGCATATTATATGCCAACATTTCACCTTTTTTTTGTATAATTTGTCCCACGTAATAGGTGGTGAGCCGTATTGCCGTGTCAAAATGGACAGGCGCTGGTTGTGACTACCTGCTGTTGAAACAAAGCCTTCAACTTAGCTTAACGACTGCCATTTTACTGGCAACCGGGACCAACGGCTTAACGTGCCTTCCGAAGCACGGAAACGCTCAAATAAATGTCACAAAGTGATCACATGGATGGTCACCCATCCATGGACCGGCCATAGTGAAAGTTGCTTACTGCAGTGATCGTTTACAGAACACTGACTCCGCGGGGCCACGAGCGCTTATATCTTTTCGATCATGATATTATTTTATATACACATTTTATCTAAAATCTTTTTGATAAGAAATATTTTATTTTTGTTGGTATTGTTGGTACATAACAAAAGTACTTACAATTTTTTAGAATGCCCAGTGATCCAATAAACAAATATGTATACAATATTGATAACAGTAAATATTATACATCCTTCATTATATATTAAATTAATTACATAAAATATAATAAGACTTAGTTTAATGCAATTTTAGGGAGAAGCTGGTATCATTATTTACGCACACAGAAAAGCCGACGCACGGTGTAAAGACACTGGCCGCTCGACGGCGCACGCACACAACTGCGAAATCGTAAGCCGTTTTGTTCATGTCGATTGTAGAGCGACCCTCCATCTTGACTTATAATATATCTATGAATATTACTTGGTCGAAGGCCGTAGGTAGTAGGACTTATAGCAAATGGTCTACAAAGCTGATGAATAATCTTAGAGAGAATCTAGGGTATGAGTGCCTGATATCCTGCTTCGAGACAGCCCATCTGTATTTCCATTTCGATCCTACTCTGCACAACATGTGTCTGCAAACTATTGGCTCGCATTGTAGCGAGCCAATAGTTTGACACTGCCGACCTCTTCGGCACTATGGGCGTGATGTATGTATGGACGAACCCTGTTCAGTTATTATCTATACTTCTATACTAATATTATAAAGAGGAAAGATTTGTTTTTTTGTTTTTTTTGTTTGTTTGTTTGTTTGTTAGTAACGAATAGGCTCCGGAACTATTGGACCGATTCGAAAAATTCTTTCACTGTTGGAAAGTTATACTCATTGCGGTGAACATAGGCTATATTTTATTCCCGTATTCCCACGGGAACGGTAACTACGCGGGTAAAACCGCGTGACGTCCGCTAGTGTTTTATATAAGTAGTGAAAGGCCTTTATTTGTTTTTTTACTACCCTGCTTCGTGGAACCCCCTAGGCGAGGCCGCAGTGGTAGCCGTTAGTCTGTTGGGAGTCTTAGGACATCCTTCCGAAGGCTTACCCGACGCTCCTGTTGGGCGTTACGTGAGGTTTTTAGTCGGTAGGAGTCCGGCATAGTATCAATGATGCATTTTTCCTCACGTTAAAAAAAAACCCTGCTTCGTGGGCTGCAAGCAGGCTTTATGTGGTACTCCCAGCCTTGGAGAGGGGCCTCGTTACTCATTGAATTACCAGTAGGTATTAACACTATGTTCGTCCTCGATTCTGCCTAGTAGGATAGTAGGCCAGGGGTTCACAAGAACTCTGGAACATGTTTTCGGGGGCTTACCCGGGGCTCCCGGCCGTAGGTACCCAGTGCCAGATCACCATGTAGTTTTAGTCGGTAAGCCCGGCATAGCATCCAGGATATCCATTTCCAAAAAAAGGGGGTTCACTACACAGGAATTTACTGTGACACAGTATTAGCGGTGTTACTACTTATAGTTAGTAAGGCGATTAAACAGCAATCTTTGGATTGGTATCCAATCAGCTTAAACGATTTAAGAACAGCCCCCTTAGACAAGTGGCGCAAGCGAAAATAAACGCCCAAGCTCGTGATCCCGCCGCAGCACGCGAGTCGTACGCCGGCGACGAGCTTAAGTGTGATTGGTTGATATATTCTATCCTTTCGTTTGCAATTTACGCTTGTGCCACTTGTCTAAGGGGGCAGGATTAATGCTTTCCAAAAACTATAATTTACCAGGTCGTGAATGATGTGGAGGTGATCATAACATTCGTGATCTTTCTCTCCATGGGACTGATGCAGGTTTTCTTCGTGTGCTTCTTTGCTGATATGCTAAGGAGTGCTGTAAGTGTTTTTCATTACCTACTTTAAATATCAGATATTATGATGACAAAGCAAGAGCTTTCATAACCAGCTGCATGAAAGATGCTCAAGGTTGGGTTGCAAGAGCATAAAACCTAGGCATTTCTAGGTAGTCTACCAGTTTAAAGCTAAATGTTCTACCCGAATTTAGCAAAGTCGCAGGAATGAAAATGTCTTGGAACCCAAAAATATCTTAGAATGCATCGAAACATTTGGGGGCACGGTAGTGCCCCCAAGCCAAGGCGAGCGCGAAGCAAACACTGCCATACCATCCTTTACTGGAACCATTTCGCCGCATTTTCAGGCCCCTATTTGAGAACCTCTGGATAAGACCAGAACACAGAAATTTTCGTCATCCAGTAAGCTATATTCACATACTTAAAATCCAAAATTTCAAGTCTGTAGGTTATTTAGTTCCGAAGTTAAGCGAAAGCAAAGTTTCGCATTTATGACACTCATTCACTCATGATCATCAAAATAAAACTAGTACTTCCCATGAACTCAGAGAGCTGAAATTTGGTACAGAGTTAGGGTTTAATGACCAAATAGAGGAAAAACTATAAAAAGTAGGATAAACGAAGATCTGGAGTACCTGGTGACCCTGATTAGAAAACACAAGAGCCCAACGGTATAATTTAAAGATCGACATACCGTCTTTACAAAAATATTCAACTTGGTGGGCCGCTTTATTTAATGTCAAAAATCGAAGGTCTGTAGTATCTGATGAAGAACCTCAGCTGGTCTCAGCTGTATTAGACATATGGTAATGCACCCTTCTACTATCGGTACATAAAAAATTGACTGCCATTGCAAAAATCCAGCAAAGTGGGACATATCTTCTAATTTAAGCTAGCCTATAGCATCCCACTGCTGCGCGAATGCCGCCCCTTCTGCTTTTTATACACATATAAATAAAATTAAAGGAAAACTCTGGATAAGACTAGACTGGCTTTTTTTTTGTTTAACGTGAGGGAAAATCCTCATAGGATGTTATGCCGGACTCTTACCGACCAAAAAACCTCACGCCACGCCTAACAGCCTATGGTTGAGAGCCCCGGGTAAGCCCTCAGGAAGGATGTCCCGTTAATCCCAACAGACCTACGGCCGCCAATGCGGCCTCGCCCAGGGGATGGTTCGGGTGCAATCCCGCGTCTATGGGGGGTTTCGGGTGTGACCCCGCTTCTAAGGGGGGGGGGGGCGTGCGTGAGTTGCTCACGTCACGATGCCGTCATGGGCCTGCTTCTGTAAGGACGGTGAGCGACCCTCTCACCGTCCTCAGACCCCCGGTCATGGAGGCCGATAGTCCTCGGCGAAGACACGACGGCGGCGCCCAGAGCGCCGACTGCGGAACTCGGGTGGGAGAGTTCTCTCCCGCACCCGGCCCGCCGCCTCCTTCGCGAGCATGACCTGCTCGCAGAAAGAGGCGGCGCAGTCCCACTTACTCCCGCTGGAGAGCATGGCTCGCACCATGGCCTCGAGCGAGAGAGTGTCCACGCCCAGACCCACTACGAGGACCTGGCGCTGTTGTGCCCACGCTGTGCACTCCACCAGAGTGTGGAGCGCCGTGTCATCGCTGCGGTCCTCGCAGTGCTGACACTCGGCAGACTAGACTGGCTTTTATACTTATACTTACAAGTTTACAAGAACAAATAGTTGAACGATTATCTTTATTCTACTCGATAATTAAATTAACAAATTACACTTAAATATTAATTTCGCTCAAAATTTGGTCAAAATATAATGCATGAACGCGAATGGGCAATACAAAAAACTGTTGCTACTGTACAAGAATCAGAACCGGAAAAAAAGAAAAGAAAGATTTGTAATAATTAAAAAACTACTCCTAAAAAGAAAAAAACTGCGTCAAATAAGAAAATCTAATAAAATAAATCAATATGCCCACGTTTCTACAAAAAGAAGTGAAATCCCACCAAAAACATTCTGTAAAAAACTAGCCAAGTCTCAATGGAGCTGCTTGTTTATCTCTAAAAAGTAATGAAATCTAGACAAAGTCGTGCCAAGTCTAAGGTTCCTTACTGTGATTTCTTTATTATTATAGTTAATGTTGTGTGACTTGGCCGTTGAAGGGTACACAAGGGTACAACACCAGGTGCCCCATGACACCATTCCACAAATCTGTCGCCAGAACCGCTACCCATTGACGATGGAAAATTGCCATTTGGATAACGTTGAATTAATAACCAGTCTTCTAATAATTGATAGAAGTCCGTCTGTACGTCTATTTTATGTTAGATTGGTGGTCGATTTGACGCTCCAAAAAGAAGAGAGCAGAAGTCAGCATTGTCAATGCTGAATGCATGTGTTGCACAATCAAAAACAGCCTAAAATGAGACACTAGCGTCAAATTACCAATACCAGTATGGGCTATTATCTCGCTTAACAAACATAGGTAGTTACACCAGATATAGCACTACGTGTAAACAAAATTGACTTGTACACACTAACGCATAAAGTATGTTCAACGGCCAAGTCACACAACATTAACTATAATAATAAAGAAATCACAGTAAGGAACCTTAGACTTGGCACGACTTTGTCTAGATTTCATTACTTTTTAGAGATAAACAAGCAGCTCCATCGAGACTTGGCTAGTTTTTTACAGAATGTTTTTGGTGGGATCCTCTTTTCTTTATAACAAGGCGCGTCACCAGAAAAACCATTACAGGTGGTTGGATATTCCTTTAGAAATAAAGAGAGCGCTAAGGACATACATAGTAATATTACGGCACTTAGGGGTCATTATGTGAACTTATGTTTGATTCTAATAAAATGTACTTACCTATAAACTTTGAGAGTGGCCCCCAATCGCTAGATGCGCCACGGCTTTCCATCAGGCTGGCGACATTAATTTGGCGAGCTTAATATATCTATAATAAAAAGTAAGGCAACACTAAGGACACGATATCTACAATACAGATCAGTGAGCACCTTGACCAGAACCACTTTATACTGTGCCAGATATTTATACTGTGCCAGAACTGCGGTCATTCTAAACCTGCTGCTACGTTGTGTTCATAAATGCTGGCATATTATAAATAGATATTTTATTTTGTAAATTAACACGAATGGTATTTTATTATTAAGTGTACTTCCGCCCAATGTGGAACTCGTCCGAAATGGAATCCGTCCAAAATGGAATCTGTCCAGCATGGAATCCGTGCTAAGTGGCCAGAAGGATTCTATAGATCATTTTTGTTTGAAACATGTCCCAAGTTTTTGTGCTCTGCCGTCTGTAAAACGAGGGGAAACATGATGTTTCCCTCGTCTTACAGAGAGAGCAGACTAGACATTACCATGACTTACCAACGAGGCGGTTGGCGTCATTTTTTAAGCGAGCTGAATATTTGAAAAAAAAATTGAATTATCTTGCTTCTCATAGAGTATGGAGATCAGCGGCGCTGCGTACAACAGTCAGTGGTATTTAGCCAGGAATTCGATTGGACGGCAACTACTTATGGTGCAGACTAGGTAAGCATACTCAAGATGTTTTACAGTAGGTACCGTTACTATGGCTCCTGTAAGCCGGGATCTACTACAAACAAAAGGACCTATCACATTTCAATTGCTTGCATTTTGAAACGACAATTGGCCTACCACCCAGAACGGACGCATTGGTATAACTACAAGATTTAGTTTGAAGTTTTCCTTCTATCGTCATGATCGTCTATTAGTCAGCAGGTGCACCACTTGCAGGGGAAGCTGGTTTGGGCCCCGAAGACAATATTCATTAGGTAACAATTTTTTTTTTATACTACTTAGGTGGCAGACAAGCTTACGGCCCACCGGAAGGTTGGTAACCGTAGCCTATAGACGTTTGCAACACCAGAGGCGCTACACACGCGCTGCCGACCCGGGCACAGGTTGTGACGACCCACAGTTGAAATTTTTCAAACCGCCCGTGAGTAGAGATGGGTAGCGGGTTATAACCCAATCTACCCATTTTGGTTAAAACTGGGTGATTTGGGTTTTAACCCAATTAAAACCCATAATCACCTATTTTGCAGGGTGATAATAAGTTTCGTAAACTAGTAAGAAGTGGAAGGGTGATAATAGGTTTCGTAAACTAGTAAGAAGTGAGAAGTAGTGTTTAGTAGTCTAGCAAGTCAAAAATAAACTCCCTACCCTTAAAACAGATATATATTTCAAAAACAGAACTAATTAGTAGGCTGTTTATTCAATAAATCGACGCTACCACTGCGGGTAGAGATCGGAAACCAAGGGGAGGGCATCGGGGCCGCCAGTAGATGTGCCCCCGCTGGAGAGTGCCGGACAGCTAACGCAGCTACATTCTTCACATCAGATGTATCAGCGGCAAAACAGATAGTGGCGTCTCTTGCTCGCATTTCTGGTAGTGTCCGACCGAAACTGGTTTTCCGGCCGAAACCGAAACCGAAACCGAACTTTCGGCCCAAGGGTCAGTTTCGGCCGAAACCGAAACCGAAACCGAAACTCACGTGTTCATACAGAAAAAAAAACCAGCCAAGTGCGAGTCGGATTCCCGCACAGAGGGTTCCGTTACAAAAACTGGGCATAAAAATTACGATCGATGTGTGAATGTTTTTTTTTATTTTAGTAAGTATTTTTTGTTATAGCGGCAACAGAACAGGGTGAGGTGGGGGGTGGCAGTGTCTCTTGACATCGCCAACGCTGTCAACACCTTGCCCTGGAGCTGCGTTTGGGAGGCGCTTATTTACCATGGAATGCCTCCATACCTCCGTCGAATTGTCGGGGCCTATCGTTCCGAGAGGGCCATAACTTACCCGAGCTGGCTAGAGCTGGGTCGGCGGGATATGTCGTTCGGTGTTCTATAGGGATCGGTCACAGGACCGCTTCTGTGGAACATCGGTCACGAATTCCCGATTGGGTGCTGCGTGGTCCGTTGCTCAGAGGTGTCGGCGTAACGTGTTACGTGCGTAACAAGTACGACGGCACCCTCATTACAGCGCGAGGAGCAACGCACCGAGACGCAGCCCTAAAGGCCACCCGCGGGATCCAGCTTACGTATAGGGGGCATCAGCATCGGCATCGGGCTCTCGATGACATAATATCTGGGGCTCGTACTCGATAGCCGGTGGAACTTCGGATACCACTTCCGAAGTTTAGTCCCATAGCTGAGGGAGGGGGGCATCAGCCGCACTCTCGCGGTTGTTGCCTAATATCAGGAGACCCAACGCTCCCTGCAGGAGACTGTACCTTAGGATTATGAGGAGCATGGCACTATACGGGGCCCCCGTATAGGCGGAGATTCTGATGGCCAGCAATGCGGCTAGATTGTTTAGAGCCCGCAGAAGGCGACGGCTATCAGGGTGATAAGGGGATACCGCACGATCTCAGTTGAGGCGGCATGTCTTCTAGCCGGAACCCCTCTATGGGACCTGGAAGCGTGGTCCCTATCGTCATTGTTTAAATGGCGCTAGGAGGCGCTGGAACGGGGCCATAGGCCTCTCTCTGTGAGCAGGTCATGCTCGTGAAAGAGACGGCGGGAAGGAAGCGGGAGAGAACTCTCCCGAACCCGAGTTCCATAGTCTGCGGAGGCGCCCCATACTATCAGCCTCTATGACCAGGGGCCTGAGGACGGTGACGGGGCTGCTCACCGTCCTTACAGAAGCAGGCCTTATACGATAGCGTGACGTAAGAGATTCATGCACGCCCCCCTCAAGAAGCGGGATAACAACTGAACAAACCCTCAAAGACGCGGCCGCAGCATGCATCATTCCAAGGGCATACTCGGGGCTCGCAACCGTAGGCTTTTAGGTAGGGTACGCGCGGTTTTTACTCGGTAGGACTACTGTACAGTGAAAATTTTATGCCTCTGGCACGGTTCCAGCGATACAACCTCGTGACTAATAGACAGACGGATGGCTAGGCCTTCTGTCTCGTTAATGGGATCCCGCTTTAACCCCTTCGTGCGAGAGTTCGACTCGAACTTGGCCGGCTATTTTTTTCAATAGGTGCAGCAAGTTCCGTCAAGTGCCATCAATCAACAGTATAAATCTTCTCAAAAGTTCATTTTAGAAATATCTACACCTCAAGTGAGCTCTTTCTTTTACGTGTGGAATTACTCATAGATGCTATTGCGAACTCCTACCGACTAAAACCACACTGTGCGCTGCTACTAACTCTTTGCTGGTTTTGGTTACATTCTAGAAGTATATAACTAAAACTGGACAACAGTGAGCAGGACTAGCGCACGTATTATAGGGTTCCGTATGGGAGGCCCCCTTTAATATTATTAATTTGTCTATTTTTATTATTTGTTGCTATAGCGGCAACATAAAGGCATCATTTGTAAAAACTGTAACTATAACGATGCATGAGTTACAGCCTGCTGACAGACAGACAGACAGACGTATTCCCACTCGGGGTTTAGGGGACATGCGTTACTTCTCATGGAGCTAACGTTACACCCTGAGGGTACAGTAGTGGCTTCTTCAATCAGATCCCTAAGATTCAATATCCTAGGGATTCACGAAAAAGCCCACATTAGGAGGAAGGGTATAACGGTACTCCGTTTGTTGAGCAGCCCGCCTGGGGCAGTACCTCCGCCCTGCAGAAGACCGCGGTAATAGTAACCTGACTCCGGTTTGGTTATGTTCTCCGTCGGTTAGCAGGGATCCAGAGCTCATTGGGGCGACTTTGTGCCGGTGACGGTGAGACCAGAGGCTTATCTGTCTCCATTGGCGGATAGAGGCGCGGAGTATTGGTACGGCGGTCAGGGAGACCCGGTAAAACGGTTGACCGCTGACCGCCCGTAGGCTGTACGGGACCCGAACCTGGGGATCACTTAATCTCCGCCCCAGGAGGCTGAACCAGCAGCCTGTGTAAAGTCCCTAGTGCTGTGGTAGTGCCGGAGGAGGATACCGGAATGGACGCGGCCACTGCATTGGGGGGGGGGACCGGGGGCCCTTCCGTACGCCGTGCCAATCTTCCGCATTACCTTTGTCTACCTCTGGTGAAATGGAGCCTCGCTTCTTCTCCTGCGCCAGCGGCACACAGGCGCCCCCTCAACCTTCTTAACTCCCCTTTATTAAAAAAAACATGGCTAAAAAAAAGAAAAATAGTAAGGTATCCACAGCGGCATCGGCGTCCACACTTCAAGTGGACTTTTGCAACATCAGAGGCATGCGCACGAACATCAACGCAGTCCACCACCATCTTGAAACTGCGAAGCCGACCCTTTTTTTCTTGACGGAGACGCAGATCTCATGCCCGGGCGATGCATCTTACTTAATGTACCCTGGCTACAAGCTGGAGTACAACTTCAGGAAGAAAGCCGGGGTGTGTATGTACGTCCGGGATGATGTCTGCTGTCGCCGTCTTACAAGCCTCGAAGACAGGGATATGTCTACGTTATGGGCGCGCGTGGATCACGGGGGCCACACTCGTATCTACGCGTGCGTGTACAGGTCTCACAGCGGTAACACGGACACAGTTCGCCTTTATGACCACCTGCAGCAATCGACTGACAGGGTGATTGAGCAGTGTCCCTCCGCGGAGATAGTGATTTTGGGAGATTTCAACGGTCACCATGTTGACTGGTTGGGCTCCCGGACCACCGACTTTGCGGGAAAAGCTGCTCACGAATTTGCCTTGACCTATGGGTTCTCTCAGCTGGTTAAATCCCATACAAGGATACCAGACAAGAAGAACGAGCATTGTGCATTGCTGGACCTCCTGCTGACAACGCGTCCGGACGGATACAGTGTTTCAGTGGATGCGCCGCTAGGATCGTCGGACCACTGTGTCGTTCGGACGCATGTGCCTCTCGCAAGGCCTGAACCACCTCGGCCCAAGAAGTGGCGACATGTGTGGCACTACAAGTCAGCAGACTGGGATGGACTGCGAGAGTTCTATGCGTCGTACCCGTGGTGGCGGCTTTGTTTTACCTCAGAGGATCTGGATTCTTGTGCTGTAGCAGTCGCTGAGGGGATCTTGGAGGGTATGGAATGCTACATTCCCAACCGCTGGATCCCTGTAGGTGCAAAAAAGCGAACGTGGTTCAATCGGCTCTGCAGAGAAGCTCTAATGCAGAAAGAATCTGCCTACAGGGCTTGGACCACGGCTCGTGCAAATTCAGATCCAAACATCTCTGAGGTGAAACGCAAATTAAATGCCGCCTCGAGGTCCAGTAAAAGAGCAATTGTCAGGGCCAAGTTCGATTTCGTCGGCAGAAATGGCGAACGGCTAGCAGGCTACCCTTCAGGAAGTCGTGAATTTTGGTCGCTTGCCAAAGCTGCCGAGGGAAACTTCTGTCGGTCAGGTTTACCAGCCTTGCTTAAACCCAACGGTAGTTTGGCCCAGAGTGCCAAGGAGAAAGCCGACCTTTTGGGTAATCTCTTTGCCTCTAACTCGACCATGAGCGACGGGGGTGCTTTACCGCCGGGCATTCCGAGTTGTGGCACTTCCATGCCGGAAGTTAAATTTACACAGCGGTATGTCCGACGGGAGCTTCAATCCCTGGACGTTCATAAGTCGAGTGGGCCAGACGGCATTCCCGCGGTGGTACTTAAGCACTGTGGTCCAGAGTTGTGTCCGGTACTTACACGTCTTTTCACACTTTCATATTCCATGCGACAAGTCCCGGCGTCGTGGAAGATTGCGTATGTACATCCTGTACCCAAGAAGGGTGACAGGACCGACCCGGCCAATTACAGGCCTATAGCCGTCACCTCCCTCTTATCCAAGGTGATGGAGCGTGTTATTAATACACAGCTCCTGGGGTACCTTGAGGAACACGACCTGCTCAGTGACCGGCAGTACGGTTTCCGTCACGGTCGCTCGACGGGCGATCTTCTGGTGTACCTAACACACCGATGGGCGGCGGCTATCGAGAGTAAGGGTGAGGCTCTAGCAGTGAGCCTCGACATCTCTAAAGCCTTTGACCGGGTCTGGCACCGTGGTCTTCTTACGAAATTGCCCTCATATGGACTGTAACACTCTGCAATACTCACCAACACATTATCCATACGTTCTAGTATAATACTCTCTTTTTGTCTCGTGATAACGAGGATTTCATACATTAAGCACATTAACACAAAGATATTAAACTCGATATCTTTCTGTCGTTTTATTCCGTGTTTACATCCAGTCACAATACTACACATACACATAGGTTAGACGTCGTGAATCTGACATTGTCATTTTGACAGTGACAATGACTGATCCTTGTCAACGAAATAGTTTAGGAATAAAAAAAAAGAACATAAAAAAAAAAATAGTTTTATTTAGTGTACAATAAATCTAGATTAGAGTAAATAATAGGTATATTAAATTAGTAAACAGATTTGGAACTAATGATAATTTATATATAGTTTACGAGCGGATCAATTTCGGAGTGGTCACACCAGAATTCACGTTCCGCGTAACGTAGAACATTATGTCAAATAGTGGATAAAATATTCGCTTAAGAGGATAGGATGGTTAATGTACAGGATAGTTTTAGCTTCAGTTAATGACATGGCGTTAATGCGATAAAGCCCTAATCGTGTATGGCGTATGAGAAGTGGAGGAATAAAAGTCACGAACGGAACGTGAGGGATGAGTGAAATGAAACGGACCGTAGATGTAACTGACCAAGCGGGTTTGGCTTGGTGGGAAGGGGAAGAGACGAAAAGCAAAGATGGAGGCAGTCGGCATTTTTTTCTCTCGAGCGAGAAGACCCGTAAGGTGTCTCTTCAAGAGCAATTCGTACCATCACAGGACCCGCAAAAAGGTATTTATAAGCTAGATAGACCTTGTAATAATCGCGGTCTGTGAAGTGCGTGCTGATTGCTAATGACGCGTAACTTTTGTTGTAGCGGGTCTTTGGAGTACCTACCTATTATTGCTGGGAATACCTGTCCGTCCCTTGGCGGAATCCCAACACGGAGGAATTCTTCCCCGTGAACCCATCAGCGTGGGACGCGTGATCCACAGACGGGACTGCGCGCCGCTGACGAGCCCGGCTTTGTAGCGGTAACCGGTTCTCGCACCGGCATTTTTTATTCTCTTTTTTACGCCACGTGCATTTCTTTTTCACTACTTGGCACCAAGGAGGGCCACCAGGATTCTTCTTATACATCCATACGCGAGGTTGATTACTGCATCTCGTTGGTTAGCGGTGCCTACGCGATAGTCCACCGACAGTTTAACAACGTAGTTCACCTTCAGGAGGCTGCATAACGATCCGAGAATGTAACTAGATTTATTTAGCCTTTAAATCATAGATTATAATAATGTTAACCAGAATGGATCCATCTCTAGGTCGCTAGATTAAAGTATATTTTGTTAGCCACGTCACAAGGTGATGTTTAATTAATTGTGTCAAATGAAATAATTTCATCGCATCGGCGCAAGAGCCGGCCAGGTCAATAGAACTGATATAAGTTTATAGCAAGTAAGTAAAGTGTGTGTAGATATAAGTATTCTAACTGGAGTAATACTGGTACATCCTGCCATATATATATAGGCTAAGTAGTGCGTTTGATATACCACAAGGCCTGTGGTTTTTGTATTGTAGACCATTAAACGTGGTGATAATAATATACACTGGTTTTTCTTTCACGAACTCACTGCAACGGGGGTTTACTAGCCAGACAACACGGCCCTTAACCTAAAAGGTCCACTGTATCTCCGGCTGCTGTTATCCAGGTAATCTTCTTTTACAAATCAAACTATTGTAACACGGGACTTGGGAAGTCCACACCGACACCCTTGACGCCCGTTACGTTACATGGCGCCCGAACTTTATTTTATTGTGATTACCTATTAAAGTGCTGCATGTACAGCGCCTGAATTCAATTGAAATTAGTTGGTAACCATTGTTGCAATTGAGCTTCGGGGGGGAATTTCCTTTGTGTTTATCTTTTGAGGGATACAATTTTTATTGTTGTATCTAGGCTTGAAAGCAGTAGCTTTACTTTAAGAAAATTAATAGTTCATACTTCACCGTTCCCTCAGGAATATGTCAAAATTTTAAATATTGACATATTGATGGTTTATAGATATTGAATCTGGTCACTCACCCTATTAAGAATTCATATCCGTGAAGACCAGACCACAAAATGTGTAAATTTTGACTTTTTTATGCAAATTTAAGTTTTTTTTTCTTTAACAAAAGTTTCATCCAGAACTAACAACATTTTTTAAATATTGACATCTGGATGGTTTAAGTGTTTAATATAATTGCTTACACTGCTTAGAGTTAATGACAGTAAGAAACCAAACCAAAATATGTGCAAATTTTGTTTTTGTGAACAAATTTGTGTTTTATGAGTTGTCGTTCTCATCCCGGCAAAAATCAACTTTTTAAGTATTAACAGATTGGTGATTTTTAAACTTCTATCTGATTCGGTGCACCATTCTGCATTGATAAACACTAGGACCAGATAAAGTCTTGTGTCAATTTTCGGTTTTGTGAGCAAATTTGAGTTTTTTTGTCTTATCGTTCTCCCGACAAAAATCAACTTTTTAAATATCAACATATTGGTTGTTTTTATAGTTTTATCTGATCTTGTACACCCTTTAGAGCTTAAATACACAAGGATCAGGACTAAATAGTTGCAGGTTTTGTTTTTATTAACAAAATTGAATTTTTTCATAGTAATTTTTACGAACATAATTTTGAAACATAACTTTGTTGTTATTGTGTCTGTGGCATTGCTACAGTGATTATACCATTACTACTACTACTACTGGAGCATTTTAGGCTAAATACAAACTAGATATTAAGAACTTATTTATAAAAAATGTCAAAAACTCCAGATACTGATGCAAGTGAATTTGCTTCACCGGTGCATAGTCGGAACGTTATGCAGGTAACTTCTAGCCCGTATACACGACCTTTAGAGGTACACATACCTATGGATACCGTAAATACACGTCCCCGAGTCAACGTGAACCGGACTTCATCTTTGGCTCCCGAAACGTTTACGACATCCATAGTCTCTAATACGACCACCCATTATGCTGCCTCTCACAGCAACACACAAGAGACATACGTGGCACAAGAACCGATAGCACACGCACATAAGACATTCCCCATTAAAACTAGCGAAATTTTTGACAACATGAACCAAGGTAATGGTATAACACAAGTGGTTGCACCGCCCCCCAGTGCGCATGTGTACTACAAATCATTGAATTTAGCTTCCCTTAAACTCAAGTATAACGGAGAGTCAGATATTGACGACTTCCTCCTTAGGGTTAATGAAACACGTATCGCACGACAGATTGACGATACAACATTAGTAAGAGGTTTTTCAGAACTGTTATCTGACACCGCACTCAAGTTTCATAGAACAATCCAACATAAAATTAACTCTTGGTTTGATATTTGCGTTGAATTTCGAAAATTCTTTCAATCAAAGGATTACAACTACAACATAGAGAGACAAATTCGTGAAAAAAAGCAGAAGCTAGGTCAGTCTGTATCATTCTTTATTTTAGATATCCAGGATTTAAACAATAGACTAACATATCCTATTACAAGCGACAACCTACTTGAAATTATAAAACACAATTTGCTACCTACATACGCCCAACTATTAGCCATCAATGATATTACTACCTTTGACCAATTGGTCAACGTGTCCAAGAATTATGAGGCTTATTCTGGTGTTTTATGTCAATCTAAACCGGTTGGCAAGCGCGAACTCAATGCAGTCAGCGTCGGCAAATTACCTGACAGGCGCGGCTCACCTATTACTTGCCTTAAATGTAAAAAAGTCGGCCATAGTTATAAGGTGTGTAGGTCAATACCAGGCATAATATGTTTCAAGTGCGGTGCTAAGAGGGTGACGATTAGGAACTGCACCCAATGTAACACAGGCTTGCGCTCGCAGTCTACTACACAGACACTTAATAAAAAAAACTGATGGGGCCCCCGAGCAAGTCGTTACACACACAAACAGTCTCTTCGCCTGAAATATCGTCATTCGTAGGGGATAATCGGTTGTTTGTTAAATTCACAATAAAGGACCGTAATTTCGAAGCATTGCTCGATCCTGGGGCACATTTATCAGTTTTAGGTGCGAATAAGCATCGATATTTTCAAAGACTTGGATGGACATTACATGCTAGGGATGCTTCAGTCGTGCCAGCAGTATTTTTAGCGGATTTATCACAAATTAAAGTCATTGGCATAATGTCTTTGCCAATAACTTGTAATGGGATAACTGCCCACTTTAATTTTTTAGTTTGCCCTGACATACATCACGAAATCTTGTGCGGTATGGATTTCGCTGATGCATTTGGTCTAGTGGACATTTTTAAGTTTGGAGATGTCGTGAGGAGAGGCAACTCCACAAGTTATAGTGCTTGCAGTGCGTTGTGTGAGGTGAAAGCTTTAATACCCAGAGATGATCTAACATCTCAACAAGCCAAACATCTACAAAAAGTAATGAATGACTTTGAGTCAATTTCATCAGAAAAAAAAGGTTTAGGGAAAACGCATATCGTTACACATAAAATTATTACACAGGGAGAGCCTATTAAACAAAGATATTACCCTTTATCGCCTGCTAAGTTGACAGCATTGAATAGGGAGGTGGACGAGATGTTGAGGCTCGATGTCATCGAACCGTCGAGGTCACCATGGTCCAACCCGGTTGTCATGATCCCAAAGAAAGATGGATCATGGAGATTCTGCCTCGACGCGCGTAAGCTCAATGATGTCACGGTTAAAGACTCGTACCCACTTCCTTATATAAATTCGATTTTGGACAATCTGCGAGGAGCACATTATCTTAGTTCAATTGATTTATCATCGAGTTTTTGGCAGGTCAGTTTGTCAAGTCAGGATGGAATAGACGGCAAAGGTACTTCTTGTGAGAAAACAGCTTTCGTAGTCCCTAATAGAGGTCTTTTTCATTTTAAAAGAATGCCATTCGGATTATCCAATGCGGGAGCTGAAATGCAAAGGCTAGTTGATTCGCTATTTCTGCACAAATTTGACGGAAAAGTTTTTTGTTATCTGGACGATCTTCTGATTGCCACAGAGTCATTTTCTGAACATATGGAGATACTTGCTGCTGTAAAGAAGTCGCTTAGTGACGCTGGTCTCACTATCAACTTAAAAAAGTGCGAATTTTGCAAAGGAGAGCTTAGATACTTGGGATACATCATCAATACACAAGGTTTGCGCACTGACCCAGAGAAGCTGAGCAGCATTCAGAATTTCCCACAGCCTAAAACTGCCAAGCAGCTACGAGGATTTATAGGTCTATGTTCATACTATCGTAGGTTTGTTAAGGATTTTTCCACCATCATAGCACCTATGACAGCGTTGGTAGGTAAGAAGAAAGGCAGTGACGGCATCCAATGGTCCGAAGCAGCTGAGGATTCTTTCAATACCCTTAAAAATGCTTTAATAACAGCTCCAGTTTTGGCGTCGCCAGAATTTTCGAAACCTTTCGTGCTTCATTGCGACGCATCATCCGTAGGCATTGGTAGTGTTTTGACGCAGGACATAGATGGAATCGAGCGTCCTGTGGCTTTCTTTTCACGTTTACTGGCAAAACCTGAGAGAAATTACAGTACAACAGAGCGTGAACTGCTCGCGGTAGTGGATTCCATAAATCATTTTCGTGCTTACATAGAAGGTACTAAGTTCACGGTCATCACTGACCATATGAGTTTAAAGTGGCTTAAGTCTTTAAATAACCCCTCAGGCAGGTTGGCCAGATGGGCAATGCAGATATCCACTTTTAATTTTGACATTTGCCATAAGGCAGGTAAGCTTAATGTCGTACCAGATGCACTATCCCGAATTTCGGTCGATGCTATTACTTTCAATCAAGAACTTTCTTCAACTTCTGATGAGTGGTATAAGAAGATGTATAACGGCTGTAAAACTAAGCCTACTCGTTTCAAAAATTTTCAGATCCTAGGCAACAATTTGTTTAGATTTTGCAAAGGTGGCTCTTGTACTTCAAAAAACAATTGGAGGTTAGTAATTCCTAAAGAGCTGGTCGATGAATGCATCAAGGAAAACCATGACTCCTTCTGTAGTGTACACCCAGGAGTTCAAAAAACGTATTTGAAAATTAGGGAACATTATTATTGGCCAAATATGTTTGAAAATGTTAAGGAATTTGTCACACGGTGTGACAAGTGTAAAGCATATAAACACTCAAATTCACCACCTCACGGACTCATGACAAATCAAAAGGAGGTGGACGTTCCGATGCACACGTTGTCAATAGATATTATAGGCCCATTACCTAAAGCATATTCGGGTCATATATACATTCTGTCAGTTGTAGACGTTTTCTCAAAATTTGTATGGCTTCACCCCCTCCGTACTGCAACCACTCAAACGGTCACTTCATTTTTGGAAAAGGAATTGATCTTGAAATGGGGAACCCCCGCGATTCTTATTTGTGACAACGCTACCATATTTAAAAGCAAATCGTTTAAATCATTTTGCGATGGATATTCTATCCCTCGAATTTTCTATACGGCGCATTATGCACCGCAAGCGAATACAGTCGAACGGTATAACAAAACCGCTGAAGTCTGTTTATCCATACTAGTTGAACAAGATCAACGTAATTGGTCCAAATACCTTCAGCAAATTCAGCTATCACTGAATAGCACGGTGAACCTAGCAACGGGATACACACCGTACTTCTTAGCCACCGGTCGTGAAATAGTCACTGACGGTCAATTCCATTCAATTCTTAGGGATTTACCAACATCAGTTGATGATCTGACCATAGGCGATAGAAGCGCAGCGGCATCATCGTTGTTGGAATTGGGAAAATTTTTTGACAAGGTAGTAGATGCATTAACTCAGGCGTACCAGAAAAATTCACAACATTATAACCTAAGACGACGACACTTCACAGCGAAAATAGGCGATGTGGTCTGGCGAAGGAACTTCGTACAATCTAACGCAGCGAAGTATTTCTCCGCCAAGCTGGCGCCGAAATTTGTGAAGTGCACGGTTGAAAGGAGGTTGTCAGATGTAGTGTATGAGCTACGCGAGTTATCGTCAGGATCTGTTGGTAAATTTCATGTAAAGGACATCTTGCGTGTAGATTAAATTATTTACACACCCTGTCCGATATTGTTGCTTGTCTAGTGGTATTTACTCCGAACCCAAGATTTTTTTTTTTGATCGTAGGGCTAGGCAAGCATTTATCGAAACTAATGTATGCAATTAATAATTGCTTTGCCGTTTGTGTTTTTACATTGTGTTCTTATTCTTACAGTTAATGTTTATATGATATGATACTTAACAACGCATGAGCAAAAAAGTTGTTTTTCTTGACAGTCAAATGATTGACCGACAGTACGATTGGCCAAAGTATGAAAAACTCTTACAGAATATAAGACTGATGAATGACAGCATGTAAATAATTATGGAATGATAGGAGCAAATAAGAAAGGGAAGGATAAGTGCATGACTGAATGATAGGTGGAAAATAAGCTTTAAATATTATTATATGTATTATTATAATTATTATTAATATGGAAAGGATGACGAATGAATGTACATAGATAAATATGAAATACTGTGTGAGGTATGGAAGAGGGAAGTACGCGTTTTGAAAGGAATACCTATCCAGCTGTGATCATTCTAAAGGGCAGTCAGAAGAATAACTATTGCTAGCAGCGTTCTGAAGTTTTATTCTTTTATTTCTCGGTATTTTTTTAATCCTTTTTGGAGTCGGTTAAGTAACCACTTTTTCCCGGTTACCCCGGCAGTTTCTTTCGGTAAACCTGTCGGTTTACCTCTTTTCCCGAGAAAGGGGGTATTGTAACACTCTGCAATACTCACCAACACATTATCCATACGTTCTAGTATAATACTCTCTTTTTGTCTCGTGATAACGAGGATTTCATACATTAAGCACATTAACACAAAGATATTAAACTCGATATCTTTCTGTCGTTTTATTCCGTGTTTACATCCAGTCACAATACTACACATACACATAGGTTAGACGTCGTGAATCTGACATTGTCATTTTGACAGTGACAATGACTGATCCTTGTCAACGAAATAGTTTAGGAATAAAAAAAAGAACATAAAAAAAAAAATAGTTTTATTTAGTGTACAATAAATCTAGATTAGAGTAAATAATAGGTATATTAAATTAGTAAACAGATTTGGAACTAATGATAATTTATATATAGTTTACGAGCGGATCAATTTCGGAGTGGTCACACCAGAATTCACGTTCCGCGTAACGTAGAACATTATGTCAAATAGTGGATAAAATATTCGCTTAAGAGGATAGGATGGTTAATGTACAGGATAGTTTTAGCTTCAGTTAATGACATGGCGTTAATGCGATAAAGCCCTAATCGTGTATGGCGTATGAGAAGTGGAGGAATAAAAGTCACGAACGGAACGTGAGGGATGAGTGAAATGAAACGGACCGTAGATGTAACTGACCAAGCGGGTTTGGCTTGGTGGGAAGGGGAAGAGACGAAAAGCAAAGATGGAGGCAGTCGGCATTTTTTTCTCTCGAGCGAGAAGACCCGTAAGGTGTCTCTTCAAGAGCAATTCGTACCATCACAGGACCCGCAAAAAGGTATTTATAAGCTAGATAGACCTTGTAATAATCGCGGTCTGTGAAGTGCGTGCTGATTGCTAATGACGCGTAACTTTTGTTGTAGCGGGTCTTTGGAGTACCTACCTATTATTGCTGGGAATACCTGTCCGTCCCTTGGCGGAATCCCAACACGGAGGAATTCTTCCCCGTGAACCCATCAGCGTGGGACGCGTGATCCACAGACGGGACTGCGCGCCGCTGACGAGCCCGGCTTTGTAGCGGTAACCGGTTCTCGCACCGGCATTTTTTATTCTCTTTTTTACGCCACGTGCATTTCTTTTTCACTACTTGGCACCAAGGAGGGCCACCAGGATTCTTCTTATACATCCATACGCGAGGTTGATTACTGCATCTCGTTGGTTAGCGGTGCCTACGCGATAGTCCACCGACAGTTTAACAACGTAGTTCACCTTCAGGAGGCTGCATAACGATCCGAGAATGTAACTAGATTTATTTAGCCTTTAAATCATAGATTATAATAATGTTAACCAGAATGGATCCATCTCTAGGTCGCTAGATTAAAGTATATTTTGTTAGCCACGTCACAAGGTGATGTTTAATTAATTGTGTCAAATGAAATAATTTCATCGCATCGGCGCAAGAGCCGGCCAGGTCAATAGATCTGATATAAGTTTATAGCAAGTAAGTAAAGTGTGTGTAGATATAAGTATTCTAACTGGAGTAATACTGGTACATCCTGCCATATATATATAGGCTAAGTAGTGCGTTTGATATACCACAAGGCCTGTGGTTTTTGTATTGTAGACCATTAAACGTGGTGATAATAATATACACTGGTTTTTCTTTCACGAACTCACTGCAACGGGGGTTTACTAGCCAGACAACACGGCCCTTAACCTAAAAGGTCCACTGTATCTCCGGCTGCTGTTATCCAGGTAATCTTCTTTTACAAATCAAACTATTGTAACACGGGACTTGGGAAGTCCACACCGACACCCTTGACGCCCGTTACGTTACAGGACTACCCGAGAGATTATGCGGATGGGTGTCCAGCTTCTTGGCCGGTAGAAGCATCAGGGCCGTCGTTGACGGCAGCTGTTCAGACTTCATGGCCATAAATGCTGGAGTACCGCAAGGCTCAGTGTTGTCCCCTACTCTGTTTCTGCTGCATATCAATGACATGTTGTCTATTGACGGCATTCATTGTTATGCATTGACAGTACGGGGGACACTTGTTACACGGGCCGCCCCGGTATCTCTCGGGACACAGTGGAGGAAAACCGTGAACAACTTGTGTCTGAAATCGAGGCTACTCTTACTAGAGTGTCCGATTGGGGTGGACAAAATCTTGTCCAGTTCAACCCCTCCAAGACACAAGCTTGTTTTTTCACCGCTAAGCAAACCCCAATTACTGTAGCGCCGCAATTTCAGGGCACATTTCTTTCCATCTCCAAAAGTATAGGGATCCTTGGCGTTGACATCTCCAGTGACGTTTAGTTCCGTAGTCATTTGGAGGACAAGGCTAAGCTGGCGTCCAAGAAACTGGGTGTGCTCAACAGGGCGCGGCGGTACTTCACTGCGGCGCAAACACTGCTTCTCTATAAGTCGCAAGTGCGGCCGCATATGGAGTACTGCTGTCACCTCTGGGCGGGAGCCCCTGAATATCAGCTTCGTCCATTTGGCTCGGTGCAAAGACGAGCTGTTAGAGTTGTCAACGATCCTGTACTTATAGCTGGTGTGGAACCTCTTCGTGACAGGAGAGACTTTGCCTCCTTATGCGTGTTCTACCGCCTGTACAATGGTATGTGCTCTGAGGAATTGTTTGATATGATGCCCACGGCTACGTTCTATCATCGCACCGCTCGCCACAGACACGGAGTTCATCCTCACACTCTGCGTCCGGTGCGTTCCAGCACGGTTAGATCCGATAGGTGTTTTCTTCCGCGCACGCTCTGGTTGTGGAATGACCTCCCTGCCTCGGTTTTCCCAAACGCCTACAATATGGGGTTCTTCAAAAGGGGTCTTAGAAGGTTTTTGCAGGGTCGGCAGCGCGAGTGTGGCACCTCTGGTGTTGCAAACGTTCATAGGCTGCGGTGACCACCGGTCCTTCTTGTGGGCCGTATGCTTGTCTGCCACCTTAGTGGTATAAAAAAAAAAAAAAAAAAAAAAAAAACATACGACCAACGAAGTCAACGGAACGGACAACAAAGGGGTAGGGTTATGTACTACCCGTTCGCTCTAAGTTTGCCGGTCGCTTCCCATACAGCGCCTCAACATTAGCCTCTACGCCAGCGGCAAACTTAGAGCGAACGGGATATTAAGTCCTAGATCACCTTTTTAGGATTCCGGAAAATTGTATTATTATAACTATTGATTGAAAGTCTTTTGTAAATCTGTTATCTTAGGTTAGTAACATATTAACTGGTTGGGCTGACCCCAACCACGCCACAAGCAGAGTCAGGCACTCAAAATTCATGAACACGTGAGTTTCGGCCCGGCCGAAAGTTTCCGCCCATTTGGGCGGAATGCGAAACTGCGGCTGAAACTCGATTTTTTGGCCGAAACTGGCCGAAACCGAAACCCAAACCGAAACTTCGGTCGGTCACTAATTTCTGGCGCCGTAAGAGGCGCCAAGAATGTAGCGGGCAGGAAGGTCTCCAGCTGGAGGGTCCTGGGTTCCTTGTTCCCATCAAGGGCGGAGGAACAGGCTTCGTCTCAGGCGCCCGGCCCGGATAACAGCGAGAACGATGTACCTGAAGTCACGGAGGGTCAGTTAGGGGCGGCTGTACTGCGGTTAGATCCCGCAGGAACACTGCCTCTGGTCCCAACGGCATTCCAGGCCGAGCGTAGGTACTGGCTTTCGTCGTGTTGCTCGACGAGGTGTGCTAGCTCTTTGAGCGTATTATTGCACAGCGCCTCGTCGGGCACTTCACACGCGTGGGGCCAAATCTGGCGAATAACTAGTTACGTTTCCGTCAGGGGCGCTCCACCGTGGACGCGATCATGCGCATTAGAGGACTGGCGGAGGAAGCGTTATCACAGGGCGAAGTGGTGATGGCAGTGTCTCTTGACATCGCCAACGCATTCAACATCTTGCCGTGAAGCTGCATTAGGGAGGCACATATTTTTCATGGAGTGCCTCCCTACCTCCGTCGAATTGTCGGGGCCTATCTTTCAGAGAGGGCCAGCCACAGCGAATAATTTACCCGAGCTGGCAAGAGCCGGGTCGACAGAATCAAATTTCATAAGCAAATCGTAGTCAAGGTGTTCAAGCCAAGGTCATTCAAGAAAAAACTGGATCAGATCACAATAATAATGCAGAGTCGTAAATAAAAACAACAACAAATTCACACAAAACGCACCCACTCTAACTGGCGTAGCGAAGTGCACTAGAGAGTAAAGAGAGAGAGAGTGAGTTTGAGCACGGGCGGGGCGCGGATCAAACCCCCCCCCCCCTCCGGCACAGTTTGCCACCCCGCAAACCGATCGCAGCGCGCTGCAAGTTTTATCGGCAATATTTTGTTTTCACCCGGCCAAACCACCCAATGAGTGGATTGAAACGGGTGATAACTAGGTTTTAACCTCCTTGTGAGTTTTAACCCGGGACGTTACCCATCTCTACTTACCACCCCGCAAACCGATCGCAGCGCGTTGCAAGTTTTATCGGCAATACTTTGTTTTCACCCGGCCAAACCACCCAGTGGGTGGATTGAAACGGGTGATAACTGGGTTTTAACCCACCGGTGGGTTTTAACCCGGGTCGTTACCCATCTCTACCCGTAAGGCCTTCAACTTGGCTTAACGACTGTCATTTTACTGACAACCGGGACCAACAGCTTATCGTGCCTTCCGAAGCACGGAAACGCTAGTAAATAAATGTCACAGGTCCACGTGGTGGTCACCCATCCATATCCAGCCATAGTAAATGTTGCTTACTGCAGTGATCGTTTACAGAACACTGAGTCCGCGGGACCACCAGCGCTTCAAAATTTCGTATACAAGTAAGAAGTAATTGGCTGTTTTCATTCTTTGAACAAAATCTTTTGGGAATAAATACAGGAAAACTTTATCAGGCAATTGGTGTCGTAAACATTAGAAATATAGGGCATAATGTTTTATTCTTTTTAGAGCCCAAGAACCGTGTAAATTGACTGCAGCAGGATTCGCTGATGCCAACCTGAGGGCTTTCATGCGGGTTAGAAAATCTTTATTGTTTTACTTTAGACTTAAACCAAAGATAATATAATAGTATTACATACAGATAGGCAACTCCCTGCCTCCCACCTGAGTTAGCTTCCCCATCCCCCCACCAAAATTAATGTGTCGATTCCCGTGTCAGTACTTGAGAGAGTGTCACTGCGTTGCATTACGTATTACCTAAGTGCTTTGGGCTATTGCTTTGGTTTAATTTGGCATGTATTTAAATCGATATCGGTTTATTCCCCTTTTCCGAACAAAATATTTCAAAGTTAAACCAAAAATACTGACTTGCACACTACGAATAATGTATACTATAGAAATGTAACTTCTATAAAGTTACCGCCAAAATCTTGGAGCAACTTACCCATACTAAAATACAGCAATAAAACACAACACTCACACATTCATAGTTCAACACTTGCCTGCGATTGGTCGCGCCAAGGTAATGGCGGCTCGGCGCCCCACCCGAAGCGGCAAACGTGGACGGTGTTATACAATAATAAGAAAGCTTGTTATTGAATAAGTTCAATCAATAGAAAGTTATTATTTTTCTATTCATTGAACATACGCCTACAAATGAAAATCGGTTACGGTTTTTTTTACAATTATGTGCCTCGGAAAAATTAATAAGTTTTTTTAATTTTTATGGCGGTTGGTTTTTTTTTTTTTTTTTTTTTTTTTATATTCAGCTCGCCAAATTGACGTCGCCACGATGGATAGCCGTGGCGCATCTTGCGATTGGGGGCCACTTCTTACAGCGGTCCTCAAGTTGGCGGCCCTGTGATGTGCCTCTTCACGCTCCTCTTAAAGAACCCGGGGTTGTAAGATGAGGGAAACACGTGTGCGGGCAGGTCGTTCCAAGTTTTTATAGTTCGACAGAGGAACGATCTTTTGAAACGCTCGGTTCTGGCGAAGATTCTCTCCACTGTGTATGAGTGGCATCTCTGCCCGGCACGCGTTGTTCGGGATCAGATTGTGATGGTGGGATCAGATTGAAGAGCTCTTCAGAACATTCGCCGTGATACATTCGGTAGAAGGCAGCCAAGGACGCTACGGTTCTTCACTGCGCCAACGGTTCGAGGCCTCCCGTCACCTCAGGACAACCAATTATTCGGACAGCACGTCTCTGTATAGCGTCAAGTGCGTCCAGCAAGTACCTCGCGGAGTCATCCCAGAGGTGAGAACAGTACTCGACGCAGGGACGAATCTGCGTCTTGTACAGCAAACATCTCTGATGTGGCGTGAAGTACCGTCTCACCTTATTTAGGACTCCGAGTTTCCGCGAGGCCAGCCCAATACAACTCTCTATGTAGTTTTTGTGATTGAGCTCACGCCGGACGTCTATACCGAGAATCTCCAGGTTGTCCTTTAGTGGAACCGTAATGTTATGAAGAGAGGGTAGGGGTAGGAATGGGGACTTCTTAGCTGTAAACGCACACGCCTGCGTTTTTCTGGCATTGAACTCGACCAGGTTGTCTGAACCCCATTGGGCAATGCGACCCAGGTTCCGGTCGAGATCCGCCACGAGTTGCCGTCTCTTTTCGTCCACGTCACAACACCCCTCCGCTGGGCGGCCAGAATAGCTCCCATGCAGAGTACTGTCATCCGCATAACAATGAATGCACCCAAGGGACAGCATGTCATTGATATGCAGAAGAAAGAGAGTTGGGGACAATACCGATCCCTGTGGTACCCCGGCATTTACCTGCAAAAAGCAGGAAGCCTGACCATCACAGAGGACCCGTATACGTCGCCCGTGCAGGAAGCTGGCCAACCAGCGGCATAACTGAGGCGATAAACCATATGCCGGCAGCTTGGAAAGAAGCGACGCATGCCATACCCTATCAAAGGCTTTAGCGATGTCTAGGCCAATAGCCAGAGATTCGCCGTGCCTCTCCATAGCCTCACCCCAGGTGTGCGTTACGTACGCTAGGAGGTCACCCGTTGATCGTTTCGGCCTAAAGCCATATTGGCGATCGTTAATTAACGAGTGATCCTCCAGATAGCGCATGAGCTGTTTGTTGATGATTAGCTCGAACACCTTGCAGATGACGGTGGTTACGGCTATGGGTCGATAGTTGGCCGGATCCGACCGGTCCCCTTTCTTGGGGATCGGCTGGACGTTCGCCTCCTTCCAAGCCTCCGGCACTTCTCCCGAGGAATAGGAAAGGCGATACAGGCGTGTTAGCGTTGGAGATAATTCAGCTGCACAATTCTTCAGCACCACTGCCGGAATGCCATCAGGACCACTGGCTTTCCGCGTGTCGAGTGACTGTAGCACCGCTCGCACATCGCACTGCCGGATTTTAATATCCGGCATCGTGGTTCCACAGTTGGCGATAGTGGGAGGTTGCTTGCCACAGTCATCAACCCGGGAATCAGCCGCAAAGAGATTGGCCAGCATTTCCGCTTTCTCTTGGGCCTTGTGAGCCAGTGATCCGTCAGGATAGCGTAGCGGCGGCAGCGAGGGCTTGCAAAAGTTGGCCTGCACGGCTTTGGTCAGTTGCCAGTATCCACGGCTGCCCGTCGGATGAGACGTGAGCTCCTGACCAAGCCGCGTGACGCGCTGGGCGTCCGCTCTCTTGAAGGCCCTCTTACTGGACCTAGTGGCTCTGTTGTACGCTGCCTTGAGTTGGGCCACATTCGGGTCGCGCACAGCCCGAGCCCTGATCCAGGCGCGGTAAGCCGTCTGTTTTTGTTGAACAGCTACGGCGCACTCACGCCCGAACCAGGGGCGGGCTTTGCGGATGCTGGCAACATCAGTGTATGGAATATAGTATTCCATACCTAAAGCTATCTCACCAGCAACCGCAGAGGCGCTTTCCGATGAAGCCCTCCCTGCAAAGCAGCGCTGACTCCACGGGACGGCTGCAAAGTATTCTCGTAGTCCGTCCCAGTCTGCTGACGAGTAGTGCCACAGTCGCCGCGTCACCTCTACTGCCCTTGCAGGAGATGACACCTGCAGGCTGGCACGCACAACACAGTGGTCGGATGTACCCAGTGGGGCGCTAACCGACACACTGTACTGTGCTGGGTAACTCGTCAGCAGTAAGTCCAGCAGGGAGGGTTCATGGTCTGACCTGTCCGGTATGCGCGTAATCCCGCGCACCACTTGGGTCAGACCATGTGAGAGAGCCAACGCGTGGGCGGCCCGTCCCGCTGGATCGGTCACGCGGGACCCCAGCCACTCAGTGTGGTGACCGTTGAAGTCCCCCAGAAAAACCAATTCAGCGTTCGGGAACCGCACCTGCGCGTCGTCAGCCCCCTCGCTGAGGTGCTGAAACAGCCTTGTTATCCCAGCTGTCCCTGAGTGGGATCGATAGACACACACGTAGATCTGACTCATGGAGCCGTGATCTACGTGCAGCCAAAGGACGGAGAGGGAAGGGTCCTCAAGGCAGCGCAGCCGGCGACAGCAAACATCCGCCCTAACAAACGCGCACACCCCAGCTTTTTCTCGAAATAGTTCCTCGATGATATAGCCGGGGTAACTAAGGTACGACTGATCGGCAGGGCGGAGTATTTGCGTCTCCGTTAGGAACATCACAGCTGGCCGTGCCGTCTCCAGATGGTGATGGACGACGTTGAGGTTGGCATGGAGTCCGCGGATGTTAGCGAACTCCACCTCAAACAGAACGTTTCCGGGATTGGTTGCAGCGGCCGCTGTGACACTTCTTTCTCTTTTGTGCGCTGCCATATTTGGGAATTGGAGGGAAGACGTGAAGACGGAGCGACATTTGCTACAGCAGTGAGTGACAAGGCGTAAGGGCTAGCTTCATCTATGACCGTGTGGTGAGACTGAGGCCGACCCGCCGGACGGAAGGGCCCCCGTACCCCCCCGAGTGTGGTCGCCGGGACCCGGTCCGGTCACCATCCGGCACGACGAACCACATCGGGATTATGCGCGGCCTGGTGGGGCAGCCTCCCAGGGTGGTTAGTCCCAGTTGGGCCCCTGTACTATGCCGCGGGCGGCCAGCGGTAAAACCGTTTCTACGGGTCTCCCTGGCCGGCGGGTCGACCCCAATCAGCCACACTAGAATTCGCTTAGCGCCTACTGGTCCCCCCCTGCTGCATCAAACATCGCCCCGGGCCCGGCTGTGCAGCTGCTGAACCCCGAACGCAACCCAACCGAGGCTGGGTTACTTGGGGGGCTTTTCACAGCTGCACGGTGGTACCCCCCCGGACCAACACTTTGTACCACCTGGCACCCACATGGGAGCCTAGGCCACCATGGGGGTACCTGAAAAATCGCGGAGCCTCGTTAGTTTTTCGGCAGGTGCACCACGTGCAGGTGAGGTCGCTTGGGCCCCCAAAATTAGGTGGTGGTGGGGCCCCTTACACCCAATTTGGATATGATATGGAATTTGGTAAAGACTCCTTTTTAGCAAATTAAAGCAAACGAATTATGACAAATTGTTCGATTATGCTTTTAACAACATAACGTCGTAATTGCTTTCTATAAGATGGCTTTCTTTAAGGGGTTTCGTGACGTCATTTCGTTCTTTTTTAATGGCTAAACACTTCTTTTTTATAAATTGCAAATACATTTATATAAAATATCTTACAGTACCTACAAATAGGCACCGCAGTTTTTCTTAATCGCTTAACCTTTCCATTATTTAGTGTGTACATGTCATTAGTTTAAAAGTGTATGTTACTGTACTGCGCATTTTACTGTACTGACTAGGCATCCAATTACGTTCATTTCTTTCCAAACGAATCGCATTTACCCATTTTTCACGCTGGACTTCATTTGTTGGGAATCCGTGAAATTCAAATTATAATTTAATTTCTATGCCTAATATCATCCTACTAATATAATATCGTACTAACAGTATTACCTTAGCGCTTAACATACTATAAACACTGCATAAAAATAATTTAATTTTCGAATTGAGTTCATGTTGCATAACACTTTTCAACGTCACCAGTACGTGTGTTTAAAATGAATATTTACTCACCTATGGAGGGTGATTCCAGCGTTTTTCATATCCGTATGGTTTCTACACCACTTCAGAACACACGAAGGCATATTTGAAATATAATTAACGCGAAAAAACCATTAAAATCACTGACAGATTGGTTCCGGTGACACAACCGAACGCTATGCGTGACAGCGCGGACTAAATGTGTCGCGCGGTCCCCATTTTAAGCAACGCCTTCCGCGGTCCCCATTTGGTGGTGCCATTTTTTGAGCCGAATTATGCTTCTATAGTATACATTATTCGTAGTTGCACACTAATTATGCACACTAAATTAACCAAATTCATTATACTGTTTAATGGTATTTGCAGAACTGTTTGACTGAACGAATAACTATTATCAGAATAGTATATCTAAAAATTCCATTGTTCAACAAAAATATTAAAACTTTTTTAAAGAAATCTATCGCCTAATTTACTTTTAGGAACATCGTTTATTCTAAGTACAACCTCAATTTTATCAGTCGCCTCTACAAAATTAAATTTTATTGATCAAAAAAATAAAAGTCTAACCTAACCTAACCTATTTCAATACTAATATTATAAAGAGGAAAGATTTGTTTTTTGTTTTTTTTAGTTTTTTGTTTGTTTGTTTGTTTGTTTGTAACGAATAGGCTCCGGAACTACTGGACCGATTTAAAACTTCTTTCACTGTTGGGAAGCTACACTCTTTGCGGTGAACATAGGCTATATTTTATTCCCATATTACCACAGGAACGGGAACTATGCGGGTGAAACCGCGTGACGTCCGCTAGTCCGTTATAAGATAGTACTATTTAGAGTGCAAGTTAGTATTTTTGATATGCAATTTGTATTTCTGTTTCACAAATAATATATTCGATGTACGAATCACATTTTTGATGTGAATTCGATTAAAAAGGTCATCTCGTTCTGAGATATATTTAAGTTTTTTTAAGTAGGACATGTTTAGTTAATCAATTGGTTTTTTAGCACAGCATTTAATTTTCTGGTTTGCATTCAGTAAATTAGTGGAGTCACCTAGTGAGCAGAAAAATTAAACAGAGGTACATTTAAAAATATCCCGTTTAATTTGTGCTTAGCCGAGGGTAGATTTGAAAAAAAAAGTACCAACATACATGAGATTGCGTTCTGTTCCTTATTATTTCGTTTCCATAGCTAGTGACCCTAGAATACTCACACACACATTGAAGCTTGATTTAAGCATTCACATTACGTCTATATAAGTGTGGGTGAAAACGAACATTTTTGTATGGAGTCTCCACCCTGTGCTTAAACGTCTACGTCGTACGTAGAAGCGTGACAGCAATTAAAGACAATAATTATGGATAAGACTGTCTTCAAAAACAGAACTTCGTATTCAAACAGTTCAAGAAAATAAAATAAAATCTTTGTTCTCCGTGTGAATTAGATCTTGGATAGTATGCAGAAGATTGAGACTTTTTTTAAATGCAAGTACGTTAGAGTAGTTCCATTAGCATTAATAGAGAAGGAGGGAGTGCACTAAGTACACTGGCTAAGTGCTCAACATGGGCACTGCAGCGGCAAGACCTCGTTGCCGTCCTGGGCGTGACCATTCTCACGCTGGAGACCATGGCTGACACCATGGTCTCTGAAAGAAAGCGTGACGCCACTGCGTCTTTCAGCGAACAATCATGCTCTCGAAAGAGGTGGGGGAGGGAGCAGGAGCTAAATCTCCCTTCCGAGTGAGGACGTAATTAGATACATACATACGTACATATGGTCACGCCTTTATCCCCGAAGGGGTAGGCAGAGGCATACTATATGCCCACATTTCACCTTTGTATAATTTGTCCCACGTAATAGGTGGTGAGCCGTATTGCCGTGTTTAAATGGACAGGCGCAGGTTGTGACTGCCTGCTGTTGAAATAAAGCCTTCAACTTAGCTTAACGACTGCCATTTTACTGGTAACCGGGACCAACGGCTTAACGTGCCTTCCGAAGCACGGAAACGCTCAAATAAATGTCACAAAGTGATCACATGGATGGTCACCCATCCATGGACCGGCCATAGTGAAAGTTGCTTACTGCAGTGATCGTTTACAGAACACTGAGTCCGCGGGGCCACGAGCGCGTAATTAGATGTAATTAAAAATTGCTTTTACAGGTTCTCAGCACTGCGTGGTCTTATTTCGCGTTACTGCAAACAGTCTACGCAAAATAGTGTTAATTTTGCTACCTTCCCCGAACTATGGACATTTAATTGTCAGATAATAATTCATTCCTTTCAGTTGAAAAATGTTTCTAAAGAATTATATGTTATTTGTACTTTCTTAAATTAATTAAACTTATTGTTTATCTCTGTGATAATTTGTTTTTAATCTGTAAGTACAGTAAATATTTAAATATGTATATGTGTACCTACCTACTAATAATGCTGAAGGCTAGAATTTTAAAAACTAGGTCAACGGGTCTGACTGAAATTTGGTTCAGGTATCCTACTAATATTATAAATGTGAAAGCATTGACCTATATTCTTGTGAAAGTTTGTGAAGATGTTTGGGTGTTTGTTACTCAATCACGCAGTAACGTCTGAACGGACTGGGCTAAAATTTGGTACATAGATAGTCTAGTCTAGTCTGGAATAACATATAGCCTACTTTTCATCCCGAGAATATGTTCCCACGGGAAGCGAGAACGGGTACCGAATTTCACGGGGGCAAAGTCCCGAGTATCATCTAGTCTATACTGGGTGTAACAAAATTACCTCTCCAAATTTCTTGAGATGACTTGGCATCGGAAAGGGGGGTAAATTTTTTCATTTTTTTTAATTTTTTTTGTCGCACATTAAGAATTCATTTTTTACCGCGGCAATTCGAGGTAACATGGTCGCCGTGGCAAAACAAACACAGAGCACCCGTCTGGCTGTCGTTGTCGCTTTCTACTGCCGCTCAGTAGCGATAGAAAGGGTGAAAATAGGATAAAATAGGACCTTTAAAACGGCTTTACGGTTAAAGTATTCATGTGATTTTTTTTCTTCATTTTTGTAATGTTTCTTGACTGATGCCACGTCACGTGACGAAATTTGGAGAGGTAATTTTGTTACACCCAATATATATATAAATCATGCTTTGGAATAATCGGAAAAACACATAGGGTACTATTTATTCTTCCGGATTTCCACGTGAATGTCATCTACTCATCTAGTACCTACTTGGTTCAGTTCAATTGAAGTAGATTATATAGGTAGGTACTTACCTATTTTAACCCTCGACGGAAAACGAGGTGTATGTATATGTGTGTGTCTGTGGCGTCGTAGCGCACCAAATGATGAACCAATTTTGATGCGGTATTTTTGTATGAAAGTCGAATTTTGAAGTTCATCAAAATTAGGCTTTCGAACTCCCTTCCTGACTGATGAAAGAGTTTCATTTATCAAGAAATTCACAGGTCCCATTCAATGGTAGGTATAGGCAACTACTTGTGGTACTTATGATAAAGGTTCTAGGTACCCACCTATGGTATAGGTACTAGGTACCTACTTATGGTTTAGGTACTAGGTACCTACTTTTGGTATAGGCACCTACCCTTACTTTGATGGTATTTCCACGACATGGTAACCTGGAACTGAGTGATGTATCAAGTAGTCTCCGGAATACCCAACTCCTCAGAAAATTACAGGAAATACTTACATCATGTTTGTTCCCCTCCGTCCACTTGGATCCATTCCTTAATAGAACAGTCTTAGGATCAGGGATCTTAAAATTTTCAATTTAATTTTGTCCTAAGAAATGTGACTACCTATGCCTAGCTAATAATATTTTGATTTACATACGAGCGTTTCCGTGCTTCCTATTACCTGTCACAATATAAAGAGAAAAAAACCTATGATCAGTCGCGGGGTATCATTCCACGTAGGTAGGTAGTAACCACGACACATCTTTCACAAGAATAAGTGCGTAAATTTTTTTAAACTAGGTATGGTAGTGTTCAACAAGTACAACTACATATCCGTAAGTCGTTCTACACACCTGCACCTACAGATTAAGAAGGGATCTATTAAATACAGGAAGCGAATAACTTCGCAAATCCCTACCTTCTTTTAGTCGCAAACCCTTGTTGTAAGTTTTATAACGTTCAATACAGTTACTAAGCGAAATATTTGTGAGTCGACAGTCTCAGGTAAAGAATTTCACATAGTTCGGCTAAAAAAAGTTAACAATTCTCAGAAATCCAACCTTTTTTCTCAATCCCTATCCCTGTGTAAATGCAACTCCATTCTGCACCTTAGGTCTTTAAAATAAGGTGCTAAATTGCTTGATAAGTAGGTTGGTTAGGTTGTTAAGATGTAAAGTGGTAAATATCCCGTGGTTCGGCGTTGCATGATTATTACAATCATCGAAGTATTTATTTCGATCTTTTGTGTTAGGTCCGTGACGGCCATCTTGACTTTCACAATTAAAAGGTCCCTATCCTACGTCACACATTATTTGGCATTAAAAAAAAAAGATTGGCAAAGACTTACCGGCCCCATACACGTACAATATTATTGACTCAATAATATTGCCACAATATTTATTTCCATCCCAATATAGCTTAGACCATATATCACGGGACTAGCCTTTGCGAACCACCGCATACAAAAATATTCTGCCAGTTTTCATACAAGTGAAGGGGGAAACACAAAGACATAAAATTTCATTGCATTTAAAAATGTATTAATCGACAAACGCGTAATGGCTGTTGTGTGTTAATTTTTATTGTACAGTCAACTACAATGAAATGTACTAGTTTAATCATATAAAATGATGTACTGATGTACAGTGCTTTTATAAAGCCAAAAGACCAAATGGTCATGTGCAATGGCAGAAAACAATGCTTAAGTAAGGCGCATCCTGTGGTTAGATGATCTAAGGAATATAGTCTGTTCAAACCTCAATATTACCCATACACGGTCAATTTATTGCTATATTGATCAATATTAGTGTACGTGTATGGGGCCGGTAGGTAAGTACATACAATTGAAAATGCTTGAAGAACACCTTCACAAGAAACAGGCATGGTTAAGTGGATCCTGGGGTCCGCTTTCCACCTTTTGCGAGCCTCCTCCACTCCGCAAGTTTATAGGCAGAGGCCGTCGTTGCATAGGCCCTTTATTAAAGTAAAAAAAAGCTTAAAATTTTGGGTCTAGGTACTAATAGTAGCATAGCAGTATCAACGCCAGGGCGGTACGGCAAAATGCTTGACCTATTTAAAAGAGAGCCTGTCGTTTTCAGACTCTTGTGAAAATCTACCATTAGTACCTGACAAATCACCTACGTACTTTGAGTTAACATGCTCACCTAGGGTTACCTACTCTGAAGTAGGTAGGAAGGTACTTTTAAGCAGACTCTTTTAAAGTTGGGAGGTGGGAGGCCTCTAAGGGAGTTGAAGCTAGGGCTCCTGTGATATATCGTAGAGCGAGATTTAGGTTTTACTCCTCGAGAAATCGAAGGAGTGCGTTCTCAGCTTCACCAGGTGGTCTTGAGGAACAGTAGTTGCGACTTTGGCAAGTTTGTGTAGATCACGCCTTAGTCGAAACGGTAAGATCTTTTTTTTACATGAATCATTAAAAAGTAACTTTTTTTGTTTTTTTTATTAAGTACTTTCTATTTTTTATGATTTAAATGATTACTTATAAAATAATTTTAACTCATACGAAATTTATAGGTATACATACAGGGTTTCCCATAATTTTTCGCTGGGTTTTCAGTGCTATCCACTGACTGGAAAAGTGGGAAATAAAACTTTACTGCCATCTATTGCGCATGAGCGAAAAGTTGGTGAAACAGGTTGGGCGCGAGAAGCGCCCTCGCTCTGTTTTACCGACGCAATGTTACTAGCTGTCATGGCGTATTGAATTGAAGTTGAAGTGTACAAATTTTGTGCACGGGTAAAACATAAATAATGATTCTGAGACGATTTACTACAAGAATATACAGTAAAAACTTTGATTTAAAACAAAAAGTATCATGATTATTGTGTGTTAGTGCTCTTTAGACGTAGTGTGAGTTACAATGGACAAGAAAAATGCCATTCGGAGAGCCAAAAGGCCGTCAAAAGTGCTTGAAGAAAATTATTGGGATTGTAGCGTTTGTACTTACAGAAACAATGCCGAAGCTTTCAAGTGTTCGATGTGCGATGTTAGGAAAGGTAAATACACTCCAAACTTTTCATTATATAAAGAATTACATTGTATAATCTTCGGTTGGAAATAATATGAATGTGAATGACCTGGTAATAGTTTTACCATGTACTTACTCGTGTATTTGGCCACGTAGTAATGAATGTACAGTGTAATTATAGTTAATACACTCATCTACAGCACTTGTATACACAGACATTTCAGAAATAAACTCCTATTTACCTTTTTGCTGCGCGCCTTGTTAAAATTCTAACCTCCAACGAATGCAAACTTGGTATTGATTTTACTCTAAGAAGCCTGCGTCCTCGCCAATCTCTCTAGTAATGAATGCTTTCGTTTTGCTTGTTTAAAAATATCGTCAATTAAATTTTCTATTCGATAAATGATAAGGACTTACCTATATAAAAACAGAGTTTTGACATCAAAGCATTTGAATAGGAATTCAACTAAGTACTTTGTACCAAGGCTTTATCGGCTTTATCACAAGATAATTTGACATAGGTTTACAATAATATTGTATTTTTTTCAATCCAACATCTAGCAACAGCAAGTACAGGTTATACCAGCTTTGTATTAATCGGCTAGATTATATTTTAATCCAACTTACTTTTCTAATAAGAATGTCCGTTCCGTTTCATTTCATTCAGGAAATAGAATACCTCTTGTTCTTGTAATAAGTACATACTCTTTTGTATAATTAAAAAAGCAATCATAACAATGGTTCACAAAGATAATGTAAACAAATCTGTGCATTCCAAACTCATAAAACTGCCGTTCATCTGTAGTAGATATAACCCTACCAAAATAAAAATGTATCTTTGGAGATTGACTTCGAGAGAGATTTGTCACCTACTTTATTTATCTGGGTAATGTTCATTGACCTTTGTGACGTAAATACTCCTAGTACAGATTATATAGAAGTAGGCAGTTTGGCTTTTTTCTTGAGTGGATATAAAAAAAATACTTCTCAACTTTTTTTTTATATACCGTAAATTGGGGTGAATAGGGATTGAGAGGTGAATAGGGATATAACCAGGAAAGTTTTTCGACGCTCAATATTAATTCTAAATTCATTACAAATTCTCTAATTTTTTTGTGGTGAAATAGTAGAATGTTGAAAGAATACATGGCAACACTGAATATGCATGTCATTAGCTGCTAACCGTCAAAAATCGTTATTGAAAATAACTTCCAGTGGCAGTAATTATTTTCGTGTTAGAAACTTTGCTTTCATAAATTAATTTGATATTAATAAAAGACGACTGTGACTTACAAACGTTATTTAGTGTTTGGGCCACCATATATATTAAAGGTAAGTCTCAGTTGTTAATTTATTTTATTGTTTTTGTTAATTTAGAAATATCATGTAAAATCTGTTGTCTTTGAGGTGAATGGGGATGCCTTATATATGATTAACAACGAAAGAGAGGTCAATTGGGATGAGAATAACTTGAATAGGAATGACTTAAATATGAATAGGTATGGCTTTGCAGGGTTGTCACTAAACAGTTATAAAACATTCTTTTTTATATAATGTCTATGTAGGTAAGAATTTGTAAGAATTAATGATATTTTTTTCTAAAACTTTTATTTAATTACTAATGCAGTGTTTTTTGAAGTGATAACTTTTCAGCGATGTTTTAATTTGAAAATTTATTAAACAACAGTAAAAAGAGACACAATGACGAACTTTCATCCCCGGTTTCCCCCCTTTTATTCCTTTGTTCGCAATAAAAGGTAGTATATGTATGTTCTCAAGGTTTATTCTACCTTTGCACCAACTTTTATCAAGATCGGTTCAGTAGTTTACGCGATAAAGCAAGAGTTACCTACTTTCGCATTTAAAATATTCGTATGGATCTGATAAGAAATTCAAACAAAATAAATAGATGTGTAAATTCATTATTACAACCAAGTAGTGACAGCCCTAGCAAATTTCTCTATTGACATTATTTTCGTCCCCATTAACCTCAATTTTCAGGTGAATAGGGATAGCATCTATTTGTGCTTTTTTCGTTTAAACTGTAATGCTAATTGCATAGTTTTAAATTGGATAACAAAGATACCACCAAGACTCAATCCTTTTGATTCCGATAAAGCAAAATATATATCAACAACTATCTTAAAATTGTTCTTAAAGTTGGGATTTGTCCCTATTCACCCCGTTTTACGGTACTAGCTGATGCCTGAGTTCTATTCCCGTTCCCATATCCCGTGGGAAATTATTTCGAGGATAAAAAGTCCTCGAAATAATTTAATTTGACATAGGTTTACAATAATATTGTATTTTTTTCAATCCAACATCTAGCAACAGCAAGTACAGGTTATACCAGCTTTGTATTAATCGGCTAGATTATATTTTAATCCAACTTACTTTTCTAATAAGAATGTCCGTTCCGTTTCATTTCATTCAGGAAATAGAATACCTCTTGTTCTTGTAATAAGTACATACTCTTTTGTATAATTAAAAAAGCAATCATAACAATGGTTCACAAAGATAATGTAAACAAATCTGTGCATTCCAAACTCATAAAACTGCCGTTCATCTGTAGTAGATATAACCCTACCAAAATAAAAATGTATCTTTGGAGATTGACTTCGAGAGAGATTTGTCACCTACTTTATTTATCTGGGTAATGTTCATTGACCTTTGTGACGTAAATACTCCTAGTACAGATTATATAGAAGTAGGCAGTTTGGCTTTTTTCTTGAGTGGATATAAAAAAAATACTTCTCAACTTTTTTTTTATATACTAGCTGATGCCTGAGTTCTATTCCCGTTCCCATATCCCGTGGGAAATTATTTCGAGGATAAAAAGTAACCTGTGTTATTCCAGACTATAATCTACTTAGATACCTAGTAAGGTACTCAATTAACTCAGCCTATAGCAGTCCACTGCTGGACGTAGGCCTCTCCCAGTTCACGCCACAGTACACAGTTCTGTGCTTTCCGCATCCAGTCCCAACCTGCGACCTTTACCAGGTCGTTGGTCCATCTGGCGGGTGGACGTCCTACACCACGTTTACCGAGTCGCGGTCTCCACTCTAGAACTCGTTTGCTCCATCGGCCGTCGGTTCTTCTACAGATGAGGCCAGCCTATTGCCACTTTAATGTGCTTATTCTGCGAGCTATGTCGACCACTCTGGTTCTCCGCCGAATAACTATCCTAGGTACTTACTAAGGTACTAGGAAAGGATACCTATCCTTATATCGAATTTATCATTCCGAAGGCTTTCAATCGTAGGCTGTTAGGCAGGATACGTGTGGTTTTTAGTCGGTAGGAGTCTATCATAGCATCGATGTAGGATTTTCTTCACGTTAAGAAAAAACACTACCGAAAATCAAAAAAAATACTTTTTGAAAATTTCAGCTCTGTTGATACACGGTTCCTGAGATACAGCCTGACTGACAGACAGTCGGCTTGCGAAGTCTCAGAAATAGGGTCCCGTTTTAGCCCCTCTCTATAAAATAGATTACAGAGGGGCTTATGGCGAGATTTGTGTCTGTATTCTGTGACTCTGTTGCATTATATTACGTCACTAGGTCACGTGAATCATCTGTTCAAAGTTTGAAATAAAACAAAAATGACAACGTCATTCGGAGTGAACTTTCACTGTCACAGAGGGGCAGTTGGGTGAGACCGTCTCACGACTCCTTTGAGTACAGAACTCCAAAAATTAAGAGGGGCACACAAACAGTAAAGTTGGTTTTTTGCCGTTTAATGGTATAAGCCGATGCATTAAAGAAAGGAATCTTAAATGGCGGCTTGTACTTGCGTTGACGGATAGTACAGTTAGCGTATAAAATTTCAAGTCAATTTTTTTTTTCAATTAAAAATAATAAAATCAAGACCGGGTCGTATTCTTTTCTGAGTAGCTTCTGCCAGCGCGGCTTTGCCAGAGTGAAAGTCAAAAATTGGCATCTATTATCATTTTCATCGGAAACAGTGCCTATACCTACATTTTTCGGGATAAAAGGACACTATGTCCATTTGTACGGAAACGGACATAGAGTGCTTTCATCCCGAAAAAAGTACCTGGCAACGTATACCACATTATGTCATGGACGATCATGATGTTGGTTAAAATAAAGAACGAAAATTTTTTAAGGGGACTAGTCGCCAAAGTTTGCGAAAAAGAGGTGCAAAAGAAGACATTGTTGTCGGTATTAGTAAACGAAAAATGATAGCCAAAAGAAGATTTAAAATCTACAAGATGTGTGTCAAAAGATGGTTTTGTCAGAAATTGTGTATTTATTATAAATAATTAGTAAAACATCATTGAAATCGCCTAGAATGTTTTAGATAAAGACGTTTTATGACGTCTAGTTATTAATGAATGATAATAAAATTTATATCAAAGACTAAAGAAAACATAGACCTCTAAAATGGTTTTCTTCAATTTGGAATAAGTGTAAATTTAAACTAATTATGACTAATAATGCATTCAACGAATACTTCAAGTTGCTTGCATCCCCGCGCTCGCCTGAAAATCTAGTGCGGGGGGAGTCGTGTTGCTAGACGGACGTGTGTCGCTCTGGTCTGCAAAATATTCTCGTAAAATGTTATATTTTCATTCATTTACAGAGTAATGCGTGTAACAGAGCCCGAGTTACACAATGCATACTGCATTGCATGAAAATATAATGCATTTCAACTTATTTTATGTATTGTTTTATTAAATTACTTCGAAAGGTAGTCATGCTAATATTGTAAGCGGTACTTAATCATTTCAAAATAAATAAATGACGAAATATTTGTGGACATTCTCACACAACTTAAGCTATTATAACCTTGTGTTAAGGGATATAGACAACTGATGAAAATACTTACTTTTATTACAGTTATTATTAACACACTGCTTTTTTGAGACACTGCTCTCGACCTTCAATTCTTTCAACTTATTACGTCTTGGGGCGACGTAGGCACCATCTACTGGCAACTTGGTTAAGGTAATAAGGTGAAAGAATTGACGGTCAAGAGCAGTGCCTAAGTGGTCAAAATGTAAGGGCGTCTGGTCCGGCAAACCAGAAGACGCTGGTTCGAATCCTGCTCGGGACCAAAAATTGTATACAATTATTTTCCAGCAGCCAAAGAATATTTCCAGACTTCCTTGTCTAGGAAGTCTGGAAATGATCTGCTGGCTCAGTTGGATTCTCGAATGGAATGTGTTATTATTTTTTAAGTCTATAGGTATTATAGTAAGTAGAGCACTAAAAAGAATAGCCCGCCGAGTTTCTTGCTAGTCTATGTCTATACATAATAATAAAACTGTTGAGGGTCGAGAGTCTGAACATGGAAGCTATTTAAAAGAAATGTACGCGTTCTCTAATCGATACTGAAGCCAAAATGAAATATAAAATTTTCATGTCCGTCTGTATTCCGAATACGTATCACGCCGAAACTACTGATTTGAATGAAAATTGATACAAGTTGAGGTTATGATCCGAGGAAGGTTTAAGAATACTTTTGATCCCGATATTTGGCACGGTTCCTTTGGGAGAGGGGATGAAAGACAAAACGGTTTTTTTAATTATAACGTCTCAATGCGTGGTCCTATTCCAATTTCTTTTCCAGTGTCGTAAAGGTAGTACTTTAAGGATTGTTTCACACAAGTTTCAATGTTGAGGGTTTTGTGGTTCAGGAGTTAGAGACATTTCAACTTTCTCAAAACTTCGAATTCAAGAGTTCCTTTGAATGTGAGGGGAAATCTAAACCTGTGTGTTGGCTTTATTCAAAAAATCAAAATCAAAATTATATTTATTTCACATAGGCATTATACAGATGCGCTTGTAAAACGTCCAGAATATAAAACAAAACTCTACCACCAGTTCACAACGCGACCCACCTGAGACGAACTGGCAAGAAACTCAGCGGGTTGTTCTTTATTTTGCTCTATTTACAATTTTAAAGAATCTAAAAACTATGCATATTAACAATTTTTTTGAGAATCCAGCAGAGCAGGTCATTTCCAGGCTTCCTTATCCAACAAATAATCATTGATTGTATAGTAGCCCCTGCAGTACAATTTACTTTTATCAGATCTTTTAAACTTATTAAGGGACATACTTTTAATTTCGTCTGGTAGCCTGTTGTAAAAGCGTATACAGTTACCCATGAAAGAATTGCTGGTTTTGTGCAATCTGCTATGAAAATCATTTAAGAGCAATTAAGAGAGAATTTATCATATAAGAGCTTAATGATTAAGGCTAGTGTTAAATATTTCAACCGCGCCGAATACGTGGACTAAAATTAATTATTTAGAATAGATTCTAGAACAATTCAATCCACGCCCTCGGCGCGGCCTGAATTATTTTACAATATGCTTAATCTTTAAGTTCTTCTATGATTAAGCAAACAGGGCAGTTTCACCCGCCGCTTGATGAGTCTGATGAAAAAATACCTCCCCTTTCATACACCTTAAGCGTCGTAAACGAAGTTGTGATGGTCAGATAGTTACATATATACTTACAATAGCTGACCCACACAACTTCGTTTGCGTCACATGAGAGTGAGTAAGAGAGTGGTACCTATTGTATTAATACTTTAAGTAATATAGTCCCGTCGCATTTATTCCCGTCGCGCTTACTCCCGTCGCGTGTCTTATATTTATTAGAGAGGTAGATAATAATATTTAAAGTGAAATAATTTTTCTCACGTCACTTATATTCATCCATTAGAGTTGACCCCCACAACTTTGTTGAAGTGATATAATGTTTCCCGTCGAATTTATTTTTGTCCGTTTTTTGGTACGGAACTCATCGTGTGCGAGTCCGACTCGCACTTGGCCGGTATTATCTTTCATCAGTTGACTGGCTACTACTGCAGAAAACGTTTACTTCCGTCGTCGCGTCGAGTTGCGGCGCTCATGTTTTAATAATAATTTAGAGGGTTATTGTAAGTGAACCTTAAAAGATAGGCATTTGCAGTGCAGGTCTTTTTTTTAATTTTTTGAAAAGTAAAAAAATGTAGTACACTATTTTTACGTAACTTTAACCATTTACGCAACGTACTCAATGGAAGCTCTCAAAAGAAATATATTTTCCCCGTTCAGAAAACATTATTCATGGCTGCTCCGCTCCTATTTGTCTTAACGTAATGTTATTAGCCATTAGCCATCCTCAATAAATGTACTTTAAAACTCTGAAATTATTTTTGAAATCGAACCGGTAGTTCCTTAGATCCTAGCGTTCAACCAAACAAACAAACTCTTCAGCTTTATAATATTAGTATGGATTATGGTCACGCCTTTATCCCCGAAGGGGTAGGCAAAGGCATATTATTATGCTCCTACATTTCACCTTTTTAGAATTTGTCCTACGTAATAGGTGGTGAGCCGTATTGCCATGTTGAAATGGACAGGCGCAGGTCGTCATTTTACTGGCTACCGGGACTAACGACTTATCATTAAACGGCCCTTTGAAGCACGGTAACGCTCAAATAACTGTCACTAAGTGATCACATGGATGGTCACCCATCCAAGGACTGGCCATAGAGAAAGTTGCCTACAACAGTGACCGTTTACAGAACAATGAGTCTGTCTGCAGTGCCACGAGCGCTTCTTATTTATACATAACTAGCTAACCCTCGCAACTGCGTTTACGACGCTTACGTAGGTACGTACATATTTTTGTTTGTTTGTATTAATCAAATTTCAAGCGAGTGGAAGACCCCTCTTGTCTGGATTTGTAATAATTTAAGTACAAAACAAAGAATATAATGAACATTCGTCTTTGTGAATTCGTGACGAGACTTTGTCTGTGACTCTGTTGCATTAAACTACGTCACTAAGTTACGTGGATCATCTGTTCAAAGTTTGAAATTAAACAAAAATTACAACGGCAATCGGATTGAACTTTCACAATAAACGTTTTAGAGAGGGGCAGTCGGGTGAGACCGTCTCACGGCTTCTTGTTTATTTGGTGAAGCGAGGAACGCATTTCCGCTACTATTTTCTTCTTCTTCCGTGGTTCTTTTACTCTGATGTCTCTGTAGTTGCGCTACTCTATGTTGGCGAGTCATATCGCCCATATGCTCAAGGTCGTTAGCCCTGGGTATGGCCTTAACGTGAAAGCAAATCAAGATTTTTTTTTGTTTACGGTACGTGCGGGAGTGAGTATAGACGGCACTAGTGTGCGAGCGAGAGTACATGATAAGCACCGCCATTTAAGATTCCTTTCTTTAATGAACTGGGTTATACGGAACTCGCCGTGCTCGAGTCCCAATCACACTTACCCGATTTCTTTTTACCCGAATTGCTGAAGACAGGAGGGTAATGTTTTTCGAGATAATGTATGTATGTATGTATGTCCAATTCTTTGTCACGTCCTACAGCCTGAACCGCTTGACGGATTTTGACATTCGAGGTGTCATTTGATTCGTCGTGATTGTGTGAGTGACACCAGGTACATTAAATTTTTTTAATCATATATACCTACCTAGATCTTTTAAAGATATCACGAAAATCACATAAATCAACGTTATCAGTACCAAACTAGAAACCGTATCATAAATTTTCACTCCGCTTTCCACGCTGCGATAACTTCATGTTACACCATTTATCTTTGCAACGGCTGGCTTCTTTCGCAACAACCTTTTCTAAACGAATTCCACGGAATCGTCTGCCTCCGCAGCGCTGTGGATATAATTCGACTGCCGTGCCGAAGTACCGGGTTTGGATCCGAAGAAGTATTTGTGTGAACAATGTTTGTTTCGGAAAAGGTTTTCATGATATAGGTACCTACCTAATAGCACAAATTAGAGATACCTAGTACAGATGGAAACCTATATCAATATCAGTCATCTTCAAAAATAAATAAATAAATATATCAATATAATATTATAAAATCGTAACAGGTCGGTGTCTGTGCATTGAAGATATATAAGAAAAAAGTTTATAGGGGGGGCTTTTTGGACGCAATAGATGCGGTTTGCTCCACTTAACATGTGCTAATAGGCCGATTGAATTGGCTTCATATTTTTTTTGGATTTATTAAAATAGGTAGGTAATTAATTAGGTTGAAGCATCAAACGGTGTTACCTATTACAACAATGCTCAACCACAGATAAATAGGTTTCCGTAGCAAACACGGCGAAATCACATTTGATGTATGGTCGCCTCTAGAGAATGCAATCCCGCAACAAAATTTTAATCCCGGTATTTGCGGGATCCCGCATATTCCTGAGAGTCATTGAGAAAAGAATAGAATTCTGTATCATACATCCATCTAGAACTGAAAAAATAGTCACCTCTTAATCCCCGAAGGGGTAGGCAGAGGCATGTTATATGTATACCCAAATTTCAACTTTTAAGATTTCGTACTACGTAATATGTGGTGAGCGGCTCACCACATATTACGTGGTACTAAATCTTATACGGCTGCCGAATTGCCATCTTGAAATGAACAGGTGCAGGTCGCGACCGGTTGCTGTTGAAATTTTTCAAGCCGGGCCTTCAACTTGGCTTATCTGCCATTTTACCGGCAAAGGGACCAACGGCTTAACGTGCCTTCCAAAGCACGGCAACGCTTCAATAAATGTCACAAAGTGGTCACCTATCTAAGGACCGGCCATAGTAAATGTAACTTACTGCAGTGATCTTTTACAGAACACTGAGTCCGCGGGGCCACAAGTAAAAATAAATTATTTAATATTACTTATTTATTGAGATTATTAAACGGATATACATCTAAGTAAAAAAATACCTACTGCTCGTTCGCTCTAACTTTGCCGCTCGGCTCCATACTAAAGTCGAATTTTTAATTAGACGAAGTAAATTGACAGTTTACCTTTGCACAGTCCCGCTATTCCCGCGGGATCCCGCATGATTTACGTGCGGAACTGGTCCCGCAAAAATACTGCGGGATCCCGGTATTGCATTCCCTAGTAGCCTCCTTTAATATGTTTTTTGTTAAATATTAAATTAGATATTCACGGACATTTCTCACAACGCTATCTGATCCCAAAGTAAGCTAGGAATAACCTGCTTGTGTTATGGGTATCAGACCACGGATATTAATACTTAGGTATTACTTTTTAAATACATAGGTACATATTATGCATAGAAACACCCAGACTCTTGAGACAAACATTTATGGGTCACACAAATTTTTGTTCCGGTGGGAATCGAACCCACGATATTCAGCGCCGCAGGCGGTTTCACTACCGACCGCGCCAGAGAGGCAGTCAAAAAACAGTGTTGTTGTTGTACTCTTAGCGGCAACATAAATAGGTATATCATCTGTGAAAATTTCGGATGTCTAGCTAAGATAACGGTTCCTGAGATACAATCTGTAGACAGACAGACAGCCAGTTTGCTATCTCTCATGTTGTCCCGTTCCTAAACATTAACATTGAATTTTCTTCTATTCTATTTCGTCCCATTCTCTACCATTCACACATACAAATAGTCATGCCTTTATCCCCGAACGGGTAGGCAGAGGCATAGTATACGCCCACATTTCAGTTTATAGTTTCATGTCCCACGTAACAGGTGGTGAGCCAATTGCCGTGTTGAAATGGACAGGCGCAGGCCACCGCGACCCGCAGTTGAATTTTTTCTCGCCGCCCATAAGGCCTTCAACTTGGCTTAACGATTGTCATTTTACTGACAACCGGGTTTCATTTCGAGTTTACCTTCTCTACGCAATGAATCTTTTTGCGAAAGTGTTCCGTTAGTCGCCTCTTACGACAGCCTCGGGATGTATTGGGGTGGCGACATTTTGTACTTTTACCCGTCGCAACACGGGACCCCATCGCCACACGGGGCATTCTATTTAAATGAGTATTCATGCAAAAAATGAATCAACTCACGCTTTTACCATTTTCCCACTAAAAACTAATGCACAAGGCTGAAAGCTTTTTTTTCCATAACAACTTCTGAAGTCTTATTTGTTTTTAGTCGAAGATATACTTCCATACTGCCAGGCACTAGGGACGCATTGAGAACCGTCTATACCTTAGGTAGGTACCCCGGGGTGTCTTTCGGGAGTACACGCCCGCCCCTCTGAATTTATATTAGGTACTACCCCTCAGGGCTCACTGTACGAACCATCTATGTTATATGGAATGGGATGTTTTAGATGGAAAATAGATGTTTGTGTTCTAAAGGTACTCTAACTTGGCGTAAAATGTTCTGCGATGGAGCATTCCGTTATATGGGCTACGTTTATGGTAAAACGTTGGTGAAATTCATGTTTTTAGGGACCGCGACCCTTTACTGCTCGTTCGCTCTAACTTTGCCGCTCGGCTCCATACTAAAGTCGAATTTTTAATTAGACGAAGCAAATTGACAGCAACTAATGTCACTTCTTCATACAATGTTGCGTATTTTCTATGACGAAGTGACATTAGCTACTGTCAATTTACTTCGACTAATTAACAATTCGGGTATACGCCTCTACGCCAGCGGCAAAGTTAGAGCGAACGGGTAGTACTAAGATTTCGCTGTCGGTCCGTCTGTCTGTGTGTCTGTCATGGATGTATCTTAGGAATTGTGATAACTAAAGAGCTGAAATTTTCACAACTGATTTAATACTAAAATCAGAAAAAAACATTAAGGGGGCTCCCATAAAGCCAACGTGATTATTTGAAGGTTTTTTGCTATGGAATACGTGCGCGGGTCAGACTCCCACTTGGCCGATTTCTGTTTATATAGGTATTTTAGACCGGCTAGGTGCACGGTATCCAGAAATCTATCCGCGTTTTTGTATTGAAATCAGTGTTTACTAAGTATAATGTTACAACAAGAAGCCGTGAGACGATCTCACCCGACTGCCCCTCTCTAAAACGTTTATTGTGAAAGTGAAAGTTCAATTCGATTGACGTTGTCATTTTTGTTTTATTTCAAACTTTGAACAGATGATCCACGTGACCTAGTGACGTAGTTTAATGCGACAGAGTCACAGACTACAGACACAAAGTCTCGCCATAAGGGGTCGTCCATTAATCACGTGAGGCTCGAAAGGGGGGGGAGGGGGTCTGACAAAAATCACGAAACATCACCAGGGGGGTGGGGGGTGTAGTGAGATATCACGTGTATTTATTTCGAACAGCAACTTTACAACCCTGAATTTGAGATCACTGTAATTTCTGAAAAATGTGAAATGTGGGCCGGTATAGGCCTCTGCCTACCCCTTCGGGGATAAAGGCGTGAGTATATGTATGTATGTAATTTCTGAACAACAAAACCTACAATATTAAAACTTGTATGGAATAATTCATAAAGCACTTAATTCCTTTCTTACATCAGAAATTAATTGATATCGGAATACCTATGCGTTGATCATACAACACAAAAATAATTTTGTTTTTCATCGTGTCTCCCAAAGCAACCGCGCAGAATATCGGCATCAATCCGATCAATAATAATCTCAAATTATTTCAGTATTATCTAAAATATTACTTAATCCATAGTTTTGGCGTGATACAGAAAGACATACAAAAAAAACTATTTTAGCTTCAGTATCGTATGTAATGGAAATTACATACTTAGATAGAATGTCTAGTAAAAAAATATCTTGGAAAATAATTACCAAATAGGTATATTTGACATACATTAGACATTTTAAACTCTCTATAGCTTTATCATAAGTTATATATGATATATTAGACTAGCCGATGCACGCAGCTATGACCCCGTCCACCGATGATCATTTGGGGCAAGGCCCATCTCTTTGATCCGGAGGTGCCTTCAGAGCCCACCCGCTCACCGCTGTCTACCCTCTCTGCTTGGAAGCGCTTCGCTGCAGCGAAGCGCTCGAGAGCGATGCAATGCGGGCGAGAACCCCGAAGTGTTGGGGGCCCCCGGCCGGGCTGGGTCGACGTGAATAATCTTTGGAAATCAATGCCGGCTGTGGGATGACGAGGAACACCGCGGGGTTTAGTGGGTAGGTGCTGCCCCCGCAGCTAGGACGATGGTGCCAAACCACGTTCCCCCGTACCAAAAAAAACGCAGCTCAGTCAACTTGGATATCGATAGTCGTGACCAAAAGCATAATGATCGCATGGAAATTCAACCTTGATTATTGTACTTTTGCTCATAACTTCGCTTCTAATTAGCCAACTGCGATCAAACCAACGTAGAATTTAAAGATTGACAAACTGACACCTTCTTTATCAGCTCCAAAATAATGAATATTATATAGAAACACGACGGGAGTAAATGCAACGGAAAATATATTAAAATATTAATACGATATCCGTCTCTATTATGTGACGTAAAGTCTAATAAATTTGGATAGATAATATCAATAGAGACTTCGATGTACTAAATTTTTAAAAAAACTTTGTAGGTAGTTACTAAAATTACACGTGATTCGGCCCAGGGGAGGAGGGGTAATCTGAAACCTCACCAAATATCACCAAGGGGGAGGGGGGGTCCAAAAAATGCCCAAAAAAACCTCACGCGATTAATGGACGGCCCCTAAGCCCCTCAGCATTCTATTTTATAGAGAGGGGCTAAAATGAAAGTTGTTTATTGTTATAAGCATTTCGGTTGGCGTCTGTCGCAAGAAAGCACCGAATAAAACATATACCTACCTACCTATTTTATAGGCACGAACTTTAATGTCTGGGGAGCAACTTTTTATTCTGTAATAACATTTTATTTCTCCATGAAATCAGTTGGCGCGGAGGCTAGAAGGACTAGGAGGATAAAATCTGAACTTAATTATATATAAAATACTCTTTCGGTATCGGTATCATAAAATACAGCATGTTTATTTTTCACATCTCCCAGGTTCGATTCCCGTCTCAAGCAGATGATTTTTCAAAAATCTTTAAGAGGGCTAACATATTTCGCGCCACATATTGCTCAGAAACCATACTTTTCATTGCATTTAAAGTCATTAAATATTTATCGTACAAACATGGTATTCACTAACATACTTAGTAAATTTAGCTCTTTAAACGTTTATTAAAACATATTTTACCTAACAACGGATTACATATGGTAATTATCAATGAAAGTGAAACAGGTTTTTCAAATCATACGATTTGCAAAGTTTTCGATGCTTAAATTCATGTCAAATTACTGATAAATTTAATGAACAAGGGATACGAAGCAATTGCAAAGGGGGTTGGCTATCTGTTTGTAGAATAACCTGATATCAGATAGGTTCCTTTTTTTAGAGAAAAATGACTGTAAAGTTTGCTCAAATAGTGAGAAATTTCACCAAAATAAAGTAGCCTTTTCACCAGCTTCTGTAGTTTAAATCATTATGATAATTATGTAAAATTATGTCAGAACTTCTCCTTTGACAATAAAAATATTTCTTTTTATGTAACTAGATATAGATTTTTTTTTACAAAGTATTTTGTGAACCCCTATAAATGCAGATACGCGAACAAATACGATTTAGTACCGCCGAGAGGCTCTCAGAGAGTGGTCATGTCGCTCGATGTTCCGTTTTTGAATACGAAAAATGAACAAAAATAGTCTAATTCTAGCGTGACCAAACAATCTTAGTACTTTGTGACGTATAATATAATATATATAAATATTTATGGTCGATTTACAACGTGAACTTTTGTATAGTGCAAAGCTCAGACACCCCGACTAGAGTTCCGCTTCAAAATACTGTATAAAAAAAAATGAAACTAACGAAAACTGACCAAGTTATAAGCTTTTACAGTTGCACTATTTTCTTCACGAACAGCGTAGGTGTAGGTATTATACGCAAGGCAGGTAGTCACTATTCGTGTGGTATTGATAATAACACATTAACACACCATTTTCATAAGTGGTAATTATGGAACACCTGTGAGGAACCAGACCAGGATTGGGACGGCTATAAAGCCGCTAAAGCAAAATACAAGTAGCGACTGAGATACAAAAGTACCAAGTCTTGGAGAAACCTCTGATAGAGTCAGACTAATACTAGCCAAACAAGTGACAGAACTGTCCTTATCTATAAAGAAACCTGACGGCGCGGCGGCCTGACCCACACATGAAAAGAATTATTTATACTGTTAATTGATGGCACTTGGTGGAACCTTTCGGCATTTTGAAAGGCAAATTAACATTATATAATGACCACTAAATCAATTAATTACTCGAAAACAATAAATTAATAACATATAAATTACCACTACATCATTCTACTAACGTTAACTATCATGAAAAGAAGCCGAGAGTATTTTGATACAAACGCACTTCCCAGAATGCCAATTGCTGCAGACACTCATGTGGCTTGTGGAAAACGTATCCACAGAAGAAGTCCAGTGGGAGCTCGCAAGACCTGTTCCAATCTATTCCGTCAACTTACAAAAAACTGAATGGGTAATTAACAGCTTCAAGTCCTTCAAATCTCCAGGACAGGATGAAGTCTTCCCTGTAGTGATAAAATGGGGGAGGACACAAGTTGATATTGTCAGTTACATAGTATCTATACGCCAGACAATGAATGGGACTGTGACCCAGACTGTGGAGAGAGGTCTAAGTGATCTTTATACCAAAACCCGGTAAACGGATTATGTTTGTGATTCAGACCTCTGGTTATACAGACCGATAAGCCCTTCGTCTTTCCTGCTAAAAACTCTGGAAAGATTGTGTGACAGAGACAAACGAGGGACGGCCCTTCAAAACAAGCCACTGCATTCCAACCAACGCGCATAATGCCCCCGGCAAGTCTACAGACTCAGCACTACATGCAGTAGTACACAAAATAGAAGAGGTCATCCAGAATCAATCAATCAATGTGCCTCGGCACTTTCATAAACATAGAGGGAGCTTTCGACAGAAGAAGCATAACCACGGCACTGTCAAAACACCGAGTATACACGGTAGTCAGTGAATGGATAGATAACATGCTAAACAAATTCATTTTAAAGCTACAGACAAGCAGAAACCAGTGCGCAGCCATGGCCAAAGGTTGTCCACAAGGGGGCGTGGTCTCACCACTGCTAAAGAACCTTGTTGTAGACGACCTAATAACCAATCAATCAATCAATTTAACCTAGAACAGTCCCTATATACATGGATGTGGAACAAGCCATAGCAGATGGTAAAATTAAATTATGGAGAAAAACGGATCTGTTTACAAAGCATGCCTGGTATTTTAAAATCCAAGGCCAACTTCAAATTAAGTTAGAAGCTGCGTTTATTTTATCTTGTGTATATAATAAATATTAATAATAAATTGTATTAAAATTACTTTCAGTCAAGCCAACATTTATCGATTTGCGGTGTAGACTGAACACTAATTTGCCCATAAGAACAGTAAATATTTCGCAAGACGACGAGTTCAGGACTACGAGGATGGAGTCTTAATTGTTAATTTTTTACGACTAATGTCTGTTGCCCAAAATGATTGAGCCCAGAAAGAGCCGATAAAATAAAATATAAATAAAATTTATTATCTTTGAAATTAAAAAAAAAATAGGTTTGTCAACATTTTTTCGGAAATGCTACAAAGTGAGAAGAACACCCCAAGAAACTCAGTTCGATTCCTCCCAAAATTCATCTTAGTAGGTATCTAATAATCTATCAATGCCGATACGGAATGAATTTTTCTTGGCGGTGTGCATTGTTATGCACATACCTCTTAATAAATATTTGGTTGTTGTAAATGAAAAACACCTACTATCAATTAAGATTAGATTTAGATCCCATAGCTCAAGCTTATAGCTTAGTTTGAGCTAGATGATGTTGTGTGAGAATATCCAACAATATTTATTGATTATTTATTAAAAATATTTTAACGTTCCTGCCAGCACTGAATCTGCAGTAGGCAGCAAAACATCGGACCATGCCAAGCGCCTGCGCATTGCTACGTTAATATTATTGTTTTTAACTATGATTATTGTCAAATTTAAATATTTATAGTGTTAAATAGAATATTGTCCATTACTTTCTACAATTTTCGTATATTTAGATACTTTAAAAATAAACTTGTGGACCGTTTTCATGTATGTGTGTATTATATACTATACTATCTTCACGCCAAATCCCTTGCGGGGTAGGCAGAAAGAACCGAGCGCCACACGGCACGCTCCATACACACCTCACTTGCTTCTTCAACTTTCATTTTTCTTTTCATCCATGCACATCGGTTCCTTCGGTTCGATATTTCTAATTGCAATATTGATATTAGTTAGGTAAATAAATGTCAACTTTATTAATTCTATCACTACTTAATATCAATCAATTTGCAATAAAATAATCAATAATTATTAACTAATATTACTAACATAAAAATTAAATTAAAAGATTGAACGCTTAGACTAAGAATATGACACCGATAATACATCAAGGAAAACAAAAGTATCAAACTTGTTAGTAGCAACAATTGGCACTATACGGATATGTACGCCGCGCCGGCTGATTTCTTACGATCGTAAAGAAATTTGAAAACCGAATTTACGCTCTTAAGTGCCGTTTTACTTACTTTTGAAAATAAAGGAATATTTTCTTTTAGCAAAACTGTCCATTATCAATATTAAGGGTACTTTACCTTCAACCACGGCACACCACGGTCTTTGAATTCCACCCTGTATATTAGCGTTCTTTTTTGTATTTTGTATTGCCAATTTCTGGCATTAAATAAATAAATTAAATAAATAAATATTGTTGGACATTCTCACACAACATCATCTAGCCCAAACTAAGCTATAAGCTTGTGCTATGGGATCTAGACGACTGATAGACATACTTATATATTTCTAAATACATACATATTATACATAGAAAAACCCAAACTCCGATAAATTAACAACATTTGGATTTCAAATGTTAGCACATCATGTTAGTCAGCACTTAGCAGCATTGTATGCAGTATGCATGTTTTTTTAATGTTCTTTATCGATTGGTGGGACCTTCTAACACACTTATCAATCTTACACATTTGTCTCAACTTTAGGCACATCAACACGGAAGCCTCGCATCAACCCGGCATTGGTGGCCGCACAAGCAGCGGGCACAGCACCCACGAGCTCACAGAAGCGGCCACGGTCAGCCAACTCACTTAAAAAGAAACGACGGCATCCGCCAAGGCTTAGTAATGTTGATCGGAGCTCGGCACAGACTAGGGAGGTAAGTTCATCATTTTTTTTACCTTAGGACCTAGAATACCACCCTGAGCAATGACGGATGGAGGCAGAGAACGATACACGCATATAACAACGACGGGCCGTGTGGTTATTAGGTCAGCCTCCTACTGACTAATTCTAGCCGGGAGACCTGAAGATGCATCGGTAGCAATCAGTCCTAAGTCCTAAGGGGAGGGATGACGAAATTGATTTTATTCTTTTTGTTATTAATGATAAAGGGGAACACGTGAGCTTTCAACATCATTACCCAGATCAAAGTTCATGACATGATTCTGTTTATCATCAGGTAACCGTAAGTGGAGTAACTGTAGTTATAACTGAATACAAGCCGAAGAAATCAGTGTCGACTAGTTCCAGTGATGTCGAGTCCTCGAATGACGCAAGGCCATGACCTCGAATACCAAGCCCGGAACCCTCATAGAAGCCGTTTTGTAAGATGTTGACTTGCTTATCGTGAGCGTATATTGAATACCTATCTCTTATGTCTCAGACTGACAGGACGTTATTTAGAAGCTAGGAAATCATACGGAACCCATAAATTTATATCAAATTATTACGATTAAGATACAATATTGCTTTAAATGTGCTGTAGAAATGTGAATTGTCCAGCTTTAAATGTATTTTTGGTAGTAGTTATAGCGTAAAATTAAAATAACAAAATATTTGACGAAAACATTCAGTATCACCGACGTATGATGACGTATCGAATGACTTGGTAAAATCCTCTTAGATTTGACCAAGGCTTTCGAGACTGTCCACCAAATAAAATGGAATGGAAAGGGGATGTGTTTATGTTTCGTTAATTCAAATTTTATAATTCTTTTTTTAAATTCATGATATATTTTTTTTTGTAAAATTTTATGTAATGAGGTAATGAGACTGTAAGAAAGAATGATGTCAAATAATACTTAGGTAATTATAATTTTCAGAATGATCGTAAAGTGGTTTGCAATCAAATTCTGACTTATTTTCATGTCCAATCACAATAATCATAACATCCTACAATATAACGATAAAACAATATAGATCGTCGCTTGAGTTCGTAACCGGTTCATCTTATACTGTTTATGTCGAAAAATAACTTAATTATTAGCTTTTATTCTGGTTTTATATCAAAATATTGACGGACGTCTACAGCTCACTAATTTTACAAATGTCATTCACGTTATTGAAAATTTTCTGAATCGTCCAAATGTTGATATGAAATCTAATTTCAATTGAAAACTGTACATACATAAAATTGAAAGACCAGCTGGTCACTGCGAAATGTTTGAAATGTAAAGGCAGTTGGAATTCGTTATATTTTCGTATGAACCGGGCGTAGGTATAATCGGAGTTAGAAAATATATTATGGTTCGTATTGAGAATGCACGTAACGGAGAAATAGAGATAATTATTGATGAATATTGAAGACCGCGAAATCCCAAAATGGAATGGAAAATATTTAAAATATAGGCCTCCGTTCACTGATGTTACAGCGCGTCAAAGGCTTGTCACAAATCCGGCAATATCGGGTCAAATCTGAAGACGGCTTATTTTTCTGGAGAACATTTTACTACCTAAAGGTTTTTAGCAAAAACTATTAAATAATTTACAGAAAATATGCAGAAATTGATTGAAAAATAATAAGAAATATTTTGCTACCAATGTAAGTACTTATTGAATTTGAGATGTTTTACACAGCCGAATTTTATTGCAAACAAGAGTTACATAAAATGTAATTTCAAATACGAGTAAGTTCCTGACTTGTGTAGAAATAAATTCTTACATTTCAAGATTTTTAGATAGTAGTTTTTTAAGTTGTGCAAAACTTCTCTAGATTCTCATGAGTCTGTAGGACAGGCATAATTTGCGTATTTTAAACGGATACATACAGTTCTTACGGCTTCTCAATCGTTCTGATATTCTTCTGACTTGTGTAGAAATAAATTCTTACATTTCAAGATTTTTAGATAGTAGTTTTTTAAGTTGTGCAAAACTTCTCTAGATTCTCATGAGTCTGTAAGACAGGCATAATTTGCGTATTTTAAACGGATACATACAGTTCTTACGGCTTCTCAATCGTTCTGATATTCTTCGACCTACTACTGCTAAATATACTGTGTTAAAATAATTGAACATCATTTTCTGAAAGTTCTTGATATCAATACTTACAAAATACTGCTGTGAGTGAAGTTTGTATGATCTCAGCAAAATAAGGCCGTTGCCATATTAACACCACGATTAGCTCTTACGTCATCTATAACAAGGTACCAGTTGACATCTGTCAGTTTCATATCGTTTTGCTAAACGTTCTCTGGTCACAAGTTATAGCAGTTGTACAGATTAGCCTTCTTATTTGCCTACCCAAATTTTTTCGCAACAAATTCTTCGAGGGCTTCGGAATCAACAAATATCTGCTCATCATTGCCTCGGTGACGTCAACAGAGGAGTAACTTGGAGCAACTTTCCTAAAACTTTTAAACTAAGTTTTTGGATCCTGCCAGTGACTCCAAGCTCTGATTGACACCCAAAGTAAAGAATTGAAAGAAACTTTAATCTGCTTTTGACGAAAAAGTGACTCTTTTCGAGCAATTCCTTTCGGCTCTTGAATGGTTTTCCATAGCTTCATTGTTAAATTCTACCAAACCTGGAATAGTAAAGGGCAGAACACAGCATACAGTGGATTTTCGCAAGGAGCATCCCCTAAACCTAGTTTTGGATGACAGGCTCCAGCCACCGTAGTCGTTCATGCTTCTTCTATCTTAAAGGCATTTTATTTCGGCTCTTTTCTTGAATGAATGTTCACTACGGGACGGGACGGTTTATTTACTACGTGTTTCTGAAATGTCGACAATATTGCAAGCGCCATGATCGCGGAATGACTGAAAAAGGCTAGATATACTGACTTGTCTGGTTAAAGATGAAAACGAAAGTCAGAGCACATAATTATTGTCGATTTACCTTCCTTCGCAGTCAAAGCCAATGCATACTTCAATTGTAAAGCAAATTCTGATTATAAAGACTGTTGCGTTACAATTGAGCGTTTTATCGATTGGAAGTATTCCACAAAGTCATTATTTTATTATAATGAATTAATCAATTGACCCTTTGTGGAATGCGGTAAAATGACACATTGTTTTATTGTAACAATTTAGTATTTGTATATTTTTTATATGTAAATAAGATTTACGTGTATTATAAATAAATGTAAATTATCATATAGTATACTTCGTAGTAATTTATTTAAGTGTATTTTACAAAATACATAAAATGTTTTGATAAGATACCTACAATTTTAATGTTTATTTATTTTTTAAAGTGTGACGGCATTTTATAAAAAAAAATCGAAAGTAGTTTACATTCAACAGGTAGCAAACAAGTATAAAGTATACCCACAGGTTAAAATTCTCACAACATTACGCATCGTATTTTTTTCAAGGATCGGTAGTTATAGCACAGAGCGGAAACTCCATAAAAATGATTCGTTTTTAATACTGTCGTCACCTACACTAGAAAACACGCTAGGGGTGCGGGGTTGGGAAAGCTTGCTCAGTTGGGGACAGGTAGTTGCCTATCTGTATGTAACACTATTATATTATCTTTGGTTATAGGTACCCACCCTACCTGCCTATAACCAAAGATAATATAATAGTACTAGCTGACCCGCGCAACTTCGTTTGCGTGATAAATAAAGAACTGCTCGACACATTTTGTGCAAACTTCACATAAACCATCTACTAAATAGTACCAACAAACCCTAAACGTTTGGTTCGGATAGGTGAGCCGTTCTTGAGTTATAAAATTACAACGAAAAGTGGCATTGATTTTTATATATATATAGATTACATACAGATCGGCAACTCCCTGTCGCGCCACAGCTGTCAGTAGAGTTGACGCGCGCGGTGACGGATCGCGCCACAGCTGGCAGTAGAGTTGACGCGCACGTTGACGGACAATTTGCTTACATTTTATTGATCACACGCACACATTCAAGCTGGAGTTTCCGCCCTGTGCTATAACTACCGATCTTTAGCACAAAATTACTATCGGCTTATAATCACGTTTCCTATTTAATGTTTTCTATTTAAAACTTAAAATGTGTGCTAGTTCATAGGTCACATTATTAGGGTATAGACATACTATGGCGTAACACCCACAAACGTTAGGTGTATTTTAAATGCTTTATGTGTTGTGTATTAGAACGTTTGACATTATACGTTCCGATATCGGACGAATAGCTGATCCTGATCGGATGCTCAGCAGTTTTGTTTGCGCATACAGTAAAAAATTATATAGACGTAGAGTTAAAGCACACATACAAACATTATGGTCCGACGGCTCATGGGCCTGCCGCCAAAATAATATATATCATGTGTCAGTTCCGATATAAGTTAACGTGTCGGACAATATATTATGAAATTTCATTCACCTGTATCCGATATCAGATAGTATTATGTTAAAAGCGCTCTTATTCGTTGTACAGTCAATGTGTGGACTAAAGTCCTGAATAGGTATAGGAGTAACGCTAGACAATTTCAATTGCATATGCTAAGTATTTTTATAAAATCGAAAGCAACATGAATAGTAGGTAAACGTAGAAATGAAAACACACTTTTGTTAAAAAAGCAAATGAAATATTGACTGCAGGTTTGAACAACAATAACTGTAGGTATCTACAGCCTGTTTCTGTCCATTTCAACACGGCAATAGACTCGTCAGCGCGTATGTAACACCTCTGATGTTACAAACCTAATGCCATGATGCGGATGAAACTTTTGCTTTCATAATGTCAAATTACTAAAGCTACTTACGTATGTATTTTACACATGGCACAGTTTTCTCTGTCAATACAGATTTGTTGTGCTGTTGATTGATGGCACTTGTTGGTCCTTGCTACACACATATTGAATTAAACCGTGTGTATCTAGTATTCCACAAAATTTACTTTGTTAACCTAACCGGTTTCGCCTCAAGGCGTTCACAAAAGATTCTAATATGTATGACCAATATTTTGATTTGTTACATTTATTGACAAAAAAAGAATACGAGATACAAGCGATGAATAATTTAATTTAGTTCTTCATAACGTTGAATAATATTATGTTAATAATTTATTATGACAAGAAAAGATTCACTGTCTAAAAGACACTGGATCATTAATCTTGATTCACCCTATCATTTATATGCACCCATTCATTTATTATTATAATACCTTGCTGATTTTAATAATGGAATATGATTTGTTCTATGAAATTTACATAGAATAGAATAGATTCTAGTAATCTTGTAATAATGTTTTGTTCTAGTGGCGTGTCCTATTTAAAATTTATGCAAGTGCTGGTTAACATTTTGAGCATACAGTAGCTTTCATCCGGCTACAGTTATTCCCATTTAATGAATGTATAACCAGCTTCTTTTCTTTTGTTGTCTCTGAAGCCTTCTCTTTACGATTCCTCTGTGTGTAAGTGTCGCAGTTCTTTTCTTTTTCCTGACCTGGATTAGACAGCATGCTTAGAAACTTGCTCCTCTTCTTACGACCTTCTTAAAACGACCAAATCTGCAAAGGCTTAGTCATGTTGTCTTCCGCAGATTGCTCGTAATATTAAGTGCTGAAATACTACCACAGATGCTCCCCGAGATCCCTCCACATGTCGTCACACATGCTAAATTACTGCCTTTGGACGTCCAGTAGACGCGCACTTGTGTTACGCACAAGACGACAATTTCACGCGTACATAGAATTTCTACTTTACTGTTATGTTATCTGATGGCACTTGATTAAACTTGCAGCAGATATTGAACAAAACCACTTGTATGGTTCCACAATATTTATTAATATACCTGACTGATTTCGTCTTACGGTAATCTCAAAGGTCGTCTAGGTTCCTAGTGGCGAAACCTTCGATCAAAAAGTTCGCCACCTATATTTGTTGCTGCCTTCTAACCCCACATCCACGCTAGTGTATAAGCACCTTTATATGAATAATTTTAAGCATAATATTATTAGAATGAATAAAAAAATTGTAATTCTTTTGTTAAAATTTGCATTAATTTATTTATTCTATGTGTAGGTTCTACCTTTTTAATGTAAAAATGACTTGATTTATTCTGTATTTTAATACAAATGAATGTTATCGTAAATGTGTAATGTAGTGCTAAACGTTAATTATTTTTAAGTTCTTTATGTATGTGCTGTACTGTATAAAGAATGTGGAATACCTATTTGCCGTGTTTTTAAATTGTATAAACCTCATCCCGGGTTCTTCAAGCGGAGCGTGAAAAGGCACATCACAGGGCCGCCAACTTGAGGACCACTGTCAAAAGTCTTACAGACTGCGAGAGTGGCCCCCAATCGCTAGATGCGCCACGGCTTTCCATCAGGTTGGCGACGTCAATTTGGCAAACCTAAAATGAAAAAAAAAATCATTTGACGTCGAATTTCACTAGATATTTTCGCAATTTTGGATGCAACTGAGACAGCGGACGGATGATCAAAATCATGAATTATTTTCGGCATTAAAAAGCCACACCTTATCTATTATTTTTGTGACGTAACATTGGCTTTGTATCTTCATGATACTGCCCAAGATCTGCGATCGTCAATATGGCTTTAGGCCGAAACCATCTACGGGCTTAGATCATCTAACCACAGGATGCGCCTTACGCATTGTTTTCTGCCAAGCCAATAGACCATTTGGTCTTTTGGCTTTATAAAAAGCACTGTACATCAGTACATCATTTTATACGATTAAACTAGTACATTTCATTGTAGTTGACTGTACAATAAAAATTAACACACAACAGCCATTACGCGTTTGTCGATTAATACATTTTTAAATATAATGAAATTTTATATGTCTTTGTGTTTCCCCCTTTACCCGCTATGAAAACTAGCAGAATACCTATTGTTGTATGCGATGGTTCGCAATGGCTAGTCCCGTGATATATGGTCTAAGTCTACGGGTAACCTAGCGTTCATAACACACACCTGGGGTCAGTGGCGGATACGCCGGATACAGGGTAGGGGCGCGGGGGGCGCGCGCCCCCCCCTTGGGTGCTTGGACACTTTTAACTGATTTTATTGTTTGAGATTTTATTAAAAGATATTAAATAATTTTCAACCCTGGTGGAGGGTTTCTTCATTCTTGTCATCATAAAAGGTTGAGTGCCCCAACTCCGTAGTCTAGACCCTACCATTACATCGATTACGGTAGGTATGTAGATTTTTGGAAAGAAAATTTATAAAATTGAAACATGTTTAGACTTGGTACTTCGGGACGGAACGCCCGGAACGACGGAACATCACTTAGAGCAGGATAGATACAGTGTATGAAATACTACGAATGCGACAAGCGTTGACAGGCACACACTTGACGTAGGTATTGATAAACTGACCATACGTCCCGTTTTGAACGGAACTGTCCCTTTTTTCGGTCACCTGTCCCGGTGTCCCCGAACATAATGCCGGGACTCGGGACGCTAAATAGTCCCGTTTTCCAAAACACCGGGAATTTATTTAAACGAAGTTCGTAAGACACGCGTGGTCGGGGAATCCATACACAGAAGGTATAAAAGAAAAAATGTTAGACCTCCAAGATAAGATCATTAGTGACCGACCGAAGTTTCGGTTTCGGCCAGTTTCGGCCAAAAAATCGAGTTTCGGCCGCAGTTTCGGTTTCGGCCAAAATGGGCCGAAACTTTCGGCTGGGCCGAAACTCACGTGTTCATGAATTTTGAGTGTCTGGCTCTGCTCGCGACGTAGTTGGGGTCAGCCCAACCAGTTAATATATTACTAACCGAAGATTTAGAGATAACACTTTACCTTTAGGTATTTATACCACAAGCAATTACAATCATTGAGAAGTATTGGACAGTTACCCCTGCGGTCCTGTGTTATGTCTTAGACCTCCTTTTTAGGATCCCGTTTTTTAATTTTGGTTACTGAATTCTAAAGATCTAGGACATTACATAACCCTACCCCTTTGTTGTCGTGTTCCGTTGACTGTGTTGGTCGTCTGTCTGTCTGTCAGCAGGCTGTAACTCATCCACAAAGATAGTTAGACAGTTATTTTTTTACAGATGATATATTTCTGTTGCCGCTATAGCAACAAATAATAAAAATAGACAAAATAATAGTATTAAAGGGGGCCTCCCATACAACATACGAGACTTTTTTGCCGCTTTTCTTGTACGGAACCCTACGTGCGCGAGTCCGGCTCACTCTTGTCCAGTTTTAGTTATACACTTCTAGAATGTAACCAAAACCGGCCAAGAGCTAGTAGCAGGGCACCGTGTGGTTTTAGTTGGTAGGAGTTCGCAATAGCATCTATGTGTAATTCCACACGAAAAAGAAAACTCATCTTTAGGTGGAGATATTTCTAAAATAAACACTTGAAAAGATTTATACCGTTGATTGATGGCACTTGGTGGAACTTGCTGCACCTATTGAAAAAATAACCAGCTAAGTGCGAGTCGGACTTTCACACGGCGGGATTAAAGCGAGACCCTATTAACGAGACATGAGGCCTAGCCATCCATCTGTCTCTTAGTTACGAGGTTGTATCGCTGGAACCGCGCCAGATAGAGACCCAAAATTTTCACAGATGATGTATTTCTGTTGCCACTATTTTTTTAACGTGAGAGAAATCCTACAGGGATGCTATGCTCCCTAACCTCGGTAGGACTCCGGTCCTACCGACCAAAAAACACGCGTTGGGAGCCCCGAGTATGCCCTCGGAATGATGCATACTGCGGCCGCGTCTTTAGTTGTTATCCCGCTACTTGAGGCGGCCGTGCATAAATCTCACACTTCACGCTATCGTCTAGGGCCTGCTTTTATAAGGCCGGTGAGCAGACGTCCTCAGGCCCCTGGTCATATAGGCTGATAGTATAGGGCGCGCTGTCGCAGACTGTGCAACTTGGGTGGGAGAGTTCTGTCCCGCTTCCTCCCCGGCGCCGTCTCTTTTACGAGCATGACTTGTTCACAGGAAGAGGCCTATGGCCCCGCTCCAGCGCCTTCTTGCGCCATTTAAACAATGACGCAAGGGCCCTCGCTTCCAGGTCCCATAGAGGGATCCTGGCTAGAAGACATGCCGCCTCAACTTAAATCATGCGGTATCCCCTTATCCTTACCCTAACAGCCATCGCCTGCTGCGGGCTAAGCAATCTAGCCGCATTGCTGGCCATCAGGATCTCCGCCCATACGGGGGCCTCATATAGGGTCATGCTCATGCTCCGCACGATCTTAAGGTACAGTCTCCTGCAGGGAGCTTTGGCTCCCCTGATATTGGGCAACAACTGCGAGAGTGCGGCTGATACCCCCTCCCTCAGTTTTTGGACCAAAGTTCGGAAGTGGTATCCGAAATTACACCGGCTATCGAATACGAGCTCCGGATACGTCGTCGAGATCTCGATGCCGATGCTGACGCCCCCTATATGTAAGCTGGATCCCGCAGGTGTCCTTAAGGGCTGCGTCTCGGTGCGTTGCACCTCGCGCTGTAATTAGGGTGTCGTCGTAACACGTTACGCACGTAACAGGTTACGCCGACACCTCTGAGCAACGGACCGACCATCGTAACCGATGTTCCACAGAAGCGGTCCTAAGAACGATCCCTGTAGAACACCGAACGACTCGCCGACCCTGCCCTAGCTCGGGTAAGTTATGGCCCTCTCGGAAAGATAGGATAGACAATTCGACGGAGGTATTGAGGCATTTCATGGTAAATAAGCGCCTCCCAAAAGCAGCTCCAGGGCAAGGTGTTGAAAGCGTTGGATGGAGATTACATAAGACACTGCCACCACCAACCAATTCACCATGTGCTGTTGCCGCTATAAAAAAAATACCTACTAAAATCAGAAAAAACATCCACACAAAAATGTAATTTTTCTAATGGATTTCTCTGTGCGGGAATCCGACTGGTTTTTTTTTTTTTTTTTCAACATGAACACGTGAGTTTCGGTTTCGGTTTCGGTTTCGGCCGAAACTGACCCTGGGGCCGAAAGTTCGGTTTCGGTTTCGGTTTCGGCCGGAAAACCAGTTTCGGTCGGACACTAAAGATCATCTGGCGAAAGGCACCTCCCCGTTTTCTGGAGATACCTTTAGTGCCTACCCGCTCGGTAGCTTTCTGCCCGTTCTTCAAGCAGAGAAGCGTTTGAGAGCGGTATCATGCGGGCTTGGTTTTTTGGCAGCTCCTTAGAGAGCTCCGGGGGTGTCACCCACCTTGCTCCCTGGAGGAGCCACGAACTTGCAGGGCGCCCCCGGCCCAATTGACGCGCGACGTGAATAATCTTTGAAGAGAGGAGGAGGAAGGAACACCGCAGGGTTTGGTGGGTAGGACGGTCCCTATCCGAGACCGGGTGCCCCACACGCCGTTCCTGCTGCCCTCGTGGCTGTATTGACGGTGTCCAACTGTATTTCCCGCGACAACAAAAAAAAGATATTCTGGTGAAACCTCAGATATCATTGTGGATTATTTACATTAAGTTTTGGGGGTTTAGGTAGATATGCGAGGAGAGGAACTATAATGTATAAGCAAAGTTACAATCATCTCTGAAAAAGCCATTGAACGTTATTGGATGTGGTGCCCATTTGATTCAATTATCAAATCAGCCTATGGCAGTCTACTGCTGGACTCAGACCTCTCCCAATTAACGCGACAATACACGGTCCTGCGCCTTCCGGACCCAGTCCCAGCCTGCGACCTTTTCCAAGTCGTCGGTCCATCTGGCATGGCGGGTCGGCGTTCTACACTACGTTTGCTGATTCTCGAACCCGTTTTCTCCATCGGCCGTCACTCTCCTGCAGACGTGACCAGCCCACTGCCACTTCGGTGTGCTTATTGTCGAAAACATTGGTTCTCTGCCGGATAACCTAAGGGTATATCTTTGAGGGATAGACTCCAAAATAAGTTTTGGAGTCTATCCCTCAAAGATATTCCAAACATAGCTCGTTTCATAGCTCGCCATTTGATTCACAATGTAATAAAATCTGCTGTAGTTATATGGCCTACATTTAGATTACGAATGTATTGTGGTAAAAATATATTCTTCATTTTATATTTACACGGTTCGAGTTGAAGATCTAAAGGAGTTTAGCGCTGAAGCTGAAATAGAACATTGCTAAATGCTCGGCAATAGTAAAACAAGTTGACTTGTATTTATGCGTGCCTTGGAGAGGTTGCCACCACTGCAAGGAACGCAGAAAGGGCACAGCGCTCCACACAATTGTGGATGTGGAGTGCTCAGCGTGGGCGCAACAGCGCCTTGTCCTTCACAGCACAACCGGTCAGGATATAGAGATTTTCGTGCTGGAAACCGTGCGAGCCATGATCTCCGGCGGGAGTAAGTGGGCCGGTCGCCCCTACCATTTTCTGCGAGCTGGTAATGCTCGTGAAAGAGGCAGCGAGGAGGGAACGGAAGAGTACTCTCCCACCCGAGTTCCGGAGGCGCCGCAGACTTGTCTTCGCCAAGATTATCGGCCTCCAAGACCGGGGGCCTGAGGACGGCGCGGCGCGGCGGGAGGGCTGCTCGCCGTCCTTACAGAACCAGACCAAAGACGGCAGCGTGATGAGAGAGTTTGAAGCACGCCTCACCCCTCAATAAGTGGGATAAAACCCGAACCAACCCCTAAAGATGCGGGTTAGTACCCGAACTTCAAAAAGAGGACGCGGTGGTAGCCAAAGTCTGTTGGAAATTCTGTGACATCCTTCCGAGGGACTTTCCCGGGGCTCCCAGTCGTAAGCAGTGGTAGCCGTGGTAGGACACCGTGTGGTTTGTCTGTAAGAGTCCGGCACAGCATCTTTAACGGATTTACACCCTTAAAATTTGCATTAAATAACACTTTTTCTAAATAAAGAATTTCTGTCGATTTTCATTAATCTTATATCTGGGGTATTTATAAAAACTTATGTCCCGTTTTGAGTTAAAAAATAAATGGTCAGTTTAAGTATTGAGGACACCAGTGCCACCAAGCAGCCAATGCAGGAAACTCTCTGGCTGTGTGGCCGTGAAAGAGTTATTTGCGTTAATAGTTACAGCGTCATCTAGCACCTAGAGCAGTCAACTCTTACGTTATAATGAAACGTAGAAATAGGAGCAAGGGGAATGCCAGCTTGTCAAGAGCTTCAGTAAACTCTTCATTAAAACGAATATCCAAAGCGACATTGTTAGAATCTTATCAAATCTGGTTAGTCAGGGAACATTGTGAACGTTTATGCGTACAGAAAGGTGGCCACCCTAAACCTAGGTACTCAAATGGGTCGCAAGTCCAAGACCCCCTCACAGTATTTCCCTCTGTACCACGCTATGGACCCGGCGTGGTGCCCGCACGGTGAATCCATGGAATGCCCCCATAAGACGTGTTTTTCGTAAGGTCCCTTAAACTTGAACATTGGGTATTTACTGTATTACATTATACCATTTCAAATGAAATTTTCATAAACTTCACATGTGACTTGATTACTTTTTTATTGCGCTAATAGTAAAGGTAGCTCAAAACTCAAAATATCTTTTGCGCCCCCCCCTTGAGATTTTTCTGTATCCGCCACTGCCTGGGGTGAGGCTATGGAGAGGCACGGCGAATCTCTGGCTATTGGCCTAGACATCGCTAAAGCCTTTGATAGGGTATGGCATGCGTCGCTTCTTTCCAAGATATACGGCATACGGTCTATCGCCTCAGTTGTGCCGCTGGTTGGCCAGCTTCCTGCACGGGCGACGTATACGGGTTCTGTGTGATGGTCATGCTTCCTGGCTTCCTTCAGGCTGGTGGCCACGTCAATTTGGCGAGCTAAATATAAAAAAGAAAAAAGAACGAATCAGTAATAGTTAACTTCTAAAATGTCATAATTCCAAAGGATACCTACTTCAAATAACGGCTAATCTGTGGTTATTAATGTAATGGTGCCCAGTGTGGCGACGGGAAACAACAACATAAAACAAAACGTCGCCACCCCAATATATCCCGAGGGAGTCGTAAGGTCCAAGGGGCAACTAAGAGAACACGCAAAACTATACAGGGCGTCCCACGGCTATGCCACATGGAGGGAAAGTACCTGAAATATTGTAGATGGAACAATTTACTGAAAGAAGACATTAGTTTATTTTAAAAAAACAATTTAAACTGCATTCATAGATTTTTAAATAATTAGGGTCAAGTGTTCAACAATGAAACAGTGGTACACAATAAAACATAGTAATATTTCCAAAACGCGACGTTGGCAGTTAGTGCAATATATCGCGTAAGGACACTCAATAGATACCACCGGCGTATCCCAGTTTGCGGCGGCACCGCGTGAGAAAAGACGCGTCTGCGGCTCATTTTTACTATTTTCGTCAAAAATTGAAGTATTTCTGGCTATCTTTAAAGATTTTTCATTATTTAATGGTTAGGAATATTATATTTTTTATGATTATCCTGCATTCTACATGTTTTGTAGATTATTTTGGCATATTTCATTTGTTTCAAAGTTACAATTTTGTAAACATAAATTAAAAGTTAGTTAGATAAACCCTAGGTAGTCAACAATGAAACAGTTTAACAATGGACACAATGAAACACTGTTTTATAGATTTTTATTGGTTGATATTGTGAAACCTTATCTATTAAAATTTGTTTTAATTTTAAGATGGCGCGTAACAAAGCTGTAAAAAGGACGAGGGGTGTATTGCTTACCAAATGGCAAAAATTAACAATATTCGATATTCTGTTAGCTGGGAAAATGGCTGGAATCGAATGTTTACGGTCTTATAAATCAGGGCATGCATAACTGTCATTAAAAAAGCCTGAAGCATGCAGCATGGCACGTCGTGCCACTGCATTTAACGTAGAAACGGACTGCTCTTTCTTTAATAACTACCTACATTAAACAAAATTTGAATTAGGCACAGTTTATTTATGGTGTTTCATTGTTGAATATATGGTGTTTCATTGTGTACGCCTATATGGACACAATGACACAAATCCCATTTCTTAGTTTTTATTTCTTTGTCGATTCAAATCACTTTATTTAAAAAAATCTATAAATGACATTCGATACCCAATCATATTGACTACATGCCTGTAAAATTATAGACTTCTATCAGCAAAAACATGAGATGTACGAGGTTATGAACTTTTAGTGTTTCATTGTTGAACACTTGACCCTACATAGTTGAGCCGGGAATCGAACCCGCTATACAAAAAAAAAATCACCTGTAGCTTTGTCATACCGATCGAAAGGCTTCATTATAAGGATAATTTTTTGCTAAGGGGGAAACATAAGTGTCAGAAATAAAAGTAGACCATGTATTTTAACATTTGATGTGAAATTTTGTTCGGAAAAATTAAAAGCTCTGGCATCGCCGCGCCCGCCGCGCGGTAAGGACATACAACTGACATTGTCATAAGTAGAGTAAGTTCGGGTAATATGGCACGCCATAAGCCTTTTTGGGAATAAATCATTTTTTTTTTGAGATCGATCAGTTTTTATTATACAATTCAGTCTTAGAACTAATAAAGAATAAATAATTAGAATTTCAAAACAATCAACATAATGAAATAATTTACAAAAAACAAAATCTGGTCCTTCAACAATTGTCAAATTTTAACAATGGAAGGGCAATATGGCCTGGGCCATATTAGCCACAAATCAGGTGAGCTATATTGCCCTCCAGAAATATAACAGTAACTAATAAATTTTGTGTTACTTTGCGGAGCAAATTTGTCATTTTGTTTGCGAATGTGGTTTCCGCGGAGCCATTATCTAAAAAAGAAAAACATAATGAAACAATATATAATTATGGGGACAATATGCCCTGGTGCCATATTAGCCATTTATCTGGTGAGCCATATTGGCCGCGGGAACGTTTTTAATAGGTAAAAGTCTAGCCTAAAAATAAGCAAGAAATATGTTTAAAATCTATCACAATACTACATAAGAATAGCTAATCTACAAACCTGTGTAGTACCAATGTAAAAATAACTACAATTTCAAGAAATGTAATGAGTAAAACTTACCAAAAAATAAGATCACTTTACGTAATTTTCGTTCGAGCGCCCGCACGGGACACACATGCACACTTCGTCTCGCGCGAGTTGACTGTGGAAGTGAGGGGAAGGGGTGCGTTGGTTTGCAGTGTCAAGCGGTCGCAAGTGTTCATTCAGTTCAGAGAAATCGCAGTAGGCCATATTGACCGACCAGGCCATATTACCCGAAATTACTCTACCTATTACTAATAAATGTACCCACTTGAGAAGTACGCTTCAGTTCCCTATTATTATTTTTTTAATTAATTATTTTTCTCGCTCATATCAGTCACAGAACAAGGGACTATCTCAATAAAGACTTTCGTCCCTGGATCGGGACTAATAAGATGGCCGCCAAGATCCCCAGATCTAACAACGTTCGATTTTTTTATGGAGTTATGACATGTAATTAAATGTAGTTTACAAGAAATGATCCACAAGCTACAAACAGAACTTGGACGTATTATTATAAATATCCACCACAGCAAGATCAAAAGATCGACACGGTGTAAAATAATCAAAAGAGTGCGACTTTGTATTCAACAGTATGAGACTTTTGTATTAAAAATGTTAAAATTCATAGTCTTCCTTTTATTTCTGACACTGTTATTTAGCAAAAAATAATCCTTATGATGACGCCTGTCGATTGTTATGATAAAGCTACAGGGTACCTAATTATTTTTTCTCGTGTAGCGGGTTCGATTCCCGGCTCAACCATGTAATTATTTAAAAATCTATGAATGCAGTTTAAATTATTTTTTAAATTAAAATAATGTCTTCTTTGAGTAAATTGTTCCATCTACAATATTTAAGGTACTTTCCCTCCATGTGGCATAGCCGTGGGACACTCTGTATATTGTCTCTCTGTCTCTCTGTATATATAGAAGGGAAAACTTGAAATGTAACCCGGTTTTCAGTAACACAATCGTTAAGTCAAGTTGAGGAAGAAAAATTCCTAGGTACATAGATGCATGCTAGGTATGCCGGACTCCTACCGACTAAAAACCACACGTATCCTGCCCAACAGCCTACTGTTGAGAGCCTCGGGTAAGCCGTCGGAAGGTTACCCCAGGACTCCCAAGAGTTATCTTGCAAGTGAAGATTTGAATCGCATTAGGGTTACATTTGCGTAGGTATTTGAAATCTGGTCATATGCGTCGAAAGGCTTCAATCGCTATGCCCGTTGGCTCGTAACAAAGAAGAAGAAGAAGAGAAAATAGTTTCATGGCATCAAAAAGAAGATTGTATCGGTGACATCCCTAAGCGGAGTGCGGTAGCGAGCGCGACGGTGCGGCGGCGGCTCTTTTGAAATGCCGTGCGGCTTTTTGTGGCGATCGCGTAAAGGTCAAAGCCCACTATAACGCCTCCGCTCCCACCCGGCAAAAATAATATAATTCAAATATAGGCTTTAACTATTGCTATTTAGATATATTTTACATTGCCATCATCAATTAGCAGACAGCTCGCTTACAGCGAGCTTACCGCCGTCAGACTGCTCGGGAGTGGACGCCTCGCAGGCCACGCGTTGTAGACGAGCGGTCGGCGCGGTGCCCGCCATGGTGTTATCACTTAGAACTGAGCATTGAATTATAATGTAACCAACTTACGTAGGTTCTCAACGTTGCAGTTACATTGAGACTTGTCATGATATTTAATTTCGTTTCATTATAACGTAAGAGTTTCCAGAAACACGTGGTAGTTGGCGCTGTATGCAATATTAAAAATCTATTATTTTAGTTAAAAATTCACAACTAGATGGCGCTGTGCCTTTTTTTAAATCGCGGTATGGTTTCGTTACACAGGGTCATATAAGTAAGACTACTTTTCTGCCCAATGTAGTTTATTATTACTTTTTACGATCGTAAAACTATTATTATAAAAAGATTCCAGTCTACTTAAATATATTTGTTACACTCGATTTTTATTTCATGGCCACGCAGTCAGAAAGTTTCTTGTAATAGCTGCTTGGCACCGCTGGTGTCGTCACTTAGTCGAGTGACGTCTCTATCTCATAATATACAAATGTACTCTGTGGTGCCCGCGCGCTTACTGCTGGCAGTCGCCTCACGGGCTCGCGCCGCACAGTGGATCGATTCATACAAATCGGCGGACATAGGAATCTTGAAAAACTTTTTACTGATTTTACAAAAACTAATGATGCCAATGTGTTTATCTTAATAATTGTAGTCGAAAACAATATTACATAATTTTGATTAGACTTCAATTATAAAAATATTCGACAAAAACTGATTTCAATGTATGGAAAAGCACATTAAAAAAGGGATAGCTTGCGATTTTCTCGTGTTTTCTGATTTTAACGCTTATAGTGACTTTTGATGGGTTGTTAGCAAATATCTGCCAAACATTTTAGGTACCCCTAGGCACCCCTCTGGGAGCTATATGACAAAATATCATTTTTCTCATTTTCTTTAAGAAAATATGTCTACTTCGTTTTTTTGCAGTTATAATTGTTGATAAACTACATTTTAGCTTAGTACTGACCTACCCACATCAAAAATAATATGACTAGCATACGGGATCGGGAGTTTTTGAGAGATAGATACTTATAAGTAGGCGACCATAAGTTTATCCTACTTTTTTAGCAACATTTTTGTATTGTATAGTGATTTCCTATTAAGATTTGAAGAAAATAATGTATTAATCAAATAAAACAATAACGCGTTATATAAAACATATATCATAGTTATAAAAATACAAAAACTTACTTATAAAATAAAAAGTGGTAAAATTATAGCTTAAAATAAATAAAATTAAGGAACAGAAAAAAATCAATTAACATGTATGAACATTAAATAATCAAATAAAATTAGAGTAACATAAGCTTTAAAAAATAGTAGCTTAAAATAAACTAACTCTCTTCATCCTCAAGTGCAATAGCAATAATAGCTAGTTCACGCGTTGTGAATCGGGACATAGTAAAAACTACGAGTTGCTTTAATGGGAACCGATCGCGAAGTGTGACTATTGCGAAAAGCGAGAGCGGTCGGCGGGTGGACAGCTGGCGGTCTGCTAGCTGTCGCCGCGTGGACTGCTGGGTGCGTGCTAGCTGTCGCCGCGTAGACTGCGAGCAGTAGCCTTCTTTTAGGGAGGTGTCGGGTGGGAGCGGTGTTGAAGTGGAGGCGTTAAAGTGAGCTTTGACCTTAAGGCCGCCGCCGCCGGTGCGTGCATCTACGCCTGACGGATTGATTTTTGTTTTTAGTGTTCTGTCTCCACGCCATGACCTCTTCCGTAAATCAACCACTGGCAGGTGAGACTGGCTTGTACACTGAGGATGTTGGTAGGTCTTCTTCGCACCCAATACCTAAAGGAATAAGATTTTATTTTCCTTTTTAACCCCCCTACGAAAACGAGAGGGGTGTAAGTTTGACGTGTGTCTGTAGCATCGTAGCTGCCGAAGGATGGACTAAATTCGAAGCTGTGTTTTTGGTTCTGCTAAGGTCTTAGCTGGTCTTAGATATAAATTTTGAATATTATCAAATTACTTTCAAGGCGATTCACAGATCCATTTGCTGCATCAAGTAATCTGGATAGGTACCCAACTCGCATGTACCTACGCAATGACTACAGTACCACCAAATCTGTAGGTACCAAATGTCTACAAAATAAATTATTTCAATAGATATGTACAATGTAATAAAGCAAATTAACCATACTGAGATCGCACACGAGATGTGTGGCCATGTCAGCAAGTCGGGCTGATGAATTTATCAACTATTTGTGAAATTCAATACCACATAACTGGTTTTTATAACATGTGGAATTCCCTACAGTCACGCCAAGTTCGAACCGACGAAAACCATACAGTCTCTAGTCTCTACCTATTGTCTATGTCTAGCGCCGGGCGCCCCGGGTAGATCTGGATGGTAGGCTGGATGGACGTTTCAGGCACTCTCAGGATACTTTACGTTTAGGTAAGTACATACCGATACCTAAAACAAATGCGTAGCACAAATTCAAGGTTCCGTAGCCCTTTTCCGAAGGGCCAGGTAAAGATTATACTAACTACTTACTTATATAGGTATTTCACATACCTAAACCTGTTGTAATTGTTTGACGTAATAGCACAGGGTGGAAACCCCATGATTCGTTTTCTAAAAAACACGTGATGCTTGTACAGAGCTCGAATGTGTGTGTGACCACTAGGTTAAGCAGCACTATCCCCTCAAAACACCCTCCAACTTTTTGATAGCTGTAGCGGGGTTGGGAAGCTTGTTCATCGGGAGGCAGGGAGTTGCCCATCTGTATGTAACATTATCTTTGGTAATAGGTAGGTAGAAAGCTTATTGCCCTGAGGACAAGAGCAGGTTGCGGCTACCTGCTGTCGATAAATTCCATGCTTTAATTTTTTTTTTACAACTAACGTGGTACCATTTATAGTATTATGGTAGCATTTATTAGGTTCAGGTTCATCATCACGCCTTTATCCCCGAAGGGGTAGGCAGAGGCATATTATATACCCACATTTCACCTTTTTATAATTTGTCCCACGTAATACGTTGTGAGCCGTATTGTCGTGTTTAAATGGACAGGCGCAGGTTGTGACTGCCTGCTGTTGAAATAAAGCCTTCAACTTGGCTTAACGACTTCCATTTTACTGGCAACCGGGACCAACGGTTTAACGTGCCTTCCGAAGCACGGAAACGCTCAAATAAATGTCACAAAGTGATCACATGGATGGTCACCCATCCATGGACCGGCCATAGTGAAAGTTGCTTACTGCAGTGATCGATACAGAACACTGAGTCCGCGGGGCCACGAGCGCTTCATTTGGGCGCATCTCGCACAGTATTTATTATTATAGTTTATATTATTATTATTATAATAGCTAGGACCAACGGTTTAACTTAACTTCTGAAGCACGGAAATGATGAATGACACAGAAATGACTGCCTCGGTGAAGCATTCTGTAGTGTAACCGCCTGCCACGCTGAGGTCCCGGGTCGGTTCAAATATTTGTGTGATCCACAAATGTTTGTTTCGGAGTTCGGGTATTTTCTGTGTATAGTATGTATGGGTACATAATATGTATAGTTACAAAATACAAGTATGTACTGTACATCAGTCGTCTAGATCCCATGGCACAAGATTAGATAGTTTGGACTAGATGTTGTTGTGTGAGAATATCCAGCAATATTTTTTAAACTCAATGTTACCTACCTAGAATCCCCTAAAAATACCCGACACTTTTCTATACTTACTTAACTTATCCCTCAGAATCTATCCAAAGCGGTAACAATTGTATGGAATATACAATTGTTTGAACTTTTCTCCCTCCGTGATCCCTCGAGAATGAGTCACGAATCCGTATAACTAGCCCAAGTCGTAAACTGGCCATAAAAAATACTTTTCACTTTAGGACCACTCGTTAAACGCGCAGGTGAGTTCTTAAATAATTTTACGACCATCTTTGGATACCTACTTGCCTCTCTGCCGAAACTTGAATACCTACTCTTTGTCATGCGAATAAGATTTAAATAAATATGGGTAAGAGAAGTAACCAACAAACTGACAAATATAGGTACATCTGTTTATGAGTAAACGAAGAACGAGACATACCTACTGTGAAAATGACATTCTGCAAGTAAACCATATGTATACTAATATTATAAAGAGTAAAGATTTGTTTTTTGTTTTTTTGTTTGTTTGTTTGTTTGTTTGTTTTTTTTGTAACGAATAGACACCGGAACTACTGGACCGATTTGAAAAATTCTTTCACTGTTGGGAAGCTACACTCTTTGTGGTGAACATAGGCTATATTTTATTCCCGTATTTCCACAGGAACGGTAACTACGCGGGTGAAACCGCGTGAGGTCTGCTAGTACTTAATAAACAAATATTGTTGGACATTCTCACACAATATTATCTAGCGGCTAGACTCTAGCCCAAATTAAGATAATAAAGCTTGTGCTATGGGATCTAGATCTGGACGTACGTCTCACACGCACGCCACCCACCCGAACAACCCCCCAAAGACGGGATAGAACCCGAACAAGGTGAGGCCGCAGTGGTAGCCGTAGGTCTGTTGGGAATCCTGGGGTATCCTTCCGAGGGCTTACCCGGCTTACCTACCTATCCTACCAGATACGTGAGGTTTTTAATCAGTAGGAATCCGGCATAGTATCTCTGTAGGATTTTCCTCTCGCTAAAAAAAGATACTGCTCGTTCGCTCTAACTTTGCCGCTCGGCTCCATACTAAAGTCGATTTTTTAATTAGACGAAGTAAATTGACAGCAACCAATGTCACTTCTTCATACAATGTTGCGTATTTTCTATGACGAAGTGCCATTAGCTACTGTCAATTTACTTCGTCTAATTAACAATTCGGGTATACGCCTCTACGCCAGCGGCAAAGTTAGAGCGAACGGGTAGTACGAATTATACCTACTTACATTGAAAACACCGAAACTCAAAAAACAAACATTTTTGGATCACACATATTTGGACCGGGAGTTCAACTCAGGAGTTAAGGACCTTAGTGCGGCAATCGGCTTAGCTACCTACATACACCTACTGCCCGTTCGCTCTAACTTTGCCGTTCGGCTCCATACTAAAGTCGAGTTTTTGATTGGACGAGGTGGATTGACGGCGACTAGTGTCACTTCTTCTTATAATGTTGCGTATTTTCTATGACGAAGTGACATTGGCTGCTGTTAGTTTGCTTCGTATAATTAACAATTCGAGTAAACGCCTCTACGCCAGCGGCAAAGTTAGAGCGAACGGGTAGTATGATGGTGAAGTACACAACCGATTGCGCCACCCCGCGGCAGTCATAGACCATTTCATTTCTTCTCCGCTCCTATTCGTAGTAGCGATGTTTTCCAGTAATTTTTCCTGAATATCCTATGTACAGTCAACTACAATAAAATGTACTAGTTTAATCTTTCAAAATGATGTATCCCTGCGAGTGCCATAATGAACTGACCAAAGATTGTGACAAACATGGTATCCACCGAACTTGACAGTAACATGTATTGATTGCATGTTATGGATGCTATTTACTTTTTTATTTTAAAATTGTCTTTCTACGTCAACTTTACAAACAGTATTGGGATACAAATTATTGCTCTTTACACGCATACATGTTTCTGTCAAGTTCGGTGGATACCATGTTTGGTTAGTTCATTATGGCACTCGCAGGTCTATATATCATTTTGTAAGATTGTACATTTCATTGTAATTGACTGTACCTACCTACCAGCTGAAAGATATAGGTAGGTAGGTACTCATAAATGTATACCTAGCCAAAAGCGCCGACACGCGATCATAAGATATATTTCGTAATAACTGTCTCCGTTTTAAAATTCCTTACGTTTTTATGTCAAAACATGGCATAAATATGTCACCAGGCCATAGAAATAACGACCACGACACTCATTTAATGCCATCGTAACTTTGTAAACTATAAATTATTCGTTGTTTTACATATATATAAAAATAAATGCCGAAATGTATGTAGGTATCTTAGACCATCTAACACTTTTTTTTTCGTTAGTTAGATAGTCAAAGGTAGGTATGGGTAAGTCTCAAAACTTGTCAGGACTCAAAATTTTAGCCAAATTGGTACAGGGTTTTTATCTACTTATTCAAGATTGTAGAATGATCTCCTTGCCTTCTTCTTGTTAACGTGAGCAAAATTCTACATGGATGCTATGCCGCTATCGACTGCTATGACTCCTACCGACTAAAAACCATATATGTTCTCTCCCTAATGCCTCTACGGTTGGAAGACCCGGGAGTCCTCGGAAGGATGACCGCAGGACTCCCAACAAGGTCGGTACCGTCAGTGTAGCGCATCTGGTACCTATTGCAAAAGTTCATAGGCTACGGTGATTACTTTCTATCAGGTGGTCCGCAAGCTTGTCTGTCACCTTACTGGTATACAAAAATCCAGTGAGGAAACGGCAACGCGAAAAAAATTATCACAAGGACGCCGCTCTGGCAACAATACTAGGTAGGTATATTTAAAAAAAAGTGCGGTGTTGCCAAGATGTAATATTATTTGTAGTAATGGCATATTAGTGTTGAAAGCTCTGAACCTTGACGGATGAATCAGTTTTCGTTGTTCTATTTAATATTTTCAAGGTCTTCCCTTCTTCGTGTAAATATTATTTTTAAACTGACAAGCAAGATATGACTTTTTAAACCATGGCGTAGATTATTACCTAACATAATGCCGAAATACCTACAAGCATAGGTAGTAAAATCATAATAAGTACAAGCACAGATTATCTATACTTATATTATAAAGATGAAAGATTTGTTTTTTTGTTTATTTGTTTGTAACGAATAGGCTCCGGAACTACTGGACGGATTTGAAAAATTCTTTCACTGTTTAGAAGCTACACTCTTTGCGGTGAACATAGGCTATATTTTATTCCCGTATCCCCACGGGAACGGGAACTACGCGGGTGAAACCGCGTGACGTCCGCTAGTATTATATACACTAGTCATAAAAAGATGAAAGATATTGTTTGTTCTGTAATAGATAAATTCTGAAACCACTGAATGGGTTTTAAAAAAAACAGCAGTCCCTACCAGCTTTTTAAAAATAAAGATTAGAATTTGACCATTTTGAATATCGCTTAGAATTTCGACGTAAGTATAGGTCCTTAACCTAGGTTTTCGTCAAATGCCGAAAGACCCTCGTAATACCTACGTACAAACAGAAGTACAGAGCAATAGTTGCATTACACAAGTTTCATATATTAACGCTATGGGAAGATTTAATCAAGTCGGAATGAAAAATGCCTGCGGGACTAAGCGGGGACGCCCCCCTGTACATACGGTAAGTACTGACTGCAAATAAATATCACAAGTTTTAATTTTTTTATAATCATTTAAGTTTTTTTTATCATCTTAGTAGGTGTATACCTAATACACGTTTCACAAAACTCTTTAGTTTAAAAACTTGCCAAGTGCGAGTCGGACTCGCATACAGAGAGTTCCATACCAAAAACGACCAAAGGGGGATGACCACTGCCCATAGGCACTTTGGCCATAGGGTGCCCACAGAAAAAAGTATATGCAAATGGTAGTATACCATACCATCATTGAATTACAATTGTAAAGATTTAAATAAAAGATAGAGTATAGAAAATAAAACAGTTTTTATTTTAACAAAAATACACGTTCAAAATCGATTTTAACTGCTGCTGAACATGATTTTAAAACTCAAACTACATACTCAACTACACGTTGTTGTACTGATGGTAACAAATATGATATTAAAGTTCTAAAGAGAAAATATAAAGATATCTATTTTTATATTTTTTTTTCTTCTTGTATTAATTACTCGTAGATAATTAGAATGTCATCTAAAAATCCTGCAGGAGGAGATATATTAATCTCATGCCGTACCCACCCTAAATACCATATTAATTACAGTCATAACATGGGCACAGCATCCCACTGTTCGACGACCAACAATGCAGTTGCAACAATACTGTTGGATAGCGGTATGACCAGTCTCATTATCGCTTACTAATATGTAGACGAAGTATATTTTACTGCTTATTATGGCGACTAGCAATTCTTGCTCTAATTAATAAGCAGTTGGGACCAAAGCTCAAACCTTCCATAACGCTACTTCTAGAGTCATTGCAAACTTCAATTCGGTAACTACCATTAGCACGTGTGTACTCACCATAGTAGGAGCGTGCTTGTTTTATTTGGTAGGTTCCACATGCAATTAATATTAGATCATTCTCAGTCAGTATGGGAAACTGTGTAACATTTTCGGTGTTTACATTGATATTTATGAAGTCTGCCCTTGCTCTATTTAAATTGTGTAGCCTAACATATTCTGCAAGATCATTGTTCCTGTACATCTTGCGATGAACAACTTGAAGGATTTGAGCTGCATCATCCCTGTCCCTTACTTTGGTGTGAAACTTATTAATTAAAGCACCTGCTATTTTAAAGTCAACCATTAAATGTGTGGAGGCCCGGTTAAAATAATTTTTGCATATTTTCTTTCAATAAGGAAGCAAAGTCTTCAATTTGTTCAGCGCTGAATATTCTTATTGGAGTACCTTGGTCCAAGATTAAGTCCCAGTTGTTAGTCCGTATGTGACTTCGGCAAATCCTACAATTTGGTGGAATATAATAATTATAGTTGCGAACCAAATCTACTCGCAACACAGTTGGAACAGAGAGCCGATTAGGTTCATTACATCCAGGTACAAAACATTGATTTTGTGTTAATGCTGCTCTTGAATAATTAGGTAGCAAGATACCGTTAGAGGTGACATTATCTGCAGGTCGTTCTTGTGGAGGAACATGGAAATCTTCTTCTTCTAATTGAACAGGCGCACTTACTGAGATGGAGTCCTGCTCAGTAGAATTTGATGTTGCTCGGTCAGTCCTTCGCCAGCAGTTGTGACAGAGATGAGCCGTTGGTGGGAGCTATAACAATAAAGGTAAAGTTGTGGTTCAATATGCTTTTGGCATATTAATACTGCTGTAACATCAGTATGAAGTGTGTGGGTGTATGAGGCTTCAGCAAGACCTTTGGAGTCTAGTAAATATCACCTTTAAGTCAGTACACCTACTGATTGATAGTTGAGACTCTGGTGTGGGTTTTCTTCTTGAGGTTGGGAACATAACCATATAAGTTAAACCAAAAGGAGGCGAAAGACCACCATAGATAAATTCTTAACCGACCAAGTGCACTAGATATGCACGCATCAGCTATAAGCTGCTAGTGCATTATATAATAATATAATAATAATAGAAAGTGTAAAATCAATTCTTAATATTGTGTTACCTCAAGTGGTGAGATCTGACGGGCTACAGCATCTCTTATCCGGTTTACATGTGGAGACTCAGACTGGAGAGAGTGTGCTCTAATCCTCAGAATTGATCTGCCACAGCTGACGCATACATGTCCATGACCAATAATGGGTACATCCTGACTGGTTGGATTTCTTATTTGATTCCATGCGGCGGTCCAACATGCATGACATACCACGCTTTCGCTTGATACCTCTACCTAAAATAAAAAAAGAATATGTCATTAGTTACCAACAGAGATCAATAACTAAATTACTTCTAGGCTGAGACTCAAATACTTTAAAACATGAACATAAACGCCTACCTGTTGCTGCTGTCGCTGTATGAGATCTCGAACTACTGCTATTTCCAACACATGTCTCCGCAGTCGGTTAATGTTCAAACCACAATTAATGCACCGTAAATGCCCTCTTGGCACCACAGCTCCAGAAGATTGTGAAGAACTCGAGCCTGGGTCATCGTTCAAAGCAGCTAATGTCGTATCCAAATTCGTGCCAGGGTTATCGTGAAAAGAAGCAGCGGAGTCCATGTTAAAGCCGTAGTCGTCAGGGTTAGATGTATCGTCGTGGTCCATTTATAATGCTATTCGTTATTAAAAGATTTACAAAAGTGAAACACTAGCGTACGTACAGTATTTGAAGTTTGAAAATCTTCTGACAGTTTTTTGAGTTTTTTCTTAGTACATGCCGATGTTGCAACATACAAAATAAAATATTTGTAAATCGATTTCTCAGATTTCGCTAGTAATCGATTCATTAAAAATATTTAAGAAATATGTATGTATGGAACTGTAAAAAGACATTTCTTATTATTTTCTATTCTATTATTTGATTGATAATGCAAAAAAAAACTACTGTTCTGCCTCTAGGGATATTACTTTTCCTAGTTCATCAAATGATTAAATATGGTAGGTACTCAATAGTAAAAATATTTTCATTTTCCTATTTTATTTATCAATTTATCTTCATTCAATAATCAAAAATAATCGTTATGTAGTTTACTGCCACTTTTAGAATCGGGTAACATTACGTCCATGCCAATACGCTGTCGATGCTGCAACATACAAAATAAAACATTTACAAATCAATCGATATCACACATATTTCTCCATTAATCGATTCACTAAAAATATCAGTTTCGTTCATTTAAAAAATATGTATGTAAGTAACTGTAAAAAAACATTATTTTTATTTCCTATTTTATTTACTGATTTTTTTATTGATAATGCTAAACCCAACATTGCGCAAAAAAGTTCTTTTCTAAGTATTTACTGCCTCGAGGGATATTGCAATTTATAAAATAAAATAATCGGTCATATACTTATCTCGATAATTAAATTATTAAAAATAGTACACAATACTAAAAACATTTACATTTTCCTATTTTATTTACCGATTTATTATCAAGAATGCTGAATTACAAATATAATCGATAATAATAATCGATAAATATCGATATGTAGTTAATTCCTGATTTTAGAATCGGGTAACATTACGTCCACGCCATTACGCTTTGCAAAAAGTAAACAGGAAATCGTGAAGGTACCTTAATATTTTAGAACATTGTTCCTAACTTATGCTGGTATACGAATAACTAGATAAGTAATTAAAAATAACGGCTGTTTTTTTGCTATATACCATATTCTTGGGCGTCTAATGGCCATATTCTGACATCCCCCTTTCGGGTTTGGTTTATGGGAACCCCCTAATGTTTTTTTATTAAATTATTATGTGTTGTTATAGCGGCCAAAACCTAAAAGGAAGGTACTTCGGAAGTACTTAGGTAGAAAAACGTGTTTTATACTTATTTCATCTCACCAGGATATTTTCTTGCATTATCTTCATTACAAGACTTATCCATTTTCGCACTAACTATTTCTAATCATCATAACCGTGTTTCGTGCAATAAGTGATATTATTATTATTATGTAAAAGGCAACCTTGACTTAGAAATCACAGTTCAAACAGTTTACAAAGTTATTATGACTTAGCCAATTAATCAAATCGGCATTATGGCAGTCCAGTGCTGTACGTAGGCCTTACCTAATTCACACCTCAATCTTACTAATATTATAAATGCGAAAGTTTCTGAGTGGACGTGTGGATGTTTGTTACTCTTTCACGCTCTAACGGCTAAACGATCTGGCTGAAATTCAGTACAGGGATAGATATAGGTCAGGAATAATACATAGGCTACTTTTTATCCCGTCAATAAGTTCCCACGGGAAGCGGAAACGGGAACAAAACCTGACGCGGGCGGAGCTGCGGACGTCAGCTAGTATGAAATATGACGCAGCGCATTAGAATAATTTCAAAATGTGGAAGTTTCTAATCAGCTAATGTCCTCAATACCATACCAATTTCAACGGATTTTGTTAGTCTGTGAGTTATTTGTATCAATCAATCAATTGACTGCCTCTGTGGCGCAGTCGGTAGTGATACCGCCTGCGGCGCTGTAGGTCGCGGGTTCGATTCCCACCGGAGACAAATATTTGTGTGACCCATAAATGTTTGTCTCAAGAATCTGGGTGTTTCTATGTAAATTATGTATGTATTTAAAAGAATATAAGTATTAATATCCGTGGGCTGATACCTATAACACAAACAGGTTATTCCTAGGTTACTTTGGGATCAGATAGCGTTGTGTGAAATGTCCGTGAATATTTATTATTATTGCTTTTAAAAAATCAGCCTATAGCAGTCCACTCCTCGATGTAGGGCTCTCCCAATTTACGCTACAACACAGTTTAGTTTTCTTTAAAATCATAAAAATAAAATAAATAAATAAAACGAAATAGCATTTTATTTTGCTATCCGTACTAGGGTGGAATTGCAAAGGGTTGCAAGTAATGAGAAGAATGAAAAATGGCCGTCGTCCCGGGCGGGTATTTATTAAAAACTAGGTACCAACATTCTTGCCCCAGCGCGCTGAATATTAAAATAGTTGCCGTAAATACCATGATATTGATGATACAATAAATATTGGTACTACCCGTGCGCTCTAACTTTGCCGCTGGCGTAGAGGCGTATACCCGAATTGTTAATTAGACGAAGTAAATTGACAGTAGTTAATATCACTTCCTCATAGAAAATACGCAACATTGTATGAAGAAGTGACATTAGTTGCTGTCAATTTACTTCGTCTAATTAAAAATTCGACTTTAGTATGGAGCCAAGCGGCAAAGTTAGAGCGAACGAGCAGTAACTGGTCTTGTTTTGGATGTTATCGGACTCTTGGCGACTAAAAAAAAACCCACGTTCCCTATCTACTGCCTACGTTTTTCTATAGGTATCATATACCGAATAATACATAATACTGTGCTTACCATCGATCTATGTAAATGTACTACGTATGTCATTGCTGCTTACAAACTTTCGCGTTTATAATATTAGATAGCCGAAAAATTTACGCAAAGGATAGCTCACATGTACATACATACATATTGGTCACGCCTTCATCCCCGAAGGGGTAGGCAGACGCATACTATATGCCCACATTTCACCATTTTTTAGGAGGCTGCTCAAAATGCTGCTCATTAATTCATACAAAAATTTACAGAAAATCAGTGTCTTTTCCAAAAAATATTCATGTAAAGTTTGCCCAGAGTTCTCCAATCTATGTACCTACTTTAAAGGAGTTGTCTGTGGAGTTTGGAAAGTAAAACTAAAAGGAAATGGAAAAAGAATGGAAAGTAAAAGAAAACCGACGTTTCCCACACATACACACACGAGTGTAGCACCTCTGGTGTTGCAACACATTGTATCTTGCAAATCCTCATGTGCTACGTACCACCATCATAAAATAATAAAAGGTCAATTTATAGAATTCAACCGTACCTTTTTTTTTTAACATGAGGGAAAATCCATTATGGATGCTATGCCGGACTCCTACCGACTAAAAAACCTCTCGTAACGCCCAACAGCCTATGATTGGGAGCCCCGGGTAAGCCTTCGGAAGGATGTCCCAGGACTCCCAAAAAACCGGTTCGGGTGCTATCCCGCGTCTTTGGGAGGTTTCGGGTGTGATCCCGCTTCTAAGGGAGGCGTGCGTAAACTCCTCACGTCACGCTGCCGTCATGGGCCTTCTTCTGTAAGGACGGTGAGCAGCCCTCTCACCGTCCTCAGGCCCCCGGTCATGGAGGCCGATAGTCCTTGGCGAAGACACGTCGGCGCGCCCAAGCCGCCGACTGCGGAACTCGGATGGGAGAGTTCTCTCCCGTTCCCGCCCCGCCGTCTCTTTCACGAGCATGACCTGCTCGCAGAAAGAGGCGGCGCAGTCCCAGTTACTCCCGCTGGAGATGAATTCAACCGTACTATACTATAATGTTTCGCTTAAATCATTCCAGTCACACTTTGCCGATGAATCATATCATACAGTCGTTGCCTGTTAACGAAAATAATAACCAACACGAACAAAATATCCGTCATACCCTTTCCGTGAATAATAATTGTTCTAATAATTTCTAGGTATATCGTTGAAAATCGCAAATGTAACATCTATCGTTGCAACATATAAACTTATATAAAATGATCCCTGAAAGTTAAGTTGACGGGTTAATATGTTGCGTGAGTCACATAAATGGTAGATCAGGTTATGCTGGATGTCTGTGGCGTGCCAAGATCGTGCGATAGGGACATATTATAAATTACCCTGTCCGTCTGTCTGTCTGTCACACAACACGCGATGCAAAAAATACTGCTACGTAGATGTCAGTGGATGCGCCAGTACCGACGCATACATATTTTTTAGTTTATGTATTTAATGGTATTTATTATAATTATTATATGTCAACACTCACGCACTAAACGCATCTTACTTTTATGTATTGTCTATGGCAACACTATCCCGCCCGCTTCCTACATTCACATTCCGCCATAGCTATTGGAAGATACGCACGCACCCGTCTCTTAACGCTCCGCTCCGCTATTGGCCGCTGTGATTACCCATCATATCGCGCTACATCGCTTATCATCAGCCACAGTCTCGAGAGTTACGGTTATAACTCCTGTGTGCAGATTTCGCGGTCGTGAATCAAGACCCCGAACGCAAAGCTGGGAGCAGCGCCTACCTACCAACAAGAGTTCAAGGTAAGTGCACTTCCAAGTGTGGTCCTCCGTCCGGATATTCCATCTAACGCATTCTTTCTACTAATAATATTAATTACCTCTTTTCCTATTAAATTCACGCATACGCATATATATATTTAGTATATTACTCATAAATACTCAACGCAAATATTATATTTAACGCCACCCGCACGCATTAGAAAAGTTAATTATCTTTTCACACCGCATATTTTATATTACTCATAAGTACTCATATTCTATAACGCATTTACGCTATTTATCATAATCATATTTACCTATATATAATCAACCCGCTGGCAGGTAGCGCCCCCCGAAATTATCGCTACCCAGGACTTGGACCATCCTGGCCATGTTAGTCCGGTTGTCCGATTCTAGGCAATCATTTTGATATTTTTTGGTAATTAGGAGTTTTGGCATAAAGTAAAACGGACAATCCAAAATTAACAATTTTCTCAACCGTCATAAATTTAACGTAGTTTTCCCCAATTTCATTACAATTTCATATTATCTTTCGAATTGTAATCGTAGATAAAACTCATATTTATACGTTAATTTTATACCCACATATATTTATTTTATTGTGACGGTACTGGGCAACGCAGCCGATACATAACGGTATTCAAACGATTAACAGCTGATTGTTACGCAGACTCCATATTGGGTTTGTTCTCTGAATACTTTATCGCAAACAGCTGATTTAAGCTAACAGCTGATCGTTGTTCGAATTTTATACTTTTTCGCTGAATATTTCTATTACCTACCCACTTATATACATACTCGTATCTCGTATCAATTATATTATCATGGCTTCTAAAGACAAATCCCATAGTAAAAGTTCAGACGAAAGTCAGGTCATGATAAATTTTTTAGAATACAAAAAACAAAGTTTGTTTCACATAGTTCAAGAAGTGTACAACTTAAGTCTCAAGGTTACCGATGAAACAGTACGCATGATGTTTCTCGCTCGGGTTCAATCTATCGATAAAACCCGATCGGATTACATCGAAACTATCGATAAATTGTTAATTGAACAATTAAAAGATAATCCGCAGGTACAGCCGAGTTATAGTGTTTTTAATACATTTGATGAATTATACTGTTTCATAAAGCAAACGGAAACTACTCTGAGACAAGAACTCGACGATAAAAAGAAAAGTGATAATTTTAATATCAAATTACCCCCACTTAAACTCACAGGTTTCGATGGTACTTATGGTAAGTGGCCTATATTTTATGAAAATTTCTGTAGTGTGATACATACGAATACTCGTCTCACCAACGCCGAAAAGGTTCAATATTTGATAGGTTGCCTTTCGGGTAAGGCACTTACTGTTTGTTCAGGCATAGCTGCTACCGCACAAAATTACGATGTTATTTGGCAAGCCCTTCTGGCTAAATACCACGATACCAGGGTTCAGGCGTCGTGCTATTTAGAACAAATGTTACACCAGAAGCCAGGGCAATCGGCTGATCAGATCTTGGAGAACTTTTGTTCAGCTGAAGCAGCTCTGCAGCGTCTACCTATCACAAATTTATCAGATTTCATAATAACTCATTTAGCATTAAGCAAGTTTGATAAACCTATGCTTGAATTGTTTGAACAATCTCATAGACATTTGAGTGTACCTACATATAGTGACGTCAAAACATTTTTGACAGAACAAAGCAAACTCCAAACGCTCCGCTCACCATCACATTCCCAAAAAGGTGATTATCGCGCTCAGCGGAGTTCAACCGCCTCTCATTTAAATAAACCTAAGTCATTTTTTACGCAAACCCGCCCTACTAATTTGAAATCAGTCGATACTTCTAACATAAAAAATTGTATCGTATGTAACAATAATTCCGCTCACCCTTTGTTCAAATGTCAACATTTTATTCAAGAGACTGTTGAAACGCGAAATGAAATAGTTCGTAAACATTCCTTTTGTGTTAATTGTTTAGGTTTTCATCACGTGAGTGCTTGCAGATCTGTTAATAGGTGTTCGATTTGCAATCGGTCTCATCATAGTTTACTGTGTTATAAAAATAATTTGAACGCATCAAATTCAACAAGAAATCATGCTACCGGCAACGCATCGAGGCAGGCAAACGCGTCTACTGCGCCGTCCGAGCATTCCATGTCGACTCATGCGTCATCGGCAGATGATCCGTCCCGCTCGCACTCGCGGGAGGCGCGGTCACATAGTGGCAATATCGCGTCGTTATCGGCTGTGATCCCTCCGCCGCGTAATTCAAGCAGCGCGACGACGGTTTTGTTGCCGACTGCTTGTGTATATGCAAATTATAAATCGGATCGTATACGTTTGTTTTTGGACTCAGGGTCTATGAGTAACTTTATTACGAAGTCTTGTTGTGAGCGTTTGCACTTAACCATATTTAACGCTCCTTCTGTCATTAAAGGCATAGGTCAACTTGAAAGCCAATCTTATGGAATTACGCATTTCAAAATATATTCGCGATTTGATGCCCGCTGTTCTTATTCGGTTAGTGCACGGGTTATAGACACTATTACAGATTTTTTGCCTAACGTGGAAATTGATACAGCGGAATTAACCCATTTACAAAATTTACCTATGGCTGACGAACGATACTATACTCCGGGTGGTATAGATTGTTTGTTAGGTAATGAACTCTTCCCCATGATTTTAGGGTCGCAAAAAATTACATCCCCAACCTCATCAGTAATCGCGATAGAAACCACGCTCGGATACGTCGCAATGGGAAAGGCGCATGCTTTACCTTATTCGCTAGTGGCAAACAAGCATCCCCGCGATCGCATGTCTCATTCCTCCGTGTCCGACAAGGCCTTCTTATGTCACACTCAAGATGTGTCTCTCGAACAATTAACGCAACGCTTTTGGGAGATAGAACAGGTGCCAGATAAGAAGCACATTAGCACGGACGACGCAGCATGTGAAAAGCTGTTCTCGTCTACGTACTCACGCGACGATACCGGTAGATATACGGTTAGTCTTCCCTTTAAATACCCTCCCAGTGAGCTAGGGCATTCGTACACAATCGCCAAACGCAGGTTTTTAAATTTAGAAAAAAAGTTAGACGCTTCTAACTTACGCAACGATTATAATGCCATTATTCAAACATATATTGATCAAGGTTATCTCACTAAAGTGTCAAATAGCTTTCTAGACTCTCAAGTTTATTATATGCCGCATCGGGCCGTTTATCGCCCTGACAAAGAAACCTCTAAAACGCGTGTGGTCTTAGACGCTGGGTGTAAAACCACGTCAGGTAAATCGCTTAACGATTTGCTTTATACGGGACCAATATTACAGAACAATATCTTTCATTTGCTTCTCAATTTGCGTATGTACCCGGTTGCTGTAACCGCGGACATAGAAAAAATGTATTTTCAAGTGAAACTTACTCAAGATCATCATACATATCAAAGAATATTATTTAGGTTCGATTCCAATTCTCCTATTGAAAGCTATCATTTCAACCGCGTTTGTTTTGGCGTCTCCAGCTCACCCTTCCTGGCAATGCGAGTCGTAAACCAGCTCGCGTCAGACTGTCGCGCTTTATATCCTCTGGCGGCTTACGAAGCTGACAATCACATGTATGTTGACGACTACGTTAGTTCCATAGAGAATGTAGATTTAGCTGAAGACACCTATAGGGAAATGGTCGCTATGTTTAAATCTGGAGGTTTTAACTTAACTAAGTGGATCTCTAATGACAATACCCTATTGTCACGTATCCCGTCAATTCATAAGAGCTGTCTCGCTGTCAAGTTTGATGAGGATCCTCATGTTGACACTAAGATCGTGGGTATGCAATGGCAACCTAACGATGACACCTTTAACTTTAAAATAGTGATCGACATGCCTTTAACATGCACTAAACGCTCGATCCTTTCCGTAACCGCGCGCTTGTTCGATCCGCTTGGAATCATCAGTCCAGTGGTCGCATACATGAAGTTGCTTATACAAGAATGTTGGAAATTACAACTGGACTGGGACGAGACGGTCCCGGGTTGCATTCTGTCTAAATGGAAACACTTTCATAGGGAGTTGTCGCGTTTATCTGAAATAAAAATACCGAGACATATAGGTTTAACATCCGCTCGTCGAATTACTCTAATAGGCTTCTCGGATGCCAGCCAGCAATGTTATGGTGCTGTTATCTATGTACGAATAGAAACGGCTGAGAACGGAAACGCTCTTAATGTGAATCTACTGACCGCTAAATCCAAAGTGTCAGATTCTAATAAAACGCTAGCGCGTTTAGAACTCTGCGCGGCGGTCTTACTCGCAAAATTAATTAATTCTGTGCGCACTGTTTTTAATAAGCGGTGTCAAATAAACAATATATTCGCATTCTCTGATTCTACGGTAACCCTTACCTGGATTCACTCTCCCGCTCATAAGTTTCAAACTTTTGTAGCTAATCGCATCGCTCAGGTAAATGAATATCTGCCTGCTTCCCATTGGTATCACGTTCGTGGGGTTGAAAATCCCGCCGATATAGTCTCGCGCCCTGTGACACCTAAAGGGTTAATAAATAACTATCTTTGGTTTCACGGGCCGAAATGGCTGTTCGCACCTATAAATGCATGGCCTGTGAAGGAATATAAAATCAATCATAACGAGAAGACAGAATTACCGGAAATTAAAATAGCTTCTCTCCATGCACATACCATACCTGTCTCCGATCACGTTCACATGATAGACGAACTTGCCGAGCGTTGCTCGAGTTGGGTAAAATTTATTCGTTCACTGGTTTATGTATTACGTTTCACAAGGATTCTCAAATCCCGCGGTATACTTTCTGTATACGATTTAGAATACGCAGAATATTATGCGGTCCGCTTCGATCAGTCTAAGTATTTTCAGGTAGAATTACAAGCACTTAAGGCTACTAAAATTTGTCCAAATCAGGCTATTTTAAAACTCAACCCTTTTCTTGACGAACAAGGGTTAATTAGAGTAGGTGGTCGACTTACTCATTCTCAACTAAATTACAATACAAAATATCCAATACTGCTATCACCTAAAGGACGTATAGTGTCGCTCTTAGTAGACCACTATCACACCGACAATTTACACACCGGTCCTGGACTAGTGTTAGCATTGACTCGCCAAAAGTATTGGATTCTTTCTGCACGAAATTTGATTCGCCAACGAGTACATAAATGTAATTTATGTTTTAAAGCTAGGCCTCGTTCTACAACTCCACCTATGGGTGATCTTCCATCCATTAGAGTTTCACAAGTAAAGTCGTTTGTGCATACCGCAGTTGATTACGCGGGACCCTTTTACGTAACTCACATAAGGCGTCGTGGAGTAAAAAGTCATAAAGCGTATATTTGCTTGTTCGTCTGTCTCACAACAAAGGCGCTCCATTTAGAGTTAGTAAGTGATCTTAGTACAGATTTATTTCTCGCTGCCTTTAAACGTTTTATCTCACGCAGGGGTCCTGTTTCAGTGTTGTACAGCGATGGAGGCACTAATTTCATAGGTGCGAAACGAAAATTGAACGAAATTTACACGCTTATACAGTCCACTAATTATAAAAATGATCTGAATAAATATCTAACTCAACATAAGATTCAGTTTCAGCACAGCCCACCTTTCGGGCCCAATTTTAATTCGTTGCCTGAAATTAATGTCAAATGTGTTAAGTCTCATTTATTTAAAGCTATCGGGAGTCAAATACTCACCTATGAAGAATTCAGTACAATATTGGTGCAAATTGAAGGCATTTTGAATAGCCGTCCGATTTGCATACTTTCTTCGGATCCATCGGATCCAACCCCCCTAACGCCTAATCATTTTCTTAATGTTACTCCGCTTAAATATTTACCCGCTGAACACATTGAACCCCTATTACCAGATAACAGACTCACCCGCTATCAATTATTAAATAGAATTGTTCAAAGTTACTGGACACGTTGGAGCAAAGAATATCTTACCTCTCTCCAACTTAGACATAAGTGGAATATGCCGTCCAAACCTGTGACGATAGGAACTGTAGTTGTTGTTAAGGATGACAATACGCATCCTTTATCGTGGCCACTCGCGGTTGTATCAGAGGTGTTTCCCGGGAAGGATGGTGTAATTAGAGTCGTCAGAATTAAGACTTCTTCTGGTGAATACATTCGTCCTGTAACTCGGCTTTGCCCGTTACCCACGCAATAACTCCTACGCTTTTGAATTATTTTTTAGTTCATAAGTTTTCATTCCTTTTATTTTTTTTATTTTGTTTATTCAATGTAGAGGAAGAATCCTCTAAGCCCCCCGAAGTTGGATGCGCCAGTACCGACGCATACATATTTTTTAGTTTATGTATTTAATGGTATTTATTATAATTATTATATGTCAACACTCACGCACTAAACGCATCTTACTTTTATGTATTGTCTATGGCAACACTATCCCGCCCGCTTCCTACATTCACATTCCGCCATAGCTATTGGAAGATACGCACGCACCCGTCTCTTAACGCTCCGCTCCGCTATTGGCCGCTGTGATTACCCATCATATCGCGCTACATCGCTTATCATCAGCCACAGTCTCGAGAGTTACGGTTATAACTCCTGTGTGCAGATTTCGCGGTCGTGAATCAAGACCCCGAACGCAAAGCTGGGAGCAGCGCCTACCTACCAACAAGAGTTCAAGGTAAGTGCACTTCCAGTCAGAATAACAAAATAGATCGGATGAGGTATTTCGGTGTTGTGCAAAAGGTGGCCCAAGTATATGAGTAATTTATTTTTTTAGCACTCGCAACTTCACGTGGAAAACGATTACGTTTTACGAGTATATTAAGTTCATTCCAATTCTTCGAAAAAAAATATCCTAGAAAATTTAAAAGGAAAATCACAAGGAGTATTTGACCGGAAAATCAAATAATTTATCCTAAAGTGAGTAGCATCTATAAATATCTAAGTAAGTAATAATAAGTAATAAGTAAGTATCTAAGTAATCTAGGGTCCTCCCCAACACTGCGGCCGATATCGCCTCTGATTTAGGGTCGTGTGTAGGCCGTTTTATTACGCAAATCTTTTTGGGGTTTTACAAAAGGGGTCTTAGAAGGTTTTTACAGGGTCGGCAGCGCGAATGCGCACCAGAAGGACTTGTGATCACCACCACAAGTTCTTCTGGTGGGTCGTATGTATGCATGGCTGCCAGCTTGGTGTTATAAAAAAAGGCACTTTAAGTCATTGGCCAAGCGTTGCCAGTGACTTTCTAGTTGACAGTCAAGTTGAAGGGCTTATAAGCCCCAAGAAGTGAGAAAAAGCAACTCTACGAGTACATTATACCGCATCCAATCAACCAGTACGTATTAAATCCAAAATCTACATCACTGTAACTGGCAATTTTAATTGTCTCCGAAGGGAAGCGAAAAGAGGAAAATAATAGCTTCACCAATGTTTAGATATCGAACTTTAATTGCAAATGGCCGACTTGATTACAGTGTTGCCATTTTACGTGCATGCAACAACACGCGAGATTTGCATTTTTTTTTCATATTATGCACGCCAAATTGACGTTGCCAGTCTGACGGACAGCCATGGTCACATCTAACGATTGGGGACCACTCTCATAGTCCGTAAGACTTGTCCACTGTGGTGCTCAAGTTGGCGGCCCTGTGATGTGCCTCTTCACGCTCCATACATCGTGATTTTCAACATCTCGGGTAGTCAAAGCCAGGCCGCGGTGGTAGCTAAAGTCTTTTGGAATCCTGGGAGATCCTTTCAAGGGCTTACCCGGTACTGCTGGTTGTAGGCAGTGATAGGGAACGTGTGGTTTTAGTCGGTCAGAATCTAGCATAGAATCTATGAGGGGTTTCGACACAAAATAAGGGAAGTCACGGCCTGCGTGCGCCTGTTTTATTCAAAACGGCATTTCTAGTAGAAATGCCGTTTTTCCTTTTCTAGTAGAAATTTTCTACTCACCACCTACTACGCGTTGCACAAATATTACATACATACATGTAGTCACGCCTGTATCCCCGAAGGGGTAGGCAGAGACATTCTTTATGCCCACATTTCACCTTATAGTTTTGTGTCCTACGTAATAGGTGGAGAGCCTATCGCCGTGTTGAAATGGACAGGCGCAGGTTGCCGCGACCCGCAGTTGAAAATTTTCAATTCGCCCTTATGGCTTTCAACTTGACCTAACGATTGTCATTTTATTGACAACCGGGTTTCATTTCGAGTTCTTTTTGTAAAATCAAAGGTGAAATATGGGCGTATACCCAATCGTGAATGTTTGTATTTTACTTATGTATGTATGCTATTATCCTCACCTGAATATAATAATCAATCTTTTCATGGACTCGTTTAAACCAATCCTAATCACTACACTACATACTTAGGTATAGGTGTGAAGTTGTGATGTTTTAAATATCGAATGGGACACAGCTTTATGTTATAAACAACCCTTATTCTATTAGGTAATTTATTCAGCGAATTTTAGATCCAAAGCGCTATTGTATGAAAAATAACTCAGCCAGGTACAAAGGAGTCAGGTTCCGAGAACTCTGTATGAGTTTCATTATAAATATTATAGTACCGTAGAATATAATACCTACTGTACTCGGTGGTACCGCCTGCGGCATGTTTGCTTTAAACACACACTTCTATACACGTATACCAGGAGTATAATGAACGAGGTACAATCGTGTAGTTAAGTGTTAGCGGAAAAAAAACCTGTCTAAAGAAAGTATTGAGCATAATCGCCATCCGCGGTTATCTTCAATTTTGTAATATTGCAAATATGCTGCTGGAACCGGGAACGTCGTCACAGTAACCACAGTCGCTTGCTTTTTTTTCTTTATATTTTACAACTGTAAGTATATTTCAAATGTGCGCAGCACGTCCGAAATTTTAGGATAGATCTTAATAATATTATAAGAGCAATAATTTGTGAGTGTGAATGTCTGTATGTCAGACTGGCTGAATTGGTACCTACAGGAAAGGAAAATTCTGAGAATAAATTCACATGAAAAGCAGGAACGGGAACAAAATTCCACACCTAACAGTCACCGTATAATAATCCGACAGAATTTATTTTGGTAATATTTCTGGCCGTCTTTTTGTAGGACATCTGAGTTTCAGTACTGCAATTTCCTTTTGGAGTCCTGGGGTATCTTTCCGAGGTTTTACCCGGGGCTCTTAACCGTAGGCTGTTAGGCAGGATACGTGAGCTTTTTCAGTCGCTAGAAATCCGGCATAGCATCCATGCAGGATTTTCCTTCACGTAAAAAAAACCTATTGAAATTTCACGTTTTATATTTTTCCAAAAAAAATCTATGTTCGAATATTATACGTGCCTGCGCGCCGCCCCACCGTAGGAGTTAATTCCGCTTAAAACAGTCATTCACACATACATAAATACAGTCATGAGTCAGGCACATCATAAGGCCTTATTTTTGTCCTACGTAATAGGCGGTCAGCCTATTGCTGAGTTGAAATACGCAGACTATAGCGAAAGTTGCTTACTGTGATTCAGTGTTTTGTAAATGATCACTGCAGTTGTGATCATTTACAAAACACTGAGCCAGCGGGCAAATAGCCTCACCACTATACAGGATGTTGATCTGCATTTGTGCATTACTTGCACACATGACTGTACTGCCTACACTCGTTGATATTTCGGGATAAAACGAGACACCTTTTTTTACACTTTTTTTTTTCTGCTTAAATTCTTTTCTATTTTCTATGGGAACTCTACTGCTTATACTAAACCAATATTAAGTGAAAAAATGGGGCAGTAAAATTAAGTTCTTAATAATTATTAAATAAAATAAATTTAAAAAGCAACTCGTATGAATCGGTTCTAAATATTCTAATAATACTATTACCTACATAGGTACATTTTCACCGTTCATTCAAAACCGTTTCTTCTTTGCCTACAGTTTAGTAGGCACATACAAATGTGTAGGCACAGTATAAAGAGTTACTAACCAGTATTGTAGCTCCCTACAAACGGACGAAGCGCAAGCTATACCTACGATTCTCGTTTTCGGCAGGCCTTTCAGCACGTTAGCAGGCGATTGTGCCGAGTAGACGAATGGACGGTGTGTCGTTTTTTAGATAGTAACCGCGGGTGTTTTATTTACTAAAAATATTTAATATGACAACTAGAGTCTATTGTGCTTGTTTTGGTTGCATGAATTCGTCAATAACGCACCCAGAGATAACGTTTTTTAGAATACCTGGAAACTCCGAAAGGTAAGACTATAAATTGATTTTACTTAAGTACTAATTGGTACTATACTACTAGTTGACTAAAGTAAAACAAAGTGATTGACACGAGTGAACTGGGTAGTTACATGAAGTAGGTATGTTTGTGTTTAAAACTAGACTTGTGCTTGCTCAGTCAGTGAACGGTACGATCCAATATAGTACAATATCCAAAAAAAACTAGGTCAGAACTCTAGTACGTGTAGGTAGTACATTTAGTTCCGTTGTCAGTTCGTAGTTATTTAGTTGAGAGCAATGATTTAGGTATGTTTCAAGAGTATTCATTTCTTTGTGGATGACCGATGTTACAGTACACGCTAAGTGTACTGTAACATCGGTCATCCACAAAGAAACAAACCGTATGACTTTGATTGACAGCATTTTTGTTATGGCGGCTCCAGACTTGTGCCGTGAAGCCCCGTGAACAGGCGTGAACGTGAATGTGGATGGCTTTCGAGGGCTTCGCGCGGCCCGATCGCAGTCGGTTTATTCACGGCGCGAATTCACGCCGTGAATTCACGGCACAAGTCTGGAGCCGCGGTTACCTTTGATTTTTATTACACGCATAGAGACAAATATGAACTTCCAAAATTTAACACAACTTGACAATGTACGAAAAGTACTAGTGTACTAGAGACTGACTAGAACTTTCAAATCGAAAAATAGTTTTAATTTTGTAAATCAAAAATTTAACGCAATGATTATAAAGACTAGAATTCCGTGATTCTATCACTGACGAAACATGTGATGAGCCGATTATTATTGTCTACGCCGCTTACTCGTTTTCAAATTTCTATACCCGTCTCACTCCATCGTTAGTATAACGGGCGCTGCGCCGCCACGCCGCCGCCCCGCGCCGCCAGCCGTTGCGGGGATATTATATTATTACTCACAAAGTATTTTTTTCTATACTAATATTATAAAGAGGAAAGATTTGTTTTTTTGTTTGTTTGTAACGAATAGGCTCCGGAACTACTGGTCCGTTTTGAAAAATTCTTTCACTGTTGGGAAGCTACACTCTTTGCGGGTAACATAGGCTATATTTTATTCCCGTATTCCCACGGGAACGGGAACTACGCGGGTGAAACCGCGTGACGTCCGCTAGTGTTTAAATAAAAAAGGTACATATTTACTCGAAATTGAAGCCGGTTGTCAGTAAAACGACAATCCTTAATACAGATTGAAGGCCTTGTGGGCGGATTGAAAAAAATGAACAGCACTATGCTCACTATATATACGCGTACGTAAAACTATAAGGTAAAATGTGGGCGTATACTATGCCTCTGCCTACACCTTCTGGGATAAAGGCGTGACTATATGAATATATGTATGCACATATTTACAATCGCAATACTAAATAGAAAGTCAAAGTAGGCACATATTATTAAAATGCTGTAGGTGGGCAGCCCTATCGCATGCTTACGTACCGCGCGGCTGTAGGCATTTATTTCTAAAATCCGGCTGAGTCAGACTACAGTATACAGTGGTGTAGGCATAGGCAAAGGAGGCGGTGGCGGCGCGGCGCGTGTAAGTTACCCCTCCAACCCCCGCGCAGGAGCGAGCGGCTCAGGCGGCGCCTTTGATCGGTGAATTTGAAATTTTGAATTAATTAGTCGCTCGCCCGCGTTTAGCGTGAGTATAACCGCACGCGCCGATATCTACGTACTTCCTCGACATGCACAAGGTCGTGGTACACAAGGCCTATCAGCTGATCGGCAAGAGCAGATTCTCAATTATTTTGAGGAAGAACCTCGAGCCAGTACGCGTGAAGCCGGTCGCCGTTTCGGTGTTCATCATACCACAGTGTGGAAGCTGCTGAATCGCGAACTAATGCATCCGTTCCATTTCCGACGTGTTCAAGAGTTGCATCCGCAGGACAATAACGCTCGGACAGTTTTTTGTCACTGGCTCCTTGAACATCAGGACGTGAACATTTTGTGGTCCGACGAATCATTGTTTACGCGCGTGGGCGTTTATAACGTCCACAATGAACATTGGTGGGCTCACCGACAACACAACCCACATGTTACTACGCGGGACTCGTTCCAGGTCCGGTTTAGTCTGAATGTGTGGGCTGGTATCATCGGTGATCATCTACTTGGCCCATATTTTATTGACGGTCGTTTGAACAGTGCTACATACTTGGTGCTACTCCGACATGTGGTTAATGAGATGCTTTCATTTCATAGGGACTTGTACTTCCAACAGGACGGTGCGCCACCTCACTATGGACGCCAAGTGCGCGAATATTTAAGTGAAGTGTTTGGTACGCAGTGGATAGGCCGTGGTGGACCGGTAGCCTGGCCGCCGCGTTCACCCGACCTAACGCCCTTAGACTTTTATTTGTGGGGAGATATTAAAAGACTTGTTTACAATGAAGACATTGTGAGTGTTACACAATTACGTGAAAGAATTGTTTTGGCATTTGAACAAATAAAAACAAATGTGCTAGTGCTTCGCAGCTTAAAACGCAACTTAGTGCGCCGCGCCAATCTGTGCATAGACACTGGGGGTGAGCATTTTGAACAATTATTGCGTGTTACATGATTTTGTAAATAGGTATTTAAGCTTTGATTCTCAATTAATTCTGTAAATAAGTTGATTTAAAATTTTTAACTACGCCAGAAATGCTTCATTTCAGAATACTTTTCTCATACCTAATGTTTACTAACAGTACTTAATGTTTTTGTTTGCAATTGCATGATAAATAGCGTGTTTCTGCCGGTCCTAAGCCCTTGAAGTAGGAAGGAATCTTTTAAATCAACATAAACTCATCATCAAATCATTAATATCAAATCAAAAAAGTACATAAAGGTCACCGAACTTGTCAGCTGGAACTAAAAACTCATGAAACCTAATAACTAATGGCTCCTCTACACTGCCCGCAAAGTTCATAGGCGAAGTACTCTAGAAACTTTGTCTAAGTTCGAAAAAAGTGCGTCACTACACACTCAGTGGTGTCAGTAGCCTGCGCACGCACATTGCCGCCGTTTGTAATGAACAAAGAAATTTGTGTGGCAGAGTTTCCAGGAACAACATAATTTGCTCCTGACCACTGTTTGACGCTGATAATTGGATCACATACACCAAAGCACTAATTATAGCTTAAATCACGCGCCGGCAAAGCACCGGCACACACGATGTCGGCCAAGTAGTGTAGAGAGGTACTTCGTGAACGCACTTCCCGCATCTTTGGGCCCATTGACTGAGGCGCAAAAATTGACAGCAAATAAAGTCGCCTGAGGGGAGGTATAGTTTTTGACGAGGTAAGCCGAAGTGCCTCTTTACACTATCGTATTCATTTAACTTCGTTCAACTTCGCGGGCAGTGTAGAGGAGCCATGAGATGCGATACGTAGCCGCATTATCTAGGTACCTACTATTGTCTAGCTTTAAGCCCAGGCCACACCGCCAGCGGGCGGGCGAGCGAGCTAGGCGGGCGGGTGAAGTGAGATATTGAAGTTATGCAAACTACGCGACATTGCCGAGCTAAACTATGGGGTTTACACCAAAAACTACATACGGAAGGGCGAACTGGGTAGTGCGGATGAGACTAGACACGTGGACACTGCTATTCGAATGACAAGCGACGACTAGTCTGAGTACCCGAAACGGGGAGGACGGTAGTTAAGCTAGCGAAGCGGGCGCGCCTAACGACGAAAACGAGTAGCTTCGCTCGCATCAGCCACGTAGGTTATTCGGCAGCTCGCAGTGTGCCTAGCTCGCTCACCCGCCCGCTGGCAGTGTGACTTGCGCTTTAGCGTTGGCTCGGCGACGTAAACATTAAATACACGGGTGAAGATTTTTTCTTCGTAAATCATATTTCACTAAAAACAGGATTTTTGGGGTTTTGTTATCTACTGTGTAAAATAAAAATAAAAAATAAATAAAATAAAATTTATTCCCTTTGAAATTTTTAAAAAATTATTTAGGTTTGTCAAAATTTTTGTGACTCTACCGGGGGTTCGGAAATGCTACAGACTGAGAAGAACACCCCAAGAAACTCAGTCCGGTCCCTATTAATTCATCTTAGTATCTAATACAGTTTTTTTTTTTAAATGTAGAAAGGAGCAATTCGTGTCACTGCCAGGCAGCCTTGTCTTCTAGAAAGTCTTTAATGCTATAATAAGCTTTCTGGCACAATTTAAGTTTTATTAGTTTTTTAAATTTATTAACTGACAAACCTGTTACGGCTGTCGGCAATGTATTGTACATTCGAATACAATTGCCCGCAAAAGAATTGCTTATTTTACTAAGGCTAAATCTAGGTACAGCCAATTTATTCTTATATCTTAAGGTTAGGTTATGGATATCACTATTTTTAATAAATTTACTATTATTTTTATGAGTTTATAATAAGTTTTCATATATGTACTGTGAATACACAGTAAGGATGTTGATATCCTTAAACTTTTCTCATAATGACTCCCGAAACCCCCATACCATAGATAGCCCGGACAGCCCTTTTCTGCAACACAAAGATACATTCGATGTCGGCAGCGTTACCCCATAATAGTATGCCATAGGTCATGACACTGTGGAAATAGCTAAAGTAGACAAGACGCGCTGTTCTAATGTCCGTCAGTTGTCGGATCTTTTTAACGGCATAGGCTGCAGAGCTCAGTCTGCCCGAGACTTTCTCGATATGAGGCCCCCACTGCAAGTTGGAGTCTAACTTTATGCCCAGAAAGACAGTTTCATCGACCAATTCTACTTGATCATCCCTAATCCTAATACTGGTGTTAACGAGCCTAACATTTGGCAAGGTGAATCTAATACATTTTGTTTTAGTTTCATTTAACAATAAATTATTTGCGTTAAACCAGTGGACTACCCTAGAGAGGTCATTGTTTACTTCGTCAAGATTGCGTTGTCCACGTTCAACTTTAAATATTAAAGATGTGTCATCAGCAAACAAAACTACCTCGTGATCGTCTCTTATAAGGTGAGGGAGATCATTTATGTACACTAAAAATAGAAAAGGTCCCAGAATTGAACCCTGAGGCACCCCCATTGTTACAGCAGACCCATGTGACTGTTTACCATTTATAACTACTCTCTGTACTCTATCTCTTAGGTAAGAACTAATTAAATCCAAGCCCGTCCCCTGGATCCCATAATGATCAAGTTTTTGAATTAAAGTCTGATGCTGGACGCAATCAAAGGCCTTAGATAAGTCGCAGAATACACCATAAGCATCATACGACTCCTCCCAGGCCTCATATATACACTCTAATAATTTAATTCCAGCATCCGTGGTAGACCGACCGCGCGTGAAACCGAATTGTTTAGTATGGAATAGTTTATTTGTATTAAAATGATTTTGCATTTGATTAAGCATTACCTTTTCAAAGATTTTACTAAACATGAGTAGTACAGAAATAGGACGAAAATTGGACGGATCCGAGGTGCTACCCGATTTAAACAGAGGAGTTATTTTACTAAACTTCATTAAGTCAGGAAAAACACCACTATCAACACAGTTATTAAATATTATTGATAATTCAGGGGCAACCATTTCAATTAACGAATTAACTAAATGTACAGAAATTCCCCAGAGGTCAGCCGTTTTCTTAATATTTAAAGATTTAAAAGTTTTTATGATAGTGTGTATACTAATTTTACTGAATTTGAATATTTCATTACAGCAAGGAACATTTGCTTTTAACAAGGATTCTGCTATTGGGGTAGAAGAACCTAGGCCTCTGGTCAAATCTACTGGTATTCGAGAGAAAAAATGTTCAAATTCGTTAGCGACTTCGGCATCTGTTGTAATGATGTTACCATTTACTTTAAGTTTAAAATTATTATCATTTGATTTTGCTTGGCCTCTTTCTGCGTTAATTATTTTCCAAGTAGATTTAACTTTGTCTACACTATTGATAATTTTATTACTTATATACTTTCTTTTGGCCGCTAAGCAGTCTGCTTTAAACTTTTTTGAATAAGTTTTAACATAATTTAGAGATTCATCTGTTCTATTAAGCTGTCTTTCTGAGTATAGTTCATACAGTTTTTGTCTACTTTTATGTATATCCTCAGTGGCCCATTCACTGAAGGCTGGCCTGTCTCCGATTGTGACTTCCTTAGACTTGAATATGGAGTTGAACTCATTGTAAAAGGAATCAAAAAATAACTTATACATTACATGTGAATCTAAGCCAGTGTCTAAAAACGGAAGTTTATTGCAAAGTCCAACTCGCATACGTTTCAAGCGGTCACTAGTTACTGGTCTACATAATATTTTACTCGTCTTTTAACTTTTTCTCTTGTGATCTTGAAAGATGCTATTTGCCCAGTATGATCTGATTTTATCTTATTTATAATACTCTTACTTTCTGGCAACATATCACTGTATATATTGTCCAGACAAGTAGCTGTTGTATCACAATATCTAGTAGGCTCTAAAAATAAGTTAGTGAGATTGTGTGATTTAAATAAATTTAAGATATCATTGGTCTGACGTGTATTTATAAGTATATTAACATTAAAATCACCGCACACTATTAGGTGTTTATTAGTTTTTCCAAGTTTAAATAGCACTTTATCCATTACTTCCTCAAACTCACAAAAGGGTGAGACTCCAGGTTTATATACGCATACTACTATGAATTGCTACAATTCTACGCATGATATTTCAACTGTACACTCTACAGAGAGGGACACAACATCTTTCCGTTCCTTATACTTTAACTTCTTATTTAATAAAATCAACGAACCCCCCCGTGTTGTGTTGACCCTGCAGAACGCGCTACCAACCCGGTGACTACTGAAGCTGAACATGAGCTCATACTCCTTACGCATATGTTCTGTAAGACAAACTATTTCAATATTTTCTGAGCTCATGAACAGCTCCAATTCAAACTCTTTGACCTGCGTTAATGTTGCTATATTATAATGCACCAGACTGATATAATTAACATTTTTTAAATTAGTTTTGTTCGGAGGACAGTTTCCGACATAGTTATGATTTGCAATTAAATTCAACTCTATCAATTTACAGTGTTTGCTGTGTTGCTTGCAATCGATAATACCTATAGTACACTACGCACTGAAGGAGGCTTGTGCACGACCAAATCAACAGCTTGTATACGTGGGACAAAAGAACTATAAGCTGTGGTATTGGCTAATTCTACGCCTCTGTCTACCCCTTCGGCGTGACTATATGTAGGTATGTATAACTCAACGGAGCTACGTGCGCTTCTCCAGTAATTAAATTAAGCGCTGAACACTTTTCTCCACGTCAGTACTTCGCGGTATGTATGTAAACACAATGTTTGTACTACATCGGACGGTCTGCAGGTACCTACCTGATGTTTCATTCCAACGGGGAGACGGCACCTCACCCGACTGCCCACAAAAGAGAGGTCTGTATTTGGTTTATACCCTCCAGGTAGCTGCTCACTGAAAATATAAGAGAAATTAAAATATTAATAGACAGGTAGAGCTTTTGTTTTGAGTTCGTGAACAATAACATTAGGTATGGTTTGTATGAAATGCAGTCATTTGCATAGGTGGGTTACCTACGTATCTGCTTCCGCCCTTTTTTCCCGGAAAAATACAATTCTCTGAACCTGCTTCCTGAAATAGACAAAGATACTTCCTCGAAAATCCTGTTCCAAAATGGCAAAAGTTTAAACATAAAAAATCTCTGCCAGTGTACGTGCTTACATTCTATATACTTAACTCCAGGTTCTTGAAGAGGCACAACTTGAAGACCTGTGTCAATAACCTTATGAAGTCGCTCCTAATTCGCTAGACGTCCTAATAGGAACTGCAAATATATGGAGGGAAGAGCCTAGCACGAAGAATTTGATGGTAAAGGCGCGCGGGCTTACCTATGTATTGCCAAGTAACCAGCTTGTTACATGATAGGGAAATGCCGCATTGATAACAAGATCTGACGCCAATGCATTGTATAGGCAAGGACAGTGATCAGTTTCCACCAGAGCTTCGAAATCGCCAATTGGTTGTGGAGATCAGATGGCAGTCGCTTTACGGAAAATATCGAAGTTCAGCCGCACCGCAGTTGACTGGAAAGCCGACCCCAACTGGCTTGGGAAAAGGCTCTGAGGATTATGATGATGATGATAGAGAATCAGATTCTCGTCTTAATCCGAAACCGGTTCAACCTGATGCATCTACATGATTTCAAACGCGTGATATACCAGGTAGGTACTTACAATCATGCCCACGATAGATTTAGAATTTCTCGCTTCTTGCCCTTGTACTTTCACCTTGTAATTTTTCCCACTTAAAAGGTGGTGTGCCTATTGCCATGTTGAAATGGATAGGCGCAGGTTCTTGTTGTTGATAGATAGTTAGCAGTGCATATTTAGAGTTACATACATACCTATCTACATAGGTACCTACAACAAAACTATGCCAACTACCAACTAGGCACTTCTCATTACACGCTACCGTGTTTCGGCCTTTTCCATTAATATAATACCTATCTCAAATTCCTATCTAACCATTTATATAAGTAGATCATTGTATACAAATAATTCGCTCCGACGTTTTTGCGATAGACCACACACAGTCTGCTACCAAAACATTTACCGCCATGCTTCGCCGCCATTCCATACCATAGATTCCCGCCAATCAACACCATGACAGTTGATGTTACAAAATGGCGAAAGCGCGCGAAACTGTAACAGTGTATAAAACACTAGTTGTGTCTCATGGATTTGCCTGTAATATAGGGATACTACGAATTCTAGGGATATCCTTCCGAGGACTTACCCGGGGCTCCCAACAGTAGGCATTCGGTAGGGAACGCAAAGGGAACGTGTTGTTTTTAGTCGGTAAGAGTAAATATAGCCTGTGGCCATAGCATCCATGTAGGATTTTCCTCGCGTTAAAAAAGGACTTACTGAAAATTCGTAGCACCATTGAATCATGTATGACTGTATTCACAAACGTACCTTCTCATAGACAACTGCCAGTTTGATTGACATTTATTATTACAGGTCAGCTCCCTTGGGATCCTTGATTAATGATGTTACAACATGGCCGATTTTACTTCAGAACAATTCGACTTTCTAATAAAATTTTAAAATGTGTACCTGAAGTATTTTCATAGATTATCGCATAAGTGTCGCAGTCTAAACGATTTTTTTTTATAATTATTAAGTTCTATTAGCACCTATGTAGATAAGTGGCCTTATGCCGTTACGCAAAAAAATTAACAAAAATAAAATACAGATATTAAAAAAAAGGAAAAATCCAACCTTTTTGTATTCCGCTCCTCGGATGGGCTTTCGATGTAAAAAAAAAAAGCGCCCGCTTCTAGACAACCAGTGACTCTCACTTGCTGTAAAGGCGCTACTGCCAATTTGCTACATTTTTTATGCTAATTCTAATTCATATTTTGTATTAATTTTTTGATAGTGACAGATTTAGATAATAATTTTATTTTACAAAAAATGGGTCATAAGAGCTTATTATAGATTAGGTCCAAGGGTCTCTGCGCGAAAAATTCAAAGAGGTTAATATTCTTACTATAATATTCTTAAAATGTATTGTGATGCTACATCACAATACATTTTTGAAAACCTTATGAATGTACAAACAAAATTTACATAGTTTCGCTAAGTTGAGTGATAGAGCCACAAAATGTCAACACTAGAAATAAAAATAACCTTGCTGTTTATCACAGCAGATTGCATAAAATCAGCAATTGTTTCATGGGTAACTGTATACGCTTTTACAACAGGTTATCAAACGAAATTAAAAGTATGTCCCTTAATAAGTTTGATTTATAAAAAGTAAATTGTGCTGCAGAGGCAACTATACAATTGATGATTATTTGTTGGATAAGGAAGCCTGGAAATGACCTGCTCTAGTGAATTCACAAAAAAATTGTGAAAATGCATTGTTTTTAGATTATTTAATAATTGTAAATAGAGCACAAAAAAAAATAACCCGCTGAGTTTCTTGCCACTTCTTCTCAGGTGGGTCGCGTTGTGAACTGGTGGTAGAATTTTTTGTTTTATATTCTTGAGGTTTTACAAGCACATCTGTATAATGCCTAAGTGAAATAAATATGATTTTGATTTTGATTGATTTTGGTTTGCCAGTATGACAAAATCATTGCCTATACCTTCATCTTAACGTATACCCAGTTGCTTGCAAACCGTTTCGGGGTTTGGATCGTAAGGTGCGCTTTCATTGATTGCTAGAAGTAGGTATAGTTTAGCTTTTACTTTCGGCGTCGTTGTTGGCGACTCCCGATAGGGATATTACGAATGTTCGGGATATCCTTCCGAGGGCTTACCCGGGGCTCCCAAACGTAGGTAGGGAACGTGTGCTTTTAGTCGGTAAGAGTCCGGCATAGCATACATATAGGATTAATCATAATTTAAAAATAAAGTGATATTGCGAATTTAAACCGTGACCGACTCCAGAATTTTACGTGGCCGGGAGGGAGGTCCCTCTCTTCCTTACATCCTTAGTCCGATACTATACATGATATCTCTAAGTAGGTAAATTAATTCTGTATCTACTAGATTACTTTAAAATTTGCACTTGCGTGTCTACTGCCACTTTGAAAATACTACCTGCTTCAGAACCGTTCATAGGTGTATATTATTAAATGCAAAAGCAGATACGTAAATTATATTGAGTCACGAACCGAACTTTGAGACAACCTTCACTTTAGAATGCCTTGAGTAAGGTAAAAACTTTGTTTATCGATAAAAACGATTCCGGGAAGCTACATGTTCAAAATAAAGTCGCAGTTTCATATGCATCTTTCAACATGCATATATCCAAAGTTTGGAGTTTCATCGCATTTTTTTATAAATCTGCACATTATGTATAATGAAAAAAAACAAGAACATGTTCTACCAATGTCTTTAGATAAAAGTTTTATAATAGTGAAGATGTTACCTCCAACACAATATCAAAGTAAATAAAATATTGCACATGTGGAAACCTAAGGCGGATTTTCAGTTACAATAATAACAATTTCAACAAAGACATTTCTAATCAATCAGAGCTAGACTTTGATGACGTTTTAGAGAAATGTCTCTCTAAAACAAATTTTAAAATAGAGTGAATTATAACTAAACAGTAGCGTCGTTATGCGAGATGCTCGCGATATATCAAAGTGGGCAAAAGTACATTCGCGCTATAACTACGTAGGCGCGCACAGCGACCGGGACGACGCGGGCTTAATGCTGACCATCCACTTACACTTTAAAGCTATGCTATATTTTATAAGATTTTTGTATGTACTTTTTGAGAAAATAAAGAATTTATTATTATTTATAAGTATTATTATTATAGCCTAAATATCACTGATAGATTCATAGATGGTATTTAGATAATTTATTATATCTTTCGTAGATTCATAGACTGTATTTAGATAATTTCTTTCCCAGAAAATAGGGTAAGCAGTGTGATTGTAGGAAACGACACCGACAATACTTTACATCGGGTGAGCTGTATGCATGACTGATACCTTAGTGGTATAAAAATGATATTTTTGGTTTCTCTGACCATAAGGTTTATCTACATACATATACAGGATGAAATTTAAAGACGGTAGTTGGAGATAAAGTACCCTTAATATTGATAATAGCAAGTTTTGCTAAAAGGAAACATTCCTTTATTTTCAAAAGTTAGTAAAACTGCATTTAAAGATTATTGAAAAATTACCTGCTAATTACCTGCTTGAGCCGGGAATCGAACCTGGGAGATGTGAAAAAAAAAGTATCAAGTAAAATATGCTTTTATTGTAAAAATAACAGTCTAATTGAGAACCTCCTACTTTTTTTGAAGTTGATTGATTAAGTGACCAGAACGAATATTCCCATTCACAGAAACTAGAACAGCTTTACCAATCAGAATTCCACCCTGTATATAAGGTTTATCTGACCTACAATGAATGGTTTAAAAAGTAAAGTGAAGGATATAATTTATTTGTAATGAAGGGTGGTTATCAGTTTGTGTTATCTTCTTAGCCTACCGGTTTTGTGTTTGACTGCCATAGCTTTGACCATTTGTCCTGTTGCTCGCACGCATCAAATACGTAATACAGTTGTTGGCTGACTTTAAGATGAATAATTTTAGCTATTTATTTATTGATTTAAAACTTTTTGGAACTAACTTTGCCCATCAAAAATACTGTGAGCTAAACTGATGGTTGATGATTATTTATGATCACTTGCTAAAACTGTAACGCGTTATTTCTTTTTAGCTGCTGTATAATGCTGTTAAAAACCAGTGTCTATGTTCAACAAATTTCAAAAATAACATTTAGATTTCTGTGGCATAATTAACTACGAGCGGTGCCACGTATTGAGAAGTTACAACTAAAAAACCATTTTGTCTTTCATCCCCTCTCCTGAAGGAACCGCGCAAAATATCGGAATGAAAAGTATCCTAGAACCTTCCTCGGATCATAAGCTCAGATTGTACCAAGTTTCATTTAAATCGATACAGTAGTTTGGGCGTGATACTTATTCGGGATACAGACAGACAGACAGACATGAAAATTTTAAAATACGTTTCCGGCTTCAGTATCGATTAGAGAACGCCCTACAATTAAAATTTTTAAAATATCTTCCATGTACAGACTCTCGACCCTCAACAGTTTTATTATAAGTATACAATTAAAATTTTCAAAATATTTTCCATGTACGGACTCTCGACCCTCAACAGTTTTATTATAAGTATAAATAAATAAATTGTTTTCTAATTACAGTTGCCTTTGTTATCAATATTATGCAAAATAAAACAAGATTTTCTGATCAATATTTGTAAAAAGTTTCAGATGAAAGAAAACAGAAGTAAGAAAAGGTTTTACAGGTATGTTAAGTTATTATATTATAGTCACGATGACTGGCATAACTACGGCACAAAAATAGGACAAAAGGTATAGGAATTGTAAATTTTATTTTATTCTACACTTTCAAGTTGAATCGTCGAGCGAAAGTTGGCAGCCAAAACACAAACATCTTAGTCCGTCTATAAAAAAATCAACCAATAACTGAGTAGAGAAATAGTCACACAAGCACAATCACTTTTCACACTATTCTAATGTAACACCACCAATTTCAAAAGTAGTGGTTCAAATTGGTGACATCCAATATTTATTGTATCATCGAATGTAGCAACGTATAAAGTAACGGCTAGTCACGACGCCTAAAGTTGGCCAGACCTGAGCCATTTCACATCAATTTTGCAGTTATAAAAATACTGATGCTAAATCCGTAACATAAAAACTAGAAATTTTATTTCAATGACAAAATTTGAATTAAGATAGTGTAAAATATAATCTTATTTATATTGACGCTTTAGAATAGTAGTGGATCACGGGCTTTACACGTAGAGGAGCGCCGCCGACCGTCGTGCAAGACAAGGATGGAGAATAAGACGAAGGGTTGCTCCGAGACCAGCCAAGTACCGAGTTTCTGTTCCCGCATTTATGCCGACGGAAATACGGTTCACTATAGGCGTGCACGTCCATAAAGTACTGCATTTAAAATACATGCCAGAGAGATAAGGAATTTATTTAAGAGCTCTGTATTTTAGCATTAAACGAACATTTGCATTATCGATTTTTATTCCAAAAAATCGCTGATTTTTTACTGATCATAAACATATAAGTTTATGAATGGGTTTTTATGTATATCTCGAGTTATGAACGTCTGAAGTTGAGACCAGAGATGGAATAATTCTCTACCTCAAATGTGTTACTTTATGGGAGCTTCGTAACAATAGCAGCAAGGGGGGAGCGGCGCGCGCATCAAGTACGGAATACCGTTGTTCGCTGACGTTAAGATAATAAATCGCATACTTTATAGACATTTCGCCTAGAGAGGATATGCCAAGATAACAGTAACTTTCGTGCGGCCCTGTACGATATACAGTAGGTATAAGTATGTTTTTTTTCGTTTGGACGTTCGGCTTGGCCCTAGATTTTGAAGATCTTTGCCTAAAATAAATTTAAAAGTTGTTACTATTAATATTAGGCGTTAAAAATGGAACGATGAAGCAAATTTAAATATAGAATTGTAGATTGTAGATTGTAAAGAAATTTCAAACCGATCAAAATTCGACTGTTTTGTTTACTTTTTTTTTATCGGAAAGGGTCAGTTGCTTCACAGAAATCCTACTTATAGTCTCAGCAATAAGATTTTACGACCTAAGTGTGTAATGATTTATTGTTTAAATATTAGCATTTCATGTGGATACAGATTTGTATTCATGAATTAATTTACATGTAATATACAGAGAATAAGTATTACTATTCCAGCCTTGGCCGACTTAAACTGTAGTTACATAATAAACTGACGTTAATTTTAAGTTTAGAACTTGTATAAATAAGAAAAGTTTAAATTTTGCTATTGCACACCTATGTTGAATAGGCGTGATTTCATTTTAGCTATTTTTAAAGCGTCATTTATGAAAACCTATTTTCATATTAGCCCATCTTTATAAAATAAAGTGCAGAGGGGCTTATGGCAAGACTTGTGTCTGTAGTCTGTGACTCTGTTGCATTAAACAACGTCACTAGGTCACGTGGATCATCTGTTCAAAGTTTGAAATAAAACAAAAATGACAACATCAATCGGATTGAACTTTCACTTTCACAATGAACGTGTTAGAGGGGCAGTCTGGTAAGAACGATCGGCTTTCTTGTTTTATGTGAGTATGTATAGTATGTAATTTCCTCCGGCTGTCTTGGGTGTAGTGGGGCCCTACCAACACCTCCGGGCCCAAGTCAACCTCACGTGCAAGCTCGTGCACCTGCTGAACAACGGACGAGGCTCTGACGTCGGCGGTCCATTTCAACACGGCGATGGGCTCACCACCTGTTACGTGGGACCGAATTGTACACGGTGAAATGTGGGCCGGTATAGGCCTCTGCCTACCCCTTCGGGGATAAAGGCGTGAGTATATGTATATATGTATGTATGTATGTCTTGCCAGTCTCGAACCCACACCCTACCTACCTGTCTAGCGCCGTAGTGCCGAACGCCCCGGGTAACGATTTACATCTTGGATAGATTTCCAAGAATTCCCGGCTGTCTTTGTCCAACACAGTGACCTCTCACGGTTCGGATGGTATCTCGTTTCTTTTAGGGGTGGTTCTCTAACCACCCCTAAAAGAAACGCTTACGGATACGGATAGCACTCTTGCTATCCTGCTTCGGGACATCGCGTATTTAAAATTGTAGAATTAAGTACTTACGTTATGAATTTAGACTTACCTAGGTATTTACCTATTAAAAAAAAACAAGTTTCGAAAGACGAATTACATTATTATTTCGGAACTGGTTTCGTAACTTGATGTCAGCCGTCGAATGTGGCTGAAGGGATTTTATCAGATATCTAGATTTTATATAGTCTGGCCATAACAGCTGTGCACTCTCTGAGGTATGCGGGGCGAGGTGGGAGCCAGGGAAAAAAGAGCATGAGTACGTCGGACAAATCTTACGATATCGGTTTACATTTTTAAAACTGACGAATTTTTCTTCTGATAACTCCAAGATCAAAATCATCGACAACATGGAGTGCACAACAGTTATGGCCAGACTATAGCACTAATACATATTACCTCAATTTGCGGTAGATATAAATACGCTGTGTAGGTATTACAGAGGTACCAATGTACAATGTACAATATTGTACATTGGATCCTTAACATTGGTATGTATATATGTATGTATATTATGTCAATGTTTCAATGGTTATCGATTACGAACAAACAGATCTATCCCCCTTTATGTTTATAGGGGTCAGCTAATGTTGAGCGGGTCAGCTAGTCTATACTACTTTGCTTTAGTCAAATTAAATCCCTTGACACCCCCAGGGGTATATTTCGGGTTGCCATGGGTCCGGAATGAGAGGAATCGGGATATGAGAAATGAAAAACATTATTTTTGTAACCTTCTAAAATAGACAGATATTTATGGAGCGGCCTCCATGACCGTGGGCCTGAGGACGGTGAGGGGCTGCTCACCGTCCTTACAGAAGCAGGCCCTAGACGACGGTGACGGCACGGCGGGCGTGACGTTAGGGATTCTTACTTAATCCCGACACTACTGTAGGTACTCCGGCAAAGCGTTTCTTCCTTTGTCGGAGTACAGTAGTGTCAAGATTAAGTTGTTTCGATCTAAAATATTGTCGAAATTGAGTCGTATCGGAGTTTCATGTTGTCGAAGTAAAATATAGTCGTAGAAGGATTTGTCGAAATTCAGTTTTGGGCGCCTGTTGAATGGGAGTCCTGGGACATCCTTCCGAGCGCTTACCCGGGGCTCACAACTGTAGGCTGTTAGTTAGGATATGTGTTGTTTTTAGTAGGTAGGAGTCCGGTATAGAATCGTTGTAGGATTTTCCTCACGTTAAAAAAAATTGAATTTTATAAGAGGAATAGTTTTCGTCACACACTATTATGACGTAACTCTAACCATTTACGCAGCGCGGCAACGCACGCAACGGAAGCTCTGTAAAGAAATATTTTTTACGTTTTTTTTGTAACCTTCCTCATTGCTGCTCCGCTCTTTCTCGTTGTAGCGGAATGTTGTAATGGCCTACGTTAATAAATAGTCTAAATACCTATCAAAGTCCAAAAGATGTATTAAATTACAAAATTAGTAGTCGAAGTTCCTGAGATCATGGCGTTCATTTCAAGCAAACAAGCACTTAAATTCAGATCATCTCACTTTTAGCGTAGCAACACGCAGCTGGATGCTTAGTAATTCCAAAGAGAAATCCTGTGTTGTTGTGCATCGCAAAGATCTAATAAACAACCTGACATCTATATATATAACTAGCGGACGTCACGCCGTTTCACCCGCGTAGTTCCCGTTCCCGTGGGAATATGGGAATAATATATAGCCTATGTTCACCGCAAAGAGTGTAGCTTTCCAACAGTGAAAGAATTTTTCAAATCGGTCCAGTAGTTCCGGAGCCTATTCGTTTCAAACAAACAAACAAAAAAACAAATTTTTCTCTTTTTAATATTATTATAGTATAGAAAAACGAAAACTGACTGACTGACGATTAACGCACAGCCTAAACTGCTGGGTCTAGAACCATGAAATGTAAGCTTATTTCAAAACTTAAACCTTTAAGTTCTGTATTTAGATTGGCAAGGGTTTTGTGGCAATTTTTGAGCCTAACAAATGCAAAGAGATGGTCAAGCCTAAGAATCAGCAAGGTGTACCTATAATGCACCATAAGTTTTCGTCTGATAGATTTATGTCCCACGTAATAGGTGGTGAGCCTATTGCCGCGTTGAAATGGACAGGCACAAGTCGCCACGACCCTCAGTTGAAATTTTTCAAGCCGCCCACAGGCCTGTAACTTGGCTTTACGATTGTCATTTTACTAATAACCGTGTTTTCTCCTCTTTGTCAATGGATCGTTTTGCGAAAGCGTTGCTATAGTCGCCTCTTACGAGTCTTACGACAACCTCGGAATAAATTGCGGTGGCGACATATTTGTACTCTATCCCGTCGCCACACCTTAGTATTAATACTTAATAATCTTTATCTGTACCAACTTTCAGTCAGAAGCGTGAAAGATGTCGGAAATCCTGGGACATCCTTCCGAGGGCTTACCCGGGGCTCCCAACCGTAGGCACTGGTAGGCCGCGTGTGGTTTTAGTCTATAAGAGTCCCGCAACTATGCGGGACTCTTATAGACTAAAACCATGGATGCTAAAACCATGGATGCTAATCCATGACGGATTTTCACACGAAAAAAATATTTAAAAAAGCCAATAAATTGCACCGTGTGGCGACGGGTAAGAGTGCAAAATGTCGCCACCCCAATACATCCCGCGGGTGTCGTACGAGACAACTAAGGGAACACTTTCGCAAAAAGATCCATTGCGTAGAGAAGGAAAACTTGAAATGAAACCTGGTTCTCAATAAAATGACAATCGTTAAGCAAAGTTGAAGGCCTTGTAAAATTTCAACTGCGGGTCGCGGCGACCTGTGCCTGTCCATTTCAACACGGTGACAGGCTCACTACCTATTACGTGGGACAAAAAACTGCCTATCCCTTCAAAGATAATATGATATGTAGGTATGTGAGTATTGAAAATAAAAAGTTAGAAGCATGGGTACAAACTTTCGTCTTTATAATATCAGAAAAGACGGTTGCTCTTAGCAGCCCTCTATAGTTAAAATTTTCTACATAACCAGGCCATTACACTATGAGATAGTGCCCAGTAGGTATATACCAACATACTTACCCAGCTATTTTGCATAGATATCGGTAAAATGCATGCATGTATGTAGATAGCATGACCGGCTGTCCCACGCAAGCGCGCCTGTCACCGTACCGTTATTTGGATGGAGTGGTCTTGATACTAGCTATATTTTTAAAGAAATTACGCATATCCATGAGGGAAATAACTGAATTTGATTGTGTAACTGTTAGAAGTGGTGCAATGGGGCTATACTGAGATCTTCAGAACCCGAATCAGCGTCATCTGCAAATGGTGCACAAATCTGCTGGCTAAGCAACGACGAAAATTCGAAAATACAAAATAACTAAACACCTTCAAAAATGATTGGAAAGTGTCAGTTACCAGCGATGGAAAAGTTCTTCACTTTGTTGCACCATAAAGATACTTATGTTATTTACAATTAAATATTATCGTGACCCGTTATTTGGTGTCATTCAGAAAGTCTTTGAAGCACTACTAGATTCCCGGTTGGGTAGAGATTAGAAAACTGTAGAAATATATGTATTTGGACGAAATGTCCATTGCCCGGACTGCTGAAATCTTATTTACAAGTACAAAACGGCTGAAATATCTGCGAACCTGGCTTATAACGTCATGTAAACTGTACGGCATAATACGCGCGCAACGAGAATGTGCGGAATCTTGTCAAATACCATACATACATACATATACTAAACCGGCGAAAAAGGGGTTGGTGCGGGGAAGCGCGAGGGGAAGCCAGGTTCGCAGATATTTCAGCCGTGTTGTAGGTATGTAACATCTGTCCTGTCCTGGCTGTTGGTGTTTTGTTTAGAATTCAAGAATGGTGATTTTCGTTCCCTATTACATGTGGGATCAACAAAACTACAGCTCGTTCGCTCTAACTTTGCCGTTCGGCTCCATACTAAAGTCGATTTTTTAATTAGACGAAGTAAATTGACAGCAACTAATGTCACTTCTTCATACAATGTTGCGTATTTTCTATGACGAAGTGACATTAGCTACTGTCAATTTACTTCGTCTAATTAACAATTCGGGTATACGCCTCTACGCCAGCGGCAAAGTTAGAGCGAACGGGTAGTACTGGCAAAATTGTGGTAGATAATACGACGCTGCCTACCTCCTACGGGATATAAATATGACTATATTATGTAGGTACAGTAGGTACCTACATAATAAAGTCATATTTATGTCCCGTATGAATATATTAATGTTGAATGTCTTTGGAAACTTTTTTACGAATGGTTATAAAAACGGAAACTGGCTTGTTAAGTGTCGACTGAAAAGGAATATCTTTTGACATCAAATGAACAGGTCAAATTGAGCATATTAAGGCGCGTATCGACTTCGCGCGGCAAACCAACGAACATTGGCTCGCGCGGCGGCCGCGCATTATGGGTACTAAGCTGCCGCGCGCGGCAACTCGAACATCGGCGCGCTCGAACATGCCGCGCGACGACCCATTTTGTGTCGGTTTTTGACGGCGCGGCAAAGGAGCGACAGTGCTTTGTGCGCGCGTAATTGGGACGGACCTGAGTACCTGACGACTACTCACGCATTTTTAGTGGATACGCGCAGCTAAAACATGGATAACGAGAAGTGTCGTACTTTAATTAGATTATAGGCATGACACTAAACAATTCAAAATTTAAAAGCAGCAGCGGCACGTCGCCGGCTTGTTTGATACGTCCATGGTTGTCGCGCATAAAACGTACGCTCGTTCATGGATCGGCTGCCGCGCGCGGCTGCCTCGCTATAATGAAATTGTACGCTAAAAATGGCTCGCGAACCAAATCACAGATTTGCCGCGGTCGAACAAGGCTCGCGCGGCGGCCGCGCGAAATCGATACGCACCTTAACATCAGTTACGAGCGTGGCTCGATTGTTTGCCAGCTTATAGCGGTTCCCTAGTCAGGAGAAAAGATGTGGGGTTGGATTCTGATGGAGCGTAAAACTTTTTCACATTAGATATAATATTTAGTTAAGGGCAGTGACGTCATTTGGATGTGAGCAAAATAGTGACAACTAAATATAACTGACTGAGTAGTCAGTTACTAAAAAATCATCCCTTTCGGACTGTTGGTTCCACTTCGCTAATAAATAATTTAATAAATCAACAAGCATCTAAACCTACCGCAGTATACGCTAGCGGTGCGGTGACCACGCTTCACGGTCCACTCGTCATTACAGACTATACATACATATTATATACTTAACTGTGTAGGTAGGTAGGTAGGTACTAATAATCAGAGAGCTGTCTGAATAAAGCACGGGGCTTTCTGGTTTATGTCGCTAGTTACTGGACAAAGAGGCTTTTAAGCTTACCTGGTATATTAGTTTTAGCACAGTAGGTATAAAGAGATCTGTCGGCTGTGGTTTTAGTCTAATGGTAGACATACATAGAGGAGAGTTTGAGCGGGACTGCGGGAAATTAGAAAAATGGCGGACGATGGACTTACATCACAGATTACTAAATAGTACGCTTACATACAGCTTACAGTATTAAGTTTCAAAAACTAGTGAATAAATATTGTTTTATGTATGTATTGATAATATTAATTTTTTATAAATGGTTCTACAAAGTGCAATAGTGAAGAATAGTAGATTGTTAACCGAGGGTGGAAAGAATCAATTCCCGAGGTATTTAGACGCCCGAGCGCAGCGAGGGCGACTATAGTCCGAGTCGGAATTGATTCTTTTAGCCGAGTTAAACACTCTACTTTTCATTTCAAATACGAGGAAAATAAAACTAATAATAAGATTCAAACCTTACCATAAAAGATTATTACCAATTGTTTTGAATTCTGTTCCAAATAAATAACAACTACATTATGTCGACTTTTTAAATTTTAAATATGGAACTCACCGCGTAATTGTTGCAGAGATTATTACCGGCTCCATACACGTACAATATTATTGACTCAATAATATTGCCACTATATTTATTTCCATCCGAATATAGTCTGTTCAAACCTCAATATTATAGTCCGTTCACAGTTATATTACCTCTGACTGACAGCTCGTCGATCGTTTTCTGTGTGTTGGCATTGCAGTAAAGTCGCCCTATGAGTGCAAGCCTAAGACATTTTACCGAATTAAGTGGAGATTATAACATTCAACCTTTAACACGAATAGTTTTGTTTTTCATGTCACAATAAAATTAACTTCACAAAGACAGTGGTCTTGTTACTATGCGATTGTATTTCAGATTTATTATTTTTTTACGGATTTCTGAAGAAAATACATCGCTACCACCACTAACGAAGGTAAAGTTGCTGCTTCCACAACGTTCCACATCTCGAATAATGGTCACACCCGAAGAAAACGCGGGCAAAAGAAGAAAATAAGTTTCGACTAAAAGTAAAATTACATGGGAGAAACAAAAACTTATTGGGGTAACATAGCAATCAAGATAGGCAACCTAAGTGCTAGAGGTAATATATCTTTGAACGGACTATACACGGTCAATTTATTGCTATATTGATCAATATTATTGTACTTGTATGGGGCCGGAAGACATTTTTTGCTAAGTTCACACTGGCTGTTTGGAAAGTCGCATGGCCGCAGCATTTTTTTTTATTTTTTTTTACCCAAAACTCTTCACTATCACAGCTGACCTGTCAGCAGTTCTATTTTTAAAGTTCATTCCGGCCCTTGGGTGGGAAGTAATTTGTATGAGTTTTTCCCTCCCTAGAGAGGGAAACAGCATTTTCCACCCAATAGTCAGATCAAGAAAACACTATTTTCCGAGTATGAGAAATAAAAACTTAATTACCTACAGCGAGGGTAGTTAAATGCGACTATATTGCAACTTTACCTTTTTTTTTAACGTGAGGGAAAATCCTCATGAATGTTATGCCGGACTCCTACCGACTAAAAAACCTCACGTTACGCCCAACAGCCTATGGTTGGGAGTCCCGGGTAAGCCCTCGGTAGGATGTCCCTGGACAGTCGGGCATAGCATCCATGAAGGATTTTCCCTCACGTTAAATAAAAAAAACCAGACGGGCCGTCAGCCAATACTCTTTTTAAAACTAACTATCCCTATTTCTTAGGACTACAAATAAATTTTTTCTACATTTTACCGGTAGGTATATAATTTGCCCCCCAATTTTGTGGTATCGTTGGGTTAACCATAATATCCAAATCGTTGATCCTAAACCCTGCTTGAGTTCGACCTATATCGGTATTTGCCTCAGGTCATACGAATAAATGGTCCACTCGAGGTATTGACGGAGCATTCGATCCGATTTTCAATGATTTTGATTTGTATGAAGCGTGGCTTTTTTTTTTACGTGAGGGACAATCCTCAGAGTATGTTATGCCGGACTCTTACCGACTAAAAAACCTCACGTAACGCCCAACAGCCTGTGGTTGGGAGCCCCGGGTAAGCCCTCGGAAGGATGTCCCGGGACTCACAACAGACCTACGGCCTCGCCCAGGGGGGGTTCGGGTGCTATCCCGCGTTTTTGGGTAATGAAGCGTGGCTAGTGGAGTGACTGTGTTTTTAAATGGTAGCTGTTGAGTTGAGTGAGTTAATATTTAGAAAAATACAGTTCCGAGAATTAAAGTAATTATATTTTTGGGTTATTCAATACCTACGAGCTATCGATAATATGGATTACGTGACTCAAAATCAAGAAAATTAAAAATTGCACACGAATCCCCAATCTTCAAACCGCTTTTGGTTAAATATCGTAGATACATAAATATATACAGTGACGCCGTTATCCCTGAAGGGGTAGGCAGAGGCTTATTATATGCTCACATCTCACCTATAAGATTTTGTCCTACGTAATAGGTGGAGAGCCGTATTATGTGTACCTACATAATCTTCATCGGGACCTAAGATTACTTCCTAATCGTCTGTCTTTCCGATCGGTCAGTTTAATTGATCGGAACGGTCCATAGAGACTTCATTACAAATAAACATATTTTACATTTCTTTTTCACTCTTTTAAAAAAGAATACTAGCAACCGTAATTCCTAATATTACACCCCTCCAATAAAGCTAAAATTATTTACGCTAAAAGTGGGTTCAAGTAGGCACTGTAATTTATTACAATTTTACCCTGTTTATGTACTTTATCTTGACGTAATGTTTATTTTTAGCTGAAGCTAGTACGAGATACGAGGTTCATGATTTTCCTACTTGAAGTGTTCATAGTAAGTACTCGACAGTGACCTTAGTGTCTACTTGAAAGCGATAAGCGTAGCTGCGTTCTCTGGTATTATTTGTCAAAGGGCTGTTGTATTGTATAACTCAGGGCTTCCCAAACTGTGCGTCGCGGCGTTGGCTTGGAGCGTCGCGGGGCGTCGCAAGCGAGTCGAGTGATCGTTAATTTTTTCAGATAATCTGAGCAATGTCTGGTTCACAAACCTTTCCGGACAGAAAAAGAAATAATAGTTGTTGTTGCTCCAAACTGTAGCTCCAGATTCATAATGCCCAAACAAATAGGCGCTGCGTAGAGTGCCTTGGAGCTAATTATTATCGCGGCGCAGCGTAGTCGATTGTCTAATACCACCTGACGCTGTGGTACCTCAGCGCCTGGGCGATGGTCCGTGCCAAGTGTCATAATGTCCAGCGACACCGCCAACAATACCTTTCCTCGACACCAACTGCATTAGACAGTCAGTTATATAAATTTTGCTTTTGCTTGATTATATTTTTAATTTCTAAAAAAACTTATAATTGTCCTTTTTTTAGCACCACGGGGGGAGTGGGGAGGAGGTACAGGGGCGTCGCGTAAAAATGGCGTTAAAGTTTGGGAAGCCCACTATAACTATTATTTACTTGACTAAGTTAAAGTTAAGTTGGTATACAGATCGATGTTCTACCGAGACCGACACGCATATTGACAAAAATATTTTGCACTCTTTTTCACTTTTTTTCATTTTTTTATACCCTTAAGGTGACAGACAAGCATACGACCCACCAGAAGGACTGGTGGTCACCGCAGCCTAAAATGAATAAATGAAATACAGTACGATATCAAATCTATAAAGGGCACCACACATGACAGCTATAATGTAATGTAGGTATAACCCTGACCAGTTTTTATGGCATGCGAATTCCAACGCCAATCGTTCAACAATGCCAAAATTTAAAATCTACTTTATAACTACGGCAACCAACAATCAATTGGGATTGGGACATAGCTTCTTTGTCACCTTAGTAGCATCCTTCTATTCAAAATGTGAAGGCAAGTAAAGATGAGTGGATGTTAGCCACTCAATCATGTTCTAACGGCTGAACAGATCAAGCTGAAATTTGGTACAGGGTTAGATTATAAGTCTGAAATAACACAAAAGCTGCTTTTTACCCCCGGAATTTGTTCCCTTAGGAAGCGAGAACGGGAACATAATTTCACGTTAAAAATAAAACTACTTAGAAATATCAGATCCTGGGGTATCCTTCCGAGGGCTTACCCGGGGCTAGCAACCGTGGGCTGTTAGCAGGACACGTGAGGTTTTTTTAGTTGGTAGGAGTCCGGCATAACATTCGTGAGGATTTTTCCTCACGTAAAACCAAAAAAAACCTAGAAATATCTATATCTACACTAGAAAAACCTAATATTATAAAGAGGAAAGATTTGATTGTTTGTTTGTTTGCATCGAATAGGCTCCGAAACTACTGAACGTATTTGAAAAATTGTTTCACTGTTAGGAAGCTACACTATCCTCGGTGAACATAGGCTATATTTAATTCCCATATTCCCACGGGAACGGGAGCTATGCGGGTGAAACCGCGTGACGTCCGCCAGTCAGTCATTAAAAATCAACTAAACGCTCCAAATTCAGGTTTGTCCACTTAAAAAAGCATTATGTTATATTTCTTAAGTATCGAATCATCTATCGTTAACGACAATACATTTTAGTTGGAATCGAATCGCCGAGAGGGATTAAACAGGCTATTATTAGCATCAAATTTTTGTGTACAACATTGATAGTTTGTAAATTTGACCAAATTGCATAATAAGAGGTTATGAAATTGATGTATGGCGGTGTTGTATAATATTAATATAACTCACATTAAGTAGGTATCTGTTTCGTGGATTAAATATTTTTTTGAGACCATTAAAGTATTTATTAATTATTATAATTTCTGAACTATGAATAGAATAGCAATTTCCTTTGGTCATGGTATAACTTGCTTTTGAACGGCTGCACCAATTTGAGCAATTCCTATTTTGTTGTTTTCCGTATAAATAAATAGATAAATATTTAAATAAATATTTGTGAAGATTCTCACGCAACATCGTTTAGCCCAAATTAAGCTAAAATTAAACTTGTGCTGTGGGATCTAGACGACTGATACACATACTTATATATACATACATATTATACATAGAAAACACCCAAACTTCGAAACAAACATTTGTGAATCCCAATAATATTTGGACTGACCTTGGAATCGAACCCAGGACCTCAGCGCATCAGGCGGTATCACTACCGAATGCGCCACCAAGGCAGTTTAATGAAGAAAATAATTAGAAAATTTGACTCCCGAACTGAATTTCGACAAAACCTTCTACGACAAGATTTTACTTCGACAACATGAAACTCCGATACGATACGACTCAATTTCGACAATTTTTTAGATCGAAACATCTTAATCTAGTCTAGACAATACTGTACTCCGACAAAGCGTTTCTTCCTTTGTCGGAGTACAGTAGTGTCGAGATTAAGTTGTTTCGTTCTAAAATATTGTCGAAATTGAGTCGTGTCGGAGTTTCATGTTGTCGAAGTAAAATCTTTTCGTAGAAGGATTTGTCGAAATTCAGTCTGGGAGTCAGAAAATTTACAATGAAAAGCTGCGAAAGGACGTGTTGGAATTCTAAACAGGATAGTGTGTTACGGCTATAGAAGGGACTTACGTCCAACCTACGATAAGCTTATTTGATTGATTGATGAAGGTAACATTTTTGAAAATTTCAAGAATAGACACTTTACATGAACGATGTCGCAGACATACGCTAGTTATAAACAAACTGATATTCTTAAAGAAAACTGTTTGAATTATTGAATTAATAAAAAAACAACCAGTGAAAGTTTGTCCCTATGACCTGTCGTTTTACTAAAACCACTATCTTACATACAAAAATCAACCTTATTCCAACTTGTTAAAGTATACACCGACTGCAATATAAACTTTGTAAGCAAACCTTACACACGAATCGAATATAACTTGCATATTTTTATTCAATCAAAAATGACTCTTATTGCTTGGAAATAAGGTTTAAATAAAACGCAATATACCGTCGAGACCCCTTATGTCGCCTAGGTTACCAAATTTCGCCTGATTTCACAAAATTCAAAATTACCAAAATACCCTTTGAGTAGACCGCTTATAAAACTGCTCATGAGCAAGTATATTTCATTCATAGCAAGATTCTTCAGCTAAATTGCGACTAACTTACCTATGTTCATTACAAAAGCTTTTTTGTGTTGGAAAATGTACTACGTTTTTTGGTCGGTGTAGAAAATTTAGTATTTAAGCAGTGTTGTAGGCAGTGGAATGTTAAACATTTTATTTGACTACAACATACATTTATTTGGCTGTAATATAACGTAATTATTTTTTATCTAGCGTACAATTTGAGCTCAAAATGGCATAAAATGCTGCCGAGGTGGTAGTGACGGTCACATTGTTACCAATCTTCGCCTACCCGTAGGGTTGTCAATTCTAAAATCACGTTATTAGTAATAAAATGTATAGTAATGACCATGTTAGTTTAAAATCATATAGGTATTGTGAATTCTGTTGTGCTATGAATGCAAATGACGCAGTGAGAATTTCTTAGGTTGGGACTTTGAAAAACCAACCATCTCCGATGAATTTTTCGTAAAATTCAATGGGAAACACCTTTTCTGAGAGATACAGGATTCTCAACTTGGTTATCTGATGAGCAAATTGTGGGTACTATTGACTAAGTGACTTCATTTTTTATTGTAGATGATTATTTTTTATAACAATTATTTTCTTAATTCATTAATCACCTTTTTCACAGTAAGGCAAGTTACCAAGAATTGTGACAACCCTATCAAAGTTAGATCAATTGTATGGAACATCTTCAAATCGCTTCCAAATTTCGCCTACTATACATTTTTTAAAGAAATTGTGTCTTTATTGCGTTCCGGGTAAGGTTAATATTTCATTTTTCGGATTCTAAATTTAATAGCCTAGTTGACAACAAACATAAGCTTCATAAGACCCCGTAATATACCGTAGGCGAAGTTAGGAAAAAGACCGAAACTTCGCCTATGACCTTTAGAGTCAATTTGTAGCCTAATTATAATGATATTCGATACTTACATCGTCTAAAGTAATAGCCTGTGTTAAGTAAAATCGTTTTTTACTCAAGTCAATTTAAAATACTTTCAAAATAAAAAGATATGATGAAAAAAGTGTCAAAACCCAGGCGAAATAAGGGGTCTCGACGGTAATTATTTGTATGTTGGTACCAGTGTCGGTGCAGTGTGCACTATTGTGAGCGGAACTCAAGCGCACCTGTTTCCGGTCGCGCGACGCATTTCCGGCCGTAACAGCTGGCAACTTGATGTATAGCTTTTAAAAAGTCGTATACCTACATAAGTCACGACTTTTATCCCCTAACGGGTAAGCAGGGACAAACTGAGGGTTTTCTCTTAGCCTAAGTATACCGCAAGAAGTTCAGTCAGATCCATACACACGTTCGCTGGGCGGGGCTGCAGAGGCGGCTGTAGGTCTGTTGGGAGTCCTGGGACATCCTTCCGAGGGCTTATCCGGGGCTCCCAACCATAGGCTGTTGGGCGTTGCGTGAGGTTTTTTAGTCGGTAGGAGTCCGGCATAACATCCATGAGGATTTTCCCTCACGTAAAAATAAATAAATATACACGTTCGAGAATCGAATCAAGAGTAACAACTTACAATCATCCACCGCAAGAAATTCAGTCAGATCCATACACACGTTCGAGAATCGAATCAAGAGTAACAACTTACAATCATCCACGCATCCATACTCATTACTCACAAACTTTCACGTTTATCAGGGTCCGTGCCCAAATCAGCTGTTACCCTCAGACTAACAGAATCTGTTACCAAAATAAAATCATAAATGCTAAAAGCAGAGAAAAAGTGCGTGTGTGACGCTGACAAGGACCCGACCGTGGGAAGGAATGTTACTCAAAAACACTGAGGTTTTTTTTAACATGGATGCTATACCAAAACCGGACCGACTAAAAAACCTCAAGTAACGCCCAACGGTTGGGAGCCCCAGGTTAGCCCAGGTAAGCCCCTCGGAAGGATGTCCCAGGACTCCCAACAGACCTACGGCCACCACTGCGGCCTCGCCTAGGGGGTGGTTCGGGTACTATCCCAAGTCTTTGGGGGGTTTCGGGTGTGATCCCGCTTCTAAGGGTGCGTGAATCCCTCACGTCACGCTGCCGTAATGGACCTGCTTCTGTAAGGACGGTGAGCAACCTTCTCACCGTCAGGCCCCCGGTTATGGAGGCCGATAGTCTTCGGCAAAACTCTAAGGTTAGTTCTGGCATTATTAAACAAAGCCTTACTTTTTTCAATTTTGAGATTTTGTCTGTGTAGGCTCTTTAATTAAAATGCCAATTTCATTGAAAAAATCACAATTTTGTACTGCCTGTGACATCCATTTTTATACCACTACAGAAAAGCGTACGGCCACCCAATGCACTAGTGGTCACCGCAGCCTATGGACCCTGAAAAAACCTTCGAATACCCTTTTTGATGAACCCCCTATGTAGGCAGGGAGATCATTCCACAATCTAAAAGTGCGCGGGAGAAAGCTCTATCGGATCTTACTGTTACGTTTTTCCTAGGACTTTCGCGAAACTGACGGATCCAGTCTCGTGGCCTCCTGGAGGTGCTCGACAGAGACTAGGCGAGGGAAGGCGACAGGAGTGCTGTCAGCCTAACTCTCGCGAGGCGCCTCCTCGCCGCCCCGCGTCCTTTGACTCCGTTCCAAAACCCGACACAGAGCGGAGCGCACAGGAACGCGCTCGCCTCGCCTCCACGAGAGGCTGGATCGGTCAAGCAGAGACCGTGTGATTTTAGTCGATTCAAGTCCGGCATGAAATCCGTGGAGATTTCTACACGAAAAAAAGGGTTTTGAATGCTATACTTTTCTCAGCGTCATACATACCTACCTATCCTTTCTGTTCATAAAAGTCATTTTGGAAAGTCGTTTAAATGAGGAAGGTCGTTTCGAACTGTGCAAGTAAATTCCAAAACAATTTAACATCACGCTATAGTATGTGACCTGCTACGCCATTTTACTTTTAAGGTGTCAAGGACATGCTGCTGAATGAAAAAGGACAAAATTCTACGCTTTCAAAAACCTTACCTACCTACCTTATTTTCAACGTCATTGATGCTATCCGGACTCTAACCGACTAAAAACCACACGTATCCAGTCTAACAGCCTCGGATAGGAGCCCAGGGCAAGCTCCCGGAAGGATACCCCAGAACTCTCAAGTAGTACACCTACCTAAGAATTGGAACAATAAACCGGTTTTTCTAATCTTGGGTTTTTCTTTTTAGTTCGGTACAGGATAAATTTTCTGAAATTCAGTGCAGACATTTAGAAAATAATAATTTAATTAGTTACTTATACTCAATTAAATCACATAGGTAATTGACAAAAACACTAAAGAAAATTTATTATGACTTCAAAATGTCCATTGCACTTAATTTTTTAGTTGTTGAAAAAATATTAAATTAAAACTCCAAACTTCAATGTATTGTTGGGTATGTAGGTTACGCCATCTAGCGTTGAATAGAATTACTAAACATTTACAGAGAAAGATGGATTGAAGTTTAGCTATTCCATCATAGATGGCGATACCACCCGAACCCCATGCATGAGGCAGAAGTGGTCGCCAAAGTCTGCCAAGAGCCCTAGGACATCCTTCGGAGGGCTTACCCGGGACTCCCGGCCGTAGACAGTTGTAAGACATCGTGTGGTTTTAGTCGGTAGGAGTCCGGCATAGCATCCATGTAGGATTCCACAAATAAAAAAAAGGTTTCAAATAATATTTTTACTTTTATCTGTACATAGAATACATTATTTCGTCGAATTTAAAGGAGATTAATATCTGAGATCAGCTTAATCATTCCAACCATTTTTAGCTACCTACTTAACCTAGGTACTATTTAATAATTGGAGGCGCTGCCTGAATTATTTTAGAATAGCCTTAATCTATAAGCTCTTTTATGATTAAGCCAACACGTCAGTTTAAATTTACCTACCTTTGAATTCTAGGTTTAGCGAAAGTTGAGATGTCTCTAATTTCTGAACTACGAAACCCTCAATATTGAAACTTGCGTGGAACAATGCTTAAAGTACACCCTTTTCTGAAACTAAAAACATATTTGAAATCGGACCACGCGGTGAGAAGTTACAGCTAAAAAACAATTTTATTTTTCATCTCCTCTCCTGAAGGAAACGCGCCAAATATTGGGATCAAAAGTATCCTAGAACCTTCATCGGATTATAAATATAACTCAAAGGTGACTGACTGACTGACATAGTGATCTATCAACGCACAGTCCAAACCACTGGACGGATCGGGCTGAAATTTGGCATGCAGGTAGATGTTATGACGTAGGCATCCGCTAAGAAAGGATTTTGATAAATTCTACCCCCAAGGGAATAAAATACGGAAAGCGGGAACGGGAACAAATTATACGCGGGCGAAGCTGCGGGCATCAGCTAGTCGGATTATAAACTCCGAATGTGCCAAGTATCATTCAAATCAATTTAAAAGTTTCGGCGTGATACTTATTCGGAATACAGACAGACAGACATGAAAACTTTAAATTACACTAGCTGACCCTCGCAACTTCGTTTACGTCACATACGGTCTATGAAAGGAGAGTTATTCTTCATCGGACTCGTCAAGCAACGTGTGAAACTGTCCTGGTTGCTTAATCATAAAAGAGCTAAAAGTTTGTCTATTCTAAAACAATTCAGTCCGCACTGAAGGCATGATGTGAATTGTTTTAGAATCCTTGAATTCTAGGTTTTGAGATATAGTTGAGATGTCTTTAATTCGTGAACTACAAAACCCTCAACATTGAAACTTGTGTATAACAATCCTTATAGTATTCTCTTTATGACACTGAAAAAAATTTTAGAATCAGACCACGCATTGAGAAGTTAGGTAGGTACAACTAAAAAACCATTTTCTCTTTCATCCCCTCTCCCATAGGAACCGCGCAAAATATCGGGATCAAAAGTATCCTAGAACCTTCCTCGGACAGGTATTTTTTAAATGAAATGAACCTACCGTGTTTGCTTAAGGGTTCAGGTGCTATTCCTTGTGGTTGGTTTGGGGATTATCCCGCTTCGTATGGCACACTCTTTCCAACTTACAATTAGGTGGATTCACTTTCTACCTAGGCATGCATTAATATTTTATGATATTTTTCTAAAAAAAATATACTTTCACACATTGCGTTCATTAATTAGTTGTTCTCATGCCGCAGTATTAAAATTTGCTTAAAATAACAAAAATAAAAAATGGGAAATAAGATATTAATTATGGAAAACGTCTCATGGTCCGCGTCTCATCATTGTTTAATTTGATTTAATATGACGAAGTTTTTATCTTAAATCTATTTTCCCAGATTTGCTAATTGTATTTTTATTAAATTTGCAAGACTATTTTATATAAGTCTAAAAATAGAAAACGGCCTCGACTTTAAAGTTTGGATTTCACTCAAATTTATTTCTCGTGGGAATAACATAAAATTAAGAAACCCATGGCACTTTTCAGATCACAATCTGGTCACCCAACTTAGAACTAACTACTAGCATTCAAAATCATTTATTTAATTTTGGCCCCAAAGCGGTTCCTAGGAATATTACACTGATCTACAGATAATAGCAGAAAAGAATCGACAAGCAACTTTTTTGCAAGTTTATTTTTCTAAACAACTTTAATTTTGTGCCCGGTATAGTTTGCTGTTGCTAAAAAACTTTTTAAAACATTTTTGAGTAGTCCCTCACATATCTAGTTGTGGAAAGATTCATCTTTGTAGCATTTGTTTTCTTTAGATGCAACAATATCTGGTTGAGGGCTTGACAGTTCATCATTGAACGTGTCAGGACGCCCTAATCAATTGTTCGTTTTTTTATTCTTTATCTTGAGTTGTCTTCGACAAGTGACAGGATGATCTATGGTGCTTGGTGGTAGGCGTTAGCAAACAGGTTTTGGAAGGATTTCTTCCAAGCTAAAGTATATTATGGGACCGCTTTGAGGTCCCACTTCTTTTTTTTTGCTCTGTAATCTGTACCTCAAATTTTTGCCACGCCATAACCTTTAACAGGTTATGATAAAGTTGCTACATCTCTTTTTGCTACATTCTACCCAGAAAACTGGTGAGTCACCTTTTCTTTTTGCAAAGAATTTCACTCTGCGTCTGTCGCGTTGTCAGCAACTTATTTCGTGTTTTATTTCATGACAGGGTCGTATAGTAAGGGCTAAAAGCGACTATAGCGGTGATAGGAGCCACACCCTAAAAATACGTGGACTGCACGAGCAAGGGGCATTTGAGGGAAGCCTGCCGTCTCCACCTGGCATTATAAGCAGCCGGTGTCGCTCTCACCCAACACGAAGGCCAGTACTTTACTACCTACTAGTACCTACCACCGTGCAGCATAGCTGCGTAAATTATTTACAACCTGTAGTACCTGCCCAAGCCTAAGTAGTTCGCTTAAGTAGTACCTATTAGTGCTTACATATAGGATCTACTCTAAGTATAACTAGTCTATATGTATGTCTATTATTGTATAACTTCTTCCTGTTGTCTCTGTAGCTTTGAGAACCTTCTAAATATATGTGTGTACATCTCTCTGTATGGTTTTCGTTAGAGCCCTAGCCTACCCTTGCTGCCTACCCACTGGAAACTCTGAGTAAAGGCGCCCTGGGAAAGAGACCTCTGCAAGCTTCCTCTGAGTAAGTTGGTGAGTAACTTACTAACTAATAAAGTGGTTACATCTTTGTAACAAGATTTTTTAGAAAACAATTCGAATAATACTTTCCGACATTCCCTAATACCCACTGTTGTAGCCCAGTCACAAAAATTTGTTTAATTGCGTACTGAAGTTTTCTCCTGGAAAACATCCTGTTTACATTGCGTGATGTCAGACTCAGAGTATGTATTTTGATATATATTGCTATGGCGATATGATTGAAAATAAACTGTCACATAAAATATTTCGATCTTTCGAGATATGATGATAGGAGATTGCATTAACTTGAGACTGGCCTATCGCCATTTTTTACTGATTTAATTTGAATCTTTTTATTTTACTGGAGACTGGCAAAATCGTTAATAAACGGAGGGCCAATAATTAAAAGAAGAAGAAGAAGAGATATGATGGTTTAGAGCCAAACCACTTTCAATGCAATCATTCCCTAGCCGTAGCGTGAGATACTGAGTAAATTTTGAACACAGTTCAATAGACCAGAGGCTTTTTCACAGAGCCGGGGGCGTGTCATTCTTCAGAGCAACTTTTTTCAATAAAAACCCCCGACTCACAAAAAAAGAACAATAAAAAAACCTGTAAAAAGTAAAAAAATAACTATTATATTATGAACTATCTACCCTAAGTATTGAACCTTTATTATTATTATAGGTAGCTATATTATTTACGTATTCATATTTTTAACTAACAGTTGGTCTCGTCGGGGGGACCGCTCTATACCTAAATAGAGACAGGCGCACGATTAGGTTATGATTAGGTGAGCGGTCCCCGACGAGACAAACTGTTAGTTAACAATATGAATACGTAAATAATATAGCTACCTATAATAATAATAAAGGTTCAATACTTAGGGTAGATAGTTCATAATATAATAGTTATTTTTTTACTTTTTACAGGTTTTTTTATTGTTCTTTTTTTGTGAGTCGGGGGTTTTTTAAATTTTTAATTTAATTTTTTATTTCATGCTTTTTATAGGGGATTTTTTAATATCAACATACGTATAGTCTATCAACAATTATTCAGAACTAATGCGAATTGCGCTGAGTGTGGTTACAAAATTAGAAATACATTCCACTCCTCATATCTTTCGAACGGCTAAACCAATTTTCATAAAACTTGCGGTATCGTGATGTATAAGTTATGACCTTTCATTTGATACCCAACACGGGTATATTTGAACAAATTTAATTTTTCATCCCCACTTTCACCCCTCATATCTTTGAAATGGCTTAACCGATTTTTATAAAACATAGCTAAGAACACTCTCCCCTAACCCATCTTTCAAACAAAAGAAACAGAATCAAAATCGGTTCATCCGTTTGGGAGCTACGATGCCACAGACAGACTTACACACACACACACACACACACACACACACACACACACACCCACACACACGTCAAACTTATAACACCCCTTCCGGGTTTCCGTCGGGGGTTAAAAAGACATAGCGACATCTAGAGTTGAGCGTCAATTTTATTGAACTACCTCCTTGTTGGTCTAGACTTCTAGAGTTCGAAATGTGCGATTGGGGATCAGTGTGTATTGTGTACTAGCACTGCAGTCACCTCTGATACTGCTTCAAAGCGAAACCGGTCAGACCTAAATTTACATACATGCATACATGGTCACGCCTTTATCTCCGAAGGGGTAGGCAGAGGCATATTAGGTATATGCCAACATTTCACATTTTTATAATCTGTCCCATGTAATAGGTGGTGATTCCGTATTGCCGTGCTGAGATGGACAGGCGCAGGTTGTGACTGCCTGCTGTTGAAATTTTTCAAGCCGCCTAAATAGGCCTTTAACTTGGCTTAACGACTGCCATTTTACTGGCAACCGGGACCAACGGTTTAAGGTGCCTTCCGAAGCACGGAAACGCTCAAATAAATGTCACAAAGTGGTCACATGGATGGTCACTCATCCAAGGACTGGCCATAGTGAAATTTGCTTACTGCAGTGATCGTTTACAGAACACAAATTCAGCGGGGCCACGAGAACTTCTAACTAAATTGTGGAATATAAGTAAGTGTTGTGTTTCCATATTTTGGTTAGGTATAAAATTGGGTTAGGTACCAACCTAACCCAATTTTTTATCCCGTTGTGGGTTCCTCAAACACAAGTTCCATCCAGTGCCGACAATCGAGCGTAGGTAGGTATATCCAGAAATATTCGTCTCGAGAGTCTGGGTGTTTCTGTGTATTTAGTTGAAAAGCTGCACTATCCCCGGGTAACATAGGTACGCTTTATTTTTTATTTTTTTATTATTTTCAAAGAAAGCTTACAGACTAATAAATAAATGAGTGTTACAATAAAATCTTAAGATCGCTAATTACAAGCTTCCACATTTAAATCATAAAACATCGATTAGGTAGATATACTTAATTATAAGACAAAGAATGAAAACAAATGCAAGTAAAGTTACATATTAAGTTGACTATTTTAACACAGTTTACGTTACAATTGGTCAGTACTCCGTTCATCAAAGTAAGAATCCGCCAATGGGCGCTTGCACACTGCCACGATAACGGTAACGACACGATATCGTAGGAGCGGTGTTTTGATACAATTACTACTACACGCTTTCACACTGCCACGATATCGTCACGATATCGCACGATATCGTGGACGATATTTACTGTCGTGACGATATCGTGTGACGATACAAAGCGCGGTCACAATACACAAATACTTACAACAGTAGAGTAACTTCATAGAAACGTGCGAAACGGCTCACTCACACAGACGTGCGCATCTACTGACCCGTGACATTCCTGGAGCATGACTTGTAGTGAGCTACAAGTCATGCTCCAGGTATCGTTTAAGGGGTTTTTTGGTATGCTGAGTACGAATCACGTGATAATTTTGCAATCCAATATGGCCGCCGCGCCGTAATCACAAAATTTCATGATGGGTATCGTTTAAGGGGTTTTTTGGTATGCTGAGTACGAATCACGTGATAATTTTGAAATCCAATATGGTCGCCGCGCCGTAATCACGAAATTTTATGATGGGTATCGTTAAAGGGGTTTTTTGGTACCTATGCTGAGTACGAATCACGTGATAATTTTGCAATCCAATATGGCCGCCGCGCCATAATCACAAAAATCCATAATGGGTATCGTTTAAGGGTTTTTTCGTATGCTAGGTACCAATTTAATGTAATTGGCCTTAATTTTACTTTTATTATTTTTTATTTTTTTTAAGGCCTTAGTTAGTGTCTTGTTTTTTTAAAACCTCCAACAAATTGACACAGTATGAACTCGAAAGTGTTCTGGGTCATTCGAAAAAAATTATTAAACATTTCACTTCGCATTTCATTTCACACAGTTTATCGAAGAGAAGGTAATAAGTTCCCTCTAAATATCGCACTTATAGAAGAGGATCAACCCAAAATGTTCTTCTACAGTATCGTTTTTTTCTCCGTAAATATAAAAGATAAAGTAAACGTAACTTGTTCACTGCTGCCATTATTGCTTCTAATATTTTAATTAGCTTTAAGAATCGCGCGGTTACCTTTCCTGGCGCAAAGCTACTAACCGAATAACAAGCTGTGGGTTATACTGTGTCAATTTCGTTCGGTTATATCGTTCCACGATATCGTGGAACGATGTCGTACGATATCGTGGACGATATCGTGCCACGATATCGTGCAATGTGCAAGCGCCCAATCGCCTTCTAACTGTCGCTACACTGATGCTGAACAGGTCTATATCAAGTTGCCTCGGAAGTTCATTAAAACGAGATGCGCCTCTGACCGAGAAGGCATTCGACCTGTAGTTAGTAGTAACCACCGGAACATCCAATATCGGTCGTTGACGAAGTCCTAATATGTTGGTACGTAACGATGTAGTTTCCAGGAGCTGTGGACAGTCAATAATGCTGTTCGCAACTTTGGATAGGTAGCATATGTCGCCAATATTGCGGAAATTTCCTCTGTACGCCCTCAATACGGGACTTATAAATGTCATATTGAGGGTTCCACACCTGAGAAGCGTACTCCAAATGGCTGCGCACGAAAGAGCAATACAAGATTTTTACGGGTTTTAAGGACTGAAAACCGGCCGTTGCTCTCAATATAAATCCAAGAGCTTTAGATGCTTTTTTAACGATGTTATTAATGTGTTGATCAAAAAGTAACTTACTATCCAGTACAATTCCTAGATCACGAATGTTATTCACTGTACTTATAATTGAATTATTTAGCGTGTATTTGTAATTAATTAAGGATGTGCGACGAGAAAATGTTACATGAAAGCATTTGGACACGTTTAGATGAAGCTTATTACGATTACAGTACCTCTCAAACCTACATAAGTCATCTTGCGCTCATGAGCATCGTTAATGTCTCGCAAAACTTTGTGAACTTTCATGTCATCGGCATAAAGTAATATGTAGGAATGATGGAAACACAATTTAACATCGGCAATGAAAAGGGTAAACAATAAAGGGCCTAGAATCGTGGAACACCCGATGGAGCAGAACTCCAACCGGATGCATAGCCCTGAAGCACAACTGCCTGTGTTCTGTTCTCTATGTAAGAGGAAAACCATCGGTACAGGTCTCCGTGTATCCCAGCGAGCATTAACTTGTCCAGAAGCACTCGATGGTCAATGCAGTCGAAACACTTGCTGTAGTCCTTATAAACTACGTCAGTCTGTCCCTGTGTCATGCCGTTAACGATGAATTCATGTGACAATAGTAGGTTAGACGTAGTGGATCGGTTTCTAACAAACCCATGCTGTTCGTCACCAATAGTGGTCTTAAGTGCCGTGTAAACATCGGTGTGAATTATGTGTTCCAGTGCCTTGGAAAATAAACATATTTTCGATATAGGTCGATAATTTTCCACGTTAGCTAGCTCACCCTTTTTGTACACTGGGGTTACGAATGCAGCCTTCCAAATTCGCGGAACTATGCCTGTAGAGAGAGACCGCCTAAACAAAATACACAAAGGTTCAGCCAGACTGTCGGCACAGCTGATTATAAATATTGGAGGTATTTGATCTGGTCCACCGGATTTGGTGACGTTCAATGATTTCAGTAGTTTTAATATGCGTGACTCATTTATATCAACCGTGCCCACAGACACCGCGGTATTATTATCTATTCCACTGGCAGTGCACTCGTCACTGGAAGTTGACTCGGGCGCTGAAAAGGTGGACTGAAAATAGCTAGCAAACAGGTTGCTAATATCATCTCCTGTATTTGCAGAAGTATCACGGTAGTACATTACTTCAGGAAATGTGCCAGTATTTTTCTTGCTTTTCACATAAGTCCAAACGATTTAGGATTTCTCACAATGGATGCTTCAATATTTTCCATATATTTATCGTGGCACTTTCTCTTTAAATCAACTGCTCTTCTACGAAGTACAGCGAACGAATTATAATCAGCTAAGTTGTGGTATTTTTTATATTTTTTATGAAATTTGTGTTTTTCTTTAATAACTTTAATTAATGCACAAGTGTACCAGGGAGGATACGAGGACTTTTTAACAGATTTAATAGGGATATGTTTGTCACGTAGCGCATACAATAAGCTATAGAATCTAGTCACAGCATCTTCTAAACTAGTTGTCTGTAATAGTTGAGGCCAATTTACTAAATTAAGCTCACACTTGAGAAACCTTTCGAGAATATATAGCGCGGCGTAGGCTTTTCAACGAGTTTTGACGTAACTATAAAGTTAATTCTAATAATAAAGGGCATGTGATGCGAATCAACAGGCTGTACCAAGGGGTCTGCACTTTCCGTGACCGACACAAAATCATTGCAAAATACCAAGTCCAGCAATCTGCCTTTATCATTACGCACACCATTATATTGTAACTTGTTAAATGTTTCAACAGTATCAAAAAAATTAATGATAGGTTCTGATGAGGTATTTTCTGGAATGAAATGGCTACCATTTACGTCTGCCTGACACAACTCAACTTCATCAGCAAAATTAAAATCGCCTACAACTAAAAATTTGTCAAGTGGATGGGCTATAATTAAATTGTTAAGTTTATCTGCGAAATTACATAACTGGGTACTATAAGAATTAACTTAATTTTCATTACATAGATAAAGTGCACATATATGTAAGTTATAACTTACCTGAGGGTTGGACCTGTTGCAAATTAATGACACCCAAATATCCTCTGCTGAACTACGCCAGTCCGGTCTCTCAATAATTGTGAGTTCATGTTTCGCAGCTATTAAAATACCACCACCATATTTTTGTTTTTTGTTTTATTTTGTTTTATTCTCGTATTCTCACGGGAACGTGAGCTACGCGGGTGAAACCGCGTGACGTCCACTAGTTTATCTAAATATATATAACTCAAAGGTGACTGACTGACTGACATAGTGATCTATCAACGCACAGCCCAAACCACTGGACGGATCGGGCTGAAATTTGGCATGCAGATGACGTAGGCATCCGCTAAGAAAGGATTTTGATAAATTCTACCCCCAAGGGGATAAAATACGGGAACGGAAACAAATTTTACGCGGGCGAAGCTGCGGGCATCAGCTAGTTTTACATATAAGTGGAATGGGATGGACTGATTCAAATGATCGATTTATTAAGGAGAGAAATTACAATGACCTAACTAAAATTAAGTAAAGAACGATGTATATGCGGAAATTTTACCTATTTATGCCCGGGTTGTTGGAATTTTCTTCGTTATATACTTAGTGCCCGATGACATTAATAGGTCGTGCCCATAATACCTCTTTTGCCTCTTTTACCCATAATGCCCATATTCCTTGTAAAGTATAGTGAATAAACTATATTATTATTATCACCAACACTGCCAGCAAAATGTGGATGTGTAGTACACCTCTGCCTACCCCCTCACGGCACAAAATAACAAGGTACAGAACGCGATCTCATGTATGTATCTACTTTTTTCGCACCTACCCTCTGCTACGCACACTCGCGCACAAATCAGTTTGAAAATCTGCGACCTCTATGAACTCTGTGAACGGTGTCTATGTGGGCTTAGCATCAGCGAATGTAGTATGTAGATTACCCTTCGTCTGGGGTAGATCCCAACGACCCCGGGCGTCCTGCCCCGTTACCGGGGCCGTTGGGAAAAGTTGTTTTAACGACCCCGGTAGCACCGACCCCGTCGTTTAACGGGTTGGATGGGACGCTTCAAGCACAGGCTTCAAGTGTCATCTACCCCGGCGTGGTTTTTAACGGGACGGTTGGCACTGGTTAGATCTCATCGACCCCGGTCGTATCGCCCCAAAATATCAATGGCTTACTACACCAGTAAGTTATGAGTTCAATTGTTCATTAGATCAACAGTTTGTTTCATCAGCAGCTGACTACATCAATTGTTCATGAGATCAACATTTATTTGGTAAGCTATTTTAAATTTGTTAAAGCTAAAAATGTCCATATATAAAAAAGAAATAACCACGAAGGCTAAGGCGGGAGCGAAGCGGAGCGGAGCTCCCGCCTTAGTCTTCTAACCCAGTGTTTTTCCACCTCGACTCGGATAGGTTAGGTTACAATCTAACCTAACCTATCCGAGTCGTGGTGTTAACCATAATAAGTGAATGGTTAACACCCCGACTCAGAGAACCCCGACTCGGATAGGTTAGGTAGAAGAACGTTTAGAAGACGTTATTTTTTTTTAATATATATGGACATTTTTACCTTTAACGACTTTTAAGTAGCTTACCGAATAAATGTTGATCTCATGAACAATTGATCGAATCCCGATAACAGCGGGGCGATACGACCGGGGTCGATGGTATCTGTATTGGTGCCTGTGCCAACCGTCCCGTTAAAAACCACGCTGGGGTAGATGACACTTGAAGCGTCCCATCCACCCAACGACGCGGTCGGTGCTACCGGGGTCATTTAAAACAACTTTTCCCAAAGGCCCCGGTAACGGGGCAGGACGACCGGGTCGATGGGATCTACCCTTCGTCTGTACTGCTCGTTCGCTCTAAGTTTGCCGCTCGGCTCCATACTAAAGTCGAATTTTTAATTAGACGAAGTAAATTGAAAGCAACTAATGTCACTTCTTCATACAATGTTGCTTATTTTCTATGACGAAGTGACATTAGCTACTGTCAATTTACTTCGTCTAATTAAAAATTCGGGTATACGCCTCTACGCCAGCGGCAAACTTAGAGCGAACGGGTAGTAGGTACTATCTCTAATTTGTGCTCACTGTGTGGCGTATACGTGACCATAATATGTATGTTATTTCTTTGTGTAAGTAATTTTATTCGTGGACCAGTATATAAATAGGCTTTGTGTGCAACCGCAAATAGGTACGTAGAAGTTGTGAGAAAAGAGGCTAGGTTTAGAAAATAAATAAACAGCCAAAGAAAACAAACAATACCGTTCCGTATATGAAGATATTATATTTTCAAAGAACATGTACTTTTTAATTTCAGCATAATTTCGGTCATACAACATGTGAAACAATACGAAACACGGTTTATTAATTTATATACCATTATTATATTATGTAACAAGTAACTAATATATTATACTTTTACACCGTAATAATTATTGTGACTTGATCATACAATTCAACTACACACTTTAGTCAATACAAAAGATTATTTCGCTCACTGCTGCGCTACATCGATAATAGTATGGAAGGAATACTTCTCAAATAGTAAACTCGTCGACTAAAATGTACCAAAAAAGACGTAAGTAACATCGACGTAAATACTATAGACGTAAGTTCAAAGACGTCGACATAACGCAGCATCACTATACATCCCGCCTACTATACATATACATTCTACATACAGCGACCGTGTATAAAAGCCATAGAATTTGCCAACACTCTATAATTTGTGATTAAACATAATAAATAACATTCCATTTATATTTAATAGTGTTAGATAGAACAGGAAGGATCAGATTATAACTTAAAGGACATCTGATTTATTTAAAACGTTGTGTTTAAAAAGACGTAATGGAAATCCTGATGTCGTTTTTAAAACAATTCCAAACATAACAATGTCCCATTATTTAATTTTAGAAGTTATTTTTTATATATGGAGAATAAAAATTACGATTTTTCGATGTTGTAGATATCTTGTCTTCAGAATCCAATTTATGAAAACTGGGACACAATTTATTATTTAAAAACAATTGCTTAAAACAGCAATAAGCTTAAATTGCTTAAACATACTTAACTAGATGTACAAATAATTTATTTATTTATTAATGTTATACACTGACAACAACGAGTGGAATTTTAAATTATAATTTCACAAATTGGATTCACAGATACCGGTACTATTATTATCACAAATACAATACTGTTTCTTGTATAATGTTGTATTTATAAAAAGCTCAAAATATTTAAATATAAAAATAGCTCTCGAACACAAATATTGAGTTAAATAAAACACGTCCAATTCATTATTATAATGTTTTTCTTATATTCAGCCATTTTAAAATCTACCGAAATAGTCACAATGACATTTGATTATGATGTAACATCCGTTCTTTATTTATATTTCGCGCTTATTTATCTTAACATTTGAGTTCTTGAGCTTAGGTCGATAGCTGCCATAACGGAAGTTTGACGTCTTCGTGCCGCAGTTTTTCATTTCAACGCTATCAGTCAAAGAGCGTGGACGTCGCTGCTCTTTAGCTAAGCAAACGAGGCTTTCGCTTAACATAAAAACATTATTTTTATTATTTTTTTACTTATAGATGTAAGGCAGTGCTGTTGACATTGTACAAGCTTGTCGCACAAAATATTTCGAACATTAATCATCTAAAGGGGCTTATAATGATGAATTTGAAGCTACAATTATAATTGTAATGATATGCAGCCTGTCAGCTTTGAATGTAGTTCTTTTTTATAATTTGTGCATGATATGTAAGAATTTATTAATCTTTTTTTCTGCTGGCAATCATAAAATTGCAAAGTAATTCCTAATCTCATATCAGTGTCTACTAATATTAAAATTAATATTCCACTAAACAAATTCCAAAGGCCATGATTTGGAATAGAGTTATATAAATCCTTTTAGGAGGAAAATATTATAATTAGTCTACTATATTATATTTTTATACAACGTGTATGAAAGTTGAACACGAAATGAATTTATTTATCAATCAACAAAGACTTCTATGCATAGGTCCAACACAGAAAATTTGCGAAAGCGTAAGCATTTACCCATTTTGTAGCCCTTCCTGGCAGTTTTCGCACAGTTTAGATAAATGGAATTAAACCAAGTAGGTATTGATATTTTTCCCATATAGCCAGTATTAATCCATACACAGAAGTCTTAAGTCGTCAATAAAAAAAAGGAAAAAAAAAGCCAAGTCTTTCGGTGCGTTTCCAAATTCAAACCAATATTCATTCGCATTCAGAATAAATTCGTTATGAAACATTTTTTCTATCTACTTATTTTTTTCTACACGTTGTACAAAATGTGGAATTAAATATTTATTATAGGTATTTGTATTTTAAAGCATTATAACATTGATAGTATTGACTAAATTTAAGTTAAAAATAGACATCAAGTGTTCTAAAATATCGGTAATTATTGCTATAATAAGGGTATAGGTACAATAACAGGTGTTATACGCGATAATTTAAATGAATTGGTTCCTTCGATTGCATGAGATAAGGTTTAAGGGTAAAGGAAAAGAAAATAAAACAAAAATGTTAAAAAATAAAATAACAAAATTTATTATGTACAGAAAAAACATCTTCAGTAACTTTTTTTTCAAGTTTAGGAGTATCAGAATTTGCAAGCGGGCATTTATTTAAAATACTTATTGGCAGTAAATACTGGAGTGATAAGCGATGATAAGTAGGTAAGGTAGCGGTGATAAGTGACAAGTGCAGTGATGAGGGCTTAGGCCACAAACAGATTTACGTTTTGACTTAGCTGCGTTCGTCGCTAGAGCACTGTCGCTGGGATGTCCTCCTCCTGTTGTCATTACGAACATTGATTAACTTTTTAGATCCTTATCTTTGCACTCAGTTACAGAACAAAAAACTGTATTAATAAAAAATATAATTGCTTTAGCCTCGACTCGCGACTTTTGAGGTAAGTCCACTAAAATCCAACCCGCGGCTTTTGACGTAAGTCCACTAACTATCCAACTCGCGACTTTTGACGTAAGGCCACTAACTATCCAACTTGCGGTTTTTGACGCAAGCCCACTAATAACCTGCTTGCAATTTTTGACGTAAATCCAACGCTTGCTATAAAAGTCACAACGTTGTCAATTGTAACAGTAAATTAATTCTCTGTAATTGTGTAAGTAAACATCAAATTCGAATGTTTCATTTTGTTCTGTAACTGAGCTTAGATTTATTTATTCTGGTATCCTATTTCTTTTATATCCTTGGTCTGCATGATCATATTCTTTTTACACAAGATTATTTCAGATATATTAGTTTTAAATCCTTGTTTCCTGCAATTTAATAACGATTGATATTGAAATTAACATTATTATGTCTAAGATCTCATTTTAACATCTATCGAACTTTTGGCATTGGACGGGAAAAGATAGTCAATTGACTTCATCTAAATTCCCTAAAATATTTCCACATTCATACCACACTAGCTCATATTAGTGCACATTATATTATTAAAGCTCTCCTATTAATTGCAAGAACACACTCACATATTATAATTTATTTAGTAAATTGAGCAATTCTCGCTATACTAAAATTCTCAATTCTAATTTAGGTCGTTGTTCAATTGGGGCGCCAAAATTAAGGTCCTATCAAGCATTTTTTTTTTAAATTTCCACGATCCTGGCACATAACTTTACTTGGTATTCTTCACCAGACCCTTCCTTAACACGCCCACACATAATATGTTGGTCTACCTGCTCAAATTGTCTATTCACATGTCACTCCGTCCCCTGTGCTTACTTAGTAGCTTGGTCAAAAGCGAAAGGTCGGCGATCAAACGATGATCGAATGACGGTGAGAACCTCCCTCTCTCCTGATCTAAGGTGCACCCTATCTTCAGCTCTCTTTCTCTCCACCACCATATCTATTTTCATTAATAAATAGCTGCAAACGGAGCTTGCGCGATACCTATATACCCCGACGAAGCCATCCTTTACCGATCCACAGTGAATTAACCTTTAGTCTATCCGAACGCAAAATATAGGTGAGTCGGTACACCGTCTCTAGAGCTGGCACACATTTGGCATTATACCTAGCTTTAAGTTAGCTTTAAGATAACTTTAAGTTATGGCAAGTGATCTTAAATACATTTCCGTCTGATAAATTCGATATTAAAAGGGGTTTATTTGATTTTGCACAAAGCATAGCAGAGTAAAACGTGAAAAATAAGAAAATATTAATTTGTCAAGTATGGCATTTCGGTGTTGAGGAGAACAGATCGGAATAAGTTATGAATTCATATGCTTTCATTTCAACTCCTACTAGAAAGCTGAAACACTGTCCAGTCCATAATCAGCAGCTTGAAGTTTTAACAATCCTCTAAAACTAATCCACCCGCCGCATTGGTATTACATCAGAAAAGGATCTCTCTTGACACAGAACTCTACCACTATTTCAAAAGGGGAAATGGTTTCCAAAGTCATAATGGATATTATTTTTTTAAAATTTTGATTATACTACTTCAAGCGCTGGGTGATTTTAAACTTGACTAATAATATTCATATATTTCTGATGAACCACCTTTCAAATCAGCAGTACCTAAAATATGAATTCAATGATCTTACCTGGTCTTACCTCTTTCTCAAAAACCCTTATCCAGAAATGAAAACCTTCCATATTTAGCTCTGATTAGTAACATGAGCATCAAACCATGCTTTCACCCTCATTCTCAATATTGTGACGAGTATACCCAAACAATTACATTGTCGTCCGCAACTGGTAGAAACGCATCGGCCAGAGATAGGTCTGGCACTGATCCCTCAGATGCTATGGGCGCTGTGTCCTTAGCACTGCGGCTTAACTGCAGAATTCGCTCGTTCTGAATAAAACAAATATAAAATAAAGTCAGAAAAGGAGTATTATTAGTCCCTTTCAAGTTATTATAGAGGACCTAATTTTCAACCCTGAGGTACTCCTATACCGGTATAAATACTTTATAGACCTATTTCCCTAAAAAATAAAAAACATTCATTTATATTAAGAATATTTCACATGAATAAAACAATTATTTTTCTCAGAAAATTAACAAATAATTGCTCGGTTGTGTCAAAGGCCATATCAAGGTACACAAATATAAATTTCAGTTATGTCTTGATATAATAAATTACTAGATCTTAATGCAAATTTCATACTTAACATCGTTCTCAAATATGCAAATATACTGAAATGTAGGACAATACATCGACCCTCCTTGTAAAAATTCTTTCCTCTAACATAGTCGAGAGTCTCTATGTTGAAAATTTCTGCTAGACGGGTTGAAGCGCAGTCAATTTTGGAAACTTAAACAGATTTAAAGAAATAGGAATTCAAACTAAGGGATAGGGAGCGTAGTGTAAAACACTTACCTCGGTTTTAAGTCTATTTAGTAGTTTGTCTCGATCTGTCTTGAGCGTGACACATCTGTTACTATCGTTTTCATCTAACACTCCTTTAACTTCAAGCTCCGCTATTTGCGAGTCCTTCTCGCTAATCGCAAACTCCAAAATATCTTGACTGCAATATTTGCGAACATATGAATATTAAGTTCTAACAAGTCGATTAATTTATGAAATAGAACATACAATAAAATAATGGGCAGGATACTAGAGCTCTTTTTATACTCCTATCTTTTTTTTACAAAGATTCGAACCACTGCTACACTTCTGTAGCCGAAACCGATTGGTTTTAGTCGGGTCTCTTTATTTTTTAAATTTCTAATGTCTTTAATCTATCTATATTAATACATATAACGAAGGAGAAAGAATTTGATTATGATGAAAAGCCATAGCGACATCTAGCGAATTTTCTAAAGATTTATTTTTTGTTGGTATAATAGAATTTGTAGCTACTTGATCGATATTAAAAAAAACATTAATTTTAAGCTACATAATTATTGCTAAGTAGCATACATCAATCTACGTTATGAAAAATGTTGCAGAAAAGGGGAAGTTTTTAAAACATGTGCCGATTGGAAAAATGATGCAAAACCTGGTAAAAAATTAAATATTTTAGTAAATATAGGGATGAATAGGTTATTTAGGCAAACAGAAGAAGCCGCGGAACACAGTTAGATACAGTACAACTTACATTGCATGAGATAACTGCCGCAACACCTTGTCCCTATTACTCTGACATTGGCTAAGCTGTTCTTCCAACTGCTTCAAACGTTTCAGTACTGAGGTACATGTCTCACAGTTCAATGTTGAAGCGTTCTGCAGTGAACGGATACGTTGTTCCATTTTTTTCATCTGGAATGAAGAATACGACATACATTTAGATAATTTATCTATATTCGAAATCGATTAACACGGTAACTACAACAAGAAGCCGTGAGACGGTCTCACCCGACTTCGCCTCTCTAAAACGTGTAGCATTTATTTTCTATAGATGCAGTATTCAGGATGTGAAAGCAGCCTTATCGAGTTATCTTTTTTTAATCGGTTGTCAGTGGTGACATTTCTGCTGTCAGAATGACAGGATGTCATAAGGATCAGTGACGAATCGTTTTTGCATTCAATGAAAGCAGGTTTTAGATGAAATTCGAGACGATTCCACGTGAGAGAGGGGATAAAGCCCTGAGACAAAGTTCGAAGTCTCTTTTTAAGATCGGTTAAGGACGAGGGAGTTTGATATTACTCTGAGTGGCACGCCTCAATTTTTCTTTGGAGGTTGTTAGTTGCAACATGAGGACCTGTTAAGGAATTATTCTGAGTTTACTGATTCTCCTCGGAAGGAGTTGGACTCTGTGTCAACCTACACCCGGGATACCGGTGAGTGTCATTTCTTGTTTGCTAAGCGGTTCGAATTTCGTCGGTCGCGATGTCAATTATTTCATTTGTCGTTTACTTGTCATGACAGGGTTTTTTACTACGGGGCTAGTTGCCGGTTGAGATATTTGATGCCGCACCTATAAGTTAGTGGGCTGCACGTGGTACGACAACGTGGAAGTGCGGACTACACGAGCTTCTCATGTGAGAGGTATCTGCCGTCATCACCTGGCAGTAACAACAGCCAGTCACTCTCACTCAGCTCACACTGCAGGCCAGTAGATCCACTTCTTATGTGTAGTCTAGTAGTATTAGTACCTAAGCCCAGACTATTTTACTGTGTATCTGTGATATTTGTGTCTAACAGCGAATAAGCTCTCTGTGTGTCTCTGTAGCGTGCTGTGTTCTTAATAGATATATGTGTGTACACCCTATTGTCTGTTTTCGTTAGAGCCCTAGCCTACCTTTGCACGCACACTGGAATCTCTGTAGTAAGGCGCCCTGGGAAAGAGTTCTCTGCATAGCTACCTCGCGCTAGTTGGTGAGTAACACTAAACATCATTGTGTTATAAATTGGCGCCCAACGTGGGGCAAATCTCTGGGTCTACTCTGCGGTAGCCTCAGTCTAGTGTGTGTGCATAGGTGGTTACCTCTGGCGAAACCATCCTGGTGTATCGTCCGAGACGCTCCAGGACGTTAATTGGTGGTGCTAACAGCTAAGCACAAAATTATCCCTTTCGTCTTCTTCCAGCTACCTACATCTTTGGCTGGAAAAGACACTAAATTCTAAATTCAAAAATTTAAAATAGCTGTGATTTTGGAAAAACTTTTTGATTTTATTTGGCATACCCACTTCTTTTTCTTATTGTGTCTTTTCTTTTATGTGTTTCTTTTTTTCTTTTTTTGTGGTGCACACACATGTATTTATTGTAATATTATATTAGCATAGATTAATATATTACATATATTATTCTATAGCTTCACCTCTGTGTTAACTTAGTGAATTTCACTCTGTGTAATTATAAATTTTTTTTGAAGGTATCTTGATACCTTGTAATTTTGAATGTTAACCTGAACAGTGTTATCAGAAAATTTAGAAACTTTTCTCTCTTAGTATACCCTTAATCTTTGTTAAATTCTAAAAGTCAATTTGAAACATAATTACCTAACTTAGTACACTTTGTTGTAACTCAATTTACATTTTTACTTTGTAATTGATCCCTATCTGTGCCATTTTATCTTTATAATTGTTGTAAGTAAATTTTTACATAATGGCACAGATGAAAAAATATATTAATTATTTAAGAAAGGATGAACTTGCTAACGAGCTGTCCCACATGGGTATTTCAGTGGAACCGGAAACGACAGTGTCTGGCCTTCGGAGTGAGCTGAGAACGGCACACCGACTCGTACGTCGAGGTAGCATCAAAGCGAGTGCTCCGGTACCCGCTGATGCATCGGCTGAGCTCTCGATCTGCCTTCCAAAAGTCTCCGAGCTGGAGGAGGCTATTCAGTCAGGTGACATCTTTATTAATAAGGGTAGTCGTCTTAGGGTGTCTATCAGAGCCAACTACTTATTGAGTAGGTTAGCTCGTTGTGGTCTGGATTGCCCCGACCTGGTGGATATTCGTGGTAGGCTAGTGAAGATCATCGCTAGGGCTGAACCCAGTAGTGATTCTGAATCCGAAGGTTCGGATGATGATGGTGATGATCCTTCGGGTCGTGACCAGGTGGAATATACTTCACCAGTAGTGAGAGAGGACCGCTCGGTGCGAGCTAGTTCAAGTAGGAATAGTTCTACATGTAACATAGTGTATAAAGAACGTCCCCTTAACTTATGTTCATTTAACTTAAAATATGATGGTTCTACTTGTGTACGTGTGTTCTTAGAGAGATTAGAGGAACTTAGATGTGCTCGGGAGGTTACTAAGCCTAGACTCCTTATGGCTTTCTCCGACCTGTTGGATGGACCGGCTTTGTCTTGGTTCCGTACAAACAAAGCTAACTTCATCTCATATGAGGATCTTATTAGTGAGCTTAGAGATACCTTCGATATTCCTGATTATGATTACCGCCTCAGGAACGAGATAAGACAGCGTACACAAGCCCGCTCTGAGTCCTTGGTTAACTATATATGTACAATGCAAGCCATGTTTTCAAGGTTGTCATGTAAAATGCCCATTGAGGAACAGCTGGACATCCTCATGCACAACATTAGACCTGACTACATGAAGGAACTGGCCTTGCATGATGTCAACTCTGTAGATGACTTGAGACGTTTGGGTAAGCGCTTGGAGCTTGCGCGTACTAGGGCAGACGCTTTCCATGAGCCTGCTCTTGACAAGTTTGAGATTTCATCTGACTTACACCAGCTTAAGAACAAAGGTGTACAAAAGCCCGCTAAGCAGGTGTCTGCAGTGGAGACGCCGGTTACCCCCCACGATCGCAAATGCTTTCGTTGCGGCGGGGGCGGTCACACTGCATACAGCTGCACACAGTCAAGGGAGCTGGTGTGTTTCCGGTGTGGTCTCAAAGGAGTCAAGACCCCAGACTGCTCACACTGTACTAGCAAGTCAAAAAACGCGTAGGCCAGGGCCTTATTAGGAACTCTGTGCATTACTCTGTATCTGAGTCTATTTCTGATAAGGTCCTGTTTCCTAAACGGGATAGTGACATTAGATCGTATCTAGTTGTTAAGGTTTTAAATTTAAATGTCTTAGGCCTTCTAGATTCCGGTGCCTCCTGCTCTATACTAGGTAAGGGAGCGCACCGCATCTTCTTGGAACTGGGTTTTGATCTTGTGAGTATCAATCCTACTTTTCGTATTACAACTGCAGACAGCACTCACTTGCAATGTCTGGGTTGTATCTCTTTGCCAATTGAGTACAATTCGGTTATCCGAGTTGTCAAGTTCTATGTTGTCCCAGGAATAACCACCTCCATGATATTTGGTGTGGATTTCTGGCAACAATTTAAGTTAAGTGATAAATTAATTTTACAAAATATTAGCCTTGATAGTTTTAGTGATAATAATCCTATAGAGTCTGTGTCCCTTAACGGTGGCCTCGAGGATTACGACAACTTGACAACTAAACAAAGGTGTGTAATCAACGAGGTCATTGAAAAATTCGACTCGTTGAACACTGATAAGGTGGGTTTAGGTCGGACCTCACTTGTGCACCATGTCATTGACACTGGTGACAGCAAGCCGATCAAGCAGCGTTATTATCCGCTCTCTCCCCTTAAGCAGAAGGCCCTGGAAGCCGAGCTGGACCGAATGCTGGAGATGGGAGTAGTGTCCCCGTCTCAGTCCGCCTGGAACTCTCCAGTGGTCATGGTGGAGAAGGCGAACGGCGACCTCAGATTGTGCTTGGACTCTCGCAAGCTCAACTCTGTGTCAAAGAGTGACGCCTACCCCTTACCCTATATCAATCAAATCTTGGACCATCTTAATAATGCTAAGTATTTAACCTCTGTAGATCTGAGTGCGGCCTACTGGCAGATTCCATTCGACTCACCCCAGTCTGCTGAGAAGACTGCTTTTACGGTTCCCCGGAGAGGATTATTCCAATACAATTCGATGTGCTTCGGTCTTGTCGGGGCCAGTGCCACGATGCAACGCCTCATGGACCGTCTGTTTGGTCCCGAGTTCGACAACAAGGTATTTGCGTTTCAGGATGACATAGTCTGTGTGTCCAGCACCTTTGAGGAGCATGTAGAGCTCTTACATAGAGTCTATCAGCAACTCAAGGATGCTGGCCTAACAATTAACATGAAAAAATCCCACTTTTGTCGGAGTGAACTCAAATACCTGGGGTATTATGTGGACAAACATGGCTTACGGACAGACCCGGGTAAAGTTGAGGTTATCCTCAACTATCCCACCCCTTCTAACCCTAAGGAGGTTAAGAGATTTCTGGGAATGGCCGGCTGGTATCGTCGCTTTGTTAACAACTTCTCGAAGATTAGTAAACCTCTGTGCAAACTGACTTCTACGAACCTTAAGTTCGAATGGACCCCTGAGCCTGAACAGTCCTTTAACCTGCTAAAGTCAGCCTTGGTTTCTGCCTGGTAGCTCTATATTAAAAATGCCTAACTTTGAGATGCCCTTCCGCATTCTTAGTGACGCGTCAGCTTACTCAGTTGCTGCTGTACTGACACAAACTCACGATGGTGTTGAGCACCCTATCGCCTACTGTAGCCGTTCTCTTAACAAGAACGAGGTGAACTACAGCACAACTGAGCGAGAACTTTTGGCCGTGATTTTCGCCTTGGAACAATTTCGTCAGTACGTCGAAGGCCAAAAGTGTACGGTCGTCACGGATCATTCATCTCTTCTGTGGTTCCATAAACTGAAAAATCCCACGGGTCGTCTAGCACGTTGGAGTATGAGGCTCAGTCAATTCGACTTTGACATAGAGCATCGAAAAGGTAAAGCCCACGTTGTACCTGATGCTCTGTCTCGTATCAAAATTGATTCCCTCGATGCAGTACCCACTAAAGACCCGTGGTATGACCACACCATGAATAGTGTTCGGAAGAACCCTAGGAAGTCACCAAATTATGACATTCGTGACAACCTTCTATATAGGTTAACTAAAAATAAATATTCTTTGACTTCAGACTTTGACTGGAAGCTGGTGGTACCTCAGGAGGATCGCTTGCCCCTGCTCTCTAAGTACCACGATGACACACTTAGTGCCCATGGTGGCGTTTGGAAGACACATAAAAGGTTAGCCCTAAATTATTACTGGCCCAAGATGTACGAGGACGTCAAAGAATATGTTGGGAATTGCGAAACATGCAAGCAGTACAAACCCGTAAATACGTCTCGTCCCGGCCTAATGGGTAGCCCGAAGCGGGTTTCGAAGCCATTCGAAGCTATCTCTGTCGATCTGCTTGGTCCCTTTCCCACTTCGAGCAATAGAAACGTACACCTGATCGTGGTCTCCGACTACTTTAGCAAATACGTCATGTTGTGCCCTGTTCGGGTTGCCACAGGCGCTGTAGTCGCGAGGTTCATAGAGAAGAGTGTGTTTCTCGCGCACGGAGTCTGCAAGACTATTTACATGGATAATGGCCCTCAGTTTGTGAGTAAGCCATTTAATCTGTTGGCTAAATACAATGTACCTAATATATATTATAACCCTAGATATCATGCCCAAACTAATCAGGCGGAACGAGCTATTCGCAATGTGGTTCAAGCGATCTCATGCTATGTGAAGTCACAACACAAGTCTTGGGATCAGTTCTTGGTTGAGATACAGTGTGCTTTAAACACTGCAGTTAACGAAGCAACTCGTTTCACCCCTTACTTTTTGGTACATGGTAGGGAATTTATTGGGGATGGAGTGCTGTACAGGCAGACAGATATCGCGTGCCATCCTACTTCAGTCTCTGTAGACGATCCATCAGCCTTCGGTGTCAAGCTGAGAGAAATACAACGCATTTACGACCAGGTGAGGAAACATTTGAACGTTGCCCACCAGCGTAATGAAAAGTATTACAACCTCAGAAAAAGGCATGTAGAGCTGAAAGTGGGACAGATAGTTTACAAACGCACGTTCTACCTGTCCAACAAGGCCAAGAATTTTACTTCTAAGCTAGCTCCTAAGTTCCTTAAATGTGTGGTGACTGCTAAACGATCCCCTTTAGTATATAGGCTGTCAGATCTGGACGGTAAGGATCTTGGGGAGTACCATATCAAGGACATCCTGAAGTATCAGGAGGAGCAGTCTCCAATACCTAACGTAACTACATAGCACTGTTTCTCTAGTTTATTAAACCAGTGCTATGTGATCATTATGTAAGACTATTTTAATCTTTTGTTTGTATTTCTATATGTGTACGTGACTTTAAATTGTCACGTTGTAGTTTCTTCTATGCACCGCACCGAGCGTTTTTCTCTCATTCGCTTCTCAGTACTCTACAATATCCTGAGAGCTTGGGTAGTGTTAGGGTATCGGCAGTGAGTAAAGGGAGCATTCGTTTTCTATGAAGGGCATTAGACTCTAGTTACTTAGCCTAACCGGTACACGAGTCAGTGTCTAGTTAGGTACATAGGAGGATCTTTCTTTGGTATTGTAATGGTCGTAGTCAGCTGGTGTTTGAAGGACCTAGCTGGTTGTCTTTGTTTATTAGTCAGTACTTTTCTGTTTTCTTTATTGTGTATTTCCAGCGTGTCATATCCGCAGGAAATACTATTAAAGGGGGGGTGGTTGTAGCATTTATTTTCTATAGATGCAGTATTCAGGATGTGAAAGCAGCCTTATCGAGTTATCTTTTTTTAATCGGTTGTCAGTGGTGACATTTCTGCTGTCAGAATGACAGGATGTCATAAGGATCAGTGACGAATCGTTTTTGCATTCAATGAAAGCAGGTTTTAGATGAAATTCGAGACGATTCCACGTGAGAGAGGGGATAAAGCCCTGAGACAAAGTTCGAAGTCTCTTTTTAAGATCGGCTAAGGACGAGGGAGTTTGATATTACTCTGAGTGGCACGCCTCAATTTTTCTTTGGAGGTTGTTAGTTGCAACATGAGGACCTGTTAAGGAATTATTCTGAGTTTACTGATTCTCCTCGGAAGGAGTTGGACTCTGTGTCAACCTACACCCGGGATACCGGTGAGTGTCATTTCTTGTTTGCTAAGCGGTTCGAATTTCGTCGGTCGCGATGTCAATTATTTCATTTGTCGTTTACTTGTCATGACAGGGTTTTTTACTACGGGGCTAGTTGCCGGTTGAGATATTTGATGCCGCACCTATAAGTTAGTGGGCTGCACGTGGTACGACAACGTGGAAGTGCGGACTACACGAGCTTCTAATGTGAGAGGTATCTGCCGTCATCACCTGGCAGTAACAACAGCCAGTCACTCTCACTCAGCTCACACTGCAGGCCAGTAGATCCACTACTTATGTGTAGTCTAGTAGTATTAGTACCTAAGCCCAGACTATTTTACTGTGTATCTGTGATATTTGTGTCTAACAGCGAATAAGCTCTCTGTGTGTCTCTGTAGCGTGCTGTGTTCTTAATAGATATATGTGTGTACACCCTATTGTCTGTTTTCGTTAGAGCCCTAGCCTACCTTTGCACGCACACTGGAATCTCTGTAGTAAGGCGCCCTGGGAAAGAGTTCTCTGCATAGCTACCTCGCGCTAGTTGGTGAGTAACACTAAACATCATTGTGTTATAAACGTTTATTTTGAGAGTGAAAGTTCAATCCGATTGACGTTGTCATTTTTGTTTTATTTTTTTCAAACTTTGAACAGATGATTTACGAGACCTAGTGCTGTAGTTTAATGCGACAGAGTCACAGACTAAAGTCTCGCCATAAGCCCCTCTGCAATCTATTTTATAGAGAAAGGCTACAACCGATTTAAAAAAATGTTTTGTCATGATTTTTTATATGACAGCCTCATAGGCATTTCAGGTACATGCCATAACACTGGTAAACATACTTATTTGTTCATCAATACATGCATATTATGACTACGGAAACACCCAAATTACGAAAAAGTAATTTTGTCGATCACACAAATATTTGTTTCGACTCAGGAATTGAACCTGAAACACTTGCCTAGACGTAATATTATATTAAGTTGCAAATGATACTAAAAATTATAAATTACCTTTTTTATTGTTGCAATTCTTTGTTGCTCTTCTTCATAAAATACTTTTTCTCTTTCTGCCGCAATCATGAAAGATTCCTTCAAAGCCTCTTCTAGTTCCAATATTCTTTTATCTTTACAATCAGTAGCATCCGTGACAGATTTCTTATTGACTACCTTTTCCAGTTCATTTATCCTTTCGTCTTTACTTCTCACAACCGCTAATAATTGTTCGAACTCAGCTATATTATTATTTTCTCTTAAAGCTTCTTCTAATATTGAAATACATCGTTGCTGTTCTATTATTTTTGAGTTTTTGAAACCTATCTCTTTCGTCATGTCTGATATTTTTCTTGCAAGTTTACTAACATGAGGTGCCTCTTTTTTTTCTTTACAGTGCAAATCTAAATCGTTATCACTTCTACTAAATCTGCATTTATCAAGCCTATCCACTACCTTACCACTCTTTTGTAATTCGAAAAAGCTTTTACTCCTTTTTATATTATTTATCTCTGGTCCGTCAGTCATTTTTAATATTTCTGACAGTATGAGCGATGATTCGTTTAATTCAATTTCTAAATCGATCACTTTTAATTTTTTTTCTTCCAATTTTGTTTTAATTGTATCTTTTTGTCTTAGTGTACTTTCAAGTTCTTTCATGGTTGATAGTTCACTCTGCCTCGCACGCGTCAATTCCTACCGTAGGGTTTGAAAGATGGAAATAAATAAAAATAAAACAAAATGAGAAAAACAAATAAATATAAATAATTTTACTTCAACAACAAAAGTATTCCAATAAAAAACCCCCAAAAATAGCTTGAGAAAGGTCAACATAGATTTAATTTTAATTATAGTTACTGATATTTCGCATAACAAGATAGAAGCTGGGTAACATCGGCTAGTGGACATCTTACTCGATCTATCTAGATACATGATTACAGTTGACTTAACTCTGACAGCACGCAAACACATTTTTAATACTCTATCACTTTCTATCATTCAGGCACGTCATAAACTAGAGCAGGACAGATAGATAGATCTCTGTAGCGTCTTTCATGTTATCTGTCTCACTCTAATAGATGATGTGCCCTAATGTTAGAAAGAGATGAGAGTAATAAAATGTGTTTGCAAATTGTCAGAAGTAGATCAACATTTACTTAACAGTTTACAATATTGTTACTTTCAATTACTTAAAAAATAATTCCCGCTGAACACGATTATTTATTTTGTTATTCAAAACACCACTTAAATTATTTCTAAATTAATAATTATCTTTATGTGTGCAGGTTTACAATGTACGGTTTGAGGAGTGAACGGCATATTTGATTATCAACAAGAGATCACTGTATATGAACACTTCATTATAAATATTCAATATAAATATTGATAACATTACTTAATACAAAATTGTGTTTTTGTAAAGCTTACGTGATGTTAACCGAAAGACGTGGAATAAAGTCTCGCTCGGACGTAGACCGGACAGTTAAAGAAAAATGATTTAAATGAAAAGAGCAAAGAAATGAACGACAGTCTTGGTGCGAAGGACTAACTTAGAAAAAGCTTTTGAGGAAGCCAGCGGGTCCAGCCTGCGTGGAACAAAGGTTAATTGGGTTAGTAAATTAGTCACTATGCACATACGCTTAAGAACTAGTTTGGCGTGAGTAGATAATATTTCAAAGACCTTAAAATTCAAAGAACTTCATCTGAAAACACTGCTAAGCTTACAATTAAAAATAAATTTAATGTGCGATGGGAAACTTCTTGTTGACTCGGACTAGGTTGACTAGGTCATGAGATGTCCGTCATGGTGACCATGACGATAAATACACGCGTTAAAAAAAATTATAATCGTTAGATTTCGGTACTAAATATCTTGATAAAATCTTTTCCACTAAACTTTTAACGTAACCTTTTCCACTAAAGGTTTACATTGAATGCTTTGAAATGTCATCTACTCATATTAAAATGTTAATCTTTGATAACTATGTATTAGAAAAAAAATCAGTAAGTACTTCAATCCGAAAGGATTTTATGCTTTCAGAAGTCAGAGACAATTTTAGTTAGTACAACGTTAGTTATTAATTATGAAAATATTGTGACTCCTCACACAGTAGTAAACTAGTATGTTGTTGTAGATGTTTCCGTTCAAAATATGACCTATTTTTTAAAAATCAGTAGAGAAGAATCAGTAACAGAGTATGCGTTTTAAAGTGTAGGTGGCCACAGTATATTCTGCAGACTTTGACAATATTAGGAATCTTAAAACAAAGTGTAATAATACATACCTCTTCTCTTTGTGCTTGTGCTTGTTGCTGACTTTTCAATTTGGCTTGAAGGTTCCGTACAGACCTGGAAAGTGAGAATAAAAACATGTGAATATTTTTCAATTTTTGTGGGACAGTAAGTATCCTTTAGTATAGTGTAGTGGGGCCCTACCAACACCTTCGGGCCCAAGTCAACCTCACGTGCAAGCTCGTGCACCTGCTGAACAACGGACGAGGCTCTGACGGCGGCGGTCCATTTCAACACGGCGATGGGCTCACCACCTGTTACGTGGGACCGAATTGTAGACGGTGAAATGTGGGCCGGTATAGGCCTCTGCCTACCCCTTCGGGGATAAAGGCGTGAGTATATGTATGTATGTAGTAAGTATCCTTTACACAGCAAAATTTAACGCAATACAGGCCACAGACTATCTTTCATACACCACTATCAAGCCCAAATTAAACTAATTTAAGCTATGATAACTGGTAAACATACGGGATGCGGGGTCCTACTAACATCTTTAGGACCCCAATGGGTCGGATCCTCCTCGTGGTGCATCCTGGGCAACGGAGTAGCGACCACTCCCCTTCCTCTGTAGGGGAGTTGTGCTACTCTGGCTAATTCCGGCCGAGGCGGGAGTAACCCACCTGTGGGTTGCTCGGTGGTGTGTGTTGCTGCCGGCAGTGCCGTTATTCACGGCCGGCAGCAGCAATGCTGGGTCGCCGTCCCTTAACCACCTTTGCTGGCGAGACGATGGCGGCAAAGTGGGAGAGGCACTGCGTGGAGGGCGGGAGTTTGGGTAAATGCTCCCGCCCTGCCGTGCAGTTCGGGCTGCCGGCCGTGAATAACGGCGCCACCGGCGGCAACAGTGCTGAGCCGCTGTCACCTCGTCAGTTGACGAGGTGATGGCGGCAAAGCGGGAGATGCACTGTGCGGGGGAGCGGGAGTAACGGATAATGCTCCCGCTCTGCCGTGCAGTTCGGGGGCGCAGCGGTGAGGAGTCACTGCGCGCCCCCGATTGTTTCTTGACCGTGGGCGTAAGGTCGGGGGACCCCGCCCACCAACGGTCACATGGCGGTGGGCACCTTTCCTGTGTTCCGGGGGTGCCCATTAGCGCACGCCTTCGCCAGCCGCTCTCTGTCTCCTCTATTACAGAGGGGCGCTCGAGAGCGGTGCAGGCGTGGTCGTCAGCTCCTTGGGGAGCTTTGGGGAGCCGCCCATCTGGCTTCCCCGAAGGGGAGCCCCGAATAAACGGGGCGCCCCTAGCCGGGTCGACGTGAATAATCTTTTGACATCCCTCGGCCCGGCTAAAGGGTGAGGAGGAACACCGCGGGGTTTAGTGGGTAGGACGGTCCATTCCGGACCGGGCCGGGAGTCCCACACACCATCCCAGTTGCCCCCGCAGCTGGGATGAAGGCGCGTAAATGCGTTCCCCGCGTCAACAAAAAAGAAAAGAAAAAAACTGGTAAACATACTTTTATGCTGCTAAATAGTGAAATATTTGCGAATAGGTAGGTAGGTACTTAGATTCAATATTAATTTATTTCGACCAAGGAATCGAACTTGATTAAGCTTACACTACGCCACCGAGGCAGTAAAAATGGCATCTCTCAATTTATCTCACGAGATACTGTCTTCTCTAAGCCATTTATTTTAGGTGATCGTGCATGACTATACATTGCTCTCATCCTCCTTGACCTGGCTAGCCAAATGGTCCAGGAGGAGAGCAAAATAAATAAACTCTGACTTACCTACCATAATTGGCTGGTCAGAGGAACGATACCAGAGCACTTCTTACTCAAATCGTTTACAGTGCAATATTGCTATCTTAACGTCATGCATTTTTCTTCTGTCGATACACACTAAATAAGTGTAGTTAATAGTAGACAACTCAATTGGAATTGCAATGTAAACGATTTCAGTAAAGAGTGGTGCTGCATCAATGTCACGACCTACACTTACCTCATTTTTTTTCCGTGTGGAGTTCCGTCGTGGATGTTTTGCCGGACTCTTGACTATAACCACACAAGTCTTATCACTGCTTACGGTTAGCCCCGGGTAAGCCCTTGGAAGGATGTCTTAGGTTGTCTACACTTACCCCTGCCGGAATCCATGACCTCCATTTTCAAAAGCAAGTGGTCTAACCTAGATCAAAAGGTTAGTCGAACTTTATACAACACAATTTAAGTAATACTTACTGCTGCAACTCCATAATAGCCTTCTCCTTCTGCGCAGCCTCTTCCTGCGACATCTGCACCAGTTGTAGCAGTCGTTCCATGTCAGTCGTGGTGCCTCCTTGCTCGAGCTGTGTTATAGACGCGTCACACAACAATATAAACAGTACTCACTGCTGCAACTCCATGATAGCCTTCTCCTTCTGCGCAGCCTCTTCCTGCAACATCTGCACCAGTTGTAGCAGTCGTTCCATGTCAGTCGTGGTGCCTCCTTGCTCTAGCTGTGTTATGGACGCGTCACACAACAATATAACACTACTTACTGCTGCAACTCCATGATAGCCTTCTCCTTCTGCGCAGCCTCTTCCTGCGACATCTGCACCAGTTGTAGCAGTCGTTCCGTGTCAGCGGTCAGTCGTTGTGCCTCCTCCTTGCTCTGGTCTAGCTGTGCTTTCATTTGGTCAGCCTCTTTCTGTGTGTCTGTTAGCTTGCGGTTTAAGTCCGTTACCGCTGCTGCACTGCCGCCGGCCTGGAAATGGGAAGAATTTGGATTTAAAAGACTGGATATTGTTCAGTTTTTAAAAAGGGGGTTGAAAATGGCGAATGTTTCTGGTAGCCTCATTTATTATCAAATAGAAGGAAATATGATTAACTTTAATCTAAAGAGACTGTCCTCAAAACATTTTAGAAATGCTGCACCGTTCTTTACTAATTGTCATCATTTGAGTTCGTTTTATTATTATAACTTCACGTATGACAATGTAATTCATAGATGGCGCTAGTCGCATACTAGTATACCCTGCAAAGTTCCCTTATCCTAGCTACTAGTGCATTTTCTTGACATCTAAATGGCTGATAGTTTTCAAAAAGAATTTCTGGTTACCTAGCCGTGCTACGAAGGAAACATTAAGTTGAAGGCCTTTCGAGGAATAAGGCATGACTTTTTTTCTGTAGGTTCAGAATACCTGTATAAATAATCATCGTCTGGTGCTCACTTAGACTGCTATAGATATAAAGTACTGCCACTGGTTTAGCCTATAAACTAGTATCACTGCGAGCATTTCTAATCGACTGTGATTAAAAATAGTGGTATTAAAATAAAAACATAATTACCTTCCTCAAAGAAGCTTCCATTTGGTCCATTTGCTCTTTCCTCTTCTTCAACTGTCGATCTAACTCCGCAAGAGCTTTCTCCTTTTCTTCCACGTCTTTTCTCTTGTTCTCCACTGTTCTTCTCTGCTCCTCAAACTGCTTTTTCGCATCGTCCAACTTCTTGAATTCTTCTTGCAGTTGCTTCTTAGCTTGGGCTGTATCGTCCCCAGCTTTGGCGTTTTGAGCGCCCGCCTGTTGTAATTTCTTCGTTGCTTCGCGGAGATCGAGCTGTATTACAAATTTAATGTGTTAGAAAATAAAGGGTTCTCTCAACAGTGGGTACTCTCCCATTAGATAAACAGTTGTTGGTAAACGGTTTGAGCAAGTTAAAACTTTTTTAGAAGTATATTGTAAGTGCCTTTTAAGGGACAGGTCAGCACCATCTATCGAGTTACATAGCAATTTGTGATACCAAATTAATGTTGTTACCATTTTTATCCACTGATGCTGTGACTCCATTCAATCTATAAATTTTGATTAATGTTTCTGTGATTCTTCAAATGTTGTCTTATTTAAAACATTTACGATGTAACTGATTATATGAAAGTATCAAAAATAGCAAACAATTTTCCACAATCTGTTTTACTAATGGTGCAATACCCAAAGAATAATCACGAATCACGGAAGCCAAATAAATTTAAAAAACATCGCATACGTCAGTCCAAAGCGCAAGATTTATTTTACAATTGAAAACAATATAGTTGCAACCAAACGGTTCAATAATAACTGGCCGATTGAAAACACATTTATTCATATGAACAATAGTTGCAAAAATACACAGTACAGTAGCTGAAAAAAAAGATGTTTAAAATTAACACTTTTCGAAAATGAAGCAGCGGTTTTCTTGCACTGAACACATTACCACAAATACGATACTAATTTACCACAAAATCAGAACAGAAAATGTAAAATCGAGACATCAAGACTCTGGTATGATTTCATATTACTCCATCACATACTATAAGATGAGCTCCCAACTGGAGGGCCAATAGTCTGGACTATGAGAGTGGCCATCAACCATCTAAATGTCGACATGAACCATCTAATTGTCGACATGGCTTTCCATCAGGCGGGTGGCGTCATTTTGGCGAGCTAAATTCAACATCTTCAAGCAGATTCTAAAATAGATTTAAAAACATTTAATTTATGTTGTGAAGGAGCTAATATGACTACACCAAAGACGAAATGGAAAGCAAAACGAATTCAACCAATAATAAAATGGCGATTTTTCGTGAATGAGTGCCTATTTCATTGGTTATTTCGTTTTACTTTCATTTGAAATATAGATCGCAAATTTATTACACTACTTGATTATGGGCTTTGTCAAGATCTTCAGGGTTAAGACAGTCTCACCTACAAGTGGTTTACTTGCTGACTAACGGATAAGCTCATGGCATAGAGAAAGTAAACTGGAAACTAAACCCTGTTTCAACCCTAATGCCCGCTTTCCACTGCGAGCGAGTCGGACCCATTACGGACTCCGCTATACTCATAACGATGATTTTCGATACATGTCATGTCCGCTTTGTTGGAAGGACATGTATGAAAATCGTCGTTACGAGTATAGCGGAGTCCGTAATGGGTCCGACTCGCTCGCAGTGGAAGGCGGGCATAATGGTTGGCCTTACAATGCTGGACAGACCATCGCAGTAGCCTATGAGGAGCTGATTTGATCGATGGACTTATTTGTGCAGGTTCACATGCTGCGAGCATTTTTGTCTGCAGGGTTTTCAAAAGTGAGTAAATAATCAACTCAAGACTTTTCGTGGTATGATGATCCATGCTATTTAAATTTGCGGTCTATATAAATATTGTGGTATGATAGTTGCATTCCCGGTGCAATGAAAATGTAGTGCAACAAATTTGCCGCTTAAACATACAAAGATCCATGTTTTAAAGATGAAACTAACAAAATAAATACAAATGAGGGGTTGGAGGATGCCCAGCGGGCGGTGGATGACATGCTACGACACTATACAACAACAATGACCGGCGTTGAACTAAAATATGAACATCGAAATTAAAAATCTATCCGGTGCAATGATCGAAGCCGACAACGTTCAATGGTGGCAGTTCAATCGAGTTTGTAAGGAAGAAATTCTTCTTTTACCATTGCAAAATACTGCAATTCTACAAAAGATTTAATTATATTCATAAAAATGTAGTAGTTTCGACATTTATCATCGACTCTTTTTGTCTGATCGGAATCTACCAATGGGAGTGACACTTTATCAAATGTCAAAAGGGGCCATTATTTTTTTGTTTTATTTTTTAACTTTTGCAAAAAATTGCGATATTTTATATTAAAGTCTTTTTTGTACAAAAGGACAATAGGTTTTTGTTAATCTTAAACTCGATTCAACCACTACGCGAAACTCCGCTCTCGCCGGGCGATCCTCCAACTGACCTGGCTTTTCTCCAATTCTTGGACAAGCATCTCCAACTGCGCCTGACACCGTTCCCTTTCCACTGCATGTGCTCGAGTTTCTGCCTGAGCTGCTTCCAATTGCTTCTGAACTTCTCGAACATCAGCCCCTCCACGTGCAGTCATTTGCTGCAACTGTTGCTGTTGAGCGTGGAATTGCTTCTCAATTCCTTGCAATCGTTGTTGACACTCAGCTAACGCTCTTTCCGCAGCAATTGCTTTAGACTTTTCTTGCTCAACTGCGGCTCTCCACTTTTCAATTTCACCAACTTTCTGCGCTTCCTTTTCAGCCTTTTCTGCTCTTTGTCTAATGGACTCTTTTTCTTTACTGACAACTTGAACTTGTTGTTGCAGTTTAGCAATTTCTCTATCTCGATTTTCGAGAGCAGATTTTGCTCCACGCTCAGTATCTTGCGCCATCTTACGCTGTTCTTCTTTCAGTCTTCGCACTTCTTCCCGTTGTTTTTGCAATTCCGCTTCGGAAGCGTTCAATTCCCGTTGGAAATTGACTAGCATATCTTGCGACTTTTCTAGTTGTGCTACTAGCTGATCGCGCTCGATTGTTAGTTGCTTCGTATCTGCTTCTAATTTGACTATCTGCTTTTCAATAGCATCCGCTTGTTTGTCTCGCTGTTCTAATATGGAAGCCATCTTTTCTCTATCTCGCACAGACTGGGCTAACTCCTGTTGTAATTTCACTAATGTTTCCTGCGTTCGATGATCGAAAGTTCTCTGCTGCTGTTCGATGTTGCGTCTCGTATTTTGAATTTCGCCTCTAAGTGCATCTCTTTCCTGTTCTATCTGTCGCATTTCTAAAATTGTTCGCTCCAAACGTTCATGCATTCGACCAAGCTCATTTGTCATCCTGTCATACTCTACACGCGTAGTTTCATTAGTTTCTTGGTATTTGGCTAGATGCATCTGTGATTTCTCAAGTTCCTTTGCGAGGCGACCTGCTTCCATTTCCGTTGAATCTCTTGCTTGAATTGCTTTTTCAAGTTTATCACGAAGACGTTCAATTTCAAGACGGTCTTCAGTTCTTGCTTTGTCTCCAGCCGCTGCTTGTAATTTCATCCTTTCAATCTGTTGTATTTCACCTTTAAGCCTTTCATTATCCTTATCCAGTTGGTCCGACCGCAGTTTCAGTTTCTCACATCTGTCTCTGAACTTTTCACACTCAATATGAGCACGTTCTAAGTCCACTCTCTGTTTCTCCAATGCTGCACTAAGTTTTGTCACTTCACTCTTAGATAATTCTAACTGTATATTCATCTCGTGGAATTTGGTTTCAGATTGTTCCTTTTCTGCCTGTAGACGTTGAATATCTGCCTGTGACGCTTCGTATCGTTCCCTAGTCTTATCAAGCTCGACTTGAAGTCGATTTATTTCGTTGGTCCATTTGTCCTGTTCAAATTGGTATTTACCTCGGACGCTTTCGACGCGTTCAAGATCCGACCGTAGGCGTACCACTTCTTCTTCTGCCTTGCGTGCCCGCTCCAGGTCTAGAGTTGTTTTTTCTAATCGAGTACGTAGTCTTTCTACCTCCAGTTTAGTTCTTTCATGTTCTTCTTTAGTATCGTGATATTTTCCGTACCGAGCCGCATATCTTTCTGCTTCTTCTCTCGCTCCACTCGCATCTTGTTTCACCTTATCCAATTCGGCTTGAACCCTTCTAAGTTCAGATGATACTTTATCATGCTTGTCATACATTTTCTCCACTTCAATTTGTACTCTAGCCATTTCTTCTTGCGTTTTTTCGTTTGAGGCCTGCGCTTTACCACACTGTGTCATAGCCCTATCATATTCGAACTGTAAACGTTCACTATCTGCTAATAATTTATCTTTCTCAGCTTGGAGTCTTCGTATTTCAATTTGACCCTTTTCGTATCTTTCTCGAACCATTTCAATATCCACACACAGTCTGTCCATATCTTCCTTTGCCTTTTCTTCCTGTTCTTTCGTTCGACCAAGCTGTAAAGATGCCCTATCATACATTTCTTGTACCCTAGCCAATTCATCCTGCAATTTTCTTTGATCATCTCTAAATTTAGTTGATAAGTGTGCCTGTTTTTCGTGCTCTAGTTCTAAACGATCCTTATCTGCTTCGAGTATATCTATCTTGTTTTGGAGCCGATAAATTTCGTTTTGAGATCTGGAATAGAGAAAATTCTTATTAGACTGTGTTACAAACATTTGTTACTAGTTTCTACCACGAACATCGCCACCAACACAAGACGACATTTACTACGATACCACTTTAGAAAGAAAAATGAGTTTTCGTCTCTTTTCCTTTAGTATAATGGGAATAACAGCTCAGTTTTCATTCTACAGTTGTACCATAGTGGAATAAAAAATACCTATCATACTTTTCAAGCATTTTTTCATATTCTTTGTGCGCAGTCTCTTTCTCTTCTAAAGTCTTTTGTGTCGAATAGAGGGCTTTATCAAGTTTGTCCTTCATAATTTCCATTTCTGTTAATGCATCATCTCGTTCCATCTGGAATGAAATAAATAGCATTTGTAAGGATTTTAATTATTAAGTCAATATTCCTTTCGGACCGGTTACATTCGCATAAAGTTAACATCCTGAAATGTAGGATTTCCCATTCAGTGTTTATGAGGAATGTGTCTGTTTGTCTGTTTCTATCTATGCTTCAACGCCTTGTACAATTCATAAATTATTTTCGGGTCTTTTTCGCGTATTATAATGCTTCAATGCGTCTACTGGTATTAAGCATCTTTACAAGAATTGCTGCTAATTTAGTCACGAATTGGGAATCACCAATGTCAGTTATACTCAAGATGAAAGGAGGACTATGAGCCTACCACGATGCCTTTATTATATAATTTATCTCGTCATAAGAACGACGCCCGCCTCACTCTAACAGTATGTAAGTCCTTAAGTTGACCGCCCAATGATGTGACGTCAAACTCTATTTGAAGAACCGCGGGTTGCAAAAAGAGGAAAGCTCGTGATCAGAGTGCACGAAATTATCTTTTAAATCGCTCTGCCGGTACTTGACGGTATTTGAATACAAAAATCCATCAAATGATAAAAGAGAAACGGCCTTTTGAATCACAATAAGAATTGTGGTAAAACCCTCATAGATGCTATGAGGGTATGACCACAATTCCTGACTTCCTGACTCCCTCCAATACCAGACTCCTGCCGACTAAAAACCCTCACGTGTTCTGCTTAACAGCCTACGGATGAGAGCCCCGGGTAAACCCTCGGAAGGATACCCCAGGAACAGGAAAACTACTTACAGTAAGCTTCTGGTGTTGTTGATGCGCCTTCTCCCACCGTTCCCTCAGTACATCCAGCTCTGTGGCCGCACTGTCCCTCTCTCTGGCAGTCCTGTTAGCAGCAGCCGCCGCTGCTTCGGCTCGTTCGCGGCAGGTCACTGCTTCGGCTAGGGCTGCGTCGCGTTCTTTTTGTATGCGGGTTATTTGACTCTGGAAGGTGAAGATGTTGAGAAATTATGTGCTGTTTCGTTACTTATAATTCTTTACAACTTATATTATAATTGATTAACGTTTTTTTTTAAGGTTGCCTGTAAAAAAATTGTCTTCGTGCGATAAGGCCGCCAGGTAAAACCAATTATGTATAACATTACCAATGTTAATAGAATGTGTTTTGGGGTTGCAATAAAGTATAAACTTACTAACGTTACGAGGTTTCACTGGAAATACAGGAATAAAATATAGCCGTAGATTCCATAGTAAAAGTCATAGTTGCTGTCTTTGGGCAAGATTGCAGTTCTGCCAGGATGTCCCAAAAATTTATAATATATATTTACGGAGAACATTTTACTACCTAGTCAATGTCTGGAGAAAAAGTATCTAATTTTAAAGTGCAGACGAAAAATAATGTTCTTATCTATGTTTAAAAAAATATGTTTTTATGTTAGTATCTTTTGTCTCCTGTTTTACCGTTTCTAAAAATGAGCTAGTCGAATTTTTGTTTATATTACTGCTGCTCTGAAAAAATTTCCTCGTAAGATACTTCGATTTTTGGCAGAATTCCACAGAGTGCCATGACAAAGTGCTATGAAGACTTAGGCAATAAACATGGATGCTATTGCCAAATGCTGAATAAAATATCAACGATCGTTTACTGTGATATAAAATATCTATGTATTGAGTAAGAGTCTTCATAAAAGTTTTTGTGGTTCCGTAGTGACTTTTTTTAAAAGAAGATTTGTTTAGAATAATATTAAATTAACCTTACTTAATATTATAAATACGAAAGTTCATGAGTGTGGATGTGTACGAGTATGTCTGAATGTCGGTTAATCTTTCACGCTCTAACGGCTGAACGTATCGAGCTGAAATTTGGTACAGTGATAGATCTGAAATAACACAGAGGCTATTTCATCCCGGTAATATGTCCGACATGGGAAGTGGGAACGGGTAGGTACGGAGTTCTAGACTGGCTAGGCCTCGCGTTTCATCTAGTAGTCTTTAGAACCGAGGGTATCTTTAACCTTCGCGGTAAGAAAAAGATTGCTGGTATTAACAACTGACAGTTACGTTTGTCTGTCTGTAGCAACGTAGCACTTAATCAACTTCAATGCACTTTTTCTTATAAAGCAAGTTTCCTAGCGGAGATTTTTTTGTATACTGTGTAAAAATCGGTTCTAAAGTTTAGCAGACGTTTTTGTATTGTTTATTATTTTCCGATATAAGTTCCCATGGGAAAAACGGGAACAGCATTCCACACGGGCGGAACCGCAGACACCATCAGTAGAATTAATAATTTATTTAGTAGCTATTCCCCGTGGTTTCGTTCGCGTAGAAGTCGTTACGCGTAAAATCCCTCCTTTTGCGCAGTCAGTAAAAAAGTAGCCTATATCTCTTCCCTTGAATTCAAACTATCTCTATACCAAATTTCATCAAAATCGGTTCAGTGGTTTAGGCGTGAAAACGTAACAGACAGACAGACAGAGTTTCTTTCGTATCTATACATACATACAAATAAATAAAATTGGAGTGTCTGTTTGTAATATTAAAATAACCGCTTTCTACTACACGCATATGAATGTATATACGGTACACATACCAAAATATATATTTTTAAATTTTTTGTCTGTCTGTCTGTTTGCTCCGGCTAATTTCTGGAACGGCTGGACCGATTTGGACGGGACTGTCACTGGCAGATAGCTTATGTTATGTAATAAGGAGTAACTTAGGCTACTTTTATTTTAGAAAAAATCTTTTTAACATAAAAATGTCAAAAACAAAAAAAAACTAAATAAACTATTTTTTTTTTATTAGCACAGCTAGTTTATAATACAAGTAGGGATTTATGAACACACTAGGATTGCAAATAACAAACAGTAGGAGGAAAAAAGGCACAATGGTACTGCTTATTTGTCAATAAACTATTTAATGTTATATTGTCGAATAAGTTTGACTACGGAACCCTCAATGTGATTTTACGAGCCAGGCTTTATTTTATATGTTTTAGCTGACTTAAAGAAGTTTAGTGTACCTACACATTTTATAGGGTAATCGTTTTCTGTGTAAGCAATTTATTTCTTTTCTCTATTCGCTTGTAAAATCTAGTGTTCCCATTGCCAGCCAGGTTTAGTTGCCTATTCGTTCTTTTGTGTTTCAATGTTATATTTTGTGTTTAGTATTTTCAGGATTGGGCTGTAGCCTAAGACATCCTTCAGATGACTTACCGGGGGCTCCTGGCAGTGTTAGATATAAGGAATCTGTCTCTATTGTAAATTTGTTGATCGAAGCGTAAAGATTACCAGATTACTAACAACCGAGCCAGTTTTAAACCTCTCTAAATGCACAAAAGCGCTTGTATGAGGAAATGCCACAAACAGTCCATCACAGGTATCATATGATGCTTAACGCATATATCACTTACAGAACACAGAGCTAATGAGGCTTCAAAAGAAGGCAACGTTTCACTTTTTTTTTTTTTTAACGTGAGGAAAAATCCTCATGGATGCTATGCCGGACTCCTACCGACTAAAAAATATCACGTTACGCCCAACGGCCTATGGTTGGGAGCCCCGGATAAGCCCTCGGAAGGATCCCAACAGACCCACGGCCGCCACTGCGGCCTCGCCTAGGGGGTGGTTCGGGTGCTATCCCGCGTATTTCGAGGTTTCGGGTGTGATCCCGCGTTTAGGGGGGGGGGGGGGGGGCGTGCGTGAATCTCTCACGTCACGCTGCCGTCATGGGCCTGCTATGGACAGTGAGCAGCCCTCTCACCGTCCTTAGGCCGACCATGGAGGCCGATAGTCCTCGGCGAAGACACGTCTGCGGAACTCGGGTGGGAGGGTGTCCACGTCCAGACCCACCACGAGGACCTGACCACGCCGTGCACTCCACCAGCGTGTGGAGCGCTGTATCATCGCTGCGGTCCTCGCAGTGCTGACACTCGGCCGTTATTTCCCGGAGTCTTCGCCACAGATACTTACCGAAGCTACCGTGCCCGATAAGTATCTGTGACAACCGGTAGGATATAACGTTATAATTTGTATTTTTTTTCTCTTTTTAGTATTAATTTGTTGTTATAGCGGCAATAGAATACATGATCTGTAAAAATTTCAGCTATCTAGCTAACCCGATTCATGACATAAGTACAGCCTGTCCCATCTTTTGTGTAAAGTCTTGTATTCTCCTTTGTACAAGGAACCCTAAAAATTTTAGGTTTTTATACTGTCTAGACAGATATTTCATGAACTTAAACGAAGTCTCAATCAGTCTCAATATTACGATATCTAACTCCTAAAGTCATTTTACCGACAATCGATAATATTGTTAGAGCTAAGTGGAAAACTGATTCGATTTCAACCGAACGATTACCGATCCGATCTGATACTGACGTACATCGAATTTAGGTCACTTTTCTGATTATTTCTAGCCATTATTTGGTATAAATATTTTATTCAAACACAATTTTGTACATTTTTGATTACATTTTTGAATTCGTTAGTACAAAAAAGTCGGGTTTGCTACAACATCTATACTCTATACCTACATAAAATAAAATGATAGAAAGATCAAAACTGTACATTGGAAATATAAAAAAAAATACTCGCTGGGTGTTCAACATAAGATACCGAAGCCAAAAATATAGTTAGAATTTTTTTTGTCTGTTTGTCTGTTTGCTTTTCTTTGTCCGGAAGGATCTCGAAAAGTACCTTTCGTAGTCTTAATTTACCTGCAAGATTTGATTCAAATTTCACGAGTTTTATTGCCTTCTAAAATCATCAACCATCTTATTTTTCCAGATATAGAATTTCTTGAGTCTTTTTATAAAGCAAAATACTCTCACACCGCATATAATGAACGTCGTCCATAGCTGTATCCGAAATCACGATAACTTTAATCCGTTTCTTTTCCGTGACACTACCGCTTGGGGCGCTACCTGTTAGTGTCACGGGAAATTTCATCTTCCCGTGACACTACTGTTCTTATTGACTGATAGAGAAATTAGTAGAATTTAGACCTATATAGGAACATGATTCTTATGGGAAGGTTAACCTAAAAATTTCAAGATTCCAGTTTAGCTGGGCATTTATAGGTAAGTTAGCGCTCGTGGCCCCGCGGACTCAGTGTTCTGTAAACGATCACTGCAGTAAGCAACTTTCACTATGGCCGGTCCATGGATGGGTGACCATCCATGTGATCACTTTGTGACATTTATTTGAGCGTTTCCGTGCTCCGGAAGGCACGTTAAGCCGTTGGTCCCGGTTGCCAGTAAAATGGCAGTCGTTAAGCTAAGTTGAAGGCTTTTTTTCAACAGCAGGCAGTCACAACCTGCGCCTGTCCATTTAAACACGGCAATACGGCTCACCACCTATTACGTGGGACAAATTATACAAAGGTGAAATGTGGGCATATAATATGCCTCTGCCTACCCCTTCGGGGATAAAGGCGTGACCATATGTATGTATGTATGTAGTTATATGGTAATTTCATTTCTTACCAAAATGGACATAAGGAGTTAAAAAATAAAGTTACTATTTATCAAACAAATTGCACGTCAAAATCACCTTTTCTTAGCAAGTAAACTAAAAATTACCAATGTTATGACTACTGAACAGCATCGAATCAAATCAAGCCAAAATTCCTCAACTGCATTATATTAGACTAGCTGATGCCCGCAGCTTCGCCCGCGTAAAGTTTGATGCCGTTCCCGCTTCACGTAGGAATTTATTCCCGGGATAAAATGGCCTATGTGTTATTCCAGACCATAATCTATCCCTGTACCAAGTTTCAGCCAGATCCGTTCAGCCGTTAGAGTGTGAAAGAGTAACAAACATCCACACTCACAGACTTTCGCCTTTATAATATTAGTAAGATTTCTGTTCAACTAAAGCAACAACTTACCTGTGCCTTTTCATGCTTGTCATGGAATCTATCAGCATCCAACTGAGCCGTGTCCCTCTCCTTTTGCAAACGAGCCGCTTGTCCCAGCGCCTTGTCCAGTTGTGATTGAAGGGACTCGAAGTCATAGGACTGTTTCTCGCGGTCCACTTGCAGCTAAAATAAGAATATTCAGGTTGTTATGTAGCTTGAATGTCTTGGTGCAGATTGACTCGACACAATCTTCGGTGCCCAAGCCAAGTTAACAAAGTATAAAATGAAAACTACTTCGTTGTTTGATTTTGTTTACCAGGATCTTTTGCACTACTCTTCGATTTTAATGCAATTTTCAGCAATATAAACTGAGGTGAGACGTAACTAAAAGAAGTGCGTGGGTCAGCTATGCTGCTGGACTCCTACCGACTAAAAAAACCTCACGTAACGCCCAACAGCCTACGGTTGGGAGCCCCGGGTAAGCCATCGGAAGTATGTCCCAGGACTCCCAACAGACCTACGGCTACCACTGCCGCCTCGCCTTGGGGGTGGTTCGGGTGCTATCCCGTGTCTTTGGGGGGGCGTGCGTGAATCCCTCATGTCACGCCGCCGTCATGGGCCTGCTTCTGTAAGGACGGCACCGTCCTCAGGCCCCCGGTCATGGACGCCGATAGTCTACCGCTACTTGGGTCAGTTAGATATCTTTGTGTGAGTGAGTGACTCCTGTTTCGAGGTAGTCTTAAAGGTAAATTGCTTTTGACAATATTGATAATAGCCAAGATCTACCTCTTGAAGGTAAGGAAGACGTACCCGGGCCCTAAGTGGAGAATTTGGTTTGTTGCGAAGATAATCTCCCACCTAGCTTTGCACTGCCCCATCCACTAGGAGAACAAGAGTGATTTGGAGGTCTCAAATACATACAAAGTGATCATCAAGGAGATCATCTCTTGGCATAGACTATTTATACTCCTAAAGATGAAACAATACAGTAAACACTTACTTTCCTATTCTCAGTAGCAGCTTTATCAAGCTTTTCTTGAAGCTTATCGATTTCAGAATGAGCGGCATCAAGAGCTGCTTGTAATTTGTCCTGCTGAAGTTGCGCTTTACCAAGAGTTGCCTGCGTTCTCTCTAACTCCTCTCTTGCTTTGTCTAGTTCAGCTACTGCTTTGTCTCTCTCGGAGTGGAGACGACTTACTGAGGATTGTACCCTGAATTGAAAAGAGATACACTTAATTCATATACTTAATTATTCTTGGAGTTTGAGTGTTTTCTATGTATAATATGGATGTATTTAGAAATTTGTAAGTAAGTATGTATATCATTCGTCTAGATCCCATAGCACAAGTTTATATTAGCTTAATTTGGGCTATACGATGTTGTGTGTGAATGTTCACAAAGTCTTTATTTATTCCGTAAGGTTTGAGGAGCCATGTTTCTGAAGGGAAAAATATCTGATTATATCGGTAACGCCTTCTAGGTAGACAGAAGAATTTGAAGCGTGGATAAAGTATCTTAGCATGGGGATAAAGAGATCTAGTGGTTATTATCAGGGAAGCAGTAGATTATACAAGAAAATCGGATTTCGGGGTAACTTTAAGCATTTGGCTGGAAGGGTTTTTCTTGACTGTACCATGCCATCCCATAAAATTATACTTGTTTTAAGCAGAATATGTTGTTTTCTATTCTCATAACTTTTCAGTGAGGCGTGAAATCTTGGAGTCATCGTTTTAAGGACCACTGATGCTGCCATGTCGATTTTTATGATAGAATTCTCACAATTTAAAGTAATCAGGTTGCTGACATCGTCACTCGGACTTTTTAAATTGCTCTCAATGAATTGTAAAGAATATTTAATTCATATGTTTTATTCAAAGAATGTACAAACTTATACTAAAGTTTACTCACCGATCGTATTCCTCTTTCAAGCTGTCTTGTTCTGTTTGTGCATTTTCTAGCTTAGCCTTCAAACGATACACTTCGCCTTGAGATTTCTCCAATTTGTCTTGTAAAGCGCTAGCCTCAGATCTGGCTCTCTCAGCATCTGCTTGTGTTACTCTCAACTCTGCCAGAGTTCGTCTCAACTCTGCTGAACTCTTATCTGCCTTTTCTTGGACCCTATCTAACTCTTGCGATGTTGTCAATGTGCTTCTACCGAAAGTAGTTTGCGATCGTTCCAATTCATGCTTAAGTCTTTCATTTTCAAGCTCAAGTCGGGCTAGTCTCTGTTTCGCTGCTTCCCAATCGGCTCCCGATCTACCAACTTCGCTAGCAGCTTTATCAAGCTCTGCTTTAGATTTGCCTAATTCCGACTGAGAACTTTCTAATTTAGCTTCTAGTCGATCCTTTTCAGCTTGAGCTCTTTCGAGCCTGGCGCCCAATTTTTCTACCTCGCTTTCAAGTGCATGGAGTTTCATTTTGTATTCGGCTATTTCTCTTTCGTGTAATTCTCTTTCTTCATTCTTCTCATGTTCAGCTCTGTCTCTCTGTTCTCTTAACTGTTGGATCTGCTTTTCCTTATCTCCTATAACTTCTTCGAGAGAAGATAGTGCTCCTTCAGAAGAACAATGGTGTGCTTGCATTGCGTTCAATCTAGCTCTAGCCATGTCTACTTGATTATCTTTTTCTTTCAATAGGTCTTCCAAGTTTTCGATCTGAAAACGATACATTGCTGATATACGAAGAAAAAAGAATCAGTTTTAAAATATTTCAGTAAACAAAAAGAAAATAAAGTGAAAATAAACATACCTCAAGCGAAACGACAAAGTTGACAACACAAACACTAGCTTACAAAAACTAAAAAAAAAGATACGATTTCAAAATATTTTAAAACACTATTTCAACATAAAAGATCAGTAAGATTCTTGTATAAAATATAATGAAAAACTTGATTAAAAGAATTTTTATAATACAGTCTTATTTTTGGACTAAGCAATTTTCCTAAATACTCGTTTAAAGCGCATAACTCCAAACAACTGATTCAAAGTCACGTACAAATTTAGAGACGCGATGTTAATTGGATTAAATGCTGTATCAGCTTCTATAGGCATTCCAGCCGTTAATGAAATTAAAATTTACTTCGAAGCACTTAAATTAAACCATTTACACGGACAGTATAATGTTTCAGAATAATATAACTGCATAAAATAATTCGGATGCTTTAAAATTTGCGTCCATTACGCGAGGCATTTCAGAAAATTGATAATTCGTTTTTATGATACAGTTTGATGTAGCTAGTATTATCTATCGCTTTCGAAATTTAAAAATTACGCCTCTTGGTATTTTACGGTTTATGATTGACAACGTTACTTGAATTTTATAATAAGTCTTTAACTTTTAAATATACATCGAATATGGATAATTGCGTCAAGGCTATTTAAAGACACTGATTTGAATAAAGCTTTTGACAATATTCGTAACATAACCACCAAGGTTTAAAGGTTGCCTGTAAGAGATTGCTTTTTAGCGATAAGGCCGCCCTCTGTACATTTTTACTCCTATAATCTCGTTACATAAATGTTTTTGTATTGGTGTGCAATAAAGATTATTCTATTCTATTCTAACTGTTTGGTACTGATGAAATAAAATCAGTCGCATCAAAAAATGAGCACTAGAACTTTGACGTTCATTGCCTAAGTATATTTAAAACTGGGGCGATTGAAATGGACACAAATCACGTATCGGAAATCTGAAGCTTTAGTTCTATCGGATGGAATCAGCGTTTGATGTCGCGGTGGGCTCTGTTCAACAGACTGCACAAATCGAATGAATTTAATAAAACATCACCTGTTTCAATATGTTCAACTATGTATATGATCAACAGATCATAACATAGTTGAACATTATGATACATTTGATATTTTAAATTTGTTGAAGATTTTGCAATATTTTTAGTAATTCGATAATGCGGTTGAACACTTTCATGTTCATATCATAAGTTAACTTACATAAATGAAACAAATAGTACACTTCTACAATATTTCCAAGGGAGTAAAACTTTTGGTCAAAAATATATAGTACACATTTAAACGAAAAACAAAATAAATAATAATATACTAAAAATAACAGTACAATAAATAACAAATACAAAACAGTAGGCAGAAACAATTAAATATTACAAATTCATAACTCAGTCTTAAGAATAATACTGTGTTGCACTAGCATAGGATATTCTGAATATGAAAGAAAATGTTATAAAAACTGAACAGATTTCTATGCCCGACAATACTCTTTCAAGGTAGTCTGCTTGGACCATGTTCATAAAAGAATGTTTTAATGGTATACCGTCACAATACCAGAAATTATAATGCCTTAACTCAAAATATCGTAGCCCAAAATACCCGAAATCGAAATATCAATATTCAAAAAGCAAATATTTATAATATAAATAATTTAAAATGCCTTACGGTCGAATAACCGAAACCCAAAAAAAAAAATTATCAAATACCTTATCCTAAAATGTTCAAACACAAAATACCTTTTTTTTAACATGATTGCTTCCTACTTGGATGCTATATCTGTGAATGGTTAACACCCCGACTCAGAGTATCCCGAATCGGATAGGTTAGGTTAGAAGACTAAGGCGGGAGCGAAGCGAAGCGGAGCTCCCGCCTTAGCCTTCGTGGTAATTTTTTTTTTATTTTTCTTTAGCCCACTGTAGTACTTTTGTAATTCTGAATCAAAGTGTTTTAACATGAGGTAAATCCTACATGTATACTATGCCGGACTCCTACCGACTAAAAACCACACGTATCCTACATAACAGCCTACAGTTGGGAGCCCCGGGTAATCCCTAATCCCTAAAATTCTGATATAATAATTATTTGTATTTTAAATTTAGACATTTTACGGTAAGGTGTACTGAAATAAGGTATTTTGAATGTTAAGGTATTTCGAATTCGGGTATTTTGGTCTAATGCATTTTAAGTAAAGGCATTTTGATTTCTGGTATTTTAATATATAACCGTTTTAATATTTCTCAATATTAAAATTGCGCAACATTTAAATCCGAAACAAACATTCAATTCACAAACTATACGTTTGACTAGGACTTTATGATACTTATTGGTTTTTTAAGTTTTCGCAAATTCTCATATCATTGTATTCATACACTCTGACGACTCAAACTTAGTGTTATATAGAAACTACACAAACAATAGCGTAACTAATATACACAAATGTCTATCTTGTAATATCTACAGTACTATCATTTCCAACACTTCATACAATTTACCTTTCTCTGCAACACATTGATCTTCCGATCCTTGATTTCCGAGTGGTCTCTCAGTTCTGCGAGTTCGTGAGCCGCTCCCAGTGCCGCTGCCGTTTTCTTCTCCACCAGTCTGCTTTTCTCATCCAGCCGGGCCTTTAGCTCTTCCACCTGCGCATGGTAGCATTTCTGTTTCTAAATCGATGTTGACAAAAAATAATGACGAATTAGGTTTGCTAATGTCAGCATGTCTGATGTTATTAGCCATATTCTCTGTTTGAATTTAGCAAACTGGATTTAAAAGCTACTACTTTTACTATGTATTGTATTTTGGTACAAAGATAGGCTTTGAGAAGCTTGGATAAGACTAAGCATCTTGGCCTTAACCAAACCTAATGACTTAATTGGAATCTTGTTCTGACTGAAGAAATTTAGTAATAAGTATGTGCAAAAATTTAGTAATGGTATCAGTTATTCACGATATTAGACTTCTCTGTTCAGATTTACCACCAACATTTATTTTTCAAGAATTGGATTAAAGAGAAGATTTTTCAAGGAATGTACTAAGGACTTTATTATTATACTTTTTAAATGCATTGAAAAGCTGGAGCAATTTTTAGTGAACATTCCTGCTTGTTAGTCGTGTACTTTGTTAATTCCCTTAACATTTCTGTTACCTCCATACCGGATCCCAACAACACAAAACAATCGCAGAGGTTATATGAATAGAAACTTACAGTCAGTCATGGAAAATATAGATGTTTTCAAGTCTAAACCTCCATAGTTTATTTGGATTGGTATTACCAGATCCATTTTATTAAAGAGTAATCATCATTGCATAATTATATTAAGATTCGAACACTAATTACTATAATAAATTAGCTTTGGCAATTTTGAGCATACCCTTGGGCCTGAAAACTTCACCGTAATGTTGAAATGTTGAATTTCAACATTACAGACAAATGAAGTAATTTTACTATCATATCGTAATGAATTACCTATAATCTTTATCACAGCTAAAATAAGACTTACGTCAGTCTGCAACATACTATAGTGTTCTTCTTTAGCACATAGCGATTCCTTCAAAACTGCAATATGACGCTGGTAATCTTGATGTTGCTCCTCCAAAGCTTTCATCTTGGCCGCCATTGCCAGTATCTCTTGGTCTCGCCTCTGGATCTCCAACCGGAATTCGTCCAACTGCTCATCATTCCACCATCCATCCGAAAGTAGTTATAGAATAAGATAAATCCAAAAATTTGATTAGTTGAACACAAGGTATGGAAGACTCCAGAAATATAAACCAAACAAATCTATCTACTTAGGCAATAAGTGGTGGCGGAAATGATACGGATGTTAATATAACTTTATCACTACTTAATATAATACTGACTATTCAATGATAATTAAGTATTTACTGTCAAAACTTAGTAACGTTAGTACCGAGGTAAAATTAAGAAGCGACGCAAGCTTATTATGTTAATATTGGTTAATTATACAAGAATATGGCACGAAATGTTTCCAGCACTATAATATTGAACACGTTTTAAGAGCAGTGCCATGGAAGACATTTCGATATCTCACACGATCATAAACTTGACATGCAAAACGTTATAATCCACCTAGATATAAATACTTAGTAAAAATCGTATCGAATCACCAAATTGTAAATGGACATTTACGTCTGAAAAACTTTCTATTCTAAATACTAATAAATATGTAAGTCTGAGGGCTCAACGAGCGTCGATAGAAAGTTTTTCAGTCTTCCCACATCTAAAACTACTTAAAGTAGTTCGATAGTAAACATCGTAAGATGCACGGGCGCCTACGTTGTGATACACTTATCTACCGTTACTGTGAGAGAGACTGATGAGACATGACCACTACATGAGAGAGGTCGGACGTGATGAGCTAGACTAGTTGATGTTGAGGCGGGTGACGCGGGATCAAAGCTGGATCTGGACAATGACTTGCGATCAACACCGAAAGCATAACAAATGATCAAATCAAAAAAGATCAAGGAAATTCACAGAAACGTTATAAAGCTACGATGATAATATCTTTAGATGCGTTGACTTCGACAGTCTTTATTTTATTACAGTCTATCTCTAAATCGTCAAATTTGGTGTCAACCTATTGAACCTCATACGTTTCGTCTAACCATACATTTTACATCTAAATTTATATATTCGCTTCGTCTAAAGGCCCTATTTAACAAAAATATTTAAATCGACATCTTTCAAGAATATAATTCTTCTTATTTTAATAAAATAGCTTTAACAACGAACAAGTTTACACAAAAATATTACGAGTCAACACAGTCGGCGACGATCTCGGCTAAGTTCGGACTTAAAGCGAGAAATTGACACGGTAGCCGTCGAGGCTCGGCGGCGTCACAGAGTGGTGGCACTATAGTAGGGCGAGGGCGCCGCTCGCAGCGCGGGGCGGCGCGGGCGCGGGGGCGCAGGCGCCGCGCTCGTGCGGCCGTCCTTCATCACGCGCACGTCGTTCAGCAGAAAACTTACTTGTCTCTTGAAGGGAGGGTCGGAGACCTTGTCGTAGAGCGAGGCGTGACTGGGCGCGAGCGTGAGCGCCAGGGACGGGAGGGGGGCGAGCGGGGCCAGCGGCGGCGGCGACACGAGCGCGGCCAGCTCGCCCTCCAGCAGCGCGACCTGGCGCTCCAGCGTGGCGATGCGCGCCTCCTTGGTCTCCAGCACGGCCGTGAGCGTGGCGCCCGCGCTGCCGCCGGGCAGGCAGCCCGCGCCCAGCGCGCGCTCCAGCTGCGCCTGCAGCGCCCGCAGCGTGTCCGCCGTCGCCTTGAGCTCCTGCCATCACGCGAGTCGGTCAGCCGCCGCCGCCGCCGCTGGCTTACAGCCTACCTACGACCGGCGACGCGTCTCGTCCGCGCTGCGCCGGGGCTGCGTGCCGGTCGACCGTGCGACGTCCTGTCACTACTCGCTACTACCCGCTCTGCGCGGCCAAAGACTCACAGTGCGCCGTCGACTCGACGCAGCCCCGGGTGAAGGCGGTACAAAATTAAATTTTTGCTTCTAAAAACAATGATTGCTCGACTGAGTGTCCAATAAAACTTGTACGAGACGGTCTTCTCTAGGGTTCGTGTGACGGGGACATAATGAGCTGCTAAACATGCAATGTCGTGATTTAGTTTGTGTTCGTGTCGATATATTTTATTAATTTAGTTTTTGTGACGTTTACGCCGAATTTGTAGTCAAATGTTGATTTTTGAAAAAAGCTAGTTATAGTTATTTGTTTTGTTTTTTTCAATATGTTCGTGGCAGGGGCGGGAACTGAGAAAACGGTAACTGGTGCTCGGGGCTTAAGCTTTGACAGTGTCATAGAAAGGTATCGAAAATCCGTGGGAGTGAGAAAGCGATTTCTGCGAAAGATTTGTAGGAAAGCCAACGAGTGAGTTTGATCAGTTTAAACATAGAGGCGTCGCGACAGTCACATTCGGCTCAAGAGTCAAGAAATGAATGAAATGATACACTATCAAGAGCAACACTAACAGAAACAGTGAACGATGATAAAGGTATCACAAAATAAAACGCCCATGGTACATAATACTAGTAAAATGGATAAATATAAGAAAGCAAAAGTGACATGCACAATAGACCGACTATACCACTACGTTCCACAGTGCAGGAGAGATTCTATACTAAGACTAGGTGATAACAAAATTTCTAATAACTCGTAGGAAAGCGACTCTATTAGAAATTTTGCTACACGGCACATGCACACACAAGACATTCTACTACGGTTATCACGATAATTACCTGTTTCTGTGCCATCGCCTGCATTTGTTGAAACATTTGCCGTTCTTCCTCCTTACCTGAAATTTATTTCCAATTTGTACTTCAGCCCTACCAAGGGATAAACTAAATTATTCAGTTTAAGTTCATTAACGTACCCATTCCCTTATTTTGGAGCATTTCGAGTAATTTTTTGATGCTTTCATCTCTTGCTTGGAGCGTTTGTTTTTGTGTTTCAATTCTCAGTTCTAGTTCCTGTTTGAAAAAGAAATTGGTTTGTTTAATTGTTAATAAGTGTTCCTGTTACCGTGTTCTTTATATCGATATTTTTATAAACTTTATTTGTTTTATCTCTTGGTGGAATGCGAGCTTCTTTTGTTGTAAACTTTGGACTAAAAACATTACTTTGTACGTTTTATTTGTAAAAGGAAATCTTGGTGGCTCTCTTCAGAAAATTGCGTTAATAAATACCTAAACGTGATATTTTAACAGTTATCTATACTAAATTATATGGAGGGCTAAGATTTGATTGTTCGTTTGTTTGCATCGAATAGGCTCCAAAACTAATCAACTGATATCAAAAATTCTTTTACCGTGGGAATCTACACTGTCCCCGGGTGACATAGGCTATGTTTTATTTCCTTATTCCCGCGGGAACGGTGAAACCACGTGACATTACCTAGTCTATACTTCTATACTAATATTATAAAGAAGTAAAGTTTGTGTGTTTGTTAAATTGTAAGGGGTAATCTCGGGATCTACTGAACTGAAAAATTATTTCACCAATAGAAAGCTACGTTATTGTGGAGTGTCATAGGCTATATAGCATCACGCTAAAACAAATAGGAGCGGAGCAGTAATAGTAAGTGTTTCAAAAACGGCGGAAAAGTTATTACTTTTGAGAGCTTCGTTGCGTGTGCTGCGTAAATATTTATAGTTATGTAAAAATATGTACCTACTACAAAATTGTTTCCCTTAAAAAAGTTGTAAAAAAATTGCGCGATAGCATGTGTCCATCTTTTGGTTGGTGCACAATAACCATTTTAATAGCAATCAATTTTTTTCTACAATAATGCCACGGGATACCTCTTTCATAAACGTAATTGCTCTTAAAAATAATGCGCCGGGAATACACGCGACGAGAAACCTCTCTCTCTCTCTCTCACGTAGTATTGAATATTAACGACGAGACGCTAGGGGAGTAAACGCAACGCGACGGGAGTAAATGCGACGGGAACAGGTAATACTCTCTCTTATGTGGCGCAAACGAAGTTGCGCGGGTCAGCTAGTAGTTTATATGGAGAAGGTATTTATAGAGCTATTCTTTTTAAATTAGCTTACAGGTCTCGAGTTTCATTAAACTTATGTCTAAAAGCTTTACTCAAAAGATAATTTGTATTTATTTTCCTTTTTTGTTTGTTTTCTTTATTAGTATCTGTCTCACTTACTTTTATTGTATCTCTCAATATTGCTATTTCTCTTTGAAGGTGTTCGTTTTCAGCAAATAATTGTTCAAGTTGTTGCTGCAGTTCTGGGGCGGGCTGTCTCATGCGTAATCTTAATTCTTCTTCCAGTTGTCGTACTAGCATAGCTTGTTTCTGAAAACAAAAATTTTCTAATCAATGCATTTGCTGAAAAACTAGAAATTGGCCTACAGATAAGCCGATGGACTATCGAGCTCATAACTGCAGTAGCAAACCTACGTAACTATGGCGTCAACATTCTAGCGCTACTTGTGACCTTTTTCTTTTATGACAATTCACACACACACACACATATAAAAATTGTTCTTCCGCAGGAATATTATCGATAATTTCGTTGTTACTACTTAAGCAACCCGTGGCCGGTGGTTCTAGTATGGAATGGAAATGCAAACGTTGATGGTTCGAATCCTACGATCTTGCAAAAACGCTATGACGCGTCGCGTCTTGTTGATGGTAGCATTGTAACATTACACACACACTTATATGTAAACGCAAAACCAGCCCGGACGCACGCCACACCATAATGAGCGTTGTTGTGCTATTGCAGTTATGAGCTTGATAGTACCTATTGGGGCTTACAAACATCTCTAGGGGTACCAACCAATCTGAAAAGACCTGTAACTTGGTACACCTGGTAATTAAAAGATGAGATGAGAGTAAGAATTTGAAGAAGAAATTACACAGTACTGCCTAGAGCGGATATTAGATACAACCGACACCCTCAGCTCAGGACAGATTGTCCATACAAATTATTCGTTTTCAATTCTGTTTCACTTAAAACACGTTATGTTTGTACAGAGCTTGAATGTGTGTGTGACGACTAAGGTTAAGCAAACGTTCCGTCAAAATACCCTGCAACTATAAGGACAGCTGTGGCGGGGGTGGGGAAGCTTGCTCAGTGGGGGGCTGGGAGTTGCCTATTATATTATCTTTAATAAAGTTACGAGTACATTATTTCCTTCACAGTTGTATTTTGTGCCACTTAATAAAAGGTCATGGTTGTAATGGATAGGTACAGGATTTTCTTCAAAAGTATTTTTGAAAAACGTGCCTTTGAAGCGCAGAAATACTTATAAATGCAAATTGCACATCGCAGAACTGATTTCTTTCACACAATATAAAAATGAATACATGTGATTGAGATGTATCAAGAGGATACATCTCAATCACATGTATCAATATTTATGTAACTATGCATGGTATAGCTACTTTTTCTACTGACCGTAAAACTGTTTCAGTTGAACCTTTTTCTAATAGTACTTACAGAATATCTAATAGTATACAGTAACAATAGTAAAGGCATCAGGGTGTTCAATATTAGTTTGAGGGCTCGTTTACTTTACATTAGCCACATATTGCCCCGGCTTGTAAGGTTAGCAACAAAAGTCTACTTATATTGTTGAAAATGTTAAGCTGATTTTATTTTCTCTCGCTGTAGGAAACATACTTAGTATCATAGGTTTTGTTTGTCCTATTTATTTATAAATCAAATTGATATGTACTACCTAATACAAAAATTAAATTACTATTAGGTACAAATAAAAAAAGCCGGCCAATTGCGAGTTGGACTCGCGCACGGAGAATTTCGTAACAAAAACCGACAATAAATCACGTTTGTTGTATGGGAGCCCCCTTATGGCGGCTGTACACACTCGTCGAGAGCCTCTCGCCGAGAGCCTCGGCCGAGAAGGCTCTCGACGAGAGCATGCCTGTACACACTCGTAAGCTCAGAGTCTCATAGGACTCCCGCGACAATGGACGTGGAAATTGCTGCTGCTGTTTGTTTTTGTACCGCAAGCTATTATTATAATAAAATGTTTATTAAATTTAAAAACGATTGTAAACTGATTCCGCTGCAGCTCCAGACTGAATAGAGGCAAAAATTCGCAGCCAAGCATCATGAACACATTGCTTATCCTTGTCTTTAACATCCTTCGAATTCCATAAAACGACTTCTATCTGATAGCCGTCAAAAAACTATGATTCGAGTTCTTTAGACCATTTAATGAAATACGTTTGTTCATTAAAACTATCTGCGGGCAACTAAATGAACGAGTGTGTACATGCTCGCTCTCATTTACCTCGCAAGAGCCAACGAGACCCTTTGACTCGGGCGCAAAAACCGACACGCCACCGAGAGCGACCGAGACGAGAACGAGAGAGCGAGACAGGAGCGAGACGAGACGAGTGCGCCATGTACACACCCGCACTCGGCCTGTCTCGGGGTGTCTCGACGAGTGTGTACAGCCGCCATTAAATGTCTATTTATTTACATTTAATTATTTATGTTTAATATTATATTGCCGATATTCTGTGAGTATTTCAAGCGTCTACTGGGTGCCCTTATTGCCTAATATAACTACATATTATGAATAAAGGATTGCTCTGTGGTGGTTGTTAACTATCCTGTTACCTATCCGTAGGTACAGTAGGTACGTATTTCCAAAAGAGTTTGTGAACTTTATGGTTAATTTCTTTTTCAGAATATTGATGACATTTGAATGATGACATTATAAACACGAAACGTCAACAACATAGGTACTTACATGTGATAAAATTGTAACACGCCGGTGTTTGTACGTAAATTATTTATATTGAAGGCTCTTTGTTTACTTTGTAAATTGCTATCTTTGAAATATCACACCCACCTAAAGTAATTTGCTGAACGCGTTATTCACTTTTTTAAAGAAAAATATTTACGATAAAGGTAGAAAAATAAAATAGTATGTGGACCCGTATAAAGTTCAATCATGGCGACACGAAAATAAATTTGCAATCTTTTGATTTTGTTGTATCTCCTAAAGTATTCATTTTATTTGCATGGTTTAAAGGGAAAAATAATCTTGATGATATGTTCAAACCAACTAATGTATTTCAATTCAGAAGGATACCTTATTACCAGCGAGGACTCATGAATAGGGTCCCGTTTGTTACCCTTTGATGGTTCGGAACTCTAAAAAGCAAATTTCTTTTCAATTAAACAATTTATTCTATTAGCTGGAGTCATATAAGCGTATGGTCTTTTCGCGTGTTACTAACATTTTTTGATAATTTCTCTCCTCCAGACGTTTCGGCTAAATTATTGTATACAGTTTATATTATAGACTGGGTTAGTCTCATTATTGTGACTACGACTATGCGACCGTGGTAGTGTTCACAATATTGAACTCTACAGAATTAGAGCTTATGGACGTTCATCGATTTCCTTTGCTGACTGTACCTAATAAAAAATAAGTGTACACTTGAACTCTGTCATGAACTGTTTTCTTGGAAGTCTTTATTTCATTAAATAAAACAAATAATTACTGAGGTAATACACGCTATAGCAGACGTACCTAAATTAGGCTCGTATTTTACTTGTACTTATTATTTATTTAGGCATCGGTTTTAGGGTTCCGTAGTAACAATATGTGCTGACCATTTTTTTTCTCCATCCAAAGGTTGCCTGGTAGAAATCGCACTTAGCGATAAGGCCGCCCATTGTACATTACAAGACCTTGTATTCCTTAACTAGGTATGTAAATATTTTCTTTTTGGTGTACAATAAAGAATATTTCTATTCTATTCTGACCATGGACGCTATTTCCAATATGTGCGTGATTCCCTCACGCCACGCTGTCGTCTAAGGCTTGCTTCTGTAAGGACGGTGAGCAGCACCCTCACCGTCCTCAGGCCCCCGGTCATGGAGGTCGATAGCCTTGGTCGAAGACACGTCTGCGACGCTCCCGCCGCAGACTGCGGTACTCATATGGGAGAGTTCTCTCCCGCTCCCTCCCTGCCGTCTCTTTCACGAGCGTGAGCTGCTCACAGAAAGAGGCAGCGGAGTTCCACTTACTCCCGCTGGAGATCATGGCTCGCACCATGGTCTCTAGCGAGAGAGTGTCCACGTCCAGACCTGCCACTGGCGCTGCCGCGCTGTTGCGCTCACGACGTGCACTTCATCAATGTGTGGACCGCTGTGACCATCGACGTGGCATTAAACTCAAAATAATTAGTCAAACCATAGTGGCTCCTAGAAGTTAATAATCCCTTTTCCAAAAGTCATACATCCACGTAATTTCCCCCGTTGAAAATCCTTTCTTAGTGAGTGTTTTCTAAGAAAAGGTTACTCCTTAAAACATCAGCTATCTGCCAGTGCAAGTCTCGTTAAAATCAGTCCAGCCGTACCAGAGGTTAACTGGAACAAACGTATCGAGGCTGGCTTGTATAGATAACTAGCGGACGTCACGACGTTTCACCGGCGTAGCTCCTGTTCCCGTGGGAATACGGTAATAAAATATATGCTATGTTCACTGGGGATGGTTTAGCTTCCCAACAGTGAAAGAATTTTCGAAATCACTTCTATAGTTTCGGAGCCTATTCGATGCAAACAAACAATGAAATCTTTCCTCTTTGTAATCTTCTTCTAATACTCGTATATAAAATTCGCGTGTCACAGTTTTCGTTGCCATACTCCTCCGAAACGGCTTGACCAATTCTCATGAAATTTTGTGAGCATATTGAGTAGGTCTGAGAATCAACCAACATCTATTTTTCATACCCCTAAGTGATCGGGAATAACATTCCACGCGGGCGGAGCCGCGGGCATCAGCTAGTATTAGTATAACAAAAAGCTTCTTAGATGAAGGAAGTGGTTATACAAATCGCAAGGGAGATTCAAATAAGGTTATAACGATCCACGTTTTTATTTTCGTACCAAACAAGGTTATTTTTAATTCTATTCAGAGCGTAAGGCCATGATGTAAATCCAATTATTATAACGGGGACTTTAGAGACTTCTGCAGTGAATCAAAACTCGAGATGGAAATTTTTATATAGATTATTTCATTCAAGTGAACCGTTCAAGAATGAATATAACGGAATAATTTCTTCTCACATAATGCCACAACACAACCCATATGTGTAACTAGCTGTTGCCCGCGACTTCGTACGCGTGAAAATTATGTTATAATGTCAATTTGATTGCTCTCTGCTTAGCCCCTAGAATTTGTAGCGTGATAATATATAGCCTATTTGAAGACCCTACCTCTAGTTAATATTTGTGCAAAATTTGAATCAAATCGATTGAGTACTTTTCGAGATCTTTCCGGACAAAGCAAAGAAAACAGACAAAAAAAAATTCTAACTATATTTTTGGCTTTGGTATCTTATGTTGAACACCCAGCGAGTTTTTTTTTAAATATTTCCAATGTACAGTTTTGACTTTTCTATCATTTTATTATATGTACTAGCTGACCCGCGCAACTTCGTTTGCGTTACATGAGAGTGAGAAAGAGAGAGGTAGGTATGGTATTAATATTTCCCGTTGCATTTACTGACGTCGCGTCAACTCGCGTCGCTTACCAATATTCAATTATTCATTAGAGCTGACCCGCATAACTTCGTTTGCGTCACATGAGAGTGAGAAGGAGAGGAGGTGTTAACGTGATGTAATGTTTCTCGTCGCTTTTGCTTCCGCCTATCTGTTTTTTGGTATGGAACTCATCGTGTGCGAGTCCGACTCGCACTTGGCCGGTTTTTATCGTTCAGTTGACTGGCTACCACTGCAGACCACGTTTACTCCCATCGCGTCGCTCATACTTTAAAGAGGGTTATTGTAAGTGAACCTTAAAAGATAGGCATTTGCTGTTGAGAACTTTTTTTATAACTTTTTAAGAGGAACAAATTTGTAATACACTATTTCTTACGTAACTTTAACCATTTATGCATGGAACCTCTCAAAAGAAAGAAATTTTCCCCGTTCTCGAAACATTACTCATGGTTGTTCCGCTCCTATTCGTCTTAGCGTGATGTTAAATCGCCATTGGCCATCCTCAATAAATGGACTATTAATCTGTACAACAATTTTTGAAATGCAACCATTAATTTCTGAGATCCTATCACAAACAAACTCTTCAGTTTTTTTAGAACTTTTTAAAAGAAACAATTTAGTAATACACAATTTTTACGTAACTTTCGACGTCCTACGTAAGCGAACGTGAAGCGGCGCGGCGCGGCGCGATACCAACAAACAGTTGAAACCTATTGAAGTGTCCTACGTGACCAAACGTGCGTGCGGTGCGGTGCGGGGCGGCGCGAAATGAAGCGAACGCGATCAGTTGGTTTGATATTTGCGCGCGAACTGGATGCGGTGCCGCCGTGTTTTTTATTATGTCGGAAATAGAAATTTAAATCAATACAATCCAAGAACGTCCTATATTATGTGATAAAAAAAAATTAATAAAAACATATAGGTATACGGTCGAATTGAGTAACCTCCTCCTTTTTGAAGTCGGTTAAAAAAGAAGTATACATTATCACAAATGGTTATCATCGTACCGCGGATGGTTGATACCAAAGAGGTCAAGTATCTTGGGGTACTTCTTGACAGCAAACTAAACTGGAGTAATCATCTCGGAAACAAAATTAACAAAGCTACGGTCACAGTCTACTTAACAAACATCTCTTTAATTTAGGTGTCACAGACAGTCCCCTTTGCAGACGGACGAAACTGCCAGTCACATTCATATGGAATGCCGGAAACTGGTAAGATACAGGGCTAGACACTTCGGTACACCGAGGTCGCTCCAGGAAGTCTCCGGCAACATGAAGAGTCTGCTAGACTTTCTGGAGGAACTGGGTTGGCAGTAGCCATACCACAACCCCCCACGCAAAGTGGGCACAGAAATGAGGTTGCGTTGCGGAAACCAGCCTGTGAAAACCTAAAACCTAGAACTCCATACATTTTTTCGATCTATGGCAGTTGCATCAGGCTGATGCAAAGTGCCCACTGACAGGCAGCGTCGCGCGTCGCCTCGGTGGCGGCTGTGATTCGCGTGCACGTAGGATATAGCCGCCGCGTCGCACCGCGTCGCGCTGAATTCGCGTGTCACCGCTTGAGAATCGCGTTCGCTTTGAACCGCCTACCTAGGACGTAGCGTAGGACGTAGCGTAACCATTTACGCAGCGTACGCCTCGGAAGCTCTCAGACGGTAAAAAATATTCCCCGTTTTCAAAACATTATTGATTGCTGATCCGCTCCTATTCGTCTTAGCGTGATGTTATATCCTCGATAAATGGACTATGAAACTGTAAAATAATTTTCGAAATCCAACCAGTAGTTCCTGAGATCCTAGCGTTCAAACAAACAAACAAACAAACAAACAAACTCTTCAGCTTTATAATATTAGTATGGATGATGTCGACATTTTAATAGGATCAAATATTGATTGTAAATCCGTGAAAAATGGTACGGTTTACGTGTTTAATACGTCAACTGTATAAATGTACGTGCTACGAAGATATAAGTTGCCTTCTTCAGTCTCTAAAAACGTGTCCACATAGCTCGCAGAATAAGCACATAAAAGTGACATTGGGCTGGCTATCCAGAGGACATACCCGGGGCTCCCAACCCGTAGGCTGTTAGGAGTGTTAGGTAGGATACGTATGGTATTTAGTCGGTAAGAGTTCGTCATAGCAATGCTGTAGGATTTTTATCACGTAAAAAAAGGTGGGCTGGTCACATCTGCAGAAGAACCGAAGGCCGATGGAGCAAACTACGTTGGGACTCCCATAGGCTGATTTGCTGTCCTGGGGTATCCTTCCGAGGTATCCGGGGCTCCGAACTGAAGGTTGTTAGATAGTATATGTGTGGTTTTTTGCCGGTAGGAGTCTGGCATAGCATAGAGTATGTTATTAAAGTCGCTTTTCAAAGTATGTTGTTAAATTCGCATTTCTTTATGATTAAGTATTTTAGGTAAATAAGACGGCTCATTATGTTAACATAGCTATAAAATGCGAAAACTATCAATGGTTATCACTTATCAATCAGATATTGTTTAAGTTATAAATTAGTGATGTAATAACTGTTGTTTCCCCCCCCCCCCCCCCCTTTTTATACGAGAAGGAAAGTCCTCATGGATGTTATGCCGGACTCCTACCGACTAAAAAACCTCACGTAACGCCCAACTGCCTATGGTTGTGAGCCCCGGGAAAGCCCTCGGAAGGATGTCCCAGGACTTCCAACAGACTTAAGGCACTGCGGCCTCATCCAGACAATAATTTTTCCCCCTAATTCGCAAAATTTGCGATTATCAAATAAAATAAAATAAAATAGCACCCTTGGAGGATTTGACTCATGTTAAAAAAGGGCTGATTTGGTTGATGTGACCGCCTACTGAATTTCTTCTTTCTACGATATCTTAAAAGAATGCTCCTGTATCTATTTTTACTATTCGGAAAGTTTCCTGTGAAGATTCGAGAAGTCATCTGAAATTCGACACACGATTCAAATATCTTGTAACATCTATAAATCTAAGCGCACGGCAGTGCGCAGGCCAAGTTCCAGCAACAGGCCGAGCGCATGCCGTACTCTATTTACACGAACCGCTTCGACCCACTTTTGACCCCCCTGTAGCTCAGTGCTTATTGCAAGTACAGAAATAAAATTGTACGTACGTAATCATATACTAGTACTAAGGCAGTGTACCAAATTTCATAGATGTAGCTTTAGTAGATCCTGAAATATGACCCTGTGAATATAGCTAATTTTGGCACTGACTGACTCACTCACTGACCGGTCATCAAAACCTCTAGGCCACTTCCAATTGTCCTAGCGTTATGAAATTTAGCACACAGATCGGGTGTTATATGTAGATTAACGAAAAATTGAGAAATTTAAGAAATCGGTTAAGCGTGAGTTGGAAAAGGGTTACAAAGTTTGTATGGGACCACAGGATTCCTTGGTCGGATCTTCTTCAAATTTTGCATAAATCATCTCTAACATAATTGATGGAAGATGTGTTTCGTATTTTATTGAAATTCATTCCAGAACATGGCTAAAAGGGGGTAACAATTGTTTTCTTCGGGGGGTTTTGATTCGAATTTGTATCAATACTTCTTAGTGATGAGAGGACTCTTTTGATTTAATTTACTTTTTATTTTCACACATGTCATGTTTAAAAGCTCAATCAGATTTGAGAAAGATGTTGTCAATGTTTTGATTAATGTCAATCAAATTCTCTATACATACAAATTATGGAAAAGTCAATTCTGCACATTGAATATTGTTATTCATATTTGTGAAATATTTGGATCAAATCCGTCCAGTAGTTTAGAGATCAGCAAGCATTCTAAAGGATGACTCACGCTAGACCGTGCCGGGTCCGAGCCGAGTGTCGGCCGTAGCACAGTCACCGAGCCGGTTGCATTCACGACTGCTCGGGCGAAGCTCGGCGGCACTGTATTCATGCAACGGGCCGTGGCCGAGCCGAGGCGGGACCGAGTTGTTTCCGAGCGCTTTCCGTAGTTCGGCTGTCACTCAGTTGCCGCTCGGTTTAACGCATAGATTTAGCGCGAAAAATTCTAAATCTATGGTTTAACGTGAGTTTGTTCACAAAAAATATATTTAATATTAATTGACCTTGCTGCGGCCGGCACTCGGCTCGGACCGGGCACGGCGTATCGTGAGTCATCCTTTTTAGGGTTCCGTACCCAAAGGGTAAAGAACGGGACCCTATTCATGAGACTTCGCTGTCCGTCTGTCTGTCTGTCTGTCTGTCTGTCCGTCAGGAGGCTGTATCTCATGAACGGTGATAGCTAGAGAGTTGAAATTTTCACAGATTATGTGTTTTTGTTGCCGCTATAACAACAAATACTGAAAACAAAAACATAATAATATTTAAGGGGGGCTTCCATACAACAAACGTGTTTTTAGCGATTTTGTCTTATATATTCGGTAATAAGGTATCCTTCACAATTTAAATACGTTAGTTAATTTGAACATTTCATCACAATCATTCATTCCCTTTACACCATGCAAATTAAATGAATACTTTAGGAGGTATAGCACAATCAAATGCTGCTCAATGAAATTAATTTCGTGTCACCATGATTGAACATTATACGGGTCACATACTAACTTATTTTTCGACTTTCGTCCTAAATATTTGTTCTTTAAAAAATGAACAACGCTTTCAGCAGATTACTTTAGGTGGGTGTAATATTTCAAAGATAGCTATTTCATAGGAAATAGTAAACAAATAGTCCATATTTTAGATTTTTTTCCAGTATAAACAATTTACGTACAAACACACAATTTATGTTGTAGACGTAGATATCGTGTTTATAATGTCATCATTCAAATGTCATTAATATTCTGAAAAAGAAATTAAACATAGAGTTTACAAACTCTTTTTGAAATAGATACTGTACCTACCGTAGAGGATCTATTCAAGGATAGTTAACACTATAGAGCAACGCGACCTGTATAAAGACGCGCGTTGTATAACACTATAGAGCAACGCGAACCGTCTAAAGACGCGCGTTGTATAACACTATAGAGCAACGCGAACTGTCTAAAGATACGCGTTGTATAACACTATAGAGCAACACGAACTGTCTAAGGCGCGCGTTGCTCTGTGATAATAGGTAATGAGGGCAACCAGTAGACGAATGAAATACTCACAGAATATCGAGCATTGTATTTTCATAAAAAAATAATAATTGAAACCAAATGGACCTTTACTGGGACATCCTTTCGAGAGCTTGTCTTGTTGAGAGAGAGGAGTCCGGCATATCATTCATTAAGGATTTTCTATCTCGTTAAAGAAAAAGCAAAAAGGCAATGCAACAAATAGGTACGACTTTTGTTGTTTTTTGGTACGGAACCCTCCGTGCGGGAGTCCGACTCGCACTTGGCCGGTTATATTCCAAACATAAGCTATATTTTAATGTAATGACATTAATAAACATTTATATATAATCACACTAAATAACCTTAGGGGTAAGCAGAAGGCTAATAAACTATGTAAATTGGGGATTAACCTATTAGATTGATTAAACTGAAAATTTTGCAGGAATATTATTAAGAAGTATGTAAGCTTTAAACGTGGACTTCACATTATAACGCTTGAATTGGCTTAATCGAAAATCGATTTTTTATAAAAATATTTATGAATCATTGATAAAATGAGAATAAAATGAGGAGGGGGGGGGGGGAGAGGGGGAAGGATACAAAATAATGTCATGTATACATAATGCACACTTTAAAGCTTATTAAAGAAAAAATAGGTACGGTTTCTTAAAAAAAAGTATTGAAATCCCACCAAAAACATCCCTGTTGAAAAGGAGGCCAAGTTCCTATGGGCTAATTGTTCGCCTAAAAAAGGGTTGAAATCCAATCCAATGCCAAGTTTAGATGTACTTTAAAATCGATCATAATCATCTTCATCAACAGCCTAATCCACTGGTAAACATTTGCCATTCCCAAGACTCGCGTCCACACTCAGACCTCCACCTTTCGAATCCAGCCATTACCCACCACCGCATTCACGTCAACGGTCCATCTGGCCGAAATTCACTTAACCATACACCCAACTTAAAATCTGGTGTAGTTGTGAAGATACGTAGGTACCTACTTGGTTAAAAATATCTAAAATAATGTTACTTCTAAATTTGAACTTGGCAGGTTAATTTAATTATATACATAATAAATTTAATTATACAATTAATCAAGTGTTACGTACTGCACGAAACCCTGCCAAGTTCTAATTTAGAAGTAACATTATTTTAGATATTTTTAACCAAGTAGGTACCTACGTATCTTCACAACTACACCAGATTTCAAGTTGGGTGTATGGTTAAGTGAATTTCGGCCAGATGGACCGTTGACGTGAATGCGGTGGTGGGTAATGGCTGGATTCGAAAGGTGGAGGTCTGAGTGTGGACGCGAGTCTTGGGAATGGCAAATGTTTACCAGTGGATTAGGCTGTTGATGAAGATGATTATGATCGATTTTAAAGTACATCTAAACTTGGCATTGGATTGGATTTCAACCCTTTTTTAGGCGAACAATTAGCCCATAGGAACTTGGCCTCCTTTTCAACAGGGATGTTTTTGGTGGGATATTATATACGCTCTGTGAATCACGTTTTGAAATCCTATCCCATTTGGATGAGTTGTTGAATATTCGTGGGTCAAGTAGACTTTTTGGTAAAGGTTTTAGCTTTCTGCGACATAAAATCTCGTGTCACTGTGTTTATGATCACACTACTCCGAACGGGCTCAACCGATTTTATCGAATAACAAGTATTTTTCTTTCTCCTACCCATTTTTAATGGGCGGCTGAGAAGGGTCAGATTCAGCTTACCGAGATACTGCAAGTCCCAGCCGGAAGTACTCTTCACAGAATATAAAATGGACATGACCACTTCCGTTGCGAGAGTTCAGGCCTCTTTAAAATTTAATTAGGTGAGAGACCCACAGGATTATTTTTCAAAAAAAAAATAGGCTCTGTAAGTTATTTCAATGTTTTTTCTATTCCAGGAAATAAATTTCGAAAAAATATTGTAACCGGAGCAAACGCTTAATGGGCCTTCTGAAGTACGTAAAGTTAAGATATATATACCCACAAACAATCACCCATCCTATGAGTAAGCGGAGCTTCGATCGCTTTTCAAAACTTTACATATCTATTCACCCATAAGTTTATATTTCTTTAGAGGCTGTTGCCCTAACGACGGGAGGGTCCCCTTTTGTTTTTTACGCGTGGATAATCCGTCATGGATGCTATACTTACCTATACCGGATGCTTACCGACTAAAATCCGTTCCTTTCCTACTGCCTACGGTTGGAAGGTCTGGGTTAGCCCTGGGAAGGATATCCCAAGGATTCCCAACAGACCTTGGCTACCACTGCGGCCTCACCTTGGGGGTTCGGGTGCTATCCCGCGTCTTTGGGGGGTTGTTAATGGGGTAATCCCGCTTCATCGGGAGTGTGGCGGGCAAGAATTTATCACGTCACTCTGTCGTCTTGGGCCTGCTTCTGTAAAAACTGTGAGCAGCCCCCCATCGTCCTGGTCTTGGGGAGAGGCCTGATCGACGTCCGTACAGAAACAAACCCAAAACGGCAGCGTGACGTTCGTTTCACACACGCCTCAATAAGCGGGATAACATCCGAACCAACATCTTAAGAGTGACGCGGGATAGCACCCAGACCCTGGGAGATACTGGCGATACTGGAACATCCTTCCGAGGAGTTCCCCGGAGCCCTGACCATAGCCTTTAACCATATGAGGACCGTGTCGTTTTATTTGGTTCATACGGTCACGCCTTTATCCCCGAAGGGGTAGGCAGAGGCATATTATAATGCCCACAATTCACCTTTTAGAATTTGTCCCACGTACCTAATAGGTGGTGAGCCGTATTGCCGTGTTGAGTTGACTGCCTGCTGTTGAAATTTTGAAACCGCCTAAACGTCTAGTCGGTTCAAGTCCGGCATTACACCCACACGTAAAACGAAAGAGGCTGTTGACCAGTTTCGTGCAGTCAACTATTAAACCAAAGGATCGTAAATAAATATAGCAATTAGTAGCGTGTACACAATCAGTACAAGCGTGGTTATACTTAAAAAGTTGGTCAAATTCGTGTCAGGCAATGCAGGGTTCGTAACGACAAATTTGTAATACAGAAAGTATTTTTTCAATTGGTCGATTATTACTCGTAAAAGCGTACTAATGTGTGACTAGCTGAGCCCGCAACTTCGTTTACGTCACATAAGGTGTATAAAAGGAGCGGTATTTCTTCATCAGACTCATCAAGCAGCGTGTGAAACTGACCTGTTTGCTTAATCATAAAAGAGCTTAAAGATTAAGCCAACACGCCAGTCTAGATTTACCCATTTACAGATTCATAAGTCTATGTATGATTCTTTAAAGTGATATAACTTTTTTATTTATGAACCGATTGATATAAAATGTTAAGCGGAGCAAACCTTAACATAATAAAAAAAACCGCATTGCAATCAGTTAAGCGGTTACTGAGATTAGCGTGCACAAACGTTCAGACAAACAGATTTACAGACATGCACATCACACCCGAAATCCCCCAAAGACGCGGGATAGCACCCGAACCACACCCTGGGCGAGGACGCAGTGGCGGCCTAAGGTCTGTTGGGAGTCCTGGGACATCCTTCCGAGGGCTTCCCCGGGGCTACCAAGTAAAGGCTGTTGGGCGTTACGTGAGGTTTTTTAGTCGGTAGGAGTCCGGCATAACATCCATGAGGATTTTCCCTCACGTTAAACAAAAACAAAAAAGGCATCGTGTGTAAAATTACCAGTAGTTCTGCCTACAGAACTAGTCAACAGAACAGGTGGGAGTAGACGGTTTTAGCGTCGTCGGTAGGTGATTTAAATTCTATTTCAAATACAAAATACTTGATAATATTATAAGTGGTGAAAGTTTCTTTCAAGAATCTTGCGGTAATAGTGCGTGGGTTTTTCTAAGTAAAATCTACATTTACTTCTAAGTAATTTCTAAGTATTACTTTAACAAAACCCACGTTGAAGAAATGTATTGGAGAAACCCGTTTGAGGATGAATAAGAACCTCCTACATACAGTTATTATATAACTTCAGATAATAATAGTACATACACTACCTACATATTTTTTTGTTAACTGCCATTATAGGAGAGACAGGAAATCTCAGACTAGCTAGATAATTGAAATACACTTTATTATAGTCTGGCCCATAGATTAAGAATGTACAAAAATCCTAAATCTATGGTCTGGCCATAACAGCTGTGCACTCTCTGAGGTATGCGCGGCGAGGTGGGAGCCGGGGAAGAGCATGAGTACACAATACATGCGATTAATACACATCGGACAAATCTTACGAGATCAGTTTACATTTTTAAAACTGATGAATTTTTCTTTTCATAACTCCAAGATCAAAATCATCGACAACATGGAGTGCACAGCAGTTATGGCCAGACTGTAGCTAAGTCTGTACCTATCAACTTGGGTGTTATGTAGGTATGATGTTTACAATTTTCTAGTAGGTACACTATTATAGTTAAGTTACTAATAAGTTAGATAATTAAATTAATATTATAAAGAGGAAAGATTTGATTTTTTATTTGTTGTGGAAGAAGACCCGCAGTCTTTTTGTCACTTCTATTCTTTGGAGTGCAGAAGAACATTTTTCGCGTTCTTTCAATTTCTTTTTCAACTAGATAAGTATTGTAGGTACCTACCTACCTACTAATTCGACATTTCTTTAAGGGGCACTGAGTGCTCCTGCATGCTCCCACAAAAAAGCCCTGTTTGTTAGTATGTTTGTTTGCATTGAATAGGCTCCAAACCGACTGAACCGTTTTGAACAATTCTTTCACAGTTGGGAAGCTACATTATTCCCGGGTAACATAAGCCATATTTTATTCCCGCATTCCCATGAAAACGGGAACTACGCGAGTGAAGCCGTATGAGATCGATTAGTAGTTAGTAAAATCTCCTCCATCAAAATAGAAAAAGCAGATGGTCGTATCAAGGACAGCAATAACATCTTAAATGATTGGATACTTTGTATTTAATCTTATTTGCCATAATATTGAGGGCAAACTAATCTTAGGATTAGTGCGAATGATATCATGTGTATTCTCGGGTAATAAAATGATTAGGTTCATTACTTTATTGTTGGAAGGGAATATTGTCGTAGAATATCAAATCTGGCAACATTATGTGGTAGCTTTGAGTGAAATGCAACGTTTTTAGGCACTTCACAAACTTTACAGAGTGTTTCTACCGACTATACTGGGGTAAGGCTTACTTGACTCTGTTTTCGCCGAAGACTATTGGCCTCCATGACCGGGGGCTTGAGGACGGTGAGAGGGCTGCTAACCGTCCTTACAGAAGCAGGCCCATGACGGCAGCGTGACGTGAGGGAGAAGCGGGATCACATCCGAAACCTCCCAAAGACGCGGGATGGCACCCGAACCGTCCCCTGGGCGAGACCGCAGTGTTGGCCGTAGGTCTGTTGGGAGTCCTGGGACATCCTTCCGAGGCCTTACCCGGGGCTCCCAACCGTAGGCTGTTAGCAGGACACATAAGGTTTTTAGTCAGTAGGAGTCCGGCATAACATCCATAAGGATTTTCCCTCACGAAAACAAAAAAAAATTATAATAAGAGCTGTAGAAATTATTAATTAAATAAATAAATAAATAGGTATATCAGTTGCCGATAGATTGGCTTGGAACCTATTAAGGTTTTCAGGAACCAAATCAGCATCACCTACAAGTAGTGCCCCTGCTGGCAACAACATCATGGTGAAGTCAGAGAAAGAAACCCCGAAATTAAACCCTATAACGACCCCTCTGCCCAGCATGACACAGTAAGGCCAAACATTCTTCCAAAATGATTGGAAAAGTCCTCTATAGTGTCTCCAACCGTTTATCTTACTCTAATAGCGACATGAGAACGTAACTGTTCTATTACTCGTAAAAGTGAACTTTGAAATATGATTTTTTTTTTGCGTGAGGGAAAATCCTCATGGATGCTATGCCGGACTCCTACCGACTAAAAACCTTACGTATCCTGCCTAACAGCCTACGGTTGGGAGCCCCGGGTAAGCCCTCGGAAGGATACCCCAGGACTCCCAACAGATCTACGGCTGCCACTGTTGAAATACGTAGTAAAATAAATACATAAACTGCCTAATCATAACCGTTAATATTATAACGCATTAAAGACACAAAAGTAAAATAAAATAATAAAATTAAAATAAACGGTTGGACAGACCAAAAATTTCATTTACTACTAGCGGATGTCACGCGGTTTTACCCGCGTAGTTCTCGTTCCCGTGGGAATACGGGCATAAAATATAGCCTATGTTCACCGCAAAGAGTGTAGCTTTCCAACAGTAAAAGAATTTTTCAAATCGGTCCAGTAGTTCCGGAGCCTATTCGTTACAAACAAAAAAACAAATAAACCGGCCAAGTGCGAGTTGGACTCGCCCATGAAGGGTTTCGTAGCAGCAAGTAACATAATAAAAAAGTTCTTATAGTTCGTTGTAACTTTGGCTGAGGTTTTAACACGTTCGCAGTGGGAGTGATTTCACTAACCGGAAATTGCGGTTTATGACGTATTAAAAAAAAACTACCAGCTCTATCTCGTTCAAACTAATTTTCGTTGGTAGTTTTCATGACAATGTATGTACATCATATATTTTTTTTAGATTTATCATTCTCTTAGTTTAGAAGTTAGAGGGGGGGGACACACATTTTTCCACTTTGGAAGTGTCTCTTGCGCAAACTATTCACTTTAGAAAAAGATGATGTTAGAAACCTCCATAGCATTTTTGAAGACCTATCTATAGATACCCCACACGTATGGGGCTGATGAAAAAAAAAAATTTTGAGTTTCAGTTCTTAGTATGGGGACCCCCAAAATTTACTGCTTTTTTTTCTAGTTTTATATAAGAATCTTAATGCGGTTCACAGAATACATCTAGCTACCAAGTTTCAATAGCATAGACCGTATAGTTTCGGAGAAAAGTGGCTGTGACACACGGACGGACAGACAGACGGACAGACAGACAGACATGACGAATCTATAAGGGTTCCGTTTTTGCCATTTGGCTACGAAACCCTAAAAAGCACATCTTTCCTCTTTATAATATTAGTATAGATAATACCTATAACATAGTCTATTAGATCAGCAACTCAAACTTTCCGATCCCAGGTCGAACACGAAAACAGGAAATTGGTGTCAATAAATGGAACAATGAATTAAAGATGTATGGGTGCATGATAGTCCAATATATTTGTGTAGGACTGCCAATAACAATATCTATATGAAGAATGCCGAGCATGAGTCGACAACAGCCAGGTAGGGATACGACTCTGTAATAGGAGATAGCGATTTGAATATAGCCGTATAAGCGATAAGGCGGCTCAGTTTTCCTTTAACTGCCGTCGAGTTGGGGGCTGGTAATTTTTTTACAGAAAGGTAACGTTAATATAAGCACACACGTAAAGTCACAACATGCGGAGATGCGTAGTTTTTGAGAAAAAAAATATTGAAATTTCATATTAATTGTAAACAAACAACACCATTTTGAGTGCACCTGTCAAACTGTGATCGTATTATTGGTCAAAATAGTGCATAGATAAAAGACGTCAAGAAATTTGAGGCAAAAAAAAACCGGCTACTGTTTCGGTCAGCAAGCAATTGAGTCCTATCGAGATCTTGCAATCTTCAAAATAAAGAAAAAATCCGACTATAAAATAAGAAATTAGTACTCTCAGTTGAACATGTGAATGATTTCGCCAAGTTTTGATTATTTTGCCCCGATTGGTATCCCACGGGGGGTTGTGCTCACTTTGTTTCAAATTCACACTTGATCATGTTCGCGGTTAATCCCATTTGCAGTTGGTATACATTTATGGTTGGCCCCTTTGCGGCTCATCCCATTCACACAATACACCCATTCTCAAGAGTTTCAGCACTGTAGGTACCTTATTTCTCTACGGTAAATAATTTTGATTAAAACAGAAACATCAGCATGATAATTGGTTTTCTCACAAATTAATTTCCGTAAAATAAGATGTTTTCCGGAATAAATCAAAACTATCTCATGCAAAAAATTACACCAATTCACTGATTACTTACTATTTGCGTGCAATAACAAACACTTTGTCATCCTTAAATATGCATATGTCTGTCTGTTCGCGATAAATTGAAAGTCAATTGAACAAATTTTCATGCGAGCGTTTATGTAATGATTAGCTGTTCCCCGCGGCTTTGTCCACCTGGAAATCGTTATAGCATAAAATCATTACCTCTTTTTGCGCAGATCGGTTAAAAAGTAGCCTATGTCTTTTCCAGGGACTCAAACTATCTCTGTATGAAATTTCATCTAAATTCCTTCAGCGGTTTAGGCGTCAAAGCGTAGCAGACAGAGTTACTTTCGCATTTATAATATTAGTAGGGATTTATGGTTCAACAAATTTATACAATCTTCCCGCTCCGCCGTTGAATAAATCCGCATCCCAACTGACCCTTTCACAATCCCTTCGCCGCATTTGTTCCTTAATTTCAAGCGAATCGATATTTTCAAGGCCCACCATCGTTTATTCGTATCAAACATTCATGTGCCCCCGAGACTTGAATCCAAACAGTTTTGGTGCCTTTTGGAGCAATCAAATTCATTGATTTCAATTCAAGTTTTACTTACTGGCAGTTTTTGTTGGCAATTTTGAGTGATAACTGCTTAGAATACGGTTTAAAAACGATGCCATTGGGATATTAAGTTTATTTTTATTGGACCCTTTTTAGGGTTCCGTACTTCTATTACTGAGACTGCGCTGTCCGTTTATCTGTCTCCAGGCTGTATCTCGGGAACGTTAGTAGCTGAAATTTTCAGAGATGATGTATTTTATTTTTAGAAACTCTCGTGGCCCCGCGTACTAAGTGGTAAGCGATTACTACAGTTAAGCAACATTTAACTAAATGTTGCTTAACTGTAAATGAAATAGTCACTCATCCAAGGACCAGCCATACTAGTATGGCTGGTGACTATTTCATTTGCAAATGTTTCTGTGCTGCCAAAGGCATGTTCATGTTTAGCGCTTATTCTGGGTTGCTAGCTTGAAAATTTTTAACAGCGGGCAGTCACAACCCGCGCCTGTCTATTTTAACACAACGAAAGGCTCGCCACCTATAACGTGGGATAAAAAATAAAAGCTGAAAAGTGGGCATTTAGTATGCCTCTGTCTACTCCATCTATACTAATATTATAAAGAGGAAAGATTTGTTTTTTGTTTGTTTGTTTGTTTGTTTGTAACGAATAGGCTCCGGAACTACTGGACCGATTCGAAAAATTCTTTCACTGTTGGGTAGCTACACTCTTTGCGGTGAACATAGGCTATATTTTATTCCCGTATCCCCACGGGAACGGGAACTACGCGGGTGAAACCGCGTGACGTCCGCTAGTCAGGGATAAAGTCTTTACTATATTTGCGTAGCAACATTATACGATATATTAAATACCTAACCCCGTCATCTACGGTCAATTTATTCAATCAATCGCCAAGCATTCAGCTTTCACAAAGTGTGTAATTATACACATGCTATGTGGAGGTGAGGGTTAACGCCCCGTGGGGGGAAGGGGGGCGTGTTAGTACTGGACGTACGGAGAGCGTGTCACTAGAGGGATTAGTGGGGGATTGTAAGGAGTGATAAGTAGTGTTCGTGCAGGCTTTTGAAACTTGGTAGGTTAATGTGCGAGAACTTTACTACTTACAGTTTCCCGCTTCCGATGGGAACTTCCCGGGATGATAAATGTGTTATTTCAGACTATAATATATCTTTTTTTTGTTTAACGAGAGGGAAAATCCTCATGGATGTTATGCCGGACTCCTACCGACTAAAAAACCTTACGTAACGCCCAGCAGCCTATGGTTGGAAGCCCCGGGTAAGCCCTCGGAAGGATGTCCCAGGACTTAGACTATAATCTATCTTTGAACCTAATTTCAGCTAGATCCGTTCAGCCGTTTTTGAGCAGAGCGTGGAAGAATAACAAACATTCACCCATCTACACATTCACACTCACAAACTTTCGCATTTATAATATTAATAAGATTTTAGAGAAGAGAGAGAAAACTTTACAGTTTGTCAATTGAGCGAAATTCGAATTTGTGCCTCTTTTTATAGTATAGACCTTTAAACTGTTAAATATTTGAGCTAGTGATCAAGATCTTCCCTTCACTATATTTATGATCAAATATTCTAAGTAAACCGAAATTATGTGGATACAGGGAATCGTTTGTGAAATTACACTTAAACTTAGACGCTATTTTGAAATAGCGTCTAAGTTTCTTGCTTTTCTTGCTGATTAATCAGCAAGAAACTTCGACGCTATTTCAATCAGCAAGTTCTATTCAAATCTGTGTAAAGTATCTACCCACTAACAGCGAAACGGTTTTCTCTAAAAATGTGAAAATATTTACCATATTATGTCAAAAACAAATTAGTAAAAAGGAAATATTTGTGCCTGAAATAACTTTCTTTCTAAAGTGTGACAACCCTACATTACTTGTTTGTTATTTCAAAGAATAACTGCTAATTAGTTCGAGAAAATACCCAAAAATTATTTGTCAAAATAATACTACGGGATTCGCCGTTCAAATCTAGAACAAGCCGACTGGGTAATACGTTTCGTAGATATAAAGTACCACACAGTATAATGTTTAATGTTGTGTTATTACTGTTGAGTAGGGTTGTCCGAAACCCTTAGAGAGGGTAGAGTGGGCAATATGTGACCACTCGGTTGTGATGTTTATTGGACAGAATACCGCAATTCCTTTCGACGGCGACTGTAGCTTTATTAGTGCTTACTGTCAGTTATAAACTTAAGAAAGACAAATATCTATGTATTATGTTCTTGAAAAGACAAGTAATTAAACCCGGTCTCAAATATGAATTCTGTTTCATTAAAATGCACTGCAATTGCACACTAATTACGCACACTAAATAAATCAAATTCATTATACTGATTAATGGTATTTGCATAACTGTTTTACTGAACGAATAACTTTTATTAAAATAGTATATCTAACAATTCCTTAGTTCAACAAAAATATTAAAACTTTTTAAAGGAAAACCATCCCCTAATTTACTTTTAGGAACATCGTTTATTCTGAGTTAAACCCCAATTTAATCAGTCACCTCTACAAAATTATTATTTATCATAAAAATAATAAAAGTTTAACCTAACCTAACCTATTCCGTTATAAGATTGTATAATTTAGAGTGCAAGTTAGTATTTTTGATATACAATTCGTATTTCTGTTTTACAAATCATTATATTCGATGTACGAACCACATTTTTGGTGTGAATTCGATTAAAAAGGTCATCTCGTTCCGAGTAATATTTAAGTTTTTTAAGTAGGACAAGTTTAGTTAATCAATTGGTTTTTTTTGCACAGCATTTAATTTTCTGGTTTGCATTCAGTAAATTAGTGAAGTTACCTAGTGTGCAGAAAAATTAAACAGATGTGCATTTAAAAATATCCCTTAAACATATAGGTTCGACAACGTGCGAATGTGTTGGAATGTGATAAAACGCAGTGAAACGCGAGTTTTTAGGTTTGTCGACAAATTCCACAGCAAGCCCTAGTAAGGTACCACCGCCTTCTAGAGTAGAACTTAGTCCAAACTTGGACATACATGAATAGGTACACAGAATCTTAACATGAAATTGATTTATATTTTCAGAATGAAATTTACTTGACTTTGGCATACTCTCAAGCCGAGAAAGTCCAAGAACAAGAAGAAAAAAAAAAGTACAGGATAGACAGAAGCTTATTCTTATGCCATTACTTCACTATATTTTCGAATGTGTAGAAAAACGATGGAGAAGTCTTGCAACACCGTTTGCAGTCTGCTAATGGAAGACGCAGAGAGAATAAATTTATATTCATGACTAGTTTCAGATAAATGGTAGAACGCACGGAGATTTACATTTTCAAATAAGACGTTACCTACTTACCCTTTTTAGGGGGAGTGTGGGGAATATTGGCACACTTAAAATAATAAAAAATTGAGGAGATTTTTTTTTTTAGTTAAGAGTCCGTCTGCCGCCAAATAGACTATTACCTTGATCTAGATCTCAGGACTCGTGAGATCTAATGAATTAAAATTTGAAAACAGACAACTTCAGTTCATGAACTAAAAACGCTCTATAGGCTAGAAACACGATTGCTGATAAAATCTTCGATAGATTTTTGTGTTGAAAATACCTCGATTTCTTGAAATTTTAACCTAGATCTCATAAGCTTTAAATTGTTTTTAAAATATAAAATATTTATAAGAAAGACAATAGTAAAATATTCATTTACACTAGACCACTTTTTTAATATTGGTTATAGTTTTTTTATAATTCATTTCGTTAAAAACTCACAAAAACCGATCGCATCTCTCCCTGTCTTGCACGCTAAAATGTATATCTTCTATCTTCTTTCAACAATTTGGCGTCTGGTAGGCTCTTAAGTGATTTTGTAGTAGAGTAACTTATTCTACAAAAGAGTTCAGGTCACCGACATGTTGCTCAGCGACCAGTGAACAACGTAATGTATAATTGTACTTACTAATATTATAAAGAGGAAAGATTTGTTTTTCGTTTGTCTGTTTGTAACGAATAGGCTCCGAAAATACTTGTCCGATTAAAAAAATTCTTTCACTGTTGGAAAGCTACACTCTTTGCGGTGCACATAGGCTATATTTTATTCCCGTATTCCCACGGGAACGGGAACTACGCGGGTGAAACCGCGTGACGTCCGCTAGTGTACTTTTATACACAAGAATTGCTCCTTTCTACATATTAATGAAATCTGTATTAGATACTAAGATGAATTGAGAGGGACCGGACTTAGTTTCTTGGGGTGTTCTTCTCAGTCTGTAAGCATGTTGGAACCCCCAGTAGAGTCACAAAAATTTTGACAAACCGAAATATTTTTCTTTTTAAATTTTAAACATCTCACAAATGAATAATTATGTCTCATATTGGTCATCCATCTGAGGACTAATCACAGCAAAAGATCTTTACTGCAGTCATCATTTGCAGTACCCACGCCGCCGCCTACACAGACTATACATACACATGTATAATATGGATTGATATATCACTTTAGCAAGTAGCGCTCGTGGCCCCGCGAACTCAGTGTTCTGTGAACGATCACTGCAGTAAGCAACTTTCACTATGGCCGGTCCATGGATGGGTGACCATCCATGTGATCACTTTGTGACATTTATTTGAGCGTTTCCGTGCTTCGGAAGGCACGTTAAGCCGTTGGTCCCGGTTGCCAGTAAAATGGCAGTCGTTAAGCTAAGTTGAAGGCTTCATTTCAACAGCAGGCAGTCACAACCTGCGCCTGACCATTTAAACACGGCAATACCTACCACCTATTACGTGGGACAAATTATACAAAGGTGAAATGTGGACATATAATATGCCTCTGCCTACGTGCGTGACCATATGTATGTATGCATATGTATATCACTTTAAACAATTCCAAAGCATTCTTCTATCCTTTCTATAAAAAAAACTCGCAGCATATTGGCGTAACTGTCATTTTACAGAATTGAAATAAAGTTTAAGTTCCGCAAACCGACAGCTGATTATTCCCAGCGCTCGGGATCAGTGGGCGGGGTGGGAAGGCAGCTTCCCACCCTCTCCCGTAGCCCCGACCGTCTAGTAACTCGGGTATCGTGGCCGTATCGATTTTACGAGTTCGTACTTGGTGTGTGTAAAAATAGGTTAGTATCAGTGCAACTATGAGGCATTTGCTTTGAGAAGCTGAGGTTTCTTAGCTTGGAGTCGAATCTAGTTGGAAAAAAAAAATAAGACAAATGTCACTTACATCACTCTGGTTCTCGTCGGTTTTTAAAGATTTTAAATGCGTAGACTCAATAATCAGATTGACAGTTTTGCTCGTGACATATTAAAACAAGAAAGCCGTGACACGGTCTCACCCGACTGCCCCTCCCTAAAACGTTTATTGTGAAAGTGGACGTTCAATCCCATTGACGTTGTCATTTTTGTTTTATTTCAAACTTTGAACAGATGATCCACGTGACCTACTGACGTAGTTAATGTAACAGAGTCACAGACTATAGACACGAATCTCGCCATAAGCCCCTCTGCAATCTAGCTATAGAGAGGGGCTAAAATACATAACCTACCTACGCTTTGAGAGTTTACCAATATTCCCATTCCCATCAAATAACAAAATAAATGGTGTTGTATTTGAATGGTCATGTCCTATCATAAAATAGCAGAAATGATGTCTAGGTATAGGGGATCCCGTTTTTTATTTGGCTCAGGTCTTTATCGTTAATTTCAGAGTTACACATGTAATTTAATATCTATTAAACGTACCTATATTTTATTATACAATTCGGGAATAACTTATACGGGAGCTCTACGTAAACAATGACTTTCAAAAATAGAACTTTTTTTTTGCGGAGTTGCCGGCATTGGTCCTGTCCTGACGAAGAATAGAATAGAATAAAATAGATTTTTTTATAAACCATCAGAGAATTATTATTTTTTAAATTATTATGTCAGCTGTCAACCATCAAATTTATTTAAAGGCGCCATCTTTTAGACATTTTTGCACGTGAATTACTGTACTGTGTATTCATTGCTCGAGTTCCGTGAAAATACGACGACCGTTTGCGACATATTTCGTCGGTAAAATATCTCTACATCTTGAGTGGAATTCCCTAACATTCACTGTTTACCCAACTTTCATAAATTTAGGAAACACTTTCGTTTTATTTATCCACTAGTCGACGTCACGCGGTTTCACCTGCGTAGCCCCCGTTCCCGTGAGAATATGGGAATAAAATATAGCCTATGTTACCCAAGGATATAACAAGAATAAATAATAGAATAAATTGTATGGTTTACGGTTGTGTGGCTTTCCAACAGTGAAAGAATTTTTCAAATCGGTTCAGTAGTTTTTGAGTTTATTTATTACGAATATACACACTAAAATACAATTTTTTCCTCTTTATAATAACTACTAGCTGATGCTCGCGGCTTCGCCCGCGTGGAATTTGGTTCCCCCGTTCCCGCTTCCCATGGGAACATGTTCCCGGGATGAAATGTAGCCTATGTGTTATTCTGGGCTATAATCTAACCCGGTTCCAAATTTCAGCCCGATACGTTCAGCCGTTAGAGCATGATTGAGTAACAAACATCCAAACATCTAAACATCCAAACATCTTCACAAACTTTCACATTTATAATATTAGTAGGAAGTAGGATTAGCATAGTGTAGATGGAATTATGTCAATGGGTAGGTAGGTACGGGGTGTATATTTTTTTACAAACAGATTTGAGGACTAAGGACTGCTTTATAAACAGCATTAAACTTCATCATTATTTATGGTTTCTACGTTATATTATTGTACTTCGTAACATCTTCGTCAAGTGATTTATTCTTATTTTTCGAGATTCCTCTTTTGTGTGAAGTTTTTGTTTATGTTTGTAATTTCGTAAATCTGGTTTCTCTTCCATATGATAATATCCTAATCTAAATGAGCTAGGGATGAATTTTCATAACTGATATGATTGTTTAGAGCAAGATGGTTTCCCTCTAGATTATTATTGTTGACCATAGCTACTTCTGCGAGGATTTTTATAAGTGGTATTTTAACCTACTTTCTCGCAATACCGCCTGCGTTGTCGACAAAAAAAAACATTGACATACAAACAGTTATAAAATTATAATCTCTGCCAATTTTCTATACTGTTTCACAAATTTTTATACTACGGGTACACGATTCTTTCTGGAGTTTGGGTAGGGAGTTATTTACACCTACACACCCAAATCAATTCATAACACCCCTTTTTACTCATCAAAGTGTTATTTATACACCTAAAGCTGCCAAAATAGTACAAATTTAGCTACATCGATTGAACCCGAAAACACTTTTAGAACGTCTAGACTACGTAGTAAGGTTAATGTCCGCTACCCGCTACTAGATGGCGACAGTGTCGACCTTTCATTGATCCGCACACGGTTTAGGAAACTCGAAATAGTACATAGGGTAAACCACCCAATTATTGGCACTTTTAGAATGAATTATTGGCACTTTAGTTAAGAGTATATTTCGAAAAATAAGGGAAAACTAGTTTATTTCATTTCGGTGTTGCCCATTATGTAGTTGTAGGTATGCATTAAAAAGTAAAATAGCATTCTTTTTCTGTTACAAATGGGCAAAATTACCTAAAGTGCCAATAATTGGAGGAGTGCCAACGATTGGGTGGTTTACCCTACTCGCTTACGTAATCATTCTCATTCAATCGTTTTTTTTTTCTTTTTTTGTGTTAATTTCTTCCATTGTTGATCTTGTATGATGTTGAATGAATTAGTACGAATTTAGAAATTACTACTTAGACGATGCTCGTAGCTTCGTCCGCGTGGAATTCGGTACTCGTTCCCGTTTTGAAACATTTTCCAAAGATGAAGTTACCTGAGTTATTCATTGTATTATCTATCCCCGCAACATACACTCATTTGCAAAAAAACGGGCGGTTTTGATTTTCATTCATCTTTAAAAAGATACAATACCAAAAAGGTTTCAATCGTTTGTACACGTTACAGGCCGGTTTTAAAAATGCCGTGGTATTTAAAAAAGTACGTTCTAAATTCAAATTTTCATTTGATGCTCATTTTTACAGAAAACCCCTTTTTATCCTACATTTTTGGCGCGAAGGTCCAGAAGTTAACATCGACTTTCACAACTTTTATTCAATTTTTATCGATTAATTTAATATCCTTGACTGTCAAAGCTTTATTTATTGCTGTTTGGCTGTATCAAAAGTGGTAGATAAAGTGGTAAAAGCTACCAAAATTATCGCGCTGCTTGAAGAGGGTTGCAGCCAATGTTTCGTGGCTAGGAGGCTAAATGTTAGTCGCTCGACGGTCCAAAGGACCTGGCAGCGATATCGATAGAGAAGGCCTGGTTCTGGAAGAAAACCATGTACCCAACCACGGGATGATCGTTTTCTTGTGAGTCGCGCATTGAGAAATCGCAAATCTTCGTATGTGGATCATAAGAACAACCTCCAAGAAGTAAGAAATGTGCATATTAGTCTATGGACGGTCAGGAGGAGGCTTCTCGCTGCCAATATACGCAGTCACCGCCCGGCCCGCGGCCCCAAATTACTCCGTGAACACAGAGTTCACAGGCTTAGGTTCGCTAGAAATTTTGAATCATGGACTCAAGAAGATTGGAATAGGGTTTTGTTCTCTGATGAAGCCAGGATATCTCTGTTCGGTGAAGATCGACGTCGGCGAGTGCTAAGAAGACAAGGAGAGCGCTTTGCAGATGCATGTTTCGAAGAAATCACACCTTATGGTGGGGGCTCTGTTATGTTTTGGACAGGAATAAATTCAATGGAACGTACAGAGTTAGTCTTCATTGAAAACGGCTCACTGACTGGGCATCGATACATAACGGAAGTTCTAATTCCTCATGCACAACCCGCATTGGCCGCTCTAGGTCAAGACTCGATTTTTAAGGACGACAATGCTCGCGCCCACCGATCCCGCGATGTTAATGCGTATGTGCAAGAGGTCGGCATTCGTCGTTTGGATTGGCCAGCTCGAAGTCCCGACCTCAATGCCATAGAACATATCTGGGACGTTCTAAAACGGCATGTGAGATCAGTACACCCGGCTCCGCAGACCATCAGAGAGCTGAAGAATGTGATTACTGCTGAGTGGGAACGTATTCCGCAAGCAAGTATCCTGGATATACTCGCTAGCATGCCCAGGCGAATTCAAGCTGTGATTTTAGCTAGAGGGGGTCACACTCGATACTAAACATTTATCTGCTTTTACTTTATTAAAGAAAAACAAACATAAAAACTTTTTTATTTTTACTTCATGAGCATATGCACTACTAGCGAACATACACTACTAGCGAGGTTTAGCATTATTTCCCATAAATTGTAACAAAATTTTATGAAATACTGATGAAAACGATTATTTTCTTATTAATTTACCAAATTGTGAGGATAAAACTACCTATAATTATCAAACAAAGCAATATTAACACTTGAAATGGTTCATTGCTTAGGTGCCCGTTTTTTTTTTCAAATGAGTGTATTTCAGCCAGATCAGTTCAGCCGTAGTAGGTATTATTAGTAAATAATACCTACCTATAGCTAATAGTAAAAGTTTGTGAAGACATTTGAAGGTTTGTTACTCAATTACGAAAATTCAGTGTACGTCCTACTGGACGTACACTGAATTTTCCTACACATATTATGTATTTTGCTTATTTTTCAGTCAAATGAGCTTCGGTTTTCGCTTGTTTCTCAGTCAAATGAGCTTCGGTTTTCACTTGTTTTTCAGTCAAATGAGCTTCGTTTTCTCTCTTAGGTTCTTCCCCTTTAGGGATAAGGTAGGGTTGGCCCTCTCCTATCCTTATAGATAGAGCTATAGAGGAATTTAATATCTTATTCAGTTTAGGGTTTTTTCTGGCTGTATGTGCCTATAGCACGTTCTGACGAGACGAGTTGGTATATCGATTTTTCGTTCTCTAAACAATTTGTACTTTGCAAAAGTGTTCCCTTACGCTTTCGAGTGGGAGGGCTAAATGACATAAAATGATATTACATTTGAGAAATTTTCTTCATTCACTTTTACCTAATTACTGTGGTGGTAAATGAGGTAATAACGCAATACAGTACACCCGCGGTAATCTGACAAACGTTTTGCAGGGCAGTGTCCGAATATCCAATTTGTCGGATTATAGAGGGCTGCCCAAGACCCCCTATAGTTCGGAATTTTTTACATAAGAGTACCTTGTATTCCGACAAATTACAGATCCAAATATGTATAAGATCATACAGATGTCGAATTTAGTTAAATAAATAACGTCACAATATTTAATAACTTTTACATTATGCAATAATTGTGATTGAAGTGGTTCATCGTCACGCCTTTTATCCCCGAAGGGGTAGGCAGAGGCATATTATATGCCCACATTTCACCTTTTATAATTTGTCCCACGTAATACGTTGTGAGCCGTATTGCCGTGTTTAATTGGACAGGCGCAGGTTGTGACTGCCTGCTGTTGAAAATAAAGCCTTCAACTTGGCTTAACGACTGCCATTTTACTGGCAACCGGGACTAACGGCTTAACGTGCCTTCCGAAGCACGAAGCAAAGTGATTGAAGTGATTTAAAATATACTTTTTTAGTTGTAGCCCGTCCAATAATTTTTCCTCTAGAATGTTGTAAATTGAACAGGCTTTGAAGAAATTTTTACTAAAAATCGTAGCCTAAGCTACTCCGAGTGAATGTATAGCTTTCCAATGGTGTTAGAATTTGTAATAGGTTTCTGAGATTATTCATAACAAACATACACACACGAACACACACACAAATACAAATGTGTCTTCTTCATAATTTTAGTGTAGATATTATTATAATGGTGAATTCTTAAACGAAATAAAAAATTAGGTATTATTATTCAAAGTAGTCTACATTTGAACACTCTAATGTAGACTACTTTTGGAAAATAATATAATGGGTTGGCGACTGACATTTAGGACACTATTAAGGACATAAAAAAGGAAAACAGGCTTCAAAAAATCTATAGTAGGTAGTACTTTTTTTTTTACGTGAGGGAAAATCCTCATGGATGTTATGCCGGACTCCAACCAACTAAAAATCCTCACGTAACGCCAAATAGCCTATGGTTGTGAGCCCCGGGTAAGCCCTCGGAAGGATGTCCCAGGACTAGTAGGTAGTACCTACTGGGTACTCAATATTATAAAACTGAAGGGTAATTGTTTGTTTGAACGCTAGAATCTCCAGCACTACTGGTTGGATTTAAAAAAATCTTGTACAGGTCGATAGCCCATTTATTCTTCAGGCAAATGCGTTTAGCTGTTAGAGCGTGATTGAGTAACAAACACCCAAACATCTTCACAAACTTTCACATTTGATAATATTAGTAGGTTTATATTCATATCACTCTAAGACGAATAGGAACGAAGCGGCAATAAAAAATGTTTCAAAAATGGGGAAAATGCAGTCCTTTTGAGAGCACTACACGCGATGGTAAATATGCTGACACAAACTGAGTTACGCAGGTTAACTATACCCAATAAATAAAAAGAAAAATAAGTGTCTACATTATTTCTGTTTTCATTTTTAATTAGTGACCGACCGAAGTTTCGGTTTCGGTTTCGGCCAGTTTCGGCCAAAAAATCGAGTTTCGGCCGCAGTTTCAACTTTCGGCCGGGCCGAAACTCACGTGTTCATGAATTTTGAGTACCTGGCTCTGCTTGCGACGTGGTTGGCGTCAGCCCAACCAGTTAATATTTCTAACCGAAGAGTTATACTAATATAATTTTTACGGAATCCTAAAAAGGTGATCTAGGACATTAAACAGCCCTACCCTTTTGTTGTCAATTCCGTTGACTTCGTTGGTCGTCTATCTGTCTGTCAGCAGGCTGTAACTCATGCACCGTGATAGTTAGACAGTTAAAATTTTTACAGATGATGTATTTCTGTTGCCGCTATTGCAACAAATAATAAAAATAGACAAATTAATAATATTAAAGGGGGCCTCCCATACAACATACGTGATTTTTTGCCGCTTTTCTTGTACGGAACCCTACGTGCGCTAGTCCGGCTCACTATTGTCCAGTTTTGGTTATATTCTTCTAGAATGTAACCAAAGCCTGCCAAGACCAGTAGCAGGGCACCGTGTGCTTTTAGTCGGTAGGAGTTCGCAATAGCATCTATGAGTAATTCCACACGTAAAAGAAAGAAACTCATCTTTAGGTGGAGATATTTCTAAAATGAACACTTGAGAAGATTTATACCGTTGATTGATGGCACCTTGGAACTTGCTGTTCCTATTAAAAACATAACTGGCCAAGTGTCAGTTGAACACTCGCATGGACGGGTTAAAGTGGGACCCTATTAACGAGACATGAGGCCGAGCCGTCCCTCTGTCTATTAGTCACGAGGTTGTATCGCTGGAACCGTGCCAGATAGAGGCCTAAAATTTTTACTGTACAGTAGTCCTACCGACTAAAAACCACGCGTATCCTACCTAACAGGCTACGGTTGGGAGCCCCGAGTATGTTGTCGGAATGTTGCATCGGCGGCCGCGTCTTTGGGGGGGTTGTTCTGTTGTTATTCCGCTTCTTGAGGGGGGCATGCATGGATCCCTCACGTCACGCTATCGTCTAACTAACGCATGCTTCTGTAAGGACGGTGAGCAGCCCCGTCACTGTCCTCAGGCCCGCGGTCATGGAGGCTGATATTATGGGGCGCCGCCGCAGACTGTGCACCATTTAAACTATGACGCAAGGGCACTCGCTTCCAGGTCCCATAGAGGGTTTCCGGCGAGAAGACATGCCGCCTCAACTGAGATCCTGTGGTATCCCCTTATCACCCTGACAGCCTTCTGCTGGCTAAGCAAGCTAGCCGCATTGCTGGCCATCAGGATCTACGTCCATACGGGGACCCCGTATAGGACCATGCTCCGCACGATCCTAAAGTACAGTCTCTTGATATTGGGCAACAACCGCGAGAGTGCGGATGATGCCCCCCTCCCCCAGCTATGGGACCAAACTTCGGAAGTGGTATCTGAAGTTCTACCGGCTATCGAATACGAGCCCCAAATACGTCATCGAGAGCTCGATGCCGATGCTGACGCCCCTATATGTAAGCTGGATGCCACAGGTGGCCTTTAAGGCTGCGTCCCGGTGCGTTGCCCCTCGAGCTGTAATGAGGGTGTCGTCGTAACACATTACGCTGACACCTCTGAGCAACCGACCACACAGCACCCAATCGTAATCGATGGTCCACAGAAGCCTGAAGTCCTAAGGCCGATCCCTATGGAACATCGAACGACACATCTCGCAGACCCAGCGCTAGCCAGCTCGGGTAAGTTATGGCCCTCTCGGAAAGATAGGCCCCGATAATTCGACGAAGGTATAGAGACATTCCATGGTAAATAAGCGCCTCCCAAACGCAGCTCCAGGGCAAGGTGTTGAAAGCGTTGGCAATGTCAAGAGACACTGCCACCACCACCTCACCCTGTTCTGTTGCCGTTATAACAAAAATACCAACTAAAATCAGAAAAAAGCATCCACACAACAAACGTAATTTTTGTGCCCAATTTTTGTACTCTAATCTGTGCGAGAATCCGACTCGCACTTGACTGGTTTTTTTTTAATATGAACACGTGAGTTTCGGTTTCGGTTTCGGTTTCGGCCGAAACTGACCCTGAGGCCGAAAGTTCGGTTTCGGTTTCGGTTTCGGCTGGAAAACCAGTTTCGGTCGGACACTATTTTTAATGTAGGTACCGACACTGACCATGGATTATTTTCTTAAAAAAGTTATAAGGAACAGGATCCTTCCCCATTAAGTATTCACAAATATCATTTCGAAACCAATTCGTGTACAAGAAAGCAAGAATTTCTATTACAAGCTTCAAGGAATCCGTTAAGAAATGTTTATTAAAATGTCGCGTATTATTACTCAAAGCGAATATTATTAGAATGCTCCGAAAATTGTAGACAGAATTAAATGTAGGTATTAGACTGTTGACTGAAGAGGCACGTTTGATAAATTAATTTGATCTGTTTATCTTAGAATTTGTGGCTGATTTTGTGACAAATGTGTTGACATACAAATTTTCACCAAAGATTTCTAGTCACGCTTCCATCACCGAAAGGGGTAGGCAGAGTAACAAGTGTTGAATGAGACAGGCGCAGGTTGTGACGATCCAATTTTTCATGTCAGTCTGTAATTTTAGCCCCTCTCTATAAAATAGATTGCCGAGGAACTTATGGCGAGACTTTGTGTCTGTAGTCTGTGACTCTGTTGCATAAAATTACGTCACTAGGTCACGTGGATCATCTGTTCAAAGTTTGAGATAAAACAAAAATGATTACGTCAATCGGATTGAACTTTCAGTTTCACAATAAATGTTAGAGGGGCAGTCGGGTGAGACCGTCTCACGGCTTCTTGTTACTGACAGCCATGACCGACAGCCTAATGCCTTCCAAAGCAAAGCGAACAAACGAATATTTCCTCTTTTTAATCTACACAAATTAAAGATGAAAAATTTGTATTTTTGTGTGTATGTTTGTAACGAATAAACTTAAAATCTACTGAACCGATTTGAAAAATTCTTTCACTCTTAGGAAGCTTCTCTATCCCCAAATGACACAGGCTATATTTTATTCCCGTTTGTCTACGGGAACGGGAACTACGTGGGCGATACCGCGTGACATCCGCTAGTATTATTATGTACCTATTTGTATACCTACACTTGAAATCGATCACATAAACTATTCCTTATTGAATACATTACTTTACTATACTTTAAAAATTATTCATTGTATTGTGCTTAATGGCCGTATCATCACAACGCTTGAATGAAATTGTCTTACATTAAAACGTTGACCGTCGATATTTACAACAAGAATCGTAACCGATGGACCGATGACCTGGAAAGGGTCGTAGGGAGTGACTGGATACGGTAAGCACAGGACCATGTCTTGTGGGGTAACATGGGAGTAGGGTTACCATTTCTGAAGAAATATACCTATGCCTGATTTACATGGTAAAAACGCCTGATCTTCACAAAAAATGTCTGAATTTCTTGAAAAAAGCCGCATAATAAAAAAAATAAGTAAAACACATTGTTTGAATGAATTTTTAGGTTGTTGGGCGTTACGTGAGGTTTTTTAGTCGGTAGGAGTCCGGCATAGCATCCATGAAAGATTTTCCCTCACGTTAATAGAAAAAGATGCCTACATAATAAGTGTATGTACAATTTCTAAAGTTTCAGTAGGTACATTATTGCACGTCTACAGTAAGTTGTTTAAAAGCTTTTAACACCACACCCAAAGTGCCCAAATTGCGTTGAACAAAGTCGATCGTCAGTTTCAAACAGCGCCAATGGCCAAGTTACGACCGGTACTAAAGTATTAATAACTCTATTAAATTTATTGGCTGACTAAAACTAAAAGTAAATAGTAAAATATGAGGAAACTTTATGAAGACCGCGCCTCGCCCATGTGGTAATTGTTCCCGTTCCCGTTCCCATGGGAACATTTTGCCGGGATAGAAGTAACCTGTGTGTTATTCCAGACTATAATCTATCCCCTTTATAATATTATCAATAAAAATTTATTGAAAAAAATTACAGAGAAACAAAATTATTCCATAATCTATAGATTTACATTATTACTACCTAAACTAAATCTAAATAAGGCCCCCGTGGCATTGTGCCCAAAAGACTAGCAGCATTCCCCCTTTGAATAGCAACACCTATTCGCTGAGCGAGAAAACTGCCAGCCCTTGGGTCACCAGTCGACTCTACAAGGCGCTTTTTCACTTGTTGCTGTGCTAATTTTATTTAAGAACTTTCTTTTAAAAAATTAACGTATTGTGGAACCCCATGGACCTAGGGTTTCTACATCGACTGTCGAGACCCTTATACTTATTAATTTTAATATCTATCCCTGAACCAAATGTTAGCCAGATCCGTTCAGCCGTTAGAGCGCGAAAGAGTAACAAAACATCCACACATCCAGATATCCTGAGACCTACACTTTTAAAATTTCGCATTTATACTATTAGTAAGATAAGTTAATATATATATATGTATGGATGATGAAATAATGATAGAATAGAATAATAGAATAAACTTTATTCTAAACTAGCCTAGGACGTCACGCAGTTTCACCCGCGTAGTTCCTGTTCCCGTGAGAATACTGGAATAAACTATATCCTATGTTCACCGCAAAGAGTGTAGCTCCACAACAGTGAAAGAGTTTTTCAAATCGATCCATTAGTTTCGGAGCCTATTCGTTACAAACAAACAAACAAAAAAACAAAAAAAATCTTTCCTCTTTATAATACTAGTATAGACAATCTGAACCGCCGATCTTTGTTCCGCTATATCCAGCTGACACCACAAAAGATTTCTTTCCTTATTTTTTTATGGATACAAATCTTACCCTGGCTATAAATAACACAAGAAGAAAAGAATTAGCGAAATCGGTCAGATTCATTTTGATTAGGTATAAAATCCTGCCCGATCTGGCAATAATGTAAACATGTCATGTTTTGACAATCGTTGTCTAAGACAGATGAGTAGAAAAATATAGTATGACAAATCATTGAATTTTTTACTATCCTGAGTAGGTATTTTAAATGAAAATAAACTGTCATAAAGAAGTTATTTGGTGTCGAAATGATTGTAAGAAAAGAACACTGTATGACTCCTGGATACTGGAATATAATCAGGGTGAATACTCAATTGCACGTAACTATGGATATATGGGATCAAATGTGTTTGTTTACATTTTTGCGCAAAGCTATTGAAATACAGTTATACCCAACGACGTATTATAATTTAGACACGTCATGCACGAACATCACGGCTTTCAAAAACAGCAGATCTTTTATACATTTAAAAAAAGAATTTCTATGAAATTATCTATGGTAGCATGTATGAAAAGTAAGGCAATTGCCTGACTTTTATGTTGCCATTTTTCAGTGTTGGTAACGTATCTATAGTTGTTACATATAATTATCATTGGTTATACCTACATAGATGATATGCCTACCTATATAATAATGTGATTTATCAATTGTCTAAACCCCGATATAACCTTAATTTCGGCTAAAAAACGTTGTGTAGAAACGTCTAAAAGTATTGTATTGTTCATTATTAATTCCTCAATGATCAAAAATAGACGAAATACTAACAACAAATTGAACAGACAATTATTTTGTGTTGGTCGTTTGCGAAATAAAAACTCTCAAACAGGTCAAGCCTCGTTCAAACTTCAATTGCTCTTATCAATTTGAAGCATAGAGCACGCATAACGATGTGTGTTTTTTATACAGTTTTAATTGTTGTTCATTGTGTGAACATTTTGTAGATTGACTATTTGAGTTGGTCTACAATTAATGTTTTGAACGAAGCGTCTTGTTGTTTTTAGTCCGGAGAGGCTGGTAATCTGTCACACAGGTTTTCCTAGTACAGATACCAGTCTCTCACATATCTTATTGCTATCGAGGAAAATGTACCTACCTAAGTATTACCTATGTAAGATGTTATGTGAGAGAAAAATCAATAAAGTTCATTTATTTATAAAAAAAAAAAATGTTTATTTCTTTCACTTTCGTCACTTGAAATAGAGTTTTTTACTCGTATGCATGATTTTATACATTCTTCAATGCACAAAGTAGTTTGTGCATTGAAGATACATGATTCCGGAAACTTGAATATGTATGGCGTATGGCCTTCTCGCTTAACGTCTGCCACTTTACTGATTATACAGAAGACACGTTAAACTGGTCCCAATTGCCAATACGGAAAGTTACACAAATGGAAAAGTCAGAAAGTAGTCACCCATCTGAAAACCAGACTTAGCGTAAAATGCTTAACAGAACAGTGAAGCTAAAGGCTTCGATGCTTACTACTACTTCTAGAAACTGCCTGTTTTGATTCAAAGAAACTAGCCATAGATGTCGTAAGTACATACATATGTATAATCACGACTTTATCCCCGAAGGGGTAGGCAGAGGCATAGTATACGCCCACATTTCACCTTATAGTTTTATATTCCACGTAATAGGTGGTGAGCCTATTGCCGTGTTGAAACGGACAGGCGCAGGTCGCCGCGACCCGCTGTTGAAATTTTTCTCAAGCCATCCTGAAGGCCTTTAACTTGGCTTAACGATTGTAATTTTACTGACAACCGGGTTTCATTTCGAGTTTTCCTTGTCTACGCAAGGGATCTTTTTGCGAAAGTGTTCCCTTAGTCGCCTCTTACGACACCCTCATGATGTATTGGGGTGGCGACATTTTGTACTCTTACCCGTCGTAGCACGGGACCCCGTCGCCGCACGTCATGCAGATGTCGTACTCGTAATATAAAACTATATCCGCCATGTGCTTGCTGTAAGTGTTACTAATAATAGATATCATTTAACGATCATTGGACGTTTCACGATCATTTCAATATGGAGCATCAAAAGTCAATAATTGAGGACCAATGAAAGAATCTTCCGTTCATATAAGTCACAAAGTAACACTTATGAATGTTTAGATCAGTGGTGGGCAAACGTTTTTAAGAGTCCATATGACGCCAAACAGATTATTACTTTGATCTAGATCTCAGGGCTCGAGAGATCTGATGAATTAAAATTTGAACACAGACAACTTCAGTTCATGAACTAAAAACGCTCTGGGCTCGAAACACGATTGCTGATAAAATCCTCGATAGATTTTTGTGTTGAAAATACCTCGATTTCTTGAAATTTTAACCTAGATGTCATAAGTTTTTAGTTGTTTTTATAATATAAAATATTTATAAGAAAGACAATAGTAAAATTTTCAGTTGCACTAGACTACTTTTTTAATATTGGTTGTGGTTTTTTTATTTTACAATTAATTTATTTCGTTAAAAACGCACAAAAACCGATCGCATCTCTCTCTTTCTTGCACGCTAAAATGTATATCTTCTATCTTCTTTCAACAATTTGGCGTCTGGTAGGCTCTTAATGGAGGGCTAGAAAAAATATGACATTGTCATGGGAGTGCCAGAATTTTACGAAAAATGGATTTTGTGCTGAAACTTTTAAATAATCGTTATTTAAAAACTTTAAAGGAGGTACTACACACCTGAACAAACGTTAAAAATAGAAATTACGGTTTTCGATTCGAATGTCCTGCCATTGAAGGCGTGTGGGGGACGTATGAAATAGCTTTTTACGTGCCAAATTTCGAATGCAAGTTCGAGTTGCGACTAAGGTGCTTTCATTCAGCAGCGTTCATCAGTACTGCTCGTTCGCTCTAACTTTGCCGCTCGGCTCTATACTAAAGTCGAATTTTTGATTAGACGAAGTAAATTGACAGCAACTAATGTCACTTCTTCTTGTAGTGTTGCGTATTTTCTATGACGAAGTGACAGTAGCTACTGTTAATTTACTTCGTGTAATTAACAATTCGGGTATACGCCTCTACGCCAGCGGCAAAGTTAGAGCGAACGGGTAGTAAGTCGGTTTGTGACGAAGTTGTTCCGCTCGAAAAACTATGTTCACTTCACCAATGCGTCTATTGCTCTACTAAGTAGAATCTTCTACATAATACTTCAGGACCTTCAAAATATAATTATCGCGGCTCTATACTAGGTAGGTATTCATGTTGAAGGACCGTAGGCGGGCCGGATTAAATACTTCCGCGGGCTGGAGTTGGCTCGCGGGGCCTAGTTTGCCCATCACTGGTTTAGATTATTAACTACTTCTTCATTAGTCAGAATCAAACGCGTTGTTAAACAAAAACCGTAAATCAGTCAATTGCGAATTGGACTGCCGCACGTAGGGTTCCGTACCATAAAACGATAAAAAATTACGTTTATTGTATGTATAAATATAATTTTCTTTCTGAATTCCATACCCCAAAAGGATACCGGAGCCGAGGGAAAATCAAAACTGAGACTTCGCTGTCCGTCCGTCCGTCTGTCTGTCATCAGATTGTATCTCAGGAACCGTGATAGTATACAGTGGTGATAGCCAGAGAGCAGAAATCTTAGAGTATAGAACAGCAGAAATTTTCACAGATTAAGTAGGTACCTATTTTTTTGTTGCCGCTATAACAACTTTTTTTTTAAATTATAGGGCTATTATAAAACAAACGTGACATTTCCTTGATCCGTGCGAGAGTCTGGCTCCAATTTGGCCGGTTTGAAAGAATCCTGAAAACCGAGATACTACGAGTATATTTATTTCACAATCTATCTATGTGTAAGCGTTTTATTGTTTTTTTTACAGGAGGGAAAATCTTCAAGGAAGCTATGCCGGTCTTCTACCGACTAAAAAGCCTCACGAGTCTTGCCTAACAGCCTTTTTTTTAACTTGAGGAAAAATCCTCATGGATGCTATGCCGGACTCCTACCGACTAAAAGAAACCTCACGTAACGCCCAACAGGGAGCCCCGGGTAAGCCCTCGTAAGGATGTCCCAGGACTGCCTAACAGCCTACGGTTGGGAGCCCCGGGTAAGCCCTCGGAAGGATACCCCAGGACTCGCCTTTTATTGCGTAGTTTACGAGTTATCCAGACGCAAGGAGTGAGGATAAAATTATGATAAGTACTTTATTTAGTTTGTGGCGAGCGGTGCGATGATAGAAAGTAGCCGTGGGCATCATATTTAACAAATCCTTTGAGTACAAACGGTTATAAAGACGTTTCAAAAACCTTTTTGTGTAAGACAAGGGTTTTTGAAGTTGTATGTAGGCATTTTTCAGAAAACACTTTGGCCTTTTCTTTAAAATCCCTATTTCTCTATCCTTACTAATATTATAACTGCGAAAGTAACTCTGTCTGGCTGACTGTTTAAGTTTGGTATATTATATAATACTAGCGGACGTCACGCGGTTTCACCCGCGTAGTTCCCGTTCCCGTGGGAATACGGAAATAAAATATAGCCTATGTTCACCGCAAAGAGTATAGATTCCCAACAGTGAAAGACTTTTCAAATCGGTCTAGTAGTTCCGGAGCTTATTCGTTACAAACTAAAAAAAAACTAATCTTTCCTCTTTATAATATTAGTATAGAAGTATATAGATGTGATGTGTGCAATATCATTATAATAAGGTGAGGCGAGCCACAAACTACACTTTTATTTAAACGTGAAATCCTTAATGGATGCTATGCCGGACTCCCACCTTACTTATCCTACCCAACAAAAAAATTGTGAGCCATCACGATAGGAGTTCCGTAAATCTACCATTAGACGTAGCAGTTATGAAAAATCAAAGTAATCATATAAAAATCCAAAATTCGATTCAAGTTTAGCTTTAGATACACGGTGTCGAAGCAAATATCGGTGTATCCCTCAGCAAAAGATGATTTACGTCATAAACTCGTATGCCATAGAGTAGAAAACGACGCAACTATCATAAATAAGGACAATACCCTCTCGTATCATAAGGACATTAAATTATAATGCCCTATGAGCACAACGTCCTATCAATATCAATCATCAATATCAATACATATAATAAAATCGTAACAGGTCGCTGTCTGTACATTGAAGACATATAAGAAAAAAGTTTACAGGGGGGCTTTATGGACGCAATAGAACCCAAAACAATGGTTTTTAGAATTTTTGTCTGTTTGTCTGTACGTTTGTGCACGCTAATCTCAGCAACCGCTCAACTGATTGCGATGCAGTTTTCTTTATTGCTTTGCGGTTTGCTCCACTTAACTTTTAGTGTTTGTTTCATGTCAATCGGTTCATAAATAAAAAAGTTATATCAATCTAAAGATAATGCAGCGTACGAAGTCGCGGGCTACAGCTAGTAAATAATACGACCTTTGTGCAGCTTGTCCTGTTAGCTGTATGACCTAGTAGCTAATGGTAAAAAAACATGTTAGCAAAATGTTTTTACGGTACTGTTCAACACATATACATAAAAAGAGATATTCCACATAATATAACAAGACTGTTGAATAAGATCTAGTTCATTCAGCCTCAGAGAAAAAAAACAACTAAATACACACACCCTTAAAAAGCCCATCAACCCATCTAGCAGCCACTCGTCTAAACACTTCATATAAGCCTCTTTGCTCATCAAGTGTTTAGGCGGGAAAATGTTCCTCTAATAAAACATTCCACACATTTTTCCAACATGGCCGCCGTGTTCTACAAGAGAAATGCTTCACCAGAATTTTAATAAGGCAATATACGGTAGCTTGTGATATTATATATAAGCCGCTTATGTTGAATATTTGTGTGTGTTTTGGCTTTAGGAATGCACATTTTTCTGCAGTAATTAGTGCTGAATACGGTGTAATAAGTGGTGCGAATTCTGGACGTTGCGAATTAGGTTATTAAATTTTTGATCGAAGTGTTGAGTTCTACGCAAACAATATGCTGTATTTCAAACGAATTCCCTTCGGCTTAACTCCTGTAGTTCCCGTTTCCGTGGGAATACGGGAGTAAAAAGTGGTTTTTTTTTGACGTGTGGAATATCCGTCATTCCCTACCCTACCCAGGTAAGCCCTCAGAGGTAAAATATGCCAACATGTGCACTCTCTATACTCGAAGGTAATGTAGCTTTCTAATGGCACACAGGACTTTTTGAAATGGGTTTTTTAGTTATATCTAAACAAAAAAAAACTTTGCTCTGCTTCCTTTCTCTCTCTACGTTGGTTCATCATACTAATTTTATAAAGAGGAAAGATTTCCTTGAATCTTTTCTCTGAAGTTACTGAACAAGTGTTTTAAAAATAACGTTTGTCTGAACACAGTCATAAACACGCTATATTTCCGAAGGAGGAGGACGCCCAAATTCGCCAAAAACCCTGCTAATATTTTTCTGTATCGACGTTTTATCTGGGTTACCAGACTAAACTAATACTCAAATTGCGTGTTTCACCATCATATTGAAGTTTAAAACAAAATGGCTGCCTTCGTACAAAGTTTCGCTAAAAATATGTCAACCACAGCGGTTGACAAGTCCCTCGTAAAGATTGAAGTTGCCTAATGTTATAAGTTATAACTTTGCTCTTTATAACTTGTCACCATAGAAAAATACGATCTATGACGTAGGTATATCGGGCGGGGAAGCGACGTACTGAAACTTTAACGTCTGTCAAAACAGGCTCCAAAAGATATCCATACAAACTTATAAAGCTGAAGAGTTTGTATGAACGCTAGGATCTCAGGAACTACTGGTTGGATTTCTAAAATTATTTTACAGTTTGACATTCCATTTCTTGAGAATGGCTATAGGCTATATAACATCACGCTAAGACGAATAGGAGTGGAGCAGCAATGAATAATGTTTCGAAAACGGGAAAATTTTCACAAAATTGTGCGGGTTACCTCTATAATAAATTATAAATAAATATATATTCACGGACATTTCACACAACGCTATCTGATCCCAAAGTAAGCTAGGAATAACCTGCTTGTGTTATGGGTATCAGACCACGGATATTAATACTTATATACTTTAAAATACATACATATTATACATAGAAACACCCAGACTCTTGAAACAGAACTTGAAGCTCTAATGAATATAAGCGACGCGACGGGAAACTTAATATTACTTTAAATATTTATACCACACCTCTCTCTTTCTCTCTTTCATGTGACGCAAACGAGTGCGGGCCAGCTAGTAAGAAATATGTGTGAGTTTGAAATTAAGAGTGTACAATTTTAATTGTTTTGTGTAACTTCCCGCACTGGGAAAATCGTACGGAAAAACGGACAGGGGAAATGTATTCGCAAAGGCAACCCCTTTGCGAATACGATTTCTCCCCGCAACATATGACAGACAGATATGTATATATTGTATAGAGCAAACATACTGGTCGCGTTGCTCTATGCTTGTCAATATTGTGAATAGACATTTTGACAATGTAAGTTCTGTTAACATGAGCGGAAATCATTGAAACAACACCCACACTTACATGATAAGCCAATTTAGAGAGAAAGGCAGTCAGTTCATACTTATAGTTACATAAATATATGTAGGTAGAGCCGTTTTAGATAGGTTTGATGCTATTATCTCAGCCAATAGACAACGATATTTTGCATAGGCCTCCCTCAATCTGTTTTGCTATGGCCATACATTATCACACTAGCCAGATGGACATCGAAAGGGGTGAATGGGAAGCTAAAAAATCAGCAAATGAAGAAAGAAGAAGAAAAAGCTTTTTATTCCACTTAAAACACACAAGAATAGCAATAAAATTAAAGGTATAACTCAGAAAGTAGAATAACGGCCACCTCACAGCGTAATGCTGTCCACCTGCGCTAATAGGCAGACAGCGCTGATTTTCAAGAGATTTTCAAATGACTTGTCAAGAACAATAAAATACGCCAAAGAAATTCGAATCAGCCTATGACGTCCACTGCTGGACGCAAGGCTCTCCCGATTCACGCTACAGCACAAGGTCCTCGCCTTCCGCAGCTCGTCCCTCCCTGCTACCTTTTTCAGGTCATCTGTCCATCTGGCAGGGATCGTTCTAGCGATTACCAAGTCGCGGTCTCCACCCTAGAACTCGATTGGTTTGCTCCATCAGCCATCAGTTCTTGCCACTTTAATGCGATTACTTACTATATCACTATACATATTTAGGAAATAAGCAAATTGTGGGCAACTTAAAAAAACTACACTCGAGAGCAATGAATCCGGGTCACTTAAAGAATGTTAAAAATCTCGGAAACTAAAAATGATAGGTTAATGCAATAAATTGTATTTAATAGACAATGTAATACTCCTTAAATGAAAGTAAAAAAAATATGAGTCACCATACATTTTATTAACACAAAATTACATAAAGAAAAAACTGCTGATCTCTCCTTAAAACAAAAATAGGAAACATGAAATTTTTGAACTTTATTACGATTTTCTTGAATTTTAATACTTCGTATTGCCTCCTCGTGCTTTCATTACTGCGTTTACGCGGTTTGGCATGCTGTACACCAAGTTCCTTATACGATTTTGGGGAATATTCTCCCATTCCTCTGTGAGAGCAATTTTGAGCTCACGAAGCGTGATTGGGGGAGGGTTTCGTTGTTTTACGCATCTGCCTAGCTCGTCCCAAGCATGCTCGATCGGGTTGATATCCGGGCTGCGCGCTGGCCACTCCATACGAGTAATGTTCATCTCTTGAAGGTAGTCATTCACAATCCTACCTGTATGAGGTCGGGCATTGTCATGCATAAATATAGCATCCTCACCTAAATTGACCATAAATGGACCAACGTGATCATTGAGGATTTCTTCCACATATCTTACGCTAGTTAAAGAGCCGTTTTCTATGATCACCAGCTCTGTGCGACTTTCAGAAGAAATTCCGGCCCACACAAGTACAGACCCACCACCGTAGGCTACTTTTTCTTCGATGCATGCTTGCTTGAATCTTTCCCCTGGTCTTCGATACACTCTGTGTCTTCCATCGTGCTTGTAGAGCATAAATTTTGATTCGTCGGAGAACATAACTTTTGACCAATCTTCAATACTCCAATTTACGTGGCTCTGGGCATACCTTAGTCTCGAAATACGATGCCCACGCTCCAGTTTAGGGCCGTTTGCAGGTCTAAGGGGTTTTAAGTTAGATTCAGCAAGCCGACGTCTTACTGTCCATGCACTTGGGTTACTTCCTCCGAGGCGTCGAAACTGATTGGTGAGTTCAGTTCCTGTGAGAAAGCGATTTCGAAGCATGGTGTTCACCAAGTATCGGTCTTCTCGTGCTGTGGTACACCTGGTTCTGCCCGTTCCTGGTCTGCGTAGGTTAGAACCAGTTTCTTCGTAACGTCGGAGAACTCTTTGTACTGTTGACAGCGACACACCGACAGTCCTGGCTGTATCGCGCTGACTCCGGCCGGTTTCCAGCATTGTAAGTATTCTGGTGCATTCTTCAGGCGTAAGCGACATAATTTCAGCTTGATTAATGAATATAGAGCACTATCAACATGGTTTATGTACCCACATAAATGACAGATTACAAACAAAAGCAACACCAAATGCTGTAATTTCGTAGTTCCATCTTCGAAAGTGGCCCTTTTTCAAATTTGATTTTTTTATGATATAACTTTACAATAACTAAGAAGTTTTAATACCTTCATTTAAGGAGTATTACATTGTCTATTAAATACAATTTATTGCATTAACCTAGCATTTTTAGTTTCCGAGATTTTTAGGATTCTTTAAGTGACCCGGATTCATTGCTCTCGAGTGTATATTCATTAGCGATTCAAGTCAACAGGTGCTAGTAAAATCGTGAGCAAGTTTTCGAACGCCCTCTGTCAAATCTGGACTGGCGCCAATTTCGCTGTTGGTAGTTTAATGGCGTCAAACTTGAAATTGCCGTAAATGTAATTAATTTACCAGACATTTTATGGACACGTTTTAGTGAAGAGACCATCCATTAATTATGGAATTTCTGAATCTTGAACATGAAAGGTTTGAAAACGCGCATTAATGTAGGAATGTCACATAACGCAGTTAAGCTCGGTATTTCTTGAAGCTTCTAAAACTCCGCTGAAAGCTCCAGCAAAGTTTCCATCGCTTTTCGCTGGAGCAGAACTTTGACAAAACCTTGACATGAATTCGCTGGTATGTTATACGAATGTAAGAACGGTAAGACCCAAGAAGATAAATCATCACGTACCTATATGAATTATTTTATTGAGCAATGTGTACTAACTATAGAAGACACTCCAGAGACCTAGTGTCTCTGAGCTCTCTCTTGAACCTTTTTTTTAAATACACTAGTAGGGAGGTAGTTCCTATACTAGTTCACCTTGGTAACCTATGTTTTAGGAAGGGTGTCTTCCCGGCTTTGCTGAAACTAGCGATTATTACTCCAGTACATATGACTGGGGACAGAGGCGATATTAACAATAATAGGCCGATATCAGTTTTACCAGCTATATCAAAAATAATTGAAAAAATTATCAACATTAAACTACTTAATTATCTAAATCATTTTAATATTTTATCCCCCTCACAATTTGGATTTCGGCAAGGTAGATCAACCGAAGATGCAGTTCTAGCTCTAAGTCCACTGGTAACAGAACAACTTGATAAAGGTCGCAAATGCTTGGCGGTATTTCTCGATATTAAAAAAGCGTTTGATACCGTCTCTGTCCCAGTCTTAATAACAAAGCTAGAAAAAGTTGGAGTTCGTGATACGGAACTGGAACTTTTTAAAGACTACCTCTCCAACAGAAGACAAAGAGTAAAAGTAGGTACCCATCTCAGTGACGAGGAACATGTAACTTGTGGCGTTCCACAGGGAAGTGTTTTGGGTCCTACATTATTCTTAATCTACGTAAATGATCTCTGCAACTTGAAAATTCCAAATACAAAAATTATTTTCTTATGCTGACGATACAGCTCTTGTTTGCTATGGGAGCACTTGGGATGACGTGAGGCAAACTGCTGAAGCTGGTATGGCAAGGGTGGCTCAATGGCTTTCGAGTAATTTGCTAACCTTGAACACACAGAAGTCCAATTTCATTTGCTTCACAATCCGTGAGAGTACACAACCTGAAGCTGTATTTCAAATAAGAGTCCATACATGTGCTAATATTTTAGATGGTGGTTGTCAGTGTCCAGAGTTAAGTAAGGTTGCGCAGACTAAATATTTGGGTGTTCTGATGGACCAAGGATTGTCCTGGTACCCACATTTGGAACAAGTGACAGGCAGGATCAGAAAATTGAGTTGGGTATTCAGGACGCTAAGGCATGTAGTTCCTAACAACACTAATTCACCGAGAAATCTTCTAAACGAAATATACATGGCCCTGGTTCAGTCTGTTTTGGTGTATTGCAATCCTGTTTGGGGTGGAGCGGGAAAGACTAGATTTTTGGAACTGGAGCGAGAGCAACGGGCACTCATCAAAATAATGTATTTTAAAAGCTTAAGGTTTCCAACTATAAGTCTCTATCAGGTCAGTAACTTGCTGTCCATCCGTAAACTCTATATAATCCATACTGTCCTTAAAAAGCATACTTCTACACCGTACAACGCAGACATCGTAAATAAGCGAAGAAAGGACATTGTTGCGAATGCATCTAAAAGTCGAACCATGTTCGCTTGTTCTCAATTCAGTCAGCGATCGGTTTATCTATACAATAGAATAAACAAGCAAATCTACATATACGCGTTTAATTTTCATGACTGTAAAATAGCGTTAACTGAATGGATTAAAGGGATGACCTATGAAGACACTGAGGCTCTATTACAGCGTATCCAATAGCATGCATGCGCGCATGCGATATTGCACACCTACAAATACACATCACTTATTATATAATCACATACAAATACACACACACACACACACACACACACACACACACACACCCGCACCCATGTACACACTCACACCAATTATATGCACAGGAAAATGTTTAAAGCTTTTTCTATATCTAACTATATTATCCATAGATTTTTAAGTAGGTACTACTTAAAAGGAGGCTTCATTTTGATACTCTGTAAATCCAGGCTTTTTGGGTGTCAATAAATAATTATTATTATATTAAAAAAAAAAAGCTAGCTCTCCACCCCTTCTGTTTTTTTTAATAAATTCGTTTTTAGGGTTTCGTAGCCAAATGGCAAAAACGGAACCCTCATAGATTCATCATGTCTGTCAGTCTGTCTGTCCGTCCGTGTGTCACAGCCACTTTTCTCCGAAACTATAAGGCCTATGCTATTGAAACTTGGTTACTAGATGTATTCTGTGAACCGCATTAAGATTCTTATATAAAACTAGAAAAAAAGCAGTAAATTTTGGGGGTCCCCATACTCAGAACTGAAACTCAAAATTTTTTTTTCATCAAACCCATACGTGTGGGTTATCTATAGATAGGTCTCCAAAAATGCTATTAAGGTTTCTAACATCATTTTTTTCGAAAGTAAATAGTTTGCGCAAGAGACACTTCCTTCCAAAGTGGAAAAATGTGTACCCCCCCCCCCCCCCTCTAACTTCTAATTCTAAACTAAGAGAATGATAAATCTAAAAAAAAAATATGATATACATTGGCATAAAACTATCAACGAAACTTGGTTTGAACGAGATAGAGACAGTAGTTTTTTTAATACGTCATAAACCGCAATTTTCGGTTAGAAAAATCACTACCACTGCGAACGTGTTAAAACATCAATCAAAGTTACAATGAAGTATAAGAACTTTTATATTATGTTACTCCCTGCTACGAAACCCTTCACGGGCGAGTCCAACTCGCACTTGGCCGGTTTTTTTTAACGTGTGGTAAATCCTACATGGATGCTAAGCCGGACTCCTACCGACTAAAAACTACGCGTTTTCTACCTAATGCCTGCGGTTGGGAGCCCCGGGTAAGCCTTCGGAAGGAATGACCCCATCTCGTCTGAACCCGAGAAGAATCTCATTTCAGGGTGTTTTGAGATCGAATTGAGTGTCACTCTCACATACCTATTAACAAGACTATTGACAGTGATCATCAAGTTGACAGCCTAGTGATGTTGGTACCTCTTTAAGCTCCACTTAAAGAGCTCAAGTTTGCAGTCGGAGGGAAACGCATTCAATGGCAGAACGTTTCAATTCTATGGTTCAACAGAGAAACGATATTTTGAATCTTTCTGACCGGCGCTCCAGCATAGGATTTCTCCACAGTAAACGGAATATTTTTCAAAGCCGATTGTAGCTGAGCATTCAAAACAAATTCTCGAAATGCGACATAGCATTATTGTAACGAGAATTTCGCGAAGTTTTGTAATTGGATCTCAGTATTCAGTGCGAACAAGTCCTTAACGACAATGAAGTGTGGACAATGCATTTATTTTATCTCGTCCGCATTGCAGGTAGATGCCAGGATTTAATGACCTGTTTCCCTATTTCAAGCCTACAGCTCGTTATATTGGTTACTGTGAAGTCTTTTTAGCCTTCGATGGTAAAAACGACCGTATGTGGCATCATAGCCTTCGAACGAATGGAATAATTTAGATATGGATTTTTGTTCTAAAACCGATGGGTTCTAGGCTATAGGTTAGTGAAGCTTATTTTTTTTAAATGATGAAGGGATCAGGGATCTCAAACAAATCCACACGTTCGCCTTTTTGAAGTTTTGTTCGGATTACAAAATGGGTTTAGACATAGGCTGTCGCGAAAACCTTAGACATCCTTCCGAGGGCTTACCCAGGACTCCCAGCCATAGGTAGAGGTGGGAAACCGTGTGGTTTTAGCCGGCAGGAATCCGGCAGATCCCGGTTCACAGAAGCAGTACCTAACAGGAATGCCTAAGAGTATTCCCAATGACCTGTTCCATAAAATATTTCTGCCAAACTGTCAACCATCAAATTCGTCCTTCACACAGACTTTAGCCTACATATGGGGTAATGCTACATTGCAATAAAATCGAGTATATTTTTGCCAAACATGGAAGTAGCACAGCAGACATTATTTAACATGATTTAGGTCTTTATTTTGAGACATTGCCAAGTGGTACGAAATGGCACAATGTGTCTAGACTTGTCTAGACCTCTTAGGTCATGCCAAGGGACCTGGATGAGGAAATTTTTAGGTCAAATCATTTATTCTTGACTATTTTGATGGTTTAGTGATAGCACAGGGCGGAAACTCTATACAAAAATGTTCGTTTTCACCCACACTAATATACACGTAATGTGAATGCTTGAATCAAGCTTGAATGTGTGAGTGAGTATACTAGGGAAGGGACACTAGTTATGGAAACAAAATAATAAGGAACAGAACGCAATCTCATGTAGGTATGTAGGTACTTTTTTTTTCAAATCTACCCTCGGCTAAGCGTAATGCAACGCAGTGACACTCTCTCAAGTTGATCCCACCAAAGTTGATGTGTCTATTGCCGTGGCAGTACCACGGCAATAGACACATCAACTTTGGTGGGGGGATGGGGAAGCTTACTCAGTGGGAGGCAGGGAGTTGCCGATCTGTATGTAATACTATTATATTATCTTTGGTGATAGTATAGTGCGACGCTGGGCGAGGCCGCAGTGGTCTGTTGGGAGTCCTCGGACATCTTTCCGAGGGCTTACCCGGGGCTCCCAACCATAGACTGTTGGGCGTTACGTGAGGTTTTTAGTCGGTAGAAGTCCGGCATAGCATCCATGATGAATTTCCCCTCACGTTAAAAAAAAAGTATAGTGGGACTGCTGATCATGAGACCGCGATCGGGTCTGATTCCCAACACAGAAGAAAATTTGGATGATCCAGAATTTTTATCAAAGAGTCATGCCTTTATCCCCGAAGGGGTATACAGAGGCATAGAATACGCCCACACTTCACATTACAGTTTTATGTCCCACGTAACTGGTGGTGAGCCGATTGCCGTGTTGAAACGGTCAAGCGCTGTTCGTGACTGCCTGCAGTTGAAATTTTTCAAACCGCTTATATGGTCTCCAATAATAATAATAAATAATAATATAATATGCCTTTGCCTATCCCTTTGGGAATAAACGCGTGACTATATGTATGTATGTATAACAACAGATATTAAATTCAAAAACCAGGAAGGATTAAGGCGGGGCTCCGATACCCCAATCGTTTTTTTTGCCATTTTGTTTGTTGCCGTTTTTTTTGTTGCGTTTGTCCGACTCACACTTCACCGGTATTTGTCATTTTTTAAATCTCCAATTCGTTCGGCATTGAATATTATAACTCGATGACCTATTTAAATACGTCGCTCTTGTACGAAATTCGCTGTAAAAAGGGATTTCGTTAATCCAGGATTACCTATCGGAGTTCGATCCCTCCCTCCTGTTAAAAGATTTTATGATTTGATAAAAGTACCTACAATACTTTAATCTACAATTTACAACGAAAGTAGGTCAATAGTAGCAACCTATATCTACCTACACTTTCAGATTCAGGACTAGGGTGGAGATTCTCGACTGTGTGACTTGAATACGTAGACGGAAATTTACTGGTGAATTGGTATATTTAGTAGTATTTCATGACATTCATTACTGTCTCAGAAACGGCAAAAGACGAGACAGAAAATACTTCTATAGTAGGTAAACCTACTTTTCTTTCTTTTTACGTGAAGGAAAATCCTCGTGGATGTTATGCCGGACTCCTACCGACTAAAAAACCTCACGTAACGCCCAACTGCCTATGGTTGTGAGCCCCGGGTAAGCCCTCGGAAGGATGTCCCAGGACTTGGTAAATCTACTTACTAACTACGTAAAATGATTTTGTATGTTTTCAAGAATCGAATCTAGAAATATACTTTTAATAATATAAAATAGATATTTACTATTTTCTCACAGGAACATATACTTTTGTGGGGAAAATTTAATTTTCCGGAAGTATATTCTACTAATTTTATAAATATTACCTATTTTAATGACGAGGAAGGTACCATGGAGCCTTACTGATATTTTTGGGACTCCAACCAGCCTTATCAGCAAGTGGTACATCTGCTGACTAGGACGAGGTCATGGCGAAAAGATGGAACACTAAAAAAAAACCGGCCAAGTGCGAGTTGGACTCGCCCATGAAGGGTTTCGTAGCAGCAAGTAATATAATATAAAAGTTCTTATTATGTAGTTCGTTGTAACTTTGATGTTTTAACACATTCGCAGTGGTAGTGATTTTTCTAACCGAAAATTGCGGTTTATGACGTATTAAAAAAAAACTACCAGCTCTATCTCGTTCAAACCAATTTTCGTTGGTAGTTTTTATGGCAACGTACATCATATATTCTTTTTAGATTTATCATTCTCTTAGTTTAGAAGTTAGAGGGTGGGGGAACCCCCATTTTTCCACTTTGGAAGTGTCTCTTGCGCAAACTATTCACTTTAGAAAAAGATGATGTTAGAAACCCCAATAACATTTTTGAAGACCTATCTATAGATACCCCACACGTATGGGTTTGATAAAAAAAAAATTGAGTTTCAGTTCTGAGTATGGGGACCCCCAAAATTTACGTCTTTTTTCTAGTTTTATATAAGAATCTTAATGCGGTTTACAGAATACATCTAGCTACCAAGTTTCAATAGCATAGGCCTTATAGTTTCGGAGAAAAATGGCTGTGACACACGGACGGACAGACAGACAGACAGACAGACAGACAGACATGACGAATCTATAAGGGTTCCGTTTCTGCCATTTGGCTACGAAACCCTAAAAACCCTGTGCCAAACTGGAGCGAGTGGCGAACCAGCTCCCTAAAATGAGTAAGTTTTAAGGAAAATATGCGAAAATTGGGAGATTTGCCTCTGTGCAGCATATATAACAGCTTTCTTGTACAAAGAGACTGAGGCTGCGGAGAGAGGAATAGACGAAATTATATCATACGAAGTTACAACACCACTGCTGACCTCATTGATCGTCAACACAAACTTAGTATAAGTAGCAGTGTTGAAAACTTGAAACAGACTGTAAAACTTATAGCTGCCTGCCTCCTGTTGAAATGTTTGAACCGCCCATTGCGCCCATAAACCTAAAAATTGGACCTCCCAGGTGAAAAACCAATTTCTACTTTATTTGGAAACTAGCGGACGCCACGCGGTTTCACCTGCGTAGTTCCCGTTCCCGTGGGAATACGGGAATAAAATATAGCCTATGTTCACCGCAAAGAGTGTAGCTTCTCAACAGTGAAACAATTTTTCAAATCGGTCCAGTAGTTCCGGAGCCTATTCGTTACAAACAAACAAACAAACAAACAAACAAACAAACAAACAAACAAACAAAAAAACAAATCTTTCCTCTTTATAATATTATTATATTATATTACTAGCGGACGTCACGCGGTTTCACCCGCGTAATTCCCGTTCCCGTGGGAATACGGGAATAAAATATAGCCTATGTTCACCGCAAAGAGTGTAGCTTCCCAACAGTGAAAGAATTTTTCAAATCGGTCCAGTAGTTCCGGAGCCTATTCGTTACAAACAAACAAACAAACAAAAAAACAAATCTTTCCTCTTTATAATATTATTATATTATATTATATTTGGAAATTTCTACATACGTGCTCGTAGACGCTTGTAAATGAATATGTTTAAACGGTCGCCAATGTTAATCAATCAATCAAATTAGCCTATGGCAGTCCACTGCTGGATGTAGACCTCTCCCACCCAATCCACGCCACAGTCCTGCGCCTTTCGCATCTAGTCCCAGCCTACGACCTCTTCCAGGTCGTCGGTCCATCTGGTGGGTCCTACCCTACGTTTGCCAAGTCGTGGTCTCCACTCCAGAACCCGTTTGCCCCATCGGACGTCGGTTCTGCAGACGAGCTCAGCCCATTGCCACTTTAAGTGCTTATTCTACGAGCTATGTCGACCATACATCTTCATTAATAAGTCGGTAAGTAACTGCCATTGTATTTTATCATAAAACATACATAGCTTTTTTTTTTACGTGAGGGAAAATCCTCAGAGGATGTTATGCCGGACTCTTACCGACTAAAAAACCTCACGCAACGCCCAACAGCCTGTGGTTGGGAGTCCCGGGTAAGCCCTCGGAAGGATGTCCCGGGACTAAACATACATAGCTTAAAACAAGATACACAACTACATGATATATTCTTTGCGCTATCTTTGCCAAAACAATACCTCCGACCACCTTAGTTCACTGCCGGTTTTAACTTCATTTTGGAGTCTATCTCGAAGAGATACTCCTAGCATAGCCCATTCCTTATCTTGCTACGCAATTTTCATGGCATGGATTAACCCCACTGTAAGATCGACCGAGACGTGACCAATATTAAAGACCATCACAAACGTAGCTATAATATTTATTAATATGAAATATGATCAACTTTTCATTCCCGTCAGCCAAATCGAGGACGTCCCTAACGAATTCCCAGAACTCCGCGAGCACTTGGGGATATAGCAAGGCATATTATGACATATTTTCGATACAAATTTTTGAAGGACCACACACGCAGCTATAATATATATTTCTATTACGTCATCGAAATATGTCGACAGATATAGCTTGGTATATTTTAGCATATAAATACTGACTTGAATTCAACGCGATACAGGCCATTTTAATTTGTTATGATAAACAAAATTAGGTATTTACAGCTTCTTATTTTCGTCGCATAGCGTATCAAACGCTACGAAAAAAAACGTGTTTGCAGTCAAGGTTTTCTAAAAACTTTTAATAAAATATGATGTTATAGGATAATTATATTTTAAATGTTATAGTTAAATAATGCATGCTTAAAATTACAATTTTGCACACCGACTGCGGTGAAACATGCTGTACTGTTTACTATCTAAGATCCATGTAATAACCATGTTTCGAGCAAATAAAGATATTCTATTCTATTCTATTCTATTCTAAAAATAGTTACAAGATAATTTTAGATGTTCACTCACTTTTAATGGAGAACCACTTAAGAGTTTAATAATAAACGTTCGAGATATATATTAAAAATATAAATCTTATTAAGATTTTCGCAAAACGATCTATTGCGTAGAGGGGGAAAACTTGAATCGAAACCTGGTTGTCAATAAAATGACAATCGTTATGCCAAGTTGAAGGCCTTATGGGCGGCTTGAAAAATTTCATATGCGTCACGCACGACCCGTGCCTGTCCATTTCAACACGGCCAATAGGTAGGCCACCGATTTCGTGGAACATAAAATTATAAGGTAAAATGTGGGCGTATACTATGTCTCTGCCTACACCTTCGGGGTTAAAGACTATATGTATGTATAATAAGAGCATCCGTTGACCTATCGTAGGAACAAAATGTATTCAAGCGTATGACGTAAGAACTCGTAAAATTGTACCAGCAGACAAGGTGTCGAATAAATTAGATGGTTCTGAACTTCTGACGGATGACTCATGAGTCATGAATGTTTGTTGATTTTCTACAGACTACGCGAATACTACGGTGAAGCGTTACAATCTTTTAATATCATAAAGTGAGTCATTGTTTGGAATTAAATTCTAAACGGTTTTCGTAATGTCTGTTATAGGAAGATTAATGGTAGTAAGCTTTCGCCTATAAAAAAAGAAGAGAGTAATTTGACAGATGAATGAGCTATAGCGTACGATGGTTTAAAAAGATACCCATTTTAAAATATTTCTGCTAATGGATTGGTTGTTTTATTGTTTAGATAGTGGATCAAAGGGAGCAGTGTATTGTGTTGTGTAATTTCAGTAAGATTACTGTTACAGATTGTAATCTTACTGAAATTGAAAGCAGTTATTATTTTGAAGATGTAAGTAGCATTATGAAAGAGAAGCACGTAGCATAATAAAAGAAAATGAATAATAGTCTTCCATTGTTGTAGTATGGGGGTATTCGAAAATGTCATATATATATTTTTTTTAATACAGCACGGTGTACTAAGAACTTTTCATATTGCACGGCAATGCACGGTCACATTGTGACTTTTTTACATACCTGAATACCTTCTTCCATAATCCTCATATGTAAGAATAAAAAGAGGTTAAGTAAGATTCAAGTGAATAGGGCAACACTGACCTGATTCTCTTGGTTGAGCAGTTTCAGTTGGTCGTTTATAAGGCTGTACTTGGCGCTCTCCTCTTTCCTCAACGCCCGCTCCTTCTTCAACTCGGGACTCCAGAAGGTCTTTATGCTATGCATACTGGAGCCGAGCTTCTGATTCGTCAATTCCAGTTCTTTCTTAAGGTTTCCCAACTCCCTTTGTAGATCGGAATTCTGAGATTGCAACTCTCCAAGGAAGAGAGGGGGTGGTTCGCGTCGGTAATATTCCTCTTCGGGAGGGGGCGGTGGGGCGTAGGAGCGGTCATAGTCGCGCTCGAGGGACTGGTAGCGGAGAGGACGAGGCCGGGCGCGGTGATGGGCGCCGGCGGAGGCGGAGCGGCCTCGCTCGTCGGGCGCCGGCGACGGTTCGTCATCGCGCGTGAGGTAGGGGCTCCGGCGCGACGGGCTGCGGTCCACCTGCGGGAGGCGAGCGCGCGCCCCGCCGGACCACTCCTGCCGGCGCCACTCCTCCCGGCACGGCGGCCGCTCGTCCTCCGCGGCGTACTCGCGGAGATACAGCTTGGCTCGTTTCCCGCGTCACTGGGAACGCATTGTGCACCGGACACCGGACTGCGCGACGGGTACGCGACCACTGAACGAAACGCCCGCCGCATCGATCCACTCGGCGCTGCGCATGCGTGGAACTCGCAACATTCAGCGGCTCCAGCGCTACCGATTGATTCCCGACGTGGAACGGGATCGAGTCACTGCCACATAACTTGCATGTAATTTAATTAACTTGATAGTAATATTTTTGGACGCGATGTGATTATTTGTAATTATGGCAACACCATGATCAATTACGTCACAAGGATTCGCTAATCTCGTGAGGTGTGAGGAGTGAAATCGATATAAGGGGGCAGCGAGAGGAGGGTAGGTGTATTTTTGAAACATTACATCAACTTTGTCAGAAGCAATTTGGACTAGGCCAACATTTTGGATATCTGAGCACCAAAGGCACAAAATAAACCAAAAAAATAAATCATCAATGTAGTACAGGTTCCATTTTCCATTCTTCGACCAGGGGCTCAAGCGATTATTCCTGACACTGCCTGTAGAAGAGTTATGGCGACATCAAAGATTGAAATCCACTCTACAGTCAAAAAATCTAAAGCCACATTAGGACCCCTAGGCTCCTAATGTGGCTTTAGATGCAATATATAGAGCGCTGCGATAAAAAACGGTCATATTTTATAAACGAGTATTAAGACTCAGGATAGGAAAAAAAGCCTAAAAATGCATTACTCTACTCTATTAAAAACCAACAGAGCCTAATGACTACAGTCAATTATAAGTCTAGGGTCTCTAAAGGCATAGACCTAGCATTCTATTTATAGACCTCTGTTTTCAACCACCCATTTACCTACTAGAGCAACGTTTTTCAGCGTTTCAGCGCTGAATAAAAGCGGTGGCATGGAGACCGCTCTCATCCCGTGACCCACTTATTTTTTTGTCTCTTTCTTTACTGTTCGATACGTATACTGTTGTCTCTCTTTATAGTAAGGTCGACTTATGTCGGTCAGAGGAGGTGGTAGCGATCGGGAAGAGACTAGTGATGTTCTAACATCTTATCGATGGTAGTTTTAATTCGTTTTATTTATTTCGTGTTGAGTTTTCTCTGCTCTATGATAAGAGTAGAGTTTATATTTCTATATCGACCTTAAATAAGCGAGTATACGAGATAGAACTGAAATAAAATAATATGAAAGAGAATTTAGTGTATATAGTTTTGAGACCATAGGAACCTTTTATACCTTAAGAACAAGACGTGCATTCAATAAATACTAGAAATAAGCATAAATTGATTGGAAAGGTTTATCGATTACATAAGGTTCAAGACTCATTTAAAGAACTTGGTGTACGCCTATTCAATAAAATCTCTTTACCTACATATTATGAACCTTCCTTAACATAAATTCAAGTTGTAAATTAAGGCACATCTTTTAAAAAATGGATAATATACTGGTGATGACTATTTTAATGATACAGGGACATGGACATGATTTGCTTGCTCGCACTTAATTAGGCGCGATTTTAAACATCGCTTGTGTAGATAAAAATTGTTAACCTTTATTGTATTACAAACAAATGTAGCTAGGCTATTTGAAAAGAGCCGGATTTGGCCGTGGGTTTTCTTGCCAGGTTCTTCCTCACAGGCTCTACCTATTGCTTGGCGAATCTGGCAGTAAATGTAAATGTAGAAGCAAAAACTTTGACGTTCATAAGTGTTACTTTGTAACCTAAGTGATAAAAGATATTTTCATTTTCAGATGGCAGAAGCCTGGTGGGCTACTCTGGTTTCACAGTGATGGCGGTGAAGTTGCACAAATCATGGCGGTGTAGTAGATCACTACCAATTACGTAGTAGCAAATATAACTGGTGAATTGTGAGCATTTAGTATGCCTCATTCTACCCTTTTTTGAAAGGTCAATCAATCAATCAAATCAGCCTATATCAGTCCACTCCTGGACGTAGGCCTCTCCCAAATCACGCCACAACACACGGTCCTGCGCCTTCCTTTTTTTTTGAAAGGTACCTACTAATAATTATAATTTTTCATTGTCATAGTCTAAGAAGCAGCGATATGTATCGATAGACACCCATCACTAGCCACAGTCGGACGATGAATGAAAACCGTGCAATCGCTAACTGTGCTCGCCTCGTAAAAAATTACATGTCGCCGACGCTGGGTCGCGGTCGTTAGTGGCGCCACTGTCGCTGTAGCTAATCGTAGTCTACTATGGCAGTAATGTATTAATTCTATTGGTTTACATACTCAGCTCTCTTCAGTGGCTACATTGTTTCATAATATGAAACAGAGAATTTTGCCATTTAGACCCACTGAAGCGCTCGTGGCCTCGCGGAAGTGGCGGACTCAGTGTTCTGTAAACGATCACTGCAGTAAGCAACTTTCACTATTGTCGGTCCTTAGATAAGTAATCACTTTGTGACATTTATTTGCGAGCGTTTCCGTGCTTGGGAAGACAGGTTAAGCCGTTGGTCCCAGTAAAATCGGAGTTTTATTGCCAGGTTCTTTTTTCTCTGGCACTAGCAATAATTTAGAAGTTCATAAGCGTTACATTGTTACCTATATGAATAAAGATTTAACATTTTCAATAATGGCCGTTAAGCCACGTTGAAGGCCATCTGGGCGGTTTAAAAAAAACCCAAGGTAGTCACAACCTGCGCCTGTCCATTTTCAACACGGCAATACGCGCTTGTTAGATTCGTCTCGTAGAGGGTAGGTATATCAATACATACGGTCACGCCTTTTATCCCCGAAGGGATAGCCAGAGGCATCTATTTTGTAAGGAGGGTATTAGCTAACAAGTTATGAAATGAAAAGAAATGAATATGAGATAAAAATATCTTTATTCTCGTCAAGATTTCCAATTCTACATTTACCGCCAGATTCGCAATAGGTAGAGCCTATGAGAAAGAACCTGGCAATAAAACTCACGGCCACTCTTTTCAAAGTCACATTAATTGCCATACATCTATTTCTACTATAATCTAATTCCATCAATAGTTGGTACACGTCATTCATTACAATTAATAGCAACACGGGTCATATCTTTACAAATAGTTCATCAGGATAGTACCTATATATAATATCTTTTAAACCAAGCCATGGGCAGTATAAAATAACTTTGAATACAATCAATCAAATCGGTCTATGGCAGTCCAGTTCTGCTGGACGTAGACCTCTGCTAATTTCAACACATATATTACACATCACATCAGATCAGATAAATTACATAAGTTATTAATGAGGAACGTACCCTTAAGACGGCTGCTCAACGACTGACTGGCCCAACAATATAAATTCCAAGTAATACGTATCATAACGTATTGCTACTATACAGAAAGATATTTACTAATTCTATTAATTTTAATTAACTACTGAACCATATCTGTACCTACTTCAAAAGACAACTTGACGAACAATAATGGCCGTTGCTCTGTAAGTGCAGACACTTTTATATCTTCGCAATTGGTGGGGTAGGATATTACGTAATATTGTAGAAGTGGTGGAAAACCTATCCTTTCGATACTTAAATACATTACACTAAATTTAGAAATAAATATTAAATTAAAATACTATTAAAATAAAAATATAACAAATAAAATATCAATCTAGTGGTTCACCACGTGTTAATTGAAAATTATAGTAACTTACTTATTTATAAGCATATCTTACACGCTCACCTCACCACCTATTACTTGGGACAAATTCTAAAAAAATATGAAATGTTAGCATTTAATATGCATCTGATTACCCCTTTGGGGATAAAGGTGACCATATGTCACCCTCCTTAAAAGGGTGATCGCTTCCGATAAGTCTCCAAGGCCTAAAGAAGTAGAAAATCATTTTTTTGGTAAAACGACAGATATATTGCAGGTTTACTTGGTAGGCAGATAGCATGACGTAGTAGGTACCAAAAGGAATTGATAATTTCCTGTATAATATCAAAAACTGCAAGGCTGAGGTTTTGGAATTTGCTTTGTCAGACCATACTGCCCAATTATTAACATGTCCTGTTAAGACCAGTTGCCGCTTGAGGTTTTGGCACGTTTTTAAGCGTAATTATAGTGTAATGAATATGAGAAGATTTCAAGAATGTTGCAACTCTCTTAGCTTTTTGGACGCACTAAATACCGAAGACCCTAACACGGCTTTCAATCATTTTTATAATCTGTTTCGATGCTATTATGAATTATGTTTCCCTATAAAAAAGATAAGAGTATATTCCACTGCCCGACCAAAATGGATCACAAAAGGAATACGGGTTTGTTGCAAACGAAAGAGAAATCTTTTGTGGGAATATAGGAGAAAACCGAACACGGATAGTAAAGGCCGTTTTAAAGCGATATCATCTAGATTAAATAAAATTATTAAATTAACGCAGAGGTCGCTTAATAACTACTATATTAAAACGTCTAGAAATAAGGGAAGGGCAACATGGAGCGTGATAAACTCCAACAAATCAAATATTCCTCCGCATGACATCAAGTCAATGCGCATTGACGGTGAATGTATTTGTGATGCTAAGCAAATAGCAGAGGCATTTAACGATTTTTTTACTAATGAACAAAACTATGTGTCTGATGTAAATAGTTCGGTAATTAATATACCTTTACATCCTAAATCCATATTCATTCGACCCACTCATCCTATAGATATTCACAGAATCATTTTAAGTTTAAAATCAACAAACAGCACTGGGTATGATGACATATCCGTAAAGGTTTTGAAGAATGTCTCGGTAAAGATATCATACATTTTGAGTCACATAATCAACCTGTGTATACTACGTGGTGTCTTTCCGGATGCACTTAAATTTACGATTATAAAACCATTATTTAAAAAAATTTTTCAATAAAAAATACAACCGACTTCCAAGAAATCCTGAAAAATAAAATTTACTTAGCACAAAGTAATATGTATTTTGATTTATCTGATTTTTTATTCAATATCATATTGAAGTCGGTGCCAAGTAAATTCATAGGTTTAGGGAGGTATTATTCATGGCACCAACTTCAATATTATATTGAATAAAATCTGATAAATCGACTACATATTACTTTGTGCTAAGTAAATTTTATTTTTCAGGATTTCTTGGAAGTCGGTTGTATTTTTTATTGAAAAATTTTTTTTCATTATTTTAAGTGACCGGTGAACCGAAAAATATATCTATCTACCTAGGTGAAAGTTCTCATCAATACAAATTAATCAAGCCCCAACACAAGGTAGCTGCTGTAAATCGTTAAGGAATTCCCTCGAATCTCTTTTGGTTCCATCATCAGATCGACTCCAGACCTTTATTAATGGTAGTACATTAAAGCACTGAATTAAAAAGTTAACAAACGCACTAGTTGTGCCTATAATTTTCGGTGGTTGCCCTCGATTTCTCCAGGATCCCATTATCAGATCCTAACCTGGTTATAATGGGACTACCTCAGAAGTAAACCCTATTCAACAAAAAAAATTTAAATCCGTCTATAATTGACGGTGAACATACATAAAACATTGAGACCTTTTTTTTTTTGAAGTTGGATCTATCAATCTAGGTGTAAAGTTCTCATCAATACAAATCAATCAAGCCCAAACACAAGATAACTGCTGTAAATTGTTTAGGAATGCCCTCGACTGTCTTTCGACTCTATCATCAGATCGACGCCATACCTTCATTAAAGTGTAGAACATTAAAGCACATACTTAAAAAGTTAACAAGCACACTAGTTGTCCCTACAATTTTCGGTGGTTGCCCTCGTTTTCTCCTAGATCCCTTCATCAGATCCTGACCTGGTGAAAATGGGACCACCTCAGAAGTAACTCATATTCAACAAAAAAAAAATTTTTGGAATCCGTCTATAATTGACGGAATTATCGCTTGACATACATAAAAAAAAATACATACAGACGAATTGAGAACCTCCTCCTTTTTTTGAAGTCGGTTAAAAAGAACGATAAGCAGGACATGAACTGCTACCGTCCAATTGCGCTTGTGCCTGTTATCTCGAAAATTTTTGAAAAGGTTATACACGAAAATATTTACAACTTTTTTGACGCGCAAAAGCTATTTGCGAACGAACAAATAGGCTTTAGGAAGAATGGATCCATAGACAGAGCTGTATATGATTTTCTAAAAGTTGTAATGTCAAATATAGACATAGGTAGTCAGTCATGTGCGCTCTTTATGGACTTGACTAAGGCGTTCGATAATGTTGACCATGGGATTCTTTTTGATAAATTATATGCGTATGGAGTTCGCGGTAACTCCTTAAACCTAATTAAATCCTACCTAAATAATAGAATGCAGTCAACACAGATAGCGAGACTAAATCCAGCATTGAAAAGAGTTGTCAGTCACACGTCTAACTTTAAAAATGTTAAATTGGGCATCCCACAAGGCAGTGTATTGGGGCCACTTTTATTCATAGTTTACGTGAATGACTTGCCAAGAGTGACACATCACAAATCGGTATTATTTGCCGATGATAGTACCATAATTTTCACAGGTAATAATAGCCTACAAATGGAATCTGATATTAATGAAACTTTATCTACTATTATAAACTGGTTGACATTAAATAATTTGACAATTAATTTAGCAAAGACCAAGATTATGACTTTTAAAAACAGAATAAATAGATTAAGTGACATACAAGTTAAATATAATGACATCAGTGTTGAACATTCTGACATTACAAAATTTTTGGGATTGACTTTAGACTCTTGTCTACATTGGTCCTCACATATAGAAATAATGTGTACCAAGCTGCATCAATTCTCGTATGCACTGTATATGCTAACAAAGACGTCTAATATATCGACCGTGTTAACGGCCTATCATGGACACGTTGTATCGATACTGCGTTATGGAGTAATATTCTGGGGTAATTCCACAGACAGAAATATGGCGTTCGTTGCACAAAAAAAGTGCATTCGTTCAATGTTCAAGTTGAAACAAACTGAGAGCTGCAGACCTTATTTTGTTCGTTTTGAGTTGCTCACTCTCCCGTGTATTTACATTTTCGAGGTGGTGGTATTTGCCAAAAAAAATATTACTATATTCGGAAACTTAAATAGTAGTAGACATAGACTAAAGATAAGGCTGCCACCAAATAAAACGGCGTTCTTAAACAAAAGTTTATTTTGTATGTTGCCACGTATTTATAATCATTTACCCACGTCAATTTTAACCATCTCTAATATTATTAAATTTAAATCAACTGTTAAAAAGCTTCTATTGTTAAAAGCATACTATTGCGTGAATGATTATTTGACAGACAATTTATCAGATTATGAAAAGAATATTTGATTTGGTTTAGGAGGACCAACGTGTAATTTTGTATAATTAAAATGACATATATATTGACATTACTTAATTGAAATCATTGAAAAATTGTTACCATGTAATCTAAAATTTTTAAGGTTTATGACGACTAATGTGTAATTCTGTATATTGGAATGTGTAATATTGACATTAATTAATTGAAATCATTGACAAATTGTTGCCATTTTAATTTAATATTTCTAAGGTTTAGTACGACTAATGTGTAATTTTGTATATTTGAAATGTATGATATTGACATTAATTAATTGAAATCATTGACAAATTGTTACTATTTAATTTGATATTTCTAAATGCGTGTTATACTTAATTATGTAATCACATATGCATGCAATTGATTAATGTTTTTTACCTACCTACTTAATTGAATGTACCTATCGTATGCCTCAGGGTAAAACATAGTAGATCTACACATGTACTCACAATAAGACCTGTAAATTATTTACCTATGTTTACGAAATGATTAAATGAATATGAATGAATATGAATGAATGAATGAATTACAGCTCAAAAAAGGCTACTAGTGACTAAGGTAGAGTCTAAGTAGGAGTCAGATATAAACACAAGGCCGTTCGTGTGGTACGCATGTAGCGTTCTTTACTTCCAGCCCTGGTATTCCAGGTTGTTCCTGAGTGCTCATAAATACCTCAGTTCTCCATCTCCAAAAGTTAAAACTGTACTCAAAAACTTCGCATATTATATGCTACGAAACCCGTAGCACTCGTAGAACTCAAATATACCCGTATCTTGCTAAAATTATGAATTCGAAAGTTTGTGAGAGTGGATGCGTAGATGTCCAGATGTGTGGATGTTTATTTATTTATATTTATTGAGAAAACCAACAGCGTTACAAAAGATACAAAAGATCTACCGCCTGTATAATGGTAGGTATATGCTCTGAGGAATTGTTTGATATGATGCCCACGGCTACGTTCTATCACCGCACCGCTCGCCACGGACAGGGAGTTCATCCTCACACTCTGCGTCCGGTGTGTTCTAGCACGGTTAGATCCGATAGGAGCTTTCTTCCGCGCACGCTTAGGTTGTGGAACGATCTCCCTGCCTCGGTTTTCCCAAACGCCTACAGTATGGGGTTCTTCAAAAGGGGTCTTAGAAGGTTTTCACAGGGTCGGCAGCGCGATAGTGGGGCTTTTGGTGTTGCAAACGTTCATAGGCTGCGGTGACCAGCAGTCGTTCTGGTGGGCCGTATGCTGTGGTATTAAAAAAAAAACCTAATATAGTCGTAACTATTACAACTAAGCAAAGCCAATTATATGTTTCTCGACATTATCCAATAACATTAAAAACATGCGTAGGTACGAACATATTTTACTACTTGACTTGAATAAATCCAACAATAAGCATATGCAAATGTTCGGAGAACACACCCGATGCCATTCAACCAACCTGTATAAATCTTAAAGCATGTTAGTTGAACAGCGCAAAACAAAGCGAATATAATAAACATAGCTACCAGTCTACTTAATAATATTCTGCAGCGAAGTATAAAACAAGAAGCCGTGAGACGGTCTCACCGACTGCCCCTCTAACGTTTATTGTGAAAGTGAAAGTTCAATCCGATTGACGTTGTCATTTTTGTTTTTAAACTTTGAACAGATGATCCACGTGACCTAGTGACGTAGTTTATTGCAACAGAGTCACAGACTACAGACACAAGTCTCGCCATAAGCCCCTCTGCAATCTATTTTATAGAGAGGGGGGTGACTTCGCTAGTTCATCGGCCCCCTCTAGTTTTCGGATTATTCCAAGTAGCTCCGTTGAAGTAGTTCCGTGGCGGAACTAGTGAGACTTGTTTTCCCAGTAGTCCCGCGGAACAAAGCATCAGTTTTCGGCCATTAGGAGGTTATATTGTAGATCTGCTGGAATTTGTCAGGGATAGATTTATAGTCTGGAATAATTCATAGGCTACTCTTAATCTTGGGAATAAGTTCCATGTAAAGAGGAATGTGAACAAAACTATTCGCGGGCGTCATGTAGTTTACTATAATGTTAAGATATCTAACAGATGTAAGGATAATTATTATTTCTCTCTCTCTCTCTCTTTCTCTCTCTCTCTCTCTCTTCTCTCTCTATCTAATTATCTGTTCTCAGTTCTCCTTATATAGTTCACTAGCTAGGTATATCCAACTGCTTCGCCTCTGACATGCTACGAACCTCGTAGCACTTGTAGAGCTCATACACAATCGTATTTATAGTTATGTATGAAAATTTGTCATTTTTGGTAACATTTTGTTATTACTGCTCCGCACCTTTGATCCCGATAATACGCGCAGTTCTTTTGGAAGAGGCGATGAAAGACGAAATGTTTTTTTTCAGTTGCTTTTTCTCAATGCGTGGTTTAATTTCTATGGATTTTTGGTGTTAGAAAGAGAGTACTTTAATACAAGTTTCAATATTTTATTATTAGTCGTCGTTACTATTGACAGTTATTGGTTTTGTAGTTCAGAAATTAGAGACATCTCAACCTGCGCTGAATTCCTTTTTTTTTTTTTTTTTTTTTTTTTTTTTTCTTGCATCTCTACCGTGGGCAGAGGCATATCTACGACAGTTTGTTACTTAACTAAATACATAATTAGACTTGCCACTTAGGCTGTTTTTGCTCTTCTATTTCTGTCACTTTATACTTTCTCCCTTACATAACTTTAACAGTTTAAACATAATCAATCTTTGCAAATCATTCGTAACTAGCGTGTTTGCTTTATTCTAAACTACCTAGCATTTTTTTTTAACGTTAGGAAAATCCTACAGGAATGTTATGCCGGACTCCAACCGACTAAAAACACCTCCGTATCCTACCTAACAGCCTACGGTTGGGAGCCCCGGGTAAGCCCTTGGAAGTAGTCGCCCTAGTTTATGAGTCCTAGGGTGTCCCCTAGGACTCATAAACTACCTAAAGGTCGACTTCAACAAATGAGTTTCGGATTAACGTTCCAGGCTCACTTTTTATTACCTGCAGTAAAATGACGTTTCAAAATGTCTTTAAACCAAAACTGCACTTTTACATACAAGATTTGCATGTACTATGTTATGTTTTGTGAACCTTTAATAAATAAATAAACCATTATACACAGGCATAGGCGGTAGAACACTCATGAGGAGGCAAAGTCTCTCCTTCACTTAAAACTGCATTACGTCGCCGTCTCCCAGTATTTGAATTGCGTAGTTCCATGGAACTGTTATCTTAAACCCTATTCTAGACATTATTCAATTTTTTTTTATCATATCATAATCTTTATTTGCCTTAAATGGGGTAAGCACATAAAATGATGTTGAGTAGTTACATAGAACAAGCCCATTTAGCTATATTATACAGCATGCAAATTTAAAAATAAATTAAATGGTACCTACATAATATTACTTCATGATTTACATATTATATTTGATTGTTAAGAGATCTCTTTATAAGTACGTTCTTATAATATGCGGTCCTTTTCTTATACTAATTTTATACATAATTAATCATTATTCACAATTTACTAGCCAGAAAATCATTTACAGAATAAAAATAATGTCTTAGATATCAGCTACTCCTTGAATGCTGGAATAAACTTATTGACCTTAAGTGCCTTAATATTTTCTGGAATCTTATTGTAGATGGGTCATTATCAGGCGGCTCATTATTTGGTTGACTTCGGTGTACATTTTTTTTTAAACTAAGGTTTTACTTACATGAAATATCAAATCTAGTGTTAATTTAAAACATTTCAGTAGTTGAGGGAACTGTATAGACTGAATGGTTATGAAGGAATTTAACTTTTTTTAATGGTGTCCACCGAAATCAACATGGATCGAAATCATTATGGATCACACAGATATTTGACTCTGGTGGGAATCGAACCCAAGACCTCGTTATTCGCAGTCGTACATTTTTACCTCCAGACCAACGAGGCAGTTGAAAAATGCAAATAAAAAAATTATTGATTAATTTCGGTGCTTTTAAATATTGATCTCCGTGCAAGTATTTCCACTAAAAAACCCGGAATCAAGGGCACTGAAATCAAAATATTTAGCAAAATCCTATATATTTTTAAAAGTAATCTGAATTATGAATACTTATGTTTTTTACTGAAATCTTATACATAAAAGACACACTTTTAATATAGCTTTACATTATTTGTTCAAATAATTGAGGATAAAATGGATGCACCGAAATCAATTTTAGGTGTATACCAAGCCACCGAAAATGATAACGTACCTTAATAAAACAGTGGGGCGATGACACACAGACGTCTAGTCCTTACCACCGGTGCGGTGTAACTGACAGTTTGTATTACTCGAACAACTATTCTTGCAGTCGCTAGAGATACAGAGTAATGAACGAATCGGTGCGCGCCACTGAAGTCAATTCTGAACGTCGGACGTAAAGACAACCAGTTTTAACTTGTCTAGTAATGCCGATAATGGCTTAGTAATGTTATAAATAGAGTAAATAGTTATCAAGTTATTTGTGAATATATGCACATATAACACCTATATTGGAGAAAAAAAGATAAAAAATAATTTTCGCTGCAATACGGGACCGGACGCAACACCGAGGTCAATATTTTCGTAGTTTTAATTTTTTTAAACTAACTTTTACGTAATTAATCTAAAAAAAAACCGGCCAAGTGCGAGTTGGACTCGCCCATGAAGGGTTTCGTAGCAGCAAGTAACATAATATAAAAGTTCTTATAGTTCGTTGTAACTTTGATTGATATTTTAACACGTTCGCAGTGGTAGTGATTTTCTAACCAGAAGTTAATGCGGTTCATAGAATACATCTAGTTACCAAGTTTCGGAGAAAAATGGCTGTGACACACGGACGGACAGACAGACAGACAGACATGACGAATCTATAAGGGTTCCGTTTTTGCCATTTGGCTACGCAAGCCTAAAAAACCACAGGCCCCCCCTACTATTTTTGACCGTACAATTTATAGAAAAAAAATCATATTGATAAGTAATCTATAGGTATTGGTTTTCGACGCGGACTCGCCTATTTAAGCCGGCTGAGAAGGACCGAGATTTTAATGCACATCGAGTAACAATTTTTCCGATATCGAGCCGTTTTAGGTACAACTTTTAATACAAGTCTATTAAGATTTCTAATGTTTACCCTATTGGTGACATTTTTGGCTTGTGTAAATAGTTCAGGGTGATGTTTCACAAATTTAGCTACCTCTAGAATGTATAGTTTTGGGCCTAAAACCCATTTCTAGAGAAATATCATCAAGGTCGAGAATTGCTTGCACCTTTATTTTTTATACTTAACACATTTAGACTACAAGAAATGGGTGCAAGCAATTTTCAACCTTACTGAATTGCTGATAGTCTTTTATTTGATTGATCTGCATATTATATGTTTTAGCCGTCTTCATTTGTTTTTTCGATCTTCATTTGTTTCATCGGCCTTCATTTGCTATATCGATCTTCATTTGTTTTATAGACCTTCATTAGTTTTATCAATGTTCAATTGTTTTGTCGAGCTTCAAACAACACGGGCGGCGGCAGGTACTTCCAGATTTTTATGGTTCGACAGAGAAACGATCTTTTGAATCGTTCAGTTCTAGCAAAGATTCTCTCCACTGTGTGAGAGTGGCACCTCTGTCCAGCACGCGTTGTTCGGGATCGGAAAGGAGAGGGTGGGATTAGGTTGAAGAATTTTTTCAGAACACTTACCGTGATAGATACCTATACGGTAGAAAGCAGCCAAAGATGCAATAGTTCTTCGCTGCGCCAATGGCTCCAGACTTTCCGTTACCTCACGGCAGTTGATAATGCTAATAGCTCGCCGCTGCATAGAGTCCAGCGCGTCAAGCAAGTACCTCGCGGAGTCGTCCCAAAGGTGAGAGCAGTATTCGACGCAAGGACGTTTCTGCGTCTTGTACAGCAGACACCTCTGGTTTTTTCGTAAGAACCGCTTCACCTTGTTTAGGACTCCTAGTTTTCTCGAGGCTATCCCAATACATCGCTCAATATAGTATTTGTGATTGAGCTCGGGCTGGACTTATTCTCAGTAGTTAATGCTGTATAACTAATTCTAGGTAGGTACCTAATGTTGCCCTTGATAGATATGCTTAGAATCAGGTAAGTTACATATATGACCCTGCTGCTGATTACTTTTAAAAAAATAGGTACCCTCAATAATGTCCAATAGTTAAATCAACCACGCTCATGGCCCCGCGGACTCTGTATTCTGTAAACAATCACTGCAGTAAGCAACTATCACTATGACCGGTGCGATCCTTGAATGGGTGACCACCACCGATCACATCACTCACACCTCTAACACTTTCCCCATTTCCTCAGATCGAGAAGTTGTGAGCATCCCTTAGCCTAACTTCTCGAAAACTCTGTTACTCACTCATCTATCAAACTTGGAAATAAAAAACCACCGATCACATGACCTCTTGTGTTAATTATTTGCGAGCGTTTCCTTGCGTGTTTTTATTTTACATCATATGCGTCGAAAGGAAGAGCTGTGGTCTGCCATTTATTTTTGAAAGACGAATTTATCAAGTGAAGTCAATTTATTATTAATAAAATTATAGAGTAATCTATTTTTAGAATAAAATTAATCCAAAAATTCTTAACCTATGTCCTAGTCGTTGACAGATCACACAAGGTACCACCACCATAAACGTAGGCTTGATGCCTCACAATAAATAATTATTGAGCTGATTTCTGAACTGAATCTCAAACTGTCAGTTGTAATCCTTCAATCAAAATGAAGCTGTCAACTGTCAAAGTAGATTGAGAGGTTATGTTTTGTTGAATATTCTAATTTAGTTTATTTCATAGATATTTAAACTATGTCGTTACCTCCAGCAAGTGGTACAGGCAGATTTGTCGCAAGAGCTGCTAAATCTATTCGCTTAATCCGTCATGGATGCACAAATAGACCATTTTTCCACATTTCTGTTATTCACGTAAGTTGGTCACTATTAGATTCTATTTTTTGTACAATCTTGTTTATAAACCGAACATACATACGCAGTGGCAGATTATACATCTGAAGATTATAGCCGGCCTATAAGCTTAGTATTTGTAGATTTCCTGTAAGATGGACTGACGACCAGTGGTGAGTGCAGTAGCGTAGGACCGAAAAGTAAAGCGATCCTTAAAGGGGTCGTATGCACAACAGAAGGGGGCTATCAGCAATGAATATTCTGTAATAATACACTACTTTTTATGAAGCTACACACACAGTATGAAAGGCCAAAATATACTTACTACCTGTTCACTCTAAGTTTGCCGGTCGCTTCCCATACTACGCCTCTACACCAGCGCTAACTTAAAGCGAACAGGATATACCAACCGATTGTATCGAACAATTTATGTATCCAAACTTTTTTTTTCTACAGACGAGGTGGACAAACGCCCAGCCAGTCATTGAACAGTTGGGATCCTACGATCCTATGCCAAATGTGAATAATGAAAAATTAGTAGCTTTAAATTTGGAAAGGATAAAATTCTGGCTAGGCAAAGGTGCTCATGTTACTACTCCTGTTGCTGAATTATTTGGTAAGTTCCTGAGTCCCTCTTCACTTTAGCTAATTGGGTCATTTTAGTTTAAGAAGAGTTTGTGCACGACATTGGAGACAAGCAGATGTTACTCCATTGTAATTTTCCAAAATTAGTGTATTTTGAGTAAAATGTGGTTGATTTTTAGACATAAAAGTTTGACAACATGCACAAGTTTTGGAAAGTGATATTAATGCAGTGAAACGTGACTCTTTAATTTTTCGACAAACTTCAGATACTTCCAGTAAAGTCCCACCGATTTACTGACTTTGACTTAGGGCTGTACTTGACTTTGACTGGACTAAGAAGACGAGGACTGAGAAAAATTATATAAACAGCTGAATAATACAAGAGTTGGCTGTATGGTTTTAAATACCTTTGCCTGTCCTTTGGACGAACAAAGCAACGACAAGTTTATGAAACTGTTTCAATTCTGTACTCACTTGCTTTGTAAAAAATGATTAGAAAACTATTGTTATTTTTTGCTAGGTTTTTCCTCACAGGCTCTATGTATTGAGTTGCGAATCTGACAGTATATGTAAAAGGAATAAGCTTGTAGCTACCAAGCCAAACATCGTAAACAACAATATTTTCATTTTATTTACTGTACAGTTATACTTTAATGCAGCCTTATTATCATTTATTCCTTTTTATTACCAGCCAGGCTAGTCCCCTCCCAAAATGATTGGAGGTCCAGCAGTGAACTGTGTAGTAGGTTGTGTGAAATATTAACATGATTCTGGCGATCGGATCGTCCGCTCGTCATAGCCGGCGTCCCCCACAAGAAAAAGAATGAACATGAATTCTATTCATAGTAAATAATAAATAAATAAATATTCACGGACATCACACACAATGCTATCTGATCCCAAAGTAAGCTAGGAATAACCTGCTTGTGTTATAGGTATCAGACCAGGGATATTAATACTTATAAATAAATACTTTTATCTACTCTGATACTATAATACAAAGATTATAAAATTGAAATCAATACTCTTATGACAAACATTACACACAGGCCAAAAAAAAAAAATTATTACGATACAGGTCTTGTATGGACACCTATATCATAATATAACTTTTTAATCATTACGATACACCATAAACAATCTCCAGCTGGAAAAAGAAGTTTGAACCTCTACTTTAAAAAAAAATTGTACCTCAGCAGCCTGAAAAGAAAAAGAAACACGCATGCGCAATCGATGTTTGCTCTTGGCGCCAACATTTTACATTTAAATTAAACAAAGTTTGGTTTTGTTTGTAAAATAAATTAGTTTTTTGTGTCAAAACATGTCTTAAAGCGAGGATGGTAGTAATTGTACACCACCAGACATTCTGGAAACTGCGTCAAACATGACCGTTACCGGCGAAATCAATTATAGTGTATGACACTGTACATAACTTGGTCTTATAACACTCGTGTGATACTATAAAAAAACTCGCCTACGGCTCGTTTTTTTAAAACACACTCGTGTTATAAGAACCCTCATTATGCAACAGTGTCATAAACTACTATAAAATACATACATATAATACATAGAAACACCCAGACATTTATGGGTCTGACAAATATTTGTCTCCAGTGGGAATCGAACCCACGACCTCCAGCGCCGCAGGCGGTATCACTACCTACTGCGCTACAGAAGCAGTCGAATAGTGTGAATAATCCTTACATTTTTACTTTCAGGTCTCTCCGGTTTCTTCCCAATTCACCCTCGCTCTTATATGACAGCTTGGAGGAACAGAAAAACAGAAATGGAGAACCAGGCAAGATTAGAAGCAGAAAAAGCTGATGAAAAATCAGCTTAATTTTTTTGTGATAAGTAATTTAGTTAATATACTTAGTAGTTCATAATAAATAGGTATTTACAATATTCATAAATAACTTTTATTCAAATACCAGTGGTTTCCATAGTTGACTGCACATTGACCCCACCTAACAAAAATTTACAATCCTGAGACCACCTCTTGGCTGTTTCAGCCAGTAGCCATATGTCCCACAGTGGGAGCCATGGTCTCCAGTGAGAGTAAGGGCCCTTTTAGTGTCACGCGTGCCCGCGCACGGATCATTGCAGTCAGTAACTTTCACTATGGCTAACTTTTATTCAAATACCAGTGTGGTTTTCATAGTTGACCGCACTTTGACCCCACCTAACAAAAGCTTTCAATCCTGAGACCACCTCTTGGCTGTCTCAGCCAGTAGCTATATGTCCCATGGTGCAAGCCATGATCTCCAGTGAGAGTAAGGGCCCTTTTAGTGTCACGCATGCCCGCGCACAGATTATTGCAGTCAGTAACTTTCACTATGGCTAACTTTTATTCAAATACCAGAGTGGTTTTCATAGTTGACCGCACTTTGACCCCACCTAACAAAAGCTTTCAATCCTGAGACCACCTCTTGGCTGTCACAACCAGTAGCTATATATCCCATGGTGCGAGCCACGATCTCCAGTGAGAGTAAGGGCCCTTTTAGTGTCGCGCGTGGCGCGCACGGATCATTGCAGTCAGTAACTTTCACGCTGGCCAGTCCTTGGAAGGGGGACCATCCATGTGACCACTTTGTGACATTTATTTGAGCGTTTCCGTGCTTCAGAAGCGACGTTAAGCCGTTGGTCCCGGTTCCCAGTAAAATGGCAGTCGTTAAGCCAAGTTGAAGGCCTTTTTAGGCGGCTTGAAAATTTTCACAAAAACAGCAGGCAGTCACAACCTGCGCCTGTTCATCTATACACGGCAATACGGCTCACCACCTATTACGTGGGATAAATTCTAAAAAGGTGAAATGAGGGCATATAATAATATGCCTCTGCTTACCGCTTCGGGGATAAAGGCGTGACCATATGTATGTATGTAATTTCAAAAAATAGAAAAAGCTTATAAACATCCAAGTTAAACTATAGCATTTTGCATCCATGTAGGATTTGCATCGCGTTAAAAAAGGGAGCCATATATTATGTTTCAGGGCCCACTCAATATTACCTCGACCCAGTTTGGGAAATGCTGATCAACACCAAGTTTGTTACTGCAATCGAGGAATGTCTTTCCTCCACGCTTTTAACTAGTATTTCAAGGCGCATAATATATTTTATCTAATTTTAATGTAATACACAATTTCAGTTTTATTGAAATACCAGTGGTCCTCAAAGTTACTGCGGTCTGGCCCCAACTAATAACACCTTTATATTTTGAGACCACCTTTTCTCATAATATACAAATGTACTCTGTACTTTTGACTGTCTCAGCCAGTAACCATACGACGTTAGTCTCAGTCTGTTGCGGTCGTCATATCGTCGTAATTGAATAAATCCCAATGAAGAGACTGTGTTAGGATGTCTCCGCCTCATCAGCTAGTGCTGTCTTGGCCTAATTACTAGTGTTCGACGTGGTTTAACACAAAATTTTACCAAATAGCATTAGGAACATTCAGTTGACCAATCCACAAGCCAGTCTGTTCTGAATTTAGAGGAAATGATTTGAATTTTTTTTTCGTTGTTATATTTTTCCATCTGCAATCAGCCCCTCGGCTTTAATCAGATTTCGTGACAGTATTATTACGTGCTTGGAGAGTGCACATCCTCTGATGTAGCCTTCCATATCTTTTCTACTTTTTTTTTTAAATTGATGCTAGTCGCATTCTTTTCAGCCGATTTATGGAGTCTTTTCTATCTATAAGTTTTGCAGCTAGATGATTTCTGTGCCGTGCAAGTCTCTGCCTATAGGCCGCAGCAGACCTTTCTATCTCTTCCTTTATAGTTGGAACTTCTAGATACTGATGTACTTCCTTGTTTCGTATGAACCATGGTGCATTGCTTGGAGTTTTCAAAACTTTGTTTTGGAAGTGTAGTATTTCTACATTTGAGCAAATTTTTCAGTAATCAGTAATCATTTATTTATTTCCAAGAATATGGTTAGTTACAGATCTTATTTACATAAAGGGTACAGCATATTCTGCCACTTAGGGCGTGCAAATAGGTAATAATTATTCATTAATTCTAATAAAATATTCTGGGATCAAATAACTAATAGGTACCTACAGTACATGCAGTTTGAACACAATCAATTCAGTAATTAATATGAAATATAATATAAAATTTAATCAATATGTATATGTCGCTTTCATTATAATTTATTTCTCGTAATATGAAATATAATAATATAAAATTCAATTAATATGTCTCTTTCATTATAATTTTTTTCTAATTTGTCAACAGAAAGAAAGATGTCAGGGAGCTGTTATAAAATTCTATGTCAAGATTTTCATTATTAATAAAATGTCAAAAGGGTACAATTTAATTATTATTTGTGATACTTATTGATTTGTCATCAAAATATTCGCTAACTTCATAATAATTTTTTGCATTAAGAATTCTATGCAATTCCTTGCTGAGCTTTGTCATAGGCAAGTCTTTAAGACCGTCAGGTAAGTGATTGTAGATTCTAATACACATGCAGAATACATTTTTGCGGAAACATTCCAAATTTATTTTGGGTAGTTTTAGTCGATTTTTGTGTCGAGTTCGGCTATTCTCGAAATCTCCCAACTTTCTAAATAATGTAGGATGCTTCTTGACAAAAACACATATCTCGAATAGATATAAGCAAGGCAAGGGGAGAATATTATGTCGCTGAAATAGAGGTTTACAGCTATCAATCTGCCTGATTCCACATATTGCTCGAATGCATTTCTTTTGAGCCTTGAAAACCTTTTCTACTTCAGTTGAGTTACCCCATACAATAATACCGTAGCGAAGCACTGAGGCCACGTACGCATGACATGCAACCAAAGCTGCCTCGATATTCACGGTTTGTGATAATCTTTTTAGATCAAATATATACCGGTTAATATTTCCAAGAACTTTCTCAATTTGGAGCTTCCAATTACAAAACTCTTCAACGTATAGTAACGGTATAGTAATACCTAAGAATGTACAACTATTACTAATGTTTTGAGTTTTATTTTTGTATACTATTTCAAGATTTGATATTTTGGAATTATATGTCCGGAATTGTACGATATTAGTTTTGTCAATGTTAAGCTTTAGGTTATTCTGTTCTAGCCATTGTGTAACTGTTTCCAATGTTCGATTTATTTCCACTTCCAATGCTACCTTATCGTAACCCTTGACAATTAGCGTTGTGTCGTCCGCAAATAGGATAGTTTCATGTTTTGTTGCATCAGGGAGATCGTTGATGTATAATAGAAACAAAAGTGGGGCCGAAATACTGCCCTGTGGTACGCCGAATCTATTATATGCATAAGATGAGTTGTATTTTGTTTCTCGACGATTCTCAATTTTCGTTAGCTCGACACATTGCAGTCTATTGTTCAGGTAACTTTGGATCCACTTTTGAGCGATTCCTCGTATGCCGTAGTTATACAACTTTGATAACAGTGTTCTGTGGCATACGAAGTCAAAGGCTTTTGTCATGTCGAGAAATATACAAGCTATCATCTCCCTATCATTGAAACATTGTGTAATGTGCTTCACCAATGAGAAACATGCCAATGAGGTCGAATTCTGTTTTCTGAATCCATACTGTTGACTCTTTAGTATATCACATGAGGATATAAATGCCTCTATTTTATTATACATTACTTTCTCGAATATTTTGGCTAATATGGGTATGAGAGTTATTGGCCTGTAGTTGTTTATATTTGTCTTTGCACCTTTTTTAAACAACGGCTTTACAACAGACTTTTTTAGACGGGTGGGAAATATACCTTCTGATATTGACAGGTTCATTATATGAGTAAGTGGACCAGTGATGCTCTGTACACACTTTTTTATGACTTAGGTACTAATTTGGTCGTAGCCCGTGGAGTTGGTATTTTTTAAGGTATTAATAATTTTAAATAAGTCAAACACTTGGGTTCGAACTCGTGCCTCCTGCGCGCTAGTCAGTCAGTTTGACCACTAGACCAAAGTTGCGTTAGTGAGTCTGGTTAAAATTGATGTTCTGAATGTGCATACAAATCAGAACGCAATGATTAGAATGCGTCATAGACAGTGTTGTTGACAGCACTTGCAAACACCCACTAAATTTCAATACACATTTTTTCCTTAACGGACACAGTAATATTTAAGTGCAATAAACATAATATTTGGCTTTTATTACGCTGTGTATTTCTTGATTGTGTGTTCAGGGCACAATCACTTCGAGTGTTTAATAGCACAGGTCTGCAATGGTTTTCCTCTTTGAAATCTGAGTAACATTTTCTATAGTTTCTGATGTGCTGATTACGAGAAAAATAATAAAAAAAAATCCATCACGTCAGGATTTTTTGATATTGAATATTTAAGATTTAGCTCCAAAATGTCTGAGCGTCTACCTTTAGAAATTTATAAAACGTTATTAAAATACTTCAGCTTAATTTTTATTGCATTTAATTCGTGTAAGGGGACATAGAAATTAATGTAAATCAGTAATTTGATGATGACATAAAAAGTAAAAGTAATCCGCATTAACCATGTTGAAAACGGGTAATTTTGACTTAATTTAGTAATAAAATAATAAAAAATATTACCTAGTAGTAATATTACCTAATTGTTGTAAATATTATTAAAAAAGGGTGTAATAAAGATTATCCAGCTTTTTTTATTAAGCACCCGCACTTATTTAGAAAATTAACAGTTGAAGTGCGCATCTTGCAACATGAACGTTAAAATGTCATCGCAAAGACGTTTAAATTCTCCAAATTGTTTTTGTAATATTTGCGGGAATTTTATTGTGATAAAACAACGAAACAGCATTACTGACTTTGTGAAAAATATTTAGATACAAAAGTTATTATGGAGACGTTTTAATTAACCAAAGACAAAACTTGGACACCTCATAAACTTTGTACGACTTGTTTATTAGAACTTCGCCAGTGGTCAAAAGGACAGAAAAATAGCTTCAAAATCGTTTCGCCTATTCTACGAAGAGAGGCTAACAACCATGATAAAGATTGCTACTGTTGTTGTTGTGACATAACTGGATACAATTTTAATAATAAAAGGGACATAAACGAGCACTAAACTTCATTTCCTAAATTCGCACATTGATTACTTCACAGAAAATCTAGGAGCCGTTGGCGACGAACAAGGCGAAAGATTTTACCGAGATTTGAAAGAGCTTGAAGTCTGCTATCGAGGAACATGGAATACTAGCATGATGGCGGACTATTGTTGGTTATTGAAGCGCGACGATCCAAACTGGAATTTTAACCGAAAATCGTACAACCGAAGGTTCCAGGAAAAAAGGACCAGGCTCAACAAATAAAATTTACATGTAATTTAGACTAGTAACAAGTTATTATATTTTAGTCGTTTTTAAAGTTAAAAGTAATGTACTTTTTTAAATATATATTTTTTATGAGAAAACTTGGATCTTTTTTTCTATTTTCTTTCTGTACCTTTTTTGAAAAATCTGGAGGTGATGCAGAAAAACTAAGTACATATTTGTAATCAGCGCACCAAAATACCCTAGAATCAGCTATCAAATTCTAGAGAGGAAGTTATGACCCTCATTTTGCAAGCCTGTGTAGTTAACTGTATGTTTTATTTAGTTGTTTGGAAGATTTTACTCACTGTTTCACTCGGATGTTCAAATTAAGTTTTTTCGATATTCATTGGACGTCACTTCGTGATAACATTTGTATGTGTATATGGTCTATTTATAAGCACAATTTCTTCTTCAACAGCCTTTAATAAACACGTTTTGATATTTTAAGTAACAGAATAACAGGAGCGTATGTCAACACACAACACATTCGCTGCCAAATTGTACATAGCATAATGACCTTTACAAAAATATGACCGCGCGTCTTCACTTTCTCGAGCTCCTATGGTCTGAAACTCCTAGCTACAGTCAGTGCTGTCTTCGCAAGGCAGTTCTACCGTTCCTGGGACATCCTTACGAGGGCTTACCCGGGGCTCCCAACCATAGGCTGTTGGGCGTTACGTGAAGTTTTTAGTCGGTAGGAGTCCGGCATAACATCCATGAGGATTTTCCCTCACGTTAAACAAAAAAAAAGGCAGTTCTACCGTCATGAGAAATTTATGCTATTATTCTACTCTGCGGTGGTGCTGATTTTAAGCTTTCAGTCTGCCTTCACAAAAAAAAACAAGAAGCAACAGCTAAATCAGGAATCATAAAATTAAACAACACAATACAATGAATTCCTTTTTATTATGTGAAATATGGTAAAAATAACAATTCCTATACGGGAACAATGTTGGTAGCCAAATATCAAAGGCACATAACATGGATTTCATCACAAGCAAAGACACAGTCTTTTAAAAAACATGATTATATAAGTTTGGGGTTTCATAAAGCGCTTCGAACTCCAAACTTTAACTCAATTGACCCCCTATTGCTTTGTCATATACATATTTGCCATTACCAGATTATGTCAGTGAAATTCAATTTGATGTAGAGAAAAAGATTTCACGATGGGAGTGTAGATTATGTTCAAACTCAGATATATTTGAAGTTAAATAATAAATTTAAAATATCTGAATTATTTTAAGAAAGTGGAGATCAGAAAGAAAAGACGGTGTTTTCACTCTGTCATAAAAAAGAAACTAATAACTGTCAGAATTGTCAAAATTCAGGGTCAATTGAAGTTTCTTAACACTAAACGCATCTGAATATTCGCAAAAGCTATCCTATTATGCATTCCAAAATTTTACAAAAATACATTTTTGTTTTGTCATTTTTTTATAATATGGCAACACTTGCATTTTGAATCTGGTAACATTGGCAAACTAACAATACATTTTACCTTACAAAACTTATGACAAAATATTAGGTAACATTCCTTGAGCAAATATATATAATTATAGTAATATTAGGAAAAAAAAATACTAAGAAATTCATTGTTCAACTAAAGAGATCTTAAGATAGGTATGTATAGGGAAACTAAGTTTTTACTTATGCCTCTATGGATTCCAAACCCTACAAGATCATAAAAGCCAGGAAAAAATAGATTCGACTAATAATTTAAAAACTTAGACAATATAAAAATGTCACGATTATGGATAACTTAGCTAATAATACAAAAAAAAATTGTTATACCTTTCAGTAAACATTAGTTAAAATCGTGCCCTTTACCGGGTCAGAAGGAATTTTCATAAACAATTAAAAAATAATTGTCAAAATTGTTTTCGAAGTCTTCGTTTTGAAACTGTTTTTTTTTTACAAAAATTGAAAACACTTCATTGGTTATTTGAAGTGCTAACAAAAAGTGAAACCCAATTTTTTTTTTTGGAATTGTCACTTATAATCAACACTCAAAACCAGTCGTAAAAATTAATTATTCCTGATCATTTACCAAAAAAAATCAGTTCATCACTTACTTGAGTAGAATTTCCCATACGGGAATGTTAACGGCCTTTATTTAGGAATGTTGATCACAAAATATTGATTGACATTCATCAGGTGATATCTTTTCATCACCTGAAAATATTCATTTTAAATTTCAGTGATTGGTGCCGCGAAGCCGTGATATAGAAGCGGGTGCAGAAATAATTTTGTACTTTGCTCCCCACACGAGTTTTTAAAATATGTTTTAGTTGGTCTTGCTGGATTTGATTGCATCAGCTACCAGGCGAGATGCTGTAAAATAAAGAAAAAATATTTTAAAACATATTTCTTAAAAAAAATGATGCAGTTACTCGATTTGAAAAAAAAAAAAGTTTTGGTTAGGTACTGAAAAACCTGAGCGCCTCGGTGTCCCTATTAGCCCCTTCAGGTAAGTTTAATGCTGTGTACTGCAGTTGAAATGTTGAGGGGCGTTCAGGCAATTTTTGTAAATGTAAATGGAATAAACAGTTTTTTTTACAAAAAAAAACATCTATAAAATTAGGTCAATTCGTATTTTGTCTAGTTAAAAAAAGAGTTAACAAGTGGCATAACAGTCAATAGCCATTTCCAATGGTGACAATAGCAAAAACTTGTTATTGAAACCAGAATTAGCACAATTTTATGTTTGCATGCAATTTTTTACATACTGACAAAAAACAGCGTTTAATAACATTTTGTGTTAGTGATTTCAGGAGATAAATGTTGTACTTGGTTTAAAACGCTCTTTCTTACACTAAGTTACTATTGTTATTTATAAAAAAAATACTTGCTATAGTAAGTTCAACTCATCTGTGCGCGCGGCTCTATGTGTGGGTAAGCCTCGTCTAAACACAGTGACTTCGTGTGCGTGACATGAGGTACAGTGAAGTACAAAATACAAACACTTGGTTAACTAAAATAAAAACTCAATGGGTGAAATGTCTGTTATACAGCCTGTTATACAGCGATACATATTAATATGTATCGCTGTTTGAAGAATAAAATTGAGGAATTTTAGGATTCGCTGCTCTCTCCAATGTTAATTATAAATTCAATCAAAACGTCGATAATATTCTTCTTCTTTGGCGTGTCGACAAGTATAACGCCACATCTCTTCATCTATTTGACTTAAACGTTCGTTTATTAATTTCATTATTTCCATCACATTCTGTTCGATTTTATGCGAAGCATTAAGTATAATTTGTTTAAATTCCCCATACATTTTCTATTCGGTTTAGTTCAGGATGAAACGGTGGTAGCCCAAGAACTTTTAAGCCATATGGCTAAAGTATGTCATTAATCTTATAACAAACTAGCTGACACATAAGGTGTGCGAAAAGCGTGTGAAACTGCCCTGCCCACTCCCAAAGGAACCGCACAATATATCGGGAACAAAAGTATCCTAGAACCTTCCTCGGATCATAAGCGCAGATTGTACCAAGTTTCATTTAACTCAATTCATTATCAGGGTACAGACAGACAGAAATGAAAATTTCTAATTACATTTTCAGCTTCAGTATCGATTAGAGAACGCCCTACAATTAAAATTTTCAAATTATCTTCCACGTACAGACTCTCGACCCTCAACAGTTTTTTTTTTGATGTATAGATATATTCTTTTAATTTTTTAAATCAAGTCATACAGTTCAAATAAGCAATGTTTTTTCCGTCGACCATCTCTGCATTTCTATTTTTTTTGCATTAGAATTTGGAGCTCTATCATTTATGACTTTTCCGTAGGCCTTTATAAGTTACACAATTCTACCATACATTATTTTGTTATGGCTCGAAGGGTTTAGGCAGCTTTTTCGTTAAAATTAAAAGCTCCCAGACACCTTATTTTTTACGACATCTCCAACTAATATCATTATATTTTAGTCAATGTATACAAAACCTCAACAAATTATATACGTTAACCAGGGCCTGATTTAGGGTTCCGCGCGCCCTAGGCTAGCTATGAATATGCGCCCCCAGCTGCAACTAATTTAAGTCCTACCTACAAAAGAGACTACGTAAGCTGATCCTAAGTTCCTAATCGTTATTCTTTGTTAATTTGAAAATAAAATAAAACCCGATTCTGAGACTTCTTATGAAGTTATGACTGGATGCATCAGCCAGTGAAAAGCGAGATAAAAATACCATCAAAGTACCTAACAGTACCTCGGTACATCCAGTTTCCGATAAATCGAACCAGTGAATCTTAGTGAAATCCCTTCATAACTCAGGAAGTGAGCTGATGAATGCAAAATTTATAGCTGAGAACGGTTCGAAAGCCGATTTCTGGGGATGGCCCCGGCACATTGGCTTTCGAGCATAGAAAACCGCAAAATTGGCTCATCTGTTGGGCTGCTACGATGCCACAGACAGACACACACATACACAGATACACAGGTCAAACTTAAAACACTTCTCGTTTTTCGGCGGGGTTAATTAAATCGTCTGTAATATTGGTGCGATGGTGCCTTTCCAGCCACTCCTCCATGACCGGTTTCATCGTCTCAACAGCACCGTCTCACACTTTTTTTATACCACCAAAGTGGCAGACAAGCATACGGCCCACCAGATGTACCGGTGGTCACGCACAAGGAGGCAAAGTCTCTCCTGTCGTGAAGAGGTTCCACACCACCTGCAAGCATGGGATCGTTGACCACTTCATGGCTCGCCTCTGCACCGAGTCGAACGGAAGAATTCAGTCAATTCATTCTGATATTCTGGTGCCCCCACCCAGCAGTGGCAGCTGTGCTCCATGTGCGGCCGCACTTGCGACTTTAAACAGAAGCAGTGTTTGCGCCGCAGTAAGTACCGCCGCGCCCTCTTGAGCACACCGAGCGGCTTGGACGCCAGCTTGGCCTTATTCTCCAAATCACTTCGGAACTGAACGTCACTGGAGATGTCAACACCAAGGATACCTATACTGTCAGTGTAGGAGAGAGTTGTGCCCTGAAATTATGGCGCTACAGTAAATTGTGTTTTCTTTGCGGTGAATACACAAACTTGTGTCATAGTAGGAATTGAACAAGATTTTTTTTCCCAATGGGACACTCTATTGCGAGTTGTCTCGATTTCAAACACAAGTTGTTCACAGCTTTCTTCCACTGCAGCCCGAGAGATACCGGTGCGGCCCGTGTGACAAGTGTCGCCCCTACTGTCGTCCGCATAACAATGAATGCAGTCAATATACATCATCTCATTGATATGCAGCAGAAACAGAGTGGGGGACAACACTGAGCCTTGCGGTACTCCAGCGTTTATGGACATGCATTCAGAACCTATGCTTCTACCGGCCAAAAAGCTGGACACCCATTCACTTTGGTTCCTGGGTGCCTTGAACGCGACACGGATGGAGCTGTCGTATTTACTACCACGCTGCCAGGGAGATGGGCGCAGGAATTAAATTTTAACGCACGTATTTGTATTTTCACTAAATTACCAAATATTATTATGTAGGTACTTTGGTGTAACTAACAATTTTAAACATGTTGTTAGGAGTTGTTACAATCTGTTAAAAATTGCTAGATTTTTTGTGTGCTCCTTTTTGGGAGCACCGTAAATCACAGCCCAGCGCCGAGCCCGACGCCAGGCGCCCCCTTGATCCTGGCGCCCTAAGCTTCAGCTTAGTTAGCTTATGGGTAAATCAGGCCCTGACGTTAACCTTTCTCAAGAATCATTGGTGATCTCAGCATGAAAATCCATGCAGTAGTTTTTAAGTTTATCGTGAACAGACAGACGCGGCAGGGACTTTGTTTTAATAAACGTAGTGATAACAAATATTAATTCCATCAAATTGACACATAAAAAATATTTACCTGACTTCTTAAACATTTTCTCCGTGAAGAATTAAACATTTTCTTTAACGACTGTACCCATGGTATTATCACTAAGAACACTATGTAATGAATTATAATGTGACCAAGTTACACAGGATCTCAACGTTGCAGTTACATTGAGACTTGTCATGATATTTGATTTCGTTTCATTATAACGTAAGAGTTGCCTGCAAACGTGGTAGATGGCGCTGTATGCTTTATGTATAAATATGATGTTTATTTAGCGGCCACGCTGAGCGTTTCCTGCAAAGACTGCTTGGCACCGCTGGTGTCGTCAATAAGTCGAGTTACGTCTCTACCTCATAATATAAAAATGTACTCTGTGAAGACGGCCGCGTCACTGCCACACAAATTAAAGCTGTATAATTACTAGCGCACGCACACATAGCGCCGCGCGCACTGATGAGTTGAATTATTTATAGTTCTCTAAAATAATAATATACAGCGTGATTCTTTCAATAGGTAGTGAAAATATTTGAAAATTTTGCTGAATGACAAACAACTTCAAGACCACATTTATTTTGGAACTCTAAAACTACGAAAAATTACTTTTCTGCCTACGATACACAAAAATCTTATTCTTAAAAATGACCTTTTTATTTAGCTTGAAATTTTCATCCCAGAATTTTTGATCTTTAAAAGTAACGAAAGTATATTTTTTGCGGGACAGTTTTACTGGAAACTTATCACAATAGTATTTGCTCTCTAGAAAAACTCACCCTGTATTTTACTTTGTTTACGTTTTTTTTTGTTTTAGTTGCAAGTTACATAAAATACGGATTTAAGTCCATGTATCTACATTACATATATCTGGCAGAAAATAATTATTTTGTTGAATTTAATGGAAAAATTTTCGCACCATTTGCCGATGTGTCCCTACTCTGTCCAAATCTAAGTTCTGCTGTCTATATTACAAGAAAACATTCGATTTATTTTCTACATACTCAATTTGGCATGGCTTTTTAAACAATATTATCTACAAATCATTTAGTAAAAGCATGGTATAAAAGAGTAGAAAATAGTGGCGCCACTGTGCAGTTTTTATGGCACCTCGTTAGAAAGAACCACCAATCAGAATGCAGTTGCTTACAAACGTCAATAAAAACCGCCAATCATTTTGTGTTACGTCATTTATTAACTGACATATTTGAGGTTAATGACAGCATATTGACAATGTAGCCAGCATGCAAAATATTAGCTCCGTTTCTAGACTTTTTTGCCAAGCTATACTGCCAAAAATGTCTATGAAATAGTTAACAAACTTATAAAAAAAGCATGAAAAATATGTGAATGGGCTTGAGGGAGATGTTAATAAGAAGGGATAAGAGAGTTACGAGCGAAAGCCAGATTTTTAAATGTTAAACAGAAAAATACTTAAGATCTAATATTGACTATTCTCTGCCAGATATTTTATTAGTTTTTTTTTTAAATACACAAGCATTTACGATTTATTTTTTTTCATTCTGACTTACCAGTGGCGAATATTGTTTGCTTAGTTCAGCTTATTCTTGTTTACCTAAAACGATTGGAGTGTGTTAAATGAGGAAGTCAAGAAATGACAAGGTTCTAAAGGATTGAATTTTCTAAATCTAATTGTGGTTAGTAGTGAGACTATGTCAACAGGGAAATGATCTATGTAAGAATAAGGATGAGGTTCATGATTGCAAAAAATGAAAAAAAAATTAACAAAAATGTTTTTTTTCTATCTACACAAAAATAATAAAAATCATACTTTGCAATGCAAAGCAATAACGTTGGCTTTGTCTTGCTCACGCATGTTAGCTTTCGGCCAACTTTTTCATTGAATTCTCTAGGTTGGTATGAGCACCTTGCACCATTCGTTGGACATTTGCTGTGTCGATAAAGAAAAAAATGTACTATATACTCAAAAAAAAATCGTAGCCATCCCTAACACCTCCGTATCACATTGAAATATGATATTGTGATAACCATAATGCCTTTTAGAGACTAACACAAAAAAATATATGTATACAATGAAAATCGACAACACAACTTCCCATCACTTTTTTATAAACATATAGTCCGCCTAAATTCACTACATGTCACTCAAAACGTGTACACAAAAACATAGACCCATTTAACAAAATAAAACTTAAATTGTGTACTTCACAACTAACCCTCAATAAATACATAGCACTCTAACTGTTCACGAAAACAAGTAGTCCCTCCTTAAAAACTTATAAACATATAGTCCGCCTAAATTCACTACATGTCACTCTAAACGTGTACACAAAAACATAGACCCATTTAACAAAATAAAACTTAAATTGTGTACTTCACAACTAACCCTCAATAAATACATAGCACTCTAACTGTTCACGAAAACAAGTAGTCCCTCCTTAAAAACAAATCACTCAATTATTTATTAGCGACTATAGTGCCCATATACGATTGACACAAAAATAATAACTACACAACAAAATAGTAACTACACAACTCCCAACCTTTTTTATGAATCATTTTCAGCATTTTTTTAAACCATAAACGGTTTTATTCGGCCATTTTGTATCGGCGGCCATCTTGGGTTTACAATCGTCTATCGTCTATGCCGCCATTAAAGGGCAAGCAAAATAAAACCGTTTAGTAATATAACCCATTGTAAGATTGCCAGTGTACACAAGAATAGTTAAACATTTATTGTGCATACAAGAACTAATTTGTGTGTGTGTGTCTATTCTATAGATTAAACAAAATAATGCTAAAACAAATGTTATAACAAAAATCAGACAGATGTGTGACCCTAGAATTAAGCCCTTTGTAACACACCGTTGCAACGGTACATCAAAAAACAATCCCTTATTTATTTGTGCATTGACCAATGTCTAACTCTCTACATGAAATTGAGTCAAGTTACCACTGAGGAGCATTTAGGGCCGGTATTCATGAACGTAGAAAATATATGAAAACTAGTGAGAAGTGGTCAAGAGGAGAAAAAATGACGAAAAATTACATTATTCCTTTTAAAAACTAACGCACATTTTTTTCTTCCTCCAAAATTTCTTCATTTTCGCTATCCTGAATATTGCGTTGGCAGCGCATCTGACAAATATTTTTATTATTTTCGACCTGTTTACGCCGTATCTCTTCAATTTTGCTATCGTTAATAATTCGTTGGCAGCCCATCTGACAAATATTTTGATTATTTTCGACTTGTTTACGCCGTATCTCTTCAATTTTGCTATCGTCAATAATTCGTTGGCAGCCCATTTGACAAATATTTTTATTATTTTCAACTAGTTTACGCCGTATCTCTTCAATTTTGCTATCATGAATAATTCGACAGCCAATCCGGCAAATATTTTTATTATTTTCGACTTGTGTACGCCGTATCTCTTCAATTTTGCTATTCTGGATAATTCGTTGACAGCACGTCTTACAATTACTTTTATTCATATTATTTTCGACTTGAGGACGCTGTGGGGCTCTACTGCAGGATGGGACATAGTGGTGTTCATTGATTCTTCCTATAATATTTGGAGCTGGAAATCATACTGAAGCTAAGCAGAAATGAAATTAGAAGTACCCCTACACACAAACAGGTTAAAAATAAGAGTTTTCCTCAATATTCAGTGTATACCGGCTCTAAATGCTACGTAAAATATATATGGTGTTTGAATGTGTACCCATTGCCATGCAAAGCTTGTTTAGCACTTTAGCAGTAACTTACGTTAAGCACTTGCCTTACAAGTCTTTGAAGGCTTTTTCAAAAGATTTCACAGTTTTGTCAATATGTTTGTTAGCGTCCTTCACAATTTGTTTCAGTACTTCCTCTAAAATGTAGAATTGAAAGCAAATTAAAAAAATAATAGAGAAAATCTGGAGCAATAGTCGATCTAGATTCTGCAACTATTCTTAAACTTCAGTGCTTTGTTGAGCAGTTGAGCTTCATTGCTCATTATTTGTTCTTGAAATAATGTGTAAGAATAGCCTGCTATTCCCCAAGAGACGGTAAAGAAAGGGCTATAAAGTCGAGAAAGCTCTTTGAGCATCTTTTTCCTTAAAATTGTCTTTATAAAAAGACAGATAAAATCGTTTCCAGGACCGCTCGCTTCAATATTTATGTACCAAGTGTCTTGATAGAAATTAAAGGAGTAATACGCCGAAAGCTGAACAAATTATGATAAAAAAAGATAGAAAAGAAATAGTAACAAAATCTAACTTCTAAATTATCTTGCAAAAATCGTCGTGAACTTGACAACTTGGCAAATATGTTGCGAAAATCGTGGTGACTGGTCCTACGCAATTTTTTCCTATTCTGACATAATTCACAATGGTCATTGTTTGTAATTAACTGAAAAAATGCTATAAAAGGCAGAGTAACGTCATTCAATTATAATAGCTGAAACCAGCATTAATGACCTGTTCAAGGTAATTAACGTATAAACCTGATTTTTCGAAAAACATACAGTACAGTATGCTAGAAGTACCTATTGGAGGCTTCAAATTAATAATCTAAGACATTGTTCTACTAAGACAAGTTATTGTCAACACAAGAGACTCCAATGCCAAAATCGTGCCAACACATTTATTGAAGAAAATACAGACTAATACAAAATTGATAAAAAAATTGCTCTTGTTTAAAAAAAACTATGCACACTACGTAAAATTAAATAAATAAAATTAAAAGATGTTTATTTCTCATTTATACTATCTAGTCTTGACAACTTTTATTTATTTTAGAATCTTGTGAGCCTCGACAGCAGGCTGGGGTTGGTAGGGTTGGTGGGGCGGTTCTTGTCGTCACTCCTGCGAAAGTCAAATTTCGCCTGGTAACGATTGGTTCCCAGCTCTACATAGACGCACGGGCCCGCAATAGTCATTGATAGAAACATATTCCATCTTGGCAGTGGGGGCAGTTTTAGTTCGATATCTAGTCTTTTTGAATTGGCTGCCAGATGTCGATCGCCGAGATCTTTGACAGCTAGTGAATTAATTTGCTTGTCAATCGACCCGGATCGATTTGGAAATCTAAATCACGCGGTAGGATTGCCTCTACACCTTGTTACAACTACACGAAATGCTAAGTATCGTCAATTTTTTTACAAAGATAAAATAAACTACATTACACTTTCGCTTCGCAGCTCCCATATTAGTAAACTTTCACGAAAAGTTTGGTTGTGCCTCTCCAATGTTCGAGATTGTTCGAGAGCCGGTCGCGAAGGCGATTTTGACAGTAGCACGAGTGCAAGTATTTTTACTTCTTGTAGGTGCCTAAATATTAGCTGGAAATATTTAAGCACCTAAAAGAAATGCGTACACTAACGGGCGCGACAGGTGTCTAGTTATTTCTGACGAGAAACATTAACTTTTTACAATAAGAACGCCTTGCTCAAAAAAATATTGATCTCGTATTTAGTCTATATTCTATCGGAACCGATGTCCCGTGTAACTGAGAAACCTCAAAAATCAAGGTTCATCAGCATTATTAGTTCTTATGTAGGTTTAAAATCTGCTCCAAAGACTGGAGTAGTTAAAGCTCGCCGTATCGTCGCAGCCTACCTAATCTAGAAGAAAGGACTATCTTCACTAGAAAAATTAATACATAGGTAATAGGTACTGATATAAAGAAAACCAGTATAGATATCACCAAATTTCAAGATGTCTTAAGTTAGCAGCGGATTCGTTTACGAAAACAATATGCCTTCACTTCAGATCATTTCAAAAATTCGGTGACACTTATACGTAATCTAGGTATGTAATTGGATTGAGTAGGTATTTACAGGGATGAGATAAAAGGAGAGAGATGAGATAAAGAATCCACAAGTCCTTGATACGAAAACGTGCGGCTGGATAGGGGGTGAAGTTAATAGGAAACCAGCAAAGTGAATATAGTGCACATACCCGAGTTAGCCATGTTGTCGATGCTGCCCTGGTGTTTCTGGTAGTAAGGACGGATGATGCGATGGTAGATGATCAGGGAGCCGTTGTAGTCGGTAGGAAGGTAGCACCATATGATGAAGATGCACTGTAAAAGAAATATAATGTGATTTTAGAATATTTCCCTTTGAAAATTTGTTAGATATTTTTTATTGTTCCGAATCCAAAGGATAAAAAGGTACACTATTCATGATAATTCGTTGTCCATCTGTTTGTCCGTCACGAGGCTGTATCTCGGGAACCGTGATAGCTATAGAGCTAAAATCACATGATGTATTTCTGTTGCCGCTATAACAACAAATAATCTATTCTCAAATAGAAAAAATAAATAATTAAGCTGCCATTACAACAAACGTGTTTTTTTTTTTCAATTTTTTTCATTTTTGATACGGAACTATTCGTGCGCGAGGCCGACTCGCACTTGGCCGGTTTTTCTGAACCATCCATTCCTTCTGATACAGGATGTGGAGCGGTAGGTAAGTAAGCGTTTGCCGTGGTCAGAATCAGAATTGTTTATTCGCTCGAAAAATGGTTAAATAAAGTTGACATTTACAATTACGTAGATCCAGCATGTTTCATCGTACAAAGGCGGTGTGCTAATTCATAAATATTATCTGTCTGTTTGTCTGTTCTGTCTGTATTTTGTTCTGAATCCAGTCAGAATTAAAAACAATTTGAACAAGATGCTAGATGATGGTGACTATCAATCAATCAATTAAGCCCTTTCATGGTCAACTGAGCCCACATCCCATTGAGCCCGCGGGCTCAGTTGACCACGTTCGTTTTATTTGGGAGTGACTCAGCCCTTTAAGGCCGCGTGGGTCAGATTTTGAGTTTTTTGAAACAATCCTAGTCAAAAAGTAAAGGGTTTTTAAATCTGAAAAATATATATATAATAGTTAAGGATATAAGCTAAACATATTCCGAGCCCGTTACACGATCCAATAAATTTCACTAGATAGAAAAAAATCCCAAAGTTGACTCACTCAGAAAAGTTTTTTTAATACTGTGGCTAAACTATTAACATTTTATATATTTTTTTTGCACTCAATTAAAGGTATTAAGTTTTTATACACATTTTCCGAGCGTTTTTCTATAAACAACTATTTACATAGTTATCATGTACGAATATCTACCAAACGCAATACAATTGCGCCGCTGACGGCCGATCAGTCTCGCCCTGGCGCTTGTGGGGCAGGACCTGTGTCAGTTTTTTTCGCAACTATTTCGTAATTATTATGCCAAATTACGTTGAAATCGCGCCACAGTATAAAAATATCAGTAATGGGCAAAATGTAATTAGATTAACCGTTACAAATACATACGCGACTCATGGTAAAAATGTGGTGATCTTTTACTTTTTAAGTGTTTTCACGACATGGTAACCAGCTACCTAAATTATCACGTACTTCGTACGTGATAATTTTGCAATCCAATATGGCCGCCGCGCCGTAATCACAAAATTTCATGATGGGTATCGTTTAAGGGGTTTTTTGGTATGCTGAGTACGAATCACGTGATAATTTTGCAATCGAATATAGCCGCCGCGCCGTAATCACAAAATTTCATGATGGGTATCGTTTAAGGGTTTTTTTGGTATGCTGAGTACGAATCGCGTACTAATTTTGCAATACAAGATGGCCGCCGCGCAGTAATCACAAAACTTCATGATGGGTATCGTTTAAGGGGTTTTTTGGTATGCTGAGTACGAATCACGTGATAATTTTGCAATCCAACATGGCCGCCGCGCCGTAATCACAAAATTTCATGATGGGTATCGTTTAAGGGGTTTTTTGGTATGCTGAGTACGAATCACGTACTAATTTTGCAATCTAACATGGCCGCCGCGCCTTAATCACAAAATTTCATGATGGGTATCATTTAAGGGGTTTTTTGTTATGCTGAGTACGAATCACGTACTAATTTTGCAATCCAATATGGTCGTCGCGCCGTAATCACAAAATTTCATGATGGGTATCGTTTAAGGGGTTTTTTGGTATGCTGAGTACGAATCACGTGATAATTTTGCAATCCAATATGGCCGCCGCGCCGTTTTCACAAAATTTCATGACGGGTATCGTTTAAGGGTTTTTTTGGTATGCTGAGTACGAATCACGTGATAATTTTGCAATCCAACATGGCAGCCGCACCGTAATCACAAAATTTCATGACGGGTATCGTTTAAGGGGTTTTTTGGTATGCTGAGTATCACGTACTAATTTTGCAATCCAAAATGATATTGGATATTGTATTGCATATTGGCCATATTGGATTGCAAAATTAGTACGTGATACTCAGCATACCAAAAACCCCAGAAACGATACCCGTCATAAAATTTTGTGATTACGGCGCGGCGGCCATATTGGATTGCAAATTTAGTAAGTACGTGATTCGTACTCAGCGTACAAAAATACCCCTTATACGATACCTAACTTGAAATTTTACAACGGTGGTGCGGCGGCCATATTGGATTGCAAAATTAACCCGAAATTCGTACTCAGCATACCAAAATACCCCTTATTCGATACCCAACATGATCTTTTACAAAGGTGGCGCGGCGGCCATATTGGATTGCTAAATTAACCCGAAATTCGTACTCAGCATACCAAAATACCCCTTATACGATACCCAACATGAACTTTTACAACGGTGGCGCGGTGGCCATATTGGATTGCTAAATTAACCCGAAATTCGTACTCAACATACCAAAATACCCCTTATACGATACCCAACATGAACTTTTACAACGGTGGCGCGGCGGCCATATTGGATTGCAAAATTAACCCGAAATTCGTACTCAGCCTACCAAAATACCCCTTATACGATACCCAACATGATCTTTTACAACGGTGGCGCGGCGGCCATATTGGATTGCTAAATTAACCTGAAATTCGTACTCAGCATACCAAAATACCCCTTATACGATACCCAACATGAACTTTTACAACGGTGGCGCGGCGGCCATATTGGAGTGCAAGAGTATTAAATTAGTGTGCACCATTTTAATTCATATTAATAAATTATAGGAAGCTGTCGCAAACGCGGCAGCCCTAAAATGTATCCCGAACATGTTCGGGACATTCCTTTCCGCGTCTTGTCCCTTGTCCCCCTCACGATTGACCTGACTAGACGGCTTCGTCGGCCGACTGTATGATCTGCCGGCTGTGGTATTGATTTGCTTGAATGTATGATAATTACAAAGTAATGAATTACAAAGTAACTAGTTATAAAGTAATCTAATTACTTTTTAACTAGTTACTTAGTAACTAATTAACCGGAACATCCAAAGTATTTCAATTACAAAGTAATTAATTACTGAGTAATTAGATTACATTGTAACTTAATTACATTGTAATTCAATTATTAATTGAATTACTTTTGTAATTAGTTACGCCCATCACTGGTGGTTGGATTGCATGGAACGACACAGACTAAAAAAACTTGTTCGGTTTATTTATTTATTTATTTATTTATCTTTATTTGTGTGAAATGGGTAAGTACATAGATCTTATAAATATAGTGACACATAGTTCTCCAAATCTGCCAGCGGCTTACACATTATTATTATTAAGTACAACATATTTAATGTAAATTTAAATAGGTACATTAAATCCGATAATATAGTACATTGAAATTAGGTAAATAATAGGTAAGTATTGATACTATGGAGCCATATATAACCTCAGTCTTCACAATACCACTGAACCTATCTCAAAAGCACACCACTGTACTGCTCGACCCCACATTCAGGAAAAATAATTTAGTGAAATAACATATTTTAAGATGTCAGTAATACGAGTAAATGTCAACAATTGAAAATATCATGTCAAATTGAAATTGTTAGATTATTAATGTCAACGTTTAAAATGTGGATAACAAAAAATATTCAAATTCAGTTACTGGATTGTCATAACAAATACAATAATTAATATGGTGCAACAATTACAGACAAAACGCACTCCACTCAATCCATTTCAAAGTTGTTCTTCAGGTAATCATCTACTGAGTAGAAACATTTACGAATTAATATTTGTTTAAGTTTATTCTTAAAAGTATCAAATTCTACAAGTTCTCGCAAGGATTTTGGCAAATGATTGTAAATACGAGCACACATACATAACACACTTTTATTCATCAAAGCCGTCTTGTGGCTTGGTATACATATTTTAAACTGGTGTCGTTTACTTCTTAATGGTGTAAATAAGTAAATATTTTTCTTTACAAACAGTACTACTTCAAGTATATAGGTACAAGGAAATGTAAGAATATTCAATTTGATAAAGTGTGGCCTACAAGAATCGGTCTGTTTTAAATGACACAGAGAACGTATACACCTTTTTTGGGCCTTAAAGACAGCATCCTTATTAGTGGAGTTCCCCCAGAACAACACCCCATATCTCAAGAGTGGTGTTACATAGCCGTGGTATGCGACTACTGCCACAGATGCGCTCACCGTCCTACTTAGCATAAATAGGGCATAAGAGTAAGTATTCAGCCTCATACATACTGATTCAATATGCTGTTGCCAGTTTAGTTTACAATCTATTGTCACACCTAAAAACTTTGTGTTGTCAACTTCTTCTATTACTGAATTTAAATAATGAATGTCCATATTAGTCAATTTATTTACCGTACTACGAAATGTCATAAAATTAGTTTTTTTGAGATTGATAATTAAATTATTCGAAGTTAACCAATTAATAATATCGCCTAATGTGGTGTTTATGTCATTTTCTATGAATGATTTGTTACATCCTGTGAATATAATAGTACTATCATCAGCAAATAAAACAGTCTTATGTTTTGTAGTATTTGGAAGATCATTTATATATATAATGAAGAGCAGTGGTCCTAACACACTTCCCTGAGGCACACCAGACGTTACTTGCCTGCGTTCAGATGAATAACTTATAAGCTTTTTCTCAACTGGACATATTTTAGAAATTGTAGTTATTTGCGTTCGATCCGTTAAGTAAGATTTTACCAAATCATGAACATTGCCTCTGATACCATATGTATATAATTTGTTTAAAAGTCTTTCATGATTTACATAGTCGAATGCTTTGGATAGATCCATAAACAGTGCACACACCTGATTACCTCTGTCTCGATTTATTAATATTGTTTCAAGAAAAGAGTATATTGCCATGTTTATAGATCTTTTTTTCCTAAAGCCAACTTGTTCCTCACAGAAGAGACTATTTGTTTCGAAATAATTGGAAATGCTAGTATGTATCACCCTTTCAAAAATTTTTGACATTACGGGTAGGAGTGCTATTGGTCGATAGCAGCTGATGTCACATCTATCATTCTTTTTAAAGAGTGGCTTAATTATCGTCAGCTTTAATTTCTCAGGAAAGACCCCATTCGAAATACAGAGATTTACTATATGACTAAGCACATAAGATAGCCTTGTCGAGACACACTTCAGTACCTGCGTTGATACACCATCATATCCAGTACTTTTTGTATTTTTCATGGCAACAATAATATTATATATGTCCTTGGGTACAGTCGGACACATAAATAAAGAATGTAGTGTAGAAGGACATTTAAATCTAGGATCACTTAAATTAGATTTACTTGATAAGTCAGTAAAAAAATTATTAAAATAGTTAGCAATGTCTGTGGGATCAATTATAGTTTTACCATCAATATTAATACACTGTATTTCGTCTTTAGGCAAATTCAATTTCCTATGCTGGATTACCCGCCAAGCAGCCTTCGATTTATTTGTTGCAGATTTTATATAAATGTCATTTTGAACTTTCTGAGTTAATGTGATAGCACGTTTCAATCGTGATGACAGCATTTTAAATTTCTCTTTATTAAACTTTGACGGCTTTTTTCTATATTCCCAAAGTAAGCGTCTTTTATTCTTACAGCATAACTTTAGGCCTTTTGTGATCCATCGTGGTCGAGTTTTAGGATACACTTTTATTTGAATATTAGGAAAACATTGGTCATAAATTTGGGTAAATATGTCATGAAAATAATTAAATGCTATATTGGGATCCTGACTATTAAAAACGTCACTGAAGCAAATGGAATTAATTAATTTTTTGAATTTGTTCATGTTTCCCACCGAATAGTCACGCCTTTCAATTTTCCAATATTTCAGTAGGCTTGTAGGCTTGACTGGGCAAGTCAGCAGTTGTGCAGTATGATCTGATAGTGCATACTCCACAACCTTAGCTTTACACCCTTTTATATTGTGCAAAATATTATCTATACACTTTCCACTTGATATTCTTGTCGGTTCATTAATACTTAACTTTAGGTGATGGTTACATATCATTTCCCTAAACCTTGTCTCATCGTTAGATTTGATAAGCATGTCTATATTAAAGTCACCACAGATTATTACTTTTTTGGTTTTGTGATAACAAAATTGGTTCAACAGTTTTTCAAACATATTGAAAAATGTATCCCTATCTACAAGATTAGATCTTGGTGGCCTGTATACACAGATAATGTAAATGTTGTGATCTGACAGCTCGATTCCAGAGCATTCCAATATGTTTTGTATTGAATACCTCGTGATTTCTTTAATTGGTACATATTTCAATGAGTTACTGATTAAGATGCAAGAACCACCACGACGATTTTGCCTACAGTAACAAGAACCCAGTCTATAGTTTGGTAAACAAAGCGTATCCCTATCACTAGCAATCATGTTATGTTCTGTAATACACAGCACATCAATAGGTTTTTTTTCAGTATCCATAACTAATACCAAGCGATTTGATTTAGACACTAAACCGTCAATGTTTTGATGTAAAATGTTTATATTACTATACACGAAAAAGTTTAGTAGTTTACTGTGAGTTAGTTAACCGCGTGCCAATTTGCAACTGTGCAAGACGTGGTCAGAGTTAAGAAGTTATTTATTTAACTCAGAGCTTACTAACTCTATATTTATATATTTAACTCGACTCTCCGCGCAAGTGGGCCTAAATAGCTTAGGCGGCCAAATTGAATTCCAAAATGATCATGTTATTCGTACTCAGCATTCAAAAAAAGCCATTAAACGATATTCATTACGAAATTATGTGATTACGGCGCGGTGGCCATTTTGGATTGCAAAATTATCATGTGATTCATACTTAGCATACCAACTTTAGAAAACTTTAGAAATTTTTATGACCAGCTATTATGTAATTTACATTTTTTACGCAACTGTAGCAAACGTACGCAACGGAAACTCTCAGAAGAAATGAAATATCCTAGTTGTCGAAAAATGTTTCGTTGCTGCTAAGCTCTTATTCGCCTTAGCGTGATGTTATATATTTTGGTATTTTTCAAAAATGGATATTCTGTTAAGAAACTCTTGAAATTCAACTAGCAGTCTCTTAGACTCTAGAATTAGAACAACTAAACAAACAAACAAACTCTTTAGCTTAAAAATAATAGTATAATATACATAATTTATTTACGATTAACTCATTTATTTTTATTTACGAAACTAATAAATCACTACACTTAATAAAGTTAGATGCATTTACTACGTCAAACAAAGTTAGCATGCTGTTTCTTTCTACTATACTGTATACTGTGGCATGAGAGTTGACTGCCGCTGCCGGCGCGCGGTGTGTCTTGCGCCCGGGGCGAGGGGAGCGCCAAATGCCTACTTGTGCGGGTTAACCGCCCCTTAACCAGCCAACTTACCTCGCGGGCTCAGTTAACCACTTGCTACGGCTAAGGGTTTACCCAGCACACGAACGAAATATCCATTTAAATTGCCGAATCTATCGTCATTGAATTTTTGCTCACTTTTGCATAAATTAAAACATTGAAACAAACAGTGAATGGTTGTTTTATTTGAAATTTATTTAAATAAAATGAATTTAGATTTACTTCATTATCCATATTTTATATCTTCCCCTAAAACTTAATAACTACAATCTAGCTATTCATTGATGCAATGGCATGGCGATTTATACCTAATGTGATGACAGTAGAAAAGTACTTTCTGGATAGTAATAATAAAATACGACCTCATGTTATGCAAACTTCCTGCACAGAACAGATAATTATAACTAACTAGCTGATGCCCGCAGCTTCGCCCGCGATGGCGCTTATGTATTTTCCCGCTTTTCTGTTAAAATTTTTCCTGAATTTTCTTTGCTATAAACCTTACGGAGCCCGAGATCTTTCCAACGAATGCAAAACCGTGGAAATCGGTTCGTGCGTTCTGGAGTTATAGCGTCAGGAAGGAAAACCCGACTTATTTTTATATAATAGATTATTAATTATTGAAAGCATCTTATAGTAATTCCCTAAATCGGCCAATTCGCATATTGTGTCCGCGTACTGATTGTGGGCTGGGTTAACCCTTAGCCTAAGTGGTTAACTGAGCCCACGGGCTGAGTAGACCCATAGCCGTAGCAAGTGGTTAACTGAGCCCGCAGGGTAAGTTTGCTGGTGAGTCGGCTGAGTCACTCCCAAAAAACAAACGTGGTCAACTGAGCCCGCTGACCATGAAGGGAATTAAGCATATAGCAGTCCACTGGTAGATAGACGTAGTAGGCCCTAGGGGTGGAGACTAAAGATTTTAATAATTTTCAGACCCCTGAATCCAGTCAGAGGTTGAACATACTGTAGGATATCGGTGATTACATTTATTATCTTTTTCAGAACGCGAAAATATAAAATGCGTCGTGGTGCGGTCAGCTCTGTAAGGCTGTGTTTAGCTTATACCTTAATTTGCATTTTACATAAATAATATTCAAACATCATTCGCTTAAAACGATCTCATTAATGGTAGTTGTGTTGAAACAATTGCGAATATCAGGATTTTAAAACGTGCAAAATAGCCATTGTATTATTTTAAATGACACACATACCTAAGTATAAATACAATCTCAGCCTTCTGAACATTATATTACTATGGTAAGTAGATTAATAAAAACGTACAAAAGAAACGATTATATCATTTTCAATTGAGATAAAAGTAAGTAATAATTAATGTATAAAGTTATGATGCAGTAAGTGTAGCTGTAATAATATGCTTTCTCTTTGTTTACGAGCGAGAATTCTCCCACTTTGCTCGGTGGTGGGCATATCAGACTTGAACTCACTACCATGTCGATTTTTAAACCTCTGAGGTGGCAAGCATACGATTCATCTGAAAAGTGGTCCACATAACTTTCATGCGTTTGCAATACTTGATGCGCTATGGTCCTGCTGTCGACCCTGCAAAAACCTTCTAAGACCCCTTTTGAATAAGCCCATATTGAAGGCGTTTCGAAGCCGAGGCAGGAAGTTCTGAACGTGTGCGTAAGAAAGCCTGCCTCTGTCGGACTTTTCGGCAACACTAGACGCACACTACTGCAAGAACCTATTATGACATAGACGTACGGTGTTTCAAGGCTATAGTAAACACGGTTTATGAAAACCTCGAAAACAACACTGAATATCTAACCAGTTTGTTATCTACAGTTCTACACCAATAATATTATAAAGAGAAAAGATTTGTTTTCATTCATTTTTTTTAAATCCTACTAATATTATAAATGTGAAAGTTTGTGAAGATGTTTGGATGTTTGTTACTCAATCACGAAATTTGGTACAGGGGTAGAGTATAGTCTGGAATAACACATAGGCTATCCCGGAAAAATGTTTCCACGGGAAGCGGGAACTGGAACCAAATTTCACGCCAGCGAAGTCGTGCGCATCAGCTAGTAATAAATAAACTTTATTTGATTTTTCTCTCACATAACATCTTACATGGGTTTGTTTGTATGTAACGAATAGGCTCCGAAACTACTTCACCGATTTGAACAATTCTTTCACTCTTGGAAAGCTACACTATCCCCGGTGAACATAGGCTATATTCTATTCCCATATTCCCACGGGAACGGGAGCTGCGCGGATGAAATCGCGAGACGTCCGCTAGTTGTCTATATTGTGGAACAGTACAAGAATGGTGTTTTAAATTATTGTGCAGCCAGTTTAACCAAGTGCCGTCAATCAACAGCGTAAATATATGTTTATTAAGGATAGGCTCGCCTCAAGCAGGTAGCCAGCAAATTTTTTATGTTCTTCGCAGAAGAGAGGTACCATTGAATTTGGGAACTCACGGGACACAGGAACCAAAAAACCTTATAGAGGATTTTGTAATACGATAATGTGGCAGTTTCCATTGTTGAAATTTTTACCTGACCAGACGGAGCCAACCGAAGGGTTTCAATTGTGACAGTTGTGTGTATGTGTACAACAGATCCGTCGTAACTACTAAACTATGCACCGAATGAACCATTTTGATAGTACTTTACTGCATTGGTAGCCCACAATACACGAACTGCATACATAGTGTGAGCTATACCGGCGATTAATTTAGATTATTTTTCAATATGCCTTCCCTGGCTTACAACGATTAGGTATATTTATCAGCAAAAAATATACGAATCAACTCAGTCGTTATCAAGTTTTGAGCTTAGCAACACAGCGATTCATTTTTTATTTGAAATACCTACTTATTGAAATATAGCAATGTTAATTCAGTACAACATTGGATTGCCTAAAGGTTAAGCACCTGTTGATGCAATTGAAAATTTTATTGGTAGTTAAATAATAATGACTGCAAGTGTGCAGAACTAAGTATTCAACTTTACTGGTCCGAGGACATAATTTTGTTCGGGCAACACCTTAGAACTTGAAGTATCTATAGAATTTAATAGGGTCCCGACACGATCAATTGGCAATTGTCATGCCTCGTCAATATCATGTGTACATATACGTCCATGCACACACACATGCCAAGAAATCACTCCCACTGAAACAACTTCCCTTCATAAATATCAGACTTGACTCAATATATTGACCCGTGTCGGGAGCCCATAACTTACCTACAGTGAGATTTATGAAAAGCTATTTCAAAGATTTTTTTATATCGTCACCTTGGAAAACAAACTTCTACCATGCAAAAACAGTTTAAAATGTCTGGGCTTGCACCTGGACAGAAGAATGACTTGGTCGAACCACTGATAATGGCTGAACAGGAGATTGCAGATCAAGGAGTAAAAAAAAAATTCCATCGCAGTTAGACTGGAAAGATGAGTCCAACAGAATTGGGAAAAGGCTCGGGGGATGATTATCTATACTAATATTATAAAGAGGAAAGATTTGATTGTTTGTTTGCATCGAATAGGCTCTGAAACTACTAGACCGATTTGAAAAATTCTTTCAGTTATGAAGCTACACTCTTTGCGGTGAACATAGGCTATATTTTAATTCCCGTATTCCTACGGGAAAGGGAATTACGCGGGTGAAACCGCGTGACGTCCGCTAGTTGACTATATATTCTTAGTATAGCAAAATCTTTTGTGAAAAGTAGTCTATGTTTATAATACTACATCGTAATCGTATCAATTCGTATATTCGATGTAAGTATTGCATAACTATTTCACAAAGACGACAGCAGTTCAAATTTAACTTGAAAGTAAATTGGTTATGAGTATGACTCATGCAAAGACTTCTAACGGGTGTTTTTTATAGAGGTATAGAACTTTAAGTTGGCAAAACTTTTTTAACTGGCTGTTATTTTGTCAGCTGTAAAGTGATTTATGTTAAGTTTGGTTTGGCATTTCAACATGAATAGACTGACGCCTGAACAACGCTACCAAATTGTGCAAATTTATTTTGAAAATCATGGTTCTGTCCGAAATACGTATCGCGATTTTCATAAGCGAATTTTGTTTAGCGGTGAAGCTCGCTTTTGGTTGAATGGATACGTCAATAAACAAAACTGCCGTATTTGGGATGATGACAATCCTCAAGTGTATGTAGCGACACCGTTACATCCAGAAAAACTGACTGTGTGGTGTGCTTTATGGGCTGGTGGAATAATTGGTCCGTACTTCTTTAAAAACGATGCTGACCAGAACGTTACAATCAATGGTGACCGCTATAGAACGATGATCATTGACTTTTTCGTTCATCAATTGGACAACCATGATGTGCAGGAGTTGTGGTTTCAACAAGACGGCGCAACCTGTCACACAGCTCGTGCCACAATTGATTTATTGAAGGAAACGTTTGGTTACCGCATAGTTTCACGTTTTGAACCCGTGGATTGGCATACAGGATCGTGCGATTTAACGCCACTTGACTATTTTCTGTGGGGATATGTGAAGTCTCTAGTGAACGCCGATAAGCCCGAAACAATTGACCACTTGGAGGACAACATTCGGCGCGTTATTGCCGATATACGGCTACAAATGTGGGAAAAAGTCATCGAAAATTGGACCTCTAGCTTAGACTACGTCCGAGCTAGCCGTGGCGGTCATATGCCAGATATTATATTAAAATCATAATGCCAGAAGATTGTCTTTCGAATAAAGTTATTTTCATATCAATAAAAACAATCACCTTTGTTTTATTCCATTTCAAAGTTCTATACCTCTAAAAAAAACACCCTTTATATAAACTGTACTCTAACAAGCGAGATTTCAAAAGCAATCCTCAAACACCCACATTGCTAAGACTACACTCACTTATAAATACTATTTACGTAATTGTCACGATAAGGATACACAACACATACAATAGCAATATAAGGATAGAACAAGAGTAAAAGAGAAGGCGTATGGACTCCAATTGCGATTCGAGTACCTACTCTCGAAGTTTTGACTCACAACAGTGCGAACAACGCTGCTAATTAGCGCAGTTTATATGTTTCAAAAATCGGTGCGGAGGGCATGTCTACCTCATTTTATATAGAAGTCTTTGGACTCATGGTCATCATGCTTTGTATCTTAATGACTAGTTAAACTGACCACTCACATCAGGTAGATAAGTATCCAGATAATTCTTCGAGTCACGCCTTTATCCCAAAGGGGTAGGCAGAGGCATAGTATACGCCCACATTTCACCTTATAGTTTTATGTCCCACGTAATAGGTGGTGAGCCTATTGCCGTGTTGAAATGAACAGGTCCCCGTTGTCGAAATTACAAGTCTCCCATAAAGGCCTTCAACTTGGCTTAACGGTTGCCATTTTATTGGCAACCGGGACCAACGGCTTAACGTGCCTTCCGAAGCACGGAAACGCTCGCAAATAAATGCCACAAAGAGGTCATGAGGTGGTCACCATCCATAACCGGCCATAGTAAATGTTGCTTACTACAGTGATCGTTTACAGAACACTGAGTCCGCGGGGCTTCGAGCGTTTCTAATGTAACCCATTTATTTATACTTAAATGTAACTTATTGACCGACATATTTAAAACTAGCAGTTGCCTGCGACTTCGTACGCTGCATTTTATATGTGATTCTTTAGATTGATATAACTTTTTTATTTATAAATCTACTAGCTGTTACCCGCGACTTCGTTCGCGTGGAAATTATGATATAAGCAAAGTTTGAACTGTATTCTATCGAGCCTCTAGGATAAGTCGTAACCAAAATGTGGGGACAAATTTAGGACATCCTCCAACTTACCCGGGGAGCTATGCGCTAGATGGATTTTTTTAACGTGAGGAAAGTCATAGGTACATAATGTTGTAGGCGCAATACAACATTAGGTGTTGTGATATTTTCATGCTTTGCTTAAAAACCTGGCGATTTAAGAGAAGATACACGCTGACAGAGGGTTTCAAATTGCTATAATTCGAAATAGAAACGATTTTTGCATTGCTAGGTTCTGGCGAAGAGTCTTTTCACTGCATGCGAGTGGCACCTGGGCCCGTGTTATTTAAGATCGAAAGGAGAGGGTAGAGTTAAGTTGAAGAACTCTTTACCTCACCTTGGTAGATTCGGTTTATTAAATGAATTTAAGTCTTACGGACAGTGAAAGTGGCCCCCAATCGATAGATGGGCCACGGCTTTCCATCAGTGGCGACGTTAATATGGCAAGCTTAATATATTAAAAAAAAAAACATTTTTCTACACTGCACCAGTGATTCGAGGCTTTCAGTTACCTCAGGACAGTTCCTGAGGTAACTGAAAGCCTTGAATCACTGGTGCAGTGTAGAAAAATGTTATATTAAGCTTGCCATATTGATGTCGCCACTGATGGAAAGCCGTGGCCCATCTAGCGATTGGGGGCCACTTTCACTGTCCGTAAGACTTAAATTCATTTAATAAACCGAATCTACCAAGGTGAGGTAAAGAGTTCTTCAACTTAACTCCACCCTCTCCTTTCGATCTTAAATAACACGGGCCCAGGTGCCACTCGCATGCAGTGAAAAGACTCTTCGCCAGAACCTAGCAATGCAAAAATCGTTTCTATTTCGAATTATAGCAATTTGAAACCCTCTGTCAGCGTGTATATTATGCTGCGATGTGGTATTCACAATAAATACTGATTTATTGTGAATACCACATCGCTGCATGTAAAAGTAAAAGTATTATTTTGTTATTGAATTCATATATGATCAAAATTGTGAATACCACATCGCTGCATGTAAAAGTAAAAGTATTATTTTGTTATTGAATTCATATATGATCAAAATTGTTGATGAATTACTAAACAAACAAACAGAGATGTCGAGATTGCCTTTCATTGGTATTAAAGTTAGCAAAAGACGGCCGAGTGCCAGCACTGCGAGTAGCGCAGCGAGGACACAGCGCTCCACATATTGGTGGAGTGCAAGGCGTGGGCGCAATAGCGCCAGGCCCTCGTGGATGTTCTGGACGTGGACATTCTCTCGCTGGAGACCATGATCTCCTGCGGGAGTAATTGGGACTGCGCTGCCTCTTTCTGCGAGCAGGACATGCTCGTGAAAGAGGCGGCGCCGGGGAGGTGGCGGGAGAGAACTCTCCCACCCGATTTCCTAAGACTATCGGTCTTCGCCTAAGACTATCGGCCTACATGACCGGGGGCCTGAGGTCGATGAGGAGGTCGCTCACCGTCCTTACAGAAGCAGGCCCTAGACGACAGCGTGACGTGAGGGGTTCACGCCCCCCCCCCCCCTAAGTGGGTAGTCGTAAATCTGATGGGAGTCCTGGGGTAGCCTTCCGATAGCTTACTTAGCTCTCCCAACCGTAGGCTGTTAGGCATAATACGTGAGATTTTTGAGTTGGTAGGATCCGGCATAGCATCCGTGCAAGAAAAAAAAAAGCTAGCAGAAGAGAGGGTCGCCTTGCCACCAGGAAACAGTGAGACAATTATTTGATTTTTAAACAGTTACTGAATATAATGGCAGCGAAATCGCGAAATGAAACCCGGTTGTCAGTAAAATGACAATCGTTAAAAGTCAAGTGGGCCTCATGGGCGACTTGAAAAAAAAATATTAATTTCAACACGGCATTAGGCTCAGCACCTATTACGTGACACGTAAAACTATAAGGTCAAATGTTGGCGTATACTATGCCTCTGCCTACCCCTTTGGGGAAAACTGCGTGACTATAATATGTATGCTACTAAATAAGATCTAGACGCTTTTGAGTTTTTACTCCCACATACATACAGAATTCAATTGTTCTCTGCCAAACCCCTAGACTTAGTAGTAGCGTGATAATCATAATTATGAAGCTTATGTAAAACTATCCGCATGTAAAAATTGAACTAAACCTATTTCGTAAGCATGTCTTTTGCCCATAATATAGTATACCTATAGATTTTAATCGTTCTCTGCCAAGCCTCTAGGCTAAGTAGCGTGATTGAATATTTACAATAGACTAAAATCTTTAAGCTTATTTACATTAAATAGCTGTTCACGCGACTTCAGCCGAGTAGAAGTCGTTATCGCGTGAAAGTCGTTATCGCATAAAATCATAACACTCCTTTTGCGCAGTTAGTTTAAAAGTAGCCTATGTCCTTCGCAGGGCCTCGAACTATCCACATACCAAATTTTATCTCAATCGCTCCAGCCGTTTAGGCGTGAAAGTTTGTTATCGCGTGAAAGTCGTTATCGTATAAAATCATAACACTCCTTTTGCGCAGTTGGTTTAAAAGTAGCCTATGTCCTTCTCAGGGCCTCGAACTATCCACATACTAAATTTCATCTCAATCGCTCCAGTCGTTTAGGCGTGAAAGTTGTTATCGCGTGAAAGTCGTTATCGTATAAAATCATAACACTCCTTTTGCGCAGTCGGTTAAATAGTAGCTCATGTCCTTCTCAGGGCCTCGAACTATCCCCATACCAAATTTCATCTCAATCGCTCCAGCCGTTTAGGCGTGAAAGCGTAACAGACAGACAGACAGACAGACAGACAGACAGACAGACAGACAGACAGAGTTACTTTCGCATTTATAATATTAGTAAGGATTGACATGAAACAAACACTAAGGCGTAAAGCAAACGTCGGGGCGGGCCGGGCCGGGCAATTTGACCGCGCACGATAGCACTATGGGAATCCTATACTATCAACGCACACGAAGGGCAAAAAGACTGCACACTGTCAGTGGCGGCGCGGCTAGCCGCCATGGATCACACAAACCAGTTTGTATGAAGTAACGCAGACGGCGCACATAGAGGTATTTGCTCGATCTAGGCGGCCAAAATTATTTTAATGCGTAATTGGTATCTAAATAAGGTAAATAAACCATAAAAATAAAAATTTATTTTAATAATACTATATTTTCTAAAAAAAAGTCACTAGTGACTTCATCAAAGAGTGATGAAGAAACTTAGAATTATAATTCAAAATTTCTTCATCGCTCTTTGATGAATTTTAAGATAAAAAACAATTCAATTTGATATTATTATTATTTGATTTGATTATTATTATTTTTTTTTTAATAATTTGATTTTTAATTTCGATAAAGGCCCAATGTAACATCCATTAGTGACTGTAACTGAGCTTTAGCACTGGTAATCATTACCGTACACGATTCTTGAGGTAAATAACATTTTCTTCTTGGCTTTTTCGATAGCACGGAAAATTTTCTTCTCGGTCTTTCTTATAATTTCGTACCGTCCTTGTGTCAAATCAACATCTATAAACATTTGCTAAGCTTGTATTGGTGTCAAAGAGGGCTGCTCTTTACTGGATTGCGTGTTGAGGTGCTAGTGATATATTTTAGTACACTTGATGCATCATTGTTACCGGATTTTCCCAGTCCTACTTTCACAGGATGTATTATAATCTCCTTTTCAAAGTTAGAGTGCAGTTCTTCAGTCTTTCGCCTTATGCTTCTTTCACTTGCGTCTCTGAACGACTTGGATGGTCGACCTGGTCTTTTTTTGTGAAGTGCCAACAACAGGTATTTCAAAAGTGCCCTTTTAATTAAGTTCCATCAATCAAATCAGCCTATAGCAGTTCACTGCTGGACGTTAGCCTCTCCCAAATTGAGCCACAACACAAAATTAAGTTTTATTTTATAAAATTGTCTTCCTTTTATATATTATTGTTCATTTCTGATTTGAAATGGGCAAAACCACGTTTCAAATTAAGAATTTGGTTGTTAAGGTAACCCTCACATGATAAAAGTTTATCTTTTAAATAGTTTAATTTGGCATCTAAAGTAGACAAATTTTCTTTCTTCATGAGGTCAAATAAGTATTGTAGAGTCACAACTCTTACTCCTGATGCACCCTCTGAACCTAAAACAAACATACACTATGTAGAAAGATGCTAATAAATATTTCCTATTTTAGACGAGATTTAGCTGAATGTCTTTAATCCCTCAAAAGTGTATTTATCCGGACGTTTCCGGAGATGTTTTTCATTGCATTTACTAAAAAAAGAATCAGATAATGACCTATAATAAAAATTACAGCCGGATCTACCCCGATACATAAACAAAAACACTAGCAAAGAAAAAATATTAAAATAAATTATGGTATGAAAATGAGTTATTTTACATTACAAACAAAAATGTAGTTTGAAAGTTTATCATAATTTTATTTCTGTATTTTGTAAGTCTCTTACCTTGTCCATCTGACTCCATCACTCTCAATTCGTAAGAAGTACTTGAGAATATAAAAATACACTTTGAAAGTTTCATGTTTAAAAAAGTGCCGACAACAGAAAAGTAAACTAGTTGTAACGGTCAAATTGCGACTAATGCTACAGGGACGGGGTGCGCGGTATGAAATAATTAAATCATGGGTATAGTGCCCGGGTTCATACTTTATTCGTGGAACTCGTTTTTATGAATGTATTAGTGTTTTTGATAATGGGACTTTTGGCCGCGTAGATCGTGCAAATACCTCTATATGCGGCGGCGCGGGGCGGCTAGCTCAGTCTCTTCGCTAGAACGAACGTCGTGAACTAACTGCCTAATTATGCCCGTCGTGTGCGTTGCGTTCGAGGGGCGGGCAGTCGCGGGCATCGGCGGACAGACGCGGTCTTTATTACGTAGCGGGCAAAAAGTCCGGCCCGCCCCGTCGTCTGCCTAGCGTCTTAGGCGTAAAACAGACGACGGGGCGGGCCGGGCCGGTCAATTTCGCCGCGAACGATAGCGCTAAAGGAATCCTATACTACCAACGCACACGAAGGGCAAAAAGACCGCGCCGCCGCTGTCCGCCGGGCACTGGCGGCGCGGCATGTCCGTGGCTCGCCGCCATGAATCACACAAACCAGTTTGTATGAAGTAACGCAGACGGGGCGGCGCGGGGCGGCGCGGGGCGGCGCGGGCCGGCCAGGCTCAGTCCTCGCCGCACGTTTTCTAGTGATGGACGCCTTCGACGTCGAAAATTTAATTTCTCAAGTCGAAAAAAGATCGCCGATTTATAATACGGCATTAAAAGAATATCACGATGTAAATGAAAAGATGAAGCTATGGAACCAAATATGCCAGGCAATATATATACGCCTGCAGTATGGGATGAGTTGTCATCGAGTACCCAGTAGGTACTCCCTATTAGTCCATTGAAATGTTACAATTTTAGGACCGAATATTGCATTTGTTAGAGGACGCAATTTTATTTTTGGGACATGTGTGGGGTCAATAGAAGCTTAACCTTAAGTTTGTGGGGTTGCCACCCTTGTCCCCCGGCCGCAATCTTAAAAAGGGGTGAAAACACTTTTTCCTCAATATCTCGGAAACTATGAGTCTTACAAAAAAAATGTGAAAACTTAATTTGTAGCAAATTGTTTTGCCTACAAATATGTCAAACAAATTTTTGTCCTAAATTAAAAATTATAAACAAAAAATTGAAAATAAAATTATAAAAATTTTCTTTTTTGCTCTGTGGCATTTTTTTTAAATTTCTCTTTAAAGATCATCTACAAGATTAGTCTGAGGTATTATTTTTGTAAAATGTATAAAAAAAGTTAAAGAGCAGAAAAGAAAATTTTTATAAAAAAATTCAAATTTTTTTTGTTAAGTTATATACACATTTGTAGGCAACACAATATGCTACAAATTATGCTTCTACAATTTTTTTGTAAGACTCATAGTTTCCGACATGTTGCGAAAAAAGTGTTTTTTTCCCCACTCTTTTCAAGATGGCGGCCGGGGGACAAGGGTGGCGACCCCACAAACTTGAGGTTAAGATTCTATTGACCCCCCCACATATGTCCCGAAAATAAAATTGCGTCCTCTAATAAATGCAAAGCTCATGTAACATTTCAATGGACTAAATTACGATTGCGTCTCTTTCTTTTTTTGTACATTAAATAAGCAACGACTCGAATTCTCTGGGTATCCATTTTCACTGACGCGCTCTTCACTAGAACGAACGTAGTGAACTAACTGCCCGCCCGTCGCCGTCGTGTGCGTTGCGTTCGCGGGGCGGGCAGTCGCGGACATCGGCGGACAGACGCGGTCTTTATTACGTCGCGGGCAAAAAGCCCGGCCCGCCCCGTCGTCTGTCTAGCGCCTTAATGTTAAGTGGAGCAAACCGCAACGCGATAAAGAAAACTGCATCGCAATCGGTTGAGCGGTTGCTGAGATTAGCGTGCACAAACGTACAGACCAGTGATGGGCAAAATGTAATTAGATTAACCGTTACAAATTATAATTACTTTGTAATGCTTAATTCAATTACTCTGTAACAGATTACTTGAGTAATTAATTACAATGAGTACTAGCAGTAACTAATTAATGAGTAATGGAATTACACGTTAATCTAATTACATTGCAACTAGTTACTCATTAATTCAATTAACCAACACTCATAATTACCAACTCTGTCCTGTGCTGTGGATTCGTCGCGGCCCAACCAAGGGGTGAATCGATATTGATGCGGTTTTTTGATGTAAGTCAATGTGTCCAGGTCGGTACTCAGCTATAAAATTTGAAGACCATCAGCTCAATTCCTGAGTGACGAAGGAATTTCACTGGAATTCCCATACGCTAATCACAAAATTTCACAAGATAATTTTGCAATCCAATATGGCCGCCGCGCCGTAGTCACAAAATTTCATGATGGGTATCGTTTAAGGGGTTTTTTGGTATGCTGAGTGCGAATCACATGATAATTTTGCAATCCAATATGGCCGCCGCGCCGTAGTCACAAAATTTCATGATGGGTATCGTTTAAGGGGTTTTTTGGTATGCTGAGTGCGAATCACATGATAATTTTGCAATCCAATATGGCCGCCGCGCCGTAGTCACAAAATTTCATGATGGGTATCGTTTAAGGGGTTTTTTGGTATGCTAAGTGCGAATCACATGATAATTTTGCAATCCAATATGGCCGCCGCGCCGTAGTCACAAAATTTCATGATGGGTATCGTTTAAGGGGTTTTTTGGTAAGCTGAGTGCGAATCACATGATAATTTTGCAATCCAATATGGCCGCCGCGCCGTAGTCACAAAATTTCGTGATAGGTATCGTTTAAGGGGTTTTTTGGTATGCTGAGTGCGAATCACATGATAATTTCGCAATCCAATATGGCCGCCGCGCCGTAGTCACAAAATTTCATGATGGGTATCGTTTAAGGGGTTTTTCGATGTGCTGAGTACGAATCACATGATAATTTTGCAATCCAATATGGCCGCCGCGCCGTAATTACAGAATTGCATGATGGGTAACGTTTAAGGGGTTTTTTGGTATGCTGAGTACGAATCACATGATAATTTCGCAATCCAATATGGCCGCCGCGCCGTAGTCACAAAATTTCATGATGGGTATCGTTTAAGGGGTTTTTCGATGTGCTGAGTACGAATCACATGATAATTTTGCAATCCAATATGGCCGCCGCGCCGTAATTACAGAATTTCATGATGGGTATCGTTTAAGGGGTTTTTTGGTATGCTGAGTACGAATCACATGATAATTTTGCAATCCAATATGGCCGCCGAGCCGTAGTCACAAAATTTCATGATCGGTATCGTTTAAGGGGTTATTCGATGTGCTGAGTACGAATCACATGATAATTTTGCAATCCAATGTGGCCTCCGCGCTGTAATTACAGAATTTCATGATGGGTATCGTTTAAGGGCTTTTTCAATGTGCTGAGTACGAATTACATGATAATTTTGCAATCCAATATGGCCGCCGCGCTGTAATCATAGAATTTCATGATGGGTATCGTTTAAGGGGTTTTTTGGTTTGCTGAGTACGAATCACATAATAATTTTGCAATCCAATATGGCCGCCGCGCCGTAATCACAAAATTTCATGATGGGTATCGTTTAAGGGGTTTTTTGGTATGCTGACTACGAATCACATGATAATTTTGCAATCCAATATGGCCGCCGCGCCGTAATCACAAAATTTCATGATGAGTATCGTTTAAGGGGTTTTTTGTTAACCCGAAATTCGTACTCAGCATACCAAAATACCCCTTATACGATACCCAACATGAACTTTTACAAAAGTGGCGCGGCGGCCATATTGGATTGCTAAATTAACGCGAAATTCGTACTCAGCGTACCAAAATACCCCAAATACGATACCCAACTTGAAATTTTATAACGGCGGCGCGGTGACCATATTGGATTGCAAAATGAACCTGAAATTCGTACTCAGCATACCAAAATACCCCTTATACGACACCCAACATGAACTTTTACAATGATGGCGCGGCGGCCATATTGGATTGCTAAATTAACCCGAAATTCGTACTCAGCATACCAAAATACCCCTTATACGATACCCAACATGAAATTTTATAACGGCGGCGCGGTGACCATATTGGATTGCAAAATTAACCCGAAATTCGTATTCAGCATACCAAATTACCCCTTATACGATACCCAACATGAACTTTTACAACGATGGCGCGGTGGCCATATTGGATTGCTAAATTAACCCGAAATTCGTACTCGGCATACCAAAATACCCCTTATACGATACCCAACATGAACTTTTACAACGATGGCGCGGCGGCCATATTGGATTGCAAAATTAACCCGAAATTCGTACTCAGCATACCAAAATACCCCTTATACGATACCCAACATGAACTTTTACAACGGTGGCGCGGTGGCCATATTGGATTGCTAAATTAACCCGAAATTCGTACTCAGCATACCAAAATACCCCTAATACGATATCCAACATGAAATTTTATAACGGCGGCGCGGTGACCATATTGGATTGCAAAATTAACCCGAAATTCGTACTCAGCATACCAAAATACCCCTTATACGATACCCAACATGAACTTTTACAACGATGGCGCGGCGGCCATATTGGATTGCTAAATTAACCCGAAATTCGTACTCAGCATACCAAAATACCCCTTATACGATACCCAACATAAACTTTTACAACGGCGGCGCGGCGGCCATATTGGATTGCTAAATTAACCCGAAATTCGTACTCAGCAAACCAAAATACCCCATATACGATACCCAACTTGAAATTTTATAACGGCGGCGCGGTGACCATATTGGATTGCAAAATTAACCCGAAATTCGTACTCAGCATACCAAAATACCCCTTATACGATACCCAACATGAACTTTTACAACGATGGCGCGGCGGCCATATTGGATTGCAAAATTATCCTGAAATTCGTACTCAGCATACCAAAATACCCCTTATACGATACCCAACATGAACTTTTACAACGATGGCGCGGCGGCCATATTGGATTGCTAAATTAACCCGAAATTCGTACTCAGCATACCAAAATACCCCTTATACGATACCCAACATGAACTTTTACAACGGCGGCGCGGCGGCCATATTGGATTGCTAAATTAACCCGAAATTCGTACTCAGCAAACCAAAATACCCCTTATACGATACCCAACATGAACTTTTACAACAGTGGCGCGGCGGCCATATTGGATTGCTAAATTAACGCGAAATTCGTACTCAGCGTACCAAAATACCCCATATACGATACTCAACTTGAAATTTTATAACGGCGGCGCGGTGACCATATTGGATTGCAAAATTAACCCGAAATTCGTACTCAGCATACCAAAATACCCCTTATACGATACCCAACATGAACTTTTACAACGATGGCGCGGCGGCCATATTGGATTGCTAAATTAACCCGAAATTCGTACTCAGCATACCAAAATACCCCTTATACGATGCCCAACATGAACTTTTACAACGGCGGCGCGGCGGCCATATTGGATTGCCAGCTGTGGTATTGATTTGCTTGACTGTATGATAATTACAAAGTAATGAATTACAAAGTAACTAGTTATAAAGTAATCTAATTACTTTGCAACTAGTTACTTAGTAACTAATTAACCGGAACATCCAAAGTATTTAAATTACAAAGTAATTAATTACTGAGTAATTAGATTACATTGTAACTTAATTACATTGTAATTCAATTATTAATTGAATTACTTTTGTAATTAATTACGCCCATCACTGGTACAGACAAACAGACAAAAATTCTAAAAGGGTTCTATTGCGTTCATAAAGCCCCCCTATAATATTTTTCTTATTTATCTTCCATGTACAGACAGCGACCTGTTACGATTTTATTATATGTATTGATTTATGTCAGGTTTGACTCCATTATTTAATGTAAATTCACACAAACTGTTCAGTTCACATGACACATAATGACTAACTTGCTTAACACAATATTGTTTCGCCAATTAACCTTGAAATGCACTAATTAGTATACAACTAATTCACGAGTTACTGTGATACGGTTTGTTTTTAATTAAAAACAGCTGTTATATCAGAATCTGTAAGGTTAAGGGGTTATAGGTGCAATACTGTTTTAAATCAAGTTGTAGTGTTATCAATAACTAGTGGACGTCAGGCAGTTTCAGCCACGTAGTTCCCGTTCCCAATATTTCAAATCGGTGCAGTTTCGGAGCCTATTCGATGCAAATAAACAGTAAAATCTTTGCTCTTTATAATATTACTAGCGGACGTCACGCGGTTTCACCAGCGTAGTTCCCGTTCCCGTGGGAATACGGGAATAAAATATAGTCTATGTTCACCTCAAAGAGTGTAGCTTCCGAACAGTGAAAGAATTTTTTTTAAATCGGTCCAGTAGTTCCGGAGCCTATTCGTTACAAAGAAACAAACAAAAAAACAAATCTTTTCTCTTTATAATATTAGTTTAGAAGTAGAGAAGAAAAATTAATCTATCTCATTGAAACAGAGTATCAGTTCAATTTCCTGCTATTTTGTCATATTTAAGTCTAGGATCTATTACCTACAATTTACTTCAAGGGATACTACAGGTATTATTAGTGCTTTTTTATTGAATTTTCCTTAAGCAATACATAAACCACTAAACTTAGAGGAAAATCATAAATATCGTAGTTAACATACATACATATATTCACGCTTGTCTCTCATCGGGGTAAGCAGAGACTATGGCTTTCCACTTGCTACGATCCTGGCTTGCTACGATACAACTTTCGCTTCTTCTACTTCCATAATCCTTTCATACATGCTTGCCGGTTAAAGGTACTCTTGACCTTGCCTTTTTTCAGAAGGTCTCTGATTTGATCGCCATGCGTACGCCGAGGTCGACCCCTACCAGTTTGCCCATTCATTCTCGGCTCATAAATCTGCTTTGTCAGTCTATTCTCATCCATTCTTTCCACGTGTCCAAACCATCTAAGCATCCCTTTTTCTATCTTAGTCACTACATTTTCTGTTATACCACATTTTTCCCTTATCACGCTATTTCTTTCTTTGTCCAATAACCGTGGTTAACAGGTATAGAAAAGATGTCCAAAACATAAAAACACTGAAAGTATTAGTATAGTATAATATTGTGGAACAGTGCAAGAGTTGTTTCCAATATGTGCAGCAAGTTCCACCAAGTGCCATCAATCAACAGTATAAATAATATAAGTATAGTTGAGTGACTTTCTAAAAATATTCCTCGAATATGTGCGAGCACTTGACACACACTTTATTTTTAGTAAATTACATATCAAAGGTCAGGTTCAGTAAATGTTGAGTCACCCTGACATGTCCGACTTGCCACTGATAGTTAATGATAAGATATAGCAGTAAAAAAATTATGGAAGCAATAATGATATCTACAGTCGTCTAGTCATGATAAATGTATCACCAATCATACAATGTTTCCTAAAGAAAGTACTACTCATTCGCACTAAGTTTGCCTGTTGTCTCCTCTACACCAGCAGCAAACTTAGTGCGAAAGGGGCTATACAGACATTTTGGAGAAACATTACACAATATGGGGTACAGCACAAGAGATCTGAAAGTGTAAGGTGCAACTCGTTGTTTGTCAGTTTGAATGCTACAGGTAATCTCCAATAATACTGATTATATAATTCTTTCACAGTAAAAAAAGAAGTAAGTACCTATATTATTCTGTGTGCTAGATAATGTACAAGCAAACAGGAACCAGCTAATGGAAAATTTAGCTATTTTGTAAACCACCACTCTCTTGGCATAGTTTACCATCTGCAGTAAGTAGCTTGATAAGTCACAAAGAAACAGCTTGTTTTTTGCTTTTCAGTTGTATTTTAATTTAGTCGGGTTTTTGGTTGAGGCTCTCTTTGAATCAGTTGTATTAACTATGTGACCAACTTAAGTCACATTGGAACTAGACGACTCGCTATTTAACATAGTTTATCTATCATTCACTGTTATCAGAAAACCGTCTAGATCATAAGATAAGAACAAGATCTTGCGAGTGAAATATTGTACTTTTATGATACTCATAAATGAAAATGCATAAATTATAACTGTATGTGAATAATAAAATAAGGTTAATCTTTCAAAGTATGAACTGCAGCAGATTCTTTTTTTTTAAACAATAGAGATGTCTTAATGAACATAAGTAGGTAACACAAATCTTATCAAAAAGTTATCCCTATAGGAAACTGATAAATTTGGAGGTAGTTTATAAGTAGCATATGGTAGTACCACTAACCTTTATTAACCAGTAAAGAGGGAACCATCCGACAATGAAGTCTGAGAAATATTCCACACAGGAGAAGCAGGCGAACACCACCCAGTAAGTTAACCATTTAGTATCATCATCCTTCAGGGGTGACTCCAGCGCCTTCATGGACATATACGCCGGGTATACAAATCCAATTAGATTGCAAATCAATTCCGCTCCGAATCCAAATACTAAATATAAACCGGTGAACGCCACCAAACCTGCACAATGCAAAACAAACGTCAAAATCACTGCTAAAGATATAAATAAACGTGAAATAAAAAAACCCCAACGTGAATACCTATGAAAAGGTGTAGACGGTCCACGCCGGTTTTTTGTTCAGCCTTCTCGAAATATTTCGTCCACGGTTTACTTTTGTCATTGAGGTTGCGCTCCAAATTGTCTTTATACTCTTGGAATTTGGCAGCCATTGTGGTTAATCCAAATTAAATTTTTGGTCGGGAATTATATTGGCACTTTGGCAGACAATCTACGACGGCTGCCGGTTGACAAGATAATGACAGAATGACAATTAAATCGTAATGGCGGCGGCAAGAGGCCGGTGCCCTAGCGTCACAACCAGGCAACAACACATCGCAAATGTTGCCAGTAAAAATATAAGTATTTTTGATGCACAGACAAGAAGCAGACGAAGCATAATATTCATCTAATTAGCTATAGTTATTTAAGTATAGTACTTCATTTCTTCTAAATTCTTATAGCGCTATCTTTGTTTTCTCTTGTAGAACCATCTAACTCACACTTTGACAGAGAATATAGTGTGATAAACTTTTTCTATCGCCAGAGATAGACAGACAATAGCATAGACAACGTAGCTTAATCCAGGGCCGAATCAACGTATGGCAAGACGTTTTGTGGGTTTTTTGACAAAATAATTACAATAATTAATATAGTTCATATTTGTGATTAATGTGAAGCATAAATTAAAATAAAATTGGTGCAGTGTCGTAAACAAACGGGGAAGTTTCAAAAAACATCTTTTTAAGTTTCAAAAACTTAAAAAGATGTTTTAGTTACGACTACGTATTAAACTACGATTTTCATCCAAAATATAGAATTTCCTTGGCAAAAACTAAAAAAAAACGTACATAAACTGGCTATGACTAATGTAACAACTTTGATGGTAATTTCACGATATAGTAACCTGGAATGGGATGATGTATCAAAGTAGTCTGCGGAATGTCCAATTCATTAGAAATTTACAGGATTTACTCGTATAGCTACCATGTTAGGGGTTATTAGAAAAGTATCACTATCAAAAGCAACAAAAGGCGGAACACAGCGCGCTGAGCTCATTTTCCGCCAGCAGATCAGAAGATGTCCCGTGTGTAGGCGAAATACGTGTCGACTTATTAGTCACGTTGTTAAGGCCCGTCCGAGCGCACGAGGCAGCGGCACTTTCGGTGTTTTGAATCGGCGGTTCAGCTGTGTGCGTGCGGCACTCACACATAGACAATTCTCTCAGCGACAGTCGCTCTGTTTGGTCGCAACGCAACATTAGGCAAATTAAAAATTTCAAAAAATATTAGTATTTTTATTGAGACGAATGGCTCGAAAAGATCATGACTACTTTTTATATTATGAAGTACGTTTAGATAAGTTTATATACAATGGACCTTATTTTTTTTTTTTTTTTTTTTTTTTTATACCACTAAGGTGGCAGACAAGCATACGGCCCACCAGAAGGACCGGTGGTCACCGCAGCCTATGAACGTTTGCAACACCAGAGGTGCCACACTCGAGCTGCCGACCCTGTAACAACCTTCTAAGACCCCCTTTGAAGAACCCCATACTGTAGGCGTTTGGGAAAACCGAGGCAGGGAGGTCATTCCACAACCTAAGCACAACCTAATTATTAATATGACACGGACATTTGTTATTCTTTTACAAAGCGCCATCTGATCCCAAAGTGCAGTGCTAGTGCTAGGCAGCAGATATTAATAGGTACTTTTATAGGTACATACATACATATGTATGTACCATACATATATATTGACACGCTTTAACGCTGAAAGGATCGGCAGAGGCACATACACATTTCACCTAGTCTTTAGGGTTCCGTACCCAAAGGGTAAAAAACAGGACCCCATTGCTGAGACACGGCTGTCCGTCAACAGGAGTTAAAATTTCACAGATTATGTATTTCTGTTTTAACAACAAATCCAAATTACAGAAAAATAATAAATTTTAAGGCAGGCTCTCATTCAACAAACGTATTTTTTGTTTGTGAACAAATATTTATAGACCACAGATATTTTTTCCCGTGGGCAAACTCAAACTAAAAAACAATAATATAGCTATTCAGAAATTATTACTTAGTTGTTGTCTTTGTTGTCCCTTGGGTGCATTCATTGTTATTCGGATGATAGTACTCTGCATGGGAGCTATTCTGGCTGTCCAGCGGAGGAGCTTTGCGACGTGGAGGAGAAGAGATGACAACTCGTGGCGGATCTCGACCGGGACCTGGGTCGCCTTGCGAATTGGGATTCAGACAACGTGGTCGAGTTCAATGCCAGAAAAACACAGTGTCGCGATGTAGGTGGGTCAGCCACCTCATCAAGTGCAAATATAGGTATATTTACCAAGGAGATAAATATGAACGATGTGGTAATAGTAGAACTGCAGTTATCTGCGTTTATTCTTCAGAGAATCGATATATTACAATAATAACAGTGGACTTTCGTCCCTTTTAATCAATTAACGAGAGAGGTTTTTTAGTACTAGACCACCAGTCCCAGCGATGTGCACAGATGGAGAGTGGCACATCACCTGAACAGCCGCAGGCCGGAACAGAGACCCGTCGCAGTCGCGCAGCTGTTTATATAGGCACCGGTAGTGGAGGCTGCGGCGGGGATGAGAGTGCGGGGACGCGCGCCTGGCACGACGCTTGCGCGTGGTGGTGGCGTGACATGACGTCACACACGTCACACACCCCCCTTTTAGGGCGAGAATTTTTCTTAAAAAATTCCGCTTCTCCAGTCTTCAAGGTCCGCTCCCCTTAACGCTCCAGGGACTTGGCTTCCACCCTGGAACAATTCAAAAATAGTGGGGTACATAAGGGGTACAAGGGTGCTTAGGGTAGTAGGGGTAGAAGGTCAATAGCTAGGTCAGCTCAGATATAGGACGTGGCTAGACCGCGTAGCATAATTTTAGTAAGATTACAAGAAAAATTATAAGTACAATTTCAGATAACATAGATAGGTAGTAGACGGCATTCGGCGCGTTGTTAGCTAGCTATAGGCTTGTGTGAGCGCAGCTGATAACCAGTACCTACACACGTAAGCTGTGAGCGAGAGAAATCGAAGTATGATTTGACTTCTTAGAAAAGCTAAGATTGCAAAACGTAGATAACAAAATATATATCTTCATAGCAAAACAATAATACACCTGACTATCCTGCGACGTAGTCTTGGAATCGGAATGTTAGCCCATAGTCAGGTGGCATGCAGTATTATACCGTAGCATACTTATAGATACAAGTACATACATAACATTTTAGTTAACAGCGAATACTAAGTAAGTATGTATATTGACTGCGCCGCTCGCACAATGCACTGTAGTAAACATGATGACAGGCGTCACAGTCGTGTCGGTCTGTTTGTCACGGTTCAACGCTATAACTAGAGAATGGCTGAACCGATTTTGACAAGTTTTAGTTTAAAAATAGATAATTATTTTAAGATATTAGTAATTTTTTTAGAAATATGTTATAGTTAGCACAGAATAATATTTTTAGTTTAAGATTGTAGGAACAACTATTGCAATGATGTGTCGCTATTAGGGCTGATTTTACCCTCTAGTATAGAAGGTAAATAGCTTAGCGATTTGTCGTAGCTGTACGTGCTCATCACCGCTCATCAACCATATGAGAGTAGTATATTTGGTGTGAACTGTACCTTTTAGTTTTATGCATAGAAACAACGATGAATGAATCAAGTGACTGATTTGCGATCGAGTCTCCGCTTGTTAGAAGATGTTTCATTAAATTAGGAAAAATGTAAGCGTAGCACTCAGATCGACTGTTAGAAACACAAAAGAATTTTTTTCATTATCGACGTAGGAACTTAGGTTTACAACGCCGAAACACTTTATGATTAGAAACCAAGATTGATTCTAAATTTTTAGGGAAGAGATTATATTTTCTCCAAAAGTCCATTCCTAAAATAAGATTATTTTTTATATTAGGTACAATGTGAGCAACGAGAGATACAGTTTTATTTAGAAATTTGAAAGAAATATTGGCCGAGCCAAATGAAGAAAACTTATCACCACTAGCTGTGACAAAATTTAAGGGTTTAGAATTATTTATTTTTATATTTTTTAAGATTTTATGGGAACCATTACCCAGAATAGTAACAGCTGAACCCGAGTCAAGTAAACCAACAGTATCAATCCCGTTCAGAGTAACAGGGATATAGGGGATACGAGGAATATGATTTATTGTAGTATTTTTAGTTTTAGAATTTCGCAGTGAATTTGAAAATTTTGAAACAAAATTTAGCCAACTTTGCCAATCAGCCGGGTCAAATTTATTATTTACTTTAGTCGTAATATAAACGGGACCTACAATATTAATTGGTATTTTCTTCGAGGCTTGATTGCAGTTAGGGCAGTCAGTAGTGCGAAATTCCTTTAAACCGCACTTAAAACATACTAGATAACGAGGTTCAGTGCATGTTTTCAATGAATGCGAGTAAGTACGACATCTCGGGCAGTATTGTTTAGAGTTAGCGGTCACAGCCGCGTTGACCTTGAACGCTGTGGGGCTAGTGTTAGAGGGAGATGGCATGTCAGATGCGATAACATTATTATAAGTTGAGTTAGATAACTTATAATTTTTGTTAGTGGAATAAGTATGCAAGTTAGAATTATTTTTAGAGCATTTATATGCGAATTCAGGGGCTATCGTATCTGAAGTTATTGTTGGAGGTTCAACAAAGTACTTAGTGCGACTGTGGTATTGTTCAAATCTTCTACAGACGCTCAATAAAGAAGGAACATCTACTACATTCGATGTTAGAAGCGAATTTACATAACAAGGCCTGATATTATTTAGTAAAATTTCAAGCTTATCAGACTCGCTGATTGGAGTATCGAGACGAGAAAATAACCCTTGCATTTTAGAGATGTAAATGGTTATATTTTCTACTTCGCCTTGAGAACGGCGTCTAATTTCCGACATTAGTTTATAGTCGTAATTATGGGGACTGAAGTCTCGTTTTAGTAGTATACATAACTCGTCCCAGGATTTCACACTGTCCTTTACAGCGCGATACCAGTGGAGGGAGTCGTCAGAAAAGATTTCGAAAGCAAAGGATAGTACCTTTTCCGAAGGAATATTTCTACAGGCAATGAATTCATTAAGATTTTGTATGAAAGCACGCACACAAGTCTTTCCGTTATATTTAAATTTAGCTAATTCAGAAAAAAGTTTACGTTCATAATAAAGATCAGAGGAAATCGGAACGCGCGAGTCAAGAGTAGGTTTGGCCACGTCCGTAACCTTGGCATCCGTAGGGGACAACCGGGTCAATCTAGTATAGTAATCATGGAACTGATCCCATAGGGGCTTGATTGGTTCTACATCAGAGAATGAGGTTAAGTCAATTCGAGATAATCTAAAGTAAACGTGGTGTAAGACCGATTCAGTTCTAGCAAAGATGTTACTATCAAATTTACATTCTAGCGAGTTGATGTTATTAGATACTTTAAACAAAGAAACTTTACAGGCAGATATATCGTCATCCGCTTTATAGGGAGATGTAGCAATGTCCTCCGAGGACATGGTTAGGGAAAGTTTAGTAATTTGCTTCCGGAGCTCATCGACCGTATTCGACTTAGTTCCCTCACGAATTAAAACTTCGTATTCTAATTCGTTTTTACCTAAATGTGTATACTTGATGGGGTAAGACATTTTTACGGTGGATGGTATCCGTAGCGAAAATAGACACAAAAATAATGAGTTAGGTTCAAGAAATTAATTTCAGTGCAGAATAAATAGGAGCGCGTTAGGCCGGCCGACGCAGCGACTCGCTCAAGGTCATGCGGCGAGCCAATTTGAAGGACACGCACGACTCGAGTGCGCGCTGTATTTAGTACGCGTTTGGAAGATTAACCTCGCTTATGTTATTACTTGAATAAATAAAGCGAAGCTAAGATCGAATTTACCTTCTGCACTGAAAAAAAATATGTATTAGTAACAAAAAAATACACGTCCTGGTATTGGTGGTCTAGGGGTTTTCTATTCCCGTGGGCGCCATTGTCGCGATGTAGGTGGGTCAGCCACCTCATCAAGTGCAAATATAGGTATATTTACCAAGGAGATAAATATGAACGATGTGGTAATAGTAGAACTGCAGTTATCTGCGTTTATTCTTCAGAGAATCGATATATTACAATAATAACAGTGGACTTTCGTCCCTTTTAATCAATTAACGAGAGAGGTTTTTTAGTACTAGACCACCAGTCCCAGCGATGTGCACAGATGGAGAGTGGCACATCACCTGAACAGCCGCAGGCCGGAACAGAGACCCGTCGCAGTCGCGCAGCTGTTTATATAGGCACCGGTAGTGGAGGCTGCGGCGGGGATGAGAGTGCGGGGACGCGCGCCTGGCACGACGCTTGCGCGTGGTGGTGGCGTGACATGACGTCACACACGTCACAACAGGCGTGTGCGTTTACAGCTAAGAAGTCCCCATTCCTTTCCCTACCCTCTCTTCAGAGCATTGCGGTTTCACTAAAGGACAACCTGGAGATCCTCGGTATAGACGTCCGGCGTGAGCTCAATCACAAAAACTACATAGAGAGTTGTATTGGGCTTGCCTCGCGGAAACTCGGAGTCCTAAATAAGGTGAAACGGTACCTGCGTCGAGTACTGTTCTGACCTTTGGGATGACTCCACGAGGTACTTACTTGACGCGCTTGACGCTATGCAGAGACGTGCTATCCTAATAATTGGTTGACCTGAGGTGACGGGAGGCCTCGAACCGTTAGCGCAGCGAAGAACCATGGCGTCCTTGGCTGAGAGAGTTGCCACTCATACACAGTGAAGAAAACCTGCCCGCACACGTGTTTTCCTCATCTACAACCCGGGTTCTTTAAAAGGAGCGTGAAGAGGCACATCACAGGGCCGTCAACTTGAGGACCACTGTCAAAAGTGGCCCCCAATCGCTAGATGCGCTACGGCTTACTATCAGGCTGGTGGCGACGTCGATTTGTTGAGCCGAATATAAAAAAAAATCACAAAATGTTGTTTGAGAATGCAGTAGAGCGAGCAGATCATTTCCAGGCTTCCTTGTCAAGCAAATAATCGTCAATTGTATAGTAACCCTTGCAGTGTAATTTTGGTACTTTTTATACACTTTTGAACTTAATTAAGTGCATACTTTTTAGGGTTTCGTAGCCAAATGGCAAAAACGGAACCCTTATAGATTCGTCATGTCTGTCTGCCTGTCTGTCCGTCTGTCTGTCCGTCCGTGTGTCACAGCCACGTTTCTCCGAAACTATAAGGCCTATGCCATTGAAACTTGGTAACAAGATGTATGCTGTGAACCGCATTAAGACTCTTATATAAAACTAGAAAAAAAGCAGTAAATTTTGGGGGTCCCCATACTCAGAACTGAAACTCAAATTTTTTTTTTTCATCAAATCCATACGTGTGGGGGTATCTATAGATAGGTCATCAAAAATGCTATTGAGGTTCCTAAAATCATTTTTTTTCTAAAGTGAATAGTTTGCGCAAGAGACAATTCCAAAGTGGAAAAATGTGTGTCCTCTAACTTCTTAACTAAGAGAATGATAAATCTAAAAAAAATATATGATGTACATTGTCATAAAAACTACCAACGATAATTGGTTTGAACGAGATAGAGCTGGTAGTTTATTTTTAATACGTCATAAACCACTACCACTGCGAACGTGTTAAAACATCAATCAAAGTTACAACGAACTATAAGAACTTTTATATTATGTTACTTGCTGCTACGAAACCCTTCATGGGCGAGTCCAACTCGCACTTGGCCGGTTTTTTATAACATGTGGAAGCCTATTGTAAAAACGTATATAGTTACCCAGGAAATAATTGCTGACTTTGTTTAGTCTACATTTAGTTTTGTTACCATTCAGGCTAAGAATATTAGTGTTACACAATGTACTACTTTCAGGATTGTATTGTTGACATCATTATAGACGTCCTTATTACTTATATACTATGGATCAGCGAGGCAATTAAAGATCATATTCATAGACTCAAATGTGTATTTTGATAATATTTACATTGCAAAACACCCTTAACCTATTTGTGAATTTGCATCTACTTATTATTCGAATATTTTGAAGAATAAAATGTGGCCTTCAGTCACAATACCATCATAATACATAGAAACAAATGACAATTTATAATTTTTAGCTATCATGGTTTATGAGATCCAATCAGATGACAGACCGAGTCACAGTTATAGGGTCCCATTTTTTCTCTTTGAGAACGGAACACCAAAAAATACAAATAACTTATCGTGCTACTTGTAGTAAGATATCCTATTTTTGCAGAATCTCGCCCACTTTTCTATTTATAATACTTTTCCTTGCGTCGTCCCATTTTCTGTGAAATACAATAATTTTTGTTAAATAACACATTTTCAGATAACTCAGACATTCGGTCTAAAAACCGCGATCGTTTATAAAGAACATTTTAAATTGAGTTACAATAATTGCAAGGAAATCAGACATAGAACATACGATTTATTGTAGTTGTTAACCTGTTAATATAAAAAAAAATAATATGGACCTATTTCTATTCATCTTCCACTACAATTGCGTACATAAGTAAAAAAAAACTTGAAAATGTGTGAAATGTACATACCTCTTTTTTGTTTGCACGTCCAAGTGTGCGTACACGCTATGCTTTAGGTAAATATTTTTATTTTTTGCGACGCAACGAGACGTGTGCTCGCTCTGAGCTCTTGCAAATCACTAAGGTTTGTCAGTCGGCAAGCTGCGTGCTCGCAGAAATGTATGAGAAACTTGGGCAACTCTTTTGTTTTTAGGTATTAATGAATTAAAATTTTAACGTAGGTAAAATATTAGCATTACTATTTGTAGTTTATGAAATGTAGTTTATCGAAAGTAAAGAAATACATAGTAAACTACATCCAATTTTGTTAAATCCCTTAAACAGTAGCATAAGATTTTTTAGATATTGGTGATTTTTAAACATATTTTTCTAAATACCTATTAATTATATCCTGATTGTGAGTATCAGTAATGATGCATTGGTTCTTGCTGACATACATATTATTTTTTTTATGCAAATTGTGCAAATAGAATTGTTTGAATCCACGAAATGGTAACTATCGTTTTGCCATTTTTCGCTCGATGCCGGCTTAAGCGGAGTAGTGCTCATTATAACAATCTTCAGGGTACAGGTAATTTTCCTATCCAGCATCCGAAATTCCTTTTCTGAGGAGTTCAGTTCGCCACACCTCCCTTACAATTTATTGCGGTTATCTTTAACTGTTGTACGTTAGGATAGACGCATCGAGGCTTCCCTCCTTTATTATCGTTCTAGGATTGATTTCCGCCATGTAACCAAAGATATCTATATAAAATGAGGTAGATACGCTCTACTATAAGAAACGAAAGCATAAAAGCAATCCTCATACACACACATGGCTAAAACTACACTCACTAATAAACTATATTTACGTAATTGTAACTGTAATAGCAATATACGAATAGAACAAGAGTAAAAGAGAAGGCGTATGGACTCCAATTACAAGCCGAGTACCACCGAATACTCTCGAAGTTTTACGATTCTGTATCACAGGTACTGACTGCAGAAAAATGTTAATTACAGTAGAAACTCGTTTATCCGACCCTCAGTTATACGGATTCGCGATTATCCGGACTACCAACCGTGACCAATTTATATGTCTACCCACAAGTCGAATTATTACAAGCATGAATGTGTGCCCCGCGCCTTTCGTTATTGTTTTAGTTCGTTTGCAATTGTGACTCCGCTCTGACGCATGACGTGTCACCTCTACATATTTAAACATGCCCAAGCGTAAGAGAGTGGTGTTATCGCTTAAAGACAAAATAAATATTATTGATTCATTAAAAAAAGGAGAAACCGGCCGTAAGTTAGCTGATAAGTATGGTGTAGGTACATCCGCGATAAGTGATATTAATACCGATTCAATTTTGTTGTACACCTGCAAATTAGATAGTGAAGACGGGAGTAAAAACCGGAAAATGATGAAGAGACCGAAAAATGAACTTTTAGAAGAAGCTCTGTATTGTTGGTTTTTACAAAAACGATCAACTGGGCAACCGATATCTGGACCTTTGCTCTGTGAAAAAGCATTACAGTTAAATAAACAATTAGGCGACGATGAATCGTTTGTGGCAAGTAACGGATGGTTGTACAGATTTAAATCACGTCATGGAATTCGTGAATTGGAAATACAAGGTGAAAAAATATCAGCTAATGTAGATGCAGCAAACTCTTTTAAAGATAATTTTAAGAAGAAATTGAATGAAAATAACTATGACTTGGGTTTTGTTTATAATGTTGATGAAACTGGATTAAACTGAAAGTCGTTACCTTCAAAATCTTTAGCTTCTAGGCGAGAGAATTCAGCTCCAGGATATAAAACAAGCGAAGAGCGAGTAACAATATTAGTTTGCGCTAATGCTACCGGGACCCACAAAATACCTTTGCTCCTCATATGAAAATCAAAGAAACCCAGATGTTTTAAAAATATCAGGGTACCCTTAATTTATAAAAATCAAAAAAGCGCATGGATGAATTCTAAAATATTCATTGAATGGATTCTTCATTCTTCATTGACACAGAACATTATTCTTCATACATTCGATTATCCGGATTTTCGATTATCCGAATGCCTATCGACAACAATTAGTCCGGTTAATCGAGTTTCTACTGTAGGTATAAAGGAAGACTGCAGAAAATTTTAAGTAGGTATAAAGGAATAAAGTGCAAAATTTACCAATGATGTATATATTTAAATGTAAACTTAAAAAACTGATTACATACCTATTTAATGATATTTAATCGATATCTGAATTTTTCGAACCCTTTTCCGAACAAATATTTCAAAGTTAAACTAAAAATACTGACTTGAACACTAATTATGCACACCAAATAAATCAAATTAAATGTACTATTTAATGGTATTTGCACAACTGTTTTACTGAACGAATAACTATTTTCAAAATAGTTTATCTAACAATTCCATAGTTCAACAAACATAATACCTATCTAAGCGTTTTGAAGGAAAACCGACGATTAATATTACCGAAAACGATTATTATTATTGAATAAAAAAATTCAAACATAACCTAACCTATTCAGTTATAAGATTGTACCATTTAGAGTCTGATATGCATTCAGTTAGTGGAGTTACCTGGTGTGCTGAAAATTACACAGGTGTGTATATAAAAATATCCTATTAATTAATTACAAATTGTTATTAAAAAAATACCTGTGAAAGGTAACTCCACAAGATTTGTTGCATTTTGATGTGTAATTTTTACAAAATCTTAGTACACAAGATGGCATTATAATGACAGACTCGATCGCAATCGTTGTAAGTACCTTAAAAGTAAAACATATTTATTAAATTTTCTTGCAAACCGTACTTGCGAAGAACTATAACTATTCGGGGAATCCCCGTGCCTTGACTCTCGCTTGGCATATTCAGCAAGTATAATGCTGTCAAAATACGAAGTACAACAAAAGCATTGGGCGCGTCAGATTAGTTAGGCCTATACAATTTGGTGGGTTAATAAGATTGAGAATAATCATAAAATTGATGAAAAATAATTAATTACCCATAAATTGTGCGTACTTACCAAATAAATTAGTACTCCTTTGTAAACTACCTAATCTAAAGCACTTTTAAGACGTTAATTATGTACTTTTCCACGTTAAAAATACACATTTGTTGTTAAATCGTGGGAGATACGACAGTGACATAGTGTCAGCGCGAACTGCGCGCAACCGCGCTAACTAGCTCAGTTTATACGCTTCAAAAATTGGTGCGTAGGGCAGGTCTACCTCTTTATATAGAAGTCTTTGCATGTAACGCCTGACTCTGATTTACACTTGTTTATACTAATACTAGGTGATGCTCGCATCTTCACCCGCGTGAAATTTGGTTCCCGTTCCCGCTTCCCATGGGAACATATTCCCGGAATGAAAAATTAAAGTGGCTTGTGTTATTCCAGACGATAATCTACCCCAGTCTTAGATCATCTAACCACAGGATGCGCCTTACTTAAGGATTGTTTTCTGCCATTGCACATGACCATTTGGTCTTTTGGCTTTATGAAAAGCCTGTACATCAGTACATCATTTTATATGATTAAACTAGTACATTACATTGTAGTTGACTGTACAATAACAATTAACACACAACAGCTATTACGCGTTTGTCGATTAATACATTTTTAATTGCAATGAAATTTTATATGTCTTTGTGTTTCCCCCTTCATTTGTATGAAAACTGGCAGAATATTTTTGTATGCGGTGGTTCGCAAAGGCTAGTCCCGTGTTATATGGTCTAAGACCCCAGTACCATATTTCAGCCCGTCCGTTCAGCCGTTAGAGTGTGATTAAGTAACAAACATTCATACATTTTTACAAACTTTCACATTTATAATATGAGTAGGAAGTAGGATTATAAAGAGGAAAGATTTGACCGTATTGATGGGTGAATTTGTTTGTTTGCAGGCACCGCAACTACAACACAGATCTGTTATGTTTAGGCAAGCTTATTCAGTAAATAAAACACAAGTTTAGATAAAATCGTTTTATATTCTTTTAATCTCAAATCCTATTAATTTTAATGGCAAGCGTTCGCCATTGTTCAAATTCGCGTCCGAACTCATAATTGACATTTATGGTAGCGAAAATATAAAGTATTTAGAGACGCTTACTCTCTGTTAGCAGCGTGTAAATGAGAAAAATTCAGCGCACTGGTAACTAATAGATGAAGTAAGTAGCCAAACGCTGAGTATAGAAAGCGATGCATTCTTTTATTTAAAAGAAGGTAAAGTCTTTTACATAGAAGAAGGTAACGTTGTCTATCAGAAAAGGTCTCCAAAATCACAGACCTGTTTTTTATAATATTTGTGCTTAACTTTGTGCCAATAAATCTTGTGAAATATTAAAATGTTAAAGATTATGTTTACATACTTAAAGTGATCAATGATCATGAATAAAATAGAGATCGAATATAGAAAAAACAGTACTTTGACTATCTAATACTAAACTAGACATAGATTATACCTATAAGTGTAAATTGGAATGAGAAACCAGCTAAAGAAAAGCTGAAATGTGTTCCTATATAGTCGAATTGTGGAGTTAAGAGAATTTCATACAATGACGTATTATGCTATCTATCTCTGTCGCTATCTCCCAATTATATTGGCAATGTATTTATCTGGACTTGGCGGCCATATACTAAGACTATTCTATAGTCAATTTAATGCCCAACCATTCTGAATTTGCGTTTCTGACAGGTCATGAACGAATAGGCGATGTAACCTTGAACTGTCTAGGTATTTAAAAAGTTGCCGTAAATGGTACATTTACGGCAACTTTTTAAATACCTATCTTTTATTTACCTTACTAATTAACGAGTGATACCATTAAAAATTAAATAAATGCCAACTTACAAGAAACGTATTAATTTTGAGCTAAAATTAATCACTATTATTTATAAACTAGTCATGATGAAATGACAGATGTCAGAAACGCAATCTCTGAGCGGCCGGAATATAGAACAATGTACAAACACTTTTCTATCTACCCTCATGTAGGTATTAATTTAATGAGATTGGTCTCAGTCTTATTCTATATTAACATGACATGAATAGATTTTAGAGGAATGGGCTATGATTGATAAAATTATTTTTCTTTTTATTAAAATATTTTAAACGATAACATAATAATAAACATTGATACAAAAATGGCGTTATTAAAAGTCCTATCTACTTGTTAGTCTATGGATTTATACAATTTTTGGGACTTAAATGCAATATTTAATGAAGAATTTTTGGAATTATGTTTACACTAGAAATAGTCTAATATTTTGTAAGTACTTATACAAAACGGTTTAGTTATTTACACAATCAAGTACCAAAATTTAACAATTTCTTCATGCCCCACACAATATTAAAAAAAATAGTACTTCTAGGACATGGTATTTAGGAAAACATTTGAAAACTGTTATATCTTTTTTGCATCGATAAATCAAATCAGCAATATTTGTACATGTATATTGAATTATATTTGTATACTTAGGTATCTACTTATTTTTATAAAGGTACATTAACATGCTCAATCAATTTGTGGTGTCATGGTTACATTAAAATAACAAATTTATGCGCAATATTTGCAATTATCCTTGATAATTTCAAATCACAGACCTTTTGTTAAACTAAGAAATGATTTAAACAATTATTTAAAAATAATTTTGTTCAACGGGACTTAAGCCGTGACCAGCAATGCTGTAACATTTGTGCCATAGAACCGTACCAATAATATTCAGATAAATTGAGAGTGTGTCCTTGAGGATCAGAATTTACGGCAACGATCAAGTCTCGACGAACTCTTATTAAAATTAATCAGAAGATACAAGTAGCGTCCGTGCAAAGCGAAAGACATCAAGCCACTGTATTGTATAGGTCACATCCTATTAAATAAGGAAGCACCACGGAAGCAACCTATTAAGGGTCGTATGATCCTTTGTCTTGACCAAGAAAATCTGGTCAACAGTGCTGTAAAGTTAATAATCTCACGATACAATTTAAAATAACGTAACCTCATTTTCTACACATTGGTATCTCACTGTAAACGAGTACTCTTTACTGTAAACGAGTACACTGTAGTGTACTCCACGATATTTACTGCAAATAACTACTGTTTAGTTCATTAAAATAGATTAAGCAACAACGTACCCCGCATTCTACATTCATTATACTGCCACTAGCTGTAAACTTGCAAATGGATACTATACTTAGCGTATTCTAAACGCATTTTATTCCTGTCAACTTATAGTATCCCTCTAATCTTACTTCATTTACATCATGTAAAGGTGTACAGTGTACTTAACTATAATTTTCTCACTGTAAATCGTACTCTGATATACTCCAACAAGTCTACTAACACTTATTTCACTGTGCTCGAGTACATTACCGTGTACCTGATTATATTTTCACATTGTAACTGGTAGGTACATTACACTTCATTACAGTATACCTGACTATATTTTCTCACTGTAAATGGGTACACTATAGCATAACCCCCCCGAACTGACGACATATCAGCATTACAGTGTACCGAACAATATTTTATCACTGTGAAAAGGCACACTGGAGTATAACCGGCCAAGCTTTCAACACTTACCTCACTGTAAAAAGGTACATTACAATGTACCTAACAATATTTCCGCACTGTAAATGGGTTCACTTGTACCTAACTATATTCCTCACTGTAAATCTTACTGAAACAGAGTACATTTTAATTTACCATAATTTCTCACTGTAAAAGGTACCTACACTAAAGTATATCCCGCCGAGTTTACTACTCTTACATTATTGGAACAGTATACCTATCTTTAATTGTTCACTGAGTGTACCCATACTTTCGTATAACCTGCCAAGCTTATTATTTTACTATAACCAGGTACATTACAGCGTACCCAAATTTAACTTCTCACTGTACATGAGTACACTGCAGTATAACTGGCTAAGCTTTCTACAGTTATATCATTGTAACGGGGTACATTACAGTTACAATACTTCTTAGTTGTACAATATATTATATAATCGGTGGTTGTATATACTATGTACTATTTATCTCAAACTCTAAATACACTCAAACAGTGTAGGTACCTCATTCATGTTTAAATTCGGAAGCATTGTGAATAACTGACTCAAAGTCTGTAAATATTTCTATTGATTTCGTTTTACGGCACACTAAAGTATCACTTTAACCAAAAGCATTACAATGTGCCTTACAATAATTTTTCCCTGAGTGTACCCACACTTCGTATAACCTGCCAAACTAACTACACTTATCTCACTATAACCAGGTACATTACACTGTATTCAGTAGTACACACAGTACCTATTTGGAAACACTACAGTGTACCCTATTACATTTATTAGGTACACTTAGTCTTTATTGCCAAGATTTTGCACATACACTCGGACCCGATTACGGATCATCTTTGGGGACTGCTGTTACGTGGCTTTGTGCTTTTTTCTGGCGTCTCGACGGTGTTCGTTCTCTCGTGGGTGGGGCTTGAGTTCCCTGCAGTCCAACTAGAAAAATAAATGTATCATGTAAAGCGGCTAATTTAAAAAATATCATTATAAATATCTTTTAATACTTGGCAACTCTGGAATGACCAAAGTTGCCAAGTAAAAAACACAGAGAAAGTTCATGATGATGTTCGAATTGCTTTAACAATATTTATAGACAAGTAATGGGGCACTTATTGCAGTGGCAATAACGCGAAAGTCCCATTTGATTACCAATTTAACTTATAGCCAATACACGATTAGAATAGAACCGCCTTGACGCTCCGTCTAGATTTTAAATAGGTAATAAGTCAACACATTATTCCTACTACGCACATATATAACAGTTTGTCGCAACCTTTAGGTACTGGGTCGTTAATTCGGTACAAATATTAATTTATCTTACCAATATTTCGTCATCAGGTACTCTGGATAATAAGTCTAGAACTTCATTATTCGGTATCGTATGCGGACGAAGGATTTTTCTCGTAAATTTGTTTATACCTGAAAAAAGAATGCACACATCAGTGATGGGCAAAATGTAATTAGATTAACCGTTACAAATTATAATTACTTTGTAATGCTTAATTCAATTACTCTGTAACAGATTACTTGAGTAATTAATTACAATGAGTACTAGCAGTAACTAATTAATGAGTAATGGAATTACACGTTAATCTAATTACATTGCAACTAGTTACTCATTAATTCAATTAACCAACACTCATAATTACCAACTCTGTCCTGTGCTGTGGATTCGTCGTGGCCCAACCAAGGGGTGAATCGATATTGATGCGGTTTTTTGATGTAAGTCAATGTGTCCAGGTTGGTACTCAGCTATAAAATTTGAAGACCATCAGCTCAATTCCTGAGTGACGAAGGAATTTCACTGGAATTCCCATACGCTAATCCCAAAATTTCATGATGGGTATCGTTTAAGGGGTTTTTTGGTATGCTGAGTGCGAATCACATGATAATTTTGCAATCCAATATGGCCGCCGCGCCGTAGTCACAAAATTTCATGATGGGTATCGTTTAAGGGGTTTTTTGGTATGCTGAGTGCGAATCACATGATAATTTTGCAATCCAATATGGCCGCCGCGCCGTAGTCACAAAATTTCATGATGGGTATCGTCTAAGGGGTTTTTTGGTAAGCTGAGTGCGAATCACATGATAATTTTGCAATCCAATATGGCCGCCCCGCCGTAGTCACAAAATTTCATGATGGGTATCGTTTAAGGGGTTTTTTGGTATGCTGAATGCGAATCACATGATAATTTTGCAATCCAATATGGCCGCCGCGCCGTAGTCACAAAATTTCATGATGGGTATCGTTTAAGGGGTTTTTCGATGTGCTGAGTACGAATCACATGATAATTTTGCAATCCAATATGGCCGCCGCGCCGTAATTACAGAATTTCATGATGGGTATCGTTTAAGGGGTTTTTTGGTTTGCTGAGTACGAATCACATGATAATTTTGCAATCCAATATGGCCGCCGCGCCGTAATCACAAAATTTCATGATAGGTATCGTTTAAGGGGTTTTTTGGTATGCTGACTACGAATCACATGATAATTTTGCAATCCAATATGGCCGCCGCGCCGTAATCACAAAATTTCATGATGGGTATCGTTTAAGGGGTTTTTTGTTAACCCGAAATTCGTACTCAGCATACCAAAATACCCCTTATACGATACCCAACATGAACTTTTACAAAAGTGGCGCGTTGGCCATATTGGATTGCTAAATTAACGCGAAATTCGTACTCAGCGTACCAAAATACCCCAAATACGATACCCAACTTGAAATTTTATAACAGCGGCGCGGTGACCATATTGGATTGCAAAATTAACCTGAAGTTCGTACTCAGCATACCAAAATACCCCTTATACGATACCCTACATGAACTTTTACAACGATTGCGCGGCGGCCATATTTGATTGCAAAATTAAGCCGAAATTCGTACTCAGCATACCAAAATACCCCTTATACGATACCCAACATGAACTTTTACAACGGTGGCGCGGCGGCCATATTGGATTGCTAAATTAACCCGAAATTCGTACTCAGCATACCAAAATACCCCTTATACGATATCCAACATGAAATTTTATAACGGCGGCGCGGTGACCATATTGGATTGCAAAATTAACCCGAAATTCGTACTCAGCATGCCAAAATACCCCTTATACGATACCCAACATGAACTTTTACAACGATGGCGCGGCGGCCTTATTGGATTGCTAAATTAACCCGAAATTCGTACTCAGCATACCAAAATACCCCTTATACGATACCCAACATGAACTTTTACAACGGCGGCGCGGCGGCCATATTGGATTGCTAAATTAACCCGAAATTCGTACTCAGCAAACCAAAATACCCCTTTCACGATACCCAACATGAACTTTTACAACAGTGGCGCGGCGGCCATATTGGATTGCTAAATTAACGCGAAATTCGTACTCAGCGTACCAAAATACCCCTTATACGATACCCAACATGAACTTTTACAACGATGGCGCGGCGGCCATATTGGATTGCTAAATTAACCCGAAATTCGTACTCAGCATACCAAAATACCCCTTATACGATACCCAACATGAACTTTTACAACGGCGGCGCGGCGGCCATATTGGATTGTTTTGCTTGACTGTATGATAATTACAAAGTAATGAATTACAAAGTAACTAGTTATAAAGTAATCTAATTACTTTGCAACTAGTTACTTAGTAACTAATTAACCGGAACATCCAAAGTATTTAAATTACAAAGTAATTAATTACTGAGTAATTAGATTACATTGTAACTTAATTACATTGTAATTCAATTATTAATTGAATTACTTTTGTAATTAATTACGCCCATCACTGGCACACATACATACAAAACCCATTCTTAAAATTACTAAAGCGCTCGTGTCCCTGCGGGCTCAGTGTTCTGTAAACGATTACTGCAGTCTTGAGCTGCTGCAGTAATCGTTTACAGAACACTTTCACATTGATTGGTACACAAATAGGTGAGCATTTTGTGACATTTCCATTTGCTAGCGTTTCCGTGCTTCGGAAGGCACGTTAAGCCGTTGCTCCCGATTGTCAGTATCATAACAGTCGTCAAGCCAAGTTGAAGTCTTTATGGACGACTTGAAAATTTAAATAGCGGATGGTTACAACCCGCGCTTGTCTCTTTCAACACGGGAATAGGCTCTACACTTATTACAAGGGACAAAAAGGTGAAATGCGGGCGCATACTGATTTTTTTTTGCCAATAAGGTTGCAGACAAGCATACGGCCTACCAGAATAAAATACTGTGCCTCTGTCTACCCTTTCGGATATAAAGGCGTGACTATAATGTATTTATGTAGATGAAAATAAACAGCTCAACTTACCCCACGCCATTAGCAGGTATCTTAGCGGTATTACGTATAGAACTAGCATTGCTCCAAATAGCATTATAATAGCTAAATAGCTTAGATATGGCACTGTGAAGTTCATCAAGCTGAAAACGAAAGGAAGGAATAAAAGTATTATTTCAATAAAAATATAGAATAGAATAAACTTTATTGCACACCAATGTTAAAAATTCTTATACAGATATTACGATTTCTTAAATGTACAGAGGGCGGCCTTGTCGCTAAAAAGCAATCTTTACAGGCAACTTTTGGATGGAAAAATACCGTCAAGAATCACGTAGTAAAATATACAGGGAGGAATTTAAAGACGGTAGTCGGAGGGAAAGTACCCTTAATATTGATAATGGCAAGTTTTGCTGCAGGGAAACATTCCTTTATTTTTTAAAGTAAGTAAAACTGCATTCAAAGATTTTTTAAAAATCACCTGCTTGATCCGGGAATCGAACCTGGGAGATGTGAAAAAAAAACAGCCTGTATTTTATGATACCAACCGCAACAGTCTTTAATAAGGATTAATTTCTTTTAAACAACATAGTATCTTAAAATAAAGGAAGATCAAGTAAAATATGTTTTTATTGTAATGCTTACTCACTATCTGAAGAAAAAAAACAGTCTAGGGTACTTTACCTCCAACTGCCGTCTTTAAATTCCACCCTGTATATAGCTACGCTTTTTTTTATACGTGTTGAAATCCTACATGAATGCTATGCCGGCCAATATAAAAGACTCGCGTGTACATTGCTTTCTTGCGACAAGGCTAGGCAAAGGTAGAATTATGAACCAAGGGGTCCTTTTTATCTTAAAGAGAAATTTTCCAGTTTTTGATCAGTACGGGGGCCAAAAATTGATATTATGCAGCTTCTTAGTTTCATTCCATGCGGAACACACATTACGCGGATCAAACAAAATATTATTTTGTTTCCATCCGAACGAACCCAAGATCTCAATACGGCAGTCGTATACACTACCACTACCCAGGCCTTCGTTCTTCATTTCCCCATTTCCTATTAACATAAAATGTTGCGTCTCCAAAGAACTTACTTTTTAACACTTTCGCCCAGAGTGGCCACGTAACCAATCGCATTCTGCACGGTTTGTGTTACCTCCTGAATCGCTTGCAACCTCTCCTTTAACGACTTTTTCTCTTCCTGTAAATAACATTTCTTTTTCTATTTAAATTGTACTAGCGGACGTCCCGCGGTTTCACCCGCGTAGTTTCCGTTCCAGTGGGAATACGGGAATAAAATATAGCCTATGTTTACCGCCAAGAGTGTAGCTTCCCAACAGTGAAATGATTTTTCTAATCGATCCAGTAGTTTCGGAGTCTATTCGATGCAAACAAACAATCAAATCTCATCTTTATAATATTAGTATGGATGTATTGTTTCGCCATTGGCATTTTAAAAACGTTACCACATTGTTATTGAATAATATCATGAGTGTTTAATAAAAACTCTTTTTCTTACTGTCTTTTTGGTTTCTGTTTCTGATTTCTGCCCTGTGATATTCGAACTAAAGATATTGCATTTGTGAATGTGTATACACGTTCAATATTATTGACTCAATAATATTGCATCAATATTTATTTCCGTCCGAATATGGTCTGTTCAAACCTCAATATTACCCATACACGGTCAATTTATTGCTATATTGATCAATATTATTGTACGTGTATGAGGCCGGTAAGATCTGTCCTGGCTCTTGGATCACAGAACAGTTTTAATTTTGATACTGCATGTGTCAATCAAACTTGCCCTCTATTTCATGAGACCAATGATACTAATAATAAAGTGTGGGTGTATGATTCCCTCGGACAAATGCGTTGGGTTCTGTATCTCTCAACATAGAGTTGCCTTCTTTTTCTCCAGAATAACTATCAAATTGTAGGTATACTAACAACAAAATTACGAGCAAATATTTCTAATCTAAAGAGTTGGAGGCCTACCTTATCAGCTTCATCCTCATCGTCCTCTTCGGCTAATAAATCTTCATCATCCACCGGAACTAATAACACATTTCCACCTGAAAATTTGTATAACTTCAGTAAGGAAAGCATCTCAATCATATCAGCTTATAGGAGTCCACTCCTGGACGTAGCCTCTCTCAATTTGCGCCACAATACACGGTACATATTTGAAGGACTTTTGACTTTAATGTACTAAGCTGATCAGATGGGTTAGTACATAGGTTATTCTCGCCATGACCTCGTCCTATCAGCAGGTGCACCACTCACAGGCGAGGTTGGCTTGGACCCCAATGTTGTAGGTAGGTTCCATCGCTCCCTAGTAAAGGCTGTAATCTGGCGTTCCAAGAGATCTTACCTTTGATCATTTCTACCAAGAATAATACAGGTCAGAATATAATTTGTATAATATTTGCCGTAATATGGCTATAACGTAAGGATGAAAATCCCATCACGTTAAGTACCCAGTAAAAGGGAAGACTTAGTAACGGGCATTTTTGAAAAAATGTTCATAGATAATTATCGCATGCTAAATGTTGCCATTTAAAAAATATTTATATCCAAAATGGAGAATGAAATAGCGTCAAGCTAAACACATACACAAATAAAATCTAGCGTGTGTTGCATTTATGAGATGTGTAACAGCTAACTTAATGAATAACAGGCATTCACAACATCTATAAACTTACTGGGTTTGCTAGGAGCAGTATCGACTAAAGAAGATAGAAACGATAAATGACCATCTGAGAAATATCTGACCAATAGTCTGAACTCAACTAAAAAAAAAGAAATCGTATTGAAATAAAATATCAAATCAAAAAGCAGAAACTTACATAAGTTTACGACAGTGAAATGAATGACAAAAGAGTGATATTTATTAAAAACAAGATAGCCGTGAGATCGTTCTCACCAGACTGCCCTCTCTAACACGTTTGTTGTGAAAGTTCAATCCGATTGACGTTGTCATTTTTGTTTTATTTCAAACTTTGAGCAGATGATCCACGTGACCTACTGACGTAGTTTAATGCAACAGAGTCACAGACTACAGATAAAGTCTCGACATAAGCCCCTCTGCACTATATTTTATAGAGAGGGGCTAATAATAGAAAGGTTATCAGATTTCGTTGAATATCTATCATGGTGTAATGAAGAGCAATAGAGCGATGAAAGTGAGAGACTACCTACGTAAGATGTGTTATTCTCTTGCTCGTCTGATTATCAAGTTGAAATATGTTTGTACTAGCCGTTCGCTCTAAGTTTGCCGCTGGCGTAGAGACCCGAATTTTTAATTAAACGAAGTTAATTGACAGTAACTAATGTCACTTCGTCATAGAAAATAAGCAACATTGTATGATGCTTCTTCCACATTACTCGCGAAGTTGGGCGAAGTTGGACGAGTACGATAGTGTAGAGGGGCACCTCGGCCTACTTCGTCAAAAATTTTTTTCTACTTCGCGAGTAATGTGGAGGAAGCATTAAGAAGTGACATTGGTTGCTGTCAATTTACTTCGTCTAATTAAAAATTCGACTTTAGTATGGAGCCGAGCGGCAAACTTAGAGCGAACGAGCAGTACTGATAATAATAGCAATAGTAGGTATGCAAATCGTGCAAATACTCCTTCGTGGAGTTTGGGCGGGAAGTTGAAAAAATAACGCAGGCTAAAAATCTTTAAGTTTACTATTTTGCTCAAACTTCTATAAAATAAGCAACATTGTATGATGCTTCTTCCACATTACTCGCGAAGTTGGACGAAGTTGGACGAGTACGATAGTCTAGAGGGGCACCTCGGCCTACTTCGTCAAAAATTTTCTTCAACTTCGCGAGTAATGTGGAGGAAGCATTATGAAGTGACATTGGTTGCTGTCAATTTACTTCTTCTAATTAAAAATTCGACTTTAGTATGGAGCCGAGCGGCAAACCTATAGCGAACGAGCAGTACTGATAATAATAGCAATATTAGGTATGCAAATCGTGCAAATACTCCTTCGTGGGGTTTGGGCGGGAAGTTGAAAACATGGCGCATGTTAAAAATCTTGAACTTTACTATTTTGCTCAAACTTCTGTGTATTTTTTTTTTGCACAACTTCTTCTGATTCAATTATGTAGATAATATGAGAGATTCCTTAAATATACATAGCAGCGTATTCATGTAAAAGCTTGGCCAAAGTTCTATCTACTCTAGCGGTGAGAACTTTACTGGAGCTTTCTGCGAAGTTTGTGAAGTAATAAGAAAACCGCGTCTTATAACTTTCCTACACTATTGCATGTTGTCGCACATTTTATGTCTAATATACCTACATAACAATATGAAAATATACTTGACACACAAGTTTAATAAAGGAGAGGACTTTGCCGCCATTCTTAACAAGCTGTTTTGCTAAGTTTTATAAATTTTCAAACTAGTGTAATTTTGAGTGTATATGTGTAATTTATGGTGGATTATTAAACATAGGTTCGACAATGTGCACAAGTGTTGGAAAGTGATATAACTCAGTGATAGGCCACTTTTTAGGTTTATCAACAAATTCCTCAGCAAGCTTTAGTAAAGTACCACCGCTTTACTAGAGTAGAACTTAGTCCAACCCAGGTCCAACCTTGGACATGAATACGCCGTTGATCACGGCTGTTGATAAGATAATATCAGGAATCTAGATTTGGCATATGGTCTAAGTAACCAAAGCCAGTATAAATTGAAAAAAAATAATAATAATCATAATAATTAATAAAGGAATAAATGTAGGTACCTACCTATGGCAAATGTTGGTCATTTTAAAAGTTCTCGTCTAAACTTCAAGTTTTTTTTAAAGGGTAATCACAGGACTCTTTTCGTGAGAATTCGCCGTCCGTCCGTCACGAGGTTGTATCTCAAGAACCGTTAAGCTAAAGAGCTAAATTTTTTTGAAATTATGTATGTCTGTTGCCGCTTCATTAACAAATAGGTAGTACTAAAATCAGAAATTTAATAATACTAGCTGATGGCCGCAGCTTCGCTCGCGTAAAATTTGTTCCCGTTCCCACTTCCCGTATTTTATCCCCTTGGGGATAGAATTTATCAAAATCCTTTCTTAGCGAATGCCTACGTCATAACATCTACCTGCATGCCAAATTTCAGCCCGATCCGTCCAGTGGTTCGGGCTGTGCGACGATAGATAGTCAGTAAGTCACCTTGGAGTTATATATTTAGAGATTCATGAGGGACTCTCTCCGTATGCGAGTCCAACTCGCACTTGACTGGTTTTTACTAAATCAACTTAATTTAACAAACGTATCTAACGGCGAGTTTGTTGAAACTCCTAGGCACCTACTATTAGATTGAAATTTTGTCTAGACTAGAGAAAAGTGATGAATGATGATCAAAAATTATGAAGACTACCAAAGTATTGATGCAGTTTTTCAAAGATTATAAGAAAAACTTACCAGTTAATCGATAAATCAGCCAGCTTCTTATAAAAAACATTAGTATTAAAAACGGTAGCATCCACATTTCGTAGTAATAACAAAACGCTAGCCAAACCAGGAGGCCCATGAATGATCGTATCCTGGATTCCCATTCAAAACAGTCTCTGAAAAGAAGCAATACCAGGTATTATGATAGTGTTATCTATACTAATATTATAAAGAAGAAAGATTTTTTTTTTGTTTGTTTGTTTGTTTGTTTATGTGTTTGTTTGTTTGTAACGAATAGGCTCCGGAACTACTGGACCGATTTGAAAAACTCTTTCACTGTTGGAAAGCTACACTCTTTGGGGTGAACATAGGCTATATGTATTTTATTCCCGTATTCCCACGGGAACGGAAATTACGCGGGTGAAACCGCGTGACGTCCGCTAGTTTATTTTATAAAGCACTCATAGCCCCTTTAGCTGGGTGATAAGGGGATACCGCACGATCTCAAGTGAGGCGGCATATCTCCTAGCTGAAACTCCTCCATGGAACCTGGAAGCGAGAGCCCTTGCGTCACTATTTAAATGGCGCAAGGAGGCCCTGAAGAGGGCCAAAGGCCTGCGTCTCGAGAACTCAAAGCCCAGAGGTCCCTGCTCCACCAGGAAACCGTGGAGACATGGAAGGTGCGACTTGAGCAACCAAAGGGGGGATTCGCCACAATTGCGGCTGTCAGACCGGTCATGGACGAGTGGCTGGAGCCGGAGAGGAGACACGGTGCTCTCTCCTACCGGCTGTCACAGACACTTACCGGGCTCGGTCGCTTGGGTAAGTATCTGCGGCGAAGACACCGTGAAACCACGGCCGAGTGCCAGTACTGCGAGGCACGCAGTGATGACACGGCGCTCCACACGCTGGTGGAGTGCACGGCGTGGGCGCAACAGCGCCAGGTCCTCGCGGCAGGTCTGGACGTGGACACTCTCTCGCTCGAGACCATGGTGCGAGCCATGGTCTCCAGCAGGAGTAAGTGGGAATACGCCGCCTCTTTCAGCGAGCAGGTCATGCTCGTGAAAGAGGCGGCGGCGCGGGCGGTAGCGGGAGAAAACTCTATCACTCGAGTTCCGCAGTCGGCGGCTTGGGCGCCGCCGACGTGTCTTCCCCGAAGGCTATTGGCCTCCATGACCAGGGGTGAGCGGTGAGCAGTCCCCTCACCGTCCTTACAGAAGCAGGCTCATGACGGCAGCGTGACGTGAGGGATTTACGCACGCCTCCCCTAAGAAGCGGGATGACACCCGAAAACCCCCCAAAGACGCGGGATAGCATCCGAACCACCCCCTAGGCGAGGCCGCAGTGGTAGCTTACGGCAATCTCAAAGTTAAAAGTATCTTACTGACCCGCTCCCAGGTAAACTGCTTCAATCCCCTACCATCAATTTCCCTCTTCTTGACCTAATTAGGATACGCCCATATACCAACCTAACTACAACTAGGTATATGCCTATAGCGCCTGCCCAATAGAGTATACCAATAAGCCTGCGCGCAACGTTACATCAACAGTATACAATCTCGCAAGGTAGAAAGCAACCTAATGGTTTTTACAGTGACAGTTACACGATACTCACTGTAAAATCTTGCCAACTTCAATGAACCACATGATGATAGCTTTGAGCCTCATCACATTTCTGATGAACAGTTGTCTCTTGAACTTCGCTTCCTGATGCATGTATTTTGGCTCTTTTGGATTTACCACTCTTATTGCTGCTTTTAACTGGAACAAAAAGTATATATTTGTGATCTAAACAGGACCTTTTTCAGATATCTAATGTCTGTCTTTTCGTGATTCAGGTTAACGGGGAGAAATAGCCTGCAGAGTTTCTTGCCAGGGCACCGATTTCGGGACGGAAATTTACTGATGAAAATTCGCATATTTAGGAACAGCAAAACATGAGACAGGATGACGTTTCACCCGTAAATTAGGTCGAGAAACTTCTGACATAGATTTTTGTAAAATGTTATTTAAGTTGAGTTGCATAACTTGTGGCACTAAATACAACTGAAAAGACTTCGAAAGTACCTCCTGGGAAAAGAAAGCGGGTTTGAACTTAGTCTCCCTATGATAATGTCTGCTGAAAAGCCTTCAAAAGCGACGTGACGGTTCTACTGGATCTAGTGGGTTCGGCCATATGCCCTCTGAGTGTCCCTATACCAACTTGTAGTAACGTAACTTGTGTTGTGGTCTATCCTGAAGCTCAGTAGAGGCTAGGCAGAAGAGGTCTGACACTTCTTAAGGTCTGAGTCGTAGACGTAGCATAGTGCCCAAATGCACGTGTAAAAACCGGCCAAGTGCGAGTCGAAATTGCACACGGAGGGTTCCGGTACCAAAAAACGACAAAAAATCACGTTTGTTGTATGGCAGCCCCTCTAATCGCCTTCTTTTTTCTGATTTTAGTATTTAATGCTATAGCGGCAACAGAAATACATCATCTGTGACGATTTCAGCTCTCTAGCTATGACGGTTCCTGAGATACAACCTCTTGACGGAACAGACAGACATACAGAGACAAACAAACAGACGCGGACGGGGAAGTCCCAGAAATAGGATCCCGTATTGTATCCTTTAGGTAGGGAAACCTAAAAGTAAGTGAAACAAATTTGTGATAAATAAAATTTAACTTTGCGACAAATTTAATCCACTTGAGAGACATAACATAGCTTAGTTTAATGCGGACGATTATGTTAACTAATTCCAAGTTCACGCTGAACTAAATTAGTGTAATAAAACTTAGTTACTTAAAGTTGGATTGATCACTTGGGAGTAATTTGAAATGGTAGAGTTAACACGTAGCTACCATGACGATTAAATTCAGGATTATTCAGGAACTGTTTTTAAAAAAAAACGGTCATGTAGGCATAAGGAGGGTTTCGTACCAAAAGACGAAAAAAAATCACGTTTGTTGTATGAAAGGGGAACAACTCCATTAATTATTATTATATTTCCACCCACAATAATTTTCTGATTGAATGTGTGCGTGTGATCAATAAAATAAATGTAAGCAAATTGTCCATCAACGCGCACGTCAACTCTACTGACAGCTGTGGCGCGACAGGGAGTTGCTGATATGTATGTATTTGTAATACTATTACCTTTATTATCTTTGAATTTACTTAGCATACCTACTATGTATTGCTTTTGAAATTTATTTCTAAAGTAGGTATCTACTTACCGGGTTCCATATAACCAGCATCTCCAATAGAATCTGAGGATAGCTCCCTTTCGCCCTCGCCCTCATTTTCTTGTCTTTTAAAGCGTACCATCTTTTCTCTCCATTCCTTATGCTCAACAGAGGAATGGCCAGCTTCCCCAAGAACTCCACTTTGTGGTCGTGATCTTCATCGTATACTGTTATGTCCAGTATTGAGCTGATGTCTTTTACTGTGCTGTAAAGAAAATATAAATGTAACGATGGATAATGTCATGGAAAAGTATAGAGAGATGGAAGAGTTACCAAGAGTTTGTTTGAATGGGATGGCCTCAGGAACTAAGTACGCGGTAAATACCTTAGTGACAGGAGAGACTTTGCTTCTCTGTGTGTGTTCTACCGCCTGTACAACGGTTTTGTGTTCTGAAGAATGGTTTGATATGATGCCTACGGCTACATTCTATCATCGCACCGCTCGCCATAGACAGGGTGTTCATCCTCACACGTTGCGTCCTGAGCGCTCGAGCACGTTGAGATCTAATAGAGGCTTTCTTCCGCGTACGCTTATGTTGTGGAATGATCTCCCTGCTTCGGTATTCCCAAATGCCTACAGTATGGGGTTCTTCAAAAGGGGACTTAAAAGGTTTTTACAGAGTCGGTAGCGCGATTGTGGCGCCTCTGGTGTTGCAAAAGTCCATAGGCTGCGGTGACCACCGGTACATCTGGTGGGGCCGTATGCTTGTGTGCCACTCTAGTGGTTTTAAAAATAAAAAAAAAACTATGAACAGTACACATAACATAGTATAGTTTGGCTATAGGCTACAAAACATTACGCTACGACGAGTAGAAGCAGAGCAGCAATAGAAAACGTTACATTATTGATTGGCTTTGAGAGCTTCCACTGCGTGAATAGTTAAAAGTTACGAAACAATTTGTGAATTACAAAACTGTTCACTTCGCGTTTAGTAGGAGTAGAAGAGAGATGGATGCGTCACAAGCCAAAACGTTTAGGCCGACGACGCGACGTGCCTCTCTATCGCTTTTTCCGCGCACTCGTTCTGCGCTCTCGCTTGTACGCTTAGCTCTGGCGGAACCTGACATATTTTAGTGATTGCAGGCAGGTACTTGGTTTTATAGCAGTTAAAACGAAAACAAAATCCGGGATAGCATTTATCATAGTATGTTTGTCTATTTAATAAAGATCGCAAAACAACCTTAATGGAAATCAAAGTGTAGGCACATACCTACCCCAAAATAATTAATCACGTAATTTCCAATTACGTGATAAATGATAACCGAATTCAGGAAACTGTGTGAAATTGTTCACGGACAATTTAACTTTCACGATGTTTCAAATACTTTGTACATAACTTTCCACACGACTGAACTTTGAACAACTAAACTTAGTCGACTACAATTCAATTTTAGATCGAGTCTAGACTTAAACTAATTTAGAAATGTCGTAAAAATAGAAGTAGCAGTTCTGAACTTTTATTTGATTGTCTCTATAAATACTCCGATACGAATAATTCGTAACTCGAAACAAAAAAATTTAGAAATTAAATAAAACCGGCCAAGTACGAGTTGGACTCGCCCATGAAGGGTTTCGTAGCAGCAAGTAACATAAAATAAAAGTTCTTATAGTTCGTTGTAACTTTGACTGATGTTTTAACACGTTCGCAGTGGTAGTGATTTTTCTAACCGAAAATTGCGGTTTATGACGTATTAAAAAAAAACTTCCAGCTCTATCTCGTTCAAACCAATTTTCGTTGGTAGTTTTTATGGCAATGTACATCATATCTTCTTTTTAGATTTATCATTCTCTTAGTTTAGAAGTTAGGGGGGGGGGGGGGGGGACATTTTTCCACTTTGGAAGTGTCTCTTGCGCAAACTATTCAGTTTAGAAAAATACTATGTTAGATACCTCAATAGCATTTTTGAAGACCTATCTATAGATATTCCACACGTATGGTTTTGATGAAAAAAAAATTTAGGGTTTCAGTTCTGAGTATGGGGACCCCCAAAATTTACTGCTTTTTTTCTAGTTTTATATGAAAATCTTAATGCGGTTCACAGAATACATCTAGTTACCAAGTTTCAATATCATAGGCCTTATAGTTTCGGAGAAAAGTGGCTGTGACACACGGACGGACAGACAGACGGACAGACAGACAGACAGACAGACATGACGAATCTATAAGGGTTCCGTTTTTGCCATTTGGCTACGAAACCCTAAAATCCGTCTATATGCGAGGCTGACTCGCGCACAGATAGTTCCGTGAAGACTACATTTCTGACAGTTAGTTTACAAAAAAACCGACCAAGTGCGAGTCGGACTCGCCCATGAAGGGTTTCGTAGCAGCAAGTAACATAATATAAACGTTCTTATAGATCGTTGTATCTTTGATTAATGTTTTAACACGTTCGCAGTGGTAGTGATTTTTCTAACCGAAAATTGCGGTTTATGACGTATTAAAAAAAAACTACCAGCTCTATCTCGTTCAAACTAATTTTCGTTGGTAGTTTTTATGGCAATGTACATCATATCACGGGGTATTAACGCATACAGCATATTTTTAATAAACAGAAAATATCAAAAGATGGCACTAGTAGTTTCATATTCCGGAATTCAAATTTCAAAATATCTTATTTAGATATATAATGCATGGCAAATTATTTTAAAAATTAAATCATGATATTGGCTGCTATAGTAGCACATCAAACTCGTTGATTATAGAATAAACGTAGATTGTGTAAAAATTATGTCTCGATAGCGTTTGATAAAGATAAAAGATGGCGCTTATGTTAATCATGTCAATGATTCACATGAGCGCCATCTTTTATCGATTTAAAGGAATTAATTTTTACGAACGGCCAGCTTACGTTATCGAAACAAGCAACTTGTGAAGCGTTATTTGGCCAACTCTCTCAGTGGCACTTTAACTTAGCGGGTACGCAAGCGTCATGGTGCGTATATTTTAGTTGCTGGTTCGAGCCCCGCAGGATGACTTAATATTTTTTTCTTTTTATTTTTCTTTTACTTTTTAACTTAATCTAACATAGATTATTAAATAGTCCTACTTATAGCTATTCTCGAATTTAATAATCCTTTTTTTTCCTTTCAGAATTGTTTCACGTTATTGTTATAAAAAATGAAAGCTGTAATCTACGTGATAATTGTAAGAGAATAATGTTCCAGCGAGATTTTGTACCCGCTTTTATAAGGGTTCCAAAGGGGAAAAACGGGACCCTATTGACGATACTTCGCCATCTGTCTGTCTGTCTGTCTGTCCGCCATGACGCTGTATCTCAGGAACCGTTATAGCCAGAGAGCTGAAATTTTCACAGATGATGTAGGTATTTAGGGTTGCCAACCGTACTTTATAATAAAGTATTGTACTTTATTTCGGGTATTTGTACTGTATACTTTATGAGAACAATAAAGTACGCGAAAATACTTTATTTCTCATGATTTTATTTTTTTGGGATTTTGAAAAGTTTCCTCTGAATATTTTTTCGTATAACGGAACGGGCCAAGTTCCCCGGCCGTGGAGCCAGACTTAAGTAATTATAGGAAATAGGTATAATTCTTTTCTATTGATCTACATAAGTTTAGAGTTTACCTGTATGGACTTACAATCTATACTAACATTATAAAGAGGAAAGATTTGATTGTTTGTTTGTTTGCATCGAATAGGCTCCGGAACTACTGGACCGATTTCAGAGAAAAAATCTTTCACTGTTGGGAAGCTACACTCTTTGCGGTGAACATAGGCTATATTTCATTCCCGTATTCCCACGGGAACGGGAACTACGCGGGTGAAACCGCGCGACGTCCTCTAGTCTATACTAATATTATAAAGAGGAAAGATTTGTTTTTTTGTTTGTTTGTTTGTAACGAATAGACTCCGGAACTACTGAACTGATTCGAAAAATTCTTTCACTGTTGGGAAGCTACACTCTTTGCGGTGAACATAGGCTATATTTTACTCCCGTATTCCCACGGGAACGGAAACTACGCAGGTGAAATCGCGTGACGTCCGCTAATTATCTATAACTAGAGGACGTCACGCGGTTTCACCCGCGTAGTTCCCGTTCCCGTGGGAATATGGGAATAAAATATAGCCTATGTTACCCGCAAAGAGTGTAGCTTTCCAACAGTGAAAGAATTTTTCAAATCGGTCCAGTAGTTCCGGAGCCTATTCGTTACAAACAAACAAACAAACAAAAAAACAAATCTTTCCTCTTTATAATATTAGTATAGAAGAGAAAAGATTTGATTGTTTGTTTGCATCAAATAGGCACCGGAACTACTGAACCGATATCAAAAATTCTTTCACTGTTAGGAACACAGATATCAGAATTCCCACGGGAACGGGACCGCGTGATTTCCGCTTGTTATTTATTAAGAGGAAAGATTTGATTGTTTGTTTGTTCGCATCGAATAGGCACCGAAACTACAGAACCGATTTCAAAAACTCTTTCACTGTTAGGAAGCTAATCTCTTTGCGGTGAACCTAGTCTATATTTTATTCCCGAATTCCCACGGGAACAGGAATTACGAGGGAGAAACCACGTAACGTCCGATAGTTTTAAAAATAATAAAAAGCACTTGTGTACTGCCAAGGTTCTAAAAAGTACAATTTTAAAATTGTAAATAAAATGTACCTAGTCTTCTTTGTAAGTCTACTTTTTTTTACCCCATTGAAATCAGAAAAAGAGTACTCTATTTCTTCTAAAAAAAAGTTGGCAACCCTAGATGTATTCCTGTTGCCGCTATAACAACAAATACTAAAATCAGAAAAAAAAAGGAAAGATTAAGGAGAATCTCATTCAAAAGTCGTGACTTTTTGCCGTTTTTTGGTACGGATACCTGTGTGCGGGTCCGACTCGCACTTGGCCGGTTTTTTTATATAATTCCGCCTGCCGCCCGCTGTAAAAATAAGTATCTACCAAGATAAAATATTTATTTTTTAGTACTTAAGCCAACTTTTCCATAGTAAGTATTTATTTTTATTGTAAAATGAAAAAAACACAAGTCCTGTGTGAGCTTATTGTCATTTTCACTTCATAATAAAAATATTAAGTAAAAAAAAAGAAACAAAAAGAACCGTGATATCAACTGGATTTGAACTGGGTCAACTCGTTTCAGGCGCCACCCGCCTACCCGCTGAGCTAACTGTGCGACTGATGCATGGAGCGAAATACTTAGTCATATCAGAACAGTTGAAACGAATTCGACTGTTCTCATATCATTAAATTATATGAGAACAGTTGATGATTGATTTAAATTTTAAATCAATCAATTGCAAAAAATAAATACTCAATACAAAGATAACATGCTTATTTAAAGCAATTAGTATGTCAACTTTTTCATAAAATAAAAAATGACAAAGTCCCGTGTGAGTAAGTATCTAGTCTTTTTTCACTTAATAAAAATATTGAGTAGTATAAAATGTGGGTACGTTCAAAAAGTAAAACTTAAAAAGATAACAAAAAGAATCGTGTGAAAAGTGGGATTCGAACTGGGGCTTGCATGCACCGGATACCGTCCGTTTACCCGTCTGTGTTAATTAAGTGACTGCGTCACGATTGAAATAATTAAATACTTTATCAAAACAGTTGAAACGAAATCAAATTTGACCTTGAAATCTAGTTGAACATTTTGCTAAAAATATCGTCGCCATCTAGTTACATTTGAGGATTTCCACACTGACAGTTAGGCGGCCAGGTCTGTGGAGCGAGTTACGAGTGTAACCGATTTTTGTTCCTGTTCGTGCATCTGTATTGAATATATTATATAATCTGTGATCATATATTCTTTTTAGATTTATCATTCTCTTAGTTTAGAAGTTAGAGGGGGGGACACACATTTTTCCACTTTGGAAGTGTCTCTTGCGCAAACTATTCACATTAGAAAAAAATGATCTTAGAAACCTCAATAGCATTTTTGAAAACCTATCTATAGATCCCACACGAATGAGTTTGATGAAAAAAAAATTTTGAGTTTCAGTTCTGAGTATGGGGACCCCCAAAATTAGCTGCTTTTTTTCTAGTTTTATATAAGAATCTTAATGCGGTTCACAGAATACATCTAGTCACCAAGTTTCAATAGCATAGGCCTTATAGTTTCGGAGAAAAGTGGCTGTGACACACGGACGGACAGGCAGACAGACAGACAGACATGACGAATCTATAAGGGTTCCGTTTTTGCCATTTGGCTACGAAACCCTAAAAATTGGGGACCAATCCAGGCAACTGATGCTTCTCAGTCTTAGTATCTACAGGCTGAAGTGAATTTTAGTTCCAAGAATGCGGTCTTGGTGGGTCTTGGACATATTACTAAAGAGTCCTAATGGAATAACGAATTAAATGTTAACTGTCCCAGAAAACTTTTAAGTACTGACACTGACACAAATTGCTTCTTTCTAGATTTTAGGAAACTCCATCTATACTTATATTATAAAGAGGAAAGATTAGTTTTTTTGTATGTTTGTTTGTAACGAATAGGCTCCGGAACTACTGGACCGATTTGAAAAATTCTTTCACTGTTGGAAAGCTACACTCTTTGTGATCAACATAGGCTATATTTTATTCGCGTATTCCTACGGGAACGGGAACTACGCGGGTGAAACCACGTGACGTCCGCTAGTCTTCTATCTTCTCTTCTCATCTATCTATATATATAAAAATCAATGCCACTTTTCGTTGTAATTTTATAACTCAAGAACGGGCTCACCTATCCAAACCAAATGTTTAGGCTTTGTTCGGACTATTTAGTAGATGGTTTATGTGAAGTTTAATCTATCTATCTATATATATATAAAAATCAATGCCACTTTTCGTTGTAATTTTATAACTCAAGAACGGGATCACCTATCCAAACCAAATGTTTAGGCTTTGTTCGGACTATTTAGTAGATGGTTTATGTGAAGTTTAAACAAAATCGGTCGAGTGGTTCTTCATTTATCACGCAAACGAAGTTGCGCGGGTCAGCTAGTCTATATATATAAAAATGTTGTGTGCGTTTAAGTATATATTAAAAACTCAAAATTTACTGAATCGACTGAGCTCAAAATTGGACACGATATACAATAGGATTCAGAGATGGTTTTAGGCTACTTTATACACTTTTATCATAACAGCAATAACAATAAAATAGCTTTAAAAAGTGATTTTACCAATAGATGGCGCTGGTCGTTGTTTTGAATTATATTCTGCCAGCTTTAGAACAAAATATTATAAACAACCTATTTAGAAGGTACCAACCAGATTGATGTTTTTTAGGAGAAGTATGATTGCGGCCTCCTTGCATTCAGAATAATAAAAGAGAGTACTTACCTAATAAAGAGGTCAGATATGTTTTGCATGTTATTTTTGAACTTTTTGGACATTCGGAATTTTGGAGTTTTGGCCTTTAGACTTTTGGAATTTTGGAGTTTTGGACTTTGGACTTTTGGACTTTTGGACTATTGTACTTTTGGACTTTTGGAGTGTTGGGCTTTTGACCTTTTGGACTTTTGGAGTTGGAGTTTTGGAGTTTTGGAGTTGTAGAGTTTTGGACTTTTGGACTTTAGACTTTGGACTTTTGGAGTTTTGGAGTTTTGGAGTTTTGGAGTTTTGGAGTTTTGGAGTTTTGGAGTTTTGGAGTTTTGGAGTTTTGGAGTTTTGGAGTTTTGGAGTTTTGGAGTTTTGGAGTTTTGGAGTTTTGGAGTTTTGGAGTTTTGGAGTTTTGGAGTTTTGGAGTTTTGGAGTTTTGGAGTTTTGGAGTTTTGAAGTTTTGAAGTTTTGGAGTTTTGGAGTTTTGGAGTTTTGGAGTTTTGGAGTTCTGGAGTTGTGGAGTTTTGGAGTTTTGGACTTTGGACTTTGGAGTTTTAAACTTTTGGACTTTGTACTTTTGGCCTTTTATACTTTTGGAGTTTTGAACGTTTGGAATTTTGGAGTTTTGGACTTTTGGAGTTTTGGACTTTTGGAGTTTTGGACTTTTGGACTTTTGGACTTTTGGACTTTTGGAGTTTTGGACTTTTGGAGTTTTGGAGTTTTGGAGTTTTGGAGTTTTGGAGTTTTGGACTTTTACTTTGGAGTTTTGAACTTTTGGACTTTGTACTTTTTGACTTTATACGTTTGGAGTTTTGGACTTTTGGACTTTTGGACTTTTGGAATTTTGGAGTTTTGGAGTTTTGGAGTTTTGGAGTTTTGGAGTTTTGGAGTTTTGGACTTTTAGAATTTTAGACTTTTAGACTTTGTAGTTTTGGACTTTTGGACCTTTGAACTTTTGGACTTTTGGACTTTTGGACTATTGGACTTTTGGACTATTGTACTTTTGGACTATTGGGCTTTTGGACTTTTTGACTTTTTGACTTTAGAGTTTTGAACTTTTGGACTTTAGGACTACTAACTCCTATATATTTCATGATATTTCTTTCGAAAAATAAGGTCATGAAGAAGTTTCACTTCTTACGTGTGCGGTGTGTACAATAGTACACGCACACATTTTTTTTTTAAATGTACCCATCATTTAGTTTGTTACTCATTTCTCATAGGTACATAAACCCACCATAAAAAAGTCACAGCGAAGCGTGGCCGGGTACCGCTAGTTATATATAAAAATGAATCGCAAAATGTGTTGGTAAGCGCATAACTTCAGAACGGGTGGACCGATTTCACTAATTCTTTTTTTGTTGTGTAAGGTATTGTCAGGAGAAGGTTTTTATGGAAGAAAAAATATTCTATTCCCACGGGAACGGGAACTACGCGGGCGAAACCGCGTGACGTCCGCTTGTAAAATATAAAATTTGAATGCAGGACTGAGTTTCTTGACGTAATTTTAGTCTTATTTCATTTTAGAACTCTTCAGTAGAATCTCAACCATTCTGACCTCTTTTCTGATATCTGTGACTCTGGCGAATGCAATATTTTTGAAATACCAAGCACTTACAATTTTATTTTAGTTAAGTATTTCATTTGTAAGATAATAATTGCCGACGATGCACAAAAACACTTCTCGGCTATCAGGAGTGTTCAAATTTCGTAAAATGATTGTCATTGTTTATCCTTTCAAAGTAGATAAAAAAAATCGGTTGTCTGTAAAGTCGGTTTACTGACGATAGTTGAACGTGATTACGTGACAAACGTCATAAGAAAATACTGATGGAATCGTTTCTTCTCACACGAAACACTCAATGGAACGCCTCAGAGCGAGGTAACACCCATGAAAAAAATAAAAATAAAACTATAAAACTAAAACAAATAAATATAAAAAAACACATCAAATGATTATCTATTGAAATTATTACTAAAATAAATGGAACGGCTTAGAGCGAGGCAGAGCGAAGTAACGCGAGAGAGGTAACGACGAATTGCGTCATCTTTTTCGTTCGTGCAGCCGGCTCCATCGAGTTAAAAGACGTTGTCACCTCAAACAATCTCCGAATTGCAAGCAGCTATTTTAAGGCTAAACAATATGGATTATTTATATAAAATTCGAACTACACTAAACCAAGAAACCATTCTCAACACTTACAAAGTAAATATCTTCATCCAATTCGGCGTCAGAGTCTTATACTCAGTGTGCGTCTGCAGTCTTGCGTTCCCCAGTTCCAGTACGCAGAATGGGTCGGATTTCCCTCCTAAATCTGCTGCCACCAGACCTTTGGCGCCGTAGACCTTGACGCAGAGCCAGCCTACGCCAGCCGATTGTTCGTTGAGACGGTGCCACGCCTAGAATGGAAAGGACGTTATTTAAAATAAAAAATAATGTCAAATTCAGCAACCAACATACACGAGAGAGGCTTACATTTGTTTCTCTTCCTACTTTTATTTTGTCCTACGTAGCCTATTGCCCGTATTGAAATAGACAGGCTGAGATTGTGACGGCACGCTGTTCAAAATTTTTTGCCGCCCACATAAGGCCTTCGAGATAGCTCAACAACTGTCTCCGTGCCTTTCTTTTTTTTTTAAGTGAGGGAAAATCCTCATGGATGTTACTACCGTGCCCGGTAAGTATCTGTGACAACCGGTAGGAGAGAGCACCGTGTCTTCTCTCCAGCCACTCGTCCATGACCGGTCTGACGGCCGCGATTGTGGCGAATCCCCCCTTTGGTTGCTCAAGTCGCACCTTCCATGTCTCCACAGTTTCCTAGTGGACAAGGGACCGCTGGGCCTCGATTTCTTGCGACGCAGGCCTTTGGCGCCGCTCCAGCGCCTCCTTGCGCCATCTGAACAGTGACGCAAGGGCTCTCGCTTCCGTCCGGCTAGGAGACATGCCGCCTCATCGGAGATCAATCGTGCGATATCCTCTTATCACCCTGACGGCCATCGCTTTCTGCGGGCTCAGCAATCTAGCTACATTGCTGGCCCTCAGGGTCTCCGCCCATACCGGGGCTCACCATAGGCACCATACAGTCTCCTGTACGGTGCCTTAGAGCACTGCAATGCTCACAAATAAAATGTCACAAAGTGGCCATTTACCCAAGAAGCAGCCATAGCAAAAGGTCCTCCTACTGCAGTGATCGTTTACAGAACACTGTTAGCGACGCTACAAGCACTTCTTCGTAGCTTCGATACGGAGTTGGCAAAGGTTTGCTATACGCGCATATTTCGATTCTGTTACATACCTCCGACAGATGTTTATCTGCCGGATGAGCCGCCGACAGAACGTTTTGATTATAAGTTTTTCACAGACAGAACCTTTCAACTACGAACGTTTCGCCGACAGAATGATTATAATTCGACGACACAATCGTTCAGCAAATAAGAACTAGTCTACAAAACAAAACAAAAACCACGAAGGCTAAGGCGGGAGCTCCGCTCCGCATCGCTTCCGACTTAGCCTACTAACCTAACCTACACGAGTCGGGGTGTTAACCATTCACTTATTATGGTTGAATAAATCGTTCTGTCGGCGAAACGTTCGTAGTTGAAAGGTTCTGTCGGTGAACAACTCATAATCGAAACGTTCTGTCGGCGGCTTATCCGGCAGAGAAACGTCTGTCGGAGGTATGTTTCAGAGCCCATATTTCACTGTTGTATTTGTACCACGTTATAGGCAGATGGTAGTCTATTGCCGTGTAGAAAGTCTCAGGGGCAGTAAGGCATGAAATTTTGGGGCTAAACGATTATGAACTTATTGCCAGTCGAGACCAACGGCTTAGCGTGCATTCTAAGACAGCTATGGCGTTATAGGTCTCCTATAGACTGCGTATTAGTCACGCCCAAGGCCGTGTCGCTAAAGGAACGTCTCGCCACACGAAATAGAGCATTTCTATACTGACATTGCGTGTATCGCGTTTATTGGAGACCATAGAGGTATCAAATCAAATTAGCCTATAACGATTCACTGCTGGACGTAGACCTCTCCCAATTTACGCCACTGTACGCGGTCCTGCGCCTTTCGCATCCAGTCCCAGCCGGCCTTTACCAACCAGGTCGTCGGTCCATCTGGCGGGTGGAAGTCCTACCCTACGTTTACCGAGTCGCGGTTTCCACTCTAGAACTCGTTTGCTCCATCGGCCGTCGGTTCTTCTACAGATGTGGAAAGCCCATTGCCACTTTAATGTGCTTAGGTATACTTAGTCTAAATATCAAATAACCGGCAACCATCATCCATTATCACAAATGCCCTTTTCGAAAATTTATCCTAAACGCTGTGATCGTTTACAGAACATTGAGCAAACGAGGTTACAAGCGCGTCATTCATTCATCACATAGGTTTAGGTGCAAGTCGGAAATTTTACTCAGATAATTAAAAGCAAGTACCTAGGTAATATCACAGAATGCAGTCAATATGTAGGTCATCTTTACCTCATTTGGAGAGCCCAGTCACTTACGTGTTTAACCACAACTTTCCAATAAATATTTACTATATAAAAACAAGTCGGGAACATATGGGCAAGGGATATAAAAACAAAGTAAATGAGGAAAGAAAACAACAAACAACACACAACGTGTGTTGTTTTTATTTCCTTTTCCCATAACGATACTTTTTTGTAAAGATCGCATTATGAGTAACTAGCCGATGCCCGCAACTTCGAAATTTTGCTACCACCTCCCATGGAAACATATTTCCGGGATAAAAATAGCTGTGGTATTCCAAACTATAATCTATCCCTGTTCCAAATTTCAGCCAGATCCGTTTAGCCCTTAGAGCGTGAAAGAGTACCAAACATCCAAATATCTTCCTCTTTTTTTTATACCACTAAGGTGGCAGAAAAGCATCACCAGATGTACCAGTGATCACCGCAGCCTATGGACGTTTGCAACACCAAAGGCACTGCACTCGCGCTGCCGACCCTGTAAAAACCTTCTAAGACCCCTTTTGAAGAACCCCATACTGTAGGCGTTTAGGAAAACCAAGGCAGGGAGATCATTCTACAACCTAAGCGTGCACGGAAGAAAGCCCTTATCGGAATTCACTTCAGAAACTTTTACGACCTGATAAAGGTCGCAGGATGGGACTAGATGCAAAAGGCACCGCGTACTGTTAGAGGCCTACGTCCTGATTTGATTAATTGATAGACACAAATTTTGTCTCGTAGTGGGAATCGAACACATTGACAGCAGCACCACTAAACCTATGAGATATGCAACTGTGCTAATATTAAGGTAGGTACTTACATATCTCCTTTCAATAATTTCCAAATCCCTAGGGTTTTCTTTATAACTGCTCAGATCGGTAATAGTCTCCGATTGCGTGGTTCCACTGATGGTCAGTAACAGAAATATCTGACCATTCCCATCTTCTAGGTCCTTCCAAATGTTGTGTGTTTTCTCTCTTTCTAATTGTGATAAGTCTATTGTACACCTTAAAAGAATTCAATGATGATTATTTTTTTTACTACACATACAGGGTGGAAATTAAAGACCGTGTTTGGAGGAAAAGTACTCTTAATATTGATGATGGCAAATTTTGCTGAAAGGAAACATTTCTTTACTTTCAAAAGCAAGTAAAACCGCATTAAAAGATTTTTGAAAAAACACCTGTTTGGGCCGAGAATAGCACCGGTGAGATGACCGGCTCAAGGAAATGATTTTACAAAAATCTTCAAAAAGCAGTTTTATTTACTTTTGCAAATAAAGGAATGTTTCCTTTCAACAAAATTTGCCATCATAAGTATTAAGGTTAGGTACTTTTCCTCCAAACACGGTCTTTAATTTCCACCCTGTATAGGTATGAACGCCTGAAATTTACAGATTAACCCCACGGAGAACATAGAATTCGGTTATCGCATGAATTTATTTCCGTGGGAATAAAATAATTTGACCCTACAAAGTTACAATTTATTTTAATACTAGCAAAACCGCGCAACTTCGTTTACCTTACAACTCAACTTTCTTGTACCACAGTATAAAGAGAAAACCTACTAACTATTATTATATAATTCTACTATGCTATTATTGCTATTATGATCTTTAGGTTGTACCTGTACTATAGACTATACCTAATATGTAGGTAATAATAACATACCTTACCTACCTACATTTAAACCTTCTTCTTCAATCACTTCATCTGTTGCTGAAAACTGATGCATTATAATCTTTTAGATCTAAGTCAATAGACAGCGAAAGCATTTAAATTTAATACTAGATATGTAAGTAAACAAAGATCTATCCACATAGGTTCACAAAAGAGGGGAAAAAAAGAATCTTGAAAGAAATAATGAAGACGCGAGCGCCTTGATAAGTGTGTTTGCGCGGCGTGTGTCTTTGTGTGTAAATTACTAATGACATAATTACCTTCCAAGAAAATCATCTTTGGTCTGTTTATCCTTATCCCACACGGTGACTTCGAGAACTTGCTCCTGGTCATCGTATAAATGCAAGTCGAACTGCTCCAACCACGACGGATGTAGGGATTTCCATACTACTTTACTTTTAAATTTTTCGTTGCCTAACCTAAAACAATGTATTTGAGATATTAGCATATACAAATATTTTGCGAAACGACATTGAAAGAGAACAGGACAGTTAACACATTATATATTTATGAAATAAAAGAATATAAGCACAAAGGAGTATAAAAAAATTAAAAGATAAAGTATAGGTTTAAAATGGTCAACCCTGACGAGGAGTACACCTCCCGAAGATAGGTGAAGAATGCTGGCTGCCCGACGTAGGCATCGGTCTTAGAGCGTCTGCCGGCGTGTGTACAATTAACTAGACAAACACGCGCTTTGTCTTTAAATTATTAACGTAGATACCAAATTTACATTGATACATACATTATAGTCATGACTTTATTACCGAAGGGTTAGTCAGAGGCATAGTAATCGCCCATATTTCATCTTATAGATTCATGTCCCGCGTAATAGATGGTGAGCCTATTATAATGGACAGGCGCAGGTCGTGACGCCCCGCAGTCGAAAGTATTCAAGCCGTCTAGGCCTTCAACTTGCCTTAACGATTGTCATTTTACTGAGAACCGGGTTTCATTTCGAGATTTCCTTCTCTACGCAATGGATCGAGTTTTCCCTCAGTCGCTTTTTACGACACCCTCGGGATGACCTTGGGTGGCACAGGGCCCCGTCGCCACACAGGGTGAGATACAAAATTTACTGAAACTAATTCCATTTTGTCAACAAAATATGAGACTAATTAGTTCTTGAAATTTCGAGTTTACGCCACCAAGCGTCCCCACAAGTGCGGCAAAGTAGAATATAAAAAAAATATCATGTCCACTTTTCCCCACTGATTCACTAGGGTAGATAGGTACACCGCAGACGACGACGTCTGTAAAAGGAAAATTGTACTGCAGGGGCTACTATACAATCAATGATTATTTGTTAGATAAGGAAGCCTGTAAATGACCTGCTCTGCTGGATTCTCAAAAAAAATGTTAAAATGCATGGTTTTTAGATTCTTTAAAATTGTAAATAGAGCAAAAAAGAACAACCCGCTGAGTTTCTTGCCAGTTCTTCTCAGGTGGGTCGCGTTGTGAACTGGTGGTAGTTTTGTTTTATATTCTGGACGTTTTACAAGCGCATGTGTAATGCCAATGTGAAATAAATATTATTTTGATTTAAATTTTGATTTTGACAGAATTTTGCGTGATAGAGTCTGCGGCGCACAAAGAAACCATTTATGGAGAGAATTTTCACATACAAAGTAGAGAGAATCTTCGTCAGAACTGAGCGTTTCAAAAGATGTAACGCTGTAACGACCTGCCCGCACACGTGTTTCCCTCATCTTCACAGTCCCGGGTTCACGTTCGTGACCATGTAGCTGAAAAATATAAATCAGTCCCTGACCAAGGTGAACTCTGCCGGGGTGGTTTACAATCGTGTACCAGACGATTTATTATTCATTCTCATCACAGATGGTGCTATTCTCGGAACTAAGATCTGTATACAGCATGTTGTAAAGTTATGAATAAGTTTATTTTTAGCACTACATCTTATGATGGTTTGCAGTTCACTACACGATATTTTAGGCTATTAAAACCAGTTTATGATCGAATACATTACACAATAAAGTTGAGGAATTTCGTTTAGCGACTGTAAAGTAGGAGAAAGAATTTTGTTGAAAATTAATGCTTTAGCTTTCAACTATGTAAGAATTCTTCTGTTATATTCCACCCACACCAACTGCACCAATAGGGAATATGCATGATTTTTTATAACTTAAATGAATTCCTTAGGTACATCATTATAAAATAAAAATAATATAAGTCTTAAAATGATCAAATTATTCTTCAAATTCAAATTTAAAACTTTGATTAAATTTGAGCACTTGAAACGCCACCAATATTGGCGCCATTTTGATGACGAAGATGTCACTTGTCAATCCGTGTATGCTATTTTTTTTTCTTGTACTGTTTGTTTGGGTCAATGACTTTGCCAATGGTGAAGCGTTTTGCAAGTTTGAATTTCGCTCTCAGGATTTTCACTTTTAATGCAGTATTTTACAGGTTTTAAATAATAAATTAATAAAAAAAACCTTTTATTTATAATTAGATGATAATAAAAAATTGAAAAAAAAAAAGGATTTTTGAGGCAATATAAATTTTATGCATATTCCCTATTGCACAGGACGAATCCAACATTCACAAACAAATATACAAATTGCCAGTGGCTCCACAGACACTGGCAGTATACGAAAACATCTGATCGAAATTGTTTATAACGTAGTTTTTTATATTAAGCTCGCCAAATTGACGTCGCTAGCCTGATGGAAAGTCATGGCACATCTAGCGATTGAGAGCCACTCTCACAGCTCATAAGACTTCTGACGGTGGTCCTCTAGTTCCTCTTCACGCTCCTCTTGAAGAACCCGGATTTGTAAGATGAGGGAAACACGTGTGCGGGCACGTCGTTCCAAGTTTTTATAGTTCGATAGAGGTACGATCTTTTGAAACGCTCAGTTCTGGAGAAGATTTTCTTCATTGTGTATGAGTAGCATCTCTGCCCGGCAAGCGTTGTTTGGGATCGGAATGGAGAGGGTGGGATCAGGTTGAAGAGCTCTTCAGAACATTCGCCGTGATACATTCGATAGAAGGCAAGATTCTCAGTTTAAGAACGTCTGCAACATCCGATGTTCTACACTCGCCCTGCCTTTACTGGCCGTATTGAAATGGATAGACACATGCGGTGTCTATCTACTTCTAAAAAATTGAAGGAAATAATCAGGTCTTCAACTTCGCTTAACGATTACAATGTCACTGGCAGCCAGATCCAGAACGCTCGTAAATAGAAATGCAAGAAACGTACATACATTTCGGAGATGAGCGTATCTTCAACATCATGTTGGGAACAGCCATAAATGTCTGTCTACAACGGTCTCGTAAGATCAGAATTACAAGCAATCATGTAATGGACTGCGGGGACGATCAAACGACTTGAGAAGTCTCATGTATCATGTCCCTGTACATACATATAATAATAATAATAATAATAAATCTTTATTTTCAGGCAACATTAGAAAGTTACAGTTGGTATTAACTTATTCTACGGCCCATAGATAAATACCTTAAAACTAAAATACATATAAATATCTTAACCTAATTGACACGTAATGACGTCGACGTGTCGCGTGACGTGGGGTTCCGTGTCGGCAGACGTCCTCTGAAGCGCCGGTACTTCACCCCTCTTGGCCAGAACTCCGGATCCATGAACGTGGAGATGCGATCTGTAGGCACCCTCACCACAAACGAGTTGAAGCTCATGTTACGATGAGAGTCCAGCTTCTCCACCCTCAAACCCAATCCGGTTTTCTTCTGCAGATAGTCTACCACGTCCAGAACCTTCACGCTGAAGTGTACACGGGACACGTAGACCATCGTAGATGGAACCTCTGCGCGGAAGCGCTGTTCTATAGATCTTGAAGCAGTTCCACACTGGTTCTTGCAGGAGGGTTTCGTCTTCTTTTTCTTGACCACCAACGTGAAACCCTCCGCATCACAGGGCTCCTTTTGCGACGCCTTGACGGGCGCAGTGCTGCGTTGAGTGACGCTGCTCTGCTTCTCTCTGCTGCTCTGCTTGCATATACATACACGTTGAAGCCTTCGACCAAGTAATAGTACAGACGGACCCATGCCATATCTCACGAACTCAAAAAGTGAGACTAAGATACTAGATGCAAAATTAGTACTTACAAGTGAAATGTAATTCCGGATTCTTTTTTCGAATTTTAGGGTAGTGTTTTTCCACTTTGGGAACGCACAGGAAGGCATTTTGCCACACGTGTTTCACCTTCAGAACGAGGCCGATTCTCGATTCACACGCCTATGTCTATCGCCAGACCTCAAGTCTGTGGATTGAATGCTGTTAAAAATTGTCTGGTGATCACTAAATTGTGTATTCTGGGCGGTAGTAGACTTCAAATTCCCCGCTTTTGTTATTGTCTATGAATGTCACACAGTGATGTTAACAAATAACGTTCCGTTTTCTCTTGGGTATTACCGGTTTTCTCACATATTAGCACCAATAAAATCGATTAGCAATTTTCTACGTATTTTACCTTATTAATAATATCAAAATAATACTAAGGTATTGAGAATACATTTAATTTTTATAATAAGTTGTTATTGGGGGCGCAAACTATCATATTAAATAAAAATTATAATTTTTAAATGAAGGAAATAAGTAAGCAGTATGCGTGTAGACGGAATATTTACTTAGCATTAAAAAAAAAAACAAGTATGTAAACAAGACAAATGTCGGGACTTATTTATCATAAATATTTCAAATAATTCAAACAAAATAATGGAATTAGAACCAGCTAACGGAAAATAACAATTCAAAGAAAAGGAAAGAGCAGCGTATGCTTCCGATGTGCAAATACATCGTTTGCTAGACTATATTATTATGCTGAACTTGGAGTAGCGTATTCTTCCGATGTGCAAATACACCGTTTGCTAGACTATGCTGAACTTGGTGTCGTCCTAAAGGTCCCAAAACTCGGAGCGAGAAGAGAAAAGTAAGTAATACTTATCATGCAATGTCTTGAATCATTCAAATTTCGTTACTAGTCTCAACTAATCCGTTTTTCTTTTTAGATTTATCAAGACAAGAGAATAAGGAAAGCTATGAATTGATCAGCTGGAGCTATGCGTGGAGGTTTCCCCGAACTAGTTATAAAGGAAGATGAGAAACTCAAGAGCCAAAAGTAATTTTTAGAGGTCAGTATATTAGAATACCTACCTGTCTCCTAAGTGATGTTCTAAAAGTAGGTACTTACCTACTATGCACAGACATAGTAGTATTAACAAAAACAAAAAACCACGAGTGCCTATACTTTGTGTGCCAAAAGATACAAGATTTCTTCGTTCAAACTTCAATGTGGTGTCAATTAGTCCAAACACTTGACATCACAGTAGGTGTCAGGAGAGTGGCAGGCTAGGTTTTATATAAACACAGGCACATGCATGTCTGTGGTACTAATGCTATATGCTATATGCAAAATTGTTGTCACTCTCTGTGAATGCTAGTGTGGTGGGTCTCTTTAAGATAGTCAGTGGTTAATCTATAACTGCTACTAGTCTAGCCTAGAACAACAGCAATTTATCATGTACCTAATGCATTGCAACATGTTAATATGATATCTTTTATGTCATACATATCACAACAGTTGGTCGGAACGGAGAGACAGATGTTGTGTTACTTATTGTAATGTTTTATAATTTCTTAATACAATCTGTTGCATCTATTTCAGGTTTGAACAATACCATAGGCTGTAAAAAGGAGTGTACTTATACACCAGGATCACAAAAATGAAGCTAACTTCAACATCATCCTAACATGTAGTTCCTGTATCCCAACTTTAAAGCGGCAACAGAAATAGAATTCATCTTTCAACTGTCAACCTGTAATGGTTCTTTATTGACTGTGCTATTTCTTAGTTGTTAGTAGTTCTAAAATAGGATTATTAATCTCAGTTAGTAAAATGAAAAGTGCAACTGTCACTAATACCTAAAGAGTGACCCGCTACCATAGTGATGTTCGGCTATCAATAGACTTCGACATTTTATACACTTTACATTAACTGAATGCTTTAACTGCTGTATGCTGTCATTAAATGCACTAATTAAATGTCATTTTACTGACTGAAATTGATAATCATACATAGTATAGTTGTAATTCGCAAATTAAAAGGGTTAATAAAACTTATTATATTAATGAAATTAACTTTCATTTTATTCCTTGAATAAAACACTTAACACATTCTTCTTAATATTCTACTGCATGTAATGTAATGTGGCTCTGTGACCTGCAAGTGGTGGACCTGTTGACGGAGGAATGTGATTCTAGCTAAGATGGTCAGACTGATAAATTAGTGGCTATTAATAAATTTGTTCTGTGACCAGCATCACTTGTCTTTAACATGACAAGGTGTCATCATTCAGGTTTGTTGGTGGGTCCTTCCTCATAGTCTTGTTGAAGTGTAAGACACCATAGCCTTAGGGCATATCCATTATCTCCTGAAATAAATAATCACCATTTATTTGTTATTAAGTAAGATGGAAATTTTGTGTTGTTAAAAGAGGTAAGGAGTTAAATTTGAAGCAGACTCAACTATCAATCACTGCAGTAAGTATCCTAGCCCTAAGCTATATCTACCACCACTGGACCACGTTGTGACATTCATTTGTGAGCGTTTTCTAGCTTCAGAAGGCATGTATAGACTTTGATCCCGGTTGCCTTTAAAATGGCAGTTCTTAAGCCTCAGTGAAGACCATATGCTTCAAAAATGTCAACAACGGACAGTGACAACCCACACCTGCATACATTATCAAATAGGTCACCACCTATTATGTGGGACAAATACTATAAGGTGAAGTTAGTATGCCCTTGCTGGCCCTTTTGGAGATAAAAGAAGTGATAAAATATAACTAACCGATTATGTGGTATTGCCTGTGGCTTCTTATTGCTTCATTAGGGTCAATGCATTGGAGCTATTTAAAATGTGGTAAAGTAAACATTGCAGCTTCCGGCAAACCGTGCATAAACATTCAGGATTTTTTATTTTGAGCCATAGATCTGAAAGCAAATGACAAGTGAATAAGGCAAGTTCTGTATATGAAACAGTTCATTTAGTTGTAGGTATTTATTCACCAATGCCTTACACATACTAATACTGTATTAGTATGTATCATATTGCATATTGACCCAGTACTAAGGATATTAGCGTACACAGCGCCTATAAAAGAGTAGAAGACTGTCAAGAAAGTAGAATAAAAGACATATCGATATAATGTTATCAACAGTATGTTCTAGTGTCTGTATTGAATAGACCGGGCTTTGAATAGAGTAGAAGACTGCCAAGACAGAGGAATATACCTACCTAAGTAACCCATTGTAATAGTAGACTGTCAAGACAGTGGACTAAAAACATATTGATACATGTAATGGTGATATGTTATCAACAGTAGGTACCTATGTTCTACTGTCTGTATAGATAGACCAAACCCCGATTATACTAGACTGTGGCGTAAATACTTGCCTTGAACTTCACAAAGTTGTAAGTATAGCATATTCGTAAATTAACATCGCGTAAATCAAACTCCTCTACTCTCCACGTAATGCACCTCCAGCTCCGTGGCGTTCCATTTTCAGTGATTGTATATTGTTAGTGTATTTCACTGTCGTTTGAAAATTAACTTTTAACTACCTAGGTAAATTAAAAACTTAAAACTAGTGACAAGACAACAGAAGTGTGGGATTACAGATAAAATACCATACGACTTAGGAAATACGTGTGATCTGTACCATGCGACGTAATCCGGGTGAAAATAGCCAGACAATTGTCGCCCACGACTCTCCGAGAATAGGCAAAACGGCATATCAAGAGAAAGATGACATTTATCGCGGAAATTGTCGGCCACGGATTCAATCCGAGTGGCGGAGAATTGGGGTCCAGTAACACCGACTACGACGAATGTGAGCACATGCGCTTACTTTTACATCTTCAAAACGAATGTTTGGATGGGCCCGTCTATAAGTCTTGTAATAGACTTGGTCCAGTTCGAAGCACACACGTGTAAAGAAAGCATGCACACTGAAGCACCTTCCATTCACATTTCAACAAACTTGACTCAAGTCACTTTGATCGTTTTCAGAACACCGAGCTAGAAGTCTACGATCGTTTTCTGTAGTCCTATTAGTCTAGATCAGTGGTTCCCAAACTTATTTTGTCTACTGCCCACTTTGAGAATAAATATTTTTTTAGCGCCCCCATTTTTTCACCTATTTAAAAACCACGATAACTTCAAATTAAATTAATTAATTATTGTGACCTATATATGTGATGTTGTGTAAAAAAAGAAATGTATATTATGTATATTAACAGAGAATTCTAAACAAAACTTTTACTGCGCCATGACATGGCGCATCTAGCGATTGGGGGCCACTCTCACAGCTCATAGGACTTCTGACAGTGGTCCTCAAGGTGGCGGCCCTGTGATGTGCCTCTTCACGCTCCTCTTAAAGAACCCGGGATTGTAAGATGAGGGAAACACGTGTGCGGGCAGGTCGTTCCAAGTTTTCATAGTTCGATAGAGGAACGATCTTTTGAAACGCTCAGTTCTGGTGAAGATTCTCAGTTTAAGAACGTCTCCAACATCCGATGTTGGCAGACACAATAAGCTGTGTCTATCTACTTCAAAAAAATTAAAACAAATAATCCGATCTTCAGCTTGGCTTTACGATTACAATGTCACTGGCAGCCAGAACCAGAACGCTCGCAAATAGAAATGCAAGAAACGTACATACATTTTGGAGATGAGCGTATCTTCAACATCATGTTGGGAACAGCCATAAATGTCTGTCTACAACGGTCTCGTAAGATCAGAATCATAAGCAATCATGTAATGGATTGCGGGGACGATCAAACGACTTGGCAAGTCTCATGTATCATGTCCCTATACATACACGTTGAAGCCTTCGACCAAGTAATAGTACAGACGGATTCATGCCATATCTTACGAACTCAAAAAGTGAGACTAAGATACTAGATGCAAAATGCAAAATTAGTACTTACAAGTGAAATGTATTTCCGGATTCTTTTTTCGAATTTTAGGGTAGTGTTTCTACACTTCGGGAACGCACAGGAAGGCATCTTGCGTAAAATGTCTTATCTTGCTACACGTGTTTCACCTTCGGAACAATAACACCGACTACGACGAATGTGAGCACATTACTTTAACGTTTTTTTTTAAACTAATGTATGGATGGGCCCGTCTATATTATTACTTGGTCGAAGGTCGAAGCACACATGTGTAAAGAAAGCATGCACAGTGACGCACCTTCTATTCACATTTCAACAGACTTGACTCAAATCACTTTGATCGTTTCCAGAACACCGAGCTAGAAGTCTACGATCGTTTTCTGTAGTCCTATTAGTCTAGCTAGACCATATTTGGAGTCCTGGGACATCCTTTCAGTCCTGGGACATTCTTTCAGTCCTGGGACATCCTTTCAGTCCTGGGACATCCTTTCAGTCCTGGGACATCCGTCCGAGGGCTTACCCGGGGCTCCCAACCATAGGCTGTTGGACGAGAGGTTTTTTAGTCGGTAGGAGTCCGGCATAGCATACATGATGGATTTTCCTCACGTTAAAAAGAAAGCGAAGCGCTCGTGGGCCCGCGTACTCAGTGTTCTGTAAATGATCACTGCAGTAAGAAATAATCACTATGGCCAGTCCTTGGATAGGTGACCGTTCATGTGACCACTTTGTGACATTTATTTGAGCGTTTCGGTCCTTCGGAAGGCACGTTAAGCTGTGGGCCCCGGTTGCCAGTAAAATGGCAGTCGTTAAGTCAAGTTGAAGGCCTTTTTAGGCCGCTTGAAAAACTTCAACAGCAGGGTCACAACCTGCGCCTGTCCATATCAACACGGCAATAGGTGCACCACCTATTACGTGGGAAAAATTCTAAAAGGGCGAAATGCGAGAATATAGTATGCCTCTGCCTACCCCTTCAGGGATAAAGGCGTGACCATAAAAAAAAGTAAGAAGATAACTTTACCTACCTAAACTTACAATAAGGATCACTGGACCTGGTATCCATGTCCATAGCTGGAAGATTCTTGGCCTCGACGAGAACGATAGTCACCACTGAACTCCATATTTGAGCTTTCAGTCGCTTGTTGACGTCACTCAGCCGGGTGTTCTTCAGGAGATACTGGAACAAGACTCAGAATTATTATTGATATACTAATAAGGTGGTAGAAAAGTTTACGGCCCAGCTGATGGGAAGCGGTTACCGTAGGCTATGGACATTTGCACTGCCGACCAGGCAAAATCGTAGACTGTAGGCTGTAGGGTTCGGGAAAACTGATCGAACCCTACAGCCTACGGACAAAATAAATTAAGAGTTAAGTCAACAACCAAGAAAGCTGACTGAAAAAAATTTCTATGGTTGCCTTGCTTTCATTCAGTATGAGTCTCAACATAGATCGGTGCAGAGGAAGCGACGCGGCGCGCGCGTCATGTTTTTGATTACAGGACATTCAACTCTATTTGTTTATTTTCATGGTACACCGTTTTAGAAAATACTGCAGAGATTACGACACACATATTAACAGAACATTCTACCTTCTAACATTGTCCTTGTCCATGTGTGAAAGCTGATTTTCTCGTGTAGTCTGATAATATGTCCAGCTCGCCGACAGTTGGCAGTCCATGAGTATTCCTTTCATGCGTTATTATAAGGGAAGGACAGGAATTTCATTTCGACTTGAAATTATGGCCGAACAAAGTTACAATAAGACCGTAGCTAACTCAAGAGTAGTACAAAATCCTCAAGGTTAGCTACAAAGGAGTATAATTAATTTGTCTCCGACATCAATCGCGGAATAGAAGCTCCTGGGTTTTTACGTTGAACGTGGCTTTGTGAGAACTTTACAAAACGTGTGTGCAATACTGCTCGTTCGCTCTAACTTTGCCGCTCGGCTCTGTACTAATGTCGAATTTTTAATTAGACGAAGTAAATTGACAGCAACTAATGTCACTTTTTCATACAATGTTGCGTATTTTCTATGACGAAGTGACATTAGCTACTGTCAATTTACTTCGTATAATTAACAATTCGGGTATACGCCTCTACGCCAGCGGCAAAGTTAGAGCGAACGGGTAGTACTGAGATTTTTGTTGCCTTAATTGAAATGTCTTGAGTTTGACCTTTAGGTAATAAGGCAAACTATTTACAAATATTTATTACAGACTAGCGGACGTCACGCGGTTTCAGCCGCGTAGTTCCCGTTCCCGTGGGAATATGGGAATAAAATATGTTACCTACTTTCACTATGTTCACCGCAAAGAGTGCAGCTTTTCAACAGTGAAAGAATTTTTCAAATCAGTCTAGTAGTTCCGGAGCCTATTCGTTACAAGCAAACAAACAAAAAAACAAATCTTTCCTCTATACATATAATATTAGTATAGATAAGTACCATAGAGCAAGACGACGAGATGAAGATGAGTCCAATGACTTTTATCGGAAGGTAAGTACCTACTGTGAAAGTTTGTGAAGATGTTTGTAGCTCAATCACGGTCTAACTCCTAATTGATTTGGTTGACACTTTAGACGATTATTTAACCTACCATTAAACCTATAGCATAGACTATTTTTTAACTTATGAAACGTTTCTGCAAGACACAGATGGGTACAGGAAATTTTAAACACACAAAGAACTAAGTATTAGCAACCTAACTTGAGAGTGGTACAGAATCCTCAAGTGTAGCCACAAAGGAGTACAAAGTTTTAATTTGTCTCTGACGTCCGTCGCGGTACAGAACTCATGGGTATTTACGTTGAACGGAGCTTTGTTAGAACCACTGTGAGAACTGAGAACTTTACAGAACGTGTGTGCAATACTGAGATTTCCGTTCTTACATTACATTAAGTTAAATTACCTTATCCTACTGTTAGAATTTGTGAAGATGTTTGTAGCTCAATCACGGTCTAATCCTTAATCGATTTGGATGATACCCCTAGATAAACTTATTAAAGGCAATTTTTCATTATATCCTAACAAAAGTTCCTATTCAAGATTATCCCTCTTACTCTTACTCGGGGCTCCCGCCCGACCGTAGACAGTGTGGTTTTGTCAGTAGGAGTCCGGCATAACATCTATAAGTGATTTGTACAAGTAAAAAAAAGACAAGTTTCTGTAAGAAACTGAAGGATAACTTAAACACGCGAAGAACTAAGTAGGTACTAACAACCTAACTTGAGAGTGGTACAGAATCCTCAAGTGTACTCACAAAGGAGTACAAAGTTTTAATTTGTCTCTGACATCCGTCGCGGTACAGAAGCTCCTGGTCTTGACGTTGAACGTAGCTTTGTTAGAACCACTGTGAGAACTTTACAGAACGTGTGTGCAATACTGAGGTTCCAATTTGTTACAATAGTAATTGAAATTTGCTGAATTTGACTTACATTATTTCAGAAGCTCAGCTCACCTACAAATATTAGGTGCTTACATATGAAATTGGCGTTTTGTATAGGAGGAACAAAAAGTCGAATATTTTTAAATATAATATATTTAATTAATCAAAGTATGAACCATTGTTTTCTATGCATTTTTGCCATCTCATAGGTAGTTCATTGATCCCTTTACTAAAAAAACCAGTCGGACGGGAATCAATAAAATCTGTGAAGGCGATTTGAACTGCCCCATCAGAGTTGAATTTTTTCCCTTGCAAGAAGTTGTCCAAATTTCGAAAAAAATGGTAATCTGTTGGAGCAAGATCCGGGGAGTACGGAGGATGTTTTAGACATTCCAATTGAAGCTCTTCTAATTTGGTAGCCGTCTGTTTTGCAGTGTGTGGTCTAGCGTTGTCGTGAAGCAGCAGTGGCGTGGAGCGATTGACCAGCCTAGGTTGTTTAGACGCTAGCTTTTCCATCATGGTTTGCTATTGCTGACAATAGACATCAGCCGTAATAGTCTGGCCAGATTTGAGAAAACTGTAATGAACAATACCGGCACTAGTCCACCAAACGCTTACAAGTAACTTTTTTGGGGTTAATTTTCGCTTGGGGCAGGATTTGGCTGGCTGGCCAGGATCCAACCATTGCACTGAGCGCTTTCGATTATCGTAAAGAATCCATTTTTCGTCACAGGTAATGATTCGGTTTGAAATACCTTCATTATTGTGCCGGTTCAGTAATGTAACGCAGCAGTCGACGCGCTTTTGCCGGTTTGCTTCAGTCAATTCGTGAGGTACCCACCTTTCAAGCTTTTTAATCTTCCCAATTTGCTTCAAGTGAATTAAAACAGTTTTATCACTAACACCGCAGCCTGCAGCTAACTCGGACGTGGTTTGCGATGGATCCGCTTCCACAATAGCCTTCAATACTTCATTATCAACTTGAGTCTCAGGCCGTCCACGGGGCTTGTTCTGCAGGTCGACATTTCCTGAACGAAAACGTTGGAACCAAAAACGAACTGTGTTTTCTTTTGCAACATGACCGCCATACACATCATTCACCCTTCTAGTCGTTTCCGCAGCACTAGTGCCACGGCGGAACTCGTACTCGTAAATAATGCGATATTTTAAGTTTTCCATTTTGTAAAATGAGTGACGCAAACAGAAAAAAACAGAAGAAAAAAACAAATGAATGACGGTCATCGAAGGATAAATACATGAGTAAATAGCTGGGAAAATTTGAATTTGGAATTCCTTACCAAAGAGGAGATAATCGTAATTAAAGTGGCCAGTACGAAAAACGCCAATTTGATGTGTAAGCACCTAATATTATATTTATACTTTTATGAAAGTTTTTAAAGATGCGTTTCTTTTTTCCTGTGAATCATCATGGTTGTTACGCCGAACTTCTAACAACTCAAACCACACAGTGCCCATCTATCTGAGTGGAAAGTGCGAGTTTTGGCGTGCGCCTGTCGACATTCACGGTGAGCGCGTTATCGCCGATTTGTATGGAATCGGGACAAGTTCCCTCGAATACAGCTAGGTGGAGGTGTCTCGATCCCATACGAATCGGCGCACCGTGAATGTCGACAGGCGCACGCCAAAACTCGCATTCGCCACTCTGCTTACAGCCGATAGTTCCGAGTTCACCCTTCGAAGGATAATCCCATGTTACTCAATCACAACTTCGAATCCCTGAATCAATATGGCTGATAGTAGGCTGCTTTTTATCCTGGCAATATTTCCTGGCTTAAACAGGCACGGGAAATCTTCACCACGCACACGCAGGCAATAGTATTTACAATTTCTATTTCATATCAGAGGTAAAATTCATTAAATTACGTCTACATCATCAATCATCAATATCAATCAATACATATAATAAAATCGTAACTGTCTGTTTATCTGTACTTTTGTGCACGCAAATCACAGCAACCGCTCAACCGATTGCAATGCGGTTGCAATCGGTTGATAAAATAAAAAAGTTATATCGATCTAAAGAATCACATACAAAATACAGCGTACGAAGTCGCAGGCAACATCTAGTTAACAAATAAAAGTAATAAGGAGGTAGTCGATATATAATAATTATGTAGTAAGTATATTTAATTTTGCTTTGCGACGCAAAAATTTTTTCTGAAGGTTCCGATAAAATATTTACGAAATTACATCAACTATTCCGAAATATAAGCAGTAATGTCTGTTTACTTGTACTTAACAGTTACGCATCCCGACCTCATTTCTCAGTTAATATACGACCTCTATATGACGTGATCCATAAACAATGAAAAGAGATATACAATATGGCGGTTGTACACATACTTTAATGAAGGTTCAGATATAAATTCCGTAACGTTGACGTAAATCTGAATCGTAATTTACCGTTTTAATGGCTGACTAAATTAGGGCGGGAAGTTCAGTGTGTACAAAAGGAGATGTCCACTTTTTGTTGTTGGTTTTTTATTCCAAGTAAAATCCAACATGGCTGAAATTACACTGATAAATAGTAGCTAAAATTAGGAATCAAGAATTAGTTACATAATAATTTTTAAAACCTGTATTTAAGAGAAAACCCACAAGTTATTGTTAGTAGATATTTTAATTAAATGGATGGCAATACAAACATATTTTTTGTAATAGCAATTATGACTGTCATCACTGTGAACTGTCACATAAAGTCAATGTCAATTGTCAATTATGTCAATATCGCGTTTCGTCAATATCGTTTATATTCACTGGTTTCGTTATTTTTCCACTTATTTTGACTACTTGGCTTATCGCAACGAATTCTTTGACTGTGTACATGAATTGGATGTTGATAGTGTTTGGACTTAAGTAGATATATAAAACTACTTGGCTTTTTCACAACTGTTATTTGTTAACACTTGCGCGAATCGCTTGAAACTTGAAATTTCGATTTTAAAACACTGACTGTAAGCATATTACTACTTTGCTTACCTTTCTTATGGAGTACTTTAAATGCTTACCTGTATTAAAGTAACTACAAATAAACTTCCTATTTTTTTAGATCAAGAGTATCATGGCTTAATGCATAAATTGCAATTTAGCTATCCGGGCCAGGCAACAGTTTCAGTATGAAGCTATTAGCACGAGTCCGGAGTTTATCTCAATACTAAAAGAGTGGATTACTCTGGCGGTGAAATATATTATTAAATTAGCTGATGCCCGCGGCTCTGCCCGCGTTTACGTCGGTATTTTTTTCGCATTATGCGATGACTATTGTTTCGTATCTTGGATGGGCTTGGATCAAAATGACATTTCTCCATCTGCATAGTTTTAGACCATATATTAATATGAGAAGATATTGAAAATCAAGGTGTTGAATAAATAATAATTATATTAACCTTAGACAATTTGTTTTATTTTACTAGACTTACAATCAATCTTTAATATTACAAAATAACTAGATAGGACAACCACTCGGCATATATTTGTTGTTACGTTAAGCGGCTTCATAATTGGGGAATAGGTACAATGATGCGGTTTAAGTCTCATGGTTTCAAAACACTACATGTGAACAATATTGTTACTTAGTTGGATATTGCACTCTATTCATATAGATAAATCAATAGCAGGTAACAATTTTTGTCTGAACATGACATAATAAATCAATTTATTTTTATATTTGCAAAAATCTCACCCTCTATCATACCAAAGTAAACAAAAATTATAACTGTTTACAAAAACAAGAACTGTCATTGAAACAACTGTCATCCACTTGTCACGCGTGACAATATGTCAAACTTTTAATATGTTTGTTAGGCTAAAGCAATGTAAGTTTTGTTCGTATTCAGCCTAATAATAGACGAAAATAAAAATTATGTTTTCTCAAAATTGCTGGAACTTAAAATTCCATTTTATAAATTATAATATTAGTTCTATGTAACACTATTCAAAAACATTAGGTTCAACGGTGTTGGATTTTTTCAAGAATAAAAAACCATTTCTGGACATCTCCTTTCGGACAATTTTTTAGTATAGTCCGTTCATAGTTAATTTACCTCTAGCGCTGATGTTATATATACGGAACCCTTCATACGCGAATTTGACTCGCGCTTACAATATTTCACGGCCACGTTCTTGACCTTATATAAAACCGGAATGGTCGTGAACCAATTCAGGTTTTATTTTTGAACTAGCTGTGCCCGCGACTTCGTCCGCGTGGAATGTAATAAAAAAAGTTAGTTTTTTTTTTGTTTTTGGCATTTTTTTCTAAAATAAAAGAATTTTGCTAAAATAAAAGTAGCCTAAGTTACTCCTTATTACATAAGCTATCTGCCAGTGAAGATCCAGTCCGAATCAGTCCAGCCATCCCAGAGATAAGCCGGAACAAACAGACAGACAGACAGACAGACAAAAATTAAAAAAATATATAGTATGTAGTAGAAAGCGGTAATTTTAATATTACAAACAGACACTCCAATTTTATTTATATGTATGTATAGATAAGTTTACTTATAGCTTTTTACGCGTTAAATATAATGATGTATTTTTTTTCTACATATAGTCACGCCTTAATCCCCGAAGGGGTAGGCAGAGGCATATTATATGCCCACAATTAATTAACCTTCTTAGAATTTGTCCCACATAATAGGTGGTGAGCCGTATTGCCGTGTTGAAAATGGACTGGCGCAGGTTGTGACAGCCTGCTATTGAAATTTTTGAAACCGCCCGCGTCCCATAAAAGCCTTCAACTTGGCTTAACGACTGCCATTTCTGGTAACCGGGACCAACGGCTTAACGTGCGTTCCGAAGCACGGAAACGCTCAAATAAAATATGTTACAAAGTGGTCACATGGGTGGTCACCCATCCAAGGACCGGCCATAGTAAATGTTACTTACTGCAGTGGTCGTTTACAGAACACTGAGTCCGCGGGACCACGAGCGCTTATTTATTTTCTAATGCACCTAATTAACAGTATTAGCACATTATTTTAACAAAATTTACTGACTTTGGTTGGTAAAGGGAGGAAATAATCAATGGGAAAGTTTGTGAGTGTGGATGTTTGTTACTCTTTCACGCTCAAACGGCTGAACGGATCTGGCTGAAATTTGGTACAGAGATACATTATAGTCTGGAATAACACATAAGCTACTTTTAATTCCGGGAATAAGTTCCAAGAACGGAAACAAATTTTACGCAGACGAAGCTGCGGGCATCAGCTAGACTACTATGAGTTTTATTTTGGATTTTGGATGTTTGTTACTCAATCGTGCTGTAACGGCCAAAGGGATCAGGCTGAAATTAGGTTCAGGGAATAACAGGAATATGTACCCGTGGGAAATGGGAACTGAATTTAACGCGGGCGAAGCAGCGAGCATCATCTAGTAGTGCATATTTTTCTTTTTAATTATTTAATCATATAACATTCCACATCACACTCCTTTTATATTGCAGCTCAAAATCCCTTCATGAAAATCTAATTTGTATTGTAGCTCCTCAAAATAGCTCCGCTAGCTAGGTAAAAATCCATCCAATTCCTGAAATAGCTTTATTTTTAGACACCTCAATCAACGATCAAACTTTTAGATTGATGAGTTTGATTGAAGTCATTAGCGATAATCGATTATTGGTAGCCTTCACTAGGCGCCAACGTTGGATACGACTAATTACTTAATTACACGGACGATAAATTTAATATATGAAGCAATTTTTTTACGTGTGAAAAATCCATTGATGCTACGAGTATTACCGACTAAAACCAACACGTTCCCTACCTACTGCCTCGGTTTGGGGCCCCGGGTAAGCCCTCGGAAGGATATCCCTAGGATTCCCAATATACCTTGGCTACCACTACCTCTCCTAGAGGGGTTCGGGTGCTATCCCGCCTCTTTGGAGGGTCGTTCGGGTGTTATCCCGCTTGGTTGGGTGGGCTCATGTGGTTTTAGTAAGGGTCTGGCATAGCATCTATGAGGTATTTCCACACGTAAATAAACCGGTCAAGTGCGAGCAGGGACGAGCACACAGCAAGAAAAAATCACGTTTGTTCTATTGGAGCCCCCTTAATCCCCCTTTTTTTGTATTTGTTATAGAGCGGCAAGAGAAAAACATCATCTGTGAAAATTTCAGCTCTTTAGCTATCACGGTTCCTGAGATACAGCCTCATGACGGAAAACAGGCAGACAGACAGACGGACAGCGAAGTTTCATGAATAGTGTTCCGTTTTTACCCTTCGGGTACGGAACCCCAAAAAGGAAAATAAAAGGTAGGTACCATTTGCGTAAGCTAGTTAACATTTTAACCCACTTCATAAGGAACGTAGGCACAGTATAACGTAGGTACCATGCGAAACGACTGCGGATAAATTTTACGGAGTAACGGAAATGTAAGTGTAAATTATATTTTATCAACAACAAACAAGAAAATAACCAGTTAAACAAAGGAGGTTAACCAGTTTAAGGCGTTTTCAAAACTGAGTCTTATCGGATGGGTACATAGAACGAAATGAAAAGTATACATTTGTAAGGATTAGGCAGAAGTGTTTAATACGTCCACATTGTAACTGTTATAATGTGGTCTTTTTGAAATACCCAATGGCCGTGTTGAAACGAATAGGGGCAGGTTTCATTATCTGCTGCAAGTGCTGCAACCCAAAGAGAAGAAAATCGACTGCAACTCAAAAGTATGACAAGGTGTGAGCAACATCTCTGAAGAGATTGTGAGCGCTCGAACCGGACCCATCATCATCAAATCAGTCTATGGCAGTCCGGTACTGAACCGGACCCGTGCTTAAATAAAATACAAACAAATACATTTTGAAAAGTGAAAAAAGGCTAGTCGGTAGTTAGTCAGACGGGACTTGAACTTGTGACCTTTGCCAAGGCTATTATCTTTGAACTAAGCTCTTGAACCATACTGAAACAATTTTAAATTCTTACTAGTCACCGGTTTTAAACTCATCTAAACCAAAATGTCTTTTTCAGTTTATATAATAATATGTGAAAGTTAGCATATTCATTTGGTTTAAATACACGTATTAATACAAACAAACCATCAATTCACGATTTAATATAACAATAAATGGAGTTAATTTCAACAAAAGCGTTATTCCAACATTTATACAAACACCACCAAGAAAACAAAATACAATACCCTATGAAATCTGTCACTATGACTTTTCAGTTTCGGAAATCGGTTGCCAATCTTCTCTATCAGGTCATAACAGGCTACCACAGGTGAAGACTGTTCCACTTGAAGACGTGACGCCTCTGGAGGTAGGCTGCCGGCTCTGGGACGTCCTTTGGGTATCTCTCTGTAGGGGAAGGAGAGGTAATATGAAAAGGGTACCTACATTTTAAATGGGTTTTCTGAAAGGTTTCTTAACGGGGTTTAGAGTAAGAGAAAAATATTCAGAAACAGAATATCTGCATTTCTAAGCTATACTTACTCTCTCTTTCTCTCCCTTTCTCTACTATATTTGACCTGTATAGTCTGTCAAACCGTTTATTTTACTATTGATTATTTCATTTTTGTTTCTTTAATGGTTTATAATTAACGTAGATAAATATGATTAGGCAGTTTAGATATTTCTTTTATCGCGTATTTAAAAGTTCCCTTTTACCTACGAATATTGGAACAGTTACGTTCTCAGGCACCCGTCAAAAGTAAAATAAACGGTTGGACAGACTATAGTTAATTAATATAACTATGTTGTTTAAGAAGAGCAGGGTTATAGTGTTATAATGTAGACATATATAGAGAGTAATGCGACAAGACGGATCTAAATTATCCTACCAAAAGATCAAAATTAAATGCTCAATGGCACAATGATTTTTAGGAATGAGCAAAATATCATCCAGATATGATCTCTATTCAAATGAGATAAGGTTTCATTTTCATATTTGCTAGGGTTATTTTGAACAGGATGGTTGCCTCTATGTTGTTGACACCATCTGCATTGTCAAGCTATAAAAGACGTATGAAATGATTAATGCCTACAGTTTTGAAATAAACAGAATTAGAAGTTTTCTGAACGAATAAAAGAGAATCTACCCATAATCTACCTGAGTTATTATGATAGTTTTAAAAAATAACTCCACAAGCATAATGTTAAATCATTCACCAATTTATTTAAAATTAAACTTGAATCGCATAATTCAGCACAGATTTAGAAATTCCTTTCAGAGAAAACCAATGTATATTTATATTTACCATAAATTCCATAGAAAACATAAACTTACCTTTCAATCCCGTCTTCGCTGGAAGATGCACAGGAAAAACAAGATTCACTGGAATCGAACAAGCTGGAATCATTATCATAAGCGAGATTCGTTGCTGAACGACTTTTGTATAAAACAGTCGTATTTCCCTGTTCAATAGTCAAGAAATGTTTGCAGATATCTTTAGGATCTTGACTATCTACGTCATCAATAATAAATGAAGGAATACTCAAATTATCCCCTTCATTTGATGTTTTATCTGTGTTTTCAGAATCTGCAGAACTCCGGTCTTCGGATAAATGAGAAATGAATTTGGAAATTTTTGATTTATCATATTTATTTTGAATTTGGTCTTGAAATTCATCCATACGAGTCTGTAGTTTCTCTTGTATCTTTATGAAACGGGTTTTTATTCTTTCGATTTTGTTCTCCGTCATCTTTCTTGATAAATTTGCTGTAATTTCTAACTGATCATAATTCTTGATTTTGCTTGAAAAACAGGTAAATCTAAAATTAGTATCGGCGTTTTCTTAGAACATTGTTCGGATCAAATTCTTTGGAAACGGTTCGGTAACTTACCAGATGGTTAATTTTCGATCAACACATGATATTGGTTTGAAATTATAATGATTACTGGAACACGGGCGTTTTCAGGCGTAAAACAATGTACATTATACATAATTCACCGTTTATATTTAGAAGTACAGTATGTTGAACTGTATGTTAACGATACACATACAATATTGAAGGGTTATAAATCATACCAAAATATAACTTTATTCAGGTATATTTCAGGCCAGTACCTACTAGACAGAGAGATTCTAAATCTCAGAACTAATCTGTTGAAGTATGTTTTGTCGTAAAACCATGAGTGAAGTTTTAAGTATGCAGATTTGATTCCATGCAGTCGTAGTATGGGGTTTATTTTTAGGGTTTCGTAGCCAAATGGCAAAAACGGAACCCTTATAGATTCGTCATGTCTGTCTGTCTGTCTGTCCGTCCGTGTGTCACAGCCACTTTTCTCCGAAACTATAAGGCCTATGCTATTGAAACTTGGTAACTAGATGTATTCTGTGAACCGCATTAAGATTCTTATATAAAACTAGAAAAAAAGCCGTAAATTTTGGGGGTCCCCATACTCAGAACTAAAACTCAAAATTTTTTTTTTCATCGTACCCATACGTGTGGGATATCTATAGATAGGTCTTTAAAATGCTATTGAGGTTCCTAAAATATTTTTTTTCTCAAGTGAATAGTTTGCGCAAGAGACACTTCCAAAGTGGAAAAGTGTGTGTCCCCCCCTCTAACTTACTTAACTAATACATACATACATATGGTCACGCCTTTTATCCCCGAAGGGGTAGGCAGAGGCATATTATATGCCCACATTTCACCTTTGTATAATTTGTCCCACGTAATAGGTGGTGAGCCGTATTGCCGTGTTTAAATGGACAGGCGCAGGTTGTGACTGCCTGCTGTTGAAATAAAGCCTTCAACTTAGCTTAACGACTGCCATTTTACTGGCAACCGGGACCAACGGCTTAACGTGCCTTCCGAAGCACGGAAACGCTCAAATAAATGTCACAAAGTGATCGCATGGTTGGTCACCCATCCATGGACCGGCCATAGTGAAAGTTGCTTACTGCAGTGATCGTTTACAGAACACTGAGTCCGCGGGGCCACGAGCGCTTCCTAACTTACTTAACTAAGAGAATGATAAATCTAAAAAAAATATATGAGGTACATTGCCATAAAAACTACAAACGCACGCCCCCCTAAGAAGCGGGATCACACCCGAAAACCCCCCAAAGACGCGGGATTGCACCCGAACCACCGCCTGGGCGAGGCTGCAGTGGTAGCCGTAGGTCTGTTGGGAGTCCTGGGACATCCTTCCAAGGGCATACTCGGGGCTCCCGACCGTAGACTGTTGGGTGTTTGTTACGTGAGTTTTTTTAGTCGGTAGGAGTCCGGCATGACAGCCGCGAAGGATTTTCCCTCACGTTAAAAAAAAAAGGTCGAGTATTAGAAATAATCTATTCGTAGATTTGCTAAGTATATTATGTTAAGATCTGCCTAAATGAATGAGTCCATTCTATGAGCTCTACTTTGATCGTTTATAACAATAGATAATTACGTGTATGTTTGTATAACCGACTGAAAAAATTGGCAATTGCTCCCATCTGTTGCTTTGATGTCGATTTGTTTAATAAATTATTCCACAAAGTTGATATTTTAACATACATTTGCTTCATTTTTTAGTTTTAATCGCTCTTATTATTTGTAACTAACTATGTGTATTGAACACAGTTGATTTGAGATAGAGTTTGTTGTGAGAGTGAAATCAGTAATAAGTATCTAGGTGTTGTGCGACTGCCTCTGTGGCGCAGTCGGTAGTGATACCGCCTGCGGCGCTGGAGGTCGTGGGTTCGATTCCCACCGGAGACAAATATTTGTGTGACCCAGAAATGTTTGTCTCAAGAGTCTGGGTGTTTCTATGTATAATATGAATGTATTTAAAAAAATATATAAGTATAAATATCCGTGGTCTGATACCCATAACACAAGCAGGTTATTCCTAGCTTACTTTGGGATCAGATAGCGTTGTGTGAAATGTCCGTGAATATGTATATTTATTTATTTTCGTTACATTAGGAGCAAAGGCGTGGTGGTAATAATGGGCTTGCCACATCTTCTTTTTTTTGTGGTGTGGAAATCCTACATGGATGCTATGTCGGACTCCTACCGACTAAAACCAATCCGCTGACCGATTTTGATAAAATTTGGTGTAGACTGAGATAGTTTGAGTTTGAGTCCAAGGGAAGGACATAGGCTACTTTTTAACTGACTGCGCAAAAGAAGGGTATGCGATAACGACTTCTACGCGGACGAAGCCACGGGGAACAACTAGGTAGTACTGTCATATCTATATAATACTAGCTGACGCCCGCGGCTCCGCCCGCGTGCAATGTTTTTCCCAGTCACAGGGGTATGCAAAATAGATGTTGGCCGATTCTCAGACCTGCTCAATATGCTCACAAAATTTCATGAGAATCGGTCAAGCCGTTACGGAGGAGTATGGCAACGAAAACTGTGACACGAGAATTTTATAATTAGATAAAAATCAATGCCACTTTTCGTTGTAATTTTATAACCTATCCAAACCAAATGTTTAGGCTTTGTTCACAGGCTTTAGGCTTTGTACATTTAGTAGATGGTTTATGTGAAGTTTGCACAAAATCGGTCTAGCGGTTCTTCATTTATCACGCATACGAAGTTTCGCGGGTCAGCTAGTATAATATAAATATGAAAGTTCAAACCTATATCAAGCTTAAATTAGTTTATTTTGAACCCGACAGCGCAGTGTAGGTAATTATGTTCCGGAAAATTTATTAATGTATTCATACGAACAACAGATGGCGTCCCCATAGCAGAATAATCAGACGTATTATATCATGAAAGGAAGGAACTTTAATATTAACTTCAACAAAAGACTTGGTTGGTGACATCATCCTGACAAATTACGGTCCAGTAGATTATCTACAGGAGGCATAGAGCAACGCGACCTCGGTACCAGGGGAGTAGATATAGACGGCTTTATTACAAAACATGGTTTAACTATAGTACTTGACTAAATATATAGAAAAAGAATTTATAGAGCTTCCGTATCTTTCTCAAAAGTTCAAAAAGTCTTAAAACCGAGAGAAATACGTTTAAATGGTCAACAAATATCATTATGTGTGTCTGAAATTATGAGTGTATTGTTTTGATTGGTTTGTGTAAGTTCCTCCGTGATAGTCGATAGCTTTTGTAGTAGTGTATTTTTTGATCACGATTTCCCCCGAACCCACAACATATGACAGACTAATATGTATTAGAGCAAGCTTATGCGGCTATATAACAAAACATGGTTTAACTGTAGTACTCGACTCTACTCAACTCAAAAGAATTTATAGAGCTACGTTTTTTTTATTAACGTGAGGGAAAATCCTCATGGATGTTATGCCGGACTCCTACCGACTAAAAAACCTCACGTTACGCCCAACAGCCTATGGATGGGAGTTCCAGGTAAGCCCTCGAAAGGATGTCCCAGGACTCCCAACAATATAGAGCGACTCTACTCAAAAGAATTTATAGAGCTTTCGCATCATTCTCACTAGTTCAAAAAATCTTAAGACCGGGAGTTTTAAAGGATTATTGACCAGGATTTCAGTTTATTGATACTGTTGATTAATGGCACTTGATGGAACTTGCTACACATATTGAAAAACTTCACTTGTACTGTTTCACGACACCGTCGTGTTCGACTTCGTGTTCGAAGTGTAATTATGATCTCAAAAGGTAAATAACCTTTAAGAATGCCGAAAAGCGAAACCGGTTAGGTATTACAATAATAAATGTTGTGGAAGAGTACAAGTGAAGCGCTCGTGGCCCCGCGGACTCAGTGTTCTGTAAACGATCACTGCAGTAAGCAACATTTACTATGGCCGGATATGGATGGGTGACCACCACGTGGACCACTTTGTGACATTTATTTACGAGCGTTTCCGTGCTTCAGAAGGCACGATAAGCCGTGGGTCCCGGTTGTCAGTAAAAATGACAGTCGTTAAGCCAAGTTGAAGGCCTTACGGGCGGCTTGAAAAATTTCAACTGTGGGTCGTCACAACCTGCGCCCGGGTCGGCAGCGCGTGTGTAGCGCCTCTGGTGTTGCAAACGTCTATAGGCTACGGTTACCAACCTTCCGGTGGGCCGTAAGCTTGTCTGCCACCTAAGTAGTGTAAAAAAAAAAGTTTTTCAATATGTATATCAGGATTTCAGTGCCAGATTGGGTGATGATGATCATAATCATGACCATGATGGTTCATCATGATCATCACGATGATGATCATGGTTTCCGTTTGGCGCTTCTCCTTCCGATAAAAGTTATAGGCCGTGTTGCTCTATGATAGTGTATAATTCAAGGTCACTCGGTCTGAGTTTGTAGAAAAACAGGTTTTGTAACATGCCGATTGTCAATATGAGCTCTATTTGTAGAATATAGGTAGGTATATGTATCAAAAAGGCATAAAAACTGTGCTGGGTCCGTTTTTTGTCTACGTCTAGACTAAATTGCGTACTTAAATATAGATTTGGATACCTTTAAACAATTCTACAAGCCGACCGCTTGCATTCATCTTATAAATTACTAGCGGACGTCAAGCGGTTTCACCCGCGTAGTTCCCGTTCCCGTGGGAATACGGGAATGAAGTATAGCCTATGTCACCCGGGAGCAGTGTACCTTTCCAACAATGAGAGATTTTTTAAAATCGGTTCATAGTTTCGGAGCGTATTCGATGTACAAAAACAATCAAATCTTTGCTCTTTATAATATTAAGTAGTACAGATAAGCTTGACCATTGGCTTCATCTTATGAATTGTGGTACAATGAGGCCTCTTTTTTTGTTTTACGTGAGGGAAAATCCTCATGGATGTTATGCCGGACTCCTACCGACTCAAAAACCTCACGTCTCATGCTAACAGCTTACGGTTGGGAGCCCCGGGTAAGCCCTCGGAGGAATACCCCAGGACTCCCAACAGACCTACGGCTACCACTGCGGCCTCACTTACCTAGGGGGGGGGGGGGGATTTCGGTTGCTATTTCGATCTTTGGGAGGTTTTTCTGGTGTTATCCTGCTTCTTAGGCGGAGCGTGCCTCACGTCACGCTGTCGTCGTCTAGAGCCTGGACAATGAGGCGTTACCAAGAACTTCGGGGTTCAAGGGTGATGGTTGATATATTTCTGTGGTCTGACCAGTGTGGTATAGTTAGTATAGTAGGTATACATTTAACGGTGCGCGCCCACGACGTGATGGACTAATAGCAAAAATTAGAGATAGGTAGTGCATATGGAAACTACATACTAAATTCGCTGAGGCTACGTACACATAGACAACTCATTCACAGACACGAGGTCAGGCGGAATTTTGTATTAAATATATTTAAAAAAAATAGATACTGGTTTGTGCACGAGTATGTGTAGTAGAGGACAGGTGTGAAAAAAAAGTACATACATGAGTTTTCCATCATAGAGATAGTACTATCTCTAATTTGTGCTTGCAGGCTGACTTCAACGCCAATTACTTTTTTTTTATACCACTAGAGTGGCAGACAAGCATACGGCCCCACCAGATCGCACATGATTATCAATATAGTATCAAGTCAAAAAACGCTGTTTTGAGATATTGCGTTTGAAAGATTTGAAAAATCATTGCAATCAATTCTTACATATTTATGACCCTAATATGGTTTTGTGGCAATGAAACATTACTGTTCTTTATTATAGTGAAGTATTCATGAATAATAAACTAATATTTTTCATTTTAGAAGTATTTTTTCAGTAACACTTTGAGTTGATACTTTATTACCAACTCAAATGATGATATTTTTTTATTTAATACTGTATGGCGGAGTCATTACTTGATATTATGGAAATCTATGATGTAATAAAACAAAATAATACCTTATTACATAATCATTTATTATCAACTATTTAGTCTTTTAATCAATAAAATAGTGTTAAGTGTTAATTATAGTTGTGTTGGGTATCTCAATAACTTTTTAAAGACACTGGTAATATAATCTGAGCAGTCTTGAATGCAAATAACAGTCTCTTAATTTCAATAAACTTATCACAAAAAATAATAAAGGAATTTTCTTAGGAAAGTAACATAGTACACCTTATACCTACTTAATGAGTAAGTAGAACCTTTATTATAAACAGTAATATAAAAATAACAGAATCACAGAGTTTTACTAAACACCTACCTACTAGAGTAATAACAACTTCTAAAAATTACTATGTAACAAAATCACTATCAAAAAAATCTTTCAATCAAATCAGCCTATGACAGTCCACTGCTGAACGTAGGCCTCTCCCAACTTTCACCTTCTTCAGGTCGTCGGTTCATCTGGCGGGGAGTCGTCTTACCCCTTGTGTACCAAGTCACGGTCTCCACTCGTGAACTCGTTTGCTCCAGAGACCATCGGTTCTTCTACAGATGGGGCCAGCCCACTGCCACTTCAAAACGCAAATTCTGCGAGCTATGTCGACCACTCTGGTTCTCTGATGTATAGCATCGTTCCGGATTTCATCCCTCAGAGTCACGCCAAGCATAGCCCGTTCCATTGCTCGCTGTGCAACTTCAAGGGCATGGACTAGCGTTGCTGTAAGTGTCCACGTCTCGGCCACCGTAGGTCATAACAGGTAGAACGCACTGGTTATTGACTTTCGTCTTCAGGCATTGCGGAATGGGTGAATAGAAAACTCGACGCAGTTTGCTGAATGCTGCCCAGCCCAAGCGGATCCTTCTCGCTATGTCCTATTTCATGTTATTCTTGTCCAGTGTAATTTCCTGCCCTAGGTAAGTGTATTCCTGGACAACCTCAAGCCTCGATCCTTCGATGTAGATTGGCCCCGGCGTGACATGCTCGTTGAACATGACCTTGGTTTTATCTAAGTTCATGCCGAGGCCAACACGTCGAGACTCTCTACTTAGACTGTGCAGCATCACGCACAACTGTTCCAGCGTTTCCGCAACTATGACGATGTCGTCGGCAAACAGAAGGTGTTAAATGCATTCACCGTTTATATTCACGCCCCATTCATCCCAGTTCAGCGTCTTAAAGACGTCCTCAAGCGCATTAGTGAAGTGTTTTGGGGATATTACATCGCCCTGACTTACACCTTTGCGCAGTGCAATAGAATTGGTCTTCTTATCTTCCAACTGAATGTCCATGGTAGCGGTATCATACAAGCATATCAACACCTCGATATATCGCCAATCAACACGACACCGCTGCAGAGCGTCCAGTACTGCCCAGGTTTCGATAGATTTAAAGGCTTTCTCGTAGTCCACAAAAGCCATACACAGCGGCTGATTGTACTCATTTGTCTTCTGTACAATTTACCGAACAGTGTGTGGTCTGCGGTACTGAAGCCTTTTCGAAACCTGGCTTGCTCCTTTGGCGTAAACTCGTCGAGTTTTCCAGCGAGGCGGTTTGTGACTACTCATGAGAATAACTTGTAAACATGGCTCAGGAGTAAGATGGGTTTGTAGTTCTTCAGTAAGGTCTTATAACCTTTTTTGAAGAATAGAGCCAGTTTGACGTTGCTGGAGAACGGAATTAAATATGCTCGTTAGTTCTCTAAAGGCGGGAGTCCCACCCGTTTGAAGGAGCTCGGCCGTGATTCCATCCTCTCTGAAGGATTTGTTGTGTTTCAGCTGTCAGAGAGCCACCCCGATTGTAAAGTTCTGGAGTTTTACTATAATGACGTGTACAGTTTGATTGATGATGAAAGATTCAAAATCATCAAAATTCTCCTACACTTACTACAAGCTGCAATAACTTCAGATGTGCACGAAAGATATTTGCACGTGTGGTGCCTACTCAAAGACCCCCTGGTACCTAGAACTGGTGAGCGATTTTCATTCGGTACATAGGTACGTGGGATCAGTAGAGATATGGTCCAAACACTGAAATGGATCCGTTTGGCCAGTAATTCCATTGATAGAACACTTTGATTATAATTTATAGCCATTAGGATTCTGAATATTGTTCTGTGTCTCTTCATGGTGTCAAAATATTACAGAACTGAATTGAGAAAGTAAAAAGTTTAACATTGAACAGGGTCACAATTGTAAATAAACTATTTAATTCCGAAAATTTGATTCTGTAATAAAGTATTATCTCAAAAAAATCAATGGCATTAGAGTAATATATAAAAAAAATACTTTATAACTCAAAGAGCTATTTAAAATAGATCTGTAAGACAGTCATAACTTGAAATGAAACTCATTAGAATAAAATAATGTCGTGAATAAAATCAGCCATATAGTATCAACTCTAAGATAATACACTTTAAATTACTTACATTTGTCAAAATTGTTTTCGATTCCGTGTCTCATAGTGAAATGAAACACAAAATGATGTGCGGCCCAGGCAAAAACTGAGTCAAATCAAATTGTGACTATATTACTGGATCGTGCGGGGGAGGGAATGAAAAGTGTAGAAAGACTTTTGAGACCATCAACCGGTGAATAATTGACTTATAAATAAAATTGTATTATCAGTTTGTAGAGAAAAAAATCTATTATCTGGATGTGTAATAAACCCAAAACCGCAAAATTTTGAGATACGACTATGTTGATAATCATGTGCGACTGATGTACCGGTGGTCACCGCAGCCTATGGACGTTTGCAACACCAGAGGCGCCACAATCGCGCTGCCGACCCTTTAAAATTCAAATACTATTCAAATCATCGTAAAAGTCGAACTAAAAAAATATGACGTGTGCGTTGATTTAGGTAGAGTTACGTCTATTGATGTATATCATAATATTATACTACTAAACCAAGCAAAGTTGACGATTCAAATGTATAATTGATCGGCTTTTTTTTTGACCTGAACTAAATTTACGAAAACTGATACAAGAGCTCAGTTTGTATCCTAGCGGACGTTACTAATATAAGGCTATTCCGGTACCTTAGGTAGGTTGCAGGTGGTTAAGAAAGAAAGATGGTTATGACCATTCCACCCGTTGGTCAAGAAGAACGCTTGGTCGAGTAGTAGATGTGTGCTAAGCTGTTTTTTCCTATATAGGTGCCGGAGATGGCGGGCTCAGCGATAGGATTACCGCCTATTACGTGGGGTCAATAAAATTATCTCATAAAGTGTGGAAGCGTAATTCACCTCTGCCTGCCCCCTCGGGGATATAAAGGTGTTTTATTGTAGGTAGGGTTTGATGTCTTACCTACAATAAAAACTTTTGCTTTATTCATTACTGAGAGTGCACATTTATACTTAACTAGCTGACCCGCGCAACTTCGTTTGCGTGATAAATAAAGAACCGCTTGACCGATTTTGTGCAAACTTCACATAAACCATGTACTAAATAGTTCAAACAAACCCTAAACATTTGGTTTGGATAAATGAGCCCGTTCTCGAGTTATAAAATTACAACGAAAAGTGGCATTGATTTTTAATTATATAGATTACTAGCTGCTGCCCGTGGCTCCGCCCGCGTGGAATGTTATTCCCGGTTCCCGGTCACTTAGGGGTATGAAAAATAGATGTTGGCCGATTCTCAGACCTACTCAACATGCTCACAAAATTTCATGAGAATCGGTCAAGCCGTTTCGGTCCTCCGAAACGGCTTGACCGATTCTCATGAAATTTTTTCGCAGTTTTCGTTGCCATACTCCTGTATGGCAACGAAAACTGTGACACGAGAATTTTATATCATCATTACATAGTATAAAAGAAAGTCGCTTTTTCTGTCCCTATGTCCCTTTGTATGCTTAAATCTTTAAAACTACGCAACGGATTTTGATGCGGTTTTTTTTAATAGATAGAGTGATTCAAGAGGAAGGTTTATATGTATAAAAACATCCATTAAATTGTGGAGTAATACTGTATACCCGTGCGAAGCCGGAGCGGGCCGCTAGTATTAGATAAAGAGGAAAGATTTGTTTGTTTGCATCGAATAGGCTCCGAAACTACTGGACCGATTTGAAAAATTATTTCACTGTTGGGAAGCTACACTCTTTGCGGTGAACATAGGCTATATTTTATTCCCGTACTCCCACGGGAACGGGAATTACGTGAGTGAAACCGCGTGACGTTCGCTAGTTTATCTATATGTTTGTCTCTGTTCGGTATTAAAACCTACATTACTTTGAACACCGGAGTACTAATAACCGGCCAAGTGTGAGTCGGAATCGCGCACAGAGGGCTCCGTACCAAAAAAAACGGAAAAGTACTCAAAGTCACTCTTATTGTACGGGAGCCCCTCTTAATCCCCCTTCTTTTTTTCTGATTTTAGTACTTGTTGTTATAGCGGCAACAGAAATACATTATCTTTGAAAATTTCAGTTATTCTAACCTGTCTCTGAATTGTCTTTAAAGTGTATCTATATCTAAATGGTATCCTTCCGAGGGCTTACCTGGGGCTCCCAACCGTAGTCTGTTAGGTAGGATACGTGTGGTTTTTAGCCGATAGGAGTCCGGCATAGCAACCATGTAGGTTTTCCTCACGAAAGAACAAAATAGTAACATATATCCGTACTTACAAACTTTCGCATTTATAACAATAAGCCGTGAGACGGTCTCACTCATAGATTTAGTATTGAGAGTAGCGAAAAATTCTAAATCTATGGTCTCACCCAACTGCCCCTCTGTGAAGTGAAAGTTTACTACGATTGACGTTGTCATTTTTGTTTTATTTCAAACTTTGAACAGGTGATCCACGTGACCTAGTGACGTAGTTTAATGCGACAGAGTCACAGACTACAGACAAAGTCTCGACATAAGCCCCTCTGCAATCTATTTTATAGAGGGCTAAAAGTATGTAGTAAGTACATTTTTAGACTTTTTTTTTCGAAACTGTCAGTTGCTTTCAGAGTTTGAAATTGAAAGCGGCTAGTAAGTAGGTATACATACATGTCCTTGTATAAGTAGATAATGATAGTATAAGTAGGTATCATGTATGTACGTGAATGTGGCTATTATGACGTCATTAATGACTTCACGGATGGCTGCTAGTCTAGTGTAATCTTTACACGCTGTTGGGTTTACTTTTATTAACGTGAATTACTTCAGTGAAAAGGTGTCATTTTTGACTAAAAGCCTCGCCCCTCAAAAACGTGAAGTGGAATAAATAGTACTTTGAAGATGATTCCCTTTAGGGGTCGAGATGTATCGGAAGCCCCTGGCGTAAATGATAAGGTTATTTAACAGTTTATTTAGATGTTTTGGCTCTGAAGTGACGGAAAGTCTGGAGCCATTGGCGCATCGAAGAACTATTGCATCTTGGGCTGCATTCTACCGTATCTATCACGGTGAGTGTTCTGAAGAGCTCTTCGACCTAATCCCGTCCTCTCCTTTCCGATCCCGAATAACACCTGCTGGACAGAGGAGTCTCACACAGTGGAGAGAATCTTTGCTAGAACTGAACGATTCAAAAGATCGTTTCTCTGTCGGACCATAAAAATCTGGAACGACCTGGTAGCGCACGTGTTTCCCTTCTCTTGCAATCCTGGGTTCTTCAAGAGAAGAGCGAAGAGGCACATCATAGGGCCGCCAACTTGAGGACCACTGTCCATAATCTTACAGACTGTGACAGTGGCCCCCAATCGCTAGATGTCGCTGTGACTTTCCATCAGTTGGCGGCATCATTTTGGCGAGCTAAATATACATATATATACCTATATAAAAAAAAGATACATACATACATACATATGGTCACGCCTTTATCCCCGAAGGGGTAGGCAGAGGTATATTATATGTCCACATTTCACCTTTGTATAATTTGTCCCACGTAATAGGTGGTGAGCCGTATTGCCGTGTTTAAATGGACAGGCGCAGGTTGTGACTGCCTGCTGTTGAAATAAAGCCTTCAACTTAGCTTAACGACTGCCATTTTAATGGCAACCGGGACCAACGGCTTAACGTGCCTACCGAAGCACGGAAACGCTCAAATAAATGTCACAAAGTGATCACATGGATGGTCACCCTTCCATGGACCGGCCATAGTGAAAGTTGCTTACTGCAGTGATCGTTTACAGAACACTGAGTACGCGGGGCCACGAGCGCTTCAAAAAAGATGTGTGCCTAATTACCATTCCTGACGAGAGGCGCGCAGTAACTGCTCGACTCAGTCTTCCATCGCGCTAACAAACAAAGGTACTGGGTACTGCTGACATGCCTTCATTCATACTAAAGACTCCTTGCAGTATACAAACCAATACAAAGAAGCTGGATAAAACCCAAACCCACTAGGATAAGCCGCGATAGCTTACAAAGTCTGAGTCGAGAGCCCTGGGGTAATAATTCTGAGGATGCACGCGGTGCCATCGACCGTAGGAAGATGGTGTAGAGTGGTTTTACCCGATAGGAGTCCGACTTAGCTTCCATATGGTCTTACTATACTACACTATCTAGAGGTATTAGTACAGGAACAGGACAAGAAATGTCGGTGAACGTAAGTAAATGTATTTCGCGTGAAGTTCCGAATTCTATGAGAATGAGAATTGGTACAGGATTTTGTTTCGAGGTTTCCTTCTCTCCATTAAGTCCTCGTCTATTAGATTACAGGTGCACTACGCACAGGTGAGGCTGGCTTAAGCCCTGAAGATCTTTTGGGAGTCTTGGGGTATCCTTCTGAGGGCTTACAACTACTTACCCAACAACTTAACCCAACCGTAGGCTGTTAGGTAGGATACGTGTGGTTTTTAGTTGCTAGGAGTCCGGGATAGCATCCATGTAGGATTTTGCTCACGTTAAAAAAAAGACTCTGAAGATCTTGGTAGGGCCCTATTGCATTATATGTTTGTATGCTTATTTGAAGATGTGAACGAAGCAACAACGGGAGAAAGCTTACACGCGTTCTAATAAAATCGATTCCCGTTTACGCAGAAAAGATTATCAAATAAAATCATTCAATGGTTTTCGAGAGATTTTTAATGCTATCTTCGTTTCAATTTAAAGTATTTATATTGAGCCTCTAGTCACGTAGTTTGAAGTACGATTTTCCAATATTGGCACTCCAGCAGCCTCATGGAAAAAGAGTGCCACTTCGCTTAACGAAGTGTCAGCTAGGTTTAGTCAGCATCTTTATAAGTGTTAGCTATCAGGTGAGTGCTTTGATAAGTTATGACTTTTTAGGGTTCCGTAGGAAATGACACAGTGGAGCAATAGTAGTAGGTAATAGCTATTGTGAGTTCGAATCCAGAGTCAGATATCCAAAAGGTGATTTTCGCAGTTCGGGTGCTTGTACAGTGTGGATTTGTTTACGAATAATAAGTATGGTTGGTTATCAGTGTTGTCTAGATCTCATGTACTTATCGAATAAATCATTTTTTGAAGTAATATTTCTATAGGCGCGACTAGGGAGTAACTCAATTTTTTTTTTCTGATGGAAATAACGCTTACTACCTATTTGAATTTTGAATAGCGGAAACGTAGTTTCAGTTATTCAAAATTCGAATGAATGATATTAATATAACATTTGATGCCGTCAATGGCAAAGAAGTTTTACTTCAATCGCGCGTAAAGGTCACGCACATACTTTTTTTATTCACATACCTAAGTAATGGAACTAGGTATAGTAAGTTCAACTCATCTGTGCGCGCGGCACTATGTGTGGGTAAGCCTCGTATAAACACAGTGATTTCGTGTGCGTGACATGAGGTACAGTGAAGTACAAAATACAAAAACACTTGTTTAACTAAAATAAAAACTCAATGGGTGAAATGTATGTTATACATATTAATATGTATCGCTGTTTGAAGAATAAAACTGAGGAATTTTAGGATTCGCTGCTCTCTCCAAGGTTAAATTATAAATTCAATCAAAATGTCGATAGTATTCTTCTTCTTTGGCGTGTCGACAAGTATAACGCCACATCTCTTCATCAATTTGAATTAACGTTCGTTTATTAATTTCATTATTTCCATCATCACATTTTGTTCGATTTTATGCGAAGCATTATAATTTGTTTAAATTCCCCATACATTTTCTATTGGGTTTAGTTCAGGATGATACGGTGGTAGCCGAAGAACTTTTAAGCCATATGGCTGAAGTATGTCATTAATCTTATATCGAACTAGCTGACCCGCGCAACTTCGTTTGCGTGATAAATGAAGAACCGCTCGACCGATTTTGTGCAAACTTCACATAAACCATCTACTAAATAGTCCGAACAAAGCCTAAACATTTGGTTTGGATAGGTGAGCCCGTTTTTGAGTTATAAAATTACAACGAAAAGTGGCATTGATTTTTATATATATAGACTAGCTGACACATAAGGTGTGCGAAAAGCGTGTGAAACTGCCCTGCCCTCTCCCAAAGAAACCGCGCAATATATCGGGAACAAAAGTATCCTAGAACCTTCCTCGGATCATAAGCTCAGATTGTACCAAGTTTCATTTAAATCAATTCATAATCAGGATGCAGACAGACAGACATTAAAAATTTCTAATTACATTTTCAGCTTCAGTATCGATTAGAGAACGCCGTATAATTAAAATTTTCAAATTATCTTCCATGTACAGACTCTCGACCCTCAACAGTTTTTTTTAGATGTATAGATATGGTATTTTTTATTTTTAAATCAAGTCATACAGTTCAATTTTTGTCATATTTGCAGTTGGTATAAGCAATGTTTTTTTTCCGTCGACCATCTCTGCATTTCTATTTTTTTGCATTAGAATTTGGAGCTCTATCATTTATGACTTTCTGTAGGCCTTTATAAGTTACACAATTCTACCATACATTGTTTTATTATGCCTCGAAGGGTTTAGGCAGCGTTTTCGTTAAAAGCTCCCAGACACCTTATTTTTTACCGACATCTCCAACTAATATCATTATATTTTAGTCAATGTATACAAAAACTCAACAAATTATATACGTTAACCTTTCTCAAGAATAATTGGTGATCTCAGCATGAAAATCCATGCAGTAGTTTTTAAGTTTATCGTGAACAGACAGACGCGGCGGGGACTTTGTTTTATTATATGTAGTGATAACAAATATTAATTCCATCGAATTGACACATAAAAAATATTTACCTGACTTCTTAAACATTTTCTCCGTGAAGAATTAGACATTTTCTTTAACGACTGTACCCATGGTATTATCACTAAGAACACTATGTAATGAATTTATTATAATGTGACCAAGTTACACAGGATCTCAACGTTGCAGTTACATTGAGACTTGTCATGATATTTGATTTCGTTTCATTATAACGTAAGAGTTGCCTGCAAACGTGGTAGATGGCGCTGTATGCTTTTTGTATAAATATGATGTTTATTTCGCGGTCACACAGAGCGTTTCCTGCAAAGACTGCTTGGCACCGCTGGTGTCGTCAATAAGTCGAGTTACGTCTCTATCTCATAATATAAAAATGTACTCTGTGAAGACGGCCGCGTCACTGCCACACAAATTAAAGCTGTATAATTACTAGCGCACGCACACATAGCGCCGCGCGCACTGATGAGTTGAATTATCTATACCGACTGGGATATATTATAAATTCCAGTAGTTCCATCAAGGAACTACGCAATGAAACTACTGGAATAAGGAGTGTTTTCGAGGAAGTTTTAATACATTTAGATATATTCCAAGTTGGATGTATCAATATTGGCACTCGAGCAATCTCATAGGAAGGGCACTTCGCTTAACGAAGTGTCAGCTAAGTGTGTGCTATCAGATGAGAGCTTTCATAGGAACGAACTTTGGGGCAAATGTGAAGAATTTTAGGGTTCCGTAGGACACAATTTTGAGTATTGTTAATAGGTATTTACACAAAAAATTGACGATTTTTTTTTTATTTATCAATGTAACATAAAATCTTACGTCTTTTCGAATTATTTAAAAGTAAATATTAATAAATGGCTCAAAATTGTACATGAATGATTAAAATATAAAAATATGATTGGAGTTCTTTTGCATTTTCTGAGAAAATTTGCCATTGCGATGTATATATATTTTACATCATCAGAAAGAAGAGATTTTAGGTTACAAAAAGCCCACCAATTTTTAAAAAATATCTGATACATTGACGGGTGATTTTTCGATTGAAAATTTAAATGCTTTAGCGATATTAAGTCTATAAAAGGAGAAAAAATAATTATTTTGGATCAAAAAAATTACAGTGCATTAAAAACATAAAAAGAAAGGTTTGTCCAAAATTTCTTGAAAAAAAAATCATTTTTGTAAAAGAAAAAATCTAAAACTCAAAATCCCAGATTTTGAGTTTTTGACATACTTTTTGAGGTTATGTCAAAAAAGTGTAAATCCAAAAGTTGTAGATTTTTTTATTTCCTACAACTTTGCCATTAAACACTTTTCCATAGGACTTGTAGTTTTGTCGGAAATCGAGAAAACCCCTTTTCCCCCCATTAAAACCCCCAATTTTTCACTTCCCGACCTCAGATCGCCCGTAAATTATTTTTCCTGTTGTTTTTGTCATATTCTCTTCCTTTTGCATTAGGTTTCATTCTACTACTAATTTTTTACATTTTTTATAATTTTCAGAGGATTCTGCACTGGTCTAAATCAGTTTTATAAATTTATTATTATTGTAACAATGATTAGTTGGGAGGAAAATTCTCCAGCAAATATAGCACGAGGAAGGAAGCAGAAATAGGATAAATTGGTGGATATTTATTTATACTTATTTGCGTACTTTGCAGACTATATCGACTACTTTAAATGTGTGGGTGTGTTATTTACTCCTGCCTACCCTCTAGGCATCATTGATCGTTACATCGAGCCCGAAAAGAAGATGATGGCTCTGGTATACAAAGAAAAGACTACAAAATTTCTCGTACGAAGACAACTGACTGGTTGTTCTAAATCTAGAGGGTTCGATTCCCACCGGGACAAAAATTTGTGTGATCTATAAATATTTTGTCTTGAGAGGATGGGTGTTTCTCTTAGATTATCTAACCACAGGATGCGCCTTACTTAAGCATTGTTTTCTGCCATTGCACATGACCATTTGGTCTTTTGGCTTTATGAAAAGCCTGTACATCAGTACATCATTTTATATGATTAAACTAGTACATTACATTGTAGTTGACTGTACAATAACAATTAACACACAACAGCCATTACGCGTTTGTCGATTAATACATTTTTAAATGCAATGAAATTTTATATGTCTTTGTGTTTCCCCCTTCACTTGTATGAAAACTGGCAGAATATTTTTGTATGCGGTGGTTCGCAAAGGCTAGTCCCGTGTTATATGGTCTAAGGTGTTTCTATGTAATATGGAGTATCTATACATAGGTATAATAAAATGATGGAAAAGTCAAAACTGTACATTGGAAATATTTAAAAAAAAATTACTCGCAGAGTGTTCAACATAAGATACCGAAGCGGAAAATATACTTAGAATTTTTTTTTGTCTGTTTGCTTGGTTTTTTCCGGAAGGATCTCGAAAAGTACTCAATAGATTTGATTAAAATTTTGCACAAATATTAACTAGGGATAGTGTCTTCAAATAGGCTATTTATTATTACGCTACGTATCCTAGGGGCTAAGCAGAGAGCAATTAAATTGGCATTATAACATAATTTTCACGCCTACGAAGTCGCGGGCAATAGCTAGTGAGTTTATAAAAAGAAAACTATTTAAGTATGTATTAATATGTTCGTGGTCTAATATCATAACACAAGCAAGTTTATCCTAGCTTACTTTGGGAACAAGAAGCGTTGTATAAAAATGTACCCTTATTATAAAGAAAACAAGAAGCCGTGAGACGGTCTCACCCGACTGCCCCTCTGTGAAAGTAAAAGTTCAATCCGATTGACGTTGTCATTTTTGTTTTATTTCAAACTTTGAACAGATGATCTACGTGACCTAGTGACGTAATATAATGCAACAGAGTCACAGACTAAAGACTCGCCATAAGCCCCTCTGCAATCTATTTTATAGAGAGGAGCTAAATAAAAAATATGCGACCGGGAACAACGCTCGGATGATGATTAAAACATTCTAAAATTTACAGCCAAGAAATTTTTATTAACTGTACGGTAATTTTAAATTAAAACTCCTTTGCTAATTTAACGAGAACTCGTGAATCAGATTTACATTGAATATTAGATGCGTAAAGACATTGGCCCCATTGCGGTATTTTTCCAGTTCACATTGGGTCTATTATGCTGGTTTGCCGCCTTAGTAGCATATTTTTTTTACAAAATACTTATTAGGGAAATGTTAACATTTTATATATTAGCCGTTGGTCCAGGTTGCCAGTAAAATGGCAGTTAAGCCAAGCCTTTTTAGGCGGCTTGAAAATTTTCAACAGAAGGCAGTCACAAACTGCGCCTGTCCATCTCAACACGGCAATACAGCTCACCACCTATTACGTGGGACAAAATTTAAAAAGGTGAAATATGGGCATATAATAATATGCCTCTGCCTACCCCTTCGGGGATAAAGCCGTGACCAAATGTACTGCTCGTTCGCTCTAACTTTGCCGCTCGGCTCCATACTAAAGTCGAATTTTTAATTAGACGAAGTAAATTGACAGCAACTAAAGTCACTTAGTCTTCTTCATACAATGTTGCGTATTTTCTATGACGAAGTGACATTAACTACTGTCAATTTACTTCGTCTAATTAACAATTCGGGTATACGCCTCTACGCCAGCGGCAAAGTTAGAGTGAGCGGGTATGTATGGTTAGTATGTGTGTTATGTATCATTTAATATCTTTTAACATCCCACTTCGGCCCACTAGTGGAGGACACTTTGGTAGTGCAACTACTGCCTAAGTTTGTGAGCCCTGGGTAGCCGGGTAAGCCCTTGGGAGGATGACCCCAGGATTGTTATCTAACTAAACGATAGCACAGTTTTACCAAAGCATTTGGTTAAACTGTAACTATAGTGTGCGCTGTGCGCCCTGTGTTGCGACGGGTAAGAGTACGAAATGTCGCCACCCCGATACATCCCGAGGGTGTCGTAAGAGGCGACTAAGGGAACACTTCCGCAAAAAGATTCATTGCATAGAGAAGAAAAACTCGAAATGAAACTCGCCAAGTTGAAGGCCTTATTGCAGGCAGGCCGCAGTTGAAAAATTTCAACTGCAGGTCGTGGCGACCTGCGCCTGTCCATTTCAACACGGCGATAGGCTCACCACCTATTACGTGGGACATAAAACTATAAGGTGAAATGTGGGCGTATACTATGCCTCTGCCTACCCCTTCGGGTATAAAGGCGTGACTAATGTATTTATGTATGTAACTATAGTGACTGGCTTTTCACGAAGTCAAGCTTAAACAAAAGCCACGGTTCACTATAAACAATCTCTTACGTAAATAAGATAACGTCAGCAAAAACGGTCAGCGTACACACAAATTAAAGAGTTATAGGAATTTTCTGATAACCTTATAGGTGACGAGAATATATTCCAAATGACCATACACGTGTTGCTGGCGTAGGAAGGAAAATAAACAAAATGATAATTTATGTTGAAACGTCGGAACATGGCTGATTTAAAATATACCTATTTTAGGAAACGTCATTACAGAATTGAATTTTAATTCCCTACGAATATCATTGAACTTTTAAATTTATGCGACTGCTGAAGTTTTGGGTTCCATTTCAGGGAAAAAATATTTGAGATATTTATTTAGGAGTATACGTAAATAATATTCAAGCACATTTTTTTTACACAGCGTCTTCTGATCCCAAAGTAAGCTAGAATTAACATGCTTGTGTAATGGGTACTGAACAACAGATTTAAGTACATTCAAGTACAAGGTTTTTTGTAAATACATACTACTTATATGAATTGTCCCAAAACTAACTGTTCAAACTTCGTGACGTGACGTGGCATCAGTCAACAAACATTATAAAAATGTAAAAAAAATTACATGAATATTTTTTTTGTAAATACATACAGAAACACCTGACTCTTGGGATAATATTGGAACAGACAAATTTAGTCCCGTAGCGGAAATCGCGCTATACAACCAACAGAATACCACGGCAGTCATAAGTTTGGATGTCAAAATTGGTACATTTTACACAGCGTCATCATAGCAGGTACTCACCACCTATTACGTAGGAAAAATTCTAAAAACGTAAAATGTGGGCATAAAATATGCCTCTGCCTACCCCTTCGAGGATAAAGGCGTGACTGTATGCATGTATGTATGTCATCAAGTACATAAACTTAGTGTACATTAACACTATTATACCTACTTTTATTTACCTTGACTTACTTGACGTTTCAACCGGGTTAAAAATTACTTCTTTCCATGCTGTTTAGTGTTTATTAACACGTCATATTTATTTACCTACTATATTTAATAAGTACTTATACTTAGTGTACGCTAGAACTGTTGCTGAGATTTATTGTTTGATTCTCACGGGGTGAAAAGGAAATTTTAATGACTAAAAAGTATTTGGGTATTTGGGAGTTTGCATTTGTATAGATGTATTTTTTTATAATATTTACAAATAAATATATAAGTGTATTATCAGTTGTTTTGCTCCATATGCCAAGTCTCTATTTGATATATATGGACAAAATAACGCTGTACAAAAATGATACATTTAATAGCCAACTGCGAAATAAACATTCTCGAAATATTGCATTTCTTTGTTTTGTATTAATATTTTCTCAAAAATCTTAGTTACGACTCAGAAATTGTAAACTAAAACATAGGAACAGATATCGCATATACTATACCAATGAACCACCTAGAGTAACTAGACTGTTGTTCTTAATGGCGTATTATTTCCAGTACCTAGCGTACACAATCAAAACATACAATCACGTCTAGGTATATCCCCAACGGCTTTGACAAAAATGCATAACACACTCATATTATGCCCATAGTATTGTTGATTCCGCGTGGTAACGGGCAAGCATATTGCAGTGACCGAAGACTAAGAATAAACACGAGAAAATCGATTACCATTTTGTAATCCGAAGAGATTTTTTTAACGTCAGGAAAATTCTTCATGGATGCTATGCTGGACTCCTACCGACTAAAAACCACACGTATCCCACAACCTATAGCAGTGACCGAGAACTAATAATAAAGACGAGAAAATCTATAACCATTTTGTAATCCGAAGATATTTTTTTAACGTGAGGAAAATATTACATGTATGTTATGCCGGACTCCTACCGACTAAAAACCACACGTATTGGGAGGAACAGCCTACGGTTGGGAGCCCCGAGTAAGTTCTCGTAAAGATACCGCAGAACTGGCAGGGCGCCTAGTATCTAACTTCACAAATTGTGAAGACACCCAAAATATTGTCACAATATTAGTGGCCATTGGCTAAATCAAATTGTGTCAACAAAGATTTGCATAATGTACTAAACACGACTTCATTGCTGTGCAGTAAGTTTTGTAAAATTATGTGTTCATCTGCTTTTGTTGCTGACAGTACTACGCCTGCGTCAATGCAAATAATATAATATGTTTTACTATAGAATAAACAAAAGAAAAAACCTCTTTCAATATGTTTACAAATGAGGTTTAGTTTATGCCCTTAGCAAAATTTATATTGCCGGTCATTAAC